>CM075695.1:1387083-2766666 GCA_037954015.1 Psophocarpus tetragonolobus | reverse complement strand
TGTAGTATTGCAGTTTACATGCTTGCATTCCTGATTTATCTTCAAATTTCGAAACAGGTATTGGAATCAACAGATCATATTAATTCTTGCAAACCAGTGAGTCGGTTAGACCCTTCTTACACGGAGACATTAAAGTTCTTGAAGAAATTAAAAGCATGCCATGCCTGACTGAGCTCATGTGTTTCCCTGGGAGATTTGTAAATACCTCTAGAAGAGCTACATAGGTGGCATTTATGTGTCAAATGCATGGGAAGTCCATATATCTTGTAGGTTCTACACGACTCAACAACAAAACCTTTTCTCACCAGGGGAAATCGATACAACATAAACAAAAACTCTCTTACTAGGCGAAATCAGTTACATAGGTACATACAAGTTTTAACATGTTTAATGAAAAGCTTTAAAGTGAACTAACATATACAAGCCTTCTATTAGATATGGCTTGCCTATGGTGTACATTTTTCAAATTCATCAATCATTCATTGGGTCAGTTGGCCTGGCCCTTAGGGATTGTTATCAGTATCCCTTGTACAAAACTAGGAAACACAATTGTAAGTCATGTACATATATTCTTCATTCAATTCTACAGATTGTTCTCTCACTGTCTTCCTCAGTAAGATGTTTGATAAGATGTCTTGTTTCAAAATAACTGTACAATTTTTACCCAAACCTCGTTTAGACCGTTGGTTTTGGGGACACGTCACTTTGTTCATACTAAAATGGTGTAAATTTAAACGCTCAATGTGAGTTAAAATTAAATTCAGTTGCTATCATGTCTGCATTGTCGTCAAAGAAATCACTTTATTTCTAATATTTTCAGTTAGGTTTTTTCCCCCCCAATATTAGCTTCATTTAAATCATGTTATAAAGCAGTGAAGAGTTATTTTTGTAAAGGGTATGTAGTTTTAATGAACACAAGTTTTGTCTAACTCTTACCTATAGTCAACTAATTGAGTAGGTTTGTCAAATGTTTTATTAAATTTAGGTGTTTCTAAAAGTTGAAAAATTCATTTATTCATGTTGCCAGAGTTTTTAATGACACGATGTTGCTAGAGTTAACAAATTTATTTCTGGTTAATCTTGAAATATTATTAAAGTTAAAATTGTTTTAAATCTCGTATATTAAATTTAATTTTTATTCTTTTTATATATGTAAGGTGTATTCTCTTATTCTTTTATATTTCTCTACTTCCATTCATTTATAAAGAAACCAAAAAATAAATTTAAAATAGAAATAGAATTTCAAATATCAGCATGTTTAATTTTAACTATTATAATAATTTAATAAAAATAAACAAATAGAAATAGAATAAAGGATTTTATACTACGTACACATAAGCCTTACATGGAGGGCTACCACAAAGCACAACAGTCGAGCGGGAAGACTCTGCTCCCAGAAGCAAGGTCAAAGTTACTAAACCCGTTTCGAAAGAAGAGGTAGACAGTACTCTAATGACCATGAAATCATACAAGACATTTGAAACTGAATTGGAAATGAAGTGTGGCCGAGGCATTTGAAACAGGAAAAATCGACCCGATCCTGATCCTGATCCTGATTCTGAAGGAGGAGACCTCTAAAGCAATTCCGGCCAATAAGTGTCATGAACATAGCAGCTCATTGAAGTAGTGGTAAAGCAGTTAAGACGATTCCTTGAAGAAATCATTAGCACTCTTGAAAGCTCCTTCATTGCCATGCATAAGTCAAAGAGGACTGGAGGGAGGGAGATTGTGACAGAGTTGATTGGATTGGGAGTACCTAAAACAAACCCTTCAGTTAAGCCTATGCATGGGCTTCAAGGGAGAATACACAACAATGACCCAATTCAGCATGGTCTCTGCCTCTTCAACTCCATACAGGCAGGGGCAATCTGGAGAATGTTTGGATTCAACAGAAACACCCTCCATGACGCATCCACCACATCAAATGCTTCCACAACCCTATCGGGCCTTCTATCTCTCCCAATCCTTCAGCCAACACCAGACTTGCTACCCCTACCTTGCAAGAGCATAATGTTTTAGATTTATTTCTTTTGTTATTTTTCTTTTTTTAACTACACTTTATAAATTTATTTACTTTTCTAATAATTACAATAAAATTCATAGTTAAAATAATTAAAAAATTATAATAATATTTCTTAGAATTTATGTATATTTTATTTTTAACTTGTATCGAACAAGGTTAGGTTAGAGGGGATATTATAAGAAAAATAATGATTTATATATCTACACTTTACTAATCTAGCGATTTATCAATATTTTTTTATTTCTTTTATTTTATCATATCATAAATTTTAATATTTCTTTTTTTTTTTCTCGAGTGTATAATATCATATGAGTGTATTTGTTTCATTTTTCTTATAGGAATATAGTATGATAAAAAAAAGTTAACTAATGTTTTTAAATTTTAAAAAATGAATATAAGAAAATAAAAAAGAGCAGAGTTGGCTGTTGAAATAGAAATGTTGCAGAAGAAAGGGGGAAGACAGGATTGAGGAGAGGGGAGTGAATCGAGAAGGAAGGAAGGAAGGAAGGAAGGATGTGGTCAACAACAGGAACAAAAGGAATGGGACAAGTATGGTTCCCAGTCCCAATCTCAGTCCCAAATAAGTGCAATTGCAGGTTTTCCATTACCATAACAGCAACCAACACTGCAATCACCACTCACTCTCACACTCACACTCACACTCACACTCCTAAGCCCAAGCCTAACCCTAAATCGACGTTAAAGAAGAAGAGGAACAGATATCGCAAGCTGTACCCAGGTGAGGCCACTGGCATCACCGAAGAGATGAGGTTCGTCGCCATGAGACTCCGCAAAGACACCGTTTCCGAAGACCAATCACCTTCCGACACGTGGAAGCCCTCCATCCATGGCTTCCTCTCCTACCTCGTTGACTCTCATCTCATTTTCGCCACCCTCCAACGCATCGTCGACGAATCTGATAACGTTTCTTGTGAGTCCTTTTCAATTCCATTCACTGCCACACCACTTTACCCCCTTTTTTTTAAATATAATTAATATGAATTGACTACTGTAAAAGTCAGGTAATGAATGTCAGTTTAAAATAGAACTCTATTATCATTACCCTTTTCTACTTTTTAATTTACCTTACATAGTAAACCAAACCAACTTAAGTTCATGTTTCATTTAAGCTCCTATACTTATCCATTTTTCACCTTTTTTGTCCCTAAATATTACACTTCTCTTTTTAATGACAAATTGCACTTTTAAGGACTTTTATGGAATTTCTTTAGTTTCAGGCATTTCATTTTCAGAGACTAAAATAGTAGTATACTCGTAACTGATAACTTAGAAACTGTTAGTTACTGGGTGCTTGTGATGCCCCTTTTAGACAAAATTAGAATTTTAATTCAGTAACTCGTGTTGACTTTTAATGTTAACAAATAATGCACAAGTCACTCAAATACTTCTATTATGATTGGAATTGGACAACAACGTCACAGAACATTCAAGAAACAATATCTAAGTTTTGATCTATAAAACATTTAAGAATTAGGTAGAAATATGAATATAATTGAAAGGATAATATTATATATAATATCTCAGTTCGGAGAATGCTAAATCATGGGGGAACTTGTTAATGAATCAAATATAAGTTTTTTACAAAACAAGTGTCATCAATATAATTTAACAGTGATTTCTAATAAAGATTATGAGTTTGATTTCTATGTACTCCAACTCCAGTGTAAAAAACTTTACTCTATCAACGATTCTGAAATCTGAATGACATTGTGCAATTCATGTAGCCGACCTACCCAGTGGGATAAGGCTTTGTTGTTGTTGTATCAACCAATCTGAAAATGAATCATATTTATTTAATCAATAAACTTATCATACACCTTACTTTGTGGTTTCTCATCTTGAATCCACACTTTAGTGCAAAGTTACGACAAACTCAAAGCAAAAGCAACTATTAGTTGTGTTGGGGATCCACATCCAGCAGTTCAAACACACTTGTAGCTAATTGTGATTGGATAATAGTGTATAAATCAACACATAGACTATTTACTCAACTTGTATATTTATTATTCAGTATTCCTTAATCAATGTGCTTAGGACTGTTGATATCAAGACTCTTGATACTATTCTCTAATCAAAATTGAAGTTTCATCTCAGAAACATGTGCGACAAAGATCAGCATTAAAAGTTAGTCCTTGTTATCAAGATTAAATTTCAATTTCAGTTGAAAACAATACCAAAAACATTTTATCCTAACTAGAAAGATAGTAACTAATGTTGTCTTGGACTTTTAAATGAACTAATAAATAGGAACAAATGTAGACAAATAAAAATAGCGAAAGTAGCAGTAGTTGCATTGGAACATCTGCAGTTTACCTTTTCTATTTATTTTACAAAGAGAAAGAATTGTTTTATTTGTTATGATAAGACTTTTGTAAATTTGCAGATGCATACATGAGGAAAACTGGGTTGGAAAGATCAGAAGGGCTTTCAAAGGATCTGCAATGGTTGGAGGAAGAAGGAAATGTGATACCGGATCCCAGTTCTCCTGGGATTACATATGCCAAATATTTGGAGGAACTTGCGGAGATAAGCACACCCTTATTTCTCTCCCATTTCTACAATATCTATTTTTCTCATATAGCTGCTGGTCAGGTCATTGGAAAGAAGGTAGGTAATCACAGCACTTTCCCATCTTAAAAATAGTTTGAGGAAATACTGCCACTGCCACATATTCCCTTTTAATGCAATTCCTTACCCTGTCCATCCAATTTAAAAAATAATGCCTCAGCAAAATGATTGTCATTTAAAGGAAAAATGTTTTTCTCAGATATCATTTTTCAATAAGAAAGATAAGAGAAGAGACAAATGAAAGAGATAGGTCAGGAAGTCTTGTGAGTGTGAGTGATGGGTGTAATTAATGGATAATTTAATCATTTGATTGTATTTCCTCATTTAAAATTGAATAGTGTTTGGAAGTTGATGACATTAAACAGGCCCCATAAGAGTGATCTACGACAAAATAGATAGTTATCAAAACATAACTACAATTTTACATGCTGAAGTCTTATAGTGGGGTTGAGAAGAAATTTGAAATAACATTTTTATTTATTTATTAATAAAAACTACTCATGAAGGTACTACTAGCACCTTTAACTATAATCTCACTCACCTGCTCAAATGCCCAAAACTAATAAAATAAAATGTGGTGTTCAGTGCCTTGTTCCTTTTGGTACCCAGCACCTTAACTTACGTTTTGATGCTCACATTGATTCAGAGCTCACATACAAGGGTCAAGGGGTATGCCTTTTATAGACAAAATCCAATTATACAATAATATTAAAAACTAACCATGGGTGGTGACAATAGCTAAGCTTGGTCCAATTAGATCGATTATACTCTTTTTGCAACTTGTTTGAATAGGAGTGCACTAATTATCTTGTAGGTTCTCTCAGCTTATCCAATTGTTTCTTCGCTTCATTACCACCTAGTCTAGGATATCATAGAGATGCTGCCAACTTTAAATAATAGTGGTACTTTTAATATTAGATTTCCTCTAAAACTCAATTCCATATGCACAAGCAAGAACAAGGAGAATCTGATTGCAATTATTATTTAGGTTTTGACTATAAATTCCATATTCAGAATAATTGCCCTTGAAAGGGACGTTGGAACTTCAAATAATAGGCCATTGTATCAAGCCATTATGAAAAATATTATGTGGTGTGTGGGGAGGACCTTGTCCCTTAAATTTCAGACATCTGAAGATATATTGAAAGATAGTTTGGTATTGAATTTGAGTATTTGACCTATAAAAATATTGTTATAGACCTCGACAAACTCATGCAAACTTGTAGAAATGAGTATGTATTTTGAATTATGGTATTAATTGGTGTTCAAGTCTTGTAATCAACGTAGAATCAGAACTGAGGAATTCTTTATTCAAAGAATTCAACTATGTATTTATTGTGAAACCATCAGTAGTTGCTTATCATTCTATTATTGTTGCTTTTAGGTTTCTGAAAAGCTCTTGGAAGATAGGGAATTGGAGTTTTACAGATGGGAAGAAGATGTGCCTGAATTGTTGAAAGATGTTCGAGATAAGCTCAACATGCTTTCAGAGGTTGATTACTATGAATCCTATAAATTGTGGCTTTAGTATTATATTTAGATGATATGTCATTCATTTTTTTTTTTTTTTGTGCTAAGCTGTCATTCATATTATTGATGTTCGATTGTGGTTCGTGCAGCATTGGTCTCGAGATGAAAAAAATAGATGCTTAAAAGAAACTACGAAGGCATTCCGGTATATGGAACAGATTGTTCGTCTTATTGTCTCATAAGTAGATATTTGATTCTCTTTTTCTTTTCTAAACAGCACTGCCTTCTTTGATGGTAAGCTTTCTAATATTTCATTTTCTTCCTCTAACTTCTCGAATTTGAGGCTTTTAATTGATGGAGGAGGGGTCACCCTACCTCTCTGTGATGTCTAATACATTCTTAGACAATGTATTCCACTTTAAGAGAGAAATATTTGTTTGTCTCACTTTTAATGCTTAATCAGAGAACTGATACATCTCGTATTGTGGTACTTCTCTAAAGTATTCCACTTCTTACATTGCATTGCATGCACAAATTGTGTGGTTGGTACAATCGCACTATTGGTTAAGCCCAAAAAATGTGGTCGTTATATGTTCCATGGAGCTTTGTCAGGATTGGGTTGTTAGAGGGCTTTAAGTTAACTGTAGCTTGGAAACCATCTACCATTTTTCCTCGGCAGCAAATATTTCTAATAATAATACACTAAATTAGGCCTTAATTATAAAAGCCCTGATCATTTTAGTCCCTGATATGAAAGAACTAGTTTAGTCCCCGATCAATTTAGTCGCTTTTATAATTTATTATTCAATTTAGTTCTTGAAATTAACACCATCGACCATTTTAGTCTTAATATTAGAAAATCAATCAATTTAGTCCTTGAATTTTGACTATAATTTTCAATTTGATCCCCTGGTCTTGACATTTGACTATCATAAATAGATTGAGACTCTAGTGTTAGGTACCAAATTGACTAAAGCTCACAAAATTAAGAACACTGTAAGGAACCAAAGAGTAATATTTATCAATGTTTGGATTAAAATGATAGATCCATAAAATGATTGATAGTTGTTGATTGAGTGAAGTATCATTTTAGTTCAAAGTTATAGACATTGATACTTAAATTCCTTAAAGGAATTTTTAAACAAATTAATCTCTAATGATTACTTTGCTGTGCAAATTGGTTCCTAAAATAATTTAGATATTGTTTTAAAACACTTTAAAAAGTGATTTAGATAGCATTTTAAGAACCAATTTGAAAGAAAAAAAGAACATTCGGGACTAATCTGCCTAAGGATTTTTCTTCCAAAGACTAAGTGTTAGTGCTTAATTTATAAAGGATTAAATGGGACTTTCCTCGTTAATTTCAAGGTCTAAAATTTCTTTCATAATCTTAGAGTATAAAATGAATGATGATTACTTTCAGGGACTGATGTGATGATTTTCTTCTCTCCAAATTTTACTATTATGATTATTACTATGTCTCGTATTTACATTAGTTTCAATGTTTTGTAGCTGCCTGACATACATCTATGATGGATATCACCAAAAAAAAAAAACAAAAATCTGTGATAGATTTGCGCAATCTTAATTGATAAGGATTTTAAGGGCACAGCACAATGAGAAGGACTCAATTTTTTTATTGGAGAAGTAGTTTACTGGGAACTACGCCAGTCAGATAAATCTTCGGTATTACTAAACACTATAGTGGCCATAATTTCCAACTTGCACTCTGCTTAGTACATCACTAGTTAATACTTTTGAGATCAATATACATTCATTATGCTCCTTGGTATGGTGCGTATACGTGCAATTTATTCTTTTTCCCGTTTTATCTGCAAAACCTTGGTCTTCGACTCATTTATGATGCTAATATACTATTGTGACATCAAATAAGTTAACAATGAACCTTTCATGATGTAAAATAATGAGAAGTTTGGAAAAGCTTTGCGACGCACTGCAACCTTTATTGTTTTCTGACTTTACTGGAGTTTCATTTGTAGGGAATTTTATTCTGTTCCTCGCACATGCTTTTCCCAGAAAAGAAATAATGGACTTACGGTTAGAGTAACTTTGGCACTTTACACGACTTTAAAAGTTAAAGACAATCAGTATAAGATTTGAAAAAAAGAAAATCATTGAAATGTGTATTTTTTTTAAGACAAATGACTTCTTAAGTTTAAAAAAAAAAAAAAAAGTGTATAACATTTACACTTCGTGTAAAGAAGTCCAACCTAAATAGAGAATGCATACTTGTTTACATGGTGAGATTTCAATAATATACGTTTGTATAATTTCATACTGAGATTGTTGGATGATATTATGTAACTTTTTTATGAACCAAGGAGCAGTGATAACAATATAAAATTATATTCTAACATTCTTCTTTATTCATTAAAATTATGAGCATTGTTCATAAATAAAAAAGAAGACATAAAATTTTATAATTTCTAATCAATTTTAATTATTAGTCGTGAGTGCTAAACAATGTTATAATGAGTTGAAAATATTTCTTAAACCAGAATAAGCACATACATGATACATCTATAATTTATGGAAGTATCTTAGTTACATTTTACATTTTAAGTGAAAATTTAAGAAAAGTTGAAGCATAATTAACTTCTATGTAAGTATCATAAATCAGAAATTAAAATTATAAATGAAGCTTCACAGTGATTATTGGCACTAAATTAAATAACTTCTTTTATAAATCATTTAATAACATTGAGGGATACATAACTATAAAATTAAAAAAAAAAATCATATCAGAGTCATTGATCAATACAAATAGGATTAATTGTAAAATTAACTTGACCTTACACCTTCAATTATTTTTGTCTTTGGCCTTGTAATTATACATGTATCTGAGTTGTTATAAACTTTGTACCTTCAATTCCTGTAATTAAAATAAAAATTGCTTACAACAATTCACCCACGTTATTTCACCAACTTCTTGATTGTCATTGATTTTTATTTGATAAATAATGTAAATAAATATATTTACATTAACGCATAGTATCAAAATTAAAATGGATTAAAATAATAATTCCCTCTACACCAAAAGCAGAGGTTGATTCCTGATACATGGCTTGGGAAGTGCTTGTCCACTATCTTGTGTTATATTAAATCAAAGTGAAGTTCCAAAGACAGAAGCTTGGCCCCACTGTTGTGTTGTTTCTTTCTACCATTTTATGTCATGGAATTCATCACCTCGTATACTTGTCACCTGTGTTCTTTGACAAAAAAATGTTTGCATTTTAATATAAGATACACTGACATTTACTTTTTTAACAAACAAATACCATATTCTATTGTGGCCGCCGTGTAATTCAAGTTGTTGATAAAATAAAGAAGCGAAGGAGAAGGGAACCCCTGCAAGATCAGGTTTCTTGAACAACGCTCAGTTTCACGTGGAAACCTCGAAACTCTGAATTTAACTCTAAAAACACAGTGAAGATGAACAAAGGGGTGGACATACAAACAGCGGAGGAAGAAGAGGGTCCTTGTTGTTGTCCTTCATTCCCTTGAAACATGATTGAACAAATATTTATCCTCAAGAAGGTGAGAAAAGTACCACCATTCATTACCATTTTGTTTGTACAAACAACATCATTAGCTAGAGTGTGATGACATGTGGTGACTCCTTCCATTACAGGACTCCATGGACATTAAATGTATTAAGACATTTCCATCAACTTTGAGGTTGGTAGTTCTACTCATGGCTGTAACATGTGGAGTTTACATTTGCTCTGTTAATTTAGAGAAACCAACAAGGGTTCGCATAAATACCAAATTGTTGGAACTCAGAGTCATCAACCAGTCTTGTCATCCTTCTAGTGTGGAAGAATGGGAAGTTCCCTACCTGCATTATCCACAGCCCAAAACTTACAACAGGTATAAATTCAATTTAATTTATATAGGTGCATGCATATATCTGAATTCTGAACTCTGAAGATTTAGTGTAATAAGGTTTTTGTTATTGTTTATGTTACATAAACTTTGAGAAAAATCAATCTTCAATTTGCCACATATGTTTGTTATGTGGGTTTGATTATTTAGTTATATGGAATGATCGGTGAATGGGCAGGGAGGAGTG
This sequence comes from Psophocarpus tetragonolobus, assembly GCA_037954015.1. Classification (NCBI taxonomy): domain Eukaryota; kingdom Viridiplantae; phylum Streptophyta; class Magnoliopsida; order Fabales; family Fabaceae; genus Psophocarpus; species Psophocarpus tetragonolobus. The sequence goes on along the minus strand of CM075695.1, from coordinate 2,756,491 downwards.
TGCTTGCAATCCTGTCAGGTTGTTTTGCATATTGTCAATGCAAAGATCTGGGAGCGGATGGTTTGAGACATTGTTGAACAGTCATACGAATGTAAGTTCCAATGGAGAGATATTTTTCCCACCCAAAAGAAGGGACAATGTTTCTTCAATTTTGAAGACAATGGATAAAGTGTTCAATCTTGAATGGTTCGGTGGTGCTTCCAAGAACGAGTGTTCTGCAGCTGTGGGCTACAAGTGGATGCTTAATCAGGTAACTTCAAGGGTGTCTCAGTTTCATCTTTCATGAACCATCATGAGATGATGTTGTTGTTGCTAAAAAATGGATACATATATTGGCAGGGTTTGATGGAGCATCAAATGGAGATAGTGGAATACTTTGAAAGGAGAGGAGTTTCTGCAATATTCCTGTTCAGAAGGAATTTGCTCCGTAGAATGGTATCGGTGCTAGCAAATTCCTATGACAAAAATACAAAGCCACTGAATGGAACCCACAAGTCTCATGTCCATTCCACAGAAGAGGTCTTTCTAGTTACTAAAATGTGTCTTTTTCTTGGGATTACATGGTTGGATTAGGCCATCGAATGTTGATAAAAGTTAAAATAAGTGAAGATAAATTAAATATTTCTAGTTATTCATAAAAATCAACTTTTGATATTTTAATATATTTATGACTTGTTATGTAGCTGCACGTAATACTAATTTTCAAGTTAAAGACTGACATGGCATCCTTTACTTTCTAAAGCCAGATGCAACATGCAGAGGTTTAGGTTGAAAAGTAACTTTTATATTAGAATTAAGTCAAGCTAAACATGTGCATTGATTTCAAAAGTGAAATAGTTGAATTAGTTTTTCTTGGGCAGGCTGGAATTCTAGCAAAATACAGGCCATGGATCAATACCACGTTGTTGATGACAGAGTTAAAGCAAACAGAGGAGACAGCTGCAAAAACCATTCAATACTTTAACAACACTCGCCACATTGTTCTCTACTATGAGGATCTCGTAAAAAATGCCACAGTAAGTTTACCAAGGCTACAAGCATGTGCTTTCCCTGCACCATCACAGTTCTACAACTATTTTATTTACTTATTCTATAGTTTAGTTTTGATCCACTGCCACCATAAAACTTTATATTATAATCTGATCATTTAATAATGACGACAAGTTAATTAAAAACTTTGGGTTTTGAGTTAATCTTTTTCATAGTGAAATGAAAAGTATGTTAGTGCAGAAATGGATCAAAATTCAACCATATTTGGATATAATAAAAGGTTGATTTATGTTTTTGGATCTCCAGAAGCTGAAAGATGTTCAAGAATTTCTAAGATTGCCTTACAGAGATATGCACAGCAGGCAGGTCAAGATTCACACTGCCCCATTATGGAAGCAAATTGAAAACTGGGAGGAAGTGCAAAAAACGCTGAGTGGCACACCATATGAGAAATTTCTCTTCTCTGACTAATCAACTATATTGCGACACAATAGCTGATTTTGACACCAATAGACAAAGATTTTGCTCCTTTTATGTTACTCGTACACATGAAAGATTCTTTGACTAGCAATAGGATTCTTCTATGTACTTTCAGTGCCTCTTCTAATAAACTTTAATTTAAAGCAATAAAGCATTTAATATCTATAACAGGGAAATGGTTTGGTCAAAACTAGCTTCCTGTATTTGAACGTTATTGATATTTTATGCAAGAAAAAAGCTGACAGAGAATAAAACCCTTCTCATTCTCATGTGAACGTAAGTTAAAGTTTCAACTCTCCCCCGTCTCAGATAACGTGTCTTTCTCTGGGCGACACCGGACATCATCAATTACAGTTTTTATCTACCGTCTACAAAAATAAAAATAAAATTAATATATCAATTCATTTTCACCAAGAATAATTTCTTACGTTAATAAGATTTTATCCGGAAGTTCCTCCTTACTTTCATTCAACAGTCTTTTGTTTAATACTTAGAGCTTGTTTCGAAAAGATTTTATAATCTTCTATTTCAGAGAATAATCAAGATATTTGAATATTTTAGCTTAAATCATTGATAAACTGTTTTTAAAAAGTTATTTTTTATAATATGGGAGTTTATAATTATTCAATAGTTTTTTCCCTTTAATTGATTTTTTTATTACATCTAAAATAATTATTGGATATAAAAGTTGTAAAATTATTTCATAAGTGTTTATATGATTTTTAAAATAGTATTATAAAAATAAAAAAATTTAAATAAATTGAGTTATAATTATTTCAAAATCAATATTCAACAAATTTATTCAAATTAAAACTTTTTTATTATTGAAATAATCTATTTTTTTCTTGGCAAAAAAATAAAAATAATTACTAGTATAGTGTAAATGTCAAAGTTATTTTACACAAAATATTTCATAATTAAAACATTTTTAAGCAACTTTTTAAAAAATAGGTCGAGTTGTTTAGGAGAGAAGGGAGCTGTTAATCTCTTATATCCCCGATCCAACCAATACTGAGTTAGGCTAACACTGCCAGTTCCATAACTCTCCAATTCCATCATATTTCAAACTTGGATCCACTGTTTTAGAAATTTGAATCTTAAAATTTTAAGACAATTGATTATTTAGTTTATTGTTTTTACCATTTTCTAAATTCATCGATTGTCTTTTTTCAAATTTCAACTTTCGGTTTGATTCGCTGCATGCTTACGATATGTAGCGGCTCCGTCGTCAGGGATTGGCATTAAAGAGCAATCGCAACAGAACTATCGAATTCGCTTCATCTTAATAGGCAGAAACAGAAAAAAGAAATAAAAATATGCTGAAACTATTTTTTTTTTTTTCATTTCTTCAAATTGCTTCCTAAATAATATTACAAATAGGATAACTAAATAAACAAATCATTGAAGTGGCTCATTAGGTGCAGTAGCACAGTCATTCTTTTCTGTCCGTTGGATAACGAAATGGTCAACAATTTTGACCGTATGTACTGGATCCTGGTTGGCGGTGGCTGCCCTCCATTTGCTTGGAAACCTTCTCAAATGACTCAACTGTTGAGGATGTCTGGCCTCTCCGTCCCAATCAGGATCCAGCTTCCACTCCTTAGGAACCTACACATTCAAAAAATGTCAAACACTGAAAACAGGAGAAAACAAATCAAATCCCAGCACGAAAGTAGCACATGATAGTTATGAAATTCAAAAGCTTTCTCAAACACCCCCCCAAAAAAAAGTTGCAGTCATAAGTCTAAGCAAATCATTTACGTTGATTCGTTGTGTTCTTGAACGTTTCAATAATAGCAAATAAGAAATGGTTAAATAAACATACTTGTCTCTTTTCACTAGAAATCCACACAACTTTCACATCTTAAGAGTTAAACGTCATAAAGCAAGTTACTTAAAAAAAATTACCAAAAAAAATCTGCATTCAATTTTCTTACATTTATTAATACTCTGATTTTATCTTAGCGTGAGAGAGAGGAAGGGGTGTAAATTATTGAGCAAAAAGCAACTGTCTTTAGAAGAAAAAGAATATGGTTATCAAGGAAGCGTTTAAAAAATATGAAATCTAAAAGTGTCAAGTAAAAGATATTGCAACTTAAATTCATGAAGCAAACACAAAGTTACCTTCAAGTTTAAGTGTGTCTGTTATCTAACATAAATCAATCCAACAATTTACTTTAATATAAAACAATAGTTGAATGAGTGATGACTTCCTACCTTGTCAACAGCCAGAGTAAAAACTTCAAGATCACCATCAGAATTGATGTGAAATCGTGTGAATGATTTGTAATTAGCTATTCGAAGAGACGAAAAGGCTTCATCAAAGTGTACGTGAAGCCAGTTGATGCAAATGTATAAGTAGCTCCCAAACACCAAGGAAACAACAGGGGTCGAGAAGACCCAAAAATAAAGGAAGACAGACGCATAATATATTACAGCCCCCCCTCGGGAAAGAGACTCTAATTCATTCTTGCAAATATTGCTCCGAGAGACTGCCATGACCTGAGAAAAATAGAAAATCATCTCCGTGACAGGATCCATTACAAGTAAAAAATAAAATAAAATCATCCAAAGAATTTTCTCACCTCTGGCACATCAAAAGCAGACATTAAATACTTGATACATGCAGGATAAAGTCCAAATGTCCATTGTTCAATACGAGCTCTGAGTCCAGTTGGATCTGGAAAGTGCTCGCTTTCCACTGATCTATACCACTGATATAAAGTATGATACCCTGGATTCCAAACCAAAAAGTTCGACATCATAACCCAAATACTATCCACCTGAGATACAATCTCACAGTACAAAGTATTGAATATTTTTGAATAATTTATTTGTGATGAGTATTAATAGTCACTGGATCTTCAGCCAAAGTTGACCAGATCAGCAGTCATATCATATCACCAGAGCTGAGTTCAAGCAGTGCATTGTGAACCTATAGAATCTAGCTCTCAACATTGAAATAAATATACAGTTGAAATAATTCCAACAAAATATATAGATAGATAAATAAATATAAGCTCAGTAGGCTGGGATATCTTTCTTGCGTCCTTTCAAGCAGCAATAGCTGGGCTTGTACTGTAAATATAAACATGCCGTGATGGATATGTCAATATGATGTGACATAAAATCTTGAAGCAGGATTACACACAATAAAAATCTAATTATACTTGTCATCCGGGTTTAACTGAAGCTCTACTTGGCTCCGTCTACTGCAATTGTCACAATGCTATCCTCATAATAATGATGCTTGGTTTCAACTTTCAAGCATGCTCCCCATTCCACATGCAACAACTCTTTCAGTTTAGAACAAGGACTATGCAAGTGACCATATTAATTTAACTTGTGAAAAATGAGGATAGTAGGAATAAAACACCAAACTACTTGATCATATAAACTCTTAATAGTTAATACTAGGTCAATGATCAATTCACCCAAAAGCTTACAAATTCCAATGTTTGGTGAAAGTCCAACAATATTATATTTCTAACCATTTTCAAATTCATGCAGTTTAGTGCTGGAGTGTCAGTCAGTTGACATGCCAATAACAAAATGGATGACAAGATTCTGTTTCCTAGGCTTTAGGAAAAGGCATGGTATAACACCACATCAGTGAAAGAATGCTAAGTCCATGTCAATCTGACAAGTGGACTAAATTGTGCTGATATCAAAACTTCAAGCTGCAATTTGAAGCAAGGAACAAAATAGGAATTTTGTGAAACTAAAAGGATCAAAAGTGTAATTAAGCTTAAAAATATTATTTATCAATGTGACCTGAACAACTTACAAAAAATCATATCAATGCAAATCGTTCAAAATATAGAAAATCAAACCTGAAGTTGCCAGCAAGTCATGCTGGATGCATATTTCAATGCCTATTTCAAGAAGCAACATAAGAATCAGTGCCGCAGCAAGGTGAGCAGAAACATGAAGAACCCCAATTATTGCTCGTTTCTTCCGTGACAATTTGGGCGGAACAAAAGAATATGCTGCTATTAGTAATAGTATAGCTCCCACTAGTGACACACATGAGTGCTGCAGAATATATATAAATCCATCCCACACAGTACCAAGGAAACTCCTTAAGTGACCAGAAAATGTATCATCTTGGAGGATGTGATCCAGCTCACACTAGAAAATAAACACAAAACAATAGCATATTAGCGAATAGCAACAGATGATAGTACCTTAACAGTTTAACAGATAAGTCAAAAGGCTAATCTTTGCTTACTCTATGGGCCAAAAGGAAAGAACGAGAATCTAACAGCTCAAAAAGCATTTTTGACATTGAAAGCATACAAAATAAAACTAAAATAACAAAAACATGAAGGAACTCACTTGTGGAAACATTGAAAAGACTAGTACAAAATATATAATGCCACCAATAAAATCAAATTGCCAGTTCTTCTTTCGAAATTTTAGGATATTTCCCAATGCAATCTGCATCAAGTTTAAAAAAGAAAAATGTTACACCATAATGCTCTAGTAAAATTAAAACAACGGTTTAGTGCTTACAAGTAAGAAAGGGAAGACTATAATAAGCATTAAGCAATTATTAGCAATCTACATACCCTGCTGGAATCTTCAAAGGAGGGATATGCGGCTTTGCATTCATAGGAAACTTCATGAAGTTTGTTAAATTTACTGAAAACATGGGTAGGATGTAGAAATGCTCCACCACAACCATTAACAAGAAGATGGTGGACATGTACAGGCCCATCTGATTTTACATGAGAATGACGCATGTAATGATGCAAGTCCCCGGCCATTCGAAGCTTACATCTTCCTCTTAAATAATCACAAATCAGGTGTGAAATATTCTTCCCAGTAACATCATTCCAATACCAGTCAGTGAGCCAATTAGGTTCATGAGTTATAATGATCACAGAATCATCTTCTTGCACCTTCATTAGTAAAATTAAATTAGACTCTAGAGACTTCAACAATTAACATCAAATTTTGAGAGCAAAATCTATATAATAAATTGTTGGTTTCAAAACTAAACTAAATTTTTAGATTTTACAAATTTTAAAAAAGATGAAGCATAGTAGACCACTTATGTAGAAGTCATACATCAGGAAACATACAGTGGCATGCAGGGAATAAGTGTCTACAGAGAACTATAAATAAAGAAAGAGATAGGGGAGTTAATCAGTCAGTTGAGAAGTTGTTGAGGCCAGAGTCTTGGGTTGGGCCTCCATGAATGACCTGAGTTGTACATTGAGAGAAATAAAATCCAATAAACATGACAATCTTATATCAGTGAGATATTATTCACCCCTGTAGTTAGGAATGCAGTAGCAATTTCAGGTAAGTACAAACGCTTACTACAAGCATGCTGTACCAAAAGTGATCCCAGGAACAAACCAAAATCACAGGTACAACGTAAATGAAGGCTAACTAACGTACTGAAGAACACTGACCGTTTTCAAACACAGCAACACCCAGACATCACCATTTAAAAATACATATATAGAACAAGATTTCAAAAATTTCAGTGGAAAGAGTGTATGAAACAGTCAGCAGGTTAAAATTTAGTGTGTATTAGGTTCAATTTATTTTGAAGGAAAAATCAGTTATGTTTACAAATTTCTTAAGAGAGCTTTTGAAAAATAACATTATTTCTCCGGATTTAAATTTTAGTGAACATGCACTTAGTGGAGCATGATACATTATCAGTAATTACCACACCTTCCTATAATTATATAACCACATCCTAATGATTCCATCTATAAAAGAATTACTGCATAACTAAATATGAATGTTGAAACTTGAAACTTGACATGCAGAGCCTTTCAGTCTTTCTAAGGTTAATTAATTAACAGTATAAATGAAACAACAAATAGTATCATAGAACACAGTTCCTTTGGAAAACATGGGAACCATAACATTTGCAATGTACTTCACCATTTCATATAAATGAAGAGATAAAAGGTAAAACAGACAGAGTATTTACTTTCTCCCTTATCAGCTCTGAAAAGAACTTGAATTGATACACATCAATATCACCATGAAGTGCTAGATCAAGCCCAAAAATCCACCACCGTTTAGGGAGTTGCAATGCAAAATAACTCTTCTTCTGGGGCATGAGCCATCCACCTAACCAATTTCTATGACATATATACCTCATAAAGGTCTGGAGTCCATCAAACCAGTCTAAAGAAAACAATTATGTTAATTAGTAACCGTATTGGCATTAGGAATAAATACACAATTTTAAAATCTTTTAAAAACCTGAGATGGAATGAGGCAAAATTACCAAACAAAACATGATAATTAATGGGGAAAAAATAGCAAGATGATAGATACAAAAAAGGGGGCAAACTATGGTTATTTAATGAACTCCTTGAAAAATAACACATAATTTGGTAACCAGGAGCTAAAACTAACCATGGTTTCCAGGAATAACAAAACATTGAGGTCCATTGTACTGTTTTAATTGATCCCCAAAAGGTACCTCAGGCTTGTTCACGGCTATCTGCTCTGCTTTATACCAAGGTGGAGGTTGAAGAGCATACTCAAAAGGAACAAAAAGACGCCTTTCATATGTGAAAGCTGATGGATTTGGATACCTACAACAGAACACAAATATGTCATTGAATAAAAATATAGCTACAGAACATTGAGAGAGAGTTGAAACACTAAATGACACCACAGAGGTCCCTTTAATTAAGTTGAAAAGCAGTTAAGGAGTCCCATAAAAAGCTGACATTTCAGAAAAGTTCAGCAAATCTAATTTTTCATATAAGTCCCAATCGTAGGGGGTGTAAATGAGTTAAACCATGCAAGAATGATTCAATCTCACCTTTTTAAAGGTTCAATCAAGCTTATTTGATTGGCTAAACAAAAAGACTCAAGCTTAAAGTTTGTGTTCAATTGTTTAAAACAAATGAGCAAGCTTAAACTTCACATGATTGACATATACGTCATTGATGTACATATACTTAGATGATTATGATTTTATTTATTGTATTTACTTGAAATTTTGTGATTTTATATATTCTTGTCTTATCGTACCATTTACCTTCAATTATCAAGAGTTATATTTTAAAAGGATATCCATAAACTTTTAAAAAATATAATTTTCAACAATTATAAATTTTATTTCCAACTTCAAGTCATAATCATGAATATAATAATATTATCTTTTAAATCTATTTTTGTTTACTTACTCATTTAATCCTTATACAAACATGATCTTTACATTTTAGTTCCTACACCTAGAAACTACTCATTTTAGCACCCTATACAAGCACTTTTTAATCAGTTTTAGACTTTTAGTCCCTACAAATTTGGACAACACAGGTTAAAATGGATTAAAAAGTGTACATCTAGGCACATATTGACTAAAACAAGTAATTTTTAGATGTAAGAACTAGAATTGTGATTGAGACTGAATGAGTAATTAAGCCTCTTTATTTTGGACAACACAGGTTAAAATGGATTAAAAAATGTATGTCTAGGGACTAATTGACTAAAACAAGTTTTTAAGTGTAACTGTGTAAGAACTAAGATATTGTATTTATATGTATTAGGACTGAATGAGTAATTAAACCTCTTTTTACTTTACCTAGTGTGAACAAACATTTATTTCATAGAAAAAGTAAAAATAATCAATCCATAAATGAGTCAAATAACCAAGCTCAATCTTCTAATATAGTTCATTTGGATAAATTTGCCAAACTTGAACAATCTCTCTTTTATTTTAACGAGTGAAGCTCAAACTTTAAATATTCAGCTCCACACAACTTGTTTAAACCTTCACACTAGTCAACTATCTGGTCCATGCAGAAAGAGCAAAGCTTGAAATCAGTAATCAATATCAAAGCATACTAAAACCTGAAATTAGTAGTAACCAAGCCGGAGTCTTTCAAAAGAAAGGTGGTAGTTGTGGGATAATAATCTATAAACTTTAGATGATATTCACAAGTTTGAGCAATTTCCTAATAGTCAAGTTGAAACTTTGATCCACACAGACAACTCTACATTCTACAAAATGCAAAACCCAATAACAAGGATACGTGTTGGCATTATCTGTACACCATAGTCAAGCAAAAAGAAGTTGATAGGTAATATAAATGGTATACGATGTGGGCATCTGGTTGGTAGCCCTCAACAAAAAAATATACAACATTAAGCATATAAGAATCAGAATTTCATTATTCATTATTTGATTCAGGCCTAGGTGGTCAAAATTCTCAATCAAGAACTGCATTGAATGGTGTATCTTATTATTCTGAAGAAACTTTCAAATAATAAATAATAATAGGTCAAATCAGCTGATATGATAATGGTCAAAAATACAATAATTAGGTGCAGCAAACTTACGCAAGATCACCACCAATAAGTAGCAAGTCTCCACGTGGCAAGGTAAGTTCAGAATCGTCTTTCAGTGTCTGAATGAAAGGCTTGGCAAGCAGCCGTGCAACAGCATAAGATGAGTTACCACCATCACCAGTATCAGCCATAAAGTCAAACCAAAAATCATCCTTTTCACTGAAATGATCATATAGAAGGTCACCTTGATGACTTCCATCACTAACCCTACTCATTGCTGCCTGACAATGAAAATAAGACTTGTTAATACAGCATACAAGCAAAACCATATTCCTGTAACAAGACTAAGGATGGAAAAAGCAAACTTCTTTACATCATCATAGATTCATAGAATAATGCATGTCTTAACAGTCCCACTTCACTTTACACTGACAGTGATTGTAAATTTTGATACAGCAGAGTATAATATAGTAGCTAAGTACTTCACATTATAAATTTAAGAACATATTAACAGAATACTATGAACAGTGGGCAAAGAAAAAGTAAAAAGAAAGTCACCTGCATCATTCGCATGTCAAAACGCCCAACGAAGACAGTCACTGATACCAGGAGGTCAAAAACTGTTTTGAATAAATCAGCAGATGTTCTGCATCATTTAGCAAGTGTAATCACACATTCAAGACAATCTTTAAGACCCCTTTGAAATAAAATGAAAGAAATAACTGGGAAATAATATTTTCTATACATACATACCCAGAGTACCAAGGAACCATATCTAAAAAATCAGGCTTCATTTGCTTCTTCTTCAACTTCTCATATTCTTTAACAGATAACGGGTGAGTGAGAGCCCACCTGTTGATTTTTCAAACATTAAAACTTTTGAGAATCTTAGATATTATCTTATCTTGATTTCAAATATAGTATGTACGCAAATTATCTTAGATATTATAGGAAACTATATCTTCTAAATTCATGTGTAATTTATGACATGACTTTATATAAGCACTCATTCGTTGTGTATCCAGACACACGGTTTCGTTCTATTATTTCTCTTTTTCTCTAAATTTTACATGGTATATACATCCTAGTTGAAGAAATATAAGAAAGCATCCTACATCGGGGGTCACTGGCCCCCCAATGTGTATTCAGACACTCATTTGCAGTGTATTCAGACACACGGTTGAAGGAATATAAGAAGGCATCCTCCATCGGGGGTTCACTGACCCCAGTGAGCTCTTTCTTCTTATTTCTCTTTTGAAATTTTTTTACTTCTTCCAACAATCCTTTTTTACATATTTTCCTTTTTCTAGTTTCTTTTTTGCTACTACCAACTTGTTCAGGCTAGGATCCTGTTTAGGCAACCTTTTTTACATCGGGGGTTCACCGACCCCAGTGAGCTCTTTCTTCTTATTTCTCTTTTGAAATTTTTTTACTTCTTCCAACAATCCTTTTTTACATATTTTCCTTTTTCTAGTTTCTTTTTTGTCTACTACCAACTTGTTCAGGCTAGGATCCTGTTTAGGCAACCTTTTTCAATGACTGCTGCTACTGCCATCATGCTGGCTGCCGCCTTCTATTTGTCACTCATTTTTTGGCAAAGAACTTTCTAGTTGCCTACCTTACGTTGTCTTTTTCCAGCCCTTTTCTTGTATACTTCTCAGTTTAAATGATTTTTGGTCTTAACAAATACTGGCTCGAATTGAAGCCTCCAAATGTTAGTTTTAAGAAAGTTAAAACTTGCTTCACTTGCCATGATATTACACTATCTAGCAATGTTATATTTCTAGCAATATTTCCAATTTCGTCAACATCCATGAGTTGTCTTTCCAAATATTGTTTCATGGTGAAACTCAATTTTGGTTTATTTATTTTGTTACTTGCTTCTTGTAACGAAGTTGAAGGCTTAGTAAGCTCCAGCTTAAGGAGGAACATTGAGAATCTTAAATATTATTTTATCTTGATTTTAAATATAGTTTGTAGTCATATTATCTTATAGATATTATAGGAAACTATATCTTGCAGATTCATGTGTAATTTAGATATTATATTAAACACTCATCCTCTGTGTATTCCCATACACAGTTTCATTCCATTATTTCTCTTTTTCTCTAATTTTAACAAAAACAGAGATATATGGTGAAATTATTAGGAAAAAATTGTCAGTAATCAATACAATGTAATTCGAAAATATGATACCAACTATAATAACTTATTACTCATTGAGCACTGTTGAACCAAGGCTCATGGCACCATTGCACATTGCTTTGTGCAGGGAATTATAGTCCAGAATATCGGCATTAGAAAAATAAAATTACTAAAATAACATTACCAAAACAGACTAATACATATGAAAACTTAAACTCGTTTTTTTTTCCTGAAAAATTCATTGGGGTGGAAGAAAACAAACATTGGCTCAACTGAAAATTTTACATGAAATATAGGTGCAAAATTTCAAAATGTTCAAAAGAGGTCATCTGCCAAGAATAGAAACTGACATCATTATTGATTGGGGAAATCAAAGCAAATTTAGTTTTTCAAGTCAATAATTTCCATTGAAATTTAATATCAGAAAATTTATACATTTTTTAACAAAAACAGTTAATCATACTACAGAAAGATAATAAAGTTTAGCACATAATAAAATCAACTATATAGTACTACTCACCCCGTTGACCTCTCCACCACATAATTTGCAATGTAAAGCCCAATAAATGTAGCCCAAAGTGAGTAGATTGGAGAAATTTCATCTGATGAACCAGAACATGATCCATTGCAAGCTATCTAATACATAAAAATAACCTTGGCATCATAGCATCTAAAGAACCACAATGGACGCAGATTATAGATATATGAACTAAGACAGCATACTGTATAAATCATAAAATAAAATATCATATTACATACCTCACCATAAATAACCCACTTTGACAAGAGAGGATAATCACTTGCAGATCCAACTGGAGCAAACCAAGATGAGCAAACCTGGTCTTTTAATTCGTTCATCCGAAGAAACTTTGCAAGCCATGTGTTTCTCTCCTCTTTATTCCAGAAAGAAAACCAGTTAGAATTTCTTCGGTCAATTGGTCTCTCTCGTAACATGCCACGGTTACCACAATGACTATAAAATACACAGCATGCCACACTAAGTACCTATTATTTATTAAAAAAAAGAATCAGAACAATATTGTGTCTTTAAGGACCCAAACAATCATCTTCCAAACAAACTTACTGCGCAATTTTGAAGAATGGTCAAAATCTCTGGTCTCTTTCCCGCCACACGTGAAACAAGGCCAATATACCAAAGGCCAAGAAATATAATGTGAAAGACAAGAAGAAACAAGATGGAAGAGAGATATATTGTCAAAAACAAAGATAGATTCATCCTCATATCCACTCCCATTGACTGAAAGCTAGGAAGATGATACACAGCTGCCACTAAAATCCAAGCTATGTACCTGCAAAATGGACATTTAATTATTTCGAATCCCATAAAGTCTTTTAAAACGATATATAGTAACACATACACATAAACAGTAAACATTTTCCAAAGAAACTCACCATCGACTAAAATTTGAATAGCTCGGTTTGAAAGTCTTTCCTATAAATGGTGACGAAAAGAAATAAAAGAACCCAAACAGGCAGGCATACATAGACCACCATTTAACATTGTTGTCTAATTTTTCTACAAGAGTATGTATATTGTCAGATGAGATGAAAAATAGGCAACCCACAACTACAGCAATTACAGCATGGCGGGAATGTTCGTGAGGGTAAGGATAAGTGTGGGTTAGAATAGTTCTAACCCTCTCCATTTTCAGCGTATCAAGAATACCAGCCGACTGTTTACTAGAGCCCATTCCAATCAAAAAGGGAGAAAAAATGTAATTAAATGTATCAAATTTCTAGCAATGAAGTTCACTTTTGGAGTTCCAGAAAACCATAGAGAACAGCACCCGATGAATCCTGCCCAAGAAAAAAAAACAACAATATCAGTATTAATTGCAAAAAGATAACCTCATCATTATGTTCATTTAAGTAATAATGGCATAATGGTCAAGCATGAGACAAGGAACAAAAACAATAAAAATTTAATGAAAAGAACAAAAACAAAAATTGAGAATTATAACTGACTTAGTAACCCTTGGTCCAATCAACTACAACTCTACAACTAATTGTCGTTTTCCTGTTTCAACAAATCAATTCTCCTTCACCACTATGACAAACTCTACCTCACTTTTTGGTCACTCATCCTTGTTCTTTTCCCTTCCTTTAATTCTTTTAATAAGTGAATTCAATGGCACCTCCATATCCAAACACTCACACGTGCATGAACTTTACGTTTCTATATCATCTCACATACGCAAAACAGAATCCCTAACAGAAGTCATTACCATGAAAGCAAGCATAGAAGTCGGCGAAAAGCTGAAGGATGAGTGATTCATGAAAAGAATAACGCAGAGGCGAGAAAATCACAAAATTAGATCCTATGGAAGCAGTCAACTGAACTAACGAATAGTTTTATATAGTTTAACCAATCAAATTGGTTAAGCAAACGAAGCCCTAACCTGAATCTCTCTCTCGGTTTCTGTTTCTTCCTTTTTCGGTTTTTGTTTTCCTTATCGTACAAGATTGTGGCAACGCAACCAAAAAAAGCAACATAACAGGAAACAGAATATTCAAGCCACAAAGATAGGACGCGAAGAAAAAGTTTATCGAGAAAAAGCAACGAGACGTAACAACCAGAAGGAAAACAACACGAAACGACGAAGAAAAGAACGCATGCGAAGGAACGAAAGAGAAGTAGCAGAGAGAGAGAGAGAGAGAGAGAGAGAGAGAAACACCAATCACAAGCGACGTTTCCAATGTTTAAAAAATATGAGAGAGAGAGAGAGAAGAGGCACCTGGTATCGCGAGAGAGGGCGAAATGGAAAAGGATCACATGAGAAGTGCGTGCGATGGAATGAAGAGGAAGAGAAGGAAACTTAACAGGGGCATCTTACTCAGACCCACTTGGCATCTCGGAATGTCTGCGAGGAACATAACAACGGCATATTCTTTCAAAAACCGTTAATTGCACGTTGACCCCAAACACGCCGCGAAAACCCAACTTACTTTTTCTATTTTGCACTTTCGACACACACCATTATAATTTTATTTTCCAATAGTGGATAAGATGGACACATAAAAAATATAGCACGTTGTTTCCAAATTGAATGACGCTCTAAATTCAAATCTGGTTCAAGATTTCTGCGCCTTCCTTCCGCGTCTCTCTCATAACATGCGTGTTGCGTTTTCCTTCCACCACCGTCCCTCATTAACTCACGTTTCAATTTGCAGGACGGTTAGCATTGGACCATTGCCTTTGGATCCTTCTCGCGTCAGAAGGCCCCAATATCAAAATTCAACAGATGTTGCTTCTCCACCCTTTTTTTTTCCTCATACACCCGTCATAAATATTTGTTTTTTCAAAATGTCTTTCATTAAAAAAACTCTAATCCCTTTTATTCTCCTATTACACTCTCTCACCCACGGCCACCCACCTAGTCAAATTGCTCTTCCAAATTACCCAATTTGGATGTAGCTAATATGTTATTCTAATTTAATGCAGAAGCAACAATGTATTAAAAAAAAGGATGCATTAAAATTTTTAAAAAATATGTAAAGTGTATAAGGAAAATTACTTATGGAAGGAGCAACACAGATTCAATTCCCATGTGGACTTTGCAATTCATCCCGTATATTTGCCAAGCTTAAGAGTTATGACCACTTTCTCAAAAATAATATTTTGACAAAAATACCCTCTATGAAAATATTATATTTATACTTGGTAGGAAATTTCAGGTAGTTTTTAACTTTTTTTTATATCATCTAAAAGGTTATGTGAACGTTTAATAGATAAGTATTTTTTTAGTAATTTTTACCATTTTTAAAATGTTCTTTCAAGTACAATTCTTTAAAATTCTACCTTCAACTTTTTATATTTATTCTTTTTTGTCTTTAAATATTTATTCAATTTTCTTTTAAATATTTTTATAAAAGATAAGTTTATTATATTTTCTATTTTTATTATTTTATACTTTCAAATATTTTAATAAATAATTTAATAATTTTTAGTTCGTTTTCCAACTAATATTTCCAAAAATAGCTTATAATCGTATATCTTGACTAATATTATCTAAATACATAAAGGAAATACATTTTCCATTATCAAGACAAGACAAGATATAAAATGAAATAGTATTTCCGTTATATATATTGCCTGGATTTTCTGGGATACACAATAAAAATACATTTTCATTGTGTTGTTAAAGGGCGTGACTTCAGAATATACAATGGGAAAAAAAATATATCAATTAAAATGGTTGGGGTGAACTTTAAAAAAAGTTGGAGTAGAAATAGCAAAGCTCAACTAAAGCCCACTTTGTTCAGCATGATCTTATCATTCTTACGCTATTTCAGAAAATTTCTTTTCAACATCCCTTCATTTGCTATCGTATTCGAACCCCACAGTATTTAAATAACTAAAAAATCCTCCATATTTTCATATGTATTATAAATTTAGAATATAAATTTTAAGACCCTTAGATTAATTGATTCAAAATATCTAAAATTTATATTTTGAATTATTTAATCTAGAATACATTATCATTATGTTAATTCTAAATCAAATAATCTAAAATATTGTAGTACTATATGACTAATTGTAATCTAGATCGGGTCGTTCAGAAGTGTAATATCATATTTCTATTTCATATCAACTAATATAAAATATTAATTATTTTGTGTTCTAAATTGGTTGATTCAAAATATAATTGATCATATCGTATTATTACATTCTGCATCATCTAATCTAAAACTAACATAATATATTATGGAGAATTTCTCTCTGCACCTCCATAATTTCTCCCTACACCTCTATAAAGCTAGGAAAAGTTTCAAATACTCTAGGTAAAAAATAACTTTAATCTTAGTAAAAAATTTGCAAGTTTTTTTACAAGTCCGGATAGGGATGTCCAGATTTGTAAAAAAAAAATTCAAATTTTTTTACAAGTCTGGACAGGGGTGTCCAGACTTGTAAAAAAAATTGCAAATTTTTTTATAAGTCCGGATAGGAGTGTCCGGATTTGTAAAAAAAATTGTAAATTTTTTTATAAGTCCGGACAGGGGTGTTCAGACTTGTAAAAATATTGTAATTTTTTCTACAAGTCCAGACAGGGGTGTCCGGATTTGTAAAAAAAATATTGAAATTTTTTTTACAAGTCCAGACAGGGGTTTCCGAACTCAGTCTGGATAGGGGTTTCCGGACTCAATCCGGACAGGGGTGTCCGGACTTGTAAAAAGAATTGCAAATTTTTTTACATGTCCGGACAAGGGTATCTAGACTTGTGAAAAAAAAATTGCAAATTTTTACAAGTCCAGACAAGGATATCCGGACTTGTAAATAAAATTTGCAAATATTTTATAGGGGTGTACGAAATTGTGAAAATCACTGATTCAGTGAGAAGAAAAACGAAGTCATGCTTTATGAGATAATTTTAATTTATTTTATATCTAAATAATAATTATTTATTAATTTATTTCATGAGATAATTTTAATTTTAAAAATTTGAGGGTTACAACCATTGCCAACAGTCACCAACTTCGCCACTACTACGTTGTCACCACCACCACCGTCGATAGTTATCATCACCACCACCACAATGTCATCACTACCACCATCACCATTGTCGCAGTCACCACGAACACTGTCACCTCATCACCATTGATAATGATAGTGATGGTGGCAACGGTGGTGACCGTTGACAGTAGTGGTGACAATGACGATAGGGTGGTGACAGTGACAATAATAGTGATGGTAGCTATAGGAGTGATGTTGAGGATGGTGGTCGAAATTAGTTACAGTGAAAAAGATATATGATATCTTTAACTGAATTATTTTAATATAAGTCATTATTTGTTAATCTTACATTTCCTATATATACATGTGAATTTGTTGGCTTTATATTAGTATACACTGACAATATAAAAATATTTATAGTTCAATTATAATATTTTATTTATGATAAATTTATTAACTTTATTAATTAAAATTCTTTTACACGGATACTAATTGAAATTTTTTTCTATATAAAAAATATAGGTAGGTCTAATAAATATATGTACCTAGAGTATATTAAATTGTTTTCTTGGTTTTCTGTTTCAAGTTTATAACTAGGTAATAATTGATGTACATCCAACTATCCAAGTATTAGAAAAAGTAAATAAAAAAAATACTCCGTCCTCTCTTGATTATAAATACTTCTTGTGAAGGTAAAATTCCAATTAATTTAACTTTATTGGATGATATCATCTTTAATATGAGTTTAACATTTAGACGAACGGTTTATAAATATTTTTTCTCTTTTAATATATTTTTACAAGTTTTCTTTATATAAAATTTCAGCAAAAGATATAAAAAATTATTTTATAAAAAATTGATAAAATTAAATTATACTCACCAATATTCTTAATAAACATAAAATTAGTTTTTTTCATATATGACACCCAAAATTAAATTAATAAACATAATAATTTATCCACAATCTTTTTTATTTTCACCATACTTAATTATTTTGAAAAAAAAAATCTTTTTGTTTATACTTAAATTTAAAAATCTACCAACAACTATCTTAATTTGAAAATTTCAGTAACAAATGATTTAAAATTTACTAGTTATAATAAAAGGACCGTAATTCATTCAATCTATCTAAGCAAAATTCCTAAGAAGTACTCCAAGCAAAAATAATAAATTAAAAAGCATTTTCTATTTTCACTCCTCTTTGTTGTTACTCCGGGTTTCTTTTTTCTTTTTAAATTTTATTATTATTGTATTAAAAATTCGATGATTCAATCAGTCGGGGTTAATTGTATATTAACTTTGAGACCCAATTCATTTTAAAATATGTAAGAATTAATTGAACCAAAAATAAAAGATTAAAAGCATTTTTTATTGTCACTCTTCTTTGTGTTACCCCACTCTGCTTTTTTATTTTTAAATTTTTATTATTATTGTATTAAAAACTCGACGATTCAATCAATCTAACCAAGAGTATGGTGATTGGTTCATTAACTTTGAAACGCAATTCATCTTAAAATTGGTAAGAACCTAATCGAACAAGAAATAACAAATTAAAAGCATTTTATATTTTCACCCCTTCTTTTTTGTTATCCACTAACCACTACCCTTTTATTTTTTAATTTTTATTATTATAAATATTTTTATGAACATTAATTGATATTCCAATTTTTTTCCCGGAAGACATGTTTCATTTTCTAAGATGCCAAAAACTAACTTTATGAACAATAATTTATGTTCCAAGCATATATTCACAGTTAAATTTGCCAAAATATTAGGATTTTAACTTAATACTCTTCATGTGTTCTTCAATTAATCTAGAGAGTACTCGAAGAGTTTATCTAATATACTTTCTACTAGTCCTAATAATGCTCAAGACTTATTGAAAATATTCCAACTTAGGATTTCAAGTCCTAACTTTTAGGATATTACAGCATAAATCCTCCCTTAATTTTTTAAGTTCTTTTTTTTTTAATGTCCTAATAAGTTTTAAACATGTGTTAAAGATTGATAATAACTCATATATCTTATTCAATTAAGACTCATTTCACAATTTTTAATGTTCTTTTAATGTATTTAATTAAGATTTAAAGTTACTTGTAAGTACTTTAAACTGAAATATATAAAATTATCAAAAAATTTAGAAAAAATCATATGATCATAAAATCTTTTAAAGAGTTTAATATATATGCATTGACAATATAAAAGAGTTTTACACTGATGTTTAATCACAACTATTCATTTATATGATCTTTAAAATGTTAATTAGTAAAACAACAAACAAAAAAATTGTAATTGAATGTCAGTATAAAATTCTTTTACACTAACAATACATAAGTATTTTTCTCTATTTCAAACATGAGCTCATGTTTAAACATACACAATATTATTAAAAAAATAAAATTTAATAAATCGTAGCGTTCATACAAAAGTGCTAATAATACTTGTTCTTGCATGCACTTGTTGAGTCATCTCCTTGCGCTCCAATACTCTGCTCCAATAGCTGCTCTGGGCCAATATAGGTGGGGTACCTTGCGCAAGTCAGAGATGAGTTAACTATCGTATTGAGAGAAGTACAGTGTGTCAACAATAAAGTAATATATTAATGTGTAGTCAAACCTGTGTCAAAGGTTTACTATTTATAGTGTTTTACTCCATGGGCATGGGCCTGTATGATTTTTTAGGGCTTATCCTTTACCTATTAAGGGCAATTAAGTCCTTTCACTTAATAGATCTCATTTTACCTGATTGTTGACCTGTACCCATGGTGAGTCCAGTCTTCAAGGGGCCGATCCTATTAAAGGGTATGTCCAATCCCAACAGTTCTTCCTAATCTAAGACACACTCGGTCCCCACAATTCCTCCTAGTTTGGGATTGAGAGGACCCAACACAAACCTTTTTTAATATTTTATAAGAATTAAAATTTATTAAAAACCATCTATTCTAAACTTCCATTCCAAATAAGAAAAAAGCTATTAAATGAGAGGTGAAAATAAAACTTACATAAAGTGAGTTGTTTTCAATAAAGTTTATTATCATAAAGTGTTAAAAAAGGAGTATGAAGAGTCCTCATTTGGTAGGTGTTTCAATTAAGAGTTAAAGTTCTATTTTACCAGTATATTTTTAGTTTAAAACTTGCTTAAAATTAGTTTAAAAAATACGTAGAAATCTTTTGTGAATTCTTTTAAACTTAAAAGATTATTTTAACTGAAAAATCGTTTGATAATTTTTTATCTAAGATTATTTAACAGAAATATATATTTATAAAATAAAAAATTTCATGCAAAATTAATTTACATATAATAATTTACATAATATTTTTTACAATATAAAATAAATTCTTAAATAAAATTACAATATATACCAGACCTCCAGTTAAACACATAATTCCCCACAAGCTAGTGCACGAAACCCTGCACTGTACCACAACATATTTAACCCTTCAATTAATATTTCCTGATGCCTATGCTTTGCATGACGCAAAATCCTACCATCTTTCCTAACAAAAACATACCTCATTTGTATCTTGTTTTCAAAATGATTTGACACCATAAACATCAAATAGTTATAGTGCTATTTGCTGGCAACCACGTTCCATTTTCTATTCGGTGGTTTACGAACTTCCCCAGCTTCAGGAGCCAACCCCAAGTTTCCATCAGCGTCTCACGTTTTCCTTTAATGGACACAAAAGAAACGACCTTCAAAATCATCATATTCATTTGACTATATATAATTTTGGTTCAGGGAGAAAATTATTAGGTTCGACAGATCTATAGTGGGGTTCGGAAGTTTGTATACCTTCCTTTTGCTGCCAATTGGGTTTAGGGTTTTGGTGCGTATTTCGTCAACATCGCTTGCTCTTTTTAATAACATATCTTCATATATGGGGAACTAGGGAAACAATATGCTAAATCAAATGGAAAACTATAGTTTGTGTATTTATTAAAGAATCATATTTTAAATTTTTTTTATTAGTTAATATTGAAAATGTATGTTATGTCTTTGTTTGACATTAATACTTTTTTCTTATATAGGTATCATTATGTCCGTTGGAGGTAATGTAGTTGACTTCATGACGGCTTGGTGTGCATAAGTTTGAAGTGATGAAGAAACCATTCCCGAGCAAGTGTTTGAACTTCAACCAACCCCAAAAGAGCCTCCCCAAGATAAGAATCCTCCTATGATGGAGTTTGAAAAGAATAATATCAAACAAAAGTAGAAAGGGAAAGAAAAGGAGAAAAAGAAACATAAGGGAATGAGGAAAGGCAGAGATAGTAAGAAGTTGTCTTACGATAGTTCTAAGAGGCAAAAGAAGATCGAGGATTCTCCTTTGGATCTGACTGTCACTCCCTAGCTCTCTAATGACCTCAGCCTTCCTCATCGAGGACTTTGATTCTCTCGCCATGATGGGCAAGGCTGGCGAGAGGTTCTTAAAGGTTGGGCAAGTCATAATGTCTGGTATGGACCCTTCACTCCAATGGGCTAACTATTGTGAGCTTTTAGCTCACTTCAAAGCTGTGGGAAAGCATCTGTTTGCTACAGAAATGTCTAAGACCAAGCAATAGTTAAGGCGCTCTAAAAAATCTTTTAATGCTCCTACAAAGATTGTAATGCTTTTAGCGTAGAGGTGGCCCAACTAAAACAACAGGTTAAGTCCATGATTTCGATTGAGGATCATGCTAAGCTTTTGAAGGAGCATGCATATTTAGTGATTGAGGTCGAAGAGAAGGTATTGTTGAGGTTGCTTTTTGGCAGAGTGAAAGGTCCCATGGAGCCTTGTCACGGGACTTAAACACTTCAAAGCAAAACTTCAAGGTTTTTCAAACGTAGGTCGAGAAGGACACCTTGTCGAACACGAGGTTAGGTTCCAGCATGCTATTCGTCAGGCTTTATACTTTGACTCTTTCCTGAGAATTTCAAGTTCGATTTGGACTGAGACTTTTTATGGGGAGATTTGAAACATTTGGATGATGTGCCTGTTTCATGCCACCTGATGAATCCCCCTAAGTTTCGTGCCTTGCCTACTGAAAAGACCCAACAAGAGGAGTATTAAATGAAAATTTTCCTTTGAGCAAGAGCATCGATCATGTGAAGTATAGCTTAAGAAAGTAACAAGGTGATATCCATTAGGACTTGGATGATACCACAAAAACGTCACTACTTTTTACTTATAATAAATAAAAAATAGGTTTGTACTAAGAACTACTAAAATAGAAATTAAACAAAAGCACACATAAAAAAGTAAAATATGAAGGATTAAAGAGATAAAGAAATGGTTGAGTTTTAACTTCACCAAACCATCGCTCAAGTACATGCATGAACTCAAAATCATTGTTTACTACTCATGCTCCCATCATCCATAAAAATAGCATAACCTAAATTCCTTGCAAGTAGTAACTAAGTTATTTGAGATTTAGATTATCAATTCCTTGCATAACGTAAAGTCAAGTAATTGCGGGCCATTATCTGTGACAATGGTGTGTGGTATGCCAAATCTTGTTACTATGTTCTTCTATACAAACTTTTGGATGTCTTGCGTTGACATGGTTGCTAAGCATTCTGCCTCAATTCACTATGTAAAACAATCAACTATTACTAGTAAATGGAGAAAGGCCAAGTAGCGACTACCATTTTGAGGTCATCTATAGGCTGATGGATCAAATTACCATTCTTCTAGCATTGTGCACATTTCTTGACAAAGTCCAAACAATTTTCTTTAAGTGTGGCTCAATAATAGCAGACTCTTAGAACCTTTGTTGCCATTCTGCAAATGTCATGGTGGACTCCCTCATCACGTAGTCAACTTCTTCATTGCCTAAACATTTTATGGGGTCGAGAATCCTCATTTGTATAACTCTCTTGCTACAAGAGTGTAGCGAGCTGCCTTTACTTTTTTTTGCCACTGTAGGGTCCGTTGGTAGTTCATTCTTCTGGAATTAAGAGAGGGTTTTGATTCTCTAGTCCTGAGGGGCGGGCAAAGTTATGTAAACTGCAATACTTGGTAATGGTAGCTCTTGTTGCAAAAGAGTTCGGAGTTGCTCAGGGTTTTTGCTACTTGCTAATCTGACCAGCTGATCGACTCTCTTGTTTTGTTCTCTTGGTTTATGGAAAACCAGAAGGTCCTTTTGCATTACAAAATGCATGGTAGTACTACAAAAGCTTTGGGTCATTTACTTGGAAGGAATTTTTTACTGGTTCAACTACTATTCGAGAATGTGTAAGGCATTTGACTCTGGTTAGCCCCACTTCTTTGAGCAACTTAAGTCCTACCAGAAGTGTCTCATACCCCAGTCTAGTTGTTGGAGTCCTTGAAACTGAAATGTACATATTGCTTTAGCATTGCATTGTTCAACCTTTCCAAGATGATTCTCACCTCGCTCTCCCCATTGTTGGAAGAAACGTCTACATGTAAGGTCTAAAAGGGGAAAACAACTTTAGTGTATAGGTGAAACTCATTTAAAAAATTTGTTATGCATTATGCCTTGATTGGCCTTTGTGGTTCGTACCAAATGTCAAATTCAGATAATTCAGTAGTTCAAGCTACCATGCTTCCTACCAGCTTAGGTTTTCAAAGCACCTTAGAAATAGGGCAATCAATTCGCACCAAAACTCGATGGATTTGGAAGTATAGTCTTAACCTTCTTTCAACATTAATGAGGGCTAAAGCCACTTTCTCAACCATCAATACCTTGTTTAAGTACATGACTTATCAAGTGCACAAGTTGTCGTCTGTCTAGTGTTTTCCTGAACTATTACTGTGTTTATAGCTTCATTAGAGATTGAAAAGTAAAACACTAGGTCCTTTTGTGTATGTGACTTAACCAATAATAGTAAGGTAACTATCGAGTCCTTGAGGGAAATAAAAGCTCTTTCACATTCTTTGATCCATTTAGAGGTTTGTGTTTTACTAAGGATAGCAATTATTGGCTTAGTTCGCTAGCTGTCTAAGGAAGGAGCCTTGCTAATGATGTTAATCTTCCCATTAGTCATTATGTTTCCTTTAGGTTAGTAGGACCTTTCATATCTAAGATGGCTTGACACTTATCAGGGTTTGCTTCTATTCCTCAGTGGGTCAACATGAAGTTGAGGAACTTGTCCTCCATACACTCTGAAAACACACTTCTCTGATTTAAATTGCATGGAGTGTCTTCGAATAGAAGAAAACACTTCTCAGAGGTCCTTTACATGATCATTTATCTTTTTAGACTTGACGATCATGCATCCATATATACTTCCAAGTTTTAGCTAATTTACTTCTTGAAAATTCGGTCCATTAGCCTCTGGTAGGTGGCTCGCGCATTTTTCAATTCAAACAACATAAATTTGTAGCAGAAGTTGGCGGATTCAGTGATACAAGGGTTTTTGGCCTCATCCTACAGGTGAATTTGGATATTATTATATTCGGAATATGCATCTAGAAAACTTAAAAGTTTATGTCCAACGTCACCATTACCAACTATCAATGCTAGGAAGTGAGTGTGCATCCTTTAGGCATGCCTTGTTGATATTTGTGTAGTTTGTGCACATTCTTCACTTCCTGTTTTGCTTTTGCATCATTACTACATTAGCCAACCAAGTAGTGTATTGTACTTCTCGTATGAATCCAGCTTGAAGCAATTTCTTGACTTCTTATACTACTATTAGTCTTTTGGCTCCTATTTTCCTCTTCTTTTGTGCTATAGGCCTAGCATCCTTACATACAAAAGTTTGTGGCATAGAAATGTGGGATCTATTCCTAGCATGTCAACTGTTGTCCAAGAAAAAAGTCTACATTATCCACCATAGTGGTTATGATCTCCTTCTTATCCTTGCCACGAACTGACAATCCGATATAGGTAACTTGCCCAGGTTTGTCTCTCCTAGTAGGAATGCCTCAATCTTTTGGTAAGTTTAGCTTTGTCCCCTCCTCGAACCTCTTCAGGGCTAGTGCCAACACATTTATTGTGTTTAGCTCTATGGAACTCGTATATGTCTTAACCTTTAGACTAACCAGGTAACACTCCCTAACTGCTCTCTGGTCTACATGAAAAATTATGATCTTTACATCCTTGGAAGGGAACTTCGTGATCAAGTAGGAGGAGGTTAGAGACTATAGCACCAAGTTTGTTAAGTAACGGTCTGCCAAGGAGTGTGATGTAAGAAGTGCTTACCTATACCACAATATATCTGACTTTATTGTTGCTATTTTTATTGTTAGTGTCAAACTTGGTATACAGGTCAATGCAACCTCTGATGGGCACTCTTTCTCTAGAAAATTCGATCAATGGCTCATTATACATAATGAGTTGGCTTTTGGGAATTTCCAACTCCTCGAATGTTTTTTAATACAACACATCAGTTAAATTTCCCTGATCCACTAATGTTTTTCTGGCAATACAGTTGGTTATCTCTACATTGATGACCTTGGGTTTATCATGCTAAGGATCTATAGTTTGGAAATCTTGGTCTGTGAACGTGATTGTCAACATTTTTTGTCTAATATAAGGTTCCATAAAGTTAATATATTTAACTTCTCAAAGATGTTTTCTTCAGGACAAAGTACATGGATCCCCCTCTAGTGAATCCCCAAGTTATCCATGTATTTTGGGGGTTTTCAACAAAGGTTGTTGATTAAATCCCCAGGTTGTAGTGCTATGAGTAAGTGGTGCAAGGCAACTACTAATTCGAGGTTATTGATACTCATTGCCACTCTGTGGAATCTCTCCATGAAGGATCGTACACTTTCTTTACTCTCTTCTTTGACACTCATCAGGGCCACTGAAGTGAGCTAGTGTGGTCTACTAGTGGCAAATTGATTACTAAATTTAGTCATCAACATTTCAAAACTATCAATAGAATTCGACAGTAATTTCATAAACCAATTAAGGGAAAGGCCTTTTAGCGAAATGGGAAAAAATCTTGTAGAGGATTGCATCATCTGAGGTGTACAACCCTACCTAGGTAACATAAGTGTCCATATGTTCATCAAGGTCCATAGACCCATCACACTTGTCTAAGACTACATTCTTCCAATTCTTAGGCAAAGAAGTATCCATTATTTCAGTCACGAAGGGATGGCGTGGCTTAAGCCGAGTTGTCGTAACGGTCGACGTTTCTCTATTCTTGAACTCCTTGTTGGTGTTAATTAGGCTGAAAACTTTTCTAAGTGGGACTCTTCCTCCCTCCTATTAGAAGAGGGATATTCGGCATACGATCCTTATTCTGGCTTCAGGGGTCTGCATTCCCATGTTGTAATTTCGACATTTCATGGATGTGTTGCTGCCTCATTAAGGATATATCTTCCCTCAAGAGCATTATGGCTTCGAGCAAGCAAGTTTCATCAAGAACCTAAGTTTTTTCAAAATTGGTCTATAACTGGGATGTACTTTCTTGATCTCCTACGTTGCTCTTAGTTATCGTCATCACCACTAAGTTCTCCAAGTGCCATGGGACCAAAGTGTTTTACTTTGTTCCCGACGATGAACACCAAAATGTACATGTCAAGTAGTGTATGGGTGCGTCTTTGAATACTTCGCGTATATATTCCAACAGTTTGGTTGCTCTATAGAGATTTGGGTACCTACAAAAGGCAATCTGACGCTCAAGCCAAGGAGCGAGTTTGGTTGAGAGTAAAATAGTATTAAATGTGCAATCAATGAACAATATTACCTTGATACTTGTTATCTATTTATAGTGGCATGTTAGGTCGTTACCGGTTGGGCTTTATCCAATCAATTAAGGATTAGGTAATGTGATCATAATCTTGGTTATCTTTATTAACCTTGTATTCTTATTTATGGTGGGTTAATTAATTATATCCTAATCTCTCATTAATTTACATACTCTTCTGATGGTGTAAGAATAACTTCCCATCTTTGATAAAGCCGAACACTTAGTCTTTGTTTACCTCCTTTGGACATTTTTGCTAATTGGGAATTTTGGATTTCGACCTATCCAAAGACCAAAATCTTCCCTAGAGTCCTGACCCATACAAATTTAATAAACTTGAGATAATATATAAATGTCCTTCATTTTGGGATAATAAAATAAGTAATTTTAGGCGGATGATAATTACAAGATGTTATGGTTATGTTTTACAAAATATTTCAATCATTTTTTAATTTATTTTATTATCTAAAAGGTTTGTTTAATTTTAAAACGTTAGTTTCTAATTTTTATTTTTTTATATTTATTTATTAATAAGCTAATTTATTAGCTTGAACATGTAGGTTATTTATAGTAAAACCATCTTATAATTGGAGTAATAAGCTAGTTGGAAAATTAAAAGTTTATAAGCTAGTTGAAGTATTTAGTAAGCTTAACCAATAAATATAAAATAATATAAAAGAATATAATTAATTATTTAATTAAAAAATATCTCATATAAATTAATTAATGAGAATAAAAATAAAAAATAAAAAATTAGTAGCTTATAATATACTTAAAATAACTTATGAAAATAAATTATAAATTACTAAAATTAATTATCTTTTGTATCAAAGAAATTTATTTTGATCCAAATAACTTATATTCAAGTTAAAAGAACTTATAAGTTACTAGCTAGACAACTAATTTTTCCAAACATATATATATATATATATATATATATATATATATATATATATATATATATTTCTGCTTTAAATTGGCAGTTTTAGTAACGAAATTCTATTAATATATAATAAATTATACTATTTCATTAATTTATTTAAAGTTAAAAAATAGAAAATTTTCAGAAAACATATTATATATAATAATTATTACCAAATATGTCCATCATTAATAATTTAATATACCCCAATTCCCCTTCAGCTGGCTTCTTCTAAAAGCCTTTTTTTTCTTTGTATAAAATAGATTAAAATACGTGCTAGGTACCTCCATCTCGGCTACTCGAGATGTATATATAATTTTAATGACAAAAAATCATGTCTGTGACTATATAAAAACAAAATAATATAATAATGTTTCTACCAAAAAAACAATATAATAATTACGGGAAAAAAATAAAGTAGATGAATTAAAATTAATCAGACTTTGTCCTGTTTAACTTGTACAGTAGGATAAGTGAATAGACCTCACCTGTTTTTCGATAGGATACAGATGATAAAAAAGTATCGGTTTGTATTCTAAGAAATCTTTGATTTCTCTTATTAAATATATGGTTAGCTTTTCAAAAAAAAAACAGTAAGATTTCGTAAGAAGAGCTACCAAAGCTAAAAATAAAAAATAAAAAAGTCTGCCTATTACGTTGTACTTGAGTTAATTGAGATATTACTAATTTACTACAACTAGTCCAGGAAAGCAGGGTGACGAGTTTTACTAAATAACTAAATAATAACTTTAACTTCCTCTTCAAAATGCTTTGGTCAAAATGGTTAACGGTCCCCACAAATCTTTGGCCTGATCCTTGTCATAATAACGTAATGACGTAATTAAGTAAAGTCAAATAGAGCATAATACATATTTAGTCAAAATTAATAACCATAAAGTGGATCATTATAGGAATGAATTATGATTATTGATCACCAATTCAACGAACAGAAACAAATATTACCCAGTACCCAATAGAGTATTAGTCAAATTAAGTAAATGCACATTGATTCTTCTCAAACTCTAAATGAATCTAGGATGTGCATTAGATTTAGTGCATATCCTCCAAAGAGGAAGGGAAAGACTAAAATTACACTTTTTAAGCATACATGTATTATATTGAATGCATTTTTTTATCAAGTAAAATTTATGTAAAGCTTTATAAATAAATTGAGTCGTACTTATTAGTTAATTAATTAGCTATAGTGACTTTGTAGCCAAAAGAATTTCATTCTAAGAGGTTTATATATATATAGAGGAGAGAGATCCACTTACTCTAAGAGTGAGTTTAAAAAAAGATATATTCTTCATCCTAACTAGTTATTTTATTGAAATAATTATAATGAATAACTAATATTAATTATTAGATTTTTAAAAAATAAATTATTAAAATGAAAAATAATCCTAACCATTCAAACTTACTCTTAAAATAAATGAATTCTTCCTTTTATATATATACATAGACACACACCTACACACATGCACATCCACATGCACATGTGTGTGCGCATTGTGTCTCCGACATATGAGTTCCACCATATGCAAAGTTGAAACGACTAGCATAGAAATTCCCGTTGCTAGTAGCTTTGTATGAGAAATTTAATTTTCTTTTCAAAATTGTGTGATTGCAAATTGTTGAGTTATACTATTGATTATGCATTCTTTTTTCTCCATTAAATATATTGTATATAAGACAAATTTATATTAAAGATGAAGGACTCAACATTAAACTTGAATGTCTATGATAAAGATGATAAACTTATTTTGAACTATATTTTTGTAATGTTTAATGTCTATTAGTAAGGAAAAAATGTATATTTGTTGATAAAATTCACTTATTTAGTATTTGTTTTCACTTTAGACACATACTTGAGAAATGGGAAGAAAAATGGAAAAAATTGGGTTTTTCTATGTAGAAGTTGAAGACTCATACAAGCATGGTCATACTCTAAGATAACACAATTGTATTAAGTAAACACAGTCCAAAAAGTCAATCAAAGTAAGCATATTTATGCTCAAATTTAGCACACTTGTGCGTTGATCTTCATGTCTACGCGCTCTTATCAAGCACGATCGTGTTTAGTTCTTTGCCTAACTGTCAAGCACAATCATGTTCATCCTAAGCACGACTGTGCTGTTTGAGTTTTGAGAAATATGTTACACTAACACAATTGTGCTAACTTCAGCACACTCATGCTAAATAGGAACTTACGCTCTTGCTATAAATACAAAAAAAAAAAAACTCTAATGAAGGAACATTCATGAGAGTATTTTTTTTTTTATAGCAAGAGATGTGCTCATCGGTTATCTTATTTATATGAATGATTTTGCCTTCCCACAATGTATGTGAATGTGTCTACATTGTTTTTTACTATTATCTTTAGCTCATAAGAACATTCTCATGGATTTGGAATCTATTTTGGTAATTTAGAAGGATAAAATATATATAAAATAAATAAATTAGGAGTTTTTCTTATACATAAGCTAGGTAATTAACATAGCTTAAGATTGAGATTTTTTGTCATATCAACCACTAAAACAGTGAGATTTGAGTCATTATGGGTTACATTATATATAACCCTTTTCTATTGTTTCCTGTGGGTATATATCTCAAAGCTTTGTCTGCTTTCATTATTATCCTAAAATTCATGTCTTTATAAGTTCACCTCTTTCACCATTAACTTTGAGGTTATTTTTAGGTCTCTTTCTAAGTCATTGTTTAATTGTCACATAAAACTCTTAGTTGTCCAAGTTGGACCTTTGAAAATATTCAATTATCACCCAATTTTTAGTGCTTGTATCCAATGAGTGACTCTTAACTATAAGAATGGAGAAACCTTTGAAAAAGGAAGAACTACGGGAAAAATGAAATAAAATTTAAGATGAACATACAAAAAATAAAGCCAACTTCTCTTAAAATAAATAAACAAATAACATTGAGAGAGGACAAAACTTAGAAAAATCATGTTGAGGGTTGTCTAAAAGTTCTAGGTAAGTTTGTTTTTTGAAAATCTTAGGATCAATAGGAGTTCAACTTATAATGTTATGATTTTAGACATTTGCATCTTCTTTTTCTTTCTATTTCCACACCAAAAACAATTGTCATGACTCCATTACATCTGTGGGCCTAGTGTTAGGACAAAAATACATAACCAACGAACTTATGTTTATTTATATTTATAAGAAAAATACACCATAAAATAAACAACATCATTTAAACAAAAGGAAACATAACAACATTATTTTGTTCACGTGGTTCGCACTCATGTCTACATCAATGAGAAATTTTTAGGGACTATTGGAAAACTTGCAAACTCTTACTCTATATCATAACCCCCTCTCTCACCTTAGGATAGTGACCCCCTCTTCAGGCTGGGTAATTCTTACTATCTTATAACCGGTGTTTATAAACCTAATATTCTAATCTTAAACGAGGAAACAAATATCTATTTTACAAATAATATCTTTAAAATCTAAATAAATCCTAAAAATGAAATAATATTTTTTTCTAAACAATATTTCTAGAGATTTAAAATTAAAATAATTTAAATTGTTTCCCACTTATAAATCTCCATGATTGTTTTAAGACGTATTTATTTTGATATATGAAAATGCTTAAATCAAGATTTTGAAAATTGAGCAAACCAACCAATCAAGTTGCTCCTTTAAAGTTTATTAGTTGAATTATGATTAAAATAGTATTAATAAAATAATAATAATAATAAAAGATAAATAATATTAAGTAAATATTATAGAGTTTAATTAGTATACATTTATATAACTTTTAAAATATTAATTGAAAAAGTCAACAAATTTACTATAAATTAAGAGTTATGATTAATTTCAATGTAAAACTTTTCACACTAACCCTGCATGTTAATTCAACTCAATATTATATTATAATTTTAAAACACTTAATATTAAAGTAAGACATCATTTTTATAGTCAAAGTACAATAAAAGTTTAAATAAAATTTATCAGAATGGTTAAATTTAAATTTTAATAATTAAGAAAATATAAAAATATTTATTAACAATAAAAACTTTATATTTAAAATAAAAATAAAATTCTTATAATATAAAGTAATAGAAAGTTAAAATATAAAGCAAATTATATATTTTATAAGAAAAATTTATAAATAATATATTTTTATTTTTAATTCTTATAAGCAATTATTCATATTTATCTTTAATTTTTATATTAAAATTTAAAATAAAAATTAAAAAATAAAAAATAAAAACTAGTTCAACTGATTTTGAGGATGATTTTCACCTATTGGTGCTGGATTGTGAATATGTTTAGGTTGTGGTCGGTTGGGTTTTGAAACAAAATGTATGATTGATGAGTCCGAACGCAAGTTTCTTTTTGCAGTGATTGCTTGATGTTGCTGTTTTATACTTTATAAAGGGTTGACGCGCATAATGGAGTGAGTGGAGGAAGGAAAATGGGGAATTAAGCAAGGCACTAAACACATACCGAATTGAGAGATGAACATTTTGGAGGCAGTGCAAATTGGAAAAGGGAAGGAGTTGATGAAAGTTAAAGTGTGCAGGACACTAACACTTGTAGACATAAGCCAGGTGTGAAGTATCATGAAAGCTATAGTTTCTTCCAACAACTACAACTTGAGTCTCCGGAATCTATCTACGCCCGCCAACAATTTCAAGTATCAATCGAAGTTGGATTCGCACCAGAAACGTCTCATCACACATTCTGGCCGTGTATGGTTGTGTCGCACTATTCATAGTCAATCACTTTTGCCCCTATATTCATATGCTGCTTATCATACATCTCATACAGACAAACACACTAAATTTATAAGTCATGCAACCACAAAAGAAAAGTTCAAGAAAAAAATGGGTTCAAAACTCACGGGGTTCAAGAGTTCTCCATTCTCAAGTCTAAATATTCACCCCTAAATAAGAGAGTAGGACAAGAAGAGGAAATGTAAAAAAAAAAATAAATAAAAGATTTTTTTTTATAGTCAAATGTCAAATGTTACTATATCAATTTTGTTAGTAGAGAGATTTATCTTGACTTTTTCTCCTTGCACCTCCCTATTTTCTCCCTACTATTCTTTTTAAAAAGGAAAAAATGCCCTTAAGTTTATGATGCGTAAAAACTGCAAGTATGCGATGTCATCAAGTAATAAAAATAACCGTTCTTTCACGGGACTGCACATTTGAAAAATAATAACTGTTTATAATTTTAATTTATTTTTATAATTTAAATAAAAAAATCAAATTCTCTAATTGATAAAAATAAAAATAAAGTAACAGTGAATTCTAAAATTAAAATAAGATGACATTTTAAATAATATAATATCAAAGATTGGAAAATCGTAACTAAAATAAAATCTAGATTTTTTTAGATTTTTAATATATTTGAAATATAACAAATATCTAATAAAATAAAGGAGGAAATAACTCAAGTATTTAAAATTCAAATGTTAGAAAACTTCTAGGATTAGGGATATCACGTTATGACTGCTTATTGAATCAAAATGAATTATCTTTTATGTTATTACTGGTTCTTTATGAAGGTAAATTAACCTAAGGTAACCTTCGTCCTCTTTCAAGGTACAAAGTGTATCTAATTGAAGTGACCCTTACTTTTGTGTTATCTATATTCAACTAAATCCATTAAGTTCTCTGCTAATTCATTGAATCCTCGAAGGGTTAAACCTACTTTTATGATTTAATTCCTAAGTTCCTTCCCTAGGGTTCCAACAATTAAGTTCACATTTTGGTTCTTCTCTAATTATCTATTACTACAAAAACGGTGATGAAGCATATTGCATCGGTAAAATCAATAGAGAGGAAATCAAGAGAAACCAATATAAAAACAATAAAAATACTTAATTCATCATTAATAGAGTCAAGGGCTAAACCCCAATCTTAGAATAAAAAGTCTACTCACACATGTTAATGACTATAAAAAACAAAGAAATAAAATTCATCAAACCTATAATAAAGAGTGAAAAAGGGGAAAGGAGAAACTCGCCTTGCTCTTTATACCGTCTTTGATAAGAAAATTCAAGACCTTTGGTTCGAATAGAAACCCCTTATTTAAACTAATGGCAAGCTCTAAAAGGTCATAAAAATAGAACAATTAAACTGATTATAAAAGGGAGTGCATATTTTTGTACAGGAGTACAATTTTTCATTAATTAACTCATAATTCATTTTTTTTCTTCTGAATTTCCTCCAGATTTCCTAGTTTCACTCCAATGCTCCAAATCAGTTCAAAAGCACATCAATATCTAGCAAATTATATCCTAAACACAAAAAAACACTAAAAGTGTAACAAATTCCAAAATATAATTAAAAACACCTAAAATGAAAATATTAAACATAAATAACATAAAATAGATAAAATTCTAACTAAAATAGAACCTGGAAATAGATAAATGCAATGCATCAATTCATAATTGTGACATTTTCGCATTCCTCTTTACACATTCTCCATCTCCTTCTTCCCTCTGTCTGTTGCTAAAAATTCGAAGCTCAAGAGATCGACTCCTCATTCACATATATGTGTGCTTCTTCCATCTCCTATCACCAGGTATGTGTTTTTTGCTTAATCCTTATCTTTGTGTTCACTGAAACAAACAATTCAAATTGGTATAGGTGTCAATCCATATTCAATATTTAATGTGGTGGTTCTTGCTTCATATTAGGTTCTAATTTGTGCAATTTAGTAGTTCGGATTAGGTTATGATTTGTGCACTTTAGGAATCCGGATGACCAAAGTCTTGTGAGTCCAGACTACCTGGTAATATAGTAAACAGTAAGTCCAAACTGCCCATTTCCAATTGAGTTTGGATTGCTTGTTTCGAATTAGATCTAGATTTCTTATTTTAGATTGGGTCCGAATTGCTTGTTCCAAACTCAGGACTTCATTTAAAGTTATATATTTTTCTATTTTTTCAAAAGCAATCGTGTAACCATGCCATTCATATTTGTAAGCAAACATGGTACGAACTAGAGGTGGTGGCTCCAAGCTTTAGGAAAATCGTGATAATGTTGAACAAATCAGACCAATTGCATCTGTACGACGTAGACTACATCAAAGTGCTGAAGAAGTTCATGATGGTGATCATTATGAAGAAAAACCTAAGACAATACCACCAAAACCTATAATGGAGGTTTATGATGGTGGACCACATGACACATCTGTGCTGACCCTATATGCTAATCATGTTGCCTATAGTTTATGGGATGGACATGTAAGTTAAAAAATGTCAATTAGTTTTTTAATTCAGTTTTATATTATTCTAAAATTGTAAATGTTAATATTTGTGATTTAACTTTATGTAGGATTGTGGAAAGTTGAAGTTTGTATCCCATGGGCACAAGTTAAGTAGATTTGGAGCCCTACATGAACAAATTAATGGTTATGTATTTGATTCTAGATTGTCCTAATTGATGACTTCTAACTATGAGACCATTGACAGGGGATTGTTATCTACTTTTATTAAAAGGTGGCCTAAGGAGATCAATAGTTTCCATTTACCAATGAGTGAAATGACCATCACACTTGATGATGTGTCTTCTTTGTTGCATATTCCCATCATTGGTAGATTTATTAGCTATCCCCACATATATAAGCATGGAGTTTTTCTCATTCTTATGGAATTATTTGGTGCTAGTCAAGATGAAGAAATTGATGAAATAAGGCATTTGTGTAGACTAAATGTTCGCCTACAATTCCTTAGGGAAACGTATGACACATGTGTCGAGTAAGAGTTGTGGATATTTGCTAATAAGGGATACTTGCTACATTTGGTGGGATGCACAATTGTTGTTGATAAAAGTGTCACAATTGTGTATGTGGGTTGACACTTGAATAATTGTGGTTGTTATTCATAGGGTGCAATGGCTCTAACTCATATTTATGAACATTTAGGTGAGGCTTGCTTGGCTAAGACAAAGTAAGTGGGTGGTTATGCAACACTAATGCAGGTATTACTAACACATAAATAACTAGTTTTATAATATTGATATTAATATGTCATAAACTGTAAACACTGAACATAGCTAATCCGAACTTGGTAAAAAACTTGTTTTTTAAACATCCAGATTAGCTAATCCAGACTTGTTAAAAAACTTGTGAATCCAGATTAACTAGATTGTAGGGAGACAGGAGGAGATATAGAAGGAGTCTAGATTAAGCAATGAAGAAGATAAAATGTAACAAGGAAGAGATGCAGAATAAACCCCAAACACGAGCACCATAGTGTTATAATCACAGGAAAGAAGGAGATATTTACTGCACATTTTTTAACCTAATGGGCATTTTTGTCTTTTTAAAAGACTATGGAAGTGCATGGAGAAAATAAGGAGGTGTAAGGAGAAAAAGTCATGTCTCATCCTAACTACAGTGCGTTAGCCTATCCTAATCCATTTGTGGTTGTAGAATGGGAAGATCCAATCCATTTTGCATTCTTAGTTTTGAACAATTTATTTTCAAGATAAATAATTATTCTATGATCTCTCAAGTTAAAAAAAATTAAATAAAATTAAATATTTGTTGTGTTTACCACCATCTAAATTATGTTGTCTCTTGATGTTTTTCATAAAATATATAAAAAAATCATAATTGTTATATTTCATGTCATATGGTATAATTTTACGAATCAAAACCCTTATATTTAGATTATTTGCTTGGAATGAGAGGAATAAAAATAAATTATTTGCTTGGATGAGAAGAATAAGAAGAGAAATAATTTTCAAAAAAATAATATAAATACTATATTTTTACAAAAAATAAATAGAAAGTTCAGTGTAAAAAATATGATAAATCTTACATTTTTAAAAGGCTTAAATAAGTTTTTGTCTCTAAATTGTCACTAAAAATCACTTTTAATCCTTAAAATTCAAAAATATTTCTTTTACTCTCTGATTCACTTTTAGTCCTTCTTCTCCAATTAACCCTGTTAAAAAATTACTGACAGAGAACATGTTTTTGTACTCATGAATCAATATCCCTCTCAACCCTAAGCCCCTTAATATTCAATTTGTATCTGGCCCAGCCAAATACTAAGGGTGACAATCATGCCCACCCTTGTGGGTACCATTCCGTCCCATCCTGATTTTGATAGGAAAAACATGCGTTGTTGGTCCCCACCCCATCTCCACCCCCGTCCCCGCCTAAGAAATCAGGAACGTGGATGAGGAGAGTTTGTTGGTCCTCGTGCCGTTTCTATGTTAAAAAAAAATCATACATATATTTTTAATCTCACATGTCTATGTACAAATTCATATCCTTATGGACCATTAAAACTAAAATATAGTTAATAAATTAATATATAATTTATTTAATTAATAATAAATTAAATATAATTAATAATTTAACATATAATTTATTTAATAAACTATAAGTAAATTTAAATTATAAAAAATAATATAATGGGGTACCCGCGGATATACCCAAACCGGAAAATATCCGACGAAAATGGAAACGGAAATTAAAATTTCATACCCATGTCCTTTATATCCACCCCTGCCCCACCCCACACTTTCCGGAGCAAGGGGTGGGGAGGGTCAAACTTGTCTCTGTCTTGCTTTGTTGCCATCGCGATCAAATAACTAGAACTTATAAACAGACAACTTTAATACAAAAAACAAATTAATTTCAAAGACTAAAAAAATATTTTTGAATTTCAAGGACACAAAATTGTTTTTTATGAAATTTTAAAGATAAAAAACTTATGTAAATCTTTTTAAAATTATTTTCTTCAAATTTACATTAACCAAACAATCACAAACATTTTCATCTACAAAGACATATTTCTCTCAGCACGTGATACAAACGGGACGTTATAAGAAAAAGAATAATGTTATAATATATTTTTTAACTAAACAGATTGTGTTAAAATTAAAAGAGTTATTAAATAAAATAGGTAATTATGGAGGTACCCTTTATATTTACTATAATTATATATACATTTTTCTTTTTTTTTTAATTATTCAGACATCTCTTACATTTATGTACGGGTTATAGTTGTACCCATAATTTTCAAATTACATAAATCTTGGTTTATTTTTTTATTATTACGTTTTATTTTATATGAACATAATATGAATTTTTTTTTTTTCAAGTTTTGTAACAGTATAACAGTGGAGATGAGAGAAATGTTTGTTGTAAAGTTTGAAAAAATAAGAGGTACATGTGTAATATCATACAAAATTTAGGAGATACATGTGTAATAAATTTATGCATGACATTACATTGTTTTGGAAGGAGGATGTATAACTGTAATGAATAAGTAAAAGTAAAAGATCAATCTAGTTTAAACAAAAAGAAGAAATGATACATCTATAATTACATTAAATTTCAAAAAATGCATTCATAATTAATCAATAACAGAGAATACAGTAGAAAGAATATGTGTGAAAGTGAATCGCTAGTTTTTCTCATATGTTGAAGGAAATGAGCTTTTAATGAGGTGTATGTTCCTTTTAGTGAATTAACGAGGTGTTTGTTCAGATCTCCATCTTATGTGAAATATTTTTTGAATTTGTTAATGATTAATTTTTGTTAAAAATTTAATTTATCTATTTTAATAATTGATACATAATATAATAAAATAAGAAACAATATGATAAATGATATAATGAAAAATAAAAATAAGAAAATATTTAGAGAAAAAATGAAATATATAATAATTATATCTATTTAGAGTAGTAGCATTTCTATTAGAAAAAAAAGACTTATCGACTTTCAATGTAAAAGATTTTAGGTTGATATTATATCTTATTTAGAGTAGTAACATTTCTATTAAAGAAAAAAAAAACTTATTGACTTTCGATGTAAAACAACAATCCTTTATATATGATAAATTTATTAACTTTATCCATTAATATTTTAAAACATAAATAAAAGATTGCAATTAAACATTATTATAAAAAAATTTTATAATTTGGATGTATAAATATTAAACTCTTTCAATTAAGTACGAAAACCAACCGCGTCAATCACACACCATTCAAATAGAATCAATCATTTTCTAAAATAATTATGAATTAAATATTATAAAAATTTAAAATATAAATAGTGAGAAAATACAGTTTCTGCTAAATAGGATTTTCCTTTATAAACTTAAAAGAGCACGCCATGCAAAAGAAAAATTCAAAAGGAACACTAGAAGATACTCTAGCAGTTGCACCAAAAGAGACTCGTCCAGTTGCGCACAAAAGTGAAAGTACTATTGGATTTAGTAGTCAAATAAAGTATATTCTCCTTACTTTCTTCCTATTAATTACAGTGTAGGTTTTGTTATATTTTTATTTTATAAGTTTAATCAGTATGTATGGTTATTATAAAGATTTTTATACTAATATTTAATTATATTTATTTATTTATGTTAAATTTGTTAATTTTACTAATTAATATTTTAAAAGTCATATAGATAAGAGTTATGATTGAACGGTAGTGTAAAACTTTCCAGTACTGTCTGTATATACTATTTCAATTTTTATTTTATTTTGAATTTCATGTTAATATATTTTGCTTCTTAATTTTATTTTTTAACTGAATTAACTCAATTAAGCCTCTTAATTTGCTTTTACACATTGAGTATTCTTTTGACAATATGTTGTTGCAAAATTGTCTAGATTTAGTTATGGTTTTTTTTATGAGTAAATATTAATTGTTAATTTTGTTAATAGGAATTTGAACACGCAACTTATTCTTTCTCTCTTCTCTTTTGACCAACTAGTCTACCTTATATATCTAGTTATGATTTATTGTTGGTCTTAGCTTATAGACAAATTGGTTGAGGGAAGAATTCAAATTAACAACTTTTTCTTCTATCTTTTTTTCACACGTGAACTTTGCCACTAGAGTTAGTTTTGTTAGTGGAGTTAAAAATTTTTATATTATGTGATTGTGTTAATTCTATTATCTTGATTTACTTAGTTAAGTGATGAAGGGAATACCTTTTGTACTTTTTATAATATATTTTTTCTAGCTAAAAATGTTCTTAAATTATTATTTTCTAGAGTAGTGCTATCAACACACTTTTTAAGAGCAACTCTCATGAGTTGCTTATTGCATTAAAAAAAGAGTTTGGTGGTTCACATAGTGTTACGTGATTGATAAGCAACTCATACTTAATTTTAGTTCAATGGAAGAAATTATATGTAACTATAAAAAAATCACAATTTTATAATTTTTAAAATTTTTTTTAGTTGCATATTGTTATTAATTTGTACAGATTTGATGAATTTTTTTTATCATAAGTAACACTTGTTTAGTGAAGCAACTCACTCACTCTTTAAGCAATTTGAATTGTCACGTAGGATTACTCCAATGAGAAGTTGTTTCAAGCAACTCATTAATTTTTTAAGTAATTTTGCAAGCATCTCATTTTGGAGATGTTTTAACACATTTTTCCTAACCTACTCTCTCTATTATTGGTTAAACTTTATTGAAAACTACACAATTAGGAGAGATAGTTATTTAATTATAAGTGGGACTCACATAATTTGCTATTTTCAATAAATTTCAACCAAACATGTAGACGGTAGAGTGTGTGTTAAAGAGTATACTGCTAGCGTTTCTCTATTTTTATTTAATTATTTTGAAATTTATGATAAAATATATGAAATAATTTTACTCAAAAAATATATGAAATAATTTAACTAAAAAAATATATGAAATAATTTAAAAAATTCAAAATTTTTAAAAATTTACAATTACACTCCTTAAAACTTTTTGAAATTACTTATGAAAATATTTTCTTCTTAACTATTAAAAAAATGTTTAATTTATATGCACTAACAATCTAAAAATTTTTACGTTAACATACAATTATAATTCTTCATTTATATGACTTTTAAAATATTAATTGGTAAAGTCAACAAACTTATCATACATAAAGAGCTGTGATTAGACGTTAGTGTAAAAAATTAACACTTATGTGCATAAGTCATTTTCTATTAAAAAAAATCCTCTTTACTATTTTATTAGAATGTTACAATCAAACATCTTAATTGTTACTATATAAGCACGTTTTGGTGTGCATCAGTGCAAGAAAGATTAGTATAATTATTAAAAAGAGATAAATAATATGAGCAATTTCAAGAAACTACAAAAAATACTAACTAAATAATAAAAATTTTCAGAATAAAAGATAAAAAAAATAATTATTGAAAACTGAAACCACTAAAAATGACTAAATTGAGGTTGCAATTTGCAAAACTTATATAATTAAATACTCTACCAATATGATGATGACCAGTATTCATAAACATATAAATGATATTTGTGAACAGAATCCATCTCATAATAATTTGATGGTTGAATTAGTAAACTCAAAAAGTGAATAATTTAAATAGATTCGTATGTTGCACAAAAACCGGGTAGGGAATCTTGAGGGAGCATAATGATGTACAACTGTACAAGTTTACATCCACCATTTTCAGTATATTTAGCCACGTTCTCATTAAGAATAAAAATATATTACTGTTAATTAATGTTGTCGTAATAAATTTCTTGATTCCCTCAAGGCTATATATACCTTCCACACACACAACATTTTGCAACCACATTGGAATCTAATAGTCCCCTCTAAACACAATGGCCAATTTGAAACTTGTGTTCACGATCAGTTCCATTCTTGTAGCCTTAGTGTTTTTTAATGGAATTATTTCAGCTATGGGGAGGCCAATGAATAGAGGATACATAACAACCTACGAAAACAGTGTCAAAGAAATTGATCATAATGTTCTGTTGCGGCGGAGCATCATGGAGGATGGTGGAGTTGAAAAATGGATCGACGATTTCCGACCAACGGATCCAGGTCACAGCCCCGGTGCCGGCCATTCCTCTCCTACCCCAAAGGATGCCACTAATGGTGCCCCAAGGCCATAGCTCATAGCTAGCTAGCTCTACATAATGCATAATACATAATAACATAACATATATATACACATCATCATTCTCCTGCTCATAGCTATGATCACTTCATCTTCACATGCATTAGTCACTCATATTTCATTGTTTATTGTAAATTATATATATTCCCTGTTCATAGCTACCATCTTGGATAAAAGCCCGCTTGCTTATTACTTCACGCTTTGCTTTTATGTTAATGTAAATACATATGTTGTCATGATTAATAATAATAATTTCTGTTCGGGTTAAATAATGATCATCGTGTTGTTGCTGTATATAATTTTCATTTAATATTTCAAAGTCACCAGAGCAACTTTAATTAATGGAGCATTTAAGTTCTTAGGCTTAAAGATCCGTTATTTTTAATATTTATGGACAAATTTTTTAGCTGAAAATTTGGTTTTTCACTAAGATCTCCTTTTCAAGGGAAACATGTAATTGCAATTCTCATTTTCTACGTTCACAAGTTTTGCATAAAAAAAAGAAATGACATCATTTAAAATATTTTTTTCTTAAAAAAAATCAAATTCAACTTAGTCCGAGTTAACCTAATCTAGATCTCTGGTTCAAACCGGACCAACTGCATGTTCAATCCGTTAGAAAACCTGGTTCGGTTATGTGACCGAATCCTAATCCGACCAGTTGGTACAAATCGGTTTTCACAATTATGTATTCAATTAAAATTCATAATAATTTTAAAAAATAAATAGAGTTTTTCAAAGTAAAGTGTTACAACCTAAAAAATTACTTAAAAGAACTCTATAAAGTTTACTCTCAGTCCTTAGTTTATGTCTTCTATTAAATATTGATGCAAACGTGATGTCATAAATAACAACTGGTGTTTTTAAATGGTATATCATTGTATAAAAATAATATATTGTAACTATTTTTTTATTATATATTAATAAGTATGCTTTTTTCTTTCTATGTATGTCTTGTCTTTTTCTGTTGGTGCCATAACTTAACTTTATAATATGTAATTGAACTAGTAATCGTGAATGAAAAGTACAATTAAAATCTATTCATTTAAGAATAACAAATTAAAAGTTTGAAGACATTTAAATTGACCATGTTTTGTGTAGTTTAAAAGTGAAAATATGAAAATTTAATATTTTACACGTCTCATAATAATTGGTATCATCTTCAGTAAAATCTTTCTCAAGGAAAAAAAAAGGACCTTTAGCAGCTAAACCATTTTGTTGATTCTTAATTAGACTAATTAAACAAGATGTATATTGGAAGGAGATGCTAATAAGGAGCAAATAAAGAATGCTTACAACGATTGACCAAATATATAAAAGTTAGGCACAATGGGAGTTTCTTTTATAACTAAAATCAACTTATGCACTATAGATTTTGGAGAAGTTAGATGAGAGAA
Organism: Psophocarpus tetragonolobus; assembly: GCA_037954015.1. Taxonomy (NCBI): domain Eukaryota; kingdom Viridiplantae; phylum Streptophyta; class Magnoliopsida; order Fabales; family Fabaceae; genus Psophocarpus; species Psophocarpus tetragonolobus. Next base: position 2,713,279 of record CM075695.1, on the reverse strand, counting down.
CTACTATATAAGTTAAGTACTTAATTTAATGTTAGTTTATTGGAGAAGCTCAATTCATTTTACCTTCTTATTTTCTTCTTTTATGAGCTCAATTCTTTTCAGTTGTGCTGGTTGTGGTGGCCTAATGCTATATTAACAAAGCCAAGCAATTCGAACTACTTATCAGTTAGCATTTTGTTGTTTCTGCATCTTGTTTTAAAAACACTAGTCTGTTGGAATGTGGGAAATATTTTGTTCTTTTTTTTTACAACAATGCTCTTTTGAAGCAGTTATGGCTCGTAAGAGTTTCTTCAATTGTGTGCCATACAACTTAGTCTTGATACAACTCTTCTGTGATGGTATTTTGTTTATTAAAGATGAATATAACCTCTCCATAATAAATAACTCCATTTATTTTACTCTTAAAGTTTATGATGGCGTAGGAACGCTTGAAGAAAGTGAAACAGCAGAAGCTAGATTCATAAGATTCAAGCTGCTTATGAATCGCTTATAGATAGGGAGAGAAGACAGTATGATATGGATAGTTTGGAATTGTCGTATGGATTTTAAGTTGATCATAATATGTAGTTTTTACTAGTATCAAGCGTGTTCAAGCTCCTTCCATCATTACCGTTGAAATATTACTTCCTTTTTCTTCTATATTTTTAAACAGTAAAAAAAGAAAAGTAAGAATTTCAAGTCATAATACTTCTTTATTAAACAATTTTATAAAATTATTTTCGATATTTTAGTATTTAAAAGCTAAAAAACTTGTTTGATTATAATTTTGTTAAAACAGCTTTCGAGAACAATTCTAATTTTTTAGTTTTTAAGTTCTAATTTTTTAGTTTTTAAAAACTAAAAAATTAGAATAATTATAAGTATTTTACTTTTCAATTTTCTGTTTTTGTTTTGAAAACTTAAAAAATAAAAAACATATATTTTTGTTTTTCATTAATAGAGTTTCATTAAATATGAACAATTTTTTTTTCATTTTCATATCTTTAAAATTTTTTTCAAAAACTAAAAAACAAAATCAAACGAATAAAGTTCTACTCTGCATAAACAGAAGTTAGTGCATATTTTACAAAAAATACAATCCTCCAAATTTTATTAGTTAATTCCATTTTCTTTTTTATTGTCTTCAAACTCTAAGTTTTACTCCAATGCTTGAAATTAATCAAATAACTCCTCATTCTAATAAATCATATTCTAAAACACCAAAAACACTAAATACATAACAAGTTTCAAAATAAAATAAAAAAGATACCTAAAATGCAAAACCAAAGTCTAAATTACATATAAATAAATAAAATCTTAATTAAAAAGAGACCTAAATATAGCTAAAATGGAACACATCAATAGCTCATTTGCATCTCCACAAAAAATGCATATAAATCTAATCTTTTGATTCAGGCATCTTTGATTCGGTGACAGCACATACCAATGACCAATAAGTAATAAAAAAACTTCGCGTTTTTAACCTTACACAATGCAACTATGTTGATAACGAAGGTCGTATGTTATGGTAAGTTGCAAATATCCCAATTCCCAAACCCTGGGTTAATAACTTAACATTTCACTTACATAATCTTTTTGCTGTTGATTAATGTATCTGTTCATCTTAAACTGCCAATTCCGGAAAAACCAAAATTCTCTACCAACTCTAAAAAAAATACTCTACCAAGGTTTCATGAGACACATCTTAATCTTAACTTCAATAATATTAATTAATATAACAACAAGGGTACCCGAATTAACAATGAGAAGAAACAAGAAGTAAAATACAAGGTTGGAACTGTTGTCTTCTGCCACATTTCTCTTCTTTAGCCATGTACCGTATCCATACTGCCTAATTCTTCTCCTTTTTATTCATGATCATGACTTATTGATGCAATGAGTATTAGTGTGCAGAATTTCAATGAGGATAAGCCAAAGTCATTCCCTAGTCGCATCTACCGGAATCCTTCCTGTAATAAGAGGCATGTTTCTCCGAAAGAAGTTTAATCAGGGGATCCTCTACGTCATTATGACGCGTGTTGAAGTGTGACCTTCTCATCACTGGTGACAACCACCACTTGCGAGTTGAGAGTTCATTTGCAACATGTATCTTTTACTTTCCAAGAGCAGCACCAGCCTTGTTTAGAAGAATGTTTGAATCTGTCTCTAACTGTCAGTCAAGGAAAAAAGGTAAATCTTAGTCGACCCAGTTACTAGCTAGCGTCAACTAATTTCGTTCTTTGTTAGGATGTCTGTTGTCATAAAACAGAAATATAACCTCACTAACTTGAATACCTGATCACTATCAAGATTCAAGAGGTGTTTTGATACGTTTACAAGGGATGCTATTTTAGATCTCTATCCGTTTATTTTCATTTCTACAAATCCTTAATTAAAAACATAGATGCAATTTCTCTACTAGAAATTAGTAGCAATGAAGTAACTGTACTTTTTCTATAACTTCTAAAAGGACATTTGCTGATATGGAAGGTATCTTTACATGTACAGTTAGACTAATATCATTTTCACATTTTTTCAACAACACTCAACTTCCTATTTAAAGACAGTTTTGCTATGTTATCAATTACTGCAATTTAATATTTTTCAAACTAGCAGGGTCAGCCCAATATATTCTTGAACCTAAAGCAAATATTAAATTGATGTCTTTTTTTAAAGCATTAAGTGAAGCTTTTAAAACTAATAATATTTTATTGGATTAATATAGATAATAAAATATAATTAAAAAAATAGGTCTTTGATTTAATTAATTAAGAGATATTTTTATTAATTAAAACTATTAAGTAATTATTTTTAAGAGAAAATAACAAAAAAATATGATGCCTAAAAAATAATAAAAATATTAATATTGAATATTCTTTAATGGATCTAAAACAAGGGTTTTTATTTTCTTAATGGTAGGGCCAGCCCTGCAATATGGTATAGATATTTTTAATGCTTTGCCAACCAATACCTAAGAAATAAAAAAATGGAAAGTCCCAAGTCGAAACCAAAGCTTTTCAAGTTCCCAATGTATTATGCTACTTTGTACTAGAAACTTCTATTTCTTGATTCCTTAGCCACTTAGGGTAATAATTAGCAGAAACATTTTTCAAAAGAAAAAAATGGTTTTGAATCCTTATCACTTTTACAAATACCATAAATACCTTGAAAGATATGCAGAAAGCCTGAGGAGTCCAATCTTTCCTAAGCACAGACAACATTTTTGGCACTTGAACCAGTTTCACATCCAAGAGGTGGGATCCTAACTGAATTTTGGGCTCTACCTGCAAGTCTTTTTTTTTTTTTTTGGATAGACAAATGTTAAGTGTTAGTTTATTAGTTTTTGTTAGTGGAAGGATTCGAACACACAACTTATCCCTCCCTAATTTATTAAGATGACATTGTGTAGTTAAGTAATCTTTTTCATTGAAATCTTATAACTCTAACTTCCTTAAATCCTAGTCTATAGTGTAACTTTTATACTATTTTGATTTTTCTACAAATGTACGTCTGCCCAATTTGACATCTCTCAGGTTATCAATCTAAAACTATGAAGTTTCAAAGCTCCACACACTTCTGGTAATTGACAAACAACCCAATAGCATCTAGAAAATGCTTCCAGTTCTAAGGCATTGCAACACAACCTATTCCCTTAAAAGTTGTATTACTAGTATAGAACATGGCCACCACAAACTGTGCCTAAACAAGACTAGTGAAGTATGTGATATTCTTTATGCTTAGTTGTTTACATATGAAGCTACCGGAAATTTCACTAAATATATTGTATGCAAGCAGTGGTGGAAAATTCTTCATAAATTTTTGTCCCTTAGCCAATTACACAATCACTTAAACCAAGATTGAAGTCAATAAGGCATTAAAAGTTTCATGGAATAAACAGAACTAACAGCATATTTATATCATGTCCTTCCAAGGAACATATTAGTCAGACACTGCAGCAGCAAGATAGAACATTGCCCGTGGGCCAATTGTCCTCATTGACATTACAATCATTTGTAACATCTGCAAAATCAGAAGGCATTTAACAATGACTAATCAGCTGGCAAGTTTCTTCATTAAACACCTACTAAAAGTTCCAATAAAACAACAAGTGCCTCTCTATATTGTAAGCAGACACATGCATCAAAATCAGAAGACACAATAATTTTATCCGGCTCTATGGTTAATTGCCAGTAAACATCTAAACAAACAGAATGAGAACGCAATATAGGAGATTTCAGTATCTGTTGCATCAAATAATTAATTGCAATTTTACAAACATTGATTAGAGCTAACCTAGAGATACTCAAATATGGTGTTGAAAGGAAGTCTCAACAAGAGACCCACTGCCACTGCCACTACCTGCAGTAGAAAGAAAACCCCAATGAGACTACAACTGTATACAAATAATCCAATCCAATCTACAAAATGAAATCACAAAAAAACAGTAAGGAAAAGTAAATTACAATTTACAAAATCCAATCTACAGATCATACAGTATGATGATCCACAACAGCCCTCTTCACTGCTTCAGAATAAGCCTCGCAAACTGTAGCATAAAACAGAATTCATCAAAATCAAGACAACTCCAGGAGTTTGTATGAAATAGCAATAAAAAAAATGAAGCAGGCAAGTTAATTAACAGTGGCAATACAAACTTGAATAGCATTTATTTGAGGATTAGGGGGGAAAATGCATATTTTGTAAGCAAATAAAATAGGTACACTTGTGTTATAGCCTTCATTGAATCATAATTTTAACTTTCTATATGGTATGAGAAGGGATTAAGGGAAGAAAACAGAAACTTAAAACCTTGAATGTTTGACTCATCCGTGGGCTTGAAGCATTCAAGTAAGGGATCATCAGGAAGGGATCTATAAAATGGCTGAAAACTTCGGCTGCATAAATTATTTATTTTTAATCACAACATAAATAAAGTGAAAAACAAGGCTACATTGCGGTAGGAGAAACTCACTTCCGGTAAAGAAAGATAACGGCATATCCAGCCTTCAGAAAATACCTACAAGACAACCACCAATCTATCCTTTACAAGAGAACTAAGATAAATTTTACACAAGTTTTATTGTTCCAACGGAGAAGTGGTCCCACCAGAAGTCACAAAAACAATTCTCCTTGCTTCCCCATTTCCAGGGAAACCCAAAAATCTATCAGTCATAATTTATAGGAAGCATACAAAAAAAGAAACGAATAGTGAATGTTGTAGGAGGCAAGTCACCTGATGGAGAAGAATAGAGTTGAAAGAACTTATTCAACTTCTGAGTTATTTCATCACTGTTTACAAAGGTGGAGCAGAATAGCAAAAAGCTTTCACTTGTTCTTCAAGGGTCTCCCCCAAAGCTTCCAATCCCTTTGCTGTATCCATGAGAGTCCTGAATGTGTGAGAGGCTCAGTTTTGGTTTGGGAGTTGACTCTCAAATTTATGTGGGCTAGATAAACTTATTCGGTGCAAAAAGCAAAAGGCCAGAATCACTTGGTGTAATTTTTTTAGCACCTCACTTGGTGTAATATTGTTTACTATGCTCATAATTAACAAAATAATTAACATGTTAGAAATAAATTCTTAACCAAGAGCATGGAAATTTTAAATTATTTAATTAAATTTAATTTTAATCATTATTTTAAATATATATAGGAGGAGTTGTAAGCTTAGTCTAGTGACCAAATCTATATATGAGGAGATGAAGAGCTAGACGTTGTGCATTTGAATCTCTCCATTAACAAAACTAACATTTTAAAAATTAATATTTTTGTATATATTTATCTTGAGAGAATCTTTTTATCTTTATTTTTTAATTTTGAATAGATAGTTATTGAAAACAATAATTAAGGATAAAATTGAAAACTAACTGTAGACATAAAAAAGATAAATTTCCTTTATTTATGTATATGCGCACGTGCATTCTATTATAGATAATGATATAGATTAAATAAAATTCATCCAATTAATTTATTAACATTTTTATGAATAAAATATTTAATTACCCATAAAATGTATTTTAAAAATTAAATATTTTTATGCTTAATTAAAATTAAATTATTTTGAAAATTAAAAATTATATATATTATTTATATTAGAATAGGTAAAATAAGAACAGTTTTAAGGTGTTATTAGATTTGAGAAAAATTGTTTTCTATTTTTATTTTATTTTTTGAAATAGTTTTTATTTTCAATTTTTTAATATTATAGAATATATTTGTTTTGATTTGATAATTTTTATTATTTAATCAATTTTAGTAAAAAAATACAATTTAAAATACATTGATATATATATATATATATATATTTATAATTAAAAGTTTTTACATAGTTTTGATTTTTTTTTAAACATTAAAAAATGATTTTTATTTATTTTTTAGTTTTAATTGAATTTTGAAATATTTTTAAAATATTTTCTAAGTTATAATAATCATATTTTTACTATTCTTTTCTATAGAAATAAAAAAAAAATACTTTCAATAACCCAGGATAAAAGAATCAAAGTATTGTAATGTACTTATACTAGATTTTAATCCATACCATGCACAAACAATATTAATGTAGTATTCAGAATGGTTTCTATTTATGGTATTATTAGGAATTATATGAAATTTCATATCCAAATATAATATGCTTAAAAACATTCATATATCAATTCGAATAATATTGACTAAACCAAATCTTTATTTAAAAGATAAAAGATAATGCATTATCATAAAATATGTCTAAAATTATTAAGAAAGCAAGGTTTCTACTAATTCATATCACAAGCAACATCATCTCATACATTTTTGGGTTGTTATCTTTTTAAGGCTTATCCCACACATCTATAGAGGTAACATAATAATGAGACGGGGAGAATCCTAATGTAGTTTATGCTTTACCACATAGACCATAATTATGTGGGAATTTTCACATATCTATCAGGAAACCTTATACATGTTCTCATTATATTATGTGTGTCTTCCACATCCATGTGGGTTTTTTCACATATATGTGGTGCAAATCTACATAAAAGTTACACATCTATACATCATGCAAATAATTCCCATTCCCTCAAATCTTTAACAGATGACTAAAATCTCATTTCAAGCTACAAATGCAAGTTCAAAACAATAATAATCAAGTATCAACTGTACAAACGCATTATTAAATCAAAAGTTCCCAAATAAAAAACATAGGTTAGTTTATCTTACCTATTTTTCTTTTAAGTTTGGTTTGTGGAGAAGAGAGAAACATAGGATCAAACCTTTTTCCTTCCTAAACCATGTTCATAGTTATTGAAAGCTATCAAGATCTTGTCAAAACCCTAAAACCCTATAAAACATTTCAAGATTGACTCTCTCATAATGAGGATGCATAAAATCCTAAGAGGAAGAAAATTAATCCAACAAAGCAGAAGAGTTACTTTGCTACTGGGATTTAACCTCAAGAGAAATGAAATAGACGGAAAATCATCTCTTTCTTACAGTTTTCATGGATCACTAATGTTGTTTCACTACATTGCTTCATCGTGGTGACCGATGTAAACAAATGCACAATGGAAAATTTATAATAATTGGACAATTATCTACATTGATTCCCTTTAAATCGATATAGGTAGATTACTATAAATATTAATCTGCAACAGTTTTAGGCTTAACTGCAGTGGCAAAAAAAGACTTTGTTCCAATTTTAGACTTAATCATGATAGGCAAAAAAAATCCTAATCAATTTTTAGAAATATAGAAAAAAAACAAAGCATTTCATTCTTTGTCGCCCTCCTCGTCTCACAAACCCGCACTTCCTTCTTCCCAAAATCTTTTTCTGTATAGTTGCCATCGAAGTTCTCCATGTCATTGTAAGTTTCTCAAAACCTTCTTGCTCTTCCTCTCACTTTCACAATGTCTTCATGAACCCTCTCTCACATAGACATGCACACACTCACTCATACTCTCTATCATAAACTCATTTTCGTGAACCCTTATCTTGAATGTGCTTTTCGAGAATATTGAAAGCTGAAATTTTAAGGATTCGCTTATTGTTTACCTCGTTCAATGTTATCTTGTTCATTCATAGAGTTTTTGAGATTGCATCAGTGTGGTAATTATCTTCAAATTTTATCTTGAGTTAGTTTTTAGCTATTATTTTCGTTGGTAGTGTTTTTCTTAATTTGGAGGTAAATAAGATTTTTTAGGCTGAAATGGAGTGAGTGTGTAGCACTTGATGTTCAAAAGGGGGACAAGAACTATGAAGAATAAGAACATCGGAGAAAATTATTTAAATCTTGAATAATATTATCAACAATTTGGTATTTGATTCAATGGTTATGTGTAATCCATTTACCATACTTGGTATAATAATAAGATGAGACTTTTATTATTGTTGTGGGTTGCTTTTATCTTAATTTTTCAAGTAACTGAGATGCTTTAGGTTGAGGGGTGAGTGTGTGATACTTGTTTAGAATTATTATTAGAATGTTAAACTGATCGTTGTTTTCTGTGTTTTGTTGTTGATGATTACTAGATAGAAAGAGTGTTGGGTATTTGTTTATTAAGCAATGGACTAATAGGTGAAGGGTAAGTCCCAAGAAGATTAAGGTTTTGTTTCAAAGGGAATTGTTCTTTGTAATAAGTACAACTGAAGTGAATTTTTACATTAGCTCAATGAATATCTACACAGGTGGTTATATTTCTTGAACGTGAAAGTGTATTCTCTTGTCAAGTTTTTAATTGAAGAGTCATTTTTTGCCTTTTCTCTCATAATGAAGTCAATATAAAAGTAATACGATAAAGACTTGGTATTATGACACTACACAAGAAGTCAATTTTAGCAGCAATTTCTTAGTGTTGGTTACATAAAATTGCTATTAAAATATTTTATTACCACTGGTTTTGTAATAGATGTCAATGTTTAAATTTTAACGGTGGTTATCAAATTTATTGGTGATTAAAAATGAATTATATGAGTCAAGGAAAGTAAGGCTAGTTTTGACTTTTGAGCCACCATTCCATGGTTTTCATCAAACTAAACCTTTTCTTACTACATCTAAGGTTACTTAAAAGTATTAAGCTCTATTATAATTCTAAAATGAGAAGTAAAGATGTTGTAAATTTTACTATTGTTATGGTATTTGGTAAGACACAAAAGAAGGATGTAAATGATAAAAAATGTATACAAGAAGAGGTTTATATTCTTTAATCTTAGATACTGGTTTGTTATGGATGTTAGGTATTGTATAAATTTCATGCATGTGGAGAAAAATGTGTGTGATAGCTTAATTTGAACCCTTTTAAACATTAAGGAAAGATAAATGATGGAATGAATGTCCGTCAAAATCTAGTTAAGATAGGTATACGTGAGCGATTAGATCAAGGTCAATAGGTTTGCCACATGCATGTCATAATATGTCAAGAAAAGAGAAAACAAGTTTTTGTCAGTGTCTACGTGGTGTAAATGTTTCACATGGGTACTCTTTAAATGTGAAGAGTCTTGTATTGATAAATTATTTGAAATTAGTTGGTTAAATTCTCATGATTGTCATGTCTTGATACAACAATTGTTGGTTGTGGCAATACGTGATATCTTGCCTTAGAAAGTTAGGATTATTATAACTCGTTTGTGCTTTTTGTTTAATGTAATTTGTGGTAAAGTCATTGTCCCTACAAAGTTGGATGTCTTATAAAATGAGACAACTATCATATCGTGTCAATTAGAGATGTACTTTTCTCATTTGTTTTTTTTATATAATGGTTTAATTATTCATCTAGTTAGGGAGATTAAATTGTGTGATCGTGTTTATTTACAGTGGATATATCTTATAGAGCGATACATGAAGATCTAAAAAGGGTATATCAAGAATCAATATCACCCTCAGGCATCTATTGTTGAGGGGTACACTGCGAAAGAAGTTATTGAGTTTTATTCAACATACATAGAAAAAACATGTCTAATTGGGGTTCTTAAGTCTCGACATGATAATAGATGAAGAAGAAAGGGTTCAAGGGGTTTAATTGTTGTAACAATGGGCCTTAGGAACTTAATCAAGCACATTTGTATATAATGAATAACATAAATGAAGTTGTCTTATACGTAATTGCTCACAAAAAATTTTTGAAGGCAAGTAACCCAAAATTTAACAATAAAAGGTTGCCAAACGAGTATCACAAGACATTCTTAACCTGGTTTAAGGATACAATTTTGCTGATGATGATGCTTGAAATACTTTAAGGTGTTTAGCAAATAAACCTAAGAGGAATGTCATAACTTGGAAAGGGTATGACATCAACAAATACTCGTTCTACACAAAGTCATAGGATAAGAGAAGTATATTTCAAAATAATGGGGTTAGTCTTCAGTCTCAATCAGAATATTATTCTAGTTTAAAGGATAACAATCCTATTGTGGCAGCAATGTTGTATTTTGGAGTTTTGAAGAAATTTGGAAGGTTGATTATACTAAATTCCAAGTCTCAGTTTTTAAGTGCATATGGTTGAAAGAAACACTAATGTATGAATTGATGATTTGGGATTCACTTTGGTTGATTTGAATAAAGTCGGTTATCAGGATAAACCCTTCATCATGGGTGGGTCACCAAGCAAAACAAGTCTTTTATGTTCCAAATTCATGTAATGAAAGATGATTTGTGGTTCTTTATGGAAGAACAACCAATATTGGTCATGAAAATTATTAATATACACTTCATAATTGTGACACTCTTTTTTCTACTCACATGCCTACTATGGTAGAGGAAAATGAACTAGATGATGTACATGCAAATTGAAATGATCATGATAAAGGTTTATGAGAATAGATGAAGTACATACAATGTAATGTTTATATTTTTCAAGTTTTTGTATGTCGTGTTCTTTCAATTCATTATTGTCATTTTTTAAAACTATACTAAATTGTATTTGACATTTATTTTCTACACTTTGAACAGTAATATGGTTAGACCATCGAGTTCCCCACCTTAACCTTCATTAGCAGGTTCTTGATCTACTTCAAAGAAAGGTAGATTAGTTTCACTATTGATAGGTGTGTCTGTTACACATTATAGTGGCAAAAAAAATCATGTAATGATGGATCCTAGAATAGGGATAACTTTAAGACAAAATAAAGAAATATATGATTCATATATGGGTATGCTAGCTCGAGACCATGTTATGTATGTTGATTCCAAACAGGAACTAAGTTCTTGAAACTAAGAAAAATATTATATGGGAGGACGTTTTGGTATGTAACTTAGATGCATGTCCTTATTACATAGTTGTAGGATATATTACATTTGAAGTTGTAAATATCCAACATTGTCCAGTTCTTTATTATATAGTTTTACTGTTGTGCTTAATATAAGATATTTTTTAACTCAATTCTTAATATAAAAAGGAAGAAAAAAAACAAAGCAGGTTGCTCTGCTCTAATCCACTACCAAATTCTGTTGCCATACTACAAATTGTGTCTGCTTTAACTTGATCCTGCGAAACAACTTCAACTTGATTCTGCAAATTAGCTCTAACTTGATCCTGCAAATCAACCCCAACTTGATCTTGCAAATTAGCTCTGCTTCTGCTATGTCATATTTTTCCTTCCTTCATGGTGAAGGAAAGTGAAGCTATAAATAAGAAGAGACATCAATAAAAAAAAGGAAAAGAGAGGGATCATTGAAAAATCAATCAGGAGGTTGACAGAGAAGAAGAAAATGGTAGAGAGAAGTTGTGAGGAAAAAGAATGAAAGGAGAGAATATTTAAGGAGAACTTTCACAAGAAACATTCAAGAAGGGAAATAGGAAGCAAACAATAGGTACCTTTTTCTCAGCGTGTGATAATGCTTATTTGTTCATGTATCAATATTTGTGTAATCATGTTTTACTTTATCTACACCTTACATTTGTCGTCATCATATAGAAATAAATAATGAAATTAAATTAAAATGTATATGGATAAATTTGACCATCAGTCTCATTAAGTTCATAATTGTATGACCAAATCCTAACTCAATACTTCATGTTATGGAACTACAACCACACAACAAATAACATAAACCTCAACACATATGACCTTGTTGTTGGAATCAGAGGAACTACATTGAAGTTTGAAGAAGTTTTGGTTTGCTTTTCTCTCTTTGTTTTTGCTCTTAAATCAATTTTATGGTACCAAACACGCTAATAGGTGTGGTACTTGTATTGTGTGTTTTAGATAAGCTTGAGAGTGTGTTTAGGATGGTTTTCGATATGTTTCATAGGATGAGTTATGTTGGAAAAACTTCAAAAATGAATTTTTTGAGTAAGGTAATCGATTACCTAAAAATAGTAATGAATTACCCTACGAGAATTTTTGAGAACAGAAATTGATGTTTTCTATGGTAATCAATTACCTAATTTCAGTAAGCGATTACTCCCGAGAACAAGCACTTTGAGCCAGGTTTGTGCACGATATCAGGTAATCAAGCGGGTAATTGATTATCCTGCATAAAAACTGATATAAAATAATTTTGAAAATAGATTTTAGAACTTTTGAACAGTCTAATCAAGTACATGCTTCTCTCATACGATTTCTAAGAATTCTCTCCAAGATTCATACCCATTTTTTATGGTTTGAAAGTGCTTCAATTTCAAGATTCAAGGAAGAGACTCTATTGAGTTTTAATCTTTCTGTTTGGGTATTTTTCATATTAGGTGATATTGTTCTGTACCCTTATTTGTGTTTTTGCACAAGGTTAGCAATCTCTTGAGGTGTTCTTGAAATTGTGGGAAAATCTTGCAGCGGAGTGTTTCAAGTGAGCCATTGTGAGTGACAAGGTGTCACGGTGTAGCAAACTCTTATGGGGTGTAAGAGGAAGTCTCTTCTTTTGTGGTTTAAATCTTTTTCGGGAGTAAAATTTGTATGTGTGGTGTGCATGTACTAACATTTTAGTGGAAAGCAGATTAGCGGAAGGCTAAGTCTGTAAACTGGATGTAAGTCAGTTGAACCAAATCAGTATAAATCACTGTGCAAATTCTCTCTTTCTTATACTCCTTAATTTTAATGTTTATTGGGTTCTTGGAGCACTAACAACTTGGTTTTTGCAATTGCATTTGATCCATTACGATTTCTTGCTGCAGATCAAATTCTTGTTATACATTTACTTAATTTTATATTTGGGTTTTTGACTCATATTTTGTGGTTTTGTTTTTTATTCTTTCTACACTTCTCTTTAGATTCTGAATTACTTGATATAATATTCTTGCTAAGTTTCTCATCTATTTTATTTGAAATCATTATTGAAGGAATTGAATTGATGGGTGATTTTCCTTAAGGATTAAATTCTTGAAAACTCATTTTTGTAGTAGAAGGTAGATTTTGAAATTTTCAAAAAGGAGTTGTTTTTGAAAATACTCTAATATTGTTGAATAGAAATCTTTAAAAAATAATTTGGTGAATCTATTCAAACTCCGTTCTAGATTCTCGCCTAAGACTAACACTTGTATAACCATCCACCACTCAAAATATCATAAATCTAAACCTCAAATCATTATCCAAAACCACCGGAAAACAGTAAGGCCTTTTAGTTAGACATATTAAACAATCCTGCAACCATTTTCCCTAAATTTCAAATGTGAACCAAAACCCAACTTTGAAACTGTAAGTCATTATCCCAAATCTTTAGCTTGAAAATTAACATCGACACTTGCAACAAAGAATCGATTAGAGAAATGTAAGGAAGAATAAAGAAACAAACAAGGGGGAAAATTGTGAGTCATCTTCAACACTTCTCAACTAAAACTTATTGAAAGAGTATTGAACCCTCAGGCACCCTCTGTACTTTTCCTAAGCCATAAGCATTATCCATCTTCACTCAATTAGAACCACCGCAAACCATCACTTTTAATGACTACCATTAAAACCCAATTTGTATAAACCACCGCCCAACTTATATGTTCCACGATCCAACTTGTATAGATGAAGAAGCCATCAGAGTGGTTGTCAAGAACCCATTTCATGTTGTTGTTACCCATACCAAAATCTTTAACCTGAAACCACAAAATACACAAACAGTGTTACGTACATTTACCCAACCACTAATATCACCGCATCATTTTTACTCCCTGTCCCAAAATCTCCATCCATAAAAAAATTGCATCCTCGTTGCACAAATGTTTCAACATTTTTTCCCTCATATTTTGCTACTGGTATTGGTATCTAAATGTGTTCACTCCACATTTGATGAATCTGGAAGTTTATAGAAATAAAATTTAAGTGCAGCAGTTTAAGGGATTAGCTTGTGTTATGTTGGGTCTTAAAACCACCTTTTAACAAAGGAAAAGTAAGGAGAATTGGCAAATAAAATAAACTCTGCTGGAACGTAATTCAATTTTTTTTTAATTAGTTTATATCTTTTGGTTAAATTCATTCGTAATGCATCAACATGGCATCGAATTTATTTTCTACTTTAATTATGTCTTATCAATTTAAATAGTATATACTTAGTTTAAGTAAACTTTTTTTTCTTCTAAACGAACAACAACAATAATAGTTAAAACTTAGTTACTTTACATGCATTTCTAATTTGATTATTACGAAATGATGCATTTTTAATTTGGCTATCATAAAATTTCTAGTTATTATAATTAGAATGTTTAATTTAAAAAATAATAAACTTAATAATAGTCACTCTGGATGCACTTCTAATTTGACTGTTGTAAAAATTATAAAAGGATTTATGATAGTGACTTTGGGTGAACTTTTAACTTAATTATTATGAACTCTTTTAAAATTAATGTTTAAATATAAAATCATAAAACACAAATCTTTAACTATAACTACTTTGAATGCTCTTTTGATTTAGTCATAATAAAAACTAACACAATTTAGTAATTCTCACCACACATGCACCTTTGATTTGATAAAAGTTATCGTGACTACTTTGGATGCACTTCTAATTTGATCATGATGAAAATGTTCCAAAATAAACATAATAATATTAAAATTAAAAAATATCCAACACTCAAATTACAAATAATTATGTAAAGTCTTATTCTTCATTACATCTAAATATACGTAGTAGCAGCAGTCCATTCCCATCAAGCCCAAAAACCTAAAAAATAAATTAAGCAGAAATAAAAATGAAATAATTAAAAATATAATAATAATGATAATTTATAATTATTCTTAATAATAATTTTTTAAATATTAAAATTGATTAATAAAATAAAAAAAAAATTGTGTCTTAAGTGACGAAATAAATATTTTTAAAAGTTATCCAATTTTGAACGTTTAATTAGAGGTAATTATCTTTATGATGAACGTTGTAAGATGTTAATACCTTCTCTACACGTAATTGACTCCTACACTTAAAATTTGGTTTTGCAAACTATTTTTTTAAAGGTTTTTCTGATACTTTCCTTAGTAAATATTGGTGGCGACTCTTTCTATTTTTCAAATCATTTTTTTCGCCTTCCTATTGAGACCCACGTGTCAACATAAGTGTTAAATAATGTTGTTATTTATTAACTATTAATTATTAATTATTTTCATTTCTTTTGAGTGAATGACCATTTTGGTATTCCATAAACTGAGAAGGTAAGGAAGAAGATAATTCAATATGTGGGGAAAAAATGGAGGCAATTTGAGTCAAACTTGACTAAAAGGTTTATATTTTGTAGTGATGTTGATGGTGAGGTTGAGGGAGTTAGTGGTAGTATTGATTTGATGTTGATGTTGATGCTAGTGCTAATGTTGATGTTAGGGATAATGATATAGTATGTAAAAATTATGGTATTTCTAAAGAGGATTGGAAGCAATTTTGTGATAGTTACAATACTCTTGATTGACAAGTTGGTCTAAGGTGTATGTTTATTAAAATGTTACTTGAGTATCATGTTTATAATTTTCTACTCTTTATATTATGATATTAGAAAGAAGGCTCAAACAATCCAAAAATTGAACTATATGCTACACACGATATCTCTTTAGGGATATGTTTGGCTTGAAAAGAGGATGAAGAAAGAAAAGTGGAAAAAAAAACAACAGAATAGGAAGCTGTTGAATCTAGGAATGTAGTTTATCTTCCATCTTCCATTAAGAGACATGAAAAGTTGAAGAGGCTAAAAAAAAAAAAAGCACAAGGTAGGTGACATCTAAGGCAACATAGGATATTATTGATAAGATTGTAAGTTACCAGGATTTTAAATGTAAATCTATTTTTTTAAAGTAAACCTAATTAATTTCATGGTTGTAGAATTCACTTGAATAGAAAATGGCTCATGGAACCATTCTCCCTAATGGACATCAAGATATACTATCAACTACTATTGGGCAACTGAAGCACCCTAGTTGCGTACATGTAGCTAGTGTTGGTGTCACAATTACCCAATACTTTGGCCCTTGCTCACATACTTCTTCAAGATTTATCCAACAATATATGTAGCAGATGAATTAAATCCTTAGAGAATAACTTATAGATAACTTAGAGGCTGAAATGTCAAAAAGGATTAAAAAGTTTCATGAAAAACACCATTCACGATTAATTGAAGTAGTTGAAGAAATCATGAAGGAAGTTCGAGAAGATATAGTGGCAAGGAAACACCTTTTGGATGCATGTGTTATCACAAAAGGTAATCATGCTCAAGATATTGGTCATTCATCGGAAGAGAGCCTAACATTGATAGCTCTTATACATGTCAGTTATATGTTGATGACATTCTTCACCGTCTAGTGGCAATTGAAAAGGTTTTAAGGGAGCATTAATCATACACCATAAGCAATTGAGTGATGATATGGTGAAGGTTAATTTTGATGAGGTACTTGATTATGTTGCCTTAGTTCCTGTAGACATAGATGAGGTTCAGATGGTAGGCCATGCTCTAAACACCTTTCTTGCCTGGACAAGATATCTTGTAAAACCTATTACCTATAGGTATTAATTTTAGTTGAATTTTTTGGGATTTTAAATGAAATTGATATATATATATATATATATATATATATTATAGTATGCAACTTTTAATTGTTTTGTATATGTAGGATAAATAGGTGAGAAAGAAACCAATTCAACCTAAAAGGGTAATTCTAATTTGGATGATACATAATTGATTAAGATGTTGAAATTTGGTCTTGAAATTTATACAAAACCTTTTCAAGTGTTATAGGACGTGACCATGTTTGGGGCCTTCAATGTTGATTTCCCTCTTTACATAATCTCTAGTGACCTATTAGAAATGGGTCATGGAAACCAATATTTTAACATTTATGTGCTATAATTTTGGACATTATAAATTATGTGGTATCTTTTTGTCAATTAATTAATTACCTATCAATTAATGTAAATTATTTAGGTTTTTGAATGAGCTAAGCTTCAACTAGGGTCATGGAAATATCGATGGATTGTTTGAGCCACAAAACATGCAAGTTGCAAGTAATTTGAAGGTAGATGACAAGAATTACCCGAAGAGATGGATTGAGGAATCCAAAAGACAAGTCTACCTAGGAGCCTACTTTCATAGGTAAGTAAAAGATAATCTCCATTAGCTTTTGAATGTGATTGGATTATAATTAATTAAATATTCTTGTTTTTAGGCAACATTGACAACTAGTAGTTGTTTGTCCAAGAGAAAACAATGTTGTTTTCTTTTGTTCCTTAGGAAAAAAAGTATGATCCAAATCTTAAAGCATATATAACAATGTAAGTTTTAATTTTTTAACATTGAGGCTTTCTTTGGTTCCTTAAGAAATAATCAATAATTAATATGATTGTTGTTTTAATTAAATAATGCTTCGAGGGAATGATATAGTAAAAGTAAATCTCACAAGATTGATTGGATACATATTAAAGTAAGTTTTCAAAAGTAACGTCTCAAAAAAACTTTATTACTTTATTGTGAATGAATGATAATTATATGTGATATTAAATTTAGTGTAACCAACAAGATAGTGTCATTGATGTGGCTTCTATGTTATGTATTGAATGTGGAATATCATTCTCACGGATTTACAACTAATTGGGCACATGTAATGCATCTTTCTTTGCTAAGTATTGACATATTTTACTATTTATTAATTTAGTTAGAGTCACTAATATAGTGTATAATATCTCATAGATATTTAGAGATAACTCATTGTAGGATGCAAGAAGAATTCGAGACATTGTGGGTAAAGTTCTTTTTAACCATTAAAAATAAGACTTGTACTGTTTAAGTACTTAGCAGGGAAAAATTCTTGTATTTCATTCTTTGCACTTTAATAAAAATAGAGCTATATTTTGGTTATACTATTATTTTATTTTTATGATAAATTTTAATTTTGAATTCCAATATTGGTAGAAGGGCTATATTTGTTTTGGCAGAAATGTATTGAGTAGGATGGCAACGACGGGTTTTCTCTTCCTTTCTCGTCCCTAGAAAATGCGAAGCGAAAGCCAGAACATGTTTAAAGAAGGTTGATATGAAATTTTAATCCTCATCTCTATTGGGTATTTTCGGGTTCGTTATATCTGCGAGTACCCCATTGTATTGTTTTTATAATTTAAATTTACTTAAAATTTATTAAATAAATTATACATTAAATTATTAATTATATTTAATTTATCAATAAATTAAATAATTATATGTTAAGTTATTAATCATATTTTAGTTTTAATGGTCACAAAAGTGTGAATTTGTACACAAACATGTGAAATTAAAAATATATGTATGAAATTTTGTTTAATATAGAAGTAAGGTGGGGGCAGGGGCGCAATTGAGGACGGGACGAGGACGAATAAACCCCTTCTATCCTTATTCTTGATTTTGTTAGGCAAGGATGAGGCGGTACGCACAAGGGCAGACATGATTATCATACCTAGCATTAAGTTTGCATATAATTAAATTGTAGGTTGGATTTTTGTAAAAGAAAATATTACAAAAACTAACATCGATTCTTTTAATCATGGATGTAGGTTTTTCTTACACAGCATCAACTCGGGCTCATAATCAATGTAGCCTTTATTATTACCTTTGTGTCAATTATCAACGTCGACTCGGACAATAATTATAATATATGAATTCAATTCTTTTTTGTCTTGTTTTATTAAAACTAATATATAATCTATTATTATTATAATATTAATATTAATAATATTTAATATAATAATAATTATTAATTATATATTAATACGTAAACTAAAATGTTTTGAAAATGAACATTGAGATGTGAGATCCTATAAAACTTCATGAAATGAATTAATAATAATAATAATAATAACACTTATACACTGATATTCAAGTACAATTTTTTATTTATAGGAAGTTCGTTGATTTTACTAATTAATAATTGAAAAATTATATATAAATTAAAAGTTGTATTTAAACACTAGTATTAAACTCATAATAATATACTGTAGGGATATTATTTTTAAGGAAAATTTTTTTATATTATATATATATAAATTATATTTTCATAAATCTTTTTATAAATAGATAGCATTTAATAAATATAACTTTATGTGATAATGATACATGGAAAACTTTTATCCGTTAGCTTTATATATACTGATCACAATTATATTTTATAACTAATAAATTTTAAATTAATATCAAATAAATATAATGAACATTTGATATTTATTCATTTATTAAAGAGTTTAATTAGTATATACAGTGTAAATAATTACATTTACATTCAATCATTACTTTTAATTTATGTGATTTTTAAAGTGGTAATGAGTAAAATCAACAAATTTATTTGTAATTAAATGTCAGTGTAAATATCTTTGCACACAGTATATACCAATTAAACTCTTTATTAAATACAAAATATTTATTATACTATATATTACTGTAATATATTTTATGGAATTTAGTGGTAAACATGAGCAATATTATTATATTTTTAATTAAAATTAAATAATCATATTTAAATATACAAATAAATATGATTTTTTATTATATTATTGAATATTAAATATAATAAATATTTTGTATTTATTATTAAGTACATTATTACAATATACTTATTATTAGTACTTTTTAATATTAAATTAATATAAGATATAATTATATAAGTATATTGTAAATAATTATGCTTGATAAGTAGAAATATTTGGCTAAGATGTTAACATACCTAGAATTGAAGATATTGAAATCACACAATTTTAAATTTTTAATCAAAAAACCATATAAGCATCCGAAATTAACTACATATCATAATCACATCATGTTGCCATTATGTAAGTGTCATATATTCACCCAAAAAATAAAATAAAATATAGGTGTCATATATCACGCACTAAGATAAATATTGATTGATGAAAGGGCTGAAACTGTAAAATTACAGTATCCTTGAGCCGTAATTAACGCAATTGAAAGTGGAGAACTAAAATTAGATACTTGCAACATTGGCAGAATCAATTAGTGGGAATGTAAAAAGTAATTTAATCACACTTTGAATATATTTCAGGAAATCAACTATAATACATTGGTAGTGAAAGTATCTTTCGAAACTTTATAATACATTGATGATGAAAATATCTTTTGAAACTATCATTTAATTATAATATCAATTTTACATAAAAATTAATAATATATTAATATGTCATTAATTTTAGTATATAAACATCAAATTTAAAATAAAATTTTAACTAATAAACCTCAAATTCATGAATTAAAACAAAATTGTTATCCACCATTTGAAAATTAAAAAAAGAGATAAGGAGATTTTAATAGAAGATAAAGATATAAACAGAATTTTAAGAAGAGAAATTAAGATATAGTAAAATCTTTGTAGCAGAAGATGATTTACATTTTAAAGATAAAATATATGTATTCAAAATTGATGTTCAATTATGATTTGTTAAATTATTTAAATAAATTAAAACAATAAATATGGTAAGTTACTGAAATTATTCATTATTAATTTAAAAGTTATATAAATAAAAAACTATGATTGAATGTGAATGTAAAACTCTTTTAGTATAAATATTAAAATCATAAAAATATTTAAAAATATTATTTGTATGTTATATTTAATATTTATCATTAATATTATATACTTCCATTTAATAAATAAAAATAATTTTTATTATATGTTTATATACATATATATTAAATATTCTTAATGTAAGAATTTGTTGTAAATATTAAACATGAAATATAATATATTTAATAAAAAAAATAATTTTTATAATTCATATTAGAATGTATTTAATAGATATAATAATTTTTAATGAATATATACTAAATATTTAATAATTTATTTTTAAATATGTTATTAAAATATAGATGAAATATACTTTTCGTATTTTGTGTTTTTTATTATGTTCATTTGACATCTTATCTTTAAAAGTTTTAATTTAATCATTTATATTTTAAAATTGAGTAAAAAAAGATAAAGATTATTCTTAATTTTGGTACATGATTTTGAATATTTTTTTAATTGATTAAATATGTAAAACTTCTTCTTTTTTCTTCAGGTATATGGTGACAATTTCTTGAAAATTTTAATATTAACACTTTTTTGGTCCTTACTAGATTTGTATTTTAAAATTGAAATAATCATTATTTTGAAATTATAAATTTATTAAAAATATACTTATATATTTTAAGGAATTATAAGGTTGATCTAATAATAAAATTGAGATGTGGAGAAGGAATGAGAAAAAGATTATGTGTTTGAATATCTCCACTAACAATATGTTGATAATTTAAATTTTTCTATAAAAGATAAATATATTTAATATTTATAATAAATAATTATATAAATATACTTTCATAAATACATTATATATTAAATAATAAATGTAATAATATTTATTATATTCATTAATATTTATCATGTTTATTATTAAATTAATATATAATTTATATATATATATATAATATGTAAGGGACCTTAATAATGAAAATAATAATAATTTATTATATTTAATATTTATAATTAATATTAAATACTTGTATTTACTAAATAAATTTTTATGAAATATATATTAAATATTCTTAATAAACAATTTATTGTAAAATTAAATATATTAAAATCACATATTTAATAAGAACATAATAAGTATTTTTTTAATTGATATTAAAATTTATTTACTACATATAGCAGTTTTTTAATAATAGATACTAAATATTTATTATTTTTTTGTTAAATACGTTATTAATATATAGATTAAAAAGGACTTTTGGTCTTCTATATTCACTTTGACGTCTTAGTTTTTCAGAAAGTTGAATTTTTGTTATTTATGTTTTTAAAATGAGTTAAAATAGTCATTCTCAATAATGATTATTTTAATTTTAATACACAATTTTGAAATAGTTTTTGACTGAGTCGTGTATTTTATTTCATTAGATTCACAAAGTAGAAATTTTAACAATAAAAAAAAATTTCACATTTAGACTTAATTAAAAAAGGATCCAAAATGTGATCGTCATCGAAGGATGAATTTATTAAAATATACTTATATATTAAATATAATTAAGATTTTAATATTCATAATAAATCATTATAAAAAGTACACTTTCGTAAATATATTAAATATTATTTTTTATATTTTATATTTATTTATTATATTCATTAATATTTATCATGTTTATTATTAGTATATATATGTTAAATATTCTTACTATAAGCATTTATCGTAAATATTAAATACATTAGAACAAGAGTTTAGTTTTTATGTCTATAAAACAGTTTATTGATATTTATTATATATATATATATATATATATATATATATTTACAATTCTTAGTTTGTATCACTTTTAAATTATCAATTAGTATGAAAATATTTAAATGTTCGTCTAAAATTTTTTATACATAATTCATTTTCTCCTAAAATAATATTTTAATAGAAAACTTTGATTGTTTTTATAATTGATATTAAAATGTATTTACTATTTTATAATAATTTTTAATAAATAGATACTATATATTTATTATTTATTGCTAAATATGTTATTAAAGTATAGGTTAAAATAAACTTTTAGTACTTTATGTTTTTTATTATATTTAATTTGACGTCTTATATTTTTTAAAAAAATTAATTTAGTTATTTATGTTTTAAAACTGATTCAAAATGGTAATTTCTAATATAAAGTTTCAATAATAAATAGTAAGTACTTTAGAAAAATATGTTTTTTATAATAATTTTGTAAAATTAAATGATATTAATAATTTTTTTTTTTACTTTTACGTAACAAATGTGTATTAATTTTCTCAGTAAAAATATTCAAATTAACAATTTCTTTTCTCTGTGTGAACTACTACTTTATTATTCATATAATTGTGATTGATTAATGCTATGTGAAAAATGCTAATTGAAAAATGAACTAATTAAAATCACACAATTGCTACACAAGGAAGAAAGATCCAATTAAAACTAGATAATACAGAACTATTTGTTTTTTTAAAATTTCATGTAAAGTGATAGTTATTTTCTGTTTAATTTAAAAAATATTATTATAATATAATTTTTAATTTTAAAATTTATTTTAAATAATTTATAAGTAAGTATAAATGTATTTATTTTTCCTTTTCCCCCAAAAAATTTAAGCATTAATAAGTAAAAAACTATCTTCAATTTAAACTATAGTATTATATTGAGACATCATATTCTTGAGCAAGCTAACATATTAATAAACCTTTTTTTCATATTATAGTATCAGTGCATTAAAATTAAGCGTGTTTGCTGAAGAATAATGAAATTACATAAAATTAGGACTTGAGATATATAATAAAGTGAAATTAATGAAATATAGTACCCAATGGCGAAAAATGAAGTAAACAGTTAGAATGTGACGTACTTATCAGTTATGACTTAAGTTCTACAAACAATAGCTTTTCCCAGTATATGTATGTATACATGCGGATAGATACGATCTGTCTCTGATTCTTAAGCCACTTACTAAGTTTGTTAATTTCGCTGCCAACAGAGTCACTAGTACCCTGACACCACATACAGTACCACTGATAAATCAATCAAAATAACAGCAAAACAAATTTAGATGCAATTCTCTTCTACTAGAATTAAAACTATTTATCATAAAAACAATCCTACAATGATAAATTTGTTTTCTTATACGTTAATTATTCTAAAATCATATCAATAATGATTTATCATTGAATTAGTGTAAAAAGTTAATTCTCTGTTTTGTAAAAGACAAATTTACTGGTCAACAGCAGAACTCATGTGTACAAATTACAAGTAAATAAACAAAATAATAAATTAAAAGAATAACTTACAATAAAATCTCACAAGTAGCATAAACAGAAAGTTCCCCATTCTAAATTAAAGACCCAACACAGGCAACATACTAAGATTAACCACCTACTCAGTTACAAATATAAAAATTCTCTATTATATTACTAAACTAATTTTTAAGTAAATTCTCTATTACATTAAATTATCAAAATCGAAATCTAACAATATTTAATTTCGATCATATCATTACTAAACTTATGTATCAATTGCATTCAACATTACTATCATTCTGTCTCATAATAACCTTGATATATAACTATATAAGCTTCAAAATAATTGTACTTTTAACCTTTTAAAGTAATATTAATTTTTTTGTGAATTTAATTTTTACATATTAGTAGTGTAAAATAGTTTTATATTAATAATATTGTAAAAGCCAATAAATATTATAAAATGATCTGTGATAGAATGATAGAGCAATTATTTATATTGTTGGTACACTATCTGTTTTTTTTACTGATATTCCTTATGATAATATTATTAATAATTTAAAAATTATAAATAAATGAAATTTTTTATTTGAATTTCATCTACTGATTTTTAGTTTTTGTTGATTTGTGATAAAAAATAATAAAATATTTCGGGACAAAGAGATAAATATGCATAGGAAATATCTCTCATTAATAATAATCTTATCTTTTTTAGGAGAAATAGTAATGTTATCTATTCAAGAAAATCAATAGGATTTGTTTTCCAAAATATCATTTACGCAGAAATATTAATAATAAATTTAAGAGTTTAAAGTTAATATATTGATGTAGTATAAAATAATTTTACGCTTTTATTTAACAAATTATTGTTTATATAAATTTTAAATTAATATTATAAAAATTGATAAATTTGTGATGGTATGGGTATGACAACGTAAAATTAATTTATAACTTTTTGATAATTTGTTATAAAAATTAATTAATAAAATTAATAATTTTAAAATATAATAATTAAAATAGGTATTTGTAAGATTTTAAATGAAATGTAAATATTCAAATTTATTAATATAATAACAACTATAATTTAATTTAAAAAATTGAAGAAGTAAAAGATATTGTATGACAGGTAATGATGACCAAATAATTTTTATAATATTACTATAATTTATTTATGATTTTATATTTAGTATTTGAATTTTTTAATTGAATCTGAATTAAAAGAATGAAATAAGAAGGTATAAAATTACAAACAAAATAATAAGCCAAAAAAAGAAAAAAGAAAATCCAAGAGAAGAGTTAGGGAAGGGAAGGAAAGCTGGCGGCGGCACAGAAAGAGAGAGAACAGAAACTACATATGAGTGTTGCAATAGAAAACCCCTGATAAGGAGATCGAACGGCTGGCGTGAAAGATATGAAAGAAATCGAAGGGTGGAAAAGAAGAACCGCGTTTACAAAGGCAACCCAAGAATTCTTCATATTATACCCTTCCTTGCCGCGCCCACTCTCTCTCTCTCTTGAAATCCAGATTCACTCTTTCTCTCTCTACAAAACCAACCTCGCCTCTCTCCTTTTCCGTTTTTAGCTCTTTCCTTATTTGGCCTCCACACTTCACATCCACTAATAGCAAAAAAAAAAAAAAGAGAGAGAGAGAGTGAGCGAGGTTGATTCATTAAGATGCAGCAATCAAACGGCTCTGATTCGTCGCAACCGCAGCAGCAACAGTCGTCCGAGCAGAACGCGCCGCCGCGGCAATCACCGGCAGTCGCCAGGCCGCAGCAGTGGCTCCCGATGCAGTACCCGGCCGCCATGGTAATGCCGCACCACATGTTGCCGCCTCAGCATTACGCGCCGCCTCCCTACATGCCTTTCCACCACTACCAGTACGCGCCGCCGCACGTGCCACAACACCATCCCCAGCACCACCAGAATGGATCCGGCGGCGAGAACAAAACCATCTGGATCGGCGATTTGCACCATTGGATGGACGAAAACTATCTCCATCGCTGTTTCGTTTCCACCGGAGAGGTATACACACAACGAATCAATCACAACTGCTATCCAAAGAACCAAAGCATAAAATTGAATTAAAATAACCTCACCTGTTTAATTATACAGTTTAAATTTAAAAGAATGCTCTTTACTTTCTCAACCCATTACAAGTGATTATTACAAAATATATATATGCATTCGGATTAAATTCTGGTTTATTTTTATATTTATATATACACATATTCAAAAGATTTCTTGTTATTATGATATCAACTAAGAGCTGTAGTTAGCACAGTTCGATGTGAGTGCCCTTTTCGTCTTTTGGTTATTAGCTGATTTCGTCTTCTGGTCGACAATTTTTTTTTTCCTTTTACTGAAGATGTAGTTTTTAAAAGTATTTCTATAGTTTTATAATTAAAATTTGAGTTTTATCTCGATAATATATGTGATAAAATTTTGTATCAACATTTAAGGTACATTGTCATGTTGAAACTCGAATTCTGGTAGGAAGTTTTTTTTTTTTTTTCTTTTTTTCTTTTCCGTTTTTGTGGTTGTGCTGTGGAATTTGCTGTGTAATTTATTTGGAAGCTTGATTGCTTATAGGTAAATTACGTGGTTTTGTTTGTGGTTGGTTTTTGGGTTGGGGATAGTTTCTGTCTTATGCTGTGCAATAAGATTGTCGTCGCATGCATGTTTGTCAAGTGTCAACTTCATTTGATATATTGAAAAGGAAATTTTTTGGTACACTTAGAGTTTGTGGATTCTTTAATTTGGAAATTTTTATATAAAATTTACTAGTTATATAATATTTTTAGTTCAACGGAACGTTATATATGATTATGCTATCTAAAATTGTATATATTGGAGTGTATGGTAACGTTTCTTTTGTAGGCATAAAATCGATCAAAGAGCTATCCTTGTAGGTGAAAATAGATTCGTACTTGATTGGGAATTAATGGTTGGAGAATGGAAATAGAAAAGTGGATGTCATTTTTAACATTTTGCTCTTAATGTTTTTTTCATTTTGAATTTAGATAAAGACTATTTAACTTTTCAAGCTGAAGCTGTTAATTGGTATGTGCATTCCCTCATCCCCTTTGTGTTAGAAATGCTATCCTAGAAGGAAAGTGCTTTGCTCAATACTTTTCTACTCGTGCAAAAAATATTAATTAGACAAACTAAAATCTTCTTTTTAGCGTCTTTCCTGTTCACTAGGCATAAAAGAAACCAAAGCAGTCCCTTCTCTTGTTTCATTTTTCTGATTTTTTATGCCTTGCACAGACAATTGGCATAATGATGGAGGCACCAAACACCATTTGATATAATATTAAAGGAAAAAATTATTTGAACTTTTTGGGATTATGTGTTTGTGTATACATTTCTGAGCTATTTCATACAATAAGACTACAGACAAGTTCTCTTCTCTGCAAGTTTAATTTGATTAAAATAAATCTATATTTTGGAGGCATAATTTGTTAAGACAGGATGTTTCCTCTTCTAATAATTTCTAACTGTTATATAATTCTACAGATTTCCTCCATTAAGGTTATTCGCAATAAGCAAACTGGTCTATCAGAGGGTTATGGATTTGTGGAGTTCTTTTCACATGCTACAGCTGAGAAAGTTTTGCAGAATTATGCTGGGATTTTGATGCCCAATACAGAGCAACCTTTCCGTCTGAACTGGGCAACATTTAGCACCGGAGACAAGGGTTCAGATAATGTTCCTGACCTTTCTATTTTTGTAGGAGATTTAGCTGCAGATGTTACAGATAGTTTGTTGCACGAAACTTTTGCTAGCGTATATCCTTCTGTTAAAGCTGCAAAAGTTGTTTTTGATGCCAATACTGGCCGTTCAAAGGGCTATGGTTTCGTGAGATTTGGAGATGACAATGAAAGATCCCAGGCCATGACTCAGATGAATGGCGTTTACTGTTCTAGCAGGCCTATGCGTATTGGTGCTGCAACTCCAAGAAAATCATCTGGCCATCAACAAGGTATGTCAAATCACATTACCTGCTTCTGATATATGAAATGGAAATGAACATCTAATTTGTTTGCTGATTTCATTGAGCTATGGGTAGTTAAAAAATAACCCGACTTATTAGTCGATTCTGATTATGTGAGCCATATTCAATGTAAATTTAGTCCATCATTGTTGTGTGGCTTGATAATAATTGCTTTTCTAGCTTCAAAATAAACCAATCCAAACACATACCCAGTCATTGATTCCCCCCTTTCTAGGATTTAGATTCATTAAATTTCTTTTCTTTTATACATCTATTGGTTTTTTCCCCCAATTTGTTTTTGATTCATGCATCAGATCTCAGTGAAAATAGCTTGGTGGTTGATGCTGTTTTGTTGATCCCACTTGATGGAAAAGGCTTAGTTGCTGACATTTTTTGTTTCCATTGCATGCTACTACAAGAGTTTGAAAATTGAAATATTCCTACCAGCTTGTATTGATTTTGTTATTTTCCATGTTTAGGAGGCCAGTCAAATGGAACATCCAACCAATCTGAAGCAGATTCTACAAACACAACTGTGAGTTTTTCAGTTCTCCTTATTAGGTCTTTCAGTTTAGTAATTTACTACTACTTTTTCATTAGCTAATCAATTATTCATTATAGATTTTTGTTGGAGGACTCGACCCTAATGTTTCAGATGAAGATCTTAGGCAGCCATTCTCCCAATATGGCGAGATAGTCTCTGTTAAGATACCTGTTGGAAAGGGCTGTGGTTTTGTCCAATTTGCCAACAGGTAAAAGTTCTGGCCGTCGCAAATTTTTGCATATTGACAGGTAACATTTTTAATCTCTTTATTTATGTAATCTAAACATTTTTCTGGACAATTCTTCAAGAAACAATGCTGAAGAGGCACTGCAGAAGCTAAATGGTACAACAATTGGCAAGCAAACTGTCCGTCTTTCATGGGGCCGTAATCCAGCAAATAAGCAGGTAAAACACTCTCTCATGTCCAACGTTTGCATTGCTATTAAGTATTGTTTGTTGATCAATAATCGACCTAGTAATGCAGTATATTTACACTTGTTTAAAGAAAACAGGTGTAATAATGTAACATTTGCATTGTCTATTTGCTACATAGTTATTAGTATCTTACTATCCACACTTCAATAAGATTTGTTTATTTATTTATACATATCTTAAAATGTATCTAAATTAGTTTTGTATCTTATAATACATAAATGAATCATATCAACGATCTATTATTATTTGTAAAAGGACTTATGCCCTCTAGTATAAAAAGTTTTATACTGACATTCAATTATAATTCTTTATATATGGGTTAAGTTTGTTAATTTTATCAATTAATACTTTAAAAGTTATATAAATGAAAAATTGTACTTGAACACTAATGGAAAACTCTTTTACACGGCAAGTGCAGAAGTATTGAACTCTTGTTATTTTAGTTTTTTTTTTACTAATTCTCATAAAAAAATTGAGAAGTTATATAAATTTAAATCTTTAAATGAAATGGAATTAAAATAACATTTATAAACTTATCCTATTTTGTTATTCTCCTACTTTACTTTGCTCATTCATTTAATGCATGCACAATATTTAGCTATTAAATTATGTTGTTTATATCTTTCTAAAATAAAGACTTCCCAAATTCAAATATAACTGATAATTTTAATTTATAAGACTTCTAGTTACATTGTTTTATAATGTGTTAACTACTAATAAATATTTTATAACTAATAATTTATAAGACTTCTATTTGAATATTTGATTCATAATTAAAAAAATAGGCTTTTCAATACAAAATTTGTCCCCAATTTAACTATCATGATTTGGGGCCTCGTAATCTCTTAAAATAAAAATTCTAAGAACAGTTTCTGGATTTTCTTTTAAGTTCAATGTATAAAAGCTAAGCATGCTGCCTGTCATTGAACTGTGTTTGTGATCATTCACTCACGATTGGTATCTTTGAATTGCAGTTTAGAATGGATTTCGGAAATCCCTGGACTGGGGCGTATTATGGGGGACCTATATACGATGGTTATGGATACGCGTTGCCCCCTCGTCATGATCCCAGCATATATGCTGCTGCTTATGGGGCTTACCCCCTTTATGGAGGCCACCAACAACAAGTAAGCTAAATGAAGTGCAGTGGAGGAGTATCTTTCACAACAAGCTACACAGCATCAAGCTTGAATGTGCAAATTAACTTCTCTCGTTGTAACTTGCTTGATCTGTTGAATTCTTGAGAATCCCTCCTAACTGTGGGAGCGGAGATGAATTTTGATAGTCTGAGGTAGCTCTGTTGGGATTCAATTAGTCATTTGTTTAGGCCTGTAGGAGTAATGACTAATGAGGACCTTAAACTTATTATAGGAATAATTGTCTTAAGTATGACAGCGTTGTGTGCTTGCATTTTATTTGTTTCCCGCAGTTGACATTGAAGTTTTGCCTTTGTTAGCTTTTAAGGGTCATTTCTTTCTTTGCCTTTATTTGCATGTCCCTAAGCTATTCGGAAGCGATTATAGGATTCAACTTCATCTAATTTATAACAGGTAATGTTCATTTTATTGTGTTCTATGAATGGAAAATCTGAACTTATTCATGGTTAAATTTGAAACCTAGATCAACTTGGCCGAAATACTTAGTTGCAGAGAAAACTTTCTGGCCCCTAAAATAATTTCACACTATGTTTGTATTGTTTTCTTTTTCCCTTGATACAATGGTTTGAATTTTTTTCATCTATAGAATATTTTGAACCACGTAACTTTTTAGTTTGCCTGTCTAAATACCAAAAGATGAAACTACGCACATTTATTTATGTTTGAAGCCGTTATATAGTATTTCCTGCATATTTTACCATTTGTAATATATAAGCCATTAAGCCCCTTTAACCATCCTGTAGTAGTACGCGGATATATGGAATTGTTCACCTTTAAACCCAGAAGAAATAAAACGGATATTGGCATAAACTTGGACCGTTTTTCTCTTCACCTTGGTATCTTTATATAATGTTGAAGAAAGAGTTGGGAGGGGGTGTTCAGACTCTTATAGCTCAAAGTAGAACTTTTTTTTAATAGACGAAATATTACTATTGTTAATAATATTATTTTTTGTTATCAGCGAGCTGAAAATTAAACTTTGAAGTATTAACTTAAGGATTTCAAAAGAGTTCAACATTTGAGGATTTTCATGCTGAGAGTCAGTTTAGTATCCTTTCAAATAACAGATTAATGTAACTGTATAAACTTGTCCTTCAATTTTTTTTTACGTTCATATGAAAAGAAAATATACAATCAGAGGTGAAAATCTTATTGATGAATTTGCATATGGGAGCCAAAAAAATTTCACATCTATTTTAAGGATATGTAGACCCAATAGAGCTAAGAGGTTAGTTGAGGAGGAAGTTCTCCACGAAGGAAAAATGAGATCATGACTAGCGCTCTCTGGGATTGGTAACTTGGAACCATGTGCCCTGCTCCTCTTACAGTGATGAGTGTGAGCCCTTTGTACCCAACTAAGTATCCTCCAACCTACATATTTATTGTATGCATCAGTAGATTACCTAGATGTTGCTGTTAAGTTTTGAATGTTATAGTAAATAGTAACGCTTCATTAATTACCTCATTTCCAGAATACCATGGACGCCATGCTGTCTCCACTGGAAGTTTCAAGGCATTTACTGCATACCTAGACGATGTTATGGGAACACGCCCATCTGTATCGCCACTGCATTATTAAATAAAAACAACACTGTTACACAAAGCCATGGTATACTTACTTACTGTCTTCGATTTAACAAAGCAATTATTACCTATATATCCATGTGTTTATGCCACTTGATATTAACCGATTTATAGTGGGTAGCATTGTTCCTGGGCTATCTTCCCATCCCACCCCTCTGAACAAAATAATCAGAGAACTATTACAATTAATGCACCTTGAAAATTTAAGTTAGGAAAACATAATTAAAGAGTTTTCTGTACCTGGAAGGAGACCATTCTGTGGCTTTTGCATGGAGGGCCTCTTGAACTTCAGCGAGATTTAAGTAGGAATTGGTATAATAGTCTGAACAAGGGTCGAAATTGCTGTCCTACAATGTTGAATATTTAAGAGTTTCTAGCTTATAGTATTGACGAGAATAATATAAAATTAATGAGCTTATTCTAAGTAAACTTGCAAGAAATATGTAAGCTAGTACCAATTGACAATTTACATAATTCAGTTATTGATTCTAATTTCATGATAGCTTCCATTTTAAAACTAATTTATGTTACGTCTAACAAATATATAAATTACACTCTGGCAGTTGAGGTAAGTAATATGAGATTTTTGAAATGAAACTTTAAGTATAAGTTATTGATCAAAATCATAATTTGGATTATATAATAATTTTTCAATTCTTATCATACTTAATTTTTCTAAATTTATATTATCATTACATAGATGAATTATAAGTTACGTTTGAATAGTAAAAGGTTAAAAATTATTTTAGGAGTTAATAACTTTTTAAAAAAAGCTACTTCAAGTAGTTTTTTCAAAAAAACTACTATTTTTAACTATTAGCTGATTTTCTTTTACAATTTTATCATTTATTAATTAACATCTCTCTTCTTCATTTCTCTCTCATTCGTAATTTATAATTTAAATATATAATTATAAAAAAATATAATTTAAATATGTAATTTAAATTTTATATATCTAATATAGAAAATTATAATTTAAATATAAAATTATAGTAATTTATAATTTAAATATGTAATAAGTTATATTATTAAAGTATATTATAATTGTTTTAAATATATCATTGTTAATTTAATGATTAATGATGTTTTTATTTGCCATTTTACAATTTCAGCTACTAGTTGATGAGGTAATTTTATTGAACGTTTAGAACTAATTTTTCAGCTTTTACCTAATTTTTAGTTTTCAACTAATTTTGTTAAACACAATTTTAAAATCACTTTGTATTATCCAAAGTTGTCTAATAAATTATATGGAATTTTTTCTATATGAAATTTTAACTAGATATTTTATAAAAATTGATTTGGACCATAGATATACAATGATCCCAAACTATACAATAATTTCTCAATTCTCACGCGCACCTAATTTATCTAATTCTTTTCTCCCATGTGTAGTTTATCTAAATTTATATGATCATTAATTGACATTTTACATAAATTATCATAGGATCTATAATACTATGTTAGATTCAATCTTAAAACTAATTTGTGTTGCATGAACTTGCTAATAAATATATAATCCAATTGAGACAAGTGATATATAGGATTTTCTAAAAAGGTGTTAGATAAAAATTTATTGAAGTCATAAATACGTGGTGTCCTATATCATACAATAATTTTTCAAGATAAGTGATATAGGATTTTTTAACATAAAAGCTTTAACTAGATGTTACATACAGATTGATCGAAATCATAGATATATGTGGCTGTAACATGGACGACCATACAAATTGTCACTCCAATTTTATATGATCATTCATGGCGCAGTCAATTTTGTTAGTTACCCTGTTTTTTTTTCTCCCACTATTTATCTACATTACCAAGTAGACTGCACATATAAGAAAGGTACAAAAGCAACTCACAGAGTTAGCAGCAGCACTGGCACTAGCTTTTGATGCAGCTGAATCGCAAGGAGGAGCATATATGTTATATATATCAATGCTTCCAATCTCAATATCCCCTTTATTTTGATATTTGTTGCATTCACTGGTCAAGTTACCGCTCTCAAAGTCACAATGTCTTTGAATTCCTTCATGGGTTTCATCAGAGTTCAGAGCATGTGTCCAGAAATAGTCATACATCCCCTTTGCACACATATTATCATCTATCCACCCATTCCCAATCTGCACAGAACAGATATTTGAGATCAAAACAAGTTCAACTTTAAATGTAACAAATTGAAGGCTAAAATATACTCTTGGCTCTGTAAGTTTAGGCTATTAAACTAAAAGTTTCACTTTTGGTTCTTTGAGTTAATGTAGTAAACTGAGGGAATCACCAATTTGATCTATCAAAAGACTTAAATTTAAGAAATAAAATTGAAACAAAAAAGCTAAACAGCAGACTAGAAGTGTTTCTGGTAAAAAATGAATATAGTGCAAGTTAATTTGACTCACCGCAATCCCTTTTAGGTTGATGACTGTGTGATTTTTAAGCTTATTATAAGAGAGAATAGTGCGAGCTAGCTGAGGGACATAATGTCCAGCATAGCTTTCTCCAGTGATGAACAAGTCTCGAGTTTTGTAGTGTGGAAATCTCTGGAGCCAGTTTAGAAGAAAAGTGTAAGAGTCCATGGCTGTGCTCTTGTCACCAGTTTTAGAATAGTCAGCGAAAGTGTTTGAATATGAAAAACCAACTCGGGCTGGAGACTATAGGAAAATAACATTTGCCACTGCCAATTGTTGAAATAACTCATCAGTTCTGATGTCTAAACAATACACTGTCAATCTAAACAATACACTGTCAATTGTTGAACTAACTCGTTAGTTCTAATTTCTAAACAAACAATTATGCTAGCTCAAAAAAGGTTCATTGACAAGGAAACTATCACTAGTTAAAAAGAGACATGTGGATGTGAGCAAAAAATACAGACAACCTTTTTATTTGTTGTTTGAAACTAACCTTAATTGGAAAGAGTGTTAGATTTTCTATCCAGTAGTAGTTGGTGTATATGCTTACCATTGTTCCATGCATACTCATTTCTGTGAAGTGTTCTTCCATCACTGTTGACTCTAAAAGGTCCCAGTTCTTGCAAGGCTCCATACCCTAGGGAAGAGCAGCCAGGCCCTGCATATATATTATATATTTAGTGACACTAAGCCTTGTCTTCATTACTAGAAACGGAAAGCATTTTCATTGTTGCACTGAATTGAAAACGCTATGTAGATAAGCCTGTGTTGGCTATATATATTGTTTTCAAGTTTCAAGTTATAGTTGATACTTGATAGACTTATATGGGTGATTAAAGTTCAACATGAATATAAAAGCGAGTTTCTGTACCGAAGGGAAACAGCAAAGTTTTGAAGATAGCCACGTACATGTTAAAATTTACTACTTACTAAAATTCAATATTTGTTTTTCAGAGAAAACTTACATATAATACTTATTATGGTATTGGTTGTGTTATTCTTTAATCAGATTTTAAGTAATATATATGAAAAATAAAAAAATTATTATATATTTTCAGATTAACAAAGTGCAATTAAGTAAACTCCTATGTAACAAAAAAAAGTAAACTCCTAATACCTATGTTCAATTATCAAGACAAAAAAATTAACAAAGTCAAACTTCAAATGTAGTTAGAGACCATCACGAATAATACCCATAGTACTATATATAAGCTTTTTCGTTTTTTTTTTCTTCTATATAACATTTTATCAAATTAAAGATTTTAATATTGAATACAGGCAAAAAAGCAACAATTCACATATATAACACTCATTATTTAAATAAAATTTTAATATGAAAATATTTTTATTTAACTTAAATGAAAAAGGCATAATTTGTTATTTTATCGAGTTGTTTATGCAAAAGATAGTAAGCTTTACAGTTTTTCCTGCAAACTTAATTTTTGAAAGAAAAATATATAAAGTAGAACTTAATTAATATTATAATTTCTTATTTGCATGCATTATGCACATAGAATAAGGTTATTTGAGATTTTTCATTTACATATATATATATATATATATATATATATATATATATATATATATATATATATATATAATAAAAAGAGAGTCAGTTACAAATAAGTTTTTTAGGTTTAATCGTATATTTTTCCTTTCCATTCTTTTTATATTATATGTTATTTTCATTTTTATGTATTATTACAGTTGTACTTTTTTATATTTGAAAATTTTATTCTATTATTTTTCTCAAATCTTACACTAATCTTTTTTTTTAAATAATATTTAAAAGAGATAAAAATATATGTAATTGACAAAATACTTTTGTAATTAACCCTAAAAAGAAAAAGGTAATCGCTATTACCTTTGTTGTTTTTTTTTAACATTGATATGGAAATTAGGTTAGACTGGTAATCGGCTTAGACAAGATTAAGATAATTTTATATTCTCTTATTGTACTTATTTTACAACCTAATATTTTTCTTTATATATTATTTTTTTTAGTAAAAATAACATATTAACTTTCCGTGTGAAAGAATGTGTAAAAAGTATAAAGCTATGTGATCTGATATATATATATATATATATTACTCAGTGCCAAGTGAATATTAGCCATTCAAATATTCAAGATTATAATATTCTAGCTTGCTTTCAATATTATAGCGATGCTGCAAGGAGTACCTTCACCAATAAGAGTCTTCAAAACTTGAGAATTCTTTTGCTAATTAAACTGCTAAAGAATTATTATCTTTTTTAGTGCCAGACATGACTAATGGCATTGGCTTCCCTGTTAGAATTCCACTAGTTTATATATTGTGTTGTCAATGTTTGGGTTGGGCGATTGATTGGGAATTAGCTATTACTATCTCGTTATATAGCAATGAATTATGAGTAAGAAATTAGCAAAAAAACCCAATAATTGCTACCTTATCGTGTATTGCCACGGAATATATCTGGGGTCATAGTGTCATATACTCATATGATTCAACATTAATTGAATCCACTTTATGATTCCGGAAAAAAAGAATACTTTCAAGTTTCAATGTGTCTTTTTAGATTCCTTTTCTTTATTCATAACATTTTTTTAGATATTTTAATATCATGTAATTAACAAAATTACCAAATATATAGAGGCATAAAAATCTTATGATCACTTCAAATATCATGTAATTTTTTACTAAATAAAAATAAAATATTTTTAGTTGAATTTATTTGGATTTTTTTTTAATTTTCTAAATAAAAAAATGATTATTTCTACCAAAATTTTTCACAATTAGGAGCTATAGGAAAATTTCTATTAAAACTAATAATAAAATTAAGTTTGACTTAAACTAGGATAACGTTACCATCCATTGGACAAATTTCTTAAATATTTATAAGAAAAGAAAATAAAAAGTATAGTGAATGTTCTTTTATAAATTAAAATTAACTGATATATTTTAAATTTTATAAAAAATTTCATATAATAACTTCTCTGAAAATTGAAATAAAAAGTTAATTTTTATTTATAAAAAAATTAATTCAATTTATTTTACCTTGTAATTTTCTTTTCTTAAAAAGAAGTTCCTCTAAATAATACTATAGTTCTTGCATACATTTGATTATTTGATATCATACAAATCATATTCAAAGAGATGTATTATAGAGTTACCTCCATTTAACCATAGAACAAGAGGCTTGTTGGAAGCATTGTGAGGTGACTAGGTGACTCCACAAAGTAGTAGAATAGTTTTCTTCCTGCTTTAGCATCCACAGTTACATAGCCACCATATTGATCAAAATCCACTCCTTCTGTTTCTCCCGGCAAACTCTTCACTTTGTCATTTTCCATCAACCCCGGTTGTTCCTCAACAACATAAACCTTGGAAAAATGTTCAACACCACCATTTGTAACCTTTGAAGAAGCTTCTCCATATGAACGTTTTTGAGCCCTCCTTAATCGAATAAACTTATAGAGGTATTCCCCTCGTTCGCATGGGATCACAAAGTCGCACCAAGACAAACATACCAACCACCAAAGAGATTTTATTGACAACATTAGACTTGTCTTCGTGTTGTAGTGAGTGGCCTCTTATATTCTATATACCTCTTTCATACCTCTCAAGTCTCAAATTATGTTTTTGTGGTTACAGTATTGTATTCAGCATTCACACATGTTTTTAATAAAATAAATAAAATCACATATAAATATAGAGTTAGATGCATTACCATTATATATAAATTTTCTTTCAATTCTTATTAAAATTTATGTATTGAAATTAATTATAACAATTTAATGTCGTGAAATGATTTTGATTTAATAAGTGTTTAATTATTTGGAGTTTACTTTAGAGTTTAGACGTAATGTTGTGTCATTAAACTCGGTGCCGTGTGCCTTTGCGTGGATGGATTTCAGTGCATTGGTGTCGTAAAATAAACCAAATAAAACGAAGAAAATGAAAGTTGCATAACATTGGGCACATATTTATGTTGGCGTAATTGAGTTTTTAACGAGACCATTGTCATTATTTATTGCTTTCTTTTGGTTCTAAAGTTAAATTAATACGATAATATTGTACTAATAGAGAAGGTTGGTTTAGTAACCCATCTATGTACATGGACACTCGGTCTCATCAAAGAGGGAACATTATGAGTGCTTTCTTTCTTCATTTTCTAGGTTATTTTATGGTAAACATTTGAAAACACCTTTTGAATTTGCTATGATAATGAAGGCACATGTGGATGCATATTTTCTTGTTTAGCAAGAAAGATTCAATTATTAATTGCGTCGTAGCAACTAATTGATTAAGAAAGACTTCACTTTAGATAAATTTGAAAATTTCAATTAAAATCTACTTTAATTTGAAGTAGCATTTATTTTTTTTTAAATTTTTATTTTATCTTTGATTCTCTCCTTCTCTTCTTTTTCTTACCTAATTTTCTCTGCCTCACTCTCTCTCCTCTCTCCTCACCTAAATTTTGTCCCATCCTTTCTCTCTCCTCTTGGTTATTGGATATATATAGTATATTTATTTTATTTTTTATTTTTTTAGTATAATAATATAATTTCTTATTTTTTAGCATAGTAATTTAATTAATTTTTAATGTACTAAATTTATTATTTTAGTATAATTGTTTAATTTATTATTTTTTATTATAATAAATATATTTATTATATTAATTTACTTAATAAATTATGTGTTTAATATAGTTGTTTAATTAAATATTTAGTTAGTGTAGTTAATTACATGTAGTATAGTTATTTAATTTCTTATTTTTTTAGTATAGTAATGTAATTAATTTTTAGTGTACTTAATTTATTATTTTTAATATATTTATTTTTTATTATAATAATTATATGTTTATTATATTAATTTACTTAATTAATACGTATTTAATATAGTTATTTACTTAAATATTTGGTTAGTGCAGTATAATTATTTAAGTTCTTATTTTTTAGTATAATTATTTAATTTTTTAATGAATTACTTTTTTAGTATAATTATTATTTTTTTATCTATTCAGCCACCATTTGCTGGAGAGTAAAAAAAATTTACAAATTTTTTTATTTTATGACAAACAGTTACCAGAGAGTAAAAAAAAAATTACAAATCTTTTTACTCTGTGGCAAACCATTGTCAAAGAATAAAAAAATTTCAAAATTATAAATTAAAACAAAAAGTCAATATGATTATTGAATAATTAATTACTATAGTGATATTTAATTTGAAAATTTTAAAATGCAATATTTAAAGACAAAATAAAGTCATATTAAAGAAAATAAAAATATCATAAATAAATATTTTAAACGAGCTTATTTGCAAACACTTATATTTATAAAAATATGTTAGAACATATCTCAATTTATTTTGAAAATTGTAAATTAAAATTTTAAATAAATTTAATTATAAAAATTATAACAATATTTATTTCAACTTTTTTTAGTTATTTAAAACCATATTTATTTCAAATCTCAAATTTTAAAATAAATTTTACACTTAAACAAGAAAATATTAAATATATTTATATATTAATTTTTCAAGAAAATATTCAATATATTTATATATTAAAGAATTATAAAGATTAAAAATCAATTAACTACTAATTAGGTTTTTCTTTAACCTTATATTTTTTAGAAATTATAATAGTATTTAGTTAAAATAATCATGTATTTAATACTAAATGTTAAAATTAATAATCAAATAGAGATAATTTCACACTAATTGAACACTTTTTAATTTTTCTTTTAAATAAACAATAAAAAACATAAAAAAAAATAGTCTTCGATGAGATATCGCCAAGAGTACTCAAAATTTCAAATTACTCTCAGGAAGTACATTGTCAGAGAAATAAATAAATTTGAAAATTTATTTAAATTTGAAACAATTATTGTTTTAAATTTTATAGTTAAATTTATTTAATATTTTAATTAATTTAATTTATAATTTGCAAAATAAATTGAGATATGTTTTGACATTTTTTTTAAATGGAAGGCACAACTAAAAAAGGAAAAAGAAGTACAAAAATAAGCTATCATTTGTTTGTATTTTTTTTCTCAGTTCAAATATACATGTTTGAAATATTTTTTTATGATATTTTTATTTTCTTTTTTTCTTTAATATTGAATTTATTTTTTCTTTGAATATTGTATTTGAAAATTTTTAGTTTAAATATCATTATAGGTAATTAATTATTTAATAATCATATTTATTATTTGTTTGAATTTATAACTCTGCAATTTTTTTTATTCTTTGACAATGGTTTGCCAGAGAGTAAAAACATTTGCAAATTCTTTTTACTCTTTGACAAATAGTGGCTAAAGAGATAAAAAAATAATAACTATATTAAAAATGTAATTCATTAAGAAATTAAATTATTATACTAAAAAATAAGAAATTAAATTACTCTACTAAAAATATAAGAAATTAAATATTTATATTACAGTACACTAATCAAATATTTAATTAAATAACTATACTAA
This sequence comes from Psophocarpus tetragonolobus, assembly GCA_037954015.1. NCBI lineage: Eukaryota > Viridiplantae > Streptophyta > Magnoliopsida > Fabales > Fabaceae > Psophocarpus > Psophocarpus tetragonolobus. Next base: position 2,672,600 of record CM075695.1, on the reverse strand, counting down.
ATATGTAATTTATTAATTAAATTAATATAATAAGCATGTAATTATTATAATAAAAAAAGTAAATAAATATATTAAAAATAATAAATTAAGTACACTAAAAATTAATTAAATTACTATACTAAAAAAAAGAAATTAAATAATTATGTTACATGTAATTAACTACACTAACTAAATATTTAGTTAAATAACTATGCTAAATAGTAATTCATTAAGTAAATTAATATAATAAATATATTTATTATAATGAAAAAATAATAAAGTAAGCAACTATACTAAAAATAATAAATTAAGTACACTAAAAATCAATTAAATTACTATACTAAAAAATAAGAAATTAAATTACTATATTAAAAAAATAAAAAAATTATACTATATGTATACACCAACATGAGGTGATAAGAGATGAAAGAAAGAACAGGACAAAAAGTAAGGTAAAAAAAGAGGAGAGAAAAAATCTAAGATATAAAACAAAAATTCAAAAAAATTTAAAAGAGTAAATATTATTTTAAATTAAAATAAGTGTTAATTCACATTCGAAATTTTTAATCTTTGGCCGAATTAAACTTTTGTCCAGTCCAGTAATAGTGCCTTTTGTTAAATACTCCTTATACTTAAATTTACTTTTACTTTTTGGCCGCATCTAATGTATTTTGTGGGCCTATCATCATTGACCGAAAGAAAATCTCAGGGTCTTCATTTTACAACCCCCTTTTTCTCTTTACAACTTTTGCTAGTTTTCTTTTTTACAGAAAACAAAAACCCTTTTAGAAATTACTTTTCAATTTCTTTTGAAAAGATGTGACTTAAAAATTTTAGCAATAGAAACTATTTTATGTAATTTTATTGATATATTATAAACATTATTTTACATTCTGAAAACTAATTTCCATTATTTAATTTTTTACTAAGTTTTTATATTTGGGAGTCTCGTTTCTATAATGCATAAAATATAAGTATATTTATGAAACTAGATTTTATGATCTAGGAAAGTGAAAAAAAAAAGAGAGGAGAGACTAGGATAATAATTTATGATGGTTTTAGAAAGAAGAAAAGTGGGAGAAAAATAAAAGGATGTGGAAAAAGGGATGAGAGTGGAGGGTATAATAGGGAAAATAGGTGAAAAGGGGAGGGAGTGCGTGGGACAGATTTTAAAAGGGGGAGAATGATTTTTAATTTAAATATAGGAGTGTAAGAAGAGGATAATAATTTTGATATTACCAAAAATATATAAAAAAATTAGAGCGTGTGTTAGGGAATAATGAAGGTGTGAAAAGAAGTTCTCAATTCATTGATCAGTTGCATATGTCTGATGACTAAGCCCATTTCCCTTTTAAGGAAAGTTTGGGTCATCAAAGTGTTGCTGTAGGTTCGAGTCTGGTTTTAGTTTCTGCACTCTTCAAACTAATGTTTACAATCTTCAAATACATTCTAATTTTTAGAAAGTAAAAGATGGGCATATAAACAATTTGTGGGGTTAGGAACTAATACCTTCAAATCTTTTATAGTACATTATTATTGGCTCATCATAGTGTTGATGCTTTAGGTCGGGTAAAAATCTTGTAGTATACTATTATAGTCCAAATGTTTGGTACTATTGTACCACATATTATTGGAGTATATTGAAACACATTTCCTTTTTAGTGTTTAAAAATAATTACAAGTGAATTGTTTTCAGACCTATTTATCCTCTAAATCACTCCGAAATTGAACATTCCTAATACATCCTGACACAGAGACTAACATTTCTTCAAGCAGGGAGTACATATTATATAATTTCATTTAATAAGATATTTAACAATGAAAATAAAATTTTATTGATCCATTATCCTATTTTTTAAGATGATAAATTATTTAAAATAAATTAAACAGTTACCAATTTGAAGTTATATGCAAGTAATGGAATTATTTGAATATGTAATTATACGTTATTTTACACTTATTAGCCTATTCAAAAACCGATTTTACTATGCACTTGCTTAAATTAGTTAGCTTTAGTCACTTTCAACTTTCTCCCATGGTTTAAAAACAATTTCTTTTATCTTTCATAAACACCTAAAGTTTTGTGTGTGCAATGTTTATATTAAGATTTGAACTTAGATCTTACACACTACTTTCATCTGGGGATTATAATAATACTCACACTACGCGTACCAACCAAATTTGTCTCAATTTTGATGAAAAATATTCCCTTTAATTGGAAATAAGAACAAGTATTATTCAATTTTGTGAAACCAGAATGAGAATAAAGAGTAAAGTCATGTATGCATGTATGAAAAAATATATATTTCAGCAAAATATTTTATTATATTTTTTATTGATTTAATTTTGTTATCAAACTTTATATATATATATATATTATTGTAATATGTAATGATCTATTTAATTAATAGATTATTAGTGAAGGAAATAAACATTACGAGAAATTAAATGTTTAATTATCTTAGATTAATATAGCAATGAGAGAATAACCGTTATAATATCAATATTAGTTAATTAATTATGATAGAATACTTGGGAGGTGGGAAGTGAAATATAATAATTATTTTTTGGTTTTGGAAAGTTTCAATTGAGTTCCTAGGGTTTTTCGAAAATCTATCTAGGAGGGAATATAAATAGCAAGTCATAACTCACTAAACTCATCTCACTCCCTTTTCTTCTTTTTTTTTTTCCCCTTTTCTTTCCCTTGCTTCTTTTCTTTCTTTTTCTTCAATTTCTTTTCTTCTCTACCGCTTCAATTTTCTCCCTCACTATTTTCTTTCGTGCTTTGTATGGTTAGCCTCTGATGGATGGATTTTGACACGGTCTCTTCCATAGTTCATGTTTCCGAATGATCTTTATTATAGGTAACTCTGATCTTGAACCAATGAATATTTTTCTGATCGTTTTTTATCCCGTTAAAAAAAGAATTTCTTTGAAAATTCTTATTTCTAAAATTCCTCTTTAATTTGGGATTTTTGTTAGGCTTCTATGAAATTTTTTCAAGTGAATTTCTTTATTTTCTTTTGAGTTAGCTTTAAAAATGAGATATTGGTAAGGGAAGTTTTTTTTTTTTAATTTTAACTTTGAAAATTTGTGATTTTAAGAGTATCAAGGTTGTTAGTTGTGATTGATTTAACTTTTGAACTAATTTGGGATGTTATGTGAAATTTGTTATGGTGATTAATGAATGATATTGATTGAATTGTTGAATTTATTGGAATGCAATGTATTATTTGAAATTTTGGTGTATCACATATGATTGGAATGCATAACAAGGATATATTTATTTATGTTGTTGGTGGTACATAATTACAGTTGGGTATGTGCAAGATTTGCTTAGAATGACTAAGTTTGAATAGCTGGAGTTATATTATATATCTGTTTACAAGAATTATGTTTTAGCATGTTTTTGTGTCAAAAGAACATGAAATGTTTTATGTAAATAATATGTTATAATTTCAGTAAATAATTTAGAGTACATGTGTGTATAATTTGATTGTAAAAAATATATTTAAGTAGAAAGAATTAAATGGTTGAATATTACTGATATGTTTTTTTGTTATAAATTTGGGATGTTACATAATAGACTAAATTTATATTATAAATTATTATATTTTTATGATATTCAATTTAATAACATATAAAATTAGTTTGATATTTAAAATTGAAATATATATATATATATATATATATATAGTTTTGAAAAAATATGTTTTTTAGTAATTGGAGTGACTATACCTACGAGGACAAAAATTGATATAAAATATTATAGGGATTTAGACATGGACGAGTTTCAGAAACAAAAATACCATACTCATGTCCATCCTATTTGCATGTCTACTTTCAATCCTCCAACACAATTTTTTTCATAAACATAAAAAAATTTAATCATTTTTTTAATTTTTGTCACCAATACTTCAATACATTTTTATTTATTGTTTCCTTTAATTTTACATATTTATTTTAATTATCACAATATTTATATTATTTGCTTTTACTTTTAATAAAATGTTTGATCTTTAAATTAAACTAATAAGAGTTAAAAATATTAAAAAATTAAATTATAATAACACTTAAAATTAAATGAACTTTTTTTCTACTAACTAAATTAAAAAAGTATAAATATAGCCTTTACATTGTTATAAGATTTATATTATTTAATTTACTCTTAATAAAATAGTTGATATTTAAATAAAAATAACAAGAGTTGAAAAAAAAATTAAAAACTGAAATTATAATAAACACTTAAAATGTATTTTTGTCTATATAATAATAAAATATGAAATATACCCTTATACACTATTCTATATTTTTTAATGAAATCACCAATATATTTATATGTGAACACTTCTAATTTGATAAACTAATTTAGAGATTTCTAGATAAAAGTAGTTTTTAGTTAGCTTACAAGTTGTTTTTAATTAATCATTATATATAGAGAATGTCGTTTAAGAAAAATACTCCAACACATATTAGATGATTAACGAGATGGGACTATATATGATGACAATTTACATCCTTAAGCTAAAATTGTTTCAAGGTCGGTACAATGTGAAGATGAAATGGATTTCCAACTGGGAACAATATTTTTATCTAGAAAGACAAATGAATGACCTGTACCACCCAAAAAACTACTACATTCACCTTTCTTGTTGTTGGACCGAAGAGAATGGGGACCCTCTTTTCCCTTTCCCCCAAAATAAGAGCTGGAAAAATCTAAGGTAGACCCATATAAGCAATGGTCACACACCACAAAATTATCAAACTTCTGTTGTATTTTCTGAACTTGTCTCATTTAACAGTCGGTGCATGCCCCATAACCATTTTCATTGTTACTATTGATCTATCAAGGTAGATGCAACTTCTGACCTTAAAATATTATAATTTTTCTTTACCCCTTTCTCTACTCATGAATTTCTTTTTTATGTAGCAACAGTAAGGTAAGCTGTGCTAGTCTCTCATGTGTTAGCTTCTCTGTTCACCCTCATTTAACTACATTGACTCAATGTCGTGTCTTGTAAATGCAAAGACATAAAACTTGTATTGTGTGCCAATGAGTTTGGAATAGGAAATTAACTAAACCAAAATCTTCATCATTATAATTGGATCGTACGGTTGACTAATTGCCTGGGACTTTGTGGAACTTTCATCTAAAAGTTGCCAAGTACTTGAGTAATTGTGGATCATTAAACTCTTGAATTCATGCTGAACTTTAAGAGTCTCCGCTAAATATATATGTTCTCTTGGGTGAACAATGATTAACTGCTTTTAATTGCACAATTATTAACCTGATGATAGTTATGGAGATTTGATTAATTAGTCTATTATATATGCATCCGCAAATAATTCTGATTCTGGCAGAGAGCGTGGACATCACAATTCACAAAACCTATTACACCCCAATGTAAAAGTAATCATACAAAAGGACTAGGTTTCTTGCACGTAGCTGCTTTTCACCCTTTTCCAGTGATTACAGAAAAGTCCTTCTATCCCTATTACTCATTTCATAAAGACAACCATCTAAAGTTACAATCCAGAAACCCATGGCCATGAACATGTACAACAGTCACCAGCTTCTAAAACATGGTACCTACCACCACCTGGACCCCCCCTCAAACCTTTTTAGTTTTGAGCTTTTTTCTTATTGGTGGACAAATCCAAATCAAATTTTATTTTTTGGATTTCTTCAATCATTATTTACTGAGCATTGTCACTTCACCACTTCATCCCCACCAATTATATTTCAAATCTAATATATATATATATATATATATATATATATATATATATATATATATATATATATATATTTTAAAGGCTAAAGAATATATTTAATAAAAAAAACAAAAAATTTCTTAGAGTACAAACTAAAATCAATACCCCTCCGTATCTATTGGAGTATGTTTTAACTTATCCCCCTATATCATATTTAATAAACACAATGTAGGATTAGCGTATCAGTCCGAAAACACACACCCCCTATTAAACCTGAAGGAATATGATAGCCAATTCCACGATATTACCTTTATAGCTATCAGAATGTCCACTGAATCCACCGGTATGTTATAGAATATAATCTGATTTCTGGTAATCCAGATACCCCAACAGCCAGCTAGCCAGAAAACATACCTGCACTTCTCCTTTCTCCTTCCAACCACCCATGCTGATGATGAAATAAAAAGTTGAATCAAATCCCTCGGGATGGGTCCTTGGATTCCCAGCCAACTCATAATATTGCTCCACACTGATTGGGCCTTGGCACACGTTAAGAACAAATGGTTCCTGCTTTCCATATCACTCTTACACAAGACACATAGAGTCCCCTCTCCTGGAATCTCAACTCGTCTCTTCAATAAATTATCAATGGTTGGTAATCTATCCAGCAGTAATCTCCATGAGAATGCAATTACCTTAGAAGGTAGACGGTCTCTCCACATTCGTCTCAGAAGGTTGGGTTCCACCTCGGTTAGTCTCGTTGAGGTCTGCTGCGAGCGTAGTAGCACATAAGCCTCCGCCACTGAGAAACCTCCATCCCTACTAGACCTCCAACTCCATCTATCCAACCTGTAATCCACAATTACCACTGACTGTAGCTCGCTTCGTAAAAGACGAAGCTGATCTTCTTCCCATACAAATAGTTCCCTCCTCCATACCCAACTCCACCCCTCTGATACTACCCTTTTCTGGTTAATAGTGGTACCTTTATCTGTCGCTAACCCATATAACCTGGGAAACTTTACGCTAAGAGGTCCGTCTCCTATCCAATTCTGTTCCCAAAACAAGGTATCCTTTCCGTTCCCAACTTTTCTGCTGACATTATTCTCAAACCAGTATGGTATCACCGCTTTCGGCCCATCAATATCCCATAGATCCCTCCACCACTGCGAAGTTGTCGACAAATTCTGCTGTCTTTGGTTGGATTTGAAAGTTTGACCATATCTACTCTCCAGCAAACTCGCCCATATCGTATTTTGCTCTGTTAATATTCTCCACCTCCACTTTGCAAGTAAACTAAAATTAAAGTCCCATAGACATTTTACCCTCAGACCCCCTTCTTCCTTGGGCCGACACACATTTGCCCAACTAACCCATGCAATTTTGTTCTCCTGGTGCTTTCCTCCTACAAAAAGGAACATTGTAGACCGGTAATGACTTTTAGAACTTTCTTGGGCACTTTGTAAAAGGAGAATAGGTATAGTGGGAGGCTAGACAATACTGAATTTATCATAACTAACCTTCCTGCGAATGACATATGTTTTGCCTTCCACGTTGCCAGTTTCCTCTGGACCTGTTCGATTATTGGTGCCCAAAATTGTACCTTCCTTAGGTTCGCTCCCACCGGAATCCCTAAAAATTTAAATGGAGGTGATGATACAGCACAATTCAAGAGGTTCTTTGCAACTCGTGTAAATGACTTGTCTACATTTAAACCAAAGAATTGACTTTTACTGTAATTCACCTTTAGCCCCAATGTCAACTCAAATCCATGGAGGATAACCTTTAGATACCATACTGATTGCAGATCATCTTCCCCCATCATAATAACATCATCTGCGTATTGCAGAATTGAAAAATTTGCCTCAGCACCAAAATTGAGCTCTTTAAACACCCATTTTCCTACAACTGTCCTGAACAGTCCCGTTAAGGCTTCAACTATCAGAAGAAACAAAAAAGGAGATAATGGATCTCCCTGCTTCAGACCTCTCCCCGGCCTAAACTCATCCATTGGGCTCCCATTGACTAGAATTGAGACATGGCTATTCCTGACAATACTCTGCATCCACTTTCTCCATTTACTCCCAAATCCCATCCTAGCCAACATATAATCCAGAAAATCCCAATTTACCGAATCGTACGCCTTCTGGAAATCCACCTTAAACAAAAAACATGGTTTCTTTTTCCTCTTTGCGCAATCAACTATTTCATTCGCTACCAGCACCCCATCCAGGATCGATCTCTCTGACAAAAAAGCTGACTGACACTTGGATATTAAGTGTCCCATAACTTTCTTCATTCTTAATGACAACATTTTGGAGACAATCTTTTGAATGCTCGAGATTAAAGAAATTGGTCTATACTGCTCTAACCTGTCCGACCTTGTCACCTTGGGAATGAGTGTAAGGAAAGATGATGACACTGCTCTTGGTAGGACGCCTAACTGATGGAATTCCTACACTGCCTTAGCGATATCTTCCCCTATTATTTCCCACCATGATTGATAGAAATGGAATCCAAACCCATCTGGACCCGGACTTTTCCCTCCCTCGCAAGCCCAAACTGCCTCCTTTATTTCCTCTGCTGAAAAAGGCTCTTCTAGGCTTTGTCTCTGCTGATCATTCAACTGATTAAAAGACACCCCATCCATCTTTAGTCTCAACTCTCGTTCCTCATTAAAGAACCTTGTGAAATGATTTAGTACATGATCCCGAATATTCTGAAATCCCTCCAACCAGCCAACATCTGATTTAATTGCCAGTAAGGAATTTGCATAACATCTCTCCTTAAAGCATTTATGAAAATAGTTTGTATTCCTGTCACCATTTAGAGCCCATTTTACCCGAGATTTCTGTATCATGGCGTGTTCCATTCTCCTTGCCTTCCCCCAATACTCTGATAAGATATCTTGTCTCTGCATTCCATTCCCATTGGCCCCTAGGCCTAGCTGCTGATCCACCCTCTCCAATTCTATTACCTTCTCTGCCAGGAACTTCTCGTCTTTACGCCCATATTCTTCTTTCCATTTTTTTATCGTCTTCTTCAATCCTTTTAACTTACTTGTCAGCTGATACATCCTCCATCCTTGTCCGTGATCTGATGTCCAGAACTCTTTCACTAGATTCATAAAACCTGGCTCCTGCATCCAATGAGCAAAAAACTTGAAAGGTTTAGGACCCCAATTCTGATTATTTACTTCTGTCAGTATCCAGCTGTGATCGGAGAACTCTCTAGTGCCGACTCTTTGAGTTATCACTCCCCACTCCTCCATCAGATCTGGAGAAAATAAAAACCGATCCAACCTACTAGATGACTCACCATTCGGGCTAATCCACGTAGCTCCTTTTTTTATTACTGGGATGTCCAGCAAACCCATAGAGTGAATAAAGAATTTGAAGTCAGACATCTCGATTGAAGAATGATAATCTGATCTTCCTTTAAACTCACTCCTATCCAGAACAGCATTAAAATCTCCTCCCAGTACCCACTTCACCTCCGGAAAACCTCGTTTTGTCATCATCAGATCATCCTATACCTTCCTTTTTCCTTTTATCGAGCATGGAGCATATACATTAACCATACAGTTAACTTCAGTAGAAATCTTTCCTCTGAAGCCTATTCCCAGGAATCCCTGCCCTTGTATAACCCAGACAACTTCCAACAACTGTTTCTTCCAAATTGTTATACAACCTCCACTAAGCCCTGATGATGGTAGAATTCTCCAATCGCACCCTGTCGACCCCCAAATATCCTTCACTTCCCAATCCTTTACCGTCCTGCATTTTGTCTCCTGTAATAAGCATATATCAATGTCATTATTATTTAACATTCTCCTTATCCTTCTTTGCTTGACCCGGTCTCGGAATACCCTCACATTTAACGAAAGAATCTTCATTTAATTTTTCCGGTTACTCCTCCTCTCCCTTCTTTCCTACTCCCCCTTATCCCTCATTTCCATTTTCCTTAATTCCTGTAAATATACTTCATCTGATAGTTGGCCAGATATTCCGATTTCCTTCATCGCTTTCCATATTTTTTCCTCCTCGTCCTCCTTATTTCCTTGTCCTATCTCGTATTCCTTTAGGACCTCCTGTTGCCCTCGCCTCATTATTTCACCCCATCAAAACTATTTCTCCTTAGTTGCTTCCATATGGATACCTCTCTCCTTTGCCCTTCTCCTCCTCCAGGCACCTCTTCTCCACCTACACATACCCATTTTTTGTAATCATATGGTAGTGTAGTAATAGAGTCATCTTTTCCATAATCAGTATTTACCGTATTCACCCCCTTCCCTCCGTGACTAAAGTCTGTTACGGAAACATATCCGCCGTGAGGAATAGTAAAATTGTGACTGAACCCAAAACTTTGGTAACACTGTTCGTAGCCTCGGCCCAGTCTTCATTCGCCCGGCCCATAGCGAGAACCGGCTTAAATCCGCATGAAGCCACTAACTGGGCCTCCGTCTGCCGGCCCACGCTGAATTGCCGATTCCCCTTCGAACATTCCATCTGAGATCCACACAACCCGTCGAACTGGGCTGCTTTCTGCATGGCTACAGTGAAATCTGGCCCAAGGTCCACGTTCGGTTTTCCGTATCCATTATGCTACTCTACGTCGTTCTTGAAGTCTGTTCCTCGAGCTCCGTGCTTCGTCTGCTTCACATCAGTGTCAGTGACGTCCTCCTGCTACACGTCACGCCGCCTGTCCGCATGTGGGCCTTCATGTCCGTTTGACCAAACTGTCGCCTGGAGATGTGCGTCCTGCTTACCGCCTATGACACGCATCCTGCTGACTGCCTGGAGATGCGCGTCCTGCTGACCGCTTGTGACACACGTCCTGCTGACCGCCTGGAGATGCGCGTCCTGCTGACCGTCTGTGACACTTTTTTGGAGCTCCGTGCCTGTCACACGCGTCGCAGTCGTGGTCCCTGTCGAGCTGTCCCCTCCGAACTGATGTTTTGTCAGATGTCGTGCTCCGTGCTACGCTTTCCCATCGTAAAGGTCTCATCCCGTCTTCGTCTTCCCCATTGTACGCCCGTAAAGCTGACCGCTCTCCCATTTCCTTTGAAAAGCTTTTGACTAACACCATTTTGTCTCTACTTTTACTTCTGCCATTCTCACCTACTAGCTGCTTCTTTCCCAACTCGGGCCTCATCCCTGAGCGCGGAAAGTGGGATCGTGTCCCCTTTCCTGTTACCTCCCCTCCGTAACACTCGGGTCCATCCCCGTCGGAGTCGTCGGTGGTGACGTCTACCTCCGATCCTAAGCGCCTCTTCCCTTGCACCGAGGTGCCGCTTCCGAATCCGGACCAAAGAGTTTCATTGACCACCATGTCTTCTCCCAGCCAGAGAACCGGGCTACCGCGGTCTGCCCCCCGGAGCTCCACCTCCTCCCCCTCCTTCTATACTCCTTTGTGAACCATCTTCTGTTTCAACTCCGCCAGCCTTCTTTCCGCCTCTGCCGACTCATCAAATGCTTCCTCCCCCGGACAGGAACTCATTTAAGACCCATAGCTAGTATTTCCTTGACTGTACTTTATCTCGTTCCCCTCTTCCACTTCCGTAACCCTGATATCAAACTCCCACCCGTCAATATTCGCCCGGACAGTCGCATCGAGCTTCCTCATATCCTTCCTAGACAACACCTCATATCTTTCCTGGACAACACCATCTGTGCTACATCATACCGTTGTTTCCGTAGAGTGATTTCCTCCACATACAACATCTCTCCGAATGGGACAAGTAGCGTGGAAAAGAAATTTTCTCCCCATACATGTAACAGGATCCCGTAGCAGTTCACCCTGACTCTTCTATCCGTGTCAACCGCTCCCGGCTCCCACTTCTGTATCCCGATAAACCATTGTTCCAACCACTGCTGTTTCCCTTTCATGCACTCTTGAAATGTGTCCCCCCCTTCCAGTTCCAACAACACCTTGTTTACCCCCATGGGAATTGCATTCACATTGTAGATCCCGTGAGACTTTAGGAATAATTGCGTCCTGAAGGCCGTCCCTCTGCTACGTACTTCTCCCACATAAGCCTTCTGGAGTTGAGACACGTTCTCCGCTGGTGCCGTATACACCAGCTTCATTTGCGCCCCTTCCTTCCTTTCTGCCTCTAGTTTCACATTGTTATTCCTAGAGCCCCTATGAGTTCCCACTACCGATGCATAAGATTTTTTCATGTTACCATTAATCCCACTATATTGCCCCGTTTGTCTAACAGCTGTTTGATATGCACTTTGAACTTGTTTCCTTCTTCGATTGTTCATCTTTCTCTGGTTCTGTTCTGACCGCTGATCATATCGTGGTAAGTTGACCCACAGCTTTTCTGTTCCAATAAAAATATTATCCAGTTTAATCACCAGCAGTTTCACATCCTTAACATCCCTAAACTTGGCAAACCCGAACCTTTGCCCCCTCCTGTTCCGCCTGTTTGGAATCACCACTTCCTGGACGTTGGCATATTTCCCGAAGATCTCCCACATATCCTTTTCCATATAGTCATTCGGAAAATGGGTAAAAAAAACAGAGGTTATATACCCGATCCCTTTCCCTCCCTCCGTTACTAATTCCCTTCATCCATTGATATCCTTTCTTCTCCTTACCATCGTCCACCCTTCCTCCGTTGTCATTTCTCCTATTATGGCTGGACTGTTCTGTCTCTCTCTCTCCCTCTCTCTCTCTATCTAACTTGCTAAGACAAATTTGCTAATATATATCCCTACCATGTGATTAAGTGGAGACATGGTTTAAGGTTAGGTGCATGATCGAGATATATGCAAACAGGTACAACTGACTACTGTTTAGATAAATGATCTTTATTTAACATTTTATTTGTTAGTTAGTTAGCTTATTCACCTAAAAGGTTGCATATGCACATGTGGTTAGTGAATGAATAGTTATTGTCTCAAGTCTATACAAATCAATGATCATGTATTAGCCTTTTTGTATAAAATTGAAAGGCTAATCGAAAGAGAGATAAGGGGGTAAAAACCATCGATAAGAGTAAGTGTTCAGGACAATGATTTTTAATGCACGACAATTTAACTCATATCTTTGTCATCAAATCAGTTCCCACTTAGAAAGTTTTTGAAAAAGAAAAAGAAAAAAGTAAAATGGTTTACTTTTTACAGTGAAAAAGTGGATCACTAACTATTAGAATAAACTCCATGTTTTGTATTATATGTATGTATATGGAGTATAGTATATACAAGTTGTTCAATATTTACCGACATTAATGAACATCTTACATATAAATCTAGATGCCAAGACCAATATAATGTATTGAGAAACCATTTTTCGCATTGTAGAATCATTAACATTTTAAATTGTACCGAAACTAAACTCCAACTTAATTGTTGTATGCACTTACAAATTTTCAGGATCCTCAAGAACCATTCAATAATATATACTATATGAATGAACTAGTAACTAATTAAATTAAAAAAATAGCCAAATTTTCTTCATCCATTCTGAACATTATGTTGTTTTTTACTCTGTCGAGGGAAAGATGACAATGAAGAGGGGCGAAGCTGGTGGGTCTGAGTGTCATATAACGTGTAAGGAAACAGCAGGGGGACAGTGCTCTCGTATATAAAAAGCAATTTTTGGTTGTGCTTTCCAGCTCAAAGTAACAACTTTAGGTGCCTTCTCATATATAACGTACACTGATAATAAATTATTTGACTTCTTTTAAACCAGATTTTCATTCCAATAGATGATCCATTATGTGATGAGTGATTTCCCATAATCTCATATGGCGCAACTAAAAGTCCCTTGGAACCTCCTTTCAAAAATTAATATTACTTAGTTGCAGATATGGTTCCAGTAGGGACCGCAATTGTTAGCAGATTTTATGTACTCTTATAATATACTGACATCACGGTTAGAAACAGTAGTTATCGTTCATATATTTGATACTTTATATAGCTATAGTGAATAGTGATAAATAACTCTCGTAGATTACTAGCCCTGCTTTCTACGGAAAAAAATAGGTTGCATTCTACTGGAAATTAAAGTGTTTTATTCAAGTGTTTAAATTTATAGTATTAAAATGTGGGAGAGTTGAAATGGTGAATATTGTTATTAATTTTTATTTAGATTTACGACAAATTATTGTTATTAATTCAGAATTTTTCTTAAAAAAAAAATTTAGTAAATTTTACTTATACTCAAATTTTATGTGTATTTTAATGTTACTTTTAATAAAAAAAATTTGTGGGCATAAAAAATTATTAGTTACAAAAAGTAAATTTGTTGCCATAGTTTTATAAAAGAAAATTGATTTTTTTTTTTACTTTTTTTTTAAAAGAAAAATTCACAAATATCGTGGAATATAAAAACATATTTACGGATAGTTTGTTGGCAAATACCTACACGAGTATGATGTGGGTGCATGTATGTATTTCACTGACAAGCTTGGATAACGGAAACATATATCCGCACTAAGTTCCGCTTATTGGCGAATTCATTTCTCGCCGCTGGTCTGAACGAATTAGTATATATAATTAATGACAGTTTGTGTAGTTAATTTTGGATTGCAGTTTTTTTATATTATAGGTAAATAGTAATTGTTAATATGTTAGTTTTTTTAATAAAAAAATTAAAATTCAAAATTATTTCTTTCTGTTTTTCCTCTTTCACATTATTTTGTTATTATATATCTGAAGTTTGTCAGCATAAGAAACAACTTGATTCAGATGCAAGAATTGGGTGGCTTCTTATTGCTGCAAATTTGTTCTATGAGATCTTGTTGTCCTCCTGTGTGCCTGGAGGTATCATTGTTAGTTTCAAAGCACTTTTCAACAGAAATAGACAATTCAGCAACCAAATAGTCTCCTAAACTGACAGCAACAACATATGATTACCATAATGTACCTTAAATGTGGTACATAATTTTGTAATTTAGTGCGTATTCTTCTTTCTTTATTTTCAATTATTGTTATTATTAAGTGAAATTTTACACTTGTCTAACTAATTAAGAATAATATACTGTGGTGGTAAAATTATTAGATAATCTTAAATCATATGATTCTCAGTTCATCATCACATGATATGGAAACAAATATTATTAATTTGTTTAATAAATTACAAAACTTAAACTTAAATGCCTAAAAGTCTTAGATTATCTTATAATTTTCCGTGAAATTGAGGGAGTAGAATTTTACAAATATAAGGAGAGTATTAAAATTTTTATACTATAGCATTCTTTTACATTTTCCCTACCATGTCTGACTGATTGTAAAGATAAAGGAGGCAGCACCTTAAATGTATCTAGAAAATTGAAGTGATGAAATGTAGGTTAACTTTTCTATGACAACATATTTAGTTAGTTTTTAGTTATTTTTGTTAATTGAAAAGTTTGTTCATTGAAAAATCTCATTTGTTTAATATGTAACAAAGATGTCTATATTTTTCACGGATTTCTTGCCTTCTAATCTTTTTCAAGGATTTATTGATCAAAAGCTTTCTAAATTCAAAGCTCTAACCTAGCTCCTTAATTAAACCATGCACCCAACTCACACGATAGCTTCCTTGAAATTAAAACATACACAAAAAAAAGTAACAATGTAAAGATAAATTGAGAATATAAAAAACAAGACTAAAGTCACATAAAAGCAAAAAGCATGCAAACTAACTAAAAATATATAAAAAAAGATATAAAATACAACACATAATTTTTTAGTGTGTGTTTCACCTTAGTTTCGTACTTGGTTAAAAAATTTCTTTCTTAATCATATCAAAATAATTTATTTTGTGTCTATATATTTAATTTTACAATCTGTCTGTTTATTTCAATTCTTCAAATTTTATCCTATTTCTGAATTAATTTTTATCTTTTCAAAATGACTAGTAATTAAAAATAATTATATATTATAATTTAAACCATCCATTGTAAATATAAAATATAAAGGTTTTATCCAACCATTCATTGAGTTATTTTCCTTAAAAACTTGAGTTAATTATATATGTTTTAGAGATCGCATGTATTTTTTATAGGAAGTAATCTTTATTAAGATTATTATGAGCGATGAAATTTCCTCAACAAATATTTAATCTAGTTACCTATATAAAGTTTAAATTCAGCACTATTAATTAAGTTAGAGTAATTGCATATTAATTAATTTATGCTCTCAATAATTATTATAAAAATATTTTTAATAAAAAAACTAACTAACTAAGGCCCTGTTCGGGGTGGTTCTGAGTTTCTGGTTTTTTGTTTTGAAATGTATTTTGAAAACAGAAATTGTTCGGCAAAAATGGTTCTGTTTTGGTTTTTTACTAATTTTCAAAACAGTTTTCACTCAATTTTAAAAACAATAAAATTTGGTTTTTAGATTTCTGTTTCTGTTTTTATTTAAATTCATTACTTGACGTCATTTGTCATTATTGATCATCATCTCTGACCAAAAGTCACTGACCATCACTCCGACGGTCATCAGTCATCACTTCCGATCGGTGGTCACCAGCCCCCACCTCTGACTAGTAGTCACCATTTGTCACCTCTGATTGACAGTCACCAATCGCCATCCCCAACCTGCTGTCATCGACGGCCACCTCCAACCGGCTGTCACCGACGGCCACCTCCAACTGTCGGTCACCAGTCGCCACCTCCGACCGATGATCACCAGCCGCCACCTCTGACCAACGGTCACCGGCCGTCACCTCCGACCGGCGATCACCGACTTCCACCTTCGACCAACGATCACCGGCTGCCACCTTCGACCAAAGGTCACCGGCCGCCACCGCCGATCAGCGATCATCGGCCGCTGCACTCGACCGGCAATCTCCGGCCGCCGCCACCGACCGGCGATCACTAGCTGCCACCTCCGACCGACGATCACTGACTGCCACCTCCGACCAATAGTCACCGACTGCCATCTCCGACCGGCGATTACCGGCCGCTACCTCCGACCGGCGGTCACCAACCACACCTCCAACTGGCACCCTCAACGGTCGCTACTTTCAACTAGTGTTTTGGTTAAGATTTGAAACAATGTTTTAAATTTGGAAACAAAAACAATGTTGTTTTTAAAATTTTGAAAACTTAAAACTAAAAGTAATTTTTGTTTGTAGAAATTTTAAAACTAGAAACCAAAAACCACCTAATATGTTCATCTTGCCTATAAAAAATAGTATGTTCATCTATAGCTAAAGTCATCAATTCACTTAAACTATAAATAGAATAACCTAAAAAGTTCATACAAAAATTTACATAATACTTTTAACTAGACATTATTTTGTGTTTATTTATCTCCTGTACACCATTTATTTCATGTCACAATAATGATAAAAATAGACAAAAATAATTTATTACATATCAAACGTTATCATGAATGAAGTAATATAATTTAAAATTAAACTAGTCCAATGAAGATATTGGTCCAACATTTTAATTATCTAATTGCAGTTAAATAAGGATTAAGTTTATATTTTTAATATTATATGATATTTTAAAATTATGATAAGTTAGAATCTTAAAATAGTAAATTAATAAAAATGACTAAATTATATTTTATAAGATTAAAAATTAATAATAAATAATAAAATAATTTATCATTATATGAATTAATACTACATAATAAAATAATTTATAATAAACTGATAAATATTTGTATTAAAAATTATTATATTTGTTTACATATCCATTCCTGATTATAAGACCGTGTTAACCAAATTATATTTATTAAAAAATGAATAAATTTAAGTACCAATATTAAACTCATAATTTATTTTTTTTTAATTTACCCTTCTCAATAGAGAAAATACTCATTAATGATTAGAAAGATAAAAATATTCTTATAATAAACAAATCTTACTTTATGTTTAAGGTGAATTTTGAAAAGATCTATGACTCAATCAAATGGAGTTTCTTAGATGATATGTTTTGCAGGTTAAGGTTTGACCACAAGTGGAGAACATGAATTTCAGCCATAATCAAAATAACTACATGTTCATTCTAGTTAATGGAAGTCCCACAGATGAATTTCAACTTGGCAGGGGAATCAAGCAAGGAAACTCAATCTTACCTTTTTTGTTTTTTGTGATATAGAGGGTTTGACAAGCTTACTAAGGTTGGCAATTCAGATTGGGAGATATAACGAGTTTGTAATGGATGTTGATGTGAAATTCTCAATGTTGTAATATGTGGATAATGTTATTTTCATGGGGGAAGTTGACTTTTCAATACTTTCGAATCTTAAGGCAATTCTAAAATGTTTTGAATTGGTCTCTAACTTGAAGGTTAATTTCTATAAGAGTAAGTTTTTTGACGTAAATATTGATCCAGTGCTCTCACACACTGTGAGTTATATGTTAAATTGTAATATTAGTTCTCCACCACTCAAATTTTTGGGTATTCCAAGATGTTGTTCCTCATGGCAATTAGTGGTGGATCATTTTAAAAAGAAGTTGGCTGGATGGAAAGAAAAAAAACATATCGTTTGAGGGTAGACTAGTAATGATTAATTTTGTCTTACTAGCTTGCCTTTGTACTTTTTTTCTTCTTACATAGCTCCAAAAAAGGTGATCAAAACCTTAACTATCTTGTAGCGAAATTTTCTATGGGGAGTAATGTAGAAGATTAAAGGATAGCTTGGGTCAATTGGGACAAAGTATACATGTCAAAAAAGGATGGAGGATCGGGGATCAAGTGCTTATCCAAATTCAATATCAACATATTAGCTAAATGGAGATAGATATTTCTAAATAACAGAAGAACTATTTGAGGTGTTTTACTTAGAAGTAGGTATGTTAGTTTTAAAAACTTCCCTTTAAAATTCTGAGGCATCTATAGGTCTATATGGTGGAGAGATGTCTAGGAGATAGATAGGAATGCGATTGTGATTCTTGGATGGTTCTCAAATAATGTTAGGAGGAAAGTAGTGAATGAGGCTAATACACTTTTTCTGGTCACATAACTAGCTAGACGGAGGACCTTTGTGCTAATGTTAGAAGGAAAGTAGGCGGAAGACCTTTGTGCCAATTTTATGAGGCATCTATAGGTATATGTGGTGGAGAAATGTCTGGAAGATAGATAGCAATGCAACTGTGATTCCTGGATGGTTCTCAAACAATGTTAGAAAGAAAGTATGGGATGAGACTAATACGCTTTTCTGGTCACATAACTGGCTAGGCAAATGACCTTTGTGTCAATCCTTCCCTAGATAGTTTTCTTTAACACAAAAAAAAAAGATGTGGTTAGTCAAGACATGATAGGAGAGTCTTTAGAGAGGTCATTTTGGAATTGGAAATGTGTCGAGACTTATTTGTGTGGTAGGAGGAATTATTACATGAGTCGGAGGAATTATTATAAAATGTCTATGTCAGGCAACAAGTGCTTGATGAATGAGTTTGGACATCTGAAAAGACATCATACTTTTCTATGGCAACAACTTATAAGGTCTTAATGCAAGGGTTACTTATAAAATTAGTAGGGGTCATAATCCACAGGTTTTGAATTGGTTGTGAAAAGATAAATTGTCATCCAAAATTATTGTGTTCTCTTGGAAGTTATTGCAAAATAGAATACGTACAATAAACAATCTAGTCAAAAGAGGCATGATATTTCAAGAGGAACAACAGATGTGCACTTTTTGCAGGTCAATAGGAAGGATTGCAAACATCTTTTCTTGACTTGTAAGGTTTCCTACTCCTTGTGGTGCAAGGTGATGAATTGGCTTAGATATGTGTCATCTCTATCCAATGACTTATTTCAAATGTGTTGTTTGGTTAGTTTTTGGGTTTTGAGTAAATACAAAAGTAAAAGTAGGTATATTTTTTGACATGTTGTATGTTGGGGTTTGTAGATATCTAGAAATTTCATTGTTTTTTAGAATAAAACTATGGAATCTCTAGATATTTTTGGATATATTCGGTGTCTTAGAAGTGGATGATATATAGATTTGATCTTAATAGGAATAGTATCTTTTTTCATTGGTGTATTAATCCTTTGTTTTGTTTAGAAAAGGGATAGCTTACTTTCTTATTGTTTTAGACCGTCGGTCTTATGTTTTAGCTTTTATTTCACATATTGATTTTCAGGATACACATATTATAGTCCTAGCTTTTGTTGGTTGTACAAAATTTGAAACACTTTGTTTCAATTTATGAATATATTTTGCTTTTAAAAAAAGAAAAATAATTAATCAAAAACATTTTGTTAGAAAAAATAAACAAATCTTCTTATCGTTACATGATAATGAGTAGATGTGTTTAAAATTGAATCAATCTAAACTCAACATAGAAAATCGCAAAAAAAAAAGATTTAATATAAGGTGATTTGATTTGCGATGTGATAGATTGAAACAACATCAAACCAAATTAAATTGTTCATCTGAGTTGCTTTAATAAATTTGCAAGTAGACATATATAATTACTCTTTTTTTTAAGTTTGGTGAATTTGACTTATTTTTAATTAATATGTATTAGTTGAAAAATTAATATTTTAGCAACACTATTTAATTTAATTTTATTAGATACAATTTGACTAAAATTAATATGTAATGTTTGAATGAATTGGTTGTTTATTTGTATTTTAACTTTAATGATTACTATTTTTATATAATTTTGTTTGGAACAAGTAAATTTTTATACAGATTTTTTAAATAAAAATTTTTAATACTTAATAATATAATATTTAAATACAAAATCAAATCAAACTACATTATAAAAAATTGATTTAATTTTATTTAAATTTTATAATTAATCTAAATAAAATCATGCTTATTTTTTAGATTGATTCAAATAATTTTAAACTTAGTATCGCAACTAATCAGTAACGACATCTTAAACACCCTAATAATAAGATTTTATTTAAAAATAGTATTTTCGTTGAAGAACGTGAGATAGTATAAATTTTCTTGTTTATATATATATAATCTAATATTATCATTATATGCTCTTGTGTTAAAAAAATGAAATCAGTTCAGAATTATTTACACAAAGAATCTTTAATTTGATGGTGTATAAATCATAGTGTTGGTTTGTCTATAAACAAAATAGAGTATTTTTTTTTCTTATATTATAGTAATGATTTCTTATATTAAATGACAGAATTATTTACACAAAGAATTTCTGACCTGATGTTCAGATTTTAGAAACTCTTAGTTTTGGTACTTAAATAAATTTTCTTTACTTAAAAAAAATAAAAAAATATATAGTAATGGTGCAAACCAAGTACAAACGTGAAACCTCTTGGAAAGCTTCTAGGCGCGTATACTGATGATTTTTTATTTTTTATTTTTTGTACATATTTTGCTTTTACATGCTGCTGAACTCTGATGTTATTCTCTCTTGTCCAATAAACCTTGTATTGGATTCATAGTATATTTATTCAGCTGTTGGCTTTTCAAAATAAAAAACTGTCATTATATTTTAAATGCTAAAAAATAAAAATTTATTTTAATTTTTAAAACAAAAATTTAAAAACTACTCCAAACAAGACTCAAGTTTCCACAATATTGATTGTTGCCAATTAAATTAGCTTAATTGAAGAAGAAAAATTCAGGTGGCACCTAATTATTTTAGAAACTGCTTAATTTAAGAATGAAATTTACGTATACTTGCTTGTCTTTATCTTACTATATATGTAAATTATGATTGAAATTTATTATATTCCCTAACATTTGAATCATGTGTACTAAAGTAAAAAGGTTGAAGAAAACATTGTCTTGACAAAAAAGGTTGGTTTCCATTTAGAAGATGAAGACCTTACGGGGATGATATAGGAGTATTAGCTGGACTATTAAATTACGGCAGTAACATAGTCCCTTTGTTCCTTATATTTTTGGGTCTACACTCCAATCTCTATATTCTCCCTTCTTCTCGACAAATAAGAAAGATATGTCTTATTTTAGCGTGTGATTTGGAGATTGAAGTCCCTATCACACGGTCGCAGAATGGGACATGAAAACTAGCTATTTTAAACACAGCTGTTTGTATTATTATTATTTAATTTTATGTATATATCATGTTTACTATATTTAAATATATTAATAACTACATGTAATATTCAATTTACTAAAAGAGTTTAATTGGTAGTTAACTTTTTATTTATGTGACTTTTAAAATAATAACAAATAAAATTTACAATAAATGAAAGATTGTGATTGAATATGAAGGTAAATTACACTCATGATGTATATCAATTAAATTCTTGTTAAAATGTGCATCACTGAATTTTATCTAAAATTATTTCTTTTCATAATAAGTCCTTAAACTAACTGAACTATATTTCTTTCCCTAAGATTTAACATAAAAACTTTTTAATAATTCTTTAATTCTGTTTTTGAAAACATCATTGATTCATTAATTGAATATCCAGTTACTTTTTTTTTCACAGTAGATAGTCACATCAAAATAATATATTTTATGCTAATGATTATGTAATTAACATTAATTTGTGATTTCTTAACAGCTATGAGCCTATGGCTAACTTAACAAAAATATTTTCACTACAATAATAATGCACAAAATTAAATCATGTAATACTATAATGTAATAATATATATTTTTTATAAGTTAAGGGTGTAACTTAGTTGGTTGAGTAGTATGCGTGTTATAAACTCTCTGATACTGTCTTCAACTTCTATTAAGATAATCAACAAAAATATAAATATACTATATAAAGGGTAGTCTAATGATATTAATGTAGTGAAACTTTTATAATGTAATTAAATAAAAATTTAATATTTATGCACTAGGGTAAAAAAAAATTATACCGACATTTAATTATAACTTTTTTTCTAAGTCAAAGAATTTTATTAAAATTGAATGTTAAGAGAAGCACAACATCTACCATTTCTCAAGGCATTTTTTTAGACAAGAACTCTTTTTCCTTTTTTTCAGATGATAAATATTTCTCAATGTGTTTGCCAACCAAACTATACAATTTTAAGATAGAATAAAATATATCTCTAAAAAATGTTTTAACTCATACAACATGTAAGATTCATAACTCATTTATAAAAGTGTGATATCAGTTTTTGAATATGACACTAATTTCAGTCTTCAGTTTAACTGCTTTAATTATAACTCTTTATTTATATAATTTATAAAGGTGTAAAACCTACACTCCCATACATAAGTCTTTTTCTTATTAAATAAAATAATTCAAATTATTGTTTTATTTTATATTTTAATTAATTATATCATTCTCGATGCTATATTAAATGAATATGTGAAGTCTAGGATTCAATAATGGAATCAAAATCAAATAAATTGAAGATTTGATTAAGATCACGTATTCTTTAAAACAGTACTATCAAATGAACCAAAATTTCAGATTGAGTAAAATAGACAAATCAAAATTGTAATTGAATCTTTATTATTTTATTTAGTTGAGAAGAGGTAAAATATAAGAGAAGATAAAAAAATTGAAATAAGGAAAAATTTGGAAAATTATAAAATTTATTTTGTTCTCTTATTTAATCTGTATTTTTTTAGGGTAAATTAATCTTCATTCTGTCTTTAGTCAACGGATAATTTTTTTTTCTGACCCACTAGGCTGTGACTTGCGAATCCAATTGGCCTTTGTTTTTTTTTTAGAATCCAACATGGTTTTAGTTATATGTAAAGCAGTTATATTTAAACAATTCAATTGAGTTCTCTTTTTTCCATTTAATATATCCTTTTATTGTTAACTTAGACCGAATTTAGATTAAAATAAAAACCTTATGAGGAGCGAGCATGTACAGTTAACGTCCATCTTTCTCTTATTTGCATAAATAAATTGGAAAGGATATCTATCCAAAGAGATGTTGAGTGTTGATAATGACAATAACAACTAAGAGAAGGTTGCCAGTTGTTAATATTTTCAGATAGCACCGATCCAACATGGACTACAAGTTGAATTAATGTTTTTAATTTATAAATAAACTTAAATCATATAATTGAATATATTAGAAATATAATTCTAATTTCAGTGTTACCATCATTATATTCTAAATCATATAATGACTTTGAGCACTCTTCTTACCACTTTTTAGAACACGCACTCAAATTCATCTTAATTATAAATTTTATATTATATTGTATCTATAGGGAGAAAAATTAATTCTGAAAGTAAAACAAATAAGCTCTTAATCCATAAGGATATCTTCATCTAAATTTGTACTTCATTTCAATAAATGCGCAAAAATAAAATAGTCGAAAACTAGATGATAGTCCCGAGTCTTACACTTGAAATGACCCGAATTCAAATTGAATACTTCATCTATCAGCAAACAAGAAGTGAAATTCTTTACTTGGCAATGCATGTGATTTGTGCAGCTTTTGCCTGAAAAACACCATTCCATATACTAATTTATTTAATAAATCCACACACCCCCTAAAAAGTAATCAATCCCCACCAAAATCTCCTTTCTAATGTGTCTAAAAGCACCATACCATTAGGATAATCATTACTTTCAGTACACAAATTACATACTCGCACTCCATAATAACATGATAAAAGCAAAAGGTTGAGGGTGAAGAGTTATTAGTTAAAATTAACATAGTCTTTAGGGTTAAAAATTTAAGAATGGAAATATGCATGTCGGTTCATGATGACATAAGCTTTAAGATTGGAATTTGGAGGTTTCCATGATATTGATAATTGAATCTGAGAAGTTAGCTGTGTCTTATTCTGCATCCAGGACCAGGTTGGAATTGGAAGCTCTCCTATCTATCTTTATTCTCTAGTCTTTTTCACACAACCAGCCATATCTTTCTACTTCCGTTCACCATAACGAAACTACAAGCTACTACTAGTAACTGCATCATACATCCCTCTCCTTTCTCTGTCCCCTACCACTACGCGAACCACTCTTCAATATAATATTCCTTTTATCTCAGGCGGTGGAACACTCTTCTCCACCACAAATACTATTGGACTATTTGTAGTTTTGCATTCATTATGTTCATTGTGCAGTGGTGAACTCAAGTGTTTGACATATTCTCGTGCTGCTTCATTTGTAGTCAAGTTTCAGTCTCATTCTGGATCACTCACCTGATTCTTTTAATGCCAACATAAAGAAAATAAAGGTTTGATCTTCAATTACTCCAACCAATTGATCACGGTTTCAATGAATTTGTATTCCTTCCAAATTGATCCTTCTAGTGCCTGTGGGATTTGGCTATGAAATTTGACTATTGGGTATGAGTGGTAGTTTCAGATTTTTAGCATAGCTTCACAACATGAACAGAAGAAGGATTAGAATTCGAAAAGCTCCACTTCCAATTCAATTGCACATGAAAAAGTAATTGAAGTTTGGTGATGTCAGAAGTCAGAAAAGGGTACATTCATGTCGTTTGTGTTTGAAAAACAGTTTGTACAGTAATAGCCCAAGTTCATTTTTTTATTTATTATTAAAGTATCTGAGGAGCGTAACAGCTTTCATCACAGACTCTGGCTTCAGTTTCAATGAGATAAAAAAAGTATGAAACAGATCAATTTATGGTGTTAAAAAAGGTCGTATTAAGAAAAACGGAAAAACTGTTTCATTATTCATGATTAGTTCTTGATTCTAAATTCCATTGCTTCCCCCTTTGTTAGCGTCTTGTATTTGATTTGATATCTGTTCTTGTCTTTTATTTTTTGCTTTTATGAATTCTAACTTGTTTTGAATTGAATGAGAAGGTAGATGATGCAGGGAAGCTTGAGAAATGCAAATAAAAGTAGAAAAGCCTCTAGCAGAGAAAGAAAATTGGCACTGCAACAAGATGTAATGCAATGCCACTGTTTTTTTCTCTTTGTCCTTATTTGGGTATGACTTTTTGGTCTAATTATAGCTGGCAACTGAGCTGAATTCTCCAACTTTTCAGGTGGATAAGTTGAAAAAGAAGCTTAGGCATGAAGAGAACATTCATAGAGCACTGGAGAGGGCTTTCAACAGACCTTTGGGAGCTTTGCCTCGTCTTCCTCCTTATCTCCCTCCCTGTGTTAGTACATGAATATCTGTTATGTCTTTTTCTGAACACATGTACTCTTGTCTTTTACAAAGTTAGAAAGAGATTAGAATTTAGAAATGAAATATGATTGCTGAATTTTTATGTTAAAAACTATAGATACTAGCCCTTTTGGCTGAAGTGGCAGTTCTGGAAGAGGAAATTGTTAGGCTTGAGGAAAAAGTTGTGCATTTCAGACAGGATTTGTACCAGGAAGCTGTCTACATGTCATCTTCTATGAGGAAACTGGAACACTCAGTTTCAGCTCCTCCAAACAAGTCAAATCCAGCAATGGATAGTCCTAAGTTGGATAGATTGAAGTTTCAATCCCAAACGGATGATAATCAAGCATCAATATTTGCAACTAGGCCTACCACAAAACTCACTGGTGAGAAACATCATTATATTTCACTGGTTCAGCTTAACCAATTCCTGCTTCGGATTTGAGCCTTCATTTTTTGAAGTTTAGATTGTGCCAAATGAATGTAGTCACTTCCTCATGGTCTGTGCCTGTTGTTTAGGCTTGCCAGAAGATAGTCAAGGAAAAGAGAATCAATGCTGTATTAGTTCTTCCAAGAGCAGGCAGCAATCCTCCAACCAAATGAACAAAAGTCCAATTAAAAAAATTGACAATAAATCACCACAGAAAAGGCTGGATCTTCCAAAAAGGAAGGTGTGTAATATCATGTAGAAGTAATTTTAAGTTGTTTGATATGGCTATTCTTTTGAAGTCAATGAATGTGAGCTTTGATAATGTGCAGCAAGAACTGAGGGGGAACAACCAACAAATTGCAGATCTACGAAATCATAGTCCACGTACAAATTCATTAGAAGCTGAGAGTCCAAATATAATTTCACAAGATATTCTAAAGTGCTTATCAAACATTCTCTTGAGAATGAGTGCCGTGAAGAATCCAGGTTCTGCTTGTGAAATGCCACCCTCGCGAGATCTAAAAACTCGGAACTGTGATGAAGGAACAGAATTTGGGGATCCATATGCTATCTGCTTGGAATTTGGGAAGAGAGATATTGGTCCATACAGGCAATTATGTGCAATTGATGCTAAATCTTTGAACCAGAAACGAACTGCAAATACTTTGTTTTTACTACATCGGTTGAAGTACGTGACATTATTGGTCTTTCAAATTCAAACACTGTTTACTTTTCCATGATAATAATTCATTACTAGTGTCGATTAGAGGTTAAAGGGTTTTGATATTGGGAAATTTGCAGACTTCTTTTCAGGAAACTTGCCTCTGTCAACTTAGAAAACCTCAGCCATCAGGAGAAGCTTGCTTTCTGGATCAACATCTACAACTCGTGTATGATGAATGTATGTCATTATTTATGTCCATTACAATAACATTCCGCATAATCTGTTTGTAAACATTTTATTTTTATCTTTTGTACGCAATTTATCATATCTTTCCTCAATAATCAGAGTGGTTCATCTTAAATGGTGCACAGTGCACTTAATAAGTTCTACTTTTTTTCAGGCATTTATAGAGAATGGCATACCAGAGAGTCCTGAAATGGCTGTTGCACTAATGCGGAAGGTATGGACTAATAGAGTAGTTTGTTTCTTATGTATTATGCTTGCTCTTTCAATTGAGTAAAACATAGCATAAGCGTGATTTCAATATATTTCATGTATTTTCTTGTTACTCAGGCAACAATAAATGTGGGTGGGCACGTGCTAAGTGCAACAACCATAGAGCATTTCATTTTAAGACTTCCTTATCATTGGAGATTTGTAAGTGCTGTCCATTTCAAGTCTAGCTTTTCTATGGATGACAATAAGGAGTTAACCACTAAATTTCAAACAGACGTTTTCCAAGGGAACAAAGAATCAGGAAATGACAGCTAGAAGCATATATGGACTGGAACTGTCAGAACCCCTAGTGACATTTGCTCTCTCTTCTGGAACCTGGTCCTCTCCTGCGGTAAGTTGATTGGTAGTTTACACAAAATTCTGTAATCTTTCGTAACCCCACATCTAAGGTGCTGTCCATTCATGAAACGCATTTTGCCGCATTGCCTTATTAGCATTTGAAAATTACTGATGTTGTAACTTGTAAATCATGTCAAGATTTGAAATTCCTATCCTTTTTAAATATATTTATTAGCAAATAGTTTACCCATAAAACTTCTTTTATAATTTTGTTCGATCACAAATTATTATATATAATAAATTTTGTAGCTTTTATAATAATTACATTAAAATTCATATATCTAGAATGACTTTTGATTGATTTACAGTATGATGTTTTTTACACTGAAAGTATATAGAAATTAAAATCTATATCTAATTATCTAATATGGATTTGTCATGAACTGTGCTAAATGTAGGTGAGAGTTTACACAGCATCCCAGGTTGAGAATGAACTGGAAATGGCCAAAAGAGAGTACTTACAGGCCGCAGTTGGAATTTCAACTTCAAAGTTTGCTATTCCAAAGCTGCTGGATTGGTATTTACTGAACTTTGCAAAAGACTTGGAATCATTGCTGGATTGGATCTGTCTCCAGTTACCAAATGAACTGGGGAAAGAAGCAATCAAATTCCTTGAGGAACGAAAAACCGAGCCCCTCTCACAATTTGTACAAATCATGCCATATGAGTTCAGCTTTAGATACTTGATATGCACATAATTTCACCCCAATTCTCTGTACATTGCTCAATTGCAATTTTGTATACAGCCGTAGCTCATACATATAATAATGTTCTGATTCCTTCATAGCTAAAGTAAATAAAACAATGAATGTACAACCTATGGAATTTGAACTAAGCAAGCATGTAGCTTTTTCCAAAAACAAACTTGTCCATTCCAATTAAATTTGAGTCAATGTTAAACCATTATGATATCACTTAAAACTAAAAGGTTTATGGGACCAAATTTAAAGTCCCACTTGAATTTCAAAATCTGATTTTTATTTTGTGTGCAAGCAAATATTTTTATCCGTAACTGCATAGACAGACAAAGTTATGAGGGTCTAAATTAAATGGCATCCATGACATGTCATTTAATGAACTAAGGTTTGTTCACATGTATTGAAGATTATAGCTCAACATCGAAAGCAGGACAGAACCAAATTCTATGGTTATTGGCACACGCATTGTGGTCCACCTCACTGCAGGTTATTTTTGCTGAGGCAGAAGAGGCCTCTTCAATTAATATACACGGTACATTAAAGTGCTCTAAGCGCAGTTCCATTATATGGCATTCACAGAGCTTTGATTGCTTGCCAGTAGTAAACTATTAATCAAGTTTTCTCTTTTGTATTATTGTGTTGCCACCTACCAAGAAAACACCTACTAGATTACCAAGTTTTGATTCCTTGCTCAAGACTTCGCTGGTCCATACTCCACATGCTTAACATAGAAACAGACCACTTTTTTTTTTTACTTATACTCATAAACCTAACCATAATTTTTAATCTGCTTCACACGGGTCCCTCTAGTTTAACGTACCAATTTAGTTATGAACTAACTTAATATTTTTTTTAGGTCACATGTATCATTTGCCAGTGAAAATTCAAGTCAAATCAGATTGAGCTTGAACCCGAACTTGAATCCAAAACTAAACTGAAAACTATTAGGTAAATTAAAACGATTTCATATCCTATTATTATATTATTCTTTTGATGGTTCTTGAAAGTAAGACATTATTTCATGTTATATATAGGTGTTAAAGATTATTGTTAGATGTCTATCTTGGTTAATATATTAATGTGGTTAATATATTACTAAGGTTAGTATTGAACTCATAGGATCACATATAAAGGTGTTAATATTTGCTATAAATTATTTTAAAATTTAATTATTAAATTAGAGAATTTAATTTTAATGAGGCAAATAAATAACTTAGTGGAATATTATTATATTCTTTCCTATCACAAGAGTATAAATGGAAAAAAAAAATGAAATGTTTGAGAATAAGCACGTTGGAAAAGAAAGAGTTGGAAAATCAAATGTTTTTCAAGTTGTTTTGAAAATTGTTGAAGAGGTGAGAAAAAGTTGGTCAAGTGGGTTTGAAATATATATTGTTACTCATTGTTACGCCAGCCATAACATGCATATCAAAATCACCCACTAAATATTAATGATTTTTTCCTACTTGACAGGAAGTTGGTTTTTACCCAACATGTTACACGAAAGGCCTCGAATGATACTTAAAGTACATGGTTATCACTTCAAAAATACAAAATACACACTACATTAATTTTTCAATTTCTCTTTTGCTTCTACAGCACCAAAATATTTTAAGAGATTCTTTACGAGCCTTTGGTTCTACTACTTAAAGTTGTTGATAATAGACTTTGGTCTCGGTGCAGATATGCCTAAAGTTTTTACACCATTGAAGAATTAACAAATAGTTTATTTAAGAGTGTGAACATGTATGTGTCAAATTTTATTTTTAAAATCAAAATATAAATAAAAAAATGTCAAATTTTTGTTTTTGAATGCTATAGATCTATTAGATTATCCGTGTATGAACACGCCTAGTTGAATGTACTTTTCATTAAATAAGTACATAAAAAATTCATAGTAAGGAATGATATATATATCTATTCAAATATTATTTTCACCTCATTTTGAAACAATTATATGTATCAATAATTTAATGTATAACATATATATATATATTTATTTTAAAACAAAATATATTATATAGATTTTTATATAGCACGAGTAATGAAACAGACAGTTTCAAACTCTAAATAGCAATACTCAGAAAAACTATAAATGATATCATCTCTGACGCTTATATATATATATATATATTTAGCAATTTACAAGGGATGTGTGAAGATAAATTGCGAAAGGAAGAGGATTATGTAACAAAAAATTGACAGGTCGTGGCATAGGGTGAGGCCTAAGGTTGAGAGTTTGAAGAGGTCACTTTTGTCTTATTTAATGAGTTTGGCATCCATAGGCATAGGCAAGTTATAAGTCATTGTGTGGTTGTGCCTTACCAGACTGGGAATCTAAATTTTGTCTTACGTTACGTAGGTAATAGATGAAGCAAAATATATACACATCTAACTGACTACACTGAATTGAGTATTATTAAGTGGTCCTCATTCTGTCTTCCATTAATTACCAAACTCTAATTCAAGTATTAAACCAAAGAAACATCCTCTCACAGTGTTGTACTGTTGGAATTTTGAAACTTCATAAACAAACAAAAACAAAACTAAATATAGACAGGATATATAGTCGCTAGGATTTCTAAAATACGATTTTTATAATTTAAAATAAAATCAAATGTGTTATTATTAATAAAGCTAAAATAAAATATTTAATTTGTTTCAAATAAATATATACAACCTATATTGTCCATGCCACAGGCATGGGGGTTACGTGCAATGGGTCCACTTGTGCAAAGGAGTAATGACATCTATATATATAATACAAGACCTTTGTCACAAAGAGTGACTACTATTTAAGAATTTATTATGAACTACTTTCTTCTACCACAATATTTGCTCATCAATTCGGACTTTATAACCTCTCCGATACCTTAATTCGATATGTTGTTCCCTTTTATGGATTCTCTATTCTCTCCCATGCCATTTAGATCTATGCACCCATAGCGTGGTAGTGTATAAAAAAACTATATTCTCATTTAATTACAATTTAATATTTATATAATTTTTAAAATATTAATTGATAAAATTAATAAATTTATTATATATAAAAAACTATGATTTGAATGTAGTATAACAAGTTTATATTGACAATGCATAATTTTTTTTTTAATATTAATTAGTCACATGGAAGAATATCATATTATATATATTATAGTAATATTTTTTATTAATCTTTTTAAAACTAATGTATTGAAAAATAAATATATTTTTTATTAAGCATATTAAATATTTCCGGTTCGCATTCACCTTGAATATCTATAATATATAGCATCCTGCTATTTTGTGATTATTGACAAACTAATAGATATACAAATTTTAATTGTAATATGTAAATATAAATCGTATAAAAAAACACAAGAAATTTGTTTTAAAATAATAAATATTTTATTAAAAATTTAAAAAGATATCTTAAGAACAAACTCATCATTTGATCGACCTAACTTGTCATGAAAACTTTATATTTTTAAAAACAAATTTATCAATCGTTCCTAGTTGGGATTTTGTTAATTTTTCCCTTGTTTTCTTCTCTCTTTTTTTCCCCACTTCCAAATAAATGTTTTTTAGTAAACATCTTACAAAAACAAATCAACTAACATAAAATGATATATTTGCTCATTTGGAAGAAGAAATTGAATATTTGCTCACGACCTCATGTGTTCTCCAATTCCAATAACTAACTTCTAACACCGTAAACATGACAAATAATTTGATAAAAAATTGGTGACAAACTCACAATAATTTTTCATATTAACACGGAAGAAATAAAAGAATTTTAAGAAACAAATTTTTGAATTTGTAAGTCTGGAAGAGATCAAATTGTTTAGAAAAGAATTGAAGTGATTAATGGTTGGAGATGAAGATCAATAAGCCGGATCTTTTATATCATCTTTTATGTGTAGGAAGACCATTGAAGATTTTGTCATGAAATTTATAAACTCTCGTATACCTGTTTATTTTTAAATATATTTTTTTCTATAATTTGTTTTTTAAACCCTGTAATATATTTTTTAGTTCCTTTAATATTTTTTATCCTTATAAAATCTGTTAATTTTGATTTTAGTCATTAATAATATTATTTACTCATATAACATAGTTTGTGATATCAATATTTTTATAACTAAAATTTATAATAATTGCATCAACATAAAATATACATATTTAAGTCTTTCATTTAATATATATATATATATATATATATATATATATAAATAAATAAAAAGTAGAGGCTCAAATGTGTAAACAAACCAGAAGATTTGAATTAACATAATCTCAATTTGAATTAACATCTACCTTTATGATAAAAGCTTACGTGTCCTTTATTTTATCTTTCCTATCACTCTTCGGCAAACTATTGTCGGAGAGTAACTAAAATTTAATTTTTTTTTACTTTCCAGCAATTAGTGGTCGAAAAGTAATAGGAGAGATAAAAAATAATAATTATACTGAAAACATAATTCATTAAGAAATTAAATTATTATGCTAAAAAATAAATTAAATTACTCTACTAAAAAAATAAGAAATTAAATAACTATACTACACTACACTAACCAAATATTTTATTAAATAACTATATTAAACATATAATTCATTAAGTAAATTAATATAATCAACATGTATTTATTATAATAAAAAAGAATAAATTAAATAACTATACCAAAAATAATAAGTTAAGTACACTAAAAATTAATTAAATTACTATACTAAAAAATAAGAAATTAAATTACTGTACTAAAAAAAAGAAATTAAATAACTATATTACATGTATACAATAACAAAGAGGAGAGGAAAGGAGAGAGAGGACAAAGGCAAAAAGAATTAACACCTACCTTAATTTGAAGTAACACCTACTTTTTAAAATTTTTATCCGAAATTCCCATTTAATCCTTGATTCCCTCTCTCCTGATCATTTTCTTCATCCTCACTCTCTCTCCTCACCTTATTTTTTGTCGTTGTCTTCTCTTTCCTGATGCAATCCCACCTAGTAAGAAATTAAGCTAGATCAATAAAAAAAAAAACATGACTTGGATGAAGCATGGGGAAGCATAGTCTAGGCCATGGTCTTTTATTTTGTAAATAATTAGTCTAAATAGGCTTGCATTTTGCGCCATTAATTTTTAGTAATTAGGTGGTGTAGTTAGTTTTATGTTAGGACTTGTATTTTAGCCTATTTTCCTTATTTTAGAAAAGAGGTGTCACTAGTATTTTATATGGAGTGTGAGCATAAAGAGTATGCC
The DNA here is from genome assembly GCA_037954015.1 of Psophocarpus tetragonolobus. Lineage (NCBI taxonomy): Eukaryota > Viridiplantae > Streptophyta > Magnoliopsida > Fabales > Fabaceae > Psophocarpus > Psophocarpus tetragonolobus. Next base: position 2,639,094 of record CM075695.1, on the reverse strand, counting down.
TTTTGGGGGGAGTTGGACGTGTGTTTTTTGTTGTCCACACCCCTTAGAATATTTCCTACACCCCTCTAGGCACATATGGATCATGAGAGATAAGTGGGACCCCCTTGTCTCCTTGGTTAAGTGTCACTTTGCTTTCTGACTCCTACATGACACTTGTTTCTTTTTTTAATTTGAATTTTGGAGGAGTCTACATGGCACTCCTAAATTCAAATTCAAACTTGGAGGTAACATAGATCTATGATCTTAGGATCATGTTTGGATCTAGTTAAATTAACTAAGTGTTAATTGGCTCTTAGCCAAACTAATACTTAATTAATTCAACTAATCCTCCCCTAGTTAAGAGCAAGTTGGACGTCCACTTTGGAGGACCATGGTTTGGGTTTTTGCTTCTATAAATCGGCTACACCTCCTTTTGTATCATTCTAACACATATTTTCTCTAAAATGAGAGTTCTTCTATCTTGACTATTCATGTTCTCTCCTAAAGTAAGAGTTCTTCTATGGTTATTATCAAGGATTCATTCCCCTGTGGTTAGTTTTCTTCATGGCTTATCTTTTTCATTGAAGTGACGTCTCTTTCACCTCCATTATCTTGTCTTCTACCTTCATTTCTCTTCAAGGAACCTCAAAGGAGCAAAGATCAAAAGAGAAGGATCTCACTAAGGTTCATGTCTAAATGAGATTAGATCATCACCTCTCTCTTTCCCTCTTGTTTTCCATTCTCATATAAATATAATATTTTCTTGTTTAAGTGTGAAATTTATTCTAAAATTTGAAATATGAAATAAAAATGGTTTAAATAACACAAAAAAAAATATATTGAAATTTAATAAATATTGTTTTAAATTTGAAAAAAATGTTGTTTTAAATAGCTAAAAAAATTGAAATTTGAAATAAATATTGTTTTAAATTTAAAATTTGAAATAAATATTTTTAAATAATTAAAAATTTTGAAATAAATATTTTTTTAATTTTAAATTTGAAATAAATATGGTTTTAAATAACTAAAAAAAATTGAAATTTGAATTATAAATATTGTTTTTAAATTTTAAATTTGAAAGAAAATTTTTTTAAACAACACAAAATATTTTAAAATTGAAATAAATATTGTTTTAAATTTAAAATAAATATTTATTTAAATAACTAAACAAATTTGAAATGAATATTATTTTAAATTTGAAATGAATATTATTTTAAATGACTAAAAAATTGAAATTTGAATTAAATATTGTTTTAAATTTGAAATTTGAAATAAATATTGTTTTAAATAACTAAAAAAATTATAATAAATATTGCTTTAATTATTATTTTAAATAATTAATAGTGAAACATGAATATTAACATTTTGAAAACCATAACAAGACTTGTTAACAAAAAATAATAAAAACTCATGAATTACATGCAACAAATTTATTACCGCAACCACTAATTTGACTCTATGAATTTATAATTGAATTTTTTTACTCTCCGAAAATAGTTTACTGGAGAGTAAAAAAATATGCATATTTGTTTACTCTCCAGAAAATATTGCCAAAGAGTAAAAAAGTTGAGAGTATATTAGTATTTTTTATTGAAGTAGGTGGAATTTTAAATTTTAGTAAGTGTGAATTGAAAAATCCTAATTCAAATTCCCACAAACCCACTTAAGCCGCATATCTTGGGCCAAACCAAAAGTGAGACAACTTTTTTAGCACTCTTTATTGCTATTCACACCTTATTGAGTTTAAAAAAATCTTCAATACACCAACATATCTTTACCCTATTTTAACCCATGTTTAGGATGTATATTTCAGATCAATTGATCCAAAATAATATGTTAATTCTAGATCAATCAATTCATAACACAATTATTAATGTCCTGATAATGTATTCCAATCAACTAATGCGACATATATATTTAAGAAATTTTAGATCAACTAATTCAAAACATCTTAAAATATATATTCTCATTAGTTGATTCGAAATATACACCCTAAACATAATTAAAATAAGATGAGAGTATGTTGAGATTTTTTATATTATTTTAAATATACAGGATTGCAAATAAAAAATTAGGATGTTAAAAGAAACTACCAAAAAATAATACAAGAGCCATGAGTTGTGGACCTTTGCTTTTCTGCTGAAAAGAAACCCCGTTAAATAACTTGGGCTCAACCTTTCTTAACTGTGACCTGTGCATTTTTCTTTCAGAATCTACCTTTTTTTTTAACAAGATCTACCATTGTTTGTTATTATCACCTTCCATAATATCATTTTTAAAGTTTATCCTTTTGTTATTTATAAAAAATTATATAATTTTCAGATGAAGTAATATTAAATTCATGCTCACTATTCTAGATTAGATTAATTATATATCTATTATTCCTCTTTTTGAAATACATTATCATATATTCAGTATCATTTGATCTATAATGTAAAATAAAATTATCCAATTTTCATATCAAGTGATCTAGAATCATACTCACACGCTAGTTATATATTTTGGATAGTTGATATAGAATGTAAAAGAAAAATTATTCCATTTTTAGATAAAGTGATTTGGTAAAATCATGCTCACGGTTTGAAACGACCTGATTCAGTAGAATATACTAACTATATATTCTCAATTAATTGATCCAAAACTTAAAAAAAAAAATCATTTCTAGATCAAGTGATTCAGAATTTTGTTCACTTTTATAAAATGATTATTCTATTTCTGAATCAAGTGATTTAGAATAATTATCGTTTTTCAAATAATTTAATCAAATTCAACTAGTTATATATTTTAAGTCAGTTAATCTAAAAAAGTAGAAAAGAAATATATTTTATTTAGAATCAAGTATTGTTTTTCCTTAATCATCTGGCTGGGAGAAAAGGAGAAGAAAGAGGGTACTTTTGATTACTGATATGTGCTAATAGCAAAATGAAAGCTGCGAAAAGTAAATCCCTAAACTCTGATGATGGACAAGATTGGGTTCAATAAACACGTGCGGCCCATTTTTGGATTAATAAATTATAAGCAAGTCCAACAGTTGACTTTGACTAGAACAATTCCCCCAAACACAACTGCACATGTAGTCATAATTTCTTTATACAATTAAATGTTATAGACTATTAATCTCGTCGTTGGCTTTAATTGTTATTACCCACCCTCTTCATTTTATATTTATTGTAATCACGATCATCTTTTTGTTGAGCTGTGTCACAGAGTACTCTTTGGAGTCTGAGTTGGAAAAACTCACCGTTTTATTATCTTAATAATCATAAACATTCCTTTAAATGACTTTATTTAAAAACATATAAAAGATTAAACTTATTTAATGTATTAAGATAACAATCTATTCTATTTAATTTCGTTAATTAAAAGCTATATCAATAAAAATAAGTCTAACAACTGATAACTTTTGTTTTGTACTTGCATACTCACTTGTTTCCTCTGTAGTGTTTTACATCCATTCGTGTTATTATTATTTTATTTTATTTTATTTTTAGATAATGTTTGTTTTGCGCTCACTGCAAGTAACGCCTTAATTCTATTTCTAGAAGCCTTCTTCTGCTGAACAAGTCTCCAGAGCCACGCTTCACCATAAAAAAAATAAAAAATAAAGTCTTCAGAGGCATGCTGTCAAAAAAAAAAAAAAAAAAAGTCTATGGAGGCATTAACCACATGTTTGTAACCCCTGAGAGGGAAACGATATGGTCAAAAGCAACACCCCACACAAGACACAACAATCACTCATGCATAAAAATAATATATATTGAAGTCTTAATTTTTAGGAAAATCCTATTTCTTACTTATAGTATCTTCGTATTTTAAAACGAAACGTTGATTTCTATCCAAATTGGTTTTCATATTTTATAATATTTTAGTTGATAATTATGGATAAAAAAGATTATTGATCCTATTTGCATTGCATTTTGTATAATTCGTGTCGTTTGTTTTGGTATTCATCAAGAACAACTCTATAACTTTTAATCTTATCTTCTAAAAAAATAACTCATACAATTTTCCAATTTGGTGTATATTGATAAAAGGAAATTGTCTATGTATGCAGTATTTGTTTTTAAAAGAAAAATAAATTAATATTTTATACCTTCATTTCCCTTGACATTAATTGTCTATAATGAATTAGGAAAGCATGCATAAAATCTAACCCCTAAAAGCAAAAATATGGACAACTTTTATTACTGTGTCATGCATGAAAGAAAATAAACTGAAAAACTCACGTCTTCATCAAGTTTTTATTGTCATATTGAGAATTTTCTGCCAAACTTATTTCAGTCTATTTCAAGTCTTTACTTCCCCTAAAGCAAGAGTCTATTTTCGAAATTTATTCATAATAAAAAAAATACTCATCCATATCCATATCTTTATATTTTTATTTTTTATAACCAGGAATTTACCATGCATCCTTATCAATCATTATCCAAGCTCCCTATAATATAAAAACGGCCCTATTAAAAATATATATACTGATCTTGTATTTATTAATGTAATTATTATAATTCTCGTTGAATTGGCAAGTACTTCTAGATTAATCAGACGCTCCTCTCCTTACCATCACCAAAGATAATAACAGTCCATTTTTTTTTATTTAATAGCTATTCCGAATTGACCAAGATAAGGGTAATCACCAATTGAATAATGAACAATAATATCACACATCCACATACGTGTACATAAATAATACATTAGAAATACTTCTCATTAAATCGAAATACATCAAAATCTTCTCGAAGCATTATGTAATAAACTTGATAAAGGAACGATATTAGCAATTTATTATTGTTCTCTTTTCGTTTACGAAAATTGTATGTAAATCTCATCATAATATAACAAATTAAGTTTTTTTTAATGAAATTAAAATAATAATTTACACAATACTAATTGAGAGTTTCGGTTTAAAAGTATATTATTAAATGTTTCAAAAACATAATTTTCAGTTTCATTAATAATATTTATACTAATTTTTTTACTTATTAATTATTTTTTGTAATAACCTAAAAGTTTTATCCCCACAAAGAAAGAAAAAACTAAAAGTTCTATCGAAAAGAAACAACCCACAAGTAATGTATATTCTTTGATAGACTTTTTAAATACATTTATTTAATATTTTTTATAAAGTATTAAAAAAAATTGTATAAAAATGGAAAACATTAGGGTAAGTAAAGTTTAATTACATGTATGCCCAGTCTTATTTGAACTCATGGAATTAATATAAATAATAAATTCTTTTGTTTACGTGATGGTTAATCACAAATTTTTTATTTTTAAAATATTAATCGATAAAATCAATAAATTTATTGTATATAAATAATTATAATTAACTGTAAATTTTTATACGGATAATTTATAAGTATTTTTTTCTAAAACAAGCATGTTGTTAGTTGATATATATAAATATAACTGGTGATAAAATTTATTCAAGTATGTTAATATTTTTTATGCTCTTTTAATATGATTTTATGAGTGAACAAAACTTAATTAATATTATTCCAATTTTAAAAGTATGAATAACAAATAGAATTAAAAAAAGAGTATGAAATATTATTTTGCTAATATTAATTCCTGAAACTTTGATTTAGTTATTGAAACGTGCACATTAATTAATATAATGCAATAGTCCTCGAATTCAATCCTTCTGTCCCCACGTAAGTTTCCTACCTTACATATCAGTTTAACCAAAAGAAGTTAAACACCATTATCTAGATGCTTACCAAACCAAAATATAAAAATCGCCCAAGTGGGTCAACAATATTGTTTTGTTTAATTTATGTCTAAGCTATGATTGATTTAATTTCTATCAATCACAGGCTAGCACCGAAATGAGAATTTTCGCATAAAGAAAAGCAAACGGTATTAAAAGGCGGCTTAATTAACGTAGCACACAACAAACAAACGACACACGCCAATGGTCAACAAAACACAATCCTAAACCCGTTTTCCCACTTGATCTTAATTTCCCCTAACCTTCCCCTCCACACATGTCATATAAATAACCACACCTCGCACACATAACTTTTGCTACTAACCCAATTCACAAACTAAACCAACCATAGCCAAGAGAGAAGTGAAGAAGCTAGGTGGTTAAGTTGATACATTAGAATAATTAAGCTTAATTCATCAGATCAAAAGAAGATGGAAGTGGTGGTTCAAAGTCCTAGTAGTCCAAGTATGGATAATTTTGATTTCGGTGGCAACATGTATCATAGTGTTCCTTCTTCACCAAAGGGTTTTGGTAATTATTACGTAAGCGCGCCGGCGAGTCCGTCTAGGATGTCTGAATTATACACAGATTTTGAATATTTTTCTTCGACCGAGGAGACTTCATTTGAAGCAGCAAACAAGATTGATGATGAAGAGAAGAAAGAAGACTACAGTTTTGCGTTTTACGTGAACGGTGAATCCGACAAGTGGTCTCGTTCAGCGGAAGAGCTCTTCGACGGGGGCAAAATCAAGCCCTTGAACGAGTCTGGAAGTGGTTCTAAGGACCCTGTTGGTGAAAGAAGAGGAAGGGAAAGAGAGAGAGGTTGTTCAAAAACGTTGTCATCGTCGAACTCGGGTCGTAGGGTGACACGATCGCACTCTCCTTATAGAAAATCGTGGGAGGCAGAAAAACAACAAGCACAGCCTCGGAGCAACAAAGAGGAACCGAGTGTGTTGTCGTCGAGCAGTACTGGTTCGAAGGGTTCGAGGAGGTGGAGCTTGAAGGACTTTTTGCTGTTTCGCAGTGCCTCCGAAGGAAGAGGCTCAAGCAAGGACGCATTGAAGAAGTACTACAAGAAGAATAACAGTAACAGCGAAGAGGTTAAAGGGTCGTCCAGTTTTAGATCCTCGGACTCTTCAAGAAGAAAAGGAACCGTGTCGCCGCATGAGTTGCACTACGCCATGAAGAAAGCTGAGTCCGAGGATATGAAGAAGCGAACCTTCTTGCCTTACAGACAAGGGATTCTCGGAAGATTGGCTGGTTTCGGACTCTAGCTCATCCCATATCATTTAGTTAATTAATTTCTTTCTTTTTCTTTTTCCTTTACCCACTTCTCTTTTTCTTCTTTTTTTTTTATCTATGTTGTATTCTTTTGTTAAATTGTAATATCCCTCCTCAACACGGGTTTAAGCTGTGTACGTAAAACCCAATCATTAGGCCTTTCATGTTTTCTGTAAAGGGTAATTATATATTATTTGAGTTGCAAATCATCGCGGTCAATTTTATAGCACACATTTACTTTCATCATGTCCATGTCCAACATTCTATGCAATTCTTTTCTGTTACCTTACATATTTCCACCTACGTATAATTCATCATCAAATTCTATATAATTAATTAATCATCAACATTCTATGCAATTATTTAATATTATTTTCTTTATTACCTTACAAAGTTTAACCAATCATTATTCATTGAGAAATGATATACATACCGCTAGGAAGAGAAAACCCACAGGTGAACACATGTTTATGTGGCTTTTTTTTATTTATTTTGAAATTAAAAAAATAAGAACTAAAATAAAAAATGAGCGTTTTATTCAAAAAACCAAAGGAACCTTCTTTTTCTGCTTTTGCTTGGGTTGTAATCCTTAATCCGTTAAGAGAAAATTAATCGAGAGGTTGTTATTCTTCTTTTTCGTTTGGTGAGAGAAAATAAACCGATCGTTCTTCCTCTTCTTCGTTTGCTGACAGAACAAATTGTCCGTTGTTCTTCTTCTTCATTTGCCATTGTTGTGTTGAGAAAAATGGTGTCTACAATTATTTGGGTCAAAAAGGCCAAATCTCTTACAAATTTTGGATTCACTATTACGTGGTTAATCCTTAAGAAAATAAGTTGTTAACTCAACATAAGATGTGATTAACTACATTTTTCTAAAAATTTACTTCAAAAAGGGCCAAATCACTTTCATCCCACTCAACTATACTTAATTGACTTGAGAAAAATGGTGTCTACAATTATTTGGGCAAAAAAGGACAGATTTTTTACAAATTTCAGATTCACTGTTAAGTGGTTAACTCAACATAGAATGTAGTTAACTACACTTTTCTGAAATTTTTCTTCACAAGTGGCCAAATCACTTTCATCCAACTTGATTATCACTCAACTATACTTAGTTGAGTTGGGAAAAATGGTGTCTACAATTATTTGAACCAAAAAGTACAAATCTTTTACAAATTTCAGAATCACTATTAAGTGGTTAATCCTTAATAACATAAATGGTTAACTCAATATAGGATATGGGTTAACTGGAGTTTTATGAAAATTTTCTCCACAATTGGTCAAATCACTTTCACTCAACTTAATTTTTCTCCACAAGGATTACAACGCAAGCACAGAAGAAGAAGGTTTCTTTGACTTTTCGAAAAAGATGCTAGTTTTTTTATTTTGGTTTGTGCTCATTTTTTATTTTAATTCTTATTTTTTTTAATTTCAAAATAAAAAAGGTCACATAAGCAAGTGTCCACAAGTGATTTTTCTCTCACTCATGGTATTATATCATTTCCCTTATTCATTAGGGTGCATAGATGTCATGGTTGATACTTCTGTGTTTTTTATGTAAAGACGGAAGACTGTTTTAATATTTATGTGTTTTTTATGTGAAGACGGAAGATTGTTTTAATATTTATGTGAGGTGATTCAATGATTTTCTTTTAAAATGTTTAATGACATAATATTATTAAAATATTTTAAATTTTTATTTATTTATAAAAAATTATTAAGTAATTCTAATAAAAATAAATTTAATTAAGATAATTAGATAAATTAAATATTTTTATATAGTGTATTATACTGTATACTATTTAAATATTAAATTATTCTATAAATAATAACATAGTATTTTTTTTCTATTGGATTGAAATATTCAGTAAGGTATTTCTATATATTAAGTGACATTGCATTTATAATTTAAATCATCAATAGTTACGGATTCAATAGTCCTCTTTAAGTTTTACTTTGATTTAAGTATTTTTAAAATTTTAAAAAATACTTATATGCATTTTATGATGATTAATATATTAATTATAATTTATATGATGCTTGTATATATTTACTTATTTAATTTATAATATATATATATATATATATATATATATGTTTATGAAAGAATAACAAACTAATATCTAACAACCTAGCAATTTGATTAGCAAACTAATACTATATTTACATAGTATATAAGTTTTAATATTTTTATAAAAGTTCTAATATTTTAGTTGGCTCTCCAACCGGGTTCTATGGGAATAATGGGATCCAGATGGCAATGATTCTGCTTGCTAGATTCTTTTTTTGCTCTTGTTTCTTTCTTTTGTAAAAAAGCAATCTATTAAGATCCACTTGGTTATGATAAGAGGCTGATCCATAAAAAATATTAAAGAGATTAACTGTTTTACACAATTATTTAAATATCTAATTTTTAATGAATGATTAGTTTATAAAAAAATATTTACTATTGATTATACAATTAAAATTATAAACAAAATGATTATTATACGAAAATAATTAATCAAATATTAACACAATATTTCAATTTTATCTTTATTTTTTACTTAGTTTTTATTTTTTATATAAACAGCCTCTTGAATTCTTCACAAAAGTTAAAGAGGTAACACAGAGTAATTTTTATTTCTTCAACTTGTGTTCTGAAATAAGAAAGATAATTTTCAATTTCACTCTACATGTAAAGTGTGGGTTGGCCGTAGTTAAGGCCTTAAGGGTGGGTATGTAAGGGTTTTTTTTGTTTTTTTTTTTCATTTCATCTCTATTTATGATATTTGCACGTCTAAATTTGAATTCCCAAGAGTAGCTTCGTTTCCTTTGTCATAGCCTCCTTCTCCTGCACCTAACTTCCCCTCCCACCCCCACCCCCTCTTTATGAATGTACAAATCTGCAACTCCCATCCTTCTCTTACAAATCTATTTATTTGCAACTTTACACTACACAATTATGAACTATGTGATCATTAGTAAAAATATATAAAAAAGTATACTATAAATCAAATAATTTACAATTGTATAAGATATATTGCGAATTACAAGATCTAAAATTATAGTTATATAACTGTGGATCATACGATTTTGCAGTATATTTTTTTTAATTAAATTTTTTAACTTACTTGCAGATCACATAATTTGCAAATCAAACCACAAGAGGAAAGAGGAGAGTTGCAAATTTGTAGATCCCCTAGTGGTGGGGGAGGCACAAGGGAGGTGGCTCACAGATGGTGGCGCCGGCAGGAGACAAGGGCAGTTTAGGGAAATAGTAATATTTTGAAGGTGCAAATAGAAAAATAAGGATGCATAAAAAATGCCGTATGCTGAACCTGTACACAGTATTTGTGTCCTCAATTAAAAGCCCACTTAAATATGGGTAGTGCACCTGGAATACATGCTTCAAAATAGCATGCAATTTTTGTCAATTAGATCCATTTATGTTTCATAGGAAGCAGCACAGCCACATATATGAAAATGTATTATTTTCTTCATCATTCGATTTTGTAATCACGTTTTCTAAGTAAGCCGTCTCTTTTACCATCTTTGTTATTCGCTCTTTATCAAATTTACAATTTTTTGCAAAATTTTAAAATATTCTCACTTTTTTTTTATTTTAAGTTTTTCGATAAAGTATTATCTAACTTCACAGCTATACATGCATATGCACCTCTACCTACCTCTTTAAAAGAGTATCCTTACTCTCTTCAAATATACATGGTAAAAAAAATTCCTAAAATAGAAGTGAAAAAATATATATGTACGGATGAGGGTGCAAAATGAAAAAACCAATGTAATCTTTCAAAAAGGTAGGTAGAAGTGCACATTTAACCATAAATTTGAACGATTCTCTGTAAAAAACTTAAGATAAAAGAGGATGAAATGTTTTGGGATTTTGCAAAAAATTATAAACATTGAAGGAGTGTGAATAAAAAATGAGGAGGTGCTAAAAGTAACTCATTTCAACTAAATAGTTACACTACAGGCCAACTGGGCCTCGCACAAGATAAGTAACTGATTATATTTCATGTGTCGTTTTGCTTTTGCAATGCCAATAAAAAAGTAAGAGCAAAGAAAACGAGGTGGAGATAAAAGGGGATCACAAATGAACTTTCATATATCGATGAATGAAAACAGGTTTTTTCACATGTTATTAAACTTGGATAGATTATGTCGTATATGAGATTGATAAATTTTAAAAGTTGAGTTGAACTTTTTATTTTTATTTAAATTCATAATATTTTTATTTAGGATAGACAGTTGCAAGTGAAGTTAATCCTTGGTGATGAATATTCTGGGAAGTGAAGTTAAGTTAATTCATGGAAGAATCCTCATCCTAAAGCTATTTAGTATTTACTATAAGATTCACAAAAACGAAGTCAATTATTTTTTTAAAAAATCATAAAATAATATTTATTCTATCAAAATATTTATTATAGAATGTTTCTCTCAAATCTTCAATTGTACAATTATTTTTATAATTCACATTTTAGTTTTACGGAAGAAGCCTGGAGAGAGGAAGAGGAATTATAGTTAAAGGGTTTAAGGTTTTAGGGAGGCAAAATAATGGTTTAATTAGTTGTGAGAGAAAATTGAAATCACACTTTTTGTTTTACCTATATTTAAGATATGAGTTTAATTAATATATATTATCAATATAAAAACTACACATAAGTTTTGATATGGTAGATTTTATTGAAATTTATATTCGGAATTGTACATTTGGATTTAGCATTCTGGATTGTATATAAACTAACCCATTAGTGTGGATGTGATTGACTCTAATTATTAACCACGAGAGATGTAGATGTAGAGATAGTGAATTTGAGGCAGTTTAACAAACAAACAAGAATATTTTAGAGAGTATTAGAAAGTAAAAAAATAATATGTATTCCATTGAGCGAATCCCCACCGTCAACACTCAACAGTTAGGAGCACACGTGAAATTGAGTGGGACCTACCCAACCGGCAAACGGGTTGGAAGGGACACCGTCAGGCTAAAATCTATTATCACAATTTCCGTCCATTCTACCACACCATTCCTCTTTTTTCTTAATATGTCTTCTGCTTCTTCTTTTATTCTCAAAACTATGAATTAATCCATCAAACTTAATCATCATATTTTATTATATAACACTATGATCATTCACAAAAGATTCTGCTTTAGTAAGCCAAGGCCTCACAACAACCCAAAGACAAATACAAGGTGACGGTGCTATCTGTCTGTTTGTAACATTAACTGCCCAAATAAAAAACACTTGCATCGCACTTACACACCACAACTCTCCATAAATCATTTCGTTAAGCCACACTACTCACACCTGCTTTCATCATCTATCACCTTAATAACATATTTCACAACCACCATTTCTTTAATTTTCTTTTTTTTTTATAGATACAGATTAGGAATGTGACAAAATAATAGTACATAATAAAAAATAAACTTTATCTTAAAAATTGATTTTATAAGATTTATTTAGGTTTAATTCTACTATTTTTAGTCAGTACAGTAGTCTATTTTATTGTTGTTAAACTTATCAAACTCCTATTAGAATATTCATAAATATTAAATTTCATCCTTAAAATATTTGAAATATTTTGTTTTCGATATAATAGAAAGTGTTTGAATTTTATATTAACTAAGGATATGACAAAATAATAGTATATAATAAGAAATTAATGTGTAGATATCATTTTTTAATTAACACATCTCATGTTTTTCTTTCATAAATCAAGTATTAACTAAGGATATGACAAAATTAACTAAGTATTAATTTTGTTAAATAATAAAAATTTATTAATAATACTATATCATTAATAATAAAATATTACAAAATATTTTTATAAGATAATATTATCATACTTTATTTATATATATATATATATATATATATATATGTATACGTGTGTGTTCATGACATATTTACTATACTTTATATTTTGATCATCAAGTACGTGATGTTTTTGTTGTTAGTATTATAAAATTTAATAAGAATAGTTTTTATAAAACAAAGCATTCATATCAAGTAAAAAACAAGAACCACAATAAAACCATTTGCAATCCCAATATTCCAACTTGAGATGTGAACGCCCGCAGAATCCGTCAAAGTAACATGAACTTTATAGCATATAATAGTTGAAAAGTGAAAATCCGTGCGTGCGTACGCACGGGTTGTAATTTGTTGTTTATTTAAATTAATATTTACCGATAATTAGAATGTGTAACTGAGTTTATTTAACATATTTTATTGATTTTAAGTAAAAGAATGAACTATATTTAAAAAATATTTAATCATATTTATTAGATGTTATATTTTATTTAAAAGTTAAATTAACTAGGTAATTTTAAATAATAATGTTAAATAAGGTTGAGTTAGTAAAAAAATATTTATACTTAAGTCTACCTACATTGTTGCTTATATGATTTTTTCGAGGAAATAGATAGTGCATGATGAGTGGGTTTGAACATTAGAAGGTCATCTTATTTTTCAATGGTTGCAGCTTATAATGCTCTTAATTTTTACACCAATCCTCATACAAGTGAGAGCCTTAATTCAGAGGTTTTGAATTGGATTTGGAAAGATAAACTGTTATCAAAGTTAATTGCTTTATCATGGAGGTTACTGCAGAATATAATACCTACAATGGATAACCTAATTAAAAGAAGCATGGTTCTTTAAGGGGAAGCTCAGGAATGTGTTTTCTACAAGGCAAACACAAAGGATTGCAAACATCTCTTATTGACATGTAAGGTATCATACTTTTTGTGGTGTAAGGTCATGGATTGGAAGGATCACATGTTGTTTCACCACTAAGTCGTTTCGTAAGTGAGAGAGTGAGAGGGGTGGGGGTGGGGGAAAGGTGAGTGCAGGAGAATGGGTGATGGCATTGCATGTGGTAAGGGGATCAGTAAAGGATCTTACTTTGTTTTATTTTTCTCATTTCTTGGATGATTTTGATGAGAAGGCTTTGGTGAAGATATTCAGTAGATGGGGTGATGTTGGTAAAATATTCTTAAGAAGGCATCACAGGAAGGATGCAGTTAGGTTTGGTTTTATGTGATTCTGTGGAGTTAAAAATGAAAGTTGGAGAAGGAGTTCGATCAAATCATTATAGGGAATACCAAGTTAAGGGTGAAATTGCCTTGGTTCAGCCCTGAAATGATAAAGAGATATCACTATAAGGAGGTTGCGCAAGAAAGAAGGAAAAAATTCCAGCATTGGAAGGCTCAGAAATGGAAGGTAATGCGTGAAGGATTTCAAGGGGTGAAGTCAGAAGTTGTCAGTGTCAATCAAGATGCCTCTAAGGCTCTTTAAAAGGAGGATGGATGGACTATAATGGAATCTAAAATAGAATGGTTGAGCAAGTGTGTCGTAGACAAGCTCAAGGACCTAAAACAACAACAACTTTCTAATGTTGAGGCTAGTTTCCTCATGCAAGGTTTGACTTCTATCAAAGTTAAACCCCTAATTAATGATTTGGTACTTTTATTTGGTCTAGATAAGAAAGAATGTGAGGATGTTCGGTCTTCAAAAGATAAATGGTGGTCGGAAATGTTTGTCTCCATTCAAAGCTAGTCTCCGTCTTGTTATTCAAATAATCGAGTGACTTGGTTGATCTATAGGGGGTTGTTTCTCAATTTTTGGAACCGGGACAGTTTTGTGCAAGTCACTAGCAAGTTGGGTTCCTTGCTAGAAATATCGAAAGAAACTAGGACACTTGAAAACATGGAAGCTACAAAGCTACTAGTGCTAACATCTTTAATGACTTTGATTTCTTGGGATAAAAAAGTATCTATTAATGAGATTTTAGTTTCTTTATCAGTGGTGGAAGATTTTACAATGGTTCTAAGTCTTATGGGCCAATGTGTAGTCGCTACAATGTCTTGTTAACAGATAATGGGTGCAGTTAGGGATAACAAAACAAGTCAGCCTAACTCATTTTGGCCGATCTACCTATGGTTCGTCGAAAATGGTCGGCGGGCTAGACCGCCATGTTAAGGGCAGTCTAAACTACCAAGTCTGCCCTGCCTATAGGTGGGCTGACCCAACCAATTTTTTTAAAATATCAAAATAAAAATATCTTAACAAAAAATAGTCTAAAAATTATAAAGTAAAGTAATAATACTAAAGAAAATTTTTAATTTTTATTTTTAATCTAAACTAACTTTTAATATAATCTGATTAATTTATAAAGTAAAATAGTAATACTAATGTTTGATTATTTAATATATTAATTCTCATACTTTTAATTTTTATTTTTAATTTTAATTGATTAATTATATTTATAATATAATTAATATAAAAATATTATTAATATATTATAATTAGGGTGACAGGCTGACGGGCCAGCCCGTCCCATCCCGCCTTTGGCCTGACCCACTCTGCCATCCCTAAGTGTAGTTCAACATATGAACAGTCTTTATGTTGCTATATGTCAAAGTGGGAAGAAGCTTCTGTAGATTGATCAGAGCACGAATTAGGCACCCAGAGGTAAGTAAGGTTGCGAATCCTAGAGGGCTAATTAGGCATGGTAACTGGGTGGAGATGGGTATAATATTCTCATCCCTGCTTCCAAAACTCATCCCCATCCCCGTCCCCATATCCAGTGGGTATGAGATTTATATCTTTATCCTCATCCTTGTCGGTTATCGAGTATACTCATACCCCAAAAAATAAGTAATTATTATAATATTTTAGTAAAAAATAATTTGTTTGAATATAATGATATTAAATCAAAAGTTATCTAATAGATTTAAAGTTTGTAATTTGTTAATTAAATGTCAAATCTTTCTTTTTTTAAGAAAATAAATATTTTACTCATTAAAATAAAACACATGGTGAAACGGGTACGAGGACGGGTATGAGTATGAGGTATGTATGTATATCCCCATCATTGTCCTCATTCCCGGATTAACAAATCAAATATTCCCAATACCCATGCTCAATCAAATCAAGGATTCCTCGTCAACTTCGGGAAGAATTCGAGGATTACCCACAAATACGAGTTTATTTGCTATCCCTAGGGTTGATTGAGAGTAAAGTTGATAGGCAACCAATAACAATGGAAGAAGTGGAAAGGTCAATATCTTTCTCTCTAAAAATGAATGAGCTCTTTGTAATTGTTACGCTGGTAAAGATGGGCATGGGATGCCTATAGTCATTGTGGTAAAGATGGTGTTGGAAATGACATAAGTGTGGAGGAAGTCAACCAGAAAAAATAGTGATGAATGAGGGGTAGAAGATGAAGTGTGAAAGAGTTGAAACTCTATGTTCAACACATCATTTTTAGGTTTGTGTTCAGGAAAATGTTTCTCCTATATATGAATATTTGTTTCCTTCTTTTAGTGATTATAACCACGTGTAAATTGTTTTGAAAGAGTTGTGATCCATTATCCAAATAATAAATAACTGTATTCACTTAAAAGAAGTATGTGTTACTCTAAGGTTACATTACGTAAGTGTATTTCAATCCGCCATCGCAATAAATTGGAGGCGAAATAAGAATAGCATTCACTGTACTTTTCCTCTAAGCTTACGTAATTGTGTATTTAATTAAGTCACTCTACGCAATAAAGTGAAGACGAATAAAAGCAGCATTCGCTGCGCTTTCCTAATTTGTCTTACTATTTTTAAAAAGAATATATATATATTTTTTAAATTTAAACAGTAATTTTTTTTTAAAAAAAAAAGATTACTTAAATGGTTGTTTAAAAAATCTTATTTAAATTTCTCAATACCTATCAGTCTGTCTATCGCTATTCACTTCCAACATAAATGTTTGTACAGAAGTACTGAACTGTTGTGGAAGTTATTAGAGCAAAGAGTTGAAATTAGCTAGAATCCAACGAGTTGTTTTTCATTCAACTGCAATTTATTTTCATTCAACTGTCTCTCTTCTTTCAAATCAATTGATTGAAATGAATATTCCCTGATACAACAGGAGCTACATTTATTAAGGTTCTAAAACATGTTAATGTAGAAAATTAGCTTCAAAATTATAATTATGTTAGTGAAGTATTACATTGGAGCATAGTTAACAGAGTATTTTTTATAAAGAAGATGAAAAATATACTTTATATAGATTATTTAGTATGTAGTTGAATTAATTAAACGTGATAGATAATTTGTTCAGATTTAAAAAAATAATTTTAAAATTGTGAATGAGTGAGTACTGGAGTGTGGGAGTGGGAGGCAACAATAGAAAAAAGAAAAGTTGTACACGGAATAGGAAATAGGAAATAGGAAATAGGAAATAGAAAAGCGAGAAAGCGGTAAAAGAATGATACAATACAATAATGCTGTCTAAAACAATCAATCAGTATCAGTATCAGTATCAGCAGACACGAATGGTTATGCTAGCCAGGAAGAAAGAAATAACTAATAAGCCTTTGTTATCCCTAACCATTAATTACATAATCCCGCAACCCTGCTTCCTAGAAGCTCCCCTCGTGCATGAACCTCGCTACTTCTCTCTCCATATATATAATACATCACTCTTCAGTGTATGTGCATGTGTATGTCATTCATCAAATCAATAAGATAAAATGGAAGCACTTAAACGATCCTCTTCTTTATCTTCTTCCTCTTCCGAGTCCATACCAAGGATAAGCAGTTACAAAATAAAAGGCCCCTGGAGTGCGGAGGAGGATCGGATCCTGACCCAGCTGGTGGAGGCCCATGGGCCTAGAAACTGGGCCTTGATAAGCCGTTTCATAAAGGGGCGGTCTGGGAAGTCGTGCAGGCTTCGGTGGTGTAACCAGCTGAGTCCCGCGGTGGAGCACCGAGCCTTCTCCACGCGCGAGGACGAGGTTATCCTTCACGCGCACGCCCTATTCGGGAACAAGTGGGCCACCATTGCCAGAATGCTGCCCGGCAGAACCGACAATGCTGTTAAGAACCACTGGAACGCCACGCTCAAGCGGAAGGCCTCCTCCCAACGTCGTCGTTTTGATGGGGATGACCCGTTGACCGCATTAACCCTAGCGCCGCCAGGGAGTGAGAGCATGCCTGTTTCACCGCCGGGGCTTTGGGATGCCATCGTCGTGGGGGAAGGGGAAATCAGAGAATATATGTCTTCCTCTTTTTCTCACAACTTCCGCTCCAATCAGGATTAATTATTATCCACATATTAATCCCTCTTTTTTTTCACCTTCTAAAATACCAACAATATCTTTCTTCATGTTTTTTTCCTTAAGGAAATCTTAATTCTGTACTTCAAATTCGCCCTTCCCCGTCATTATTCAACTTTACCACCGGCTGGGCTTAAGAAGAGTTAAGTGTAAAATTTATATTATTCATAATTATAAATTATTTTAAATGAGCTATTTCATGAAAATTTTTATTAAATGATACCAAGTATTATAATAAATATTAGTATCTACCTGTCAATCAAATTCTACTTAACAGCAATTCGGTTTCATCAATATCATTATTGCTATGTAGCATTTAACCAACTTGGATTATTAACTTTTCAGATCACTAAAGACCACCAAGCCAGTGTCCATAACTTTATAATAAGCAAATGTGAATTTCTATTGTTAGTTTTTGTTTTTAACCACCCACGTGATATTCCCTTTGTTTTACGTTTTCAATGTTGAGAGTTTAAATTCTGTGTTAATTTATGATTAAGGTAAATAAATCTTTAAGATAGTACGTAGTTGTTAAAACTTAATAAATTTATCATGTGTTAATTTATGATTAAACAACAATATAAATTTAAGACATGATTAATAAATTTATGATTAA
This sequence comes from Psophocarpus tetragonolobus, assembly GCA_037954015.1. Taxonomy (NCBI): domain Eukaryota; kingdom Viridiplantae; phylum Streptophyta; class Magnoliopsida; order Fabales; family Fabaceae; genus Psophocarpus; species Psophocarpus tetragonolobus. Next base: position 2,620,392 of record CM075695.1, on the reverse strand, counting down.
ACAACAACTATATACCATTTCACATTTATGTTTCTGTTCATGTTAACAAAATGCTTTATTTATTTATATATATATACATACTTGCTATAAAGTATAAAGTAGTTGTCTTTGATTTCTAAAGATTGAAAAACATGTTTATCCAAGTTGGCTTACAAATTACAATAGTTATGATATTATCCATAACTATTAAGTAATTTCAATGTTAATATTTATTTTTATAGTAAAATTTGGGATATTGTTAGCTAAAATCATTCTATTTGAAATATTGTCTTTTTTAAAGTTTGATGACTCTATTACGGTTTTGTTCTAAAAAGACATTTTCATAGGTTAAGAGAAAATTTTTTATAAATGATAGTTTTAATTTGTAAGTAATGTGTCTTAATTTGAATGTACCAAAACAGGCCTCAAACAAGGCTAAGAGGCAAATTTGAAACCCTTCTTCTAACGCTAATGTTCCTACCTTAGTCTCGAAACATTGTTAAGGTAAATTTGCTTAAGGTATTATATGTTTATAATTTTGTACATTCTCGATTATTAAGGAAGAAGATTTTTTATAAATAACATTGATCTCATCTCTATGTATTCATAAACCAAAACATGGTTATTAGCATGCCCCTTTATTAAATTTGTAATAACATGAGCATTAAATGCCTTTACAAGATTAGGTGACATGTAAAAAACTAAAGAGTTGTAAACCAAACATCTTATTTACACAAAAGACAAATTTCAAGACAAATCATGACTTATCCATTTATAAAAGAAACTTAACATTTAAAGCTTTTTAGTTTCTATGCTCCTTAAGATATTTTGTAATATAAAAAGTCATAGTTCAAGAATTCAACTTTCAAATTCTTTTAGCCTCTATGCTTTTAAGAGCTTGAGGTCGAAGAACTTATATAATAAACCATATTGTAGGTCGAGCTATTAAAGGTTACACTTAGATTAATATTTCTAAAGGTTATATAAAAACCTCTAAAGGTTACATATTACATTTCAGTTATCACCTCTAGAAATTAGAAACTACTAAAACACGCATATGTGCTTAAAGGAAAGTCGATGTTTAACATTAGAGACAATTTTTGTAAAATATGTAGAACACCTTGAACTCCAAACTAACCAAACACCCAAAAACATTGTTTCCAACTTAGTTTAGCTGGAACCTTATTTTATCACAAATTAATCATAACATCAATTTTTTAAGGTGATTATTATATAAAAATCAACAAATATGTTAATTTAATATATTACTAAATTTCTTTACTTTGTTTTAAATTTATCCTACACTGAAGCTTTAATGTGTCTAATTCTAGATGATCACATAAAATATATCAAATTCGATTGCCTTGAAACTTAAAGGAAATGAGAGAAAGATAGCCTACAAAATTATCTCCAATGTCCTAGTTAAATAATTGCATTAGATAGAAGATTGCGAGAATATCTTACTTAATCCTGCTAAATAATTACAAATATATATTAGGGATCTCAAACTGTGTTTCAATGAATGCTCACAAAATTTATTTTGCATTAAATTAATCTTGGTTAAATTTAATTTTAACATAACGTAATTTACCTTGGTACGTTTTTGTTATAAATATAAGTCAATAATAAAACCAAATATAATATTTATTCGAATGTTAGTTAGTTTATTTAGTTAATTAGTCAGTTCTTAGTTAGTTTTCTAATAAGATATATAGAGTAGAAATTTCTTTTATTTTATATCTTTTATCAATTAATTATAAGAGTCTTCTCTTTCCTTTAAATTGTATGATGTGTGATGAAAATATATAAGAGTTACTTCTGTTTTTTTTATAATCTGTCTCGGGTTAACACATGTTTTGTTGAATCATATTTAGACAAATCTAAGATTCAATTCAATTTTAAAACATTGGGTTTGGTTTCTTTTTTCTTTTTTTTTCATTAAACTCAACCCAACCTAGTTGAGTTGGGTGGGTTGGATTAATTGGGTTACTATTTTAAAAAATATGTTTTAAAATTTATTTTTTTTTACAAAAATAAATTTTAAAATATTTTTTTGTTAGTTTTTTTAGGATATTTTAGAAAATAGACTATATTATTGTTATAACATAAAAATAAACAATAAATTATAGTTACAAATTATATGTTAAAACTAAAATAAATTAACATTAACATACAACTAAATTTTCAAACAATAATAACTAAAGAAACATTTGTTTAAAATAAAAATAAAAAGAATTTGTTCAAGTTAGTAAATCCATATAAATAAATACAAGTTTCGTACACAATTTGATCAAACTAATAAAAACATAATATTTAAAAGAAATACATAATTACAAAGCGTATAATTACTACGAAGTCAAGGTTGAAAGATCAACTTAAGTAAATTAGGAAAAATGTTAACAAAACAATCATTAATACATTAATTGTAACATACTTTATAGGATTGATTAAAATTTATTAAAACAATAAATTATGGGAATTTTATTTAATTAAGTAACGTTTTTTCTAATTTGGTAACTTTTAATAAATTTAACCAATAATAAAAATGCTTTACAACGAGTTTGTGAGCATTTCTCATGAGCTATTATTAGAGATTTAGAGTTTAAATTTTTAGAATCCAATTAATTGCGAACAAAAAGAGAAGTGAACATGATGATTAGTTTTTTTACTTTTTACTTTTTGACTTTATTGGAGTTAACTGCATATGCATCGAGTACGCATGATTGACATTACGTAATAAATAATAGTGTTCTAACCATACTGGGCAAAAATCCCAGTATAAGACTGACATACATCCATAAAATCTGGAACTTCTTTAATGTCCGACGATAAAGCCTACAAATCAACCCAAAATAAACGAATTTTTCACAAATATTCGCGAATCAAATGGGGGTAGGGGCAGCTGGTTTAACAACACACGCATGCACATATAATATCTATAATTAGAGGGGGTGTTTGGGGTACAATTTTGTGTGATTTTAAGTTTAAAATTAATTTGAAAGAAAATTATGATTGAGATTTAGTTTTTTTTAAATTAATTATAAAATTTGAATAAAATCAAATTAATATTTTATAGTTTTGTTTGATTTGATTTTGGGTGTAAAATTTTTATTATTAAGTATTAAAAAATATATTAAAAAACTTTATTTTTAAAATTGTATAAAATTTTTCTCACTCTGATAAAAATTATATAAAAGTAACAACTATTAAAATTAAAATATAAAAAATTAATTTATTTAAATATTTCATGTTAGTGGTAGTCATCAAATTCTATCAATAAAATTAAATAAAAAAAATTGTTAAAATATTTATTTATCAACTAATATATATTAATTAAAAATTCTAATTAAGATTAAGTCAAAATCTCATAAATTTAACAATAACGAGTAATTGTGTATGTCTTATTGAGAATTTGTTAAAATAACTAATATGAACAATTTGATTTGATTTGTTGTATTTTCAACATCTCAAACTCCAAAACGAATTGAATCGCACAGTTTGTAATTTTTTGCCGTTTTCAATTTTTGTGATTCAATTTCTGATTTTCAATTCGTTTTGATTCAGTTTTGAATATCCTATTAATATGTATTTTACAAAATCTATAATATATAATCTTTTAAAAAGTAAGAAACTGTACTCAACTATTTGGTATCCTAAAAATCATAATTAAAAGCTTGATAGACAATGTTTATAAAATATTAATTCAAATATCTATGTTTTTAAAATATTACATCAAATAGTATTTTTAAAAAAGGTTAGTTTCTAATTTTTTTATATTTATTCTTTTTTATTTTGAATATTTGTTATATTTATTTTTCATTTTTAATATTTTTTACATAAGATAATAATTTATTATATTTTTCTATTTATGCCATTTTATATTGATAGCTATATCAACCGATAATATTACTAGACGTTTAATAAGTTGTCCTAACAACTTTCAAAGTTTCAAATGATTTTTTATTTTCTTTTTTCAATAATTATGTGTCATATTTTAAACGTTCTTTCCTTCTTTTCTCCCCCCCTATTTGCTCCGTATCTTTCTTATTTCTTCCATATCCTTTCTTATCTTTTCCATAGATTTATCTACTCAAAATTGAGGTGAAGATACAAACAATTTCCACTTTTCATCCTCAAATTTGACACGATTTTTAAATGTGCCAAATTATATATAGTGACATAGTGTGTTAAAGCATCAAAGTCAAAGTGACAAGTCGTAAACATGTGTTATACACCTATTCAATATAATTTATCGGCTTAGTGACCTTTTCCTTTTTCAAGAAGCAAAAGTTGAAACATACTTTATGTCTTTATTTATTTTTACTTTTAAACTATAGCCCTTGACGCAAACTAATTAAGTAAATGCACCCTGAATCCGAATTGCACAAATAATAGTGAATATAATTCATCATATATTCTTATAAAAAATATCATATATACAGAGAAAAACGAGAGAGAATATACGTGTTGAGCAGAGAAATGCATGAGCCAAATAGTGATATTATAAAATATTCTATTATATTACCTCAATTTATAAACGAGAGATTTTGATCGTAATTATTAGAAGTGACGAATTAGAATAAATCACAGTACAAGAAAATACATATTAGTGTTTGTCAAAAGTGTCGAGATTTAAGGGTACTTTAGTGTCGATTCAGCGAAACTTCAAAACCATTGTCACTAACATTGACATTAACGTGTTTGTGTTAGTTGAAAGAGTTTGACGTTGAAATTGAATAGCATCAGTCAAGCCAATGCTTAGGTCGACATTAATATGTGAAGATAAAAAAAAATACCAATGGTATTGGCATAGTGCCGAAAGACACATCTAACCTAAGAAGTCAGCATAGTAAGGAAATAGAATCCGGCTAGTAACACACTTTTGTTTAGCACTCATCCAAAATTAATAGAGAGATTCATCAAGATGAATGTGACTCGCATCAATTTGTGTGTGTGTGTTTTTAATAAATTTCAGTCTATCACTAAAATATGTTTAGAAGGTGTGTCAAATAATATGTTACTAACGTTTTTTTTTTTTAATTATATAACTTTATATGGTGAGAATATATATGTAAAATAAAAGGAAAAGATGATATGTATATATATGAAATGTTAGACTTGATTTTGAATTTTCAAATCAAGTAAAACAAATCTATTTTTTTTCACCGTTATATTTTCCTCACCCATTATACTGGATCAAATGTCTGGTCATTTCATTTATTAATGATAAGAGATAGTTCGTATTTGTTGCTATGTATAATAATAATAATAATAATAATAATAATAATAATAATAATAATAATAATAATAATAATAATAATAATAATAATAATAATAATAATAATAATAATAATAATAATAATAATAATAATAATAATAATAAAAAATATTGATGCACAAATATTGTTCAAAAGACTATTTCGATAAGATGATCCCCTGTTAATTTTGTTGCAAGTTATGGTAATATTTTATGAACCTTTATTAAAGTACATTTAGTTTCATTTTTTTCTTTTTATACTATTTTTCTCTAAATTTTAATATTAAAAATATTATACTAAAATGCTTTATATATTTAAAAATATTGTATTAATATCTTTCTCAAAACCTTATATTAACATTCTATGCAAAATTAATAATAATTAAAAAAATAGAAAACAACATGCAATAGTTTTTGAAAGAATTGATGTAATTTGTTATTATATTTTTTTGCTACACCTGACTATATATCGATCGTCATAAAAAATATGAAAAACTCACATATTTTTATTTATTTATATGAATTTTAAAGTATTAAAATCAATCATATTTTTATTTATTTATTTATATGAATTTTAAAGTATAAATTAATAAAATCAACCAACTTAAATGAAAGATTTTAAATGAAAGATTGTTATGATTGAATATTAAAGGTAAAATTTATTAAAGTCACCGTAAATATTAATTACACTCGTCAAAGAATGGTTTTCCAAAATTATACAATTTATATATATATTTATGTTATTCACATATTTAATTTCTTGCCTCAGAACAAGCACAAGTATCAGAGCCTCATTATCATCGAGTACAAAAAAAATACTAGTGAATTACGACAATTTCCTCTAAATCTTTGAATATATTTAATAAAAAAATAACATCATGAATTCATGATTGATGAATGACCAGCTTCTAAATCCCTGCCAGTGGAGTTTTTGCAAAATTCATTTACCAGCTCCTTTCCAGCTGCATGATATCCCTCCAACTTTTAAGCGTGACGCCATGCTTCAAAAGTTGGTTATCATCATCCTCACGATTCTTGAATTTGCGACAGACATGTAATTGAGGGTACCAGGTCTAAATGAAGATTGAGGAATGTTCGCTTCTGGAACATAAGAATGATAAGGTATAATATGATTAGGTCCCTTTGCATTGCTTTGTTCGGAAGTATCGCTGTCAAATGCAAAACAACAAAGAATGAAGCTCAATCAGACACCAACAATTATATGTAAGAAACTTACGCTTATGATCCTTAAAACTAATACCCGATTAATTTCTGAAATTTGTTAAAAATTCGTGTGCTAATAATGGAGGTTTGCATTATGCCACGTCTATTTTCGGTAGCGTCTTTAAGACTAGCTGAATTATCCTACAGAACACAAACAACGTAAGAGGGACTCACACCTATAACATTTTTTTCTCTCTTTTCACATTAACACCAAGCAACTGCTGGTTTATAAATCATGTTGCTAGCATCCTTTTTTAACATATTCTCTCGGGTGAAATTCATATGGTCTCAATAAATCTTAGTATGTGAATCAAATTCGTGGAACCCATGTGAAACTTACTCCAGGTCCTAGGTCTCCTCTAGGATAAGGTTGTGGATGAAATAGAACTTCTTGGTCTTGCAAATTCTGCACAAAGGCATGCTTAAGAAGCTTTGCCGCAGATGGTCGATCTGCAGGCTTCCTTTGGAAACATTGCCGGAGGAAATCCTTTCCTGTTGAAGATAAAGTTTCAGGTATAGGTGGGGATTCTTGCAGTACCTTGAACATGGCTGAAGGCTAACAAATAAAAGTAAAACATAATAAGTATTTCCTCATTCTTCTTTGAAGGGTAAGGAAGAACAGTTAAAAATAATTTCTCTAATTTATATGACCTCTTTTATATTAAGCAAAGAATTTTCATGTACATGGGTCGACCATAATGAGTCAACAAGAATAAGAAGGTGCTCACCCCTTCTACTTCACTCCAAGGAGGTTTTCCTGTCAACATTTCTATAATGGTGCACCCTAAGCTCCATATATCAATGGCCGTGACAACATCAGGATTGGATTCATTCTTTATGGTACCTTTCACGACCTTCAATGGAGAGATAAAAGTCAAAAGGAGCATGTCATTACCTATCCAAAATACTATAGATGATTAGAGCCATAAAATACCTCTGGAGCCATCCAGTGAGGACTACCCTTCAAAGAAAGGTCATATGAATTCCCCATCATCTGGAAAAAGCAGATAGGTCAGATGCAAAGACTACTAGAAACAAAAGTAAAAGACAATAGATTCAATAGTAATGCTAACCATAAAGAAAATTAACATGAATGAGGTGGTTATAAACAGATCAGCAGAACAGCTATATATCTACCTAACTAAAAGAATATATATATATATATATATATATATATATATATATATATATATATATATATATATAAGTATAAAATTTAAAAACTTACAATTTTGGCCAGGCCAAAGTCTGCAAGCTTGACAATTCCTGATTCATTGACCAGCAAGTTTGCACCTTTGATATCTCTAAAGAATCGAATAAAGTTTTTAGCTAAATTCAAGATACAATGCCAATCAAATTTTATTAGTGAGATATAATGATTCCTTTCCATTATATATTCTTGTCACCTGTGGATGGTTTTGTTACTATGTAAGTAATCTAATCCAGAGAGAATATGCCTAGTAAAATTGCGAACCACAGATTCTGTTATAGCTCCACAATGTTCACGCATAAATTTACTGATTGATCCTGGGTGAACATATTCCATATATATGTACAAATGATTGCCAACCTGAAAATAGAAATGCTTCAAAACATCAATCTAATTTACTATCACAAATATCCTTAAATTTTCATTAGGTTGTATCAATTATAATTGGAACAAGAAGTTAACAATTAACTCACTATTTCACTTCCATAATACTGCACAATGTTGGAGTGGCGTAGTTGACGGAGGATTTTGATTTCCTGGACAATGGAACTTCTAAGAATAACAGCCTAAAAACCATCCATTTGGCAAAAGTAAAACATAATCACAATGGAAAAGGAAATGTGAAGATCTAGAAGTAGAAACTTGCATTGGAATTCAAAACTCTTCAGAATCTGTATGACAGTACAATAGACCGCAAGTATTTAGTAGTTTCTATATGAGTCAGAAAACATATCTTATTGGTGAGTGTATGAATGAGTGAATTGTACTAATTACTAACAGATTAATTGATAGAAAAAGATATATATTTTCTGTACTATCTAGAAAGTAAATCTTAGCAGCAATGTATATCTTTTAAGCCCTTGTTGGAATAACACTTCGGTACCAAATTATCATCCTAGTCTTGAACTTCGCTTTTGTTTACCTTACTTTTCTTTTCTCTTACAAAACAACTTTTGAATTATTTTATACTAGTTATCAGGGCAATGAATTGGAAAGCATAATATAGTAACAGAAGAAATCTAGACAAGCAGACAGGGGAGAGAAAGATAGAAACAAGTCAGAGCCATTGAAAATATTATAAAAGATTGAGGATGAAAATAATATTCCTTCCATGTTCAACTTTGCATGAACGTTTATGAATTTAGCTTTGTCGTCTCGTTTACGATAGAAATTAGCTTGCAGATTTAGGAGCTTAACTCCAATAAATATTGTAGAGCAATAGTTAAGGTCAGTCAAACAATGCTATATGGAGTTGACTCCGATATATTCTTACTATAAAACTACTTTCTCGTAGCCGTTATTTTTCAACAAGATTACACATACATAAAAACTAAGGGAAGAACCTGTTCCAGTTGTTTCATGGACTCAGCAGATGTAGGATCATCAGGAATTAAATTGAACTCCTTCATCGCACACGAGGCTCCAGTTTCTCTATTAGATAAATATTGATGCACATGAGTAAAATATATGAGAGGGCAATCTTTATAGCAGATGATTGTAAACTAGTAGCCAATGGCAGAACAATTAGAATCAAATGCATACAGGTTGGTTGCATGAAAAACACTTCCGAAGGTTCCACGTCCAATAAGTTTTCCTTTCTGCCATTGACCTTTCACAGATAATTGTGCTGGTAATGAAGCTCTAGGAGGAAGGGGTAACGGATGGGCATCAAAAAGGTTATTTTCAAGGCTCACCCTGGACAAAAGTTTATGGTTCTGAGATCCCTCCTCTATTTTAGGATTGAAGTAACGACTGAGGTTCAGCGGGCAATTAAGAGGAGAATGGTCTGGACGTTTAAGAATTTTAGATGATAACACTTTCAATTTGTCATTGACTTCAAGATAGAAGTTGATGGTAGGATCAAAGCAATCTACATTTCCTGATCTACATGGACTAGTTTCAGGACTAGTGATTACACTTGTTGGGGCACTCTTGGGCTTGGCAGCAACACCCAAATTCAAGTGGGGATTAACTTCAGAGTCATTGTCATGAGACACTACTCTGCGGTTATTACATGAACTACTGCCTGCGTTAACAAAAGGAGGTTAAGGATATTCCACATGGGTCGGTTTAATTAGTAATAAGCATAAGATCACGGATTTTAACTTCAATACCATCACAGGTTAAGGAAGTTCAATGTTGAAACACTGGAAAAAGAAATCACCTGTCAAGAAACTTGCTGCGGGAATATGCTCTCTCAGATTGTATTTTGCATTTGCAAGAGTGGAATCCTCCGAGGAGGATTTATCTAAAATGAGTGTAGGTTTCGTACTCGTCACCGTATCTTGATACCCTCTGTTACTGATAAATCGTTGCAATGAATCAACAAGTGGCATAACATAAAATAGAGTTGCTGATTCTATTAAAAGATAATAACTGAACTGGATCCGAATCATTATACATAGAAATAATACATTTTCCTTTCTCGTATGACAACAAGTTCGATACAGAAAATTCAAAATTAGAAAAAGAGAAACCATCAACTCCCTACAAAAGAGTCCAATAAGTTATCGGTGTTGATATTCTTACACTGCATCATTCACCAATATTAAGACAATTTCACAATAATTTTCCCATGCTTAATAACTGCACACCCATTTTTAAACTAACTTCATTGCTTATAAAAGACTCAATTAATCTATAGCTTAATATTGGTGGAAAAATGGTGTACGATGGACTTAAAAAGAAACAGTTTTCATGATAAGGACAAAAATTTATGGACAATGTAAAGTTGTCTAAAAACTAGAGAGATATACAAAGAAAGAAGAGATAAGTGATTAATAAGATAGGTGATATTATATTACATGAGAAGATAGATAAAAATAAATAAAAATTATTGATAGATTTTCTGAAAATTTAGATTTAGATTGTTTATATATCAATGTCCTAAACAATGTATACTAAATGCTGTGACAAAATATGTACTGGTTATAGGTGTAGAGTAGTAATAATTGTACATTAATTAATCATATGTTTAACTTACAAATATATACTAGACTAATTTCTTTCCTTTCGGGTGCGGTGGTTTTATCTCTTTCTAGGTGTAGATTAGTACTAGTTGTGGATTAATTAATCATTTTTCTAAGATTAATTTTTTTTTTTTCTTTACGGAGGTATACTATGCACTGTTGAATTTGTACTCTGAATTGGAGTATAAATAATTTTCAATGATTACCTGGAAACAGCAAAGCCATGTTGTTCTAACGACGATGAGAGGCGACGATTTACGGAACCGCAGTTGATTGACTTGGTTCGACGGGTCAACAGAGCTTCGGGAAGAGGCAGCGGATGCGGCAGAGCAGAGAGAGAGCGGTGGTCGGAATCGCCGTGGGATGGGTACTCCGGGGAACCTGGAAAAGAAGAAAAGTCATCGGAATGGAAGAAACCAATGTCTTGGTCGCCGAGGTGGCGAAGGTTCCTCTGCCTGGTCAACCGCCGCACCGAATAAAAATCGGCGTGGATTTGGTCGGGTCCGGTCGACGGCGACGGAGAAAGCAGGTTGCGAGGTGGATGCATGTGAGAACTGGTGATTATCGTTGGATGTTGGAAGTGATCATGCGAAACACAAAAGACTGCTAATTAATGCTTCGTTCTAACTTGTAAGTTCTAAGTAATAGAACATTGCAAAGGCACAGAAACAACATCGGAAACACCTAGGCTGTTTCTTTGGACTTTGGTTGTGCCAATAATTTCCAACGATAATTGCCTTGTGTCTGGGATATGAATGCATATTTCACTGTCCATGGCTTTGACTTTTGGTTGAAGTCGTTTTTTGTATCCGTGGACGGACAGAAACTCCAACCGTAACTCACTATATATCTAAATAGTAATTAGTTGTTAAATTGGGACTTGGGAGTGTATAAATAGAGACGGGACCAAGTTAATACGTAATCATCAGTAATTTTCTTTTGTTAAATTAGAACTACCATTTATTGGAAGATAAAATTAGTTTTACTCTTTAAGAAAGCTTTTGATGCTTTAATTTACTTCTATTAATATCAAACTGTTGAATCACAACTGTACTACCTTGCAGTTTACTTCATAACTCAAGATGTGTTGAAAGTATTAGTTAGAAATTGATTTTTAGTTGAAGTAGTTTTAAGTAATTATTGTATTGGTTTAAAACAATTTATATTGAGTTCAAGTGTTCAACTACTAATCTGTATATATATATATATATATATATATGTATGTATGTATAAAATTAATTTTAATTAAAAATAATTTGGCGAGTGTTTACACAAACATAAAAAATCATTTCTAACATTTATCACCTTTGTATCATTCATAAATAAATTTTAATTTAATATAAAATTTTTAGAGTAAATTACACCTACTTATAAGGTTTACTTTTATTAAATCTAGTATGCATATATTTTTTAACTTTATAATTTTTTTTTTTACTTTCATTACACTTTTCTGAAGATTTAATTTTATTACAATAATTCTTTATAGACAAAAATTAATAATATATTCATCTCTTTAAAGAATTTAAAGTATACAAAAAAAAATTTAAAAGTGTATGATAGATGTAATAAAAATAAATTTGTGTCTCTCATTTACTCTAAAATTTATAATTAAAATTAATTTAGATATACATCATGATTATATTTAATAATTTAAAATTAATTTTTATCAACTTTAGTTTCACTTTAATTTTATATTTATAAAAAAATTCATTAATGTGTGGAAATGCTATTCTCTGCACACATTTCGACTTTAATTTTATATTTATAAAAAAAATCATTATCAATTGTTAACAATATAATTGCACTCAAATATAGAAGAATATAATTATAAATAAATCTCTTAAAAATGTTATTCTCGCTAAATTGTTTCTAAAAAAATATAAAGCATACTTGTAAGTTCTTTTGTACATCATATATATATATATATATATATATATATATATATATAATATTCGGGGTCTCAGTTGTGTTGAGTTTATCTTAGATTTTCAGCATTTTATAATTTTTATTAAAGATTATTCTCGTTGTACTTAATTATTTTTAATGAAAAATCACTTAGTTGCTTTCTATATTTCAGACCTTTTATAATGAAATTAAAATTCAATTTGGTGTATTTATTCGTACCTTTCATAGTGATAATGCTCCTAAGTACCTTTCTCAGGTTTTTCAAACCTTCGTGTCTTCTTATGCTATTCTTTATCAAACTTCATGTGTCTATACCCCTCAACAAAATGAGATTGTGGAACGTAAGAATAAACACCTTATTGAAATAACTCGAACTTTTTTACTTCATGGTCTTGGTCCTCAACAATTTTAGGGAGATGTTGTTCTTACTATATGTTACCTTATCAATTGCATACTTTCTTCTGTTCTTAATAACCAAATGCCTCACTCTATTTTGTTTCCTCAAGACTCATTCCATCTATTACCTCCTCGAGTTTTTGACCCCACTTGTTTTGTTCATAACCTTAATCCTGGTCTCGATAAATTGTCTGCTCAATCTCACAAGCGTCTTTTTAGGTTATCTTAGGTCTAAAAAAGGATATAAGTGTTTCTCACCTTCTCTTCATTGTTACTTGGTCTTTGTTGATGTCACCTTCTTTGAATTTTCTCTCTATTTCTTGTCTAATTCCTCTTCTTTTGAGCCTATTTCTGCCTCCACCACCTCCCCTTTTGTCTTCCATCCTATAGATACGTTTGTTATACCTACCACTTCCACCTCCTCTCTGGGTTTATCATCGTCGATAGTATGTTGGACTAGTCATTGACTCTACTCCGATGCCACCTACTACGTCTCCTTCGACTCCTCTCTGTGTCTGATCTACCAATTGTTCTTCGTAAAGATATACACTCAACTCATAATCTTTTCCCTCTTTATATTATCATAAAATATTTAATAAATTTTTATAAACATATTTATTATATATTATATTTTTTTCTTGCATTATAGACCACATATGGTGTTTAAACTATTAGGTAAAAAATTAATGTATAATTGTTATTGATACAAGAAAATTTTATACATAGTGAAAATAAAATATAATATCTTAAAAATATGGATTGCACATTTTTTATAAAAAAATATTGATTAAAAATTACTTCTCTCGCAATGATAATTTAATTTATGATATTATTGAGTAAATAATTTTATAATTTTTGTATATTGATTGTATATTTATGTAAAAAAAGTAACATTATTTCATAAATATTGATTATTTGTTGTCAATTTATTAATCAGAGTCAAAAAATTAATTTTGTATAAATATACTAACTAATTATATTTAAATCAATGTTTAGTATGAAAGATTTGACAACACACAAAAAATATTAGTTAAATGTTTATAGTTTATAGTTTTCTTTTAGGAAGTTATAGTTTAGTTGTATATTATATGGCTAATAAAAATATTATTCATATTTTAACATAACAAAAACAAAAACATAAATAATTCATCCAGTTTTATCTTTGATGATTCTTCTTGGTCATATCTTCTTTTGCTTAATTTATGGTTGTGACTGTCTTGGCTCTGCTTTTTACCATTCTTGTTATTACCCTTTTCCTTTTCACGCTTCTTGACTCCATTCCTGCTTGATATTACACTAATAAGACCACTCGTGGTATTTTTCCTCCATTATTTTTTAAAACAGTCTCAAAGTCAGATCCTCTGTGTTCAATGGAGCAATTCATCCTTATCCAGTAATAGTCGTTTGACGTAAGAGCCACTAAAAGCTTAAGGTAGAAACAGGCAAGATGAGGGAGTTAAGGTTCGTTCCCTTATTCTCTTTGCTCACCCAAACATTAAGTTCCAATTTCTTGCTAAACCTTCTATTTGCTTTGTTTCTTCTACTATCTTTAATTTCCCTCCACACTATTGTTTCTACCCATTCACGATATTAATTAAGTTGGTTTCTGTAAAAAGAAAAATCGTGCCTTGTGTATGATTTTGGTTAAAAAATAAAAATTATAAGTAAATTGCAAGTCATAAAATAGCATATAATCTATGTGTCTGAGAAGTACTTTCAGATTATGATTTATTTAAAAACTATACTCCCGTTAGGTAAATTCCAAAATATATTCCTTTTTGTGTATATATTTTTTAATGTATATTAATTTATTTAATATTTTATGTAATGTAGAAAGCATAAGTTATATTAATTTTTTTAAAATCAATTTTTTAAAAATTATCATTAATTTTTTATTTGAATGATTAAATATTTTCTTTTACTATTTCCAAAATGTGTCTCTGTGTGTATATATATATATATATAATTTTACTTTTAAATTTTTAAATTTTTTTGAGAAAATTGTATAGCAATTTTGAATAATTAAAACTAATAAATTAGATTATAAAATGTTGATTTAAATAAAAAGATTTACAGTAAATGGACTAACAAGTATCCAATTTTTTTTTGTGAATGGGTGGATTTTTGTAGGAATCTGCATGCTTCATCGGAGCCTATGAAATCGAAACCGTTCATCTTCAGAAAGCGCTTCCCTGCTCCATTGATATCTTCTTTTTGTCCGCAGCTATGTTTTCCTTTCTCTACTAACACTCGCCACTCCTTCGACGACGTCGTTCCAGTTTGCAGCACCGTTTACTCTCACAGCTCATATAAATCAGAAAATGATGCTTAATTTTGGTCTTGATTGTTCGCTCCCTTTGCTATTATTTGTTTTCTACATTTCTGTTATGTTGTTGTGTTTTCTGTTACTTTGCTGTTATATTTTTCTGTCTGTAACCTCCTCCCCGTTTTTCTGTTAACAAGAATTAGAATGGAGTCTTGTTCCTATTCTCTACGCCTTCTCATGCTATTCTGTTCTAGCTTTATGATGGTATCAGAGCTCTTGATGCGCTGCTCCATCTTCGTTTTTCCATTCATGTCTTCCATCTATTCGAACATGAGTGAGGGAATGGATTCTCTAGTTAGTATTCACAGCTACCTTTACTTACATCCAGTGAAAATCCTGCTACACCCCTTCGTGTTTCAGAGTTACAACGAGAAGCATCATCCATCAAGCAAGGAGATCTCTCTGTAACTGAGTATTTCACTAAGTTATGCATTCTCTAGGATGAACTTGATAAGTACAGACCTGAGTTGATGTGCAAGTGCTCGACGAAATGCTCCTGTGATGTTCTTCCCAGCATTTTTCTTCCTTCTTCCAACTCCTTGCAGTTAAAAGGTTTTAGTGATTCAGATTGGGCAGGTTGCAGAGAAACAAGACGATCTGTTACTGGTTTTTTCTGTTTATTTGGGTGATTCTCTAATCTCCTGGAGATCAAAGAAACAAGCCATAGTTTCCAGAAATTCATTCGAGGCTGAATACCGAGCTCTTGCATCCACCACTTGTGAAATTCAGTGGCTTACTTATCTTTTCGATGACTTCCAAATCCCTTATGCGAAGCCAGCCTTGTTATTCTGTCACAACGATTCCACTATTCAAATTGCTTGCAATCAAGTTTTTCACGAAAGAACGAAGCATATTGAGATGGACTGTCACGTTGTTCGGGAGAAAGTTAATGTTGGTGTCCTCAAATTTCTTCCTATTTCCTCTTCCATGCAACTTGCTGATATTCTCACAAAAGCTCTCCATCCTCACGTTTTCAAGACTCCTTAATTTTGCTCTTGATTGTTCGCTCCCTTCGCTATTATTCTTTTCTGTTTTGCTGTTATTTGTTTTCTGCCTTTCTGTTATGTTGTTTTGTTTTCTGTTACTTTGCTGTTATATTTCTCTCTCGGTAACCTCCTCCCCTTTTTCTGTTCTTCCATTGTATATATTGGGGCCTATCTTTCATAATAAGGATTAGAATGAAATCTTGTTCCTATTCTCTGCTCCTTCTCATGCTATTCTGTTCTAGCTTTATGATTTACTGCCACACGCTCAAGTTCCCGCGTCCTGCGACTATCCGGTGGAGCCCACACCTCCAAAACACCGCTATCTTCATAGGTTCCCTCACGCACGAACTAGTGCGCGTTAACTCAAAAACTGGTAAGTTCGGAGTTCACACTGTGCTCAATGTTCGAAGATCCAACCAATTGAATAGCTCGTTTTTCTAGTGCGTCTTTTTTTTAATTATTTTTTTGTTTGTAAAATTATTATGATTTCAATTGAAATTTGGAACTATCATCGCTTTGGTTGGTAGATTGTGAACGGAATGTTTGTTTACTGGGGTGCTTCTGATGATGTGGAACGGTGTAGCGGAACTTGCTTTGGAGCACTTGAAACCAAATGATTTTATTTATGTTTCAGGTTCTTTGGGGTCTTATACTAAACCTGATGGCAGTGGAAACCTCCGATTGTATTATAAGGTCCATTACTCTCTCTTTTGTTTTAAGTTCAGTTCCCCAATTTTGGTTACTTTGATATGACAAAGCTTTTACATGTAGTTTGTGAGATAGTTTTGGTGTTGATCTCCATTAGAATTGGGGATTCATCTCAATCGCAGTAATCTACATCAGAAATGTTTGCATTTTGATATAGATTATAGAATAGAATTAAGGAGTTGTAGGGTGGTTTAGGGTGGTGTAGGGTGGTCTAATATGAGACAGGGAGGAAATTGTCATTGGTTTGAATCCTTATATTAACAAAAACTAACATATTAACCACTAATATGTGTCTATATATAAAAAAAAGAAGATAGAATAGAATACACTTAAAGAGGTGAAACTCAAATTCTGATTGGAAAACAACCTCAAAGAACACTTAAGGGATGAGTAGTTAGTATGCACTTTGGTACGATAGTAAGTTGCATGTACTAAAGATCTGGTTCTTGTTTTAATGGTGCTCTGGTTTGCACGAGCTATTTCTCGCATACTAGGGTGACTAACAATTGAAATGTTGTTTGGTCGTTTCTGGTTGCTGGAACTAATGGTGGTTTTTTGGTTCAATTTTATACTTGGATGTCATGTTTGGGAAACTGTTTCAGCATAGCTTTTTACTAAATATATAGCATTCAACATTTCTCATGAATGGGGCTTTCTAATGTGAAGTTTTCTATTCTTTGCATGCCCCTAAAAACAGGTTTGATTCACTGTACGCCAGATTATGACTATCAGTTAATCCTGATTGTATTCAGTATTCACACTTTAAGCTGCAATGATCTTTTAAGGCTTTAATAAGTTTTCGCAGATGTCTCATTTAGTCTGAGGTTGGATTAATTTATTTTAAGTTCAAAATAGCTTGTAACCAATATCCTTCAAAGTGACATTTTGAAAGAGAATAAAGAAAAGGAAAAGCAACTTCTCCTATAATTTAAGCAGATCCAAAGATGCTATTATTATCCTATATTACATTATACTATATTACATCCCTTATTAATATCTTATAGTTAAATGGATATTTCATGTCAAACTATTCCTCTTATGCCTATTGCTTCATCAATTATCATGTTGAGAATATGGGTCTTAATTAGATTTTTGTTCATGCTTGTTAAATTAAATCCCATCCTTGAAATGTATTAATGGCATTCATCTGCTCAGAAAATCACAATTCCTCATTTATCATTACATTTTTTTTATCTAGACATGTGATATTTCTCTTTTTCTTTGTGTGTGTAAATCTTGCATTTATTTCTCTACAGGTAGACGTGAAGGATTTTGAGTTTGTTGATCAAAGTTCTGGTTCTCATAGCCACAAGAAGTTGGAATCTATTGAAGGTATGTTTGGTTGCTTATATGTTCACACAAATGTTGAGAGCTGCTGTTTTCTTTGATATTTTTTTTTTTGTGTGTGGAAGTGGTAAAAAAATTGCTCAACTAGTTGGTTGACATAGACTAGACAATTTATTTTTACAATCAAAGTTTCTAGCACAAGCAAGTGGAGATGAATATTTGTTTTCTATTGACAGAACAAATTTTATTTTAGTGAGAAAAGAGAAAAAAAGGACAGATTAGGGAGGCAAATATTGATTTAGTAAATCTAGTGATATCTGAAGAAAAGGAATCTCTAAAAAATCTTATGCAATTTTTGTGCTTTTTAAGCAATAACTTTTGTAGGGTAACATTACTAAACGAGGTTTTGCTGTGTACTTCAAGACGTACAAGTTTTACTGGCTAAATTTTGGGAAAAGCATATTCTGTTCTCGCTGTCATATCTTCTCATAGATCTTTGCTTGTGCTAGGGATTAGGCTTTTGTGTCGTTCTCTATTGAGTTGGTTCTACAATTTTTATAGTTCATTGATCTTAAACTGATTTTTTTTTTTTTTCATGCATTGTCATGTTCCTATATTTCTCATCTTAAAAAAATGTTAGCCAATGCTGGCATGCAAAATAATCAAAATAGGCTTCACCTTTGGCAAGTGTTTTTTGCCAATCCAAATGAGTGGTGGGATCAAAGAAAGCGCAAGTTAAATCCAAAGCAGTCTGATTTTAAGAACAAGGACACTGGTGAAGTTTTATGGCTATGTAATTATGATCCTCCATGAGTTAAAAGACAACTCCAATTGCTTTACTCAAAAATGGTCGAAGGATCTGTAGATCATCATTCTCGTGCCACCACCTGGGTTTACGATGAGTAGCTGATATCATACTATCAATAGAAGAGCAAAAGAATATGGGTAATGGAGCCTTATACATGATTCTTTGTACTTACCGATACCATTTGGAATGAAATATACAACATAGTGTGAACTTGGCTATGAATTATAATTTTATGTAAGAGAGTGGAAATCACTATAATAATGATAGTGATTAGTGGCACTATTCCCTAGGCAAATATCTCAGCTGTAAGAAGGTTTAGCTCTCTTCATAATTGCTCAGTAGCTGGAAAGAATGAAAGGGTTTAAATTGATGATTCCAATTCTTGGTCTAACACGAAGATTGAGTTGACCAATTTAGTGAATCCACTAATATTGTAATTATATAGCAATTGTTCTTTCTTTTTATCTCTCTGGTACCAATTTTGATACACTGAATTTTTCTTCTACTGTGGTTTTTTCTGTCAGTGTCAAGGGTTTTCTAGTTAAATTTTTGTGTTCATTCTTCTTTTGTATATGTTACACATTATTTCTATCAATAAGAAATCTTAGTAATTTATTATAGATATGGTAAGCCCATGTACCGCATTTGTGCGGACGAATTGTAAAGGTACTTGGGACGGAAAAGCGAAGGAATACTTTGTCTTAAGATTATGTATATCAATCCTGGTGGAAGCTTCATATACTGTGATTTTTACATCCTAGACACATGTAAGGTATTCCGCGTGTCTGGAACAACATTTATCCACGTCAGAGCCCAAAAATCATGTCTAAATTTACAATTGATGCGTAAGATACAAATATTTATTTCTGTGAGACGTGGATCAAAGTGGACATGACTTGTTCCAAACATGCTAATATTAAACTAGCATACTATAGAAACTGTTTTTCCCGGGTTGCTTAATCATGTCGGGGTCCGTTATAATTTAGCCTCTTATTAATTTTTCATTATTTTTTCTCACTTCAATTTTCCTGGGCAACATCCAATATACAGCAACTACATTGTAAAGTTAAAAACGTGACTTTTGAAGAACAGCAAATCGTATGGCGGCAGCAGCATCACACCAAGTAACATTCATAAAATTATTAATTATCAATTATTAATTTCGCCTTCAAGTATTGTTTATCCTTAAAAAAACAAGTTAAGTAGTATTACATGTCAAGTTATTCTTGAAATTATGAACTTGATTTAAAATACATTAAGTTAAATTAAAGTGATAGATATTTGATAGTATTTCAGAAATGAATTTAAGTAGTCCTACTTTAAGGACCAACTGATCAAGAGAGCAATAACTGGGGGACCAAAATCAGTGGTTTATTTAAACTTTTAATTTTTAAATGCATGAGAAATATGCACTTAAAAGGACGTTGGTTTGCGACGCTTGGGTGTGAAAATATATAGCTTAACTTTATTTTCATGGCAATCGAGACATATGTGATGCTTATATTTTTAGGTTCCTTTGGAACTGCTTTTACCTATGAGGTAATAATGGCCGTCGTTCTTTTTGTTCATTCTATTATTGTTCACTTTATAACAGCCGTAATTGGTTTTCAAAAACATCCTAAATGATAGACTTATTAGAATTGAAGTTGGAAATGTTGTAGGCATATTTTTAAGCAAGCTCTTACATTGCAGAATTGGGCATAGAGGTGTGTAGTGGTCATCCCCAGGAAATTTAATTAAAAACTAATGAAAATTCCATGTCATGGTCACTGGTCAGTACATCTTTCTTTGGTGGTGATTCTACTTTCTATCCTGGTTGCTTTTGTTATGGAAATTTTGGTAAAGGGGTTCTGTGAAGGGATACTAACAGTGGTATGAAAACTATAAAGTGTCTTTTCAAATTTGTGGATGCGGAAATGAATGTAACTTTTGGCATTGTAAATTTGTGGATCCTAAACCTTCAGCATATTTTATTGACTCTTATGGTGGAACATGATGTTACTTTGGCTGGAGACAGAATGTGAACCTACTTCCCCGCCAAGACAAAGTCGGTAATTAGTGTTATATTATTATTATTATTATTATTATATGCAACTCCTTTCCCTTGTTATGCACTATGCGTAAGGGCAAGTTGAATGCTTGATTCAGTGGAGACTATAAAGCCATGAGCACAAAGCAAAGACTCAATCTATCCGTCCTAGAAGAGCTCTTAAAAATGAAACATACATTATGTGTGGCTATGAAGGATGTTGTAGCCCAATTGGATAACAAGGCTGTCTCAAGACTTAGAAGCATTCTGGTTGAATGCTACGGCATGATTGCATTTTAGTTTGAATTTCGGAATGTGAGGTTGAACCAACTATATTTATCAATGTTTTGGGAGTTTTGCACTTTCATCTTGTGCTATTAGTTTACTCACAAAACGGTCCACCTTCATTTTGACTGCTACGTAGTCTATTTCTGCTAGTTTGTAATTTCCCAAACGATATGTTTCCATTCCATGTAGGGAAGAAAGTTTTGTTTAGACTTCTCATGGATTCAATAAAATAGACACTGATGATATAGTTTACCATTTTTAAAGTTATAATTTCCCAAACGATATGTTTCTATTTCTGCTACTTTATCATTTTTAATTTTAAAAGGGATCATCTATGGTTGTTAAATGTTAAGCATTGCTAGCTTAAATTTTTAATAAGAAAAATAAGACGATAAAAAAAAAGTTTTAAAGTCACAAAAAATAAATTAAAACTTCCTTGCGAGAGAATTTAAAATTTGACATATTGCCTGTTTGCATCAATAATTAAAATTTCAGTGACAATATTTTGTGTGATATACATTCTTTTGTCTTTATTTGATCTGAATATGGGAGGTCCACATAGGGCAACTCTATCGAAAACATTCATCCTCTACTCTAGCTAGGTGGTGACAGACTGACAGTGATAGTAATACTTTAACTCCACCAGAATGAATATAAATAAAGACCAGACCAAACAAGGGTAATAAGCTCAGCACATTGTTAAAGTCCAGTATGATGTGGGTTTGAAAATTTTTTATTAATAAAAATTAATATATTCACAACTAAAATTTATTTATTTATCCAAATTATAATTGAAATATGAAAATAAATATGTGAATAATTATTTGAATTTGAGAATTAACACACAAGACACAAAAATAAACATTAGAACTGGCTGAACTGCTGCCCTTATTGCTGTAGATTTATGTACAGCCATATTTTAAACGATGCTTAAATATCTTTTGATTGATATATTAGTCAATTTTGTGTTAAATTATTATAAATTTTTATTTTATATTAAATTAGTAATAATTTTTTTAGTAAGTAAAACATTTTATATTTTAAGATGCTTTAAAAAGTAATGACTTAACACAAAACAAAATTCTATAAAAACTCAATACAAATTAAATTCATTGATATATTAGGAGCTCAAAACATATATAAAATTTAAAAATTTTAATTAAAATATTTTTAATATAAAAATTTTACACTATTATCTAATTATTAGCTATTATGTTACAGTTTTGTAAAAGAAAAAAAAACTATTATGTATGATAAAATTATTAAATTTTGCGTAATCTTATCCCTAGCTGGTAAATTTGTCTTATAGTCCTCAACTGAAGTAAAAAATTCTGCAAAGGATATAATTAGATTATTTGGAGTATAGACAAAGACCATTAAAGGTGAAGTCTATGTGCAATTGTGCATCACATAATTTTCTTTTTGACTCTACGTCTCTGATTGGAGTGAACTTATAAGCGTTTTAGATAGATTCCATGATGAACGAATCGTGGGGTGCTGGTGTTGGCGAAGGGCATAGTGGTCATTGCAGTAGTCAACGTGGTTTTTATATCTTTATATAATCGACATATGATTCATACAGTGAGTGCTTTTGATTAAGCACGCTTCAATTGTCACTCATTCCCGTTCCATAAGCTTCTGCTTAAAGGATGATACCTTTTTATACAGATTACAGAAAATACTTCAAGCAACAAGCAAATCTAACAACACATTTTTATGTCTAATGGTTATTATATCTCATTCTTGTGTTTAAGAGGGGATGTTTTCTGTAACTTGTCCTCTTGGAATTACTTTCAATTCTTGTTATATTTTTCATATATTTAATACAATCTCTTTTAGTGTATATATATACATATGTACCACCAGATTATCTATTAGTTACGTGTGTATTAGGTAAAAAAATATTTTATAATAATTTTTAACAAGAAGTTTTATTTATAATATTAGTAAAATAAATTGTTCATTAATATTATTTATTAGAAAAAATTATACTTTAGAGATTTATAAAATAATAAATAATTTAATGATCTTGAGGTAGGTTTTATTTTTCATAAATAATTCTCGTAGTTTCTATTGCAATTAAACTATTTAATTTACAATATTAATTATATTTATTATATTTTTAGGGTTTATAGAAATTAATTGGTTTGAGTATGATTTTTCTTCCTAAATAATATCTATAGTCTCTACACTAACTAAAATTATTTTAATTTATGATATTATTAATTAATTAATTTTAAATTTTTTTAGTATAGATATTTTAATAAAAAAATTATAATTCTTAACCGTACAAGAAAATTGCACCCTCATTGGTTTTAGTTATTTTATTTGATGTCTCTTTGTATATTATAGTTGTTGACAGCATATTAATGATCTAAGTTTAGAACTCCTCTTTTCTTTTCTTTTTTTTTTGTCTTGAATTCTAGTTTAATTTTTTTTTTTTATTTTAATCACTATACATGTGACATTGTAATTGTAAGGAGACTATTTTGTTGTAGGATTAAAATTTATTCTTAATTCTATTGATGATTAATTGAAGTATTTTTATGTTTTTGTTAATTTTTTTTTATTTAATCTTTATTATTTTTACATTTTCACATGTAGCTATAGATAATTAGGGATGGACGGAAGGAAAACCTAATTAATAGAACTCCAGAAAAAGAATTTAAACATTATATCACAACAAGTAGTTTTGATAAATTAAGTATTAATTCAATTAAAGATATGTTCAACCCTAAAATAAGACAAATATTATATTAGGTTAATTCATCTTTGTAGGTAACTAATAAGAAAACTAATTTTATTTCTCATTATTAACATTATTAAATAAATTTATTTATTTTTTTATCATAAATATTTAAACATAAAGAAATTATAAAGTAATATAGAAATTAACTATGTTTAGTAGGATTTTAAATAAGTATTAATTTATTTGCAATTATCTTTTTGCAAAATGCATAACCCCGTATCAGAGTTTACAACAGCTTACACATCTAACTCAACCAATTAAGCTAAACACACTTTATATTATTTTAAATTATTTAAATTTAAATAACAACTTTATCATAGATATTTAAATATTATTAACTAATTTATTTTTAATCATACTAACATATTAAATAATTTTATTTAAATTTTTTATCATAAATTTTTAAACATAAAGAAATTGCAAAGTGTACGAGAATTGCCCAGAAGACTATTCCAGTCTTCAGTCCGACCGAAATCCCACAACAGGAGCCAAAACTTAAAATAGATCCACCAGGACTTTTTGGTCTTTGGCCCTAGTCCGAAAAGATATGTAGATTGCAAACGACATACCAGAAGGATTAAGATATAAATAATTAATTAAGCTTAAGTTAGATTGCTCAAGAAAGATTAAAATTATTATCGTATTACCTGATTCTTAATTACACACATGGTCCAATAGGTAAAGGCACACCAGACCATTATAAATATGTTCCAAGGAGGTAAAATTGTCCACTAGTTTGACATTTATTGATATTACACTCTCGCTAAACTCTATTCCTGACTTGAGTACAAAATTCCTTTTGCAAGTACCCGACCTACAAAGACAGGCCGAAGCATTGAGTTACCTATAGACCCATAAAAAGACGTATCCAACTATTCTTAGTAGGTACAGAAATTAACTGTCTTGAGTAAGATTTTATTTTTCATAAATAATATTTGTATTTTTTATTATAACTAAAATTATTTAAATTTATAATAGTGTTAAGTAATTATATTTATTTTTTAGTTATAAATACTTTAATAAAAAATATAAAATAATATAAAAATGAATGGTCTTTAGCATAATTATGTTATAATACTTGTATTATGTTATAATTAAAGTATTTTGATTGATAATATTATCAGCTAATTAGAATTAAATTATTCTTACTATAAATATTTATTTTAATAAATAAATTATAAAATAATAAAATAATAGTCTTGAACAAAAAATATTATATTTCTTTGTAGTTTTATATAACTAAAATTATTTAATATTATTAAATGATTTTATTTTAAATAATTTATAAAATAAATCATAAAGTAATATAGAAATTCATGATCTTGATTAAGATTTTATCTTCTTAAAAAATATTTATAGTCTTTATACTAACATTAATTTATGATATTATTAACTAATTATATTTAAATTTTATCATAAATATTTTACAAAAAACATTATAAAGAAATAAAAATTTATGACTTGAGTATAACTTTATTTTTCATAAATAATATTTTTAGTATCTATAATAACTAGAAATATTTAATATAATATTACTAATTATTTATATAATTTTTTTCTTATAAATATTTAAATAAAAAATTGTAAATCAATATATAATTAATAGTATATTAACAAAAAATTAATAGCATTATTTTTTCATAAATAATATTTATAGTCTATATTATAAACAAAACTATTTAAATTTATAATATTGTTGTTAATTATATTTAAATTTTTTATCAATATTTCAAAAAATATAACATAATATAAAAATAATAATCTTGAATAAAATTTTATTTTTCGTAAATAGTAGTTATAGTTTTTATCTATTAATTTATTATATTATTTTAATAGTTGTAGTCCCAATAGAAATCTCATTAAAGGTCGTATGTGAACAAATGTTAAAGGTTTTTAATCTTTTAAAGAAATAATCACGTAATTCTTCAAGATTATATATATATATATATATATATATATATATATATATATTTCCAAAACTATCACTAACTACTTTTACAACCTTATCATTTAAGATCACAAGGTTGCCAAGTTATCAACCTTCTTTAGGAAGCCTAATCAGCACTAATCAAGTAGCCTCTTGAAACTCCTTAAGAAGGTCATTAAGATGATTTATTACGATCATCGTCGGTTACAAGATAACTTAAAGAAACACTTAATGAGTAATAAAACACCATTAGTGCCACATTATGAGTAATAAAACACCATTTGTACCATAATAATCATGTTTCAAGTATAAAGGAAAGAGAATGTAATGTAAAAAACCATCTCAGAATTAACATTGAACCACCTTGTTTGAATTAAGGTAAGAGTGTTCCTTGTAGGTACTCATGTCATTGCCATTGCTATCTGAAGGATTTATTTGGTGGATTTGTCAGAGAATACGCAAGCCATTTTTCGGGATGTACATTTGGCGCACACCGTGGGGTCATGTAAAACTTTTCCTAGCCACCACTTCATCGCAAAACAATGGTGATAACAGAGGCATCAACCTTCTCTGAGTTTCAGAGACAGAACGAAGAGCTATGACACACCATCTCACAATTGCACACCCACAACAACAACCATGAAGGATGAACACATGCCTCTCATTCAGGAACTGAACACACATGAGTCAAAAGTAAAGCAAAAATGATAAATGACGAAAAATGACTTTATTCATTTAAAAATTCATGAAAGTACAAAGTCGACGATTACAAAATGTCATAAAAAGTACAAAGTTGTTCAGCAGAAATAATACAGAAGAATAAAAATAAACAGAAGAATAAAAATAAACTTAAGGCTATTTACTTAGTCGTTGTTGTTGAAACTCCCAAACTTGCATTTCGCACCCCGCGAACCCATACCAATGTTGCTTCAAAAGCTCTAGCACCTCAATAAGTCTCGGAGCCTTAGTCACCAACCCCCTTGGGAACCCCAATCAGCATGGATCAAGCTTATTGAACTTCTTAAGAAGGTTATTTAAAATGATTTATTACCGTCGTTGTTGGTTATAAGACAACTTAAAGAAGTACTCAGTGGATAATAAAATACCATTAATGACACATTTTGGGTATAAAACATCATTAGTACCACAATAACTATGTTTCAAGTACAAAGAAAAGAAAAAAGATAAGATAAAAAACCAATTTAAGAATTAACAATAAATCACCTTGCCTGACTTGGACGTCGGAGTGCTCTCTGCAAGTATCTCTGACACCGCTCTCTCAAAAATTTATTTGATGGTAAACTTATCAGAAAATATACAAGCTATTTTTCGATTATTAGAATATATATATTCATTTGTAATCTATCACTCAAACAAGTACTTACATAAAAAAGAATATATATATATATATATATATATATATATAAATAAATAAATAAAGGTAAAATTCAATCGGATCAAAAGAAAAAGGAAAAAGAAACAAAAAGAATTAAAAAGACAAAAAGTTATGTCAGCTGCTTTAATTTCTTAAAGTCAGTGGTGGAGTTAGGAAAAGTCTTGAAGAGTGCACGTTTAAATTATGGTCATCCCGCGAAATGGACAAATGATAGATAGGCTTTGGAAAGAGTATCTATAGCATTGATTTTTATTCTTGCATTTAAAAAATGGAATCCTATTTAGACTTATACTCGTGTAAACAACTGCGATTTTCATTTTTGTATTTATTAGACACTTATTTATTCATATTTGTATTTTGACTCTTATTTTTTTATGTAGAGAGAAATAATATTTTAATATGATATATACATAAAATAAATATAATAAAAAAATAAGAAAGTAATATTAATTAAATATAAATATTATCCAAATTCATAGTAACTCAATAAAATAATTTATAAAATTTAAATTGTAATTATTTAATAAAAAATAATTAAATTAAAACATCAAATTAATTATTATATAGTACTTGTTTATCATTTAACACATTAAATAAAACAAATATATTAATATAATAATAATATTATATTATAATTATATGTAATATTATATATACACACACGGTAGGACAAAATAAATTAGATACTATAGCAATAATGTTTGTAAGTCAAACTTGTCATACGTCGAAATCCAAAATGCATTCATTTATCTATTAGGAAATGAGTGTATTTTATCGTCTATTCCTAAATTTCTAAAGCCTTACCCAACTGTCACCTTAAAAAAAAAGAAAAGGTTAATTAAATTTGGTGCAGAATAATAAACTTGTATTCTGATTAACTAAATTTATTTTGGTAAATATTAATTGTTGGAGAATATATACCACTTGTTGATGATTAATCTACCTATCTTTAGTGAGATATTCTGTCACCTACATTCTCTTTTCATCCACTCTTAACTTAAAAAATCCAACACGGTAAATAATAATAGTTAGATATAGTCTATAGACTTGTTGGTGATAAACAAACTACATGTACGGAATTTTATCACACTGGAATTATTAAAAGAAATCAGCCGCGATTTCTGGTAAATCTCTTATAGTATTACTGATTAAACAAATATATTAATTATATAAATCAAATTTTGGGTTGGGGTAATTTTTTTTCACACTGCATTTTGGTTATGTATTTTTCTTAAATTATGTATATTTACTTTTGGGTAAACAGTCTTTGTTTTAAAAAATTGTTAGATTGAATTTTCATTAATATTATTTTGGTACATCCAAAATCCAACAATCATTTGATAGTTTATAAATACTCTTTTTCGTTAACTTCTTAAGACCTATTACAAAATAAAATCAAACTTTTTTTATTCACCTAATTTAAATGACTAAATGGATAATTTTTTAAGATATTTGCATTTGAACAGAAACAGAAAGAAATAGAAAAAGAATCAAACTCTAAAAAAAGACAAATAATCTCTCTAAGTATAATTTTTCTATTTTAAATCTATTTTGTTTAAAATTACCTGACTTAGTCATTAAATTCCAAAACAAACAATATGGTATAGCTCATCTAACAATGTCCTAGGGCCGGTGTCTGACATTGTTGGGAATGGAAAAGAAGGTTACTTTATAAGCAGCAGGACAAATAGTATTAATTTTTACATCTTTTGTACCCTCAGATTATTTTATTAAACTGTGTTATTGAACTTCAAGGGTGCGATTGAGAACTGCACACTTAGAAACTTCTGGGAATCCTCT
The DNA here is from genome assembly GCA_037954015.1 of Psophocarpus tetragonolobus. NCBI lineage: Eukaryota > Viridiplantae > Streptophyta > Magnoliopsida > Fabales > Fabaceae > Psophocarpus > Psophocarpus tetragonolobus. The sequence continues at coordinate 2,591,148 of CM075695.1, read as the reverse complement.
TTCCAATTTTAGCATGGCAGGAGTCACTTGCAAAAGAAGACATCACTCCAAAACAGACAACCTTTGTGGTGAATGATTTCGCCATTTGGGAAGATGGCAGGAAAGAGCATTGTAGATTTATCGTTATAATATAGTCAATACTGAATAGTCAATGCAGAGTAGAGACAGTGGGAGAGGAGTGATGCACTGACAGACAGACAGACAGTCATATTCTACAAGTGTTGAAGAGGTTACGATGAAATTATGTAAATTTATATACATTTTTGAAGTTGTTTTTCTCTATAACTAATTACTAATTACTAATTACTTTCTATGCTAAATTTGTAGGGTTTATGAGTTGTACAGTGTGATGTAATTAATTAAGAAAAGGAAATATAATATTAATAGTTGGATTGAAGGTGTTTTTTAAGAGAGGAGAGAGGAGTGAGGAGTGGGTGGCTAAGAATTAAGAAAGAAAGAATGGCGCTGAACGACTTCTTCGCGGGGGAGATAGCGACGGAGCTTCTGAAAATGCTGATAAACATATCTCGGAAGTCCATTCTATGCAGGGCGAGCGCGGAGCAACTGATAAGCTACATCCACGAGCTGCTACCGACCATAGAGGAGATAAAGTACTCCGGCGTGGAGCTCCCGGCACAGCGGCAGTCCCAGCTGGACCGCCTCTCGGAGATCCTCCGCTCCGGCGTCGAGCTCTCCCACAAGGTGCTCTCCTCCAGCCGCTGGAACGTGTACCGCAACCTCCACCTGGCCAAAAAAATGGAGAAGATCGAGAAGACCGTCTCTAAGTTCCTGCTGGGCCCCATGCAGGCCCACATCATGGCCGACATCCACCACACCAGCTTCCAAATGACCGAGCGCTTCCACCGCCTCGACAACTCCGTCCTCAGATTGGAACACTTCTTCGGGAACATGAAGATTGGTGTTGGCGCCGGAGGCTGGGTCCAGGACGCCGTTAGGAGTCTGCACCATGATTTCGTTGACACTACCTCTGCTGTTGGTTTCGGTTTCGGCATGAATAAGGTTCGGGAGTTGCTTCTCCTAAGAGACGATCTTTGGATGGTCGGAATTTCTGGGATTGGTGGCTCCGGGAAGACCACTCTCGCCAGAGAGCTCTGCAAAGATGATCAAGTCAGATGTAAGGTTTTTCAAGGACATTGAATTACCAAATACCAAGTTTCTAGTCATTGCTTCTTAGTTTTGTGTAATTTGTTTTGGCAGGTTATTTTAGGGACAGGATTTTGTTCCTGACTGTGTCGCAGTCTCCTAATTTGGAGCAGCTGAGGACCAAGATTTGGGGGTTTATAATGGGCAACGAGAGGTTGGATCCCAATTATGTGGTTCCGCAATGGATTCCGCAGTTCGATTGCAGAAGCGACGCTCGCACTCTGATTGTTTTGGATGATTTGTGGACACTCAGTGTGGTGGAGCAGCTTGTGTGTAGAATACCCGGTTGCAAGTTTCTTGTGGTTTCCAGGACTAAATTCCAAACGGTTTTAAGTTATGAAGTGGAATTGCTTAGTGAAGATGATGCCTTGTCTTTGTTCTGTCACCATGCTTTTGGACACAAATCAATCCCTTTGGCTGCTAATGAGACTTTGGTCAAGCAGGTAATGAATGCTCATGACAATTTCAATTTGGTTAAGTTATCTTGTGGACTTTCCTTACCTTCTTTGTTGTTTCTTGTGTCCACTGTCAAAATAGGTTGTGAATGAGTGTGGAAGGCTTCCTTTGGCTCTTAAGGTGATTGGAGCTTCTTTGCGAGATCAGACTGAGATGTTTTGGATGAGTGTTAAAAACAGGCTATCTCAAGGCCAAAGTATCGGGGAATCCCACGAAATCAATCTAATTGAAAGAATGGCAATTAGTATCAATTTCCTACCGGAGAAGATCAAGGAGTGTTTCTTGGACCTGTGTTCATTTCCTGAGGATAAAAAAATCCCTCTGGATGTTCTCATCAATATGTGGGTTGAAATCCATGATATTCCTGAAACAGAAGCTTATGCCATTGTTGTTGAGCTCTCTAACAAAAATCTTCTCACCTTAATGAAAGAGGCACGGTATGCGCAACTAGAAGGCATATTTTTATTGATTTCATGACTTAATTTTCTTGTTTTATCAGCTGAAATGAACAACATGTCACTCTTAACACCCCTGTGATGTTTTGATGTATCAGTGCTGGAGGCATGTATAGCAGCTGCTTTGAAATCTCGGTTACTCAACATGATGTACTGAGAGACCTGGCCCTCAATTTGAGCAACCGTTCGAGCCTTAACGAACGTCGGCGAATAGTTATGCCAAAGCGAGAAAATGGAATGCCCAAAGAGTGGCTGAGATACAAGCACAAACCTTTTGAGGCACTGATTGTTTCAATTCACACAGGTATATGCCGATCCCTCTTTAAATTGCCCTTTATATTGCTTCTTCCGTCATTCATCTTTGTCATGAATCTCACATTGCAGTTGAAATGAAAGAAGTGGACTGGTGTAATCTTGAGTTTCCAAATGCTGAAGTGCTGATCATTAATTTCACATCCACTGAATACTTCTTGCCTCCTTTCATCAATAGAATGCCAAATCTGAGGGCGTTGATAATAATAAACTACGGTGCAACATATGCTTGTCTTCACAATGTTTCAGTTTTTAAGAATTTGTCCAACTTGAGGAGCCTCTGGCTTGAAAAAGTTTTGACCCCAGATTTATCAGCCACTGTCTTGGAAAACTTAGGTAAATTATTTATTGTCCTGTGCAAGATTAATAACAGTTTGCTGGAAAAAGAGGCAGACCTAGCCCAAGTGTTCCCTAACCTCTTTGAGCTCACACTTGATCACTGTGATGATCTAACCCAATTGCCCTCAAGCATTTGTGGAATGAAATCACTCCAAAACTTGAGTCTCACCAACTGCCACAATTTGATTCAGCTGCCTGTGGAACTAGGCAAACTAAGATCTCTAGAGATCCTCCGTTTATACGCTTGTCCCGTTCTGAAAACACTTCCTCCTAGCATGTGTGACATGATCAGGTTGAAATATATTGACATTTCTCAGTGTGTTAACCTGACATGCTTCCCTGAAGAGATTGGTAGATTAGTAAGCTTGGAGAAGATTGACATGAGGGAATGCTCCATGATTAGAAATGCACCAAAGTCTGCATTATCATTGCAGTCTCTGCGGCTTGTAATTTGTGATGAGGAGGTATCTAGGATTTGGAAAGAGGTTGAGAAGGCCAAGCCAAATGTGCATATTCAAGTATCAGAGCAGTACTTTGATTTGGAGTGGCTTAAGGAGTGATCCGTATGTGCCTATGTTCTTGAATTATTTTACTTTGAAATTAATCATTATCCTAAGATAAATTATTACTAATCCCATAGGTATATTCAACATCCAATTCTATGTGAATACTTGTACATAAACTTCTATTCCAAATGGAAATTATCTTTCTCCAAAATCTAACTCGTGTGATGGTCAAAATCATGGTATGACTTCCGCTGGTCTGAAGTAAATAACCTGTGCTAAGTCAAGTACCTCTAGCAGTGATAAATTCCAATCTATCCAAATATTTTTTACGTTCTTTTTTATTTTTTAAATATAAAACTAATTATATTTTAAATAATTTATGTAGTATTATACTTGCACTTTTTGAGATTTAACCTCGGTTTATATAATTATACAGAATATTAAGGAAGATCGCACCAATCGAAAAAACTCAAAAAAGTAATATTATATTATTATAATTAATTTGAACTTAGGATAAAAACAAGGAAGGGCATCTAGATTCTAGAGAGCACTTTCGTGGAACTTTAGAAAGTGTGATGGTAATTTGTCTTATATGATTTTATCACTCAGCTTTTTTCTACAGCAAAATTTTTTAGTTTTCCAAATTAAAAAAAAAAAAAAAGGTTCCTCTGTCATCTGATTATTACAAAATGAAAAATAATGAAGTATTCAACGATTTATATATTGCTACCTAGTTTTTGAATATATTTCAATAGACGTATTAAAGAAATGTATCGGGAAAGTGATTTACAGCTGCACTCCTCTATGTAAAAAAAAAAATACACTCCTCTAATAATCAATACAAGTCAATGTAAAAATTAAAGTTATTAATAAATAAATCAAGATACCTTCTATATGTCATTATTAAATAACTGTTCATGTCACTAATTAGTCATGAGATTATAAATTATGAGAAAGCCTTTTTTTAATTACAAAATAAGTAATTATATAAAATTCATCATAATTTTTATAAATTATAAATATATATTTATTAGTATTTTTCCAAGATAATGTATATTGTATTTAAAGATTAATACAACTGATATAAATTGTCATAATATATTATTAGGGACTAATGCATTTTATATTAAATTTGTTTTCAATTTGACTCAACAAATTTTTTTGAGGAGAGATTTCAACTCAAGATTTAATCAGCAAATTTTGAGTATATTTAAATAAATTTATATTTATAGTTTGCTAATTTTCTTTTTCTAAAATGTAAATGACTTAAAAATTTGTTAACTCACATTTATTATGATTTTTAGACAAAGTAAATTAACAAGTTATACTTTTGATATATTTTAAGAAGTTTATAATTATAATTTGTTAATTTATTGAGAGTATATATACATGTATGTATATATATATATATATATATATATATATATATATATATATATATATATATATATATATATATTTTATAATTTGTTGTGTTAGTTGATTTTTTGTTCTTATACTTACTATTGTTAGAGTACAAGTGTAAAGGTGGAATCCATGATGGCTAGAAATAAGCAATATAAGTAAGGATGGTCACAAACCTTGTGCTGTGTGCTCAAGGTTCATTGGTAAGTATGTCTTTGGTGTTTAACTTCCCATATCACAATTTTGGTATTAAATTTGATAGTTTGAGACGACTTAAAATATGGAGCAATGATAAGTCTCCCTAAAGACTAGATAAGGTGCCTTGTGGTCGAAAAATGATGGAGCATGGCTATTAAGGGTACTACAACATGTTGTTAAGCTCTAGAGAAACCATTCATTCTCATGAATTAAAAATGGTTTTTGCTTGATGGTGAAAGTGAAGTCTTACATTAGGTAGGAAACAATGATATTAAACTTAGCTTGGACTGATTGATTATATCGATCGGTTCATAAATTAGACATATGACTGGTTTGAGCCTTATATTTGATCGATTATGCATTTAAATTGGTAAAAACTGGCAAGATACTGGAGTTTTAAGCAAAATCGATGCCTCACTTCTGCTTCTACACATTGACTAAGACAATTGCTCCCACTTTAACATAGAGCAGCTTTTCGACGTTGCACATTACACAATGAAACACATTATGCAATATAATGAGTTCCTTTCCTCTCAATTGTTCTAATATAAGAGAGAAAGACACATGAATAAAATGTATCTTTCTCTCTCCTACTAGAACAATTTAGTACTAAAGAAGATTATTTTTTTCGCAATATAATTTATGCATATATAAATTATAGACTAAATATTATAATTAGAAATTCAAAAACATTTAAAAAGATGGAGCCATAAATATTCGAATCCAACATATTTAGATTAAAATAAGGTAACTTTATCACTAAAAATAACAATTATTTAGTATACTAGTAACATATACAATATAACAATTATATAACATTTATATTTTTTTCTTTTTGCTCTTATTTCTATTTTATTATTTTCATATTTTTTAAGTATAAAATTATAGAAATTATAAATTATTTATATTTTGTTTATATAGATTGAATCATGCAAATCAATTAAAGTTTTTTCAGTTCAACTTGACCTGTGACCCCATGTTTCTATCGAGTTGATGATTGAACCAAATCTAATAACATTGATAGAAATAGGAGTATGGTCAGTTGTATGGTATAAAAAATAAAGTCACTATTTTAGAAAAATAAAATATTTAATATTAATATTTTTATTATTTTTGTAGGTCTCATGTTTTTTTGTTATGTTTCTTACTTAAAATATAATTACTCATTAATTTTAATTAATAAAAATATATCTTCATAGATTATATCAAAGGTTTATTTTTAATTATATTTTATATTATTATTAACTAACAAATTTCATTTTGTCTCACTTTAAAATTTGTTTTAAGTTTAAAAACTATGTTGAGCATATGAAAATATTTTTTCATGTAAAAATAATGAAAATAGATTTATAACAATTTATGTTCCATGTTGAAGTAATTGAGGTAGATGTCTTTACCATTTTTGTCTTGTGTGCGCATTGGCGGGCCCAAGTTACCAAATAATAATTTTTAGCATACTTAAAAGAAAGAATTGAATGTTGATCTTACATCATAGTTTAATCACGCCAATAAGACAAATTGCAATTCATTGTAGATCAATATTCATAATGAAAGGTAATTTACCTTTTTTTCTCTTGTTGATTTTGGATTTAGTTTATAATAATAATAATAATGTCTTTTATCATTTTCATCCAAAATGACAAAGCAAGAGAGCTAACAGGAGGCGCATTATCGAACGATCTGAAATGAATGTTGGCAGCAACAAAAGTTGATCACGTCACGTGTGAGTGCACACTAGTAGTACGGAATGAGGAATGAGGAATGAGGAATGAGGAATGAGGAATGATGATTAGCACAGGAAGGGTAATAGCGTCCAGCGAAAATCTGAATTCTCAGGTGTCAAGTTCAAGTGCTGACTCCTATAATACAAGTAGAAGGAAAGGAGCAGAGAAGAGAAGAGAAGAGAAGAGAAGAGAAGAACACTAGTGGTTGGCTTGGCGTGAGAGCGCGCAAAAATGGCCATAATGGACCTCTTCCAAGGCGAGATAGCTTCGGACCTGTGGAAAATGCTGATTACAATTTCCAGAAAAGCCCTCCGCTGCAAGTCCAGCGCGGAGCAACTCATCACCTACGTCCGCGAGATTCTTCCCACCATAGAAGAGATTAAGTACTCCGGCGTGGAGCTGCCGGCGCCGAGGCAGTCGCAGCTGGACCGCCTCTCGGAGATCCTCCGCTCCGGCGTCGAGCTCTCGCACCAGGCCCTCTCCTCCAGCCGCTGGAACGTCTACCGCAACTTCCAGCTGGCAAAAAAAATGGAGAAGCTCGAGAAGCACGTGACGAGGTTCCTGCAGGTTCCCATGCAGGCGCACATACTCGCCGACGTGCACCACGCGCGCTTCGAGATGGCCGAGCGGTTCGACCGGGTTGAGGCCTCCAACCGGAGGATGGAGCGCTTTCTCGAGGAGATGAAGATTGGCGTCAACGGCGGCGGCTGGGTCGAGGAGGCTGTTAGGAGTATGCAAGAGGATCAGACCTCGGTCCAATCTGTTGGCTTGGACTTCGCGAAAAACAAGGTTATGGACTTGATTTTTACTAGGTCTCATGTTTCCATTGTCGGGATTTGCGGTATTGGTGGCTCCGGCAAAACCACTCTTGCCAGAGAGCTCTGCAGGGATGACCAAGTCAGATGTAAGTTCACCAATCCCCAATCCCCAATCCATTTTCATCATCTTCAAATCACACTTTAACATATTCAATAATCATGCATATGCACTCATCTCATCTGCCTCGTTAAATATTGGACACTCCACTGGTATTTGTCGTCTCTTAATCACAAATAATTCTGCTTTTTGTGGTTGCATAACAAATTCGCAATACTTGTATTTTGAAAAAATAGAAAAACCTTTTTAACCCTTTATTGTTTTTTAAACAGTTTGGGGGATTATATTTACTTCATGGGATTCACCAAATTAATTTCATGTTTGATACTGATTAACTATACTTGATATTACAAAAAGAAAAAAAAAAAAAAAAAAGTGACTGAAGCGTTGTGAATTGTTTTTTGAAAACTTGTGTAAGATTATATTTACTTCGTGGAGTGATGGATCGTGTTGGTTTCGGATTTGATGGTGGCCAACAAATCCTTCATTTTATTTTATTTTTTGTGTGTAATGAAGTTTGGTGTATTAAAGGTGAATCGTGAATTGATTTAGATATTACAAGATTGCAGTGTTGTGACTTATAATGAGTGGGCATTTCTTGTCTGTTTGTTTTGCTTTAATTTGTATTTGTGAGAAAGTGTTTCGAGATTGTAACGGTTGGTTTTTTGCAGGTTATTTCAAAGAGAGGATTTTGTTTTTGACTGTGTCACAGTCTCCCAATGTGGAGCAGCTAAGAGCAATGATATGGGGACACATCATGGGTAGCCAGGGTTTGAATGGAAATTATGCAGTTCCACAATGGATTCCACAGCTTGAGTGCGAAGGCGAAGCTCAGGTTCTTGTTGTTCTTGATGATGTGTGGTCACTCTCCGTGCTAGAGCAGCTCGTGTGGAGAACTTCCAGCTGCAAATTCCTCGTGGTGTCTAGATTTAACTTCCCGTCAATTTTTAATGCCACTTATCATGTGGAATTGCTGGATGAAGAGGATTCCCTTTCTTTGTTCTGTCACCATGCATTTGGACAAAAATCGATTCCTTTGGGTGCTAATGTGAATTTGGTCAAGCAGGTAATGGTTTGAATAGAAGTTGTTAACTTTGCCCCTGCACATCGATTGAGTAATCTTTGCTTACAATCTCTCCTGTTTTGTGTTCTATCCAATGGGGAACAGGTTGTGGCTGAGTGTGGAAGGCTACCACTGGCTCTGAAGGTGATTGGAGCTTCTTTGCGAGACCAGAATGAAATGTTCTGGTTGAGTGTAAAAAACAGGCTATCTCAAGGTCAAAGCATTGGTGAATCTTATGAAATAAATCTGATTGATAGAATGGCAATCAGTACTAACTACCTGCCGGAAAAGATCAAAGAGTGCTTCTTGGATCTGTGTTCGTTTCCTGAGGATAGAAAAATTCCTCTGGAAATCTTAATCAACATATGGGTTGAAATCCATGACATACATGAATCAGAAGCATATGCCATTGTGGTTGAGCTTTCAAATAAGAACCTTCTTACCTTGGTCAAAGAGGCACGGTATGCAAATTACAGACTTAAAAATCCATTTTAATTTGTTTAATCTGTTAGTTTGTACTTCCATTTCTTAGCAAAAGCATTATTCTAAGTTCTACCACCCTTTTGGACATTTTAATTTTTCAGTGCCGGGGGCATGTATAGCAGTTGCTTTGAGATTTCTGTCACTCAACATGATATATTGAGGGACCTTGCTCTTAATTTGAGCAACCGGGGGAGCATTCATCAACACCAAAGACTAGTTATGGCAAAACGAAAAGAAAATGGACTACTTCCCAAAGAATGGTCTAGATACAAGGACCAACCCTTTGAAGCACAGATTGTTTCAATCAACACAGGTTATACATATACCACTTCCTCTCTAAAGTACTCGATCAATTTTGTCTCTCTTGTTATGTGACTCATCGCTGTGATGAATTTCACATTGCAGGTGAAATGACTAAAATGGACTGGTTTGACCTGGATTTTCCCATGGCTCAAGTGTTGATTATTAATTTCACATCCAATGATTACTTTTTACCTCCCTTCATCAATAGAATGCCAAATTTGAGGACATTGATAATAATAAACCACAGTACCTCATATGCCCGCCTTCACAATGTTTCAGTTTTTAGAAATTTGACCAACTTGAAGAGTCTCTGGCTTGAAAAGGTTTCCACCCCTCAGTTATCAGGAACTGTCTTGCAAAACTTGGGCAAATTATTTATTGTCCTCTGCAAGATTAACGATAGTTTGGATGGGAAACAGTTCCCTAGTCTCTCTGAGCTCACTCTTGATCACTGTGCTGATCTAACTCAATTGCCCGCAAGCATTTGTGAACTAAAGTCACTTCAAAACTTGAGTCTCACCAACTGCCACAATTTGACCCAACTACCATCTGAATTTGGCAAACTAAGATCACTAGAGATCCTCCGCTTATATGCTTGTCCAGATCTAGAAACACTTCCTCCTAGCATGTGTGACATGAAGAGATTGAAGTATATTGATATTTCTCAATGTGTTAACCTGACATGCTTCCCTAAAGAGATTGGTAGATTAGTAAGCTTAGAGAAGATTGACATGAGGGAATGTCCCATGATTAGGTATTTACCAAAGTCTGCAGTGTCATTGCAATCTCTTCAGCTTGTAATTTGTGATGAGGAGGTATATGGCATGTGGAGAGATGTTGAGATAGCGAAGCCTAATGTCCATATTCAAGTAGCAGAACAGCACTTTGATCTGGACTGGCTTCAAGAGTGACACATACGCGTCTACGTTCTTGTGATGTTTTACTTCCCAATTCGTTGTATATACTTGTTCATAGCCTCTATATTCAGAAGGAAATTTTGTTTTTCCAAAAACGAATTCCTGTAGTAAAAATAGTCGCACAATCTTTTCACAAAACCTTTGTTTTTTCACATATCTAGCTAACCCAATCCAGTTATTATCAGGTGAGTTAGTTGACAACCCAATATAGTAACATATTTCTGCAGTTAAGCTCACCTTTCAAGAATCGCATTCCCAATGTAGATATTTTTTTTTAAGGATGTGTTAAAACAAAATAATATATATATATATATATATATATATATATATATATATATATATCTTGGGGCGGCTAGAAAAATGAAAATGGGTAGACAGATTTCCAAAAAGAATTGCTTTTCCATTATGATATGGAAAGTTGGGACCAAATTGTTGGAATTTTGTGGAGTCCATCATCAAATGCATAAATGTACAATGTACATGTGCGACCAGTTCCCACCACATGCTTCCACCTAAAAGGCCATGCTTTAGATTACTGCGAGAAAACGCGTTACGAGTAGCTTAAAAACAAAAACTGAAAGCAACCCTTGGGTTTGAGTACACCAGATTCGCATAGGATGCTGTCATGTGCTGCCTTGAAACTTCCTTAGTCGATTTCTTATCTATCTTTTTTCAATATTGTCCTCTTTGGTCAATGTCTTTCTTTGATTATTTATCCTCACTCATTGTTTAGCCGTAAATAATGCAAGTCAAGCCTCCCAAGTCAACTTCTTCATCAGTAAAGCTACCAAAAATATTTTTTGTATAATCTGTTAAGCGCTAATATTCATAAAATTTATTATAAGAAATACGTCTTGTGTATACGTAACATACCAATCATATTAATATTTTATATTTAATTATTTATTTAATCCATGTTAAATCAACTTATGAGTTATGACTGATAGTCACAGGCTTTTTATTTTTCGTAGACACTTTTACCCTTGCTTTCCATGCGTTTGCCTATTCTGATTGCGGCATGTACTTATTTTTACAACAAAATATTGGTTAAATCATTTACATGCTTGTACACAGGATTAATTGATATTTAATCACAATTTTCGTAAATTTATTAACTTTAATCATTAATATTTTAAAAGTTATGTAAATAAAAAGTTAAACGTTAGTGATATTTAATCACAATCTTTGTAAATTTATTAATTTTAATCATTAATATTTTAAAAGTTATATAAATGAAAAGTTTAAGGTTAATGTAAAAATTGTTTATAATGAAAACGTATATCAGTTAAATTCTATTTAATTAATATAATTTACGATTGACTTATTTTTTGCAAAGTTATTCCTAAAGTGGATGAAACAATATTTATGTAAAAGTATTTAAATTTTTAAGGAGATTATTTTATAATGCATATACAACATATATTATTGTGTAAGTTAATTTTCCACAAATTTTTTTATTTCATTAATACATTCTTTTTTCACAAGGAAAATCTAAGAAAAAAACTATCAAACAATTTTCAATTTATAAATGTTTTTAAGCTAAAACAAATGAAATTTGACAAATAAATTTTACTCATTTTTTACATTAATTTAAAATATCTTTTAAGATAAAAATAAATTCGACCAACAGAGTCTAAGTATTTTTGTACTGAGAAAAATGAAATAAGAATTAACTGACACATTTTTATACCAAATTATTTAAATATTTTTAATTATTAACTAAAGTATATGTATTTTTTTTGTGTGATCACTAAATTTATGTACTTCTCAGTAAGTAATACACCCATGTGTATAATATTTATGCTTCCACATTAAAGATGAATAATCATCTTTATAAAAATCTATATGCTGATGCAATAGTTAATGAAAGGGAGAGTTGAAAAAAAAGTGGTGAATTCGATCTTTATTAATAATAAAATTAACTTACTAATAACAAAAAAAAAGAAGAAGAAAGATACTATAACTTGATATTTTTAAAATATTATTTATATCATTCATATATAAGAGTAATACAAGAAATTCTTATTAGTTATTTAAAAATGAATACTTAAAGTTTATTTTAATACTTATTGGTTTATGTGAGTAATTACAATAACCAATGTCTGTCTACCAAGGATTTCCCAGTTAATTTTCTTTTCTTAGGGAAGCATGACGCCATGCTTATGTTTAATGCACGATTCATCATCCCGAACCTAAATATATATACGGATTAACTGTGACATAATTGACATGTCACAACTCACAATCTATTGGTTTTTCTTTCATCCAATAGCAGGGTGATTATCGCGGACAGAATTTATATTGACTCGAATATTATTTTAGTTTGGTCATTTTTTAGAATAAGACTTGCCATGGTTTTCTTTCATCTGACCAATAATCGGGGTTTAAAGCTAATATATAAATGACAAATTTGAATTTGGACACTAATATTACACTTTACTGTGTATTTATTTAAAAAAATGTACTTATAAAAAAAGATCAATGGTTCTTTGATAAATCCACTAAGTAAATCCTTAAAAGTGTAATACCAAGGATATTTGCAAGAAACACTCTTGCTCAAGTCAATCAAGATGATTTAATATCGATTATTAGATGAAAATGTATAATACTTCTTTTTTCTCTTTTATACTTGATATGTAGTTATTATGACTTTAATAATGTTTTATTATTCATTAATTACTATTAAGTTATCATGTAACTGAAGTTTTATGGTGACGATAATAAATCTAATTGATTGGTGTTCTAGGGTGTTTGAACTATTTTGTTTGTGTTGGTTGAATTTTCTAGGAGGCGTTGGTGGAGTTTCCTGATAAGGGGCAACTTACAAGGTCGTGCATTGTGGTTTTGAGAGAAGAGCGGCAACCTAGAGGTCTCTTAGGATGACCTCACTTGGGATGACTTTGAGTGGATGAGTTGGACAACTTCAGGTGATGTTGTTATATGTACATACACTCCTCAGGCTCAAAAGCTTGTGGGTGACGAGGCGTTGGAGTCTTGAAGCGAGGTCAGTGGATTGATTTTGAGTGGTTTGATTGCATCTTCGGACGTGTGTTACATGGGCATCCCTAGGCTGTAAGGCTTGCGAGTAGAGAGGTGTAGGATATTGTAAATGTGGGTAGTCAACGTATATAAATATTTCTTTCGACTAACATTTTAGTCCTTCTGGTGACATCACCAAAAAATCTAATTAATAAAATAAGAGCAAATTTTTTTGTATATAAACTTTTTCAAATTTATGATTCTAATACACACTTTTTATTGGCTAGTCAAGATATAAATTTTTTTTTGTCCAACATCTTAGTTTTTTATTTATTTTAGCTATTATGTGATTACATGTCACTCCATTTATTATTATTTTATTAATGAAATTTTTTATAATTTTTATTACATTTTGTGTGGTAGTTTTTTTCCATCACAAATTAAAAAAAAATTATTCATCTTCTTTCTCAAACTTTTCATCCTCATTTCCTCTACCTCATTCTTACATGTCCCCACCTTCATCCCTCCCTCTTCCATTGCTTAATACCCCTTCCCCTCTCCTGTTGTCCCCTCTCCCCCATCTTTGTTTCATAATATTTTTTGGACAATGAATGAAATTACATTTCTCAATTTAAATTTTTATTTCATAATATTTTTCAAAATTTTCTTTTATAATATTTTTTTAAACACAATTTTATTTTTTAATTAATTTTAAAACATTTTTCTCAAGATTATTATGAAATATATCTTTTTTCTCAAATGCTTTCAAATAAAAAAAATATTTGTATACCTTGACCTGTTAACAAAAAGTTTGTATACAAAAACCATAAAATTTAAAAAAGTTCATGTACCCAAAACATATTTTACCCATAAAATAATAATAACTAGAGTGACATGTCATTACTTAATGGCTAAAATAAATGGAAAGACTAAAATATTAGACGAAAAAAATGTTTCTATACCTTGACTAGTTAACAAAAAATTTATATACCAAAACCATAAATTTGAAAAAGTTTATGTACTAAAAACATAGTTTACCCGTTAACATTTAAGAAGGCTATAAGTGATTTTTTTTGGGTAAGTAAGATTCATCCAAAGGTCCAATGTCTTGTATGGAGGTTGATGTAAATAGGTTACTCAAAGGTAATTTAGAAGACGTGAGATTGTGTTTTTTACAGGAAGGATGTGGAAACATGCTCTCATTTGTTCTTCAATTGTCCTATGATCCATTTGGTCTGGGTAAAATTACGTGTCTGACGATGAATTGTTATAGCTCTTTAGCATAAGTGTTGCGGTCATTATTATCACATGGATTATGAACAAGCTTAACAACTGAGTTGTGCTTGGTCTTTTGTTTAATATGTAGGGACTTGACAAACTTAGAAGGTGAAGAATGCAAAGGACATATTTATGAATCAGATGATATTGTTCAAGTCATTGAGCAGAGAGTGTGAGAATAGTGTTATGCAGCAAACTTAACTTCACATTATTTTGTTGAATGAGTTATAAAATCCATTTTTTGTATCTAATGTTGCTTTGATTTGTTCAGAGTTTACTTTTTAGTAACCATCTTATACTTTTTAAATTTGCACATCTTGTGATGCTCAATCAATTTTTAATTTGTAATAATATTAGATTGAGTTATAAAAATAGTTTAATATTTTTTACATTGTCATTTAATAAAAAGTCATATATTTAAATTTAGTAATTTTTATAATAATTACATTAAAATTATTTCATATCTATGTTGATCCGTATAAAAGCTTTTGCGTGCATTTGTGGGTAAAAGCCTTTTTTAAAAGGTGGTACTCAACTCATATCCATTAATATTGAATTACGAGTACATTACATGAATAAGTTGTTGGAGACTTATCCTAGGAATTCTATGAATTTTGCTTTTTTATATATATATTCATAGAATTCCTAGCTAAGATGCAGGATAAGTCTCCAACAATTGATTCATGTATTTAATCATCATCAGATATATGGTCCTGTTGCAATGCAGCTGATACTACAGATTTGTAAATTGCAATCCGTTTCAGTAATACCATGAAAAAACTGCAGTTCGATAACAATAAGCCATTTTAAAACCCTTGTTGTATTGTCATAATAGCTTTTGTACTTCCTGATTTTGCCAATAGAGCTATCTCTAATGCAAGCTCAGCTACTAATGAAATCACAAGTTGCAAATCAAAATGGAAATAAAAAAATGTTTGATATAGAAGAATTCATGAAGAAATGAATTTAAAATAATGGATTCTAAGATACCATTTTCTATTTATTTTCAATCTCTCCATAGTATATATATATATACTATTTCTTTCTCTAATTATTTCTACTTTATTTTTATCTATCCTAACAAGCAAAGACAAGTGTATTTGGATGAAGACGAAATTGAAGGTGACAGAAAGTTGTGGAAATTTAATTTGCTTCGAATTCCCTCAATTTTTAAAATAAGTCTTGAAGGATGGGTGGGTGGTAGATGTTAGGACTTTGAATGTGACGCCATTGAATGTGACAAGTGTATATATGTGGCAAACAAAGAGACAATGCAGAGTTCCAAACTCATTTGTTAATGATGATACAACCTTATACTTTATTCCTTTTCCTATCCAATTCGAATAATATACATGTTTTCTACTTGCCACGTCATATATGATCCACTGATTTCTCTTCTACCTTCATCCAACTTGCCGATGAATAAAATCTACCATCTCAAACCCATACTCAAGCATACCACTTGAGTGACCTTTTGCCCGAAAGAAAATAGCATATAAAGAATTGGAATAAATTGCACTTTCCTGCAGTAAAAAATGCTCATATTACACTTTTCTCCCCTGCTATTTTGAAACAAACATTCTTTCTCCTTAAAGATGAATGCAACACAATATCTATTTCTAAATATTGACTGTCAACTCTGTAAACTTAGAAAAAGATAAAAATTAGTATAAATGAAATTTTAAAATCAACAATAGAAAATCCTTCATTATAGAATATTAACAGTTAAAACACTTCGTAAAACACCAAGACATAAAAGTTAAAAGAACACACTTCATCATAACTTCCAAAATAATAAAATGTTTGGAATTAGCCATTGATAATACTAAAACTTTTACTAAAAGACAATATTATAGGGAAAAGCACTAATTATTCACTACTATTGAAAAACTCATTTATATTTATATTTTAAAGCACTAAACTGCAACTCATTTATCTCTCAAATAAAAGGGAAAAAATACAGTAAAAATCCGCATCTTTGAGGACAGAGTAATTTATCCAAAGAATTACTATGTCAATCCATTTTATACAGGCTGCTGAGCAATGATGAAAATTTTGTTTATCCATATTTTACAAGGTCATTTTACATGAAATTTAAGAATTAAGCTCACCGAAGGGGTTAAGTAGAAGCATATATAGAGTACGTTTAGAGAAATCTGGTGGGCATATACTCATTTATCCTGAGAGGAAGACGGTAGAATTCATCATTTCTAACATCTCCCTTCCTATTTTGGAAAGGACCCCACCATTGAAGTCCTCTATCCACAGCTGTTTGTCTGCCTTCAAGTGTGTTGTCAATAAGAGTCCCAACGATTATAGCCACAGTTGCGGGAGAAGAGAATATGGTGTTCAAAATGTCATTAAACTGTTGTGACAAAACAAGGTAAGATCAATCAGATAAAAGCATTTACATGAGTAGGATAGTTGAATATTATAAAAGGAAATTCACTTAGTAAAACACAAGTCAGCTTCAAAATCTCTAAATACACCTTAATTTAAACAATTTTCATAGTTCAAATTAAACTGGACAAGTATGTTTCCATATTTAGCCAAAAGTGTAAACTCCTAAATTGGCCCTTGAGAAAATGTCGGTTGGACATCTTAGTCCTTGAGATTATAAAAGCCCTTAGTTAGCCCTCAACTTTGTAAAAAAGTTGTTAATTTTAGTCCCTTTTTTTTCACTTATTATTTTTACAGTCTTTTTACATAAAAGTTTTTCATTTTAGTCTTTTTTTCACTGTCTGAACTTCCACTGCATAATCCATTGACTTCTATCCACTGATCTAACAAAATAGGGTTGTCGGAAGAATTTTTTCCTAAATGATAGCATCTACTTGTTTCATTTGCCTAATCTCAAAATTATGGTTCGGGAAAGATGATATACACTGATAAAAAATAAAGGAAAGATGATACGCCTAATTAATCCTAGGGAATGCAGAAAATAAGATATTCGAAGAGTCACTTACCCATCCACCATCTGTTTTAACTGGACCATGACCATCTGGTGCAGTGTTAGTGACAAAATATTGTGGTATTGATATCGCAAGATACAGGGTTAGGCCCAGAACATAGATATTTCTTATAGAATTGGTATTTGCAAACTGTATAAAAGAAATCCCAACAGCAGCTGCAAAAAAAATCAATAATAAAATAAAAGGCTCGCATCTATTAATCAAAATTATTGTAATCTATGTAATATTAGCAGCAGCACCTACCCACAATACCAAATAAAACACAGTATATAGCAGCAAATATTGGTAGAGGAATCGATGCAAAAAAGGCTCCAAATTTCCCTGAAAGAGACAGTAAAATAATTACACCAGATATGTAAAACTGGAAGGAAAGTCTACCCACATGGGATTCAGGTGCAATAAAGTACCAAAAATGGAGAAGAAGATCATAAAACCACATGATATTTGCACTACTCTTCGGCTCCCTATATGCGTTAGTCCAAGTAGGCCAACATTTTCACTGCAATTAGCAAAACAGAGTAGTTAGGTTATTACTCAAAGAATTCTTAATCTCTCAAATCTATATTAGTATTTATCTTGCATCCACAAGTTAGTGAAGCTCTCACTCTATAATACTAAGATTTAAATATAAAGAAGATATGTTAACAAATAAATTAAAAGATATATCAGAATCTAGATACATGGTAAATTTCATTCCTTTCCTCTCCCACATTCGTTCCATTTTCCACTCCTATGAAGTGCAAACTTGGTATTAATAGTCTCTTCATTTTAATACTCCTCCTTAACAAAATTATATGATTAATTTTTAAATCAGAACAGAGTACAAAATAATTGCACATCATTAATAATATATAGATGGTTTTATTTTAAATATTAAGCTTTAATTACTCCATTGGTCCCTATAATTGTACAAACATTATCTTTTAGTCCTTATACTTAAAAATCGTCCTTTTTAGTTGCTATATATAGTATTTTAAATCCATTTTAGTCCCTAAGAGTTTAGAATGTAATGTAGGGTCTAAAAAGTATTAAAAATTGTGTATATATTGTACATTGTATTGGGACTAGAAGGGTTAAAATAGTATATGTAGTTATGTACAGCCTAAAATGAATGGGTTTTAAGTATAGGGACTAAAAAGTTAAAGTTTGTTCAATTATAAGAACTAACTAGCATATGTAATGTAGGGACTAAAAGGGATTAACATTGTATATATATTGTATTGGGACTAAAAGGGATTAAAATAGTATATGTAGTTATGTACAGTCTAAAATGAATGGGTTTTAAGTATAGGGACTAAAAAGTTAAAGTTTATGCAATTAATAAGAACTAAATAAGTAAGTAAACCAATATTTTGAATATTAAATACAAAACACTTCAGAGAACATACAGCAGGCATAATATTAAGTCCATTTCAATAGACAGTTCCAGTGTAATATGCAAAGGAAAACAAAGTAACAGAGTACAAAATTCTCAAGCAAAATGAAACTCTCCTTTTCTCCTTGGTCTAGAAAAAGCATGATATATGGATAAATCTTGTAACAAACACCACAACCGAGCATATATTTCTGTTGTCACTAATTTATTTTCATAAGATTTTGTGGATTCCAACAACCACAGTTCACTATAGGCTATGTTTTGATTGATAGGAGAATGGAGAGACATAAGAAGAAATTGTTGGATTGTTTAAAAGAAAGGAGGAAGGGAATGGAGCTTGCTGGAATACAACCAAAAACTTTTATTTTTCTCCCCTCCCCCTCCCCCTCCCCCAACTTATTATTTACTAATGCTCAGTTGAAGGTTTAGAGTCTTAAGAAGTTCAGTTGTCTAGAGTAATCATTGATGAAGGATTTTAAAATGGTTCACCTGATTTGTCAAGTTCTATGAAACCAATAAGGAAAAACTAGTAGACAAAAGATTACAACAAAGAAACCAAAACTTTAAGATAACCATTGCCATTCTGGAACACAAGAAGTTCTTAGGACATTGCTTTCTTACATAGATACAGTGGTACCAACAACAGAACCAAATATGCCTTCAAGCAGCATCCCAATACCCTGCATATAGAAGGGTGAAAACATGAGTCAGTATGATAAGTGTTACATATCAAGATTTTGTTAACAACGCGGAGGTATAAGGTTGGCACAATGGTTGGGATGAGTGGGTTAAAGGGTGAAGGAAGACGGGAGGAGAGGTAGCAGGTTGGAATCCTCTCCCCTGACAAATCTAACACAAGATAAAAAAAAAACTAACATTTGCAGATAAAGAAAAGATTTTGTTAACAGTGTATAACTAAAAGAATAAGTAAATTAACAGTTAAGAATCACGATTCACCTGCATCCCAATGCTTCGGCTGAGCACATGTGCAGGTGGTGGTGTTGCACCAGAAAGTCTGGCTGCAGCAAAGAAAGCACCAGTTGACTGCATTCAAAATTTTAACAAGATAAAGGCTCCACATTAGATCATTGGTTTGATGACAATAGATGTAATATATACAAAAAAGATTAATATCATTTTATGGAGAGGAAAAGTTGTCAAATGCCTTAAAATTGAGAATGAATATACAACTTATGAGAACAACATGCCAAGGCTCAATTGAGAATAGTAGATAGACCTCAGCAGAAGAGACAAGTGCTGCCCCCATCATCCCAAAGACATGGCTAGCTCTGAATATGGGAGTACCCCACTGGAATGGATATGGAACTTTAATCCTGAAATCAAAACAATTTAAAAGTTCCAGAAACAGAACTCCAAACCAAATACACTGTTGAGTAGATTGCTTTCTGAACATACCAAGGAGCAGAAGACATAAGGTGTGAGCGATCTGTGCGACAACTCACTTGAGTCTGTGTTTTAGCAGTATTATATGCACCAGCCACTGTAAGGATAGCAGCAAATGCCCAGATAATAGCAATGCAGAGAAGCAAAGCAAACCTCTCAAGTACATGATGAGCAGCATGGTGAACACCCTTCAAATACTGCTAGGCCAGAAATAAAGGGCATATTAGTATTAGAGAAGAAACACTAAGAAATTGTTTCAGATAAGATATAAACCTGCTGTGTTATGACCAGTAGAATGAGCATAGGTAAACCAATCTGCACACAATTTGCAAGCTGCATGGAAGAAGAAAGTTGAGTTCATCAAATCTTTCTCTTTATATTTTTTATCTCAATATATAACCCATTTATTCCTGGAACTGCATTAGGAGCATTTACCAATGGAAAGCCCCTGGAGAACAGACCAAGTCCTGACACAAGTACCAGAGGTACAATGATTATGGGACTAAACAACCTGATGAAAGAAGAATCACAAACAGATTAATTAATTAATAATAATTAAAAAGAAAAACTAAGCTGTTAGTGATAATGCTACTTTTGACAAAGACCATAAACTACAAAATTTTCAGCATAAAAAAGGGAAAACAAGTTAACACAGAAGAATGACATAAGTTTACCTTGTCAAATTCCCCCAAGTCTTACTATACCCAAGGAAGATATTGACGAAAGAAGAAACAATTAGGGATCCCTGAATTGTTCTGATTGTGTAGGTAAACCTCTACAAGTGCCAATGTGATAATTCATTAGGAGTTTGATTCAGCATTTTCAAGTTAGAGAAAGCAGTTCAGTTAACAAATAGCAAGATAGGCATATACCATCCAAACTGTAGTGAAAACGTATTCAGTTAAAGAGAAAAACAACAAAATCCCAAAACAAACATTTGAAGAAAACCAAGCATACGATAAGTAATGCTTGAACAAAGAGAAGACATTACATTGAAACAAAAAACAAGGAAAGAAACAATGATTCTGCTAGCAAATTTCTTAAGTCCTTTCTTTAAAAATCAATAAATAGAAAGCTTTTATTGGAAACCATGATGGGAGTGCATTGGTAACAAACTAACAATAAAGCCATGCATTCCAATAAAAACTTCCCACTCTTGATTCCTTAACCAAGCATCCTTAAAGGCACTCCTTAGCATTCATTTTCCAAGAAATAAAGGTATAAAGAAGAAGATGATCTTGAATATCCTAGTACAATTGAATTCACCAAAAGTAAGTTCCATCAGCAATTACAAGCACGTTTGAATTAATGTTTACAAACTTGAGTTTGAATGAACTTCATTTTGCAAAAACAACTCTCTTTTACTTTCATTTAGATACAAGTTTCTTGAGGCAAAACTCGGTCTACAATTGGACCCCACTTAAAACCAAACATGAGGCTTTTTTACTTTTTGATTGGAGATTCTTGTAACAACAATGAGTCAAAAATAAGAATATCATTAACATTTGAAAGTTAGAAGCTATTAGCAACATAAACCTCGTGCTCAGAAGGAAATGTCCTGTCTGTGTAATCATTTATTATAGACAACACTGGAAGTAAAAAAGCAAAGGATCCACCCATCACCGTTGGAAGCCTAGACCCAAACCAAGTCTGAAGCAGTGTGTTCACCCCAGACATAAACAACAAAGACTGAATCACACGAGCCTTGTCACCCTGTCCAAAAATAGCAAAGTTTGGTACTGTTACTTATACCATAATTTATGCGTGACAAAGTATAGCAAAGAGAATAGAATAATCTGGAGTATATTATAATATTCACTTACATAATCCCCACCCATTAGAGGAACCAGTGTGGTTGCGATCAGAACCGTTGTTCCAAGCATCACAATGTAGTGCTGAAAACCCAGTAGAAGTGCCTCCGCTGCCAAAAAAATTGATGCAATCAAAAGGAGAATCTTAAAGAGACGTGCACCATCATAAGATTGAATCCGAAAATTAAATTAAAGTTTTTTTAGCACCGACTCACATAAAAGATTCACACAACCGACAAGAACAAAAAACAAAGGAACTTTTGATATCAGAATCAGAGTGGAATAAAGGTAACAAAAAGCAATCAGCAAACAAAGCAGGTTATATATAGCTAGAGACACGAAATTGAGTAAAAAAGAAAGAAAGAAGAAGTATCACAACAGGATATTCCTATTTCCTACCTGCTTTTTAATAAGAAACATAACTTTTTTTCCATCTTATAAAACAAGGAATTAATTAAAAATAAAAAGGTGAGAGAGACTAACGCCATGAAGGATTTGAGTGGATGCAATAGTGAAGTTGCGAGAGTTGTTCGGCTGGATTCCAAACGGGGCCTCTAGAGAGTGCTAGATTTGGCGGTGGTGGACCCGCCGGAGGTGCCTGAACCGGTGGCGGTGCATGGTGGTGATTCTCTTCACCCATCGTTTAATGCTTTTCTTCTCAGAGAGAGAAAGCGAGAGATTTTGTTGTGTATTGAAAAGGCAGAGAAATGAATCAGAAACAACAGGGCTTGAATGGGTGGGATATCTTTGAAAAAACAAAAAGTAAAGTAAAGTAAATTAATGGAAGTAAGGATAGTCTCTTTCTTTTTTGAAAAAAAAGGGTTATTAATTAAGTAAAGAGTTGTTTTGCGGAAAAGTACAAGGAAACAGTGAGGAAGGAGTTATTAAGGTTGCATTTTATGGTTGTCTTATTGTGAGGCAAGTATTTTTTTTCTTTTTGATTTGAGTATGGGTTTAAGTGTGGATCTGCAGTGTGTTACAGTCTTCGAGGTGTTCAAACCTCTCACCTAGTCACACCCTTTGCATTCTTCTTCTTCAAAATTACCATCATGCCATATCCTGTTTAATGCACATTTGCAATGTACTTCCCATATTAATTTTCTGTTTAATGCAAGTCTGCAATGTACTTGTACCATAATTCAAATTTACAGTTTACAAGGCACTTACCATACCTATAACATTCAGTTACTTACTTACTCGTGTGTAGTGAGCATGCATTCCATTTCCGTGACTCAACGGCTGGTCCATGCTTGTTCATATTTCTTAACAATGCCACAAAGCGGTCAACGCAAACGTAAAAAGACAGTGGAGAGCAATCAAAACTACCCTCTCCATGTATTTTTCACCAGTTTTGGCCTTTCCAAACGGGTATGTGACCACCATTTAATATTTTAATCTACAGCTTAATCATACTTTAAAATTTTATTCTCATTTAAAAATGCGTTTTCAAATAATTTAATTTAAGCATGTTGCTAGTAAAGTCATCCTATTGAGTTTTCTTCTCTCTTCAAGACAATAAATAGAACTAGAAAATATTGTCTAGCATTTTTGGCAGCTATGGATTCAAGTTGGGTCTCATTTCCCTCAATTCCCCCACGTTTTGTATCTTTTTTCTGTTCATCATTGCACGTACTAAAAAAGAAAGAAAAACATGTCCAAAATGAACTTTTATATTTTAATTTTATTATTATTTGCATGTGATGTTATTTATATTATATATAAAAAGTTTATAGTATCATGTTCTCTATAATACTTTTTCAACAACAAAAAAACATTCTCCATCATACTTTTTTTACTACACATTTTATTATTAATTAAAATTTATTAAAAATTATAAATTAGATATATTTCTTTTTCTTTTATTCATGATTGTGTAGTTTGAAATAAATGGTAATGACTAAAGTAGAAAATTAACTTCTTTTTTATTGTTTTCTGTCTACTAAAACTTGTTGTTGTTTACCCACATTACTGTTTAATCATCCACATATATACATAGATATAGATTTCAGAATGATTACTAATTTAAAATTTAATGTTATTAAAATATAAATATATATTTTTAAAATGGCTTATTTATAATAATTAATATGCAAAAAACATATTTTGAAATAACTAAATTAAAAAATAAAATAGACTTGATCATGGGTATTATTATTTATTATTATTAATGAATAATCTACCTAAGTGAATAAATAGAGAAATTTGTTTATATATAATATTTATTTTTAATAATGGAGTATGTAATATATATTAACATCAATAACATTATTAAATAATTTATTTATTAAGTGAATGATTTTTTCTATGACTCTATATATTAAAAGTATGTTATTAAAAAATATGAAAATTTTAATAACTGAGTATATATTCAATTTAATAATATTGTTATGTTTATTAATACAATGTATATAATCATATATATATTAAAATTATTATTTATTAAAAATAATACTTTATGAGTCTTTGTAACTTAAAATATATTATTAAATGAAAAACAATCATTATATAGTTTAATATAAGTACATATTACAATATTATTAAAAATTTATTATTTTTATTATTTTTTAAAAATATTTATATGTCCATGTATATTAAAAATATATTATTAGATAAAAGGTCATTAGTTCATAAGTTAATACATAAATATATATTAAATATTTGTAAAAATTATTATTGTTATTATTATTATTTAATTTTTGGAATTTTATTTTAAAATCCAAAATTATTTTTTTTAATTTTTATAATTTAAAATAATTGTAATGGTTGTTTTTATTTAATTATTGTTATTATTTCAAAAGTTTAATTTGGTATACACTTTACATTGACATTCAACCACAACCCTTTATTAATGATAAATTTGCTAACTTTACTATACTTTTTAAAGGTCATGTAAATAAAAAGTTATGATTGAACATCAATGTAAAACTCTTTTATACTAATTAAACTCTTATTTTAAATTATAAAAATTAGTAATATTATTACAAAAACTAGAACTAACAATCTAGGTAGGTCAGTTTGACCTATCAAACTTTTTTAAACAAAATGAGTCATACATATTTTATTCAGACTATATATTTATAAGATCAGTTTGATCCTATATTGGGTCACCAGGCTACCGGACTAAAACGGACCTAATGGGCTTTTAAAAAATCAGAATTTAAATTTTTATAAAAAATAAAACTTAACTCAAATTAATTCAAAATTACACACTAAATTAATAAAAATCACATTATAAATAAGTCTAAAATAGCATAAAAGTATATTTATATGCATATTTTAATTTAATGTATATTTTAGAACAACATAATTTTTATTTGTTAAAAATATATTATTAAATAAACATCAAACGTGTTTTTATATATAATTTATATATATATTATGTATAAATTGAATTCACATCAAATATATTTTTATGTGTATATTTTTTATTTAATATATTTTTAACAATATATTATATATTGTTAATATATATTTTTAAAATTTATGTATTTATATTTGTATTCAGGTCAACCTATAACCCATCAAGCCCAGCTGGCTCAAGTTGATTTACATAGTCGGGTTAAATAGACTGAGCCAAAAATGTTCACTTCTATTTAGACCTTTTTTAAAATTCAGTATGACCCATCTTGTAGACATGCGAAGCAAACCGATTTTGACAGCTTTAACAAAAACAAATAAAATAAACTCATAATAAAAATTTTAAAAGGAAAACTAATGAAATAGTGTTTGTTTCTTAACAATTTTATAAAATTGTTTTCAATATTTTAATATTTAAAAACTAAAAAACTCGTTTGGATAGTATTTTCTGAAAACAATTTTTGAAAACAGTTATGGTTTTTTAGTTTTTAAAAACTAAAAAACATGAACAATTAAAAGTAGTTTTGTTTTTCAGTTTTTTACTTTTATTTTGAAAACATAAAATACAATGAGAATATGTTATTTTTTGCTTTTCATTAATAAAATATTAATAAATATGAACAAGTTTTTTCATTTTTAATCTTCAAAACAAATTTCAAATAACACTTATCAAACAAGTTTTTTTTTTCTTTTCTTTTAGAAAATATTTTTTGAAAACTATTCTTAAAAACTTTTTTAAAAAATTAAAAAACAAAACCAAACAAGCCTATAAACTCATCATGAAAATTTTAAAAGAAAAAACATTTTACTCGATTGATTGAAAAAACAGTCATTACACTACTGTTTAATGTTATTAATAACATTATAAAATTTGTTCCATTCTCATCGCGTATCAACTAAAGATTATTTTATATATTATTTTACATCATATAGCATAATATTTTGTATTTTTTATATTAAATTATAATTATAGTCACTGTATTGATAATTTTAAATATTTGTATTAAATTAAAAGATTCTATAAATAACTATTTTAATTATTATTTTAAAAATTATTAATTTTATTAATTAATTTTCAGAAACAAATTATTTAAAATATTTAGACCCGCAAGACAGGTCACTTTACTAGTTTAATATTAAAAAATTATTTAAGTTTAAATACTTTATTTGAAAATTTTAAATTAAAAATGTATAACTTGGGGTGTTATGTATTAAAAAGAATTCGTTGTTGTTGTAAATGCTACCAGTTTATTTTTCATACATTATTAATAGTAGGGTTAACTAAGATTTTCATGCCTGTAATTTAGTTTCTTTTTCTTTTTTATTCTTATTATTTTTTCTAATCATGTATTTAAGTTTTAAATCTTTGACTTCCAGTTCTTGTCCTTAAATTCCTTTAAAAATGTTAATTTGCTTATACTCATCAGCAAAAAGACACTAACATATGCTAATACCATGTTAGCAAAAAAAAAAAACCATACAAGATCTAAACATGAAAAAAAAAATAGAACGAATAAAAGAAAATTTGATATTTGGAGGTAAAAAAATTTAAGCTTTAAATATAATATACAAGTTTAATTGAAAATTAATAATTATGTATTTTGTTTTACTTTTTTGTTTGTTTGACGCTATAAAATTGTATAAACACTTTATACTCTTCTTCATCGTAGACATTAATTATTGTCTTTTTAAAAGAGACATACTTCGGGGGGGACACACTGTTCTTATTTACCCTTTTTTAGTTACAAATACACACTCAAAAAGGTTTTCCACAAGACCATACACTAGGCTTTTTTTTTTCTTATTAAAATGGTTTTTTAAAAAGGCTTAATTTAGTTTTTTAAATAATATATAGGATACATAATGTAAATTAAAATTTCTAACTACTTTTAATAAATAATACAATTAACACTATCTTTAATTATTATTAGACAAAAAATCAATATTACTAAATACAATAACACCTGATACTTCCTTAAAGTAAGTCGATTTTTTCTTTTTATTTACATATATATATATATATATATATATATATATATTAATTACTCACTATATAGTACGTATTTTTTTCAAAGAAGCCTTAATTTAGTTTTTTTAAATAATATATATAAAATATATAATGTAAATTAAATTTTCTCATTATTTTTAACAAACAATGCAATTAATATTATTTTTAATTTTTATTAGATAAAAAAATCAACACTATTAAATACAATAACACCTAATATATTTTTTTTGAAGTAAGTAAATCCTTTATATATATATATATATATATATATATATATATATTACAAAATATATTAATTACTCATTGTACTTACTCCTATTTTCATTACGAAAATCTAAATGTAGTCTTTGTTTTAGTTAAAGGCTGCTATATACAAATATTAAATATTTGTCATTATGGAAAACAAAATGTAGCCTTTTTGAGTTATTAAAGGCCATCTAACAAAGTAATTTATCTATTTTATTCGTGAAATATTCAACATTCAATGATTAAAGTACCCCATTAAAAAGTAACTTGTCCCCAGGAATAATGATGATAAAACTATTTCTTTAAAAAAAAAAATGATGATAAAACTTTATTCAAAATCTTGATGTATACATTACAGAATATTTTAAGATTTAACTTGAGTGAGTTTGTTATAGACGTCAAAAAAATTAACTGCGTAAACTCCTATATATCTGCGTTCTTAATTTATTTTTTTTAACTGGGGTTCTTAAATATTATTTACATTGATACTTAAATTTTTAAAATAAAACTTTAAGACAAATTAGTATTTAATTATTTGAATATTGTATAATTTAGTTGCTAAATTATTGTAATAATACTTTTAAATGTCAATCTGTATGTCGACAAAAGCATTAAAGACTAGTTTTTCTGATTTTTTCTCCCTAGAAATCTAAGCACCATTTCTCATACTTTCAGTGACCAAAATAGAAATATATTGACTGAAAAGTATTTCCATTATAAAATAATTTGTGATCATTTCATTGAAATTTTAGAAAAATATAATGTCGTTATTGCTGTTTATAAAAAGATATATTTTTTATAATTGTGAAATTCAATTTTTTAAAGAAAATAAAGAAAAGTATTATGACAAATTATTTGAATTTTTTATTTAATCGAATTTTGCATATTTTTTGTTTATTTTAAAAAAGTAGGAATTTGATGGGCATTGGGCAAGAAAATAGGAAATTGAGAGAGTTATGGTAAGGCAGACACGGACGATGTTAAATTTCAATGGAAGGATTTAAAATCTGGAGCCATCATGTGGGAGCCATGTGGTCGGTCCATGGGAACTTGTGTTTGCTTCATATTACCCAGTTATGTCTTATGTGTAATATATATATATATATATATATATATATATATATATATATATATATATATATAAAAAGAGAGAGAGAGTACTCTATTTTTCCTTAGTTATATTCAGATTTGTAATGCCAATGGCATAGGCACCGACCCTAACCGGCCAATATGTGTCAAACATTGAAGTTTGATAATATAGTAATTGTGGAATTATTATCAAACAATGCGAGTCTCATATGGGTCATAACCATTAAGGCAAGAGAATCTTTGTACAATCCAGGTTCCCTTTTAAACCCTACCAAAGGAGGTATAGTGGATTTCAATTATTGGGATCATTAAGGAGGCATTCTCAATCGCATTTATACACTCACAATGCTGCCGACATGTGTCACCAAGTCATTATCATCTACTTAGGAATAAGGTGTTGCCAATCGGATTATCCAATTCCACTCAAATAATTTAAACTCAATCTAATCTAATTAATAACAACTTTAATAATGAATTTTGAATTTTCACCTTGAGATTCAATTCTATTCATTTTGACAAATAATAATAATAATTTAAAATACAAAATTGAATAAAATTTTATAATTGTCAATATATTGCTTTGTTATTTTTAGTTTTAATTTCACTACTATTATTTTTTGAGTTTATATCAATATATTTTATATTAGAATACGTTTTATAACTTGAATTTTAATAATATTTTATTTACTTGTTTATTTTATTTAATATTTTAATTCTAGTTATGATTTTCAATTCACTTTTACTTTACAATAATTATATAAATATTTATTTCACATTATAAATATATTTTATTATATATCCTTTAATTAGTTTGAAAATATATAAAAACATATAATTTTCTTATTTAATTTTTATGTACGATAAAAAAGAATAAATAATTTATGAATAATTTTTTAAAAAAATTTACTAGGTCGCACACCTACTGTACTTTCTTTTCTGATGTTCAACAATTTTGTATGAGAAAATCCTAATGAACTTTTTCGACGAACGTGTCTCTTACACTTTTGTACTACACCACTATGCATGAATTCTTATTTCCTTTTTCTTCTATTGCTCGTCTTACACCTTGTGGAATTCTCATGCGATTTCTATGATAGCCTTATACTAATGTGGTACGTGTCACACCATCTTGGGAATAACCCTCATTCACTTTCTATGCGAGGGCACCTCCTAAACCTCTATGGCATGTGCCACACTATTGTTAAAAAACTCTGGATGCACTTTCTATTCCATATCATCTCGCACTTTTATGGATAACTTTTTATGTATTATCTCCTATAAAGTGTCTTATACATACCTCTATGAAAAAATCTTGATCCATTTTTTCTTTTAGTATAGCTCTCATACCTTTGTTGTATATATCACACCACTATGGGAGAACCCCAATTTTATATGGGAGAAAACTGAACTGATTGTTGGGTATTGGCTCCCTTCCTATGTGGAGAAAAGGTCCACTTGATATCTTATTTAAATTAAGTGAAGAAAGTACTTTGAAACAAGTGAGTTGAAAAAAGAGAAAGAGAGACAACAATAATGAAACACACCAATTGTTTTGAGAGAAAAGAAGAGAGAAAATTATTCCCGTTTTTAGACAGAGCTGCAATCATAAAATCTCCACTGAAAATTTGTTCACCGTTAGATCGAACTGATTTTTGGAAAACATGTTCAGAATGTATGTTTCTTCATTATGATTGTTTGGATCATTGAAAAGAAATCTGTGTTTGAAGATATTTAGTTCGTATGGCAATAGTGTTTTTAGGGATCTTCATCTTCCTTATTCTCTATTTGTAAGCTTATTGCTTTATTGTTTAAAATTGGTGTTGGCATTAATATTGTTGTTGACACTTGATTGAGACTCTTTTGTACTCTTTGTTGATAATAATGGAGCTATTTCTTTGGTCTGGATGACACGTGGTTTTTACCCTTGCTCTAAAGGGTTTTCCACGTTAAAATCTTAGTGTCTTATCCCAAAAAAAGTGGTGATTATCTAGTGTTATATTTTGTTATTAATCCTCATAGATTCTTGCAAGATAGGGAGATTTATTTCTGCTAATTTGTTTACACTTGTTACAAACTTATCTTATTGTCCCCATCAGAGTTATATCAGAGCTCTTTGGTTTTGATCTAGGGACTATTTGACTTGCTTGAATGATAGAGGCAAATACAAAATTGGTTGCATTGAATGACACTAATTATCATTTGTGGAAGGGCAAGATGAAAGACTTGCTATTTTTGAAAAAAATGCATATTCCTGTTTTTGTTACTCAAAAGCCAGATTCTGTGTCTGAAGAATAGTGGAATTTTGAACACAAATAAGTATGTGGTTTTATTCGGCAATTTATAGAAGACAATGTTTATAATCACATTGCTAATGAGACACATGTGAGAACGTTGTGGGAAAAGATTAGGTCCTTGTATGCTTCTAAATCAGGGAATAATAAATTGTATTTGTTGAACTGTCTAATAAATTTGAAGTACAGGAAGAGTTATTTTATTTCAGATCACTTGAATGAATTTCAGGGGCTCCTAGATCAGTTATCTGGTATGGGTATCAAATTTGATGATGAAGTTTTGGGACTATGGCCACTGAATGTTTTACTTGAGTCTTGAGAGACATTTCAGGTTTATATTACAAACTCTACTCATAATGGTGTTGTTTCTTTGCAAGCAGCAAAGAGTGGTGCTCTTAATGAAGAGATTAGAAGGAAGGCACAGGGTTTTTTATCTCAGCCTGAAGTACTTGTCACTGAAAACAGGGGAAGAAATCAAAGAAAGGAACTGAAAGGTGGTAGAGAAAAGAGCAAGAGTAAGTCCAAGTCCAGATACAAAAATGTGGAGTGTCACTATTGTCATAAGACAGAGCATATACAAAAATATTGTTTTCTAAGAAAAAAGGAGAACAAAGATAAAAAGGGTATGTAGAAAGAGAAGGATCATCATGATGATAATCGTCTTGCTACTGCTACTTGTGGTGACCTGGTTAATCTCTGTGACAATAAGTTAGTTAATCTTGTATCAGATGAGAGCAAGTAGATTGTTGATAGTGGTGCTACACTGCATGTTACACCAAGGAAGGAGTTCTTCACATGTTACACTTCTGGTAATTTTGGAGTATTGAAGATGGATAATAATGGTGTGTCTCAAGTGATTGGTGTTGGTGATGTTTACCTGCAAACCAACATAGAAGTGCATTTGTTGCTCAGAGGAGTCAAACATGCTCCTGATGTTCATTTTAATTTGATCTTTGTGCAGATGTTTGATGATAATGGTTATGACAATCACTTTAGTTTTGGAAAGTGAAAATTTACCAAATATAACTTGGTTGTGGCTAGAGGGGAGAAGATTTCTAAACTATATTAGACAAATGCTTTGGTTACTAAAGATAATGTGAATGTCATGGATATAGAGGCATATTTGTGGCATCGAAGGCTTAGTCATATCAGTGAAAAATGGTTGAAATTCTTAGTTAAAAAGAATGTTCTTCACAAGCTAAAAAATGCAAAATTAAAGAAATGTTTTCATTGCATGCTGGTAAGCAAACCAAAGTATCCTTCAAGAAGCATCCTTCCTCAAGGAAGTCAAAGTTGTTGCAATTAGTGCATTCTAATATTTGTGGTCCAGGAAGCTATGGGTCTATGTCTTGTAGAAAAAAGACCAAGTGCTAAAGAATTTTAAATAATTTCATGCTTTGATTGAAAGAGAGTCAGGTAAGAAGATGAAACGTATTCGTACTGACAATGGTGGTGAGTATTGTGGACCCTTTGATACTTATTGCAAGTAGCATGGTATTGCACATGAGAAGACTCCTTCTAAAAATCCTCAGCTAAATGGTTTAGCAGAGAGGATGAACAAGATATTGCTTGAGAGAGTAAGATGTATACTCTTAGATATTAAATTACCTAAGCATTTTTTGGGTGAGGCATTGTACATAGCAGTGTATGTTATTAATGTCACTCCTACTATTATTCTGAACAGTGAAGTTCCAAATAAAATTTGGTTTGGGAAGAATGTGAGCTATGATCATTTGTGTGTCTTTGGTTGCAAAGCGTTTGTTCATATTTCAAAGAATAAAAGATCCAAGTTGGATGCGAAGACAAGGCAGTGCATCTTCATTGGTTATGGTGAAGATGAATTTGACTACAAGTTCTATGATCCTATTGAGAATAAGCTTGTTAGAAGTCGTGATGTACAGTTCATTGAAGATCAAACAATTAAGGACATTATTAAGGTGGAGAACACTAAACCTAAAAAGGATACAAATATGACAGATGTTGATCCTATGCAATTGGCTATTCACGATCTATATAATGTTTAAGGTAATGTTGAACATGGTAAACAACAAAGTGATGGTGTTGATCAACAACTTGGAGATGAATTAGATGTTCCTATTAATGATGACCAGAAGGAGTTTGAGAGATCACTTGATGAGAATGTTTATGATGTACCTGAATCCTCTCAAGCCCAACTCAGGAGATCTAATAGGCAGAGACAACCATCTACCAGGTATTCTTCTTATGAATATGTGAATTTGACTGATGATGGAGAACCTGAGTATTTTAAAGAGGCTTTGGAGAGTGAAGAAAAACAACAGCGACTGGATGCAATGGAAGATAAGATGAAATCCTTGTATGATAATCACACTTATGACTTGGTGAGATTGCCTACGGGTAAGAGGGCATTAGAAAACAGGTGGATATTCAGGGTGAAACATGAGAATAATTCTATGTCTCCAAGATATAAAGCTAGATTAGTGGTGAAAGGCTTTAGGCAGATAAAAGGTGTTGATTTCAATGAGATTTTCTCACCTGTGGTGAAGATGTCATTCATTAGAGCAGTTTTGAGTTTGGCAGCTACTCTCGATTTGGAGGTAGAGCAAATGGATGTGAAAATTGTTTTCATTCATGGTAATTTAGAGGAAGAAATCTATATGAAGCAACCTGATGGTTTTCAGGTTAAAGGCAAGGAAGGATATGTGTGTAGATCGAGAAAGAGTCTATACAGTTTAAAGCAAACTCCGAGGCAGTGGTATAAGAAGTTTGAGTCTTTTATGTGTGAGCAAGGCTACAAGAAGACTACTTCTAATCATTGTGTCTTTGTTAGAAATTTTTCTGATGATGACTTTATTATCTTATTATTATATGTTGAGGATATGCTTATTGTTGGAAAAGATATTTCTATTATTAATAGGTTGAAAAAGCAATTGGACGAGTCATTTGCCATATGAAAGACTTGGGAGCTGCTAAGCAGATTCTTGGTATAAGAATCATCTGTAATAGAGAGAAAATGAAGTTGTGGCTATCACAGGAACACTATATGAAAAGGTGTTGCAGAGATTCCAGATGGAAAACGCTAAGGCTGTGAGCATTCCTCTTGTGACTCATTTTAAACTGAGTATTAAACAAAGTCCTTCAAATGAAGCTGAAAAATTAGACATGGAGAGAGTTCTTTATGCTTCTGCAGTGGGTAGTTTGATGTATGCATTGTTGTATATAAGACCTGATATTGCTCATGTTGTTGGTACAGTTAGTATGTTTTTGTCAAACCTAGGTAGAGAGCATTTGAGAGCTTTGAAATGAATTTTGAGGTATCTTCATGGTACTATTGATGAGAAGCTTTGTTTGGGAGGTGATAAGCTTATTTTGGTGGGCTACTCAAACTCAGATATGGGTGGAGACATTGATTCCAAAAGGTCTACATCAGGTTATTTGATTAAGTTTGCAAAGGGAGCTATGACTTGGCAATCTAAGTTGCAAAAGTGTTTGTTTTATCTATTATTGAGGCGAAGTTCATTGCAATTACTGAAGCATGCAAGGAGTTGCTATGGTTAATGAAATTCTTACTGGATCTTGGTTTTGTGCAAGACAGTTATCCATCACTCGTTGACAATAAGAGTGTTATCCATCTTAGTAAGAATTCAACTTTCCATTCTAAGTCCAAACATATCAATGTATGGTATCATTAGATACATGATGTTTTGGATGCTAAGTTGCTGTAGTTGGTTAAAATTCATACTGATGATAATGGTATTAATATGATGACTAAAACACTGTCAAGAGGAAAGTTTAAAGTCTGTTGTGAGATCGTCGATTTGGTAGTTCTCTCCACATAGTTGTGAGAGGGAGATTTGTTGAGTATTTGGTTCCCTTCTTATGTGAAGAAAATGCCCAAATTGAGAAGCTCACTTGATATCTTATTTAAATTAAGTGGGGAAGGTACTTTGAAACAATTGAGTTGAAAAAAGAAAAAAAGAGACGACAATAGTGAAACACACCAATTGTTGTGAGAGAAAATAAGAAAGTTATTCCCGTTTTTACACAGAGCTGCAATCGTAAATTCTTCACTGTAGATTTGTTCACCGTTGGATCAGGCTGATTTTTGGATAACATGTTTAAAATTTATGTTTCTTTATTCTGATTGTTTGGATCATTGAAAAGAAATCTGTGTTTGAAGATATTTAGTTTGTATGGCAATAGTGTTTTTGGGGATCTTCATTTTCCTTATTCTCTAATTGTAAGCTTATTGCTTTATTGTTTGAAATTGGTGTTGGCATTGATATTGTTGTTGACACTTGATTGAGTCTCTTTTGTACTCTTTATTGATAATAGTAGTGCTATTTCTTTGGTCTAAACAACTTGTGATTTTTATCCTTGCTTTGAAGGGTTTTTTACGTTAAAATCTTTGTATTTTATTCCAAAAAGAGTGGTGATTAATTAGTGTTATATTTTGTTATTGTTTCTCATAGATAACACTTAAGAAAAGATAAAAACATAACAAAACTAAAGAAGATATTTTTGTAATTCATACTGAACTAATTAATATTAAAAGTATATTCTAGTAAATTTAATATTATTTTTTTATTATATTCATTCTTCATAAAAACAATAAACATAATAAAAAAGTTATTGTACAATTTCAACATTTATTTTTTTCTATTTTGTTTGTTATGTCCTCTTGTGTATCAGAATGTTCCAAAAATGATAATTTATCGTTTTAATATTTGTTTCACATAACAAAACTTTATCTTGTATGATAATATTTTATTTACTCTGTGATACAACTATTTTATAAATCAAATAAGGAATAATTATTTATTTTCACAATTATTTGTCAATCAAACAAAGTCGTAAATTTATTAAAAATAAAGTATGTTTTTTAATATGTTTTGGTGATATTTTTTAGTTATACTTCATTTATATTATTAAGTATATAAATGTGATTTAATTAATAAAAAATTAATCTTTAAAATTTAAGATTTATGAACTAGCTCTAGCTACAAGGTCTGACAACTTTTTAGCCTATAAGTCTTACAAGAAGACCTTTTAGTTGTCTGGGCTTTTTTATCCTAGCCTTAAGACTGGATTGGGCCGGACCGAATAATTTTGATGACTGTAACTTTCAATGAGATGAAAATGATTATCAAATTATATATGCACGTTGACTTTCTTCAACAGTTTTAATAAGTCCTCCTCACGTGCATACTTTGAATCAAACGAAAGTCATGTTCTAAGATTATGTGTAAAATATAGCTCTATTTTATTTTATAATTTAATCACACAAAATTCAAATGATAAAAGAAACTGCAAGAATAAGATGGAAAATAATAGTTAAGATATAAAATATATCTAGTGAGATTACCAAAATTAATCTAGAAATGGATATATTTTATTCAATTCGTTCTTGATTATTTATTTTAATTGTATAATTATTATTTACTTTTTACCTAATACACTTTTTTCATGTGTCTAAATTGTGATATTGTAAAATATCCATGCAGATTAAGGTGTCGTTCCTTTTGGAAAGTGAATTTCCATCAGACCATTTTGGCATTCCCTTTACACAACATTAAATAGCGTTTTTATTCGTGCAATGCATAGTGTTATTATATATAATTTATTTATGTATATGCGATATAAAAACTTCTACTAATTAAAATTCCCACTTAAAATTTTCAAATTTTTTAAAACTTAGATCAAGTTATACCTCATTTATTTTTTGCATTAAGCTTCCAATTATTTCACGTATATGTTCTTTTCATAAAATATTTTGTCTTTTAATTTTGAATTACATTGTTATATTACTGAATTAATTTTTTTATAACAAAAAATTAAAGAGAAATCTGAACATTATATGTAAAAGATTAAAAGGAGTAAGGACTCATAAATAAGTAAAAACAGTGGTTTCTTTTTGTATTTTAGATTAATATATACAATAAAAATATTAAATATTTTTAATAAATTAAATATTAATGTAAATATTATTTATATAAATATTCAGAACAAACGAGTACAAAAATTCTAAAGTTAAAATTTGAAAGGTAAAAACCATGAAAAGTTTATATATATATATATATATATATATATATATATATATATGTATATAGATAGATAGATAGATAGACGACTCAGGTGAGAAAAATTATTACAATGAGAAATGAAAAAAATGTAATAATAACCTTAGGATTTTAATAAACGGTTCAGATTGAGTGGTTAATTAACTAAGCTCATGTGGTTCTCTCACACATAAACTTTTTCACAAACTCTTAATAGGCCACTCTTGCCACCCTTGAAGAATCCTCTGCAAAGTTGCCACCACCTTCACTCCACCACCACCACAGCTGACGATGGCGTGGCATCAATGGCAATGGCGGCGATGGCGATTGTTCTGTACAATAACAAACAAGAGACAGAAGTGCAAGTGTGTAATATGAACTAGATTGAGAATACTCTATAATTACACTAAAAGAACAAATATTTCAAAAACTCAATTCGGTTTGTCCTCTTTCGAATTTAAAACACCACAATTTTCGCGTCATTTTGCTTTTGTCTCTTTTCTCATTATATCACTATATATTTGTTAAATTCTTTCTCTTCTCAATTTCATGTTTTTCCCTTAGGGTTTTAAACTGTGATAGGTTATATATGTTTTACTCCACCACTGCCAACGACAGCGTCGGTGGTAGCGGGATGGTGCTGGTGGCGACCTTGCAGAGGATTCTGCACGGGTTATGAGAGTGGTCGTTTAAGAGTTTGTGGGAAGGTTTATATGTGAGAAAACCACGTGAGTTTAGTTAATTAATAACTCAATCTGAACCGTTTATTGAAATCATATAGTTATTATTGTGTTTTCTTATTTCTCACTGTAACCTTTTTTCTCTTTTGAGTTGTCCTCTCTCTCTCTCTCTCTCTCTCTCTATATATATATATATATATATATGTTGTCATCAATACCCGCGACCTCACAACCTCACCACTCACAACCACAAGGTCGCCCAAGTCATTGACCTCTCTTAGGAAGGTCAACAGCGCAGATCAAGTAGCCCAAACTCCTTATGAAGGTCATTCAAGGAAACTTATTACAGCAGTCAATAGTTACATGACAACTTAAAGAAGTAATCAATGCTCCATTAAAGCACCATTAAAGCTACATTAATCATGCCTTAAGTATAAAAGACAAGCAAAGGTACAATAAAAGTCTACCTAGAAATCCATACTAAAATACCTTAACTAATTTGAGCGTTGGAGTGTCTCTTGCAGGTCCCCCGACACTCTGTTATCAAGGAACAACTTGATGGACTTATCAGAAAACTTGTTTTCTATTTTCTAGTAAGAACATTTGGAACCCACCGTGGAACTGTGTAAAACTTTTCCCTGCCACCACTTCATCGTAAAACAATGGAGGTAACATAAACACCAACCTTCTCTAAGCTTCAGAAACAGAATGTAGAGCTACGACGCACGATCTCACAACTGCGCTCCCATAATACAATTACGAGAGGACGAACTACATACCCTTTTTCCCCCGCTGTAACTAGAACTGCACGACTTCCTCACCGTACTGTCCTTAGAGCACCACTCCTCCATGCTGCCACAATAGTCGAACCTCTCACCATCTCTCCACCCCATCTGCACGCTCCTCCATTAAACTAACTCGTCGTCACAATCACGATGATGACTTCTAGCAACACCCTTTTGTCCAGAGATCATGGAAGTAGACCTGCCCAACAACTACAAACCTCTGACTCTTGAGAGGTACAAGGGACTCACTGACCCCAACACCCACATCGACGAC
This sequence comes from Psophocarpus tetragonolobus, assembly GCA_037954015.1. NCBI lineage: Eukaryota > Viridiplantae > Streptophyta > Magnoliopsida > Fabales > Fabaceae > Psophocarpus > Psophocarpus tetragonolobus. The sequence continues at coordinate 2,552,361 of CM075695.1, read as the reverse complement.
TACATGTCTCAGCTCAACCTGAACTCCACACACGACGTCATATGCTGCAAAGGGTTCCCAACCTTTTTAAAGGGAAAAACCCTGGCTTGGTTCACCAAGCTCCTTCCTAACTCGGTTTGTAACTTTTGAGAGCTCGTAAAGAAATTCAAGGTCAAGTATGCCACTAGTTGACCTTATACAATCAGTGTTATGGCGCTAACTGGCCTACAATAAGGGGAGAACGAGCCTCTGCGTGGATTCGTTGACATATTCTTAACCACAACCATCAAAATCAAATGGCTTTACCCAAAAGTTGCCTTCCATTATATGCTCACAGGGCTCTGACCTAGTCCCTTCATGAACATCCTTTACAAAAGGGCACTTAGCGACATGAATAAGCTTAAGGCTCGAGTGACAACATATATCCATATGGAAGAACACACCCCTTATAAGAAGAAGATGCTACCACCCTCAAGACATACAAACAAACCCCTCTCCTAGGAACTGGAAAGGTTTTAACAGGATCCAATGCAGAAATAAAATACAATTTTAACTTGCAAGATAATTCTTTTTTTATAAATCGAACGCGCGCCTTTCATTCACAAGCTGAACGTGAGCTTGTCAAGGTCGAATGTGCACCTGTCATTCATGAGCCGAACACAAGCTCGTAAAGACCGAACACATGCCTCTCATTCATGAGCCATACATGAGCTCGCAAAGGCCGAACGTGCCTCTCATTCACGAGCCGAATGTGAGCTTGCCAAGGTCGAATGCGCACCTCTCATTCACAAGCCGAACGCAAGCTCACAAAGGCTAAGCGTGCACCTCTCATTCAGGAACCGAACGCGAGCTCGCTAAGGCCGAACGCAGGCCTCTCATTCACGAGGCAAACGCGAGCTTGCCAAGGCCAAATGTGTGCCTCTCATTCATGAGTGGAATGCAAGCTCACCAAGGTCGAATGCATGCCTCTCATTAACGAACTAAACACCCATATATTGAGCACCAACTCGCCTAAACTGAGCATGATTCATTCACTCATAAAATAAAAACAAAAGCCACGAAGTACAACGATCCAATGCACAAGATCTGACTACTCAATACACGATCGATAAGAAAGAATAAAGTAATAAAGTTCAACTTGCAAATTAAAATAACTGTAAAGCGAAAATGTTAAATAAGGAAAACGACTTCATTCATTCAAAAAGTCTTGAAAGTGCAAAGTTGATGTCTACAAAAGGTCATAAAAGTACAAAGAAATGTAGAAGAACAAAGATAAATACAAGGCTATCTACTCGACCATTGAATGCCCAACCCCACCAACCACCCACAGCCCACGACCTCTAAAGCCAACACCAGAACAACAACTCCAACGACTCACTATATGATCAGTTTAGGAGCTCAGGGGGCTTATACACTCCCAAGAACACCACCTGAAGTCACAACGACTCCCAAACTCGCATTCCACACTCCATGACCCCAAGGTCACCTCTCTGTCTCATAACCATCGCAAAGCATAAGCCACAACTCACTTGAAAGCTTTAGTGCCTCAATAAGTCTCGAAGCTCAGGGGCTTATGTTGTCATTGATACCCTTGACCTCTACAACCTCGCCACTCACAACCATAAGGTTGCCCAAGACGTGACCTCCCCTAGGAAGCCCAACTAGTGCAGATGAAGCAGCCCAAACTCCATAAGAAAGCCATTCAAGGAAACTTATTAAAACCGCCAATAGTTACAAGACAACTTAAAGGAGTAATCAATGCTCCATTAAAGCCACATTAATCATGCCTTAAGTATAAAAGACAAGTAAACGTACGGTAGAAATCTATATAGAAATTCATACTAAATTTACATTGGTTAACTTGAGCGTCAGTGTGTCTCTTGTAGATCCCCAGGCACTATGTTCTCAAGGAACAACTTGATGGACTTATCGGAAAACTCACTTTCTATTTTCTGGTAATAACAATATATATATATATATTAGAGTTTAACATTTATACACTGTCAATGTAAAAAATTTGTACATTAACACTAATCATAACGTACTCTTCGTTTATATGATTTTTAAAATATTAATTGGTAAAGTCAACAAGTGATGTATAAGTGTTTTTTTTCTGTATAATAAATGAATAATTAGATTTTTTTAAAATTTTTTAAAAAATATAAAACAACTTTACTTAACAACGTTTAATATATATTATATACACTAGCAAAAACACAGGCGCAATCGCATTTCTATTTTAATATGTTATAACAATTGTAGGGTTTTAATTTAATATCTTTTGTAAATTTTTATATTTTGAAATATAAATTGTTATATGACCTGTTTTGAAATATATTTTGTTGATTTTATATTTCTTGTTTACGATAGCATAATAAAAACATGTCAGATCATCAATGGACATGTCAAATATGCAATGAATATGAAAAAATGGAAAGAAGAGAGTTTCAATAGAACTCAAAATAGAGTTTAATTAGTATACATTGTCAGTGTAAAGGATTTTTACACTGACGTTGATTCATAACTTTTCATTTATGTGACTTTTAAAGTACTAATTAATAAAGTCAACAAACTTACCATGAATGAATGGTTGTGATTGAATGTCAGTGTAAAAATCTTTACATTGACAGTGTATACCAATTAAACTCCTCAAAATATTGTCACACTTGTGTATTTGCATGTTTATTAAAAATATTTATCATGAAATATATGCATATTTATACTATTAATAAAGGGAATACCCCATTTTGATATCTATTTTTCAAAATACCTATTCTACCCTTACATGTATTTTAAAAAAAAAATAAACTAATTTGTCATAAAAGGGACTTGAACGCATAAGCTCTTATTTCCCAAATATATATTTTCCCCCTAGACCAACCTTATAACTTTAAAAAAAAAATTACTTTAAAATATTGATATTCAACATATATAATTGTCCAATTATATCTATAGTGTATAATATATGATATTATATTATATACTATATTTATACTTCTATACTATTAATAATAGGAATACCTCCTTTTGACGTCTTATTTCAAAATACCCATTCTACTATTGCACCTATTTTAAAATTAAAAAATAAATCAATTTGGCATAAGAGGAACTTGAACCCACAACCACTCAAACCCAAAATTAGTATTTTAAAGTATGTTGGATATCTAATATTTTAAAGTAATTTTTTGTTTAAAGTTATAAGGTTGATCTATTGGTAAAATATATGTTTGGGAAATAAGAGGTTATGGGTTCAAGTCTCACTTATAACAAAATAGTTTATTTTTTTAATTTTAAAATAGGTGTAAGAGTACACTAGGTTTTAAATTTGAAAGATTAAGTGTGTGTTTGAAAATTCATTTAAAACGATTCATTGGAGAGTTGCATAATAACTTGTTTCTGTATGCAGTCTAGATTTTGATTTTACCATTCTAATTCTTGTTACAATTAACTCAGGTCTGAAGCATTTCAATTTTTTTTTTTCTTGCTGTGTTTTAAGACTATATTTAATTAAACAAGTTAAAATATTCCAGCTTTAAAAAGTTTGAACCTTAGGCATAACACACATCGACTTGTTTTTTAGTTATAGTCTTAACAAAATTAAGTCAGTGGGCGGTCAGAAAATTCTATAACTTGCAAACAAATTCTGACTAAAAAAAAAAAAAAGATCCTACGTTATATGTTAAAAGTTATTACGTAAAGATTAACTTGTTGTAACAACTAGCAAACTCATCATCCTCACCAAGTATGTGTCGTTCGATCACGATAAACAAACCTTTATTTTTGGAGATATAAAGTCTTCTTCAAAAGGCCATGTACGTGATTATGAAGAAGGGCATCCCTCAATGCCTACGCTAATTATTAGGACCTAATTCACTAATAAGAGTAATAACTAATGCCAATTAGGCATTTATCTAGTTGTAATAGTCAACTTCATCTTGCTTAATCCACGTATGACACCTACCGTGATTTGTAACATTCATTTAATGTTCAACCCATGTGTAGATACTTCCTTTCTCTCCACTCTCCATATTCAACTTCAGTGCTCTCTCACCAGAAAAATAGGAACATGAAAATGAAAAACGACTAACTAATTTGATGAGAAAAATGTTGTGTTCCCATTATTTCAAGAGAAAACCATTTATACACTCTCAGTCTAAAATTTTTTTATATGATAATCAATCACAAGTTTTATGTAGGTTAATTTTGTTCATCATATTAATTAATACTTTAAAACTCTTTTATACTGACAGTGTATAGATGTTAAACTCTTATTCTAATACCATGTTTTGTAGGTTCTCACGTGCATTCTTTAAAGGAAATGAAAATCATTGTAAAATTCTAAATAAATATATGTATAATTTAAGTATACAAAATTCAAATGATAAGAGAAAAGGTGAGAATGGAAATAGAAAATAATAGCTTAGATATAAAGATATATCTAGCTAGTGGCATGGGGAAAACATAAACGGTCAATATTATTTTATTCAAATTTATTTCTTGACTATTCTAATGGTATATATAATTGTTATTTACTTTTAACCAAATACAATTCTCTTTATGAGTGTCTGACTGGGTATTTATTCATAAATCTTCATGCATCTAGATTAGGCTTGGTTTCTTTTTTTAAAAAAAAAATGAAATTCTATCAGACCTTTATATATGACACTAGCTTTGCAAAAAAAAAAAAAAATCACAAAAAAAAGGCTTTGCAAAAAATTAGTGTTTTTATTGTGTAATTCTGTTGACCGGAGAAGTGGAAACGCACTCACACAAGATGCACCCCAAGAATTATATATGTTAATTTTGTTGTTTGTACTTATTTCTACCTTTAGGCTTTCTATTTCTTTAAATAGTTGTCTCAGCTTCGAAGATAAGAATTAATGAAAAAAGACCAATTTATCATTCTCTCGTCTTTATGTTCTTTATGCTTATTCAGGAAACCCTTGAATATTCAATCTAACAAATACATTAGTGTAAAATACTAAAGTGGCTTTCATTAATTTCCTTCCCAATGTTACTCTTACCAAACTTTATATATTTCAAACATTGATCTGAAGACTAAGAAATTGTAGCAAACAAATTACTCATCATTTTATGTTGTTGGATCACGACAAATGAGCTCTTATTTTGGAGACCTGAAGTTTGCCTCCAATGGCTATCTACTTACGGATAGGTGTTACGTGATTATGAAGAGGGGCATCCCTCAATGCCTATACTGATTATTTGGACCTCATTGACTAATAAGTAATAACCAATTAATGTCAATTAGGCATTTACCTAGATGAAACAGTCAACTTCATCTTGCTTAATCTTCATAACGTAAAAATTAATATATAAATTTTATTTTCTACTCTTGTAAACGTAAAACTATATATGCCTAGGCGCCAGGCCTATACCCTGATTTGTCATCCAATAATGTTTACACTTCAACCCATGTGTTGATCCTTATGCAACCTCAATGGCAACTCACCAGAAAAAGTGGAAAATAAAAATGAAAAATGACTAACCAATTTGCATTGGAAAAAGTGTGCTCGCATTTTTCAAATACCTTTTTTTATAGCTTAAGCGACCAAGATACATTTGAATTCTCTCTTGTACAATTGACTCAAGCCAAGCTATGAGTTTCTCGCGTAGAACCCACCTAAGTTCGGCGATCAACCATTAACAAAAGTTTGCTGCTAATTTCATTTACGTATCTTGCTTTAAGAGGTCAAGCACACCATGCCATATATCAAATATGTAACATTTAATGAGTTCTAACTAATTTATTTAGGCCTCACTCTTTGACAGCAAATCAACCATTTATTTTGATGAATCATATATATGTGTCAAGAGCTCATTAAGTCCCTTACTTGTTTTGCTGAAGAAGCCAAGGCTTTTATTTCTTCTTTTTCTCTCTCCCTCTTCACATTTGTTATTGGAGCCAAGTTAGTGTGTAATGTACGTACTACTTCCTCTCCATGTTCTTTCTCGTGTTTGTTTGTGCCTTTAACGTTATATTATGTGTTTTCCTTCGATTTAACGTCTCCCACGTAGAGGTTATTTTCTGTTTTGACTAAAGGTCCTTAAATTATGCTCTTTTTTCTTCTTGTTTTATTTTATAAACTAATCCCTATAGGCTATATATCCCAAATATCAAAATGCAAGTAAATGAACGTGTTTTTTTTTTCTCAGATAGGAGTTTGGAATTAATATTTAATCTTCAGACTTAAAAAGCTAAAAAAATATTTTGGTGGGGAGAGGAAAACGAGGGACAGATATGGAACACGAAAATGAATTAGGAGGCCCTGCAGTGCCAAAGACACAGGGGTGCCCCTTTTCTATGGCATTAAATTTGGCTTTCATTGGTCTCTTAAAAGACAAAAGTATACATGAAGTAGTGTATAGTGAATGAAGGTAACGCGTCTGCTAACATTTCTTGCTTTTATGCTTTGAGCCCATGTGACCTGTGATGCAATTTTCATGGCAACTTCTAAACTATCTGTTAACTTTTCCACTAATATATATAATATAAAAGCACACAAGCGATTGCCTTCAAATTTCAATACCATCTCCACATCACCAACTTTCATAAACCTCCCATTGGTTTTCTCTTCTTATCATTCTTCAGAGTGTTTGATTCCAATTCCAAACACAAACAGTGACATCAATTGTTGTGTTGAAAGACTAGTAATTGGTTAGACTAGTAGGAACTGCCTTAGTGATTGCAGCATTGCCATCTGTAGGTACCAACTTTGTTTGTTTTAATTTTGCAGGTTAGAGGATATTGAATCATCTAAAATGGTTTTTGGTCGAAATTCGACCTCGAGAAGTGGAGATTATTTGGAAGGGATGCTTACTGACTATGTTGGAGGAAGGAACAAACTGAAGGCTCAGAAAAGTGCCTCCACAAAGTTTGTGGCAGCACTCACATGCCTTCAGTTTTTCTTTGCAGTTTATGCAACATTCCTATTGTATTACATGGGCCCTTCCATTGATTTGAGAACCAAGCCAGAGTTCACATGGGCAACAAAAATTGCCCAACAGTGGAAACAACTTATGATCACACCCCGTGTTGTTGGTCACTACCAAGAAGCTGCTTCTTCTCTCATCAGGGAGGATGTTCTTCCCACAACTCCTTCCCAAGTGTGTGAGAATGAGAAGATAGATTTCGTGCAAAAGAAGTCCAATGATGTCCAAATGATCAAGCTAAAGAGAGAACTCTACGAGGAGGTGTTGGACTTCCAAAGCAAAACCACTGGCACCGAGACTCTCCAAGAGCTAATGGCAATGAAATCCAAGTGGGACTTGAAGGGTCCAAACAGGCCAAAAATCACAGTGTTGTTGAACCACTTCAAGAGAAAGACACTATGTGCTCAACTTGATTCTTTGCTCCAACAGACCCTCCCTTTTCATCATGTTTGGGTGCTTTCGTTTGGGAGCCCCAATGAGGCCTCATTGAGGAGAATTGTGGACACATATAACGACTCAAGGATCAGCTTCATTAGCTCAAACTATGATTTCAAGTACTATGGAAGGTTTCAAATGGCTCTTCAGACTGAAGCTGATCTTGTGTATGTTGTTGATGATGACATGATTCCTGGGAGGAAGATGTTGCAGATTTTGGCACACGTGGCTGGGACAGAGAAGTACAAGAATTCTGTTTTGGGGAGTATTGGAAGGATTTTGCCCTTTAGACAGAAGGATTTCACGTTTCCAAGTTACAGAAAATTTCGGTCTAAGGAGGCAGGGTTGTACTTGCCTGATCCTGCTTATGATATCATTGTTGATAAAATTGTGCAGGTGGATTTTCTATCTAGTTCATGGTTTCTTTCTGCTGATCTTGTCAAGACACTATTCATTGAGACTCCTTTCACCTTCTCAACTGGTGAAGATCTGCACCTCAGGTTTACATTTTTACTTCATGTTGACAATATCTTTTTTACCATTTTATGATTTTTTTTTTCTGGATGATAAGAGAATATGATTTAATTTGGTGAAAAAATATCCGCTTGGCAGCGAAATTTTTTTGAATGTTGACCATACAAGTCAAACAATCATGATTTGACTACGCCAAAGTGGATCTTATAGTGCTAAACTAGTTAGTGACATTAGGTTCTGTTACACTAAAAAGTCGTACAAGTTGCAATAACAGATAAAAAACAATTCAAGTTGCAATAGACGTCAAAATTGGAAATATACTAAAAAATGTTTCTTTCTTTTACAGCGAAACAATTATTTTGATTTTGAGACAACCTTTTGCGACCTTGGTAGTGGATGTTTTCATGTATTGCAAATTCTATCTCGTAGGAAACCGTTAAGGTAGAAAATTATTGTTGTAAATTAAAATAGGTTAATCGTCAAAAAAGAAAAAAAGTTCAAATCTTAAAGAGAAAACAAGCACGCAAAGAATCAAAATGGTATAAAACTTGTTCTCAATAATATATTCAGTTTTCAGATAAAGAATTCTTATTTTTTTCTTGAATGATAGTCAAATTATCTTTACATAAGAGTTTTGAGCCCGTGAATTAATCAAAAAGCCACCCCAGACCCAGTTAGTAGCTAGCATTACCCTGCGACCACTTTTATATTACTGTATTATTATAATTGTGGATTTTTTTTATTGCAGCTATCAGCTTCAAAAGTACAAAAATGCTGGCTCCTTTGTTCTTCCTGTAGATCCTAAGGACAAGGAAACTTGGGGTGATAGTGAACACAGGCTTGCATATGTGTCAGAAACCACAGTGATTTTTAAGGACATAGTTCAAGTCAGAGATGATCAGTGGTGGAAAGCACTTTCCACAGGGTATGTGACTCAGTGGGCTGCAATGTACCCTCAAAAAATTGATGCACTATTTTATGCTCACTCAGTTGATGAAGTGAAAGTGCTTGCACCACTTCTTGAAAAGTTCAGGTCCACAGTAGGCAAGAAAGCCTACATTGTTGTCTCTGGAGGCACTTTCTGCCCCTGTGAAGATGCTGCAACAGCTCTCAAATGGCCTGCATTGGTCTGCAAAGAACGTCGGTTTAAGATTTTTGATTTGGCTGTTGGAGCACTATCCGGGGTGTCAAACTCAGAAGCACCAGTGATACATGCAGTGTACACCAGCATGAAAGGTTTGATCAAAATTCACAATCCAAGTGTAGTGATCAGTGTGGCTGACATTGACCCTCATGTGAGAAAAGCCCTTAAGATGGCATCAGAAACCAACTCAAACGGCACCACATTGGTTCTTTTACCAAGGGCTTCAGTCTCTCAAGTTCTTTGGATGGCTGATCTGCGTTCAACAGCATTACCAAGTAAGCATATAGAATTCTTCAGCTCTTCTCAATGGAATGTGATCATCTTAAAAAAAAAAAAAACCTACTGCCTGTGCCTGTGTACACAACCATGCATATTAGATGAGTTTTATGCTTAATAATAATAATAAATTAACTTCCCTAAAACAATTAGCTAATAGAATTTGAGTAAATAATTCTTACATTTTTTACATTGTTATTTAATTACAACAGTCCATTATGACAAACTTATTAAATTTTATAATAATTATCCTAAAATTGATACAAAAGATTATTATTAGCTGATTAATAATAATAATAATAAATTATAATAAAAACACATGACTCAAAAACTCATAATTTTGTTTTGCAGATTGGAATCAGATGAGGATTTCTGTGAACATCATCACCCAAAATAGAGTTAATTCACTAGCAAGACTTCTCAAATCTCTCAGCAATGCTTACTATCTTGGAGATGAAATTCCCATTACCTTCAACATGGATAGCAAGGTAGATGAGGCAACTATAAGACTAGTAGGTTCTTTTGAGTGGCCCCATGGGCCGAAAACCCTGAGAAGGAGAATTATCCAAGGTGGGCTCATACGAGCTGTGAGTGAGAGTTGGTATCCATCTTCTGATGATGACTTTGGACTCCTACTAGAAGATGACATTGAAGTTTCTCCTTATTACTACTTATGGATCAAATATGTACTCATGTCTTACCATTATGACCCCCAAGTCTCTCTCCCTCAGCTCTCCTCAATTTCCCTCTACACTCCAAAACTTGTTGAAGTTGTCAAAGAAAGACCCAAATGGAATGCCACTGAATTCTTCAAACACATTCATCCCAACACACCTTATCTTCACCAACTACCATGTAGCTGGGGGGCAGTGTTCTTCCCTAAGCACTGGAGAGAATTTTATGTGTACATGAACATGAGGTTCACTGAGGATGCAAAGGCCAACCCAGTTCAAATCCCAAAGTCTAGAACAAATGGATGGCAAGCTTCATGGAAGAAGTTCCTCATAGACATGATGTACCTTAGGGGGTATGTTAGTCTCTACCCAAACTTCCCTCAACAAGCTAGTTTTTCAACCAACCACATGGAACCTGGGGCACATATTAGTGCAAAAGATAATATGGTTAAGCATAACAAACAAGATTTTGAGGTGCCACTATTGAAAGAAGATTTTAAAAACTTGTTGCCAGGTATGAAAATGCCTCCAGCCTCAAGGCTTCCATCTTTAAATCTCTTCAATCAACCAATTTCTCTAAAGGGTCTCAAAGCTGCTGGAGCTAAGTTGGGACAAGATGTGCTTAGATGTGACAATGCTACTGAGGTTGTTGTTGTTGATCAACAGACAGGTTTACCTCACTCCTGCTCCAAATTCTAAACAACTTCATTATTTTCATTAATTAATTTTTTTTGTGGTTCCCTATAAGTTAAGAATTATTTCTGCTTTTACTTTTAAATTAATTAGTGGAAAAATGGGTCAGCGATCTTGCGTCAAGGGAATAAGAATGAGGTAACTCATGTTTCCCTAAAAGACAACATGATCTTTCCCACCATGCAATTGTAATTAATGTTGATATTCATATTAATCATCATGTTAAGATTTTCGGCATTCACAACTACACGCTAATTGAACTTTTAAAAGCCTTTTTTTTTTCTTTTGCTATGTTTGTTACTACGGAAAAGGTAAGATATAGAGATGAAATTTTTACTATTTACTAATATCTATCTCTATTTCTTTCATTTGAATCACATAGTCTTTATGCTTACATTCTGTTTTATATATAAAAAAATTAACCATCCAACTTTTATATTAAAAAATATAATTAAGTCTTTAACTTATGAATAAGTGTTTCTTTTTTAATTTTAATATATTATTTTTATTCCATTTTCATAATTTCTCAAATTATAAATTTTAACACCTATCTCATATTTTATGACATTATAAATTCCTAATCAATTTAATCAAATTTAAAAAATAAAATTAATCAATTTATTTCACAAATTATATCAATAAGTAATAATATAATAAATTATAAACAACTATTGGACAGAACTATGAATAATGTGGTGGTAAACAACTATATCATGCAACATTAATTTGTATAGATTAATAAAAAAAGAATAAAATGTTTAAATAAAAATGAAAAACCTTATATTGTGGTTTATAATTACTTTTTGCTTTTATTAAATTTTATAACTTTCATTTTACCAACTCAATATCGCAAATATTGATAATTTAAAAATTATAAAGCGTATCCTAAGCTATTTAAATTTTATAACTTTCATTTTATATCCTAAGCTAACATCAATGTCACCGTATAGGTATAGGCTATATGAAATTATTGATTAATATTATATTCGACTTAATTTCTTCCAATAAATCGATCGAGTTTGAACTTTGTCATAAAAAAAAAATCTTGCATAAATTTTTTGTTTCTAACGTTTCACCAAATATCATTTTTAATTCTTAAAATTTAGAATTTTTTTTTTTAGCCTTCATTTCACTTGTAGTCATTCTTCTTCCGTTAATGCCGAAAAGATTTGCTGATAGAGAGTATGTTTTTGTACTCGTGAATCACTCTACTTCTCAATTACAATCCCCTCAATCTTCAATTTTACATCCGACACAACTAAATTCACCAAAACTTATAAATGTATATCGTTAATACAAAAAATAAATTAATTTTAGGAACTAAAAAATATTTTTGAATTTCAAGAATCAAAAGTAATTTTTAGTGAAACTTTAGGTACAAAAAACTTACTTATAGAAAAAATTTTGTTAGAATTTTTTTGGACTGCATTTTAAATTAAGTGTTTGATTTAAATGATATTTGACTTATTTGGTTCATGTACATTTTAAATAGTGAAGTGGAAGTGAGATTAGTCCTTCTTGTGGTGCTCCATTTAACTCTTTTATTATGCCTTGTTTTTGCATGAGAAATATACTAAGAGGCAGTAAAATAGCCTCTAATCCCAAAACCACAAATAAAATAGGGTAGATTAGGGATGACAATCATACTCGTTCGGCGTGCACCACTTCGTCTCCAATTTTGATGGAGAAAATCTACGTTGTTGGTCCCTACTTTGTCTCTGCACTCGCCCTCGTCCCATTTCTATGTTTTACATATAATTATATGCTTGACAAAATCTCACATGATTGTGTACAAATCTATACCCCTGTGATCATTAACACTAAAATATAATTAATAATTTAGCATATAATTTATTTAATAATTAATAAATTAACATATAATTTATTTAATAAATTATAAAAAATAATATAACAGGGTACACGCGGGATACCCAAACCCGAACATACCTAACAGTAATGGAAATAGGATTAAAATTTTATGTCCGTCTTTTTATACTCATTCTCATCCTCGCCCCGCACTTTCTGGGGACGGGGATGGGGAGGGCAAACCCGCCCTTGCCCCGCCGTGTTTCCATCCCTAGGATAAACCAGAATTTAATAGGATTAGCTCACCATGTGAAAAACATAAATATTTATTTTATTTATGTTATAAATATATTTTATTATATATTTTTTAATTATTTAAAATTATATAATTATAAATATTTGTATATTTTTTTATTTATATAATTGTAATTAATCATATAAAAATAAGAATGAAAATTTATGAATATACTTTTTTTTTAAAAAAATGACTAGATATGTATTTTGTTTTCTTATGCACTAACACATTTGTGGATTATTACATAATGATGTGGGAAAATCCTTATTCACTTTGTTTTATGGCATGTCTTATACACTTTATGAACTATACCTCACCTCTAAGAGAATATCTAGATCCCTTTTATCTTCCAGCGTACCTCTCATGCCTCTATAAAACTATCCACAATGTTGTGGGACAAACACTTATGCACTTTCTATACAAGCGCACATCTCGTACCTATGTGGCATGTGCCACATTAATGTAAGAGAACCCTAGTTTTAAATAGGAGAAGAAGGAACTAATAGCAGTTAAGAATAGGCGAGAGCATGAAAAAGTTGAAAAGGATATTTTAATAATTTAAATTATATTAAACTAATTAATATTAATAAGATATTTTAGTAAATTCATATATTATTTTATTCGTTATGCCGATTCTTCATCAAACAATTAACACAATAAAAAAATGTTTTGTAACTTCAAGATTTGTTTTATTCTTTTTTATTTATCATGTTCTCTAAAAGGATTCAAAAATGATAATTTTTTCATTTTAATGTTTGTTCCGCAAAACACAACCTTAAACAAAATAAAAAATTATCATGTAACTTTAAGATTTGTTATACTTTGTTACATTTGTCATGTACTCTAGTGTGAATCTCAAATATTTGGGAATCAAATAAAAACATAAATTCATTAGAAGAATATGTATTTTTTAATATGTTTTGGTGTTTTTTCCTTGATTATACTCCATTTATATTATTCAGTGTATAAATGTAATTTAATCAATATAAAATTAGTCCTTAAAAATTAGAATATGTGAGTTAGTCCTAACCTACAAAGTTTTAAGGGTTTTTTAACTCCATCGATTGTACAATACAGGAACATTGACTCTTTTTTTTCAACAATTTTAATAATTACACTTTGTACACTTTTATGTTTTAAATTTTTTATATTTTATTTCATTTTTAAATCATGACATTGTACTTTTCAATTTTTAAAATTGTTGAATTTGTACCAAAATGCAAATGGATTGATATTGAGAGTTATGTGAAAAACGTTAACCAGCACATGACAGTAATTTAATGATGCGTCATGTCTTAGTTATATATGATTTAAATGTGATTTAATTAATTACAATTATTTTTTCATCATCCAAATCATTTTTAAATTACAAAATTAGAGTGTGTTATACTATTAAATTAGTATCAAATTACTACCATGTGCCACTCTTAACGGTTAGCGCCAATTTACCAATGATTGGAGATAATTTCAACAATTTCAAAAATTGAGCAACACAATATCAAAAGTTAAAAATATAAAAAGGTACAAATATAATTAAGCCTTTAATATTCACTTATTTCTACTCAACAAACTTTTGATTCTGCTGTTTATACATCTTGAAGTTGGTTAGTAGCCAAGGGCAAGAGAGTAGTCTTCTCCCTATATGAGTCACAAAAGACCCTTCTATTGTGCCTAAAGGATATGCTATAATTATATCATCTTTCAGGGTATTTTACATATAATAGGTTTCGGTACTTTGCTGGGTAGCCAACACGCCTTGTGTGGCCTACCTTTTGATTAATATCATTCCTTTCTTTGCTACCAAGAAAAAACAGAGATGGTGACTCAAACCCCGTGCATTGCTTGAATTGTATGGATTACTTCAAACATATAATATGCAGAAATCTGTGTGCTAAAATTCAGAATTGGGGTCTACCGAATAGAAGTTAATCATGCTAAAATTGCTGGTAAATAGTTGGAACTTCGCGTGGCATTCAATATCTATATGAGGTCTTTTATGTACGGTTTATTCTGTACTGTCTCTATTGGATTTGCCAGGAGTCAGGATTCACAGCCAAACCTGTAAAGATACTATGAAGTTCTTACTTCAAAATCTAGAATTTTTCTCCCTGCATTTTCCTATTTTTTCTCAGTGCACTGTCGTAATCTTACAAAAAGACAAAAACAACGGTAGGTAAAAAATGGCCAGAAGGTTAAAAACTCTCCTCCTTCTTCCTTGTGACTGCAATGTTTATTATTCGTGTGTCATTTTATTTTCTCCGTTGTTTAATTCAAACTCTCTCTACATCTTCTTCCATCTCCCCTAGACATAGCTAGTAAATTATTAATGAATCCAAATGAGGTAATCCAAATTTGTTAAATTACCTAATTTGGAGTCTATGTTATTTAATAAGTCTAGATTAATTAATCTGAACATTAAAAAAAAACAAGTTTTTAACAAGTCAAGATTAGCTGATTTGGATTAACTAATCCAAACTCACAATTTTTTTAACAAGTGCGAATTAGCTAATTCAGATTCAATTTTTTTTTATAATCTGGATTAGCTAATCCAAACTTTTAAAAAAATATGAATTAGCTAATCTGGACTCAATTTTTTTAAAAAATCTGGATTAATTAATCCAAATTCACAAACTTTTTTACATGTCCGAATTATAGCTAATCCGGACTAACACGAGGGAGGAATCACCCTTTAGCTTCAAATCAGCGGCAAACAAAAGAAAGAAAGAGATGGAGAACTTGCAAACGGCGAATGCATGAGGGAAGAAAGTTATAAACATTTTAACCTAAGGGCTTTTTTGCCATTTTAAAAGAGTATAGAGGTTCATGAAGAAAATATGGAGTTGCAAGAAGAAAATCTCCAAAATCTAATATAAACCAAGGGAGAGCTGAAAGCCCAAGCCCAAGATCCATATATTAAAATAAGAGTATGTATTTATTTCGGCATACAAGACTTCCTAAAAATTAAAAATTTATCATGTCAAGTCAACAATATCATATTACATTGAGAATAACTAAAGTTCTAGCAAACTACATTAATAACCAAACATTGAGCACAGTAGCAGCACAACCACTTAGCATGGTAAAAGAAACACGTTCCACTTTATAGCAGTCCAGCACAGACTGCTTCTTAAGAGGTGCCAATTAAAGAATTAGGTTCGTATACTGGAAGACTAAGAAATCGTGTAAAATCTCTTCTTTTCTCCTATGTTGGTATTTACAGGACCAATCATGAGTGCGTGAGTAATATCGTACAAGAGTTGGTGAACTCTCACAATCTCACATTAACAAGAGCAACAGAAGAATCTACAAACATAAAAGCTAAAAAAGTGTCCAAAAAACAATATTATTACTTACAATAGTTTTTCCTACCATTTCACATCTAGTGTAAGAGGCTCTGGAGGAAGAAAAAGTGGTCTCAACTTTGTATATGACATATTGGACATCAAACTAGCCCAGGAAGCCGAAACAGATTCAATAAAAGGTTTTACTTCCTTGATTAAAAGTGGCTTGAGCCTGTTTTCTTCAACTCTGGCAAGTATCTCAAACCAATACCTTTCAAAACTAGGCCTCGTTCTCCAATCAGGAACTGTACGATTAAGAGCGACATTCCTTATGTCTCTTTCTAATTCTAAGCGGAACTTTACAACAGCTGATGCTTTAATATTTGCTTTAAGAAGGCCAAAATGCTGAGCTTGAAGTATCTTACGATCAAGAAGACTTCTCAAAACTTTCTCAAACATACTTAATCTCAAACTTAAGGAATCAATGGGCCATCCTCGCTTCCTAAACATATGACTATGGTAACATTTTTCTGGAAGCAGCTCAACAGCATCCTCAGAAATCAATGTAGTTGCTATGTATGCATAAGGGTTTCGAGCTCTATAAGCAACCAAAGATGCAGACCCTGATATGCGTATGGGAATCAGAGCCATGCAAGTTGAATGCAAAAATGACCAAAGGTCATTCTTCCCACCACTACACATGGCACTTCCATTCATTTGCTGATCATAATCATATGAGTAAAAAAGAGAGATTTCTCGTGCTCCTCTTACTTCTACTGTGATACCCTTACCAACAAGTATGTGTTTCAAACCAGTGTACGAAACATTCATCTGCCAGACAGAGTCAGAACTCAATATTTCAAAATATCAAGACTGCTAATTATCTTAATTCTTAAACTTTTTGAGTCATCACTTGCTACAGTGGAAAGATGTTTATCTTAGCAATCAAGACACTGAAGTAGTAATAGTTAAGGCTACAGCAAAAACACAAATTGTCCATTGTCATCCACACAGCAACTAAACGATAGTCTAAAGTTATATGCACAAACATATACACACACATTGTATTCATTGTCAATGTAAAAGTTTCTATACTAAACTTGTATGATAAGCTTATTGGCTTTTTTTAGATATGAAATTGGACCCAAGAGTATAATATCCCACAACCAGAAGCCATGAGACTATTTTCCAGATAAACTGAAGAAAGGGAAGTACCAATTAAGAAGCAACTTTTCTACTTATAGGTGTTTCTTTATTCACATAATCAGGAATCAAACCATACTCAAGGAACCCACTAACTACTTGTGGGTTGATAAGTTTATTAAGGGCATGTTTAGATAAGTTTATCTAAAAACAATTTTAAGAAAAGAAAATAAGAAGAAAAATGAAATGAGCTTCGACATAAGGTAAAAAAATTAACTTATCCATAAGCTAATTTGTAACATTTCGCACATCTTTTAGAAAAACTATATAAAAGAACATTTACAAATTAACTTATGCATACGAGAATTTTAACCTAGACAAACTCATTTCATTTTTGCAGGTCATAAAAGTGTTTGCGAAGGAGTTTATCCAAACAGATCCTAAGATTACAGTAGCTACTTAAAAAGTGATGCAAGTGAGGATTTTTTATTGATTGAAATTTGAAACTATAAAGCATAAAAATGAAACGGACTCTGATCTCTACAAGTGAGTGTAAGCTTTTACTTGTTCCGTGGATATTGGATAAGAGTTTGAATAATAAACTTAACATAGGTAAAAATAAAGTGAAGAAATTAGAAAATGAAAAGGAAAAAGAAAAAAGCTGAAATGGTAACATAGAGAGATATAAAATGAATAAGGAATGGAAAAGAGGGCTTACAGGAAGGGATAAGGATAGTTGGTGAAGGGCATCGACCCGCAAAGCAAAGGGACCTTGTAAATTGAGGGTATGAAGGAGTGGGAAAGAAGTGAGGCGGTGAAGGAGAGAGGGTAAATCGGGAAACGGTGTTGTGAACTTGTACCAGGTGGCAACTTGGTCGGCGAATTTGAGGGTGAAGTTATCAGTGCTCAATCCGAAGCGGAACTGGTAGCCCTGGGAAGTGCCGAAACTAACCTTTCCAACATCGAGCTGGGTTACTCTGACGTGGTTGGAATCCCACTTATGTTTGGCCGACACAGCCTTCAACACATCCTTGGTTTGCAGGAATCGAAAAACTGTGATGTAAGAGAGAAATAAATGGGATGGGATCTGTGGAGTGTGAAGTGTGGAGTGTGGAGTGTGGTGTCTTTACCTGCAAGACGTGGGTGTGGATGGATGAAGATGCAAATGCAGCGGCAGCGAATTGAAGGAGACAAATCAAGAATGAGAGAGGGAAACGAGAAGACATGATCCTTCAAACGATGGGGAACCACCACACCGTTTCTCTACCCTTTGATTCGTTAAACTCACTCTTCTTCCCAACTTCCGATTACATTAATAACTTCTATATTTCGCTATCTGACAACACCCACTTCCTTCCTGCTTCTCTCTATTTTTTTTGTTAAAATAGTCAAGTCTACAAAAATTAAATATTTAAATTCATCAATATAATAATTATAAGGGTAATTTAATTTAAAATAAAATATATAAAATATATTATTTTATATATAAAATAATACGTAAAATATTTTTCAACTCGTAACATGCAAGATCCAGTTTTCATATGAGAAATAATTGAGGTTATAATTTATATGATGACCAATAATTTATAAAGATGGTTATACAGATAAAATAAGGAAATAATTAATTACTTGCAAATATAAAAGTAATTTATAAGAGTAAATATGACAAAAAATGTCAATACCAAAATTTTATATCAATAATAATAACAATAATAACAATAATAACAATAATAATAATAATAATAATAATAATAATAATAATAATAATAATAGATTAAAAATCAAACTTTGAATTATCGTTCTTTCGTACATTTTCTGAGTAAATGATAAATAAGAAGTTAAGAGTACGTAATAAACAAAAAATGAGAAAAAATTAAAATATTTGAAATACATATTAATCAGTAAAATTCAAAAAAATTAATAACAAAATAAATAATAACTATTTTAAAATTAATTTTAAATATATTTTATTTTAACTCTTTATATATTATACACGGAAAGATATCCATCTACTTTTGATTTTAATTATTTATTTTTTAAAATCTAATAATAAAATTAGTTACTACGTTAATTTTAAGATATAAGTTCCTTATATTCTGGACTACGTGTGGATATTTTTATATTATATCATATGTATTAATAATTATTATTATTATATATTTTATTAAAAAAATTGATAACAAAAAGAGTGTTGCAGTGTATTTTAAATTTCTTTTAATTGTATTATTCATTATCTACCTAATTATATACGTGACAAAATGGTGTAACTTTTGTTTGTGCAATGAGATAGAATTCTTCTCCTTGTACTCCATCTCAATCTTGCTCAGAGTGTCTGTAGCAAAATAAGTTGAGAAGTTCCTGGAAATTGAGAAGTTAGTTGAATGTAAAAAACAGTTTAATTAATAAATTATTAGTGAAAAGAAAATAAATATTATTTAGAAATTAAATTTAAGTTTATATTTAAATTATTATTGATTTAAAACGTGATAGATTTATTAATTGTGTTAATAATAAGTGGTTGTTTTTTTGTTAAAGGTAGAAGGATAGGTAGAAGAAAATCATTATTATTTTTTTGTTTCAAATGATTTTAATTGAGTTTCGGAAAGTCCTAAGATAATCCACTATTGAAAGTGGAGGGTTGCATTTAGCAAACTGTTTTTACTGAATACTCCATTGTGTTATATAAATTTTTTTTTCTTTATTTTTCTTCTTCATTTTTATCTGACATTTCTTCTCTTTGTGCGCTACCATGCTTCTTCCCTTTGCATGGTAGTCAAAATGTCGACAGAATCTGACGGAGTCTCTCTTCTGTTGTTTCTGATTCTGAGAGGTGATTAGTATAGGCATTTCTGGTCATAGTTTTCTAAACTTTTTTTCCAATCGTTTTCAATCTTTTCATTTTTGTTCAAGAGAAATTTTCTTTAAAAATTTTGATTTCTAAGGTTCCTGATTAATTTGAGATTCTTGTCAGGTTCATGTGTAATTTCTTCGGTTGATTCTTTCCCTTATGTTTTTAATCGACCTTTGGATAGAGAAATAGGTAAGAGGAGTTCTTTTGTTGATTTTTGTTAATGGGTAAGTGATTTGGTGGTTGAGAGATTTGAGTTATTTGAAATAGCAAGTATTTTGACTATATTTTGAACTATATAAGATAACATTTATTTTAATTATGTTTTGAGTTATTTAATATAGCGTGTATTTAATTTTGATTTGAACTAATTGAATTAGCATATTTGTTAATTATGATGTAAGCTAATTGAGTTAGCACATTTGTTAATAATAATGTGAGCTGATTGAGTTAATGTATATTGATTGTAATTTAAGTTATTTGAGATAGCGTATATTAGTATTTCATAGTTGAGATATACGATGTATTGTGTATTTGATGATTATTATAAGAGTGATGTTTGATCTTGAATTGAATAATTTATTAGATAGTTTGGATGTGACAGTTATAGCAGGGTAACTTAGTTTTGGTTAAATTGATTTTCTATGACTGAAAATTGAATCACTGGAATAACAGTGTATTATTTGGAATTGTGATGTAATGCATATGATTAGAATGCATGATGAAAGTATATTAATTGATATTGTTGGTTGCGTGCATTTATAGACTTAACCTTTGATGACATGCTTGGTGGGATACATTGATGTTAGGAACACAACTGAGGTCAATGTAATCCAAAATATCATATATACAAAGGGATATTTCTGTGATTTACATTGTGATCCTGGTACCAAATATGCAAGGAGTGCTTAAAGGACATACTCAGACAATAATTGTGTGTCACAGGGTGTCGGGTAGAAATTAGACATCAGTTTGTGATTATCATATGAGTATTGATTAAACTTAAATTGGTGGTAACATAGGCAGATTGAATGTTTGTCACCAATTGAAAATGGGTCTTAAGTCGTCTTGGTGTTTGAACTCAATGTAGATATTTTGGAATATGCCGCGTTTGAACATGTTGTTGTGTGAAAAAATTGTATTTAGGGAAATATAAGTGTGTTTGATTTGATTGATTATGATATTTAATTAATGTTTTATTGATTGATCGTGAGTGCCTATATTCAAATGGAACATAAAAGTGATTGTTTGGTTGTTTACCACCAGTGATATGTATTGATGATACTAAATATAAATATTGTGCAACTTTCAAGCTTTTATAATTGATGTAATGATATGTTGCATATTATGTAAACTTATTATTGCAATGTCGGTAATGATCGCGTTTTGCATGGGAGCAGATAGTAGTAGTGATGATGCAGAGAGATAAAATGCTCTAAATAAAGTATGTTGGATTGTGGCTAAAAGTATCAAATGGTGTTATTCTATTGTTGAATATGTATATAATAGAGTTGTGTAAATATAATGTTAGTTGAATTTAGAAGTATTGTTGTTAAGTTGTGTGATTATTATGTTTATTATGAAAGTTGTGTGAACATGGTGTAAATAGATAGATAAATTATGACATGCATGTCATAATAATGTAGAATTATATGTCAGCATGTTGGTGGGTTTTGGCAGCATAAGTTTTATTATTTGTAGGGTCTAGCTGGGTGATAGCTGTCATTAGGCGAGTTACCATGGGTTTCGCCAGGTGACGAGATTCGCTGACGAGCTGAAATTACGTGTACTGTGTTATATTTTATTTTGAACTTTGAAAGTGTTGTAACGTATGTTTTAATATTGAGTATAATGTAACGAAAATTTTATACCTCACTGTTTAGGAATATAGATAATAGTAATTTAAATAATCATTAAGAGAATCTATGGTGTAAATAGTATATAAAAAAATTGGGATATTACACTGAAAGTTAAAAGTTAACTGAAAAATAATTATATCAACAAAGATGTATTTAAAATAATTATAACATAATAATATAAATTAATTATATGTTTAAATTATAAATTATTATAATATATATTTAAAATTATAGATTTCTATAATTACATATTTAAATAATTATAAAATATTTCAATAATATAAATTAATTATATGTTTAAATTAAAAATTATTATAATTATATATTTAATTTTTTAAATTTCTATAATTACATGTTTAAATTTTAAATTTATGTAATTATATATTTAAATTATAAATTACTATAATTATAATTTTCTATAATTAAATATATATATTTTAATTATATATTTAAATTATAATTTTCTATAATTATATATTTAAATTATAGATTAATATAATTAATTAATTAATTATATTATTGAATGAGAGAGAAACGAAAGAAAGAGATTGTATCACAAGAGAAAGAAAATTAGTGAACACAATACATTAATTAAGGAAGAGTAAAGTTGTTAAAAAAAAACTAGTAATGAAAAATATGAGATATTTCGAAAAAACTACTTGGAGTAGTTTTTTTTTAAAAAAATAGTAACTCCTAAAAAAAATTAGATTTTCATTATTTAAATGGATTAGAGATGTCAAACTTAACATACTCTTATAGTAAATATGGATATATTTTTAATGGGATAGTGACTCAATGGATTATTAGGTGATTTAGGATTGTATGGAGAGAAAAAAAAGTAATTTAGGAATATATAGACTCAATTAATTTCATATAAGTATTTTTTTTATAAATCAAAATTTTATAAATAATAAAAATAGTTAGCACAAGATATGTCAAGCAACTCAGATATAATTTCATATAAGGTGTAATCAAGTGTCATTAATCCTTTTAAACTAAAAAACTTATATATTTATTATGTATATAATATTTAACATCATACTCTTGCAATTGGGTCGTTGCGGTTACAAGTTGGATGTCTAATTATCCATGCGGTAATGATAATATCCTAAACCGATGACTCACTTTTTCTAAATAATGTGAAAGAGAACTAAAACATTTTACTGAAAGACTTTATGTATAGATTATTTAACACCACAAGTAAATAATAGTCCAAACTTAATAATATATTTTTCATTACTAATTATCAGTTTCTCCTATAAAATCCAATATAATTGGTACAAATTTAAGAAAAAATATGTTTTTCCCTATATTTTTAATTATATATTTTTAAATTGGTGGGTTTTGGTCTTTAAATCTATCAAAAAGATAATGTGAATTTATTATTTATTCTTTAGTTGTGTTAGTGTAATTAACGGAGTCTGACATTTAAAAATGCATTTTTTATAGCTATAAAGTAAAACAAAAGGATTATAAGTTTTCTAATGATTTAAAATTGTCAAAAAATTATTTGTCTAAAAGTATTATATAATTACAATTATGTTTTGTGGTGATTTATCATCATTAAAAGTTGTATAAGATAGTTTGTAGTTGTTAATAAATATGAATACAAATAGATAATCTGCGTACGTTGTTATGTGATTTTTGTTAGAGTTTAATTAGTATGTGTTATTGTAAAAATTTTAATTCTACATTCAATATTATTTTTAAAATTATATAAAAAAAATATAATTAAATATTAATACACTGTTATTATATATTAATTTATTTATTTTTATAATCATTTTCAAATAATCAGATAAAATTCATTAATAGAAGTATAGAACAAATAAGGATAAAGATAGATTACTAAATTCACGTGTTTTTTTTAAACTAATCTATCTTTAATATAGTTTTTAAAGTATTTTTTTTAAAGTATTTTATATATTCTATAATATATATATATATATATATATATATATATATATATAATACTTTAAAAAAAAGAAGTTCTTACAATCTCGTAATATATCAAAACTATTTTTTAAAATTCTTGACACGGTCTTAACTCCTAAAAAAAAAAATCAAGAACTATTCTAAACGTAAACTCCTGATAGCACTAAATTCCCATGTTTTTTTAAATTTCGTGATCAAAATAATTACTTTCGAAAAAATAAATTAAAATAAAATTTAACATGAATAATATATATTCACATGATGGCTACGGTGAAACACTAAATTCCCATTTTAAGTAATGGTTGTAAAAGGAAATTTAGTTTGACACTTACTCTAATTTAAAATAATACTATTTTTTTTTCATTTTATGTCTTATTTTCTTTCTTCTCTCTTATATAATTTCTCTTTTCTCAAGTTTTGTCCTTATCTCTCCACATTCATTCTTATATTACATATATTTAATATTTTCTTATTTAAATATGATTTGAAATAAATATTGTTTTAAATAACTAAAGCAATTTGAAATAAATATTTTTAAATTTTAAATAAATATTCTTTCAAGTAACTAAAAAAACTAAAAATTGAATTATAAATATTGTTTTAAATTTGAAATAAATATTGTTTTAAATAACACAAAAAATTTTGAAATTTGAAATAAATATTTTTTAAAATTTAAAATAAATATTGTTTTAAATAAATAGAAAAAATTAAAATAAATATTGTTTTAGTTATTGTTTTAAATTTGAAATAAATATTATTTTAAATAATTGCAATTTTTTTTCTCTTTGTTGAACTATTGTCGGAGAGTAAAAAAATTGAGAGTATATTAGTATTTTTTATTGAAGTAAGTGTATTTCAAATCTTAATAGGTATGAATTTAAAAACCTATCTTTTTTTTATGGGTGTTTATTGAGTTAGGTGATACGAAGACTTAATTTAATTAAAACAAATTGGATTGAGTTTTTATTGAATGACAAGTTAAGTAAGTTGAACCGAGACTAGACTCAATTTAACCTTACCATAATATTAAATTAATATATTATTATTATTTAAAATTATGTGTTTTTATATCATGTGATTCTTTTTATATTATCTTTTTGTTAATTTAGACAAATTATATAATTTGTATTTATTTATATGACTAGACTAACTAGGATAAATTATATTTATTTTTATTTTAGACAAATATTTCTCTAGTTATTATTATTTAAAAATTTATTTGTATATTAATTTTAATTTTGATATATAATTTATAATTATAATTTATTGTTTATTTTCATATTGTAATAATATATACAATATTTTTTAAAATATTCTAGAAAAGTTAAGACAACAATATTCTAAATCTATTTTTTTAAAAAAAATTGAAAAAATAATTTTTAAAAGTGTAATTTAATTAACTCAATCAAATGTTGGATTAGGTTTAATAGAAAAAATCAACAAGTAAAATTCAACCAATGATTGGATTGAAGATTAATTTACTTTATCCCGAGCTAACCCAGGAACCCTATATAACCTTTCCACAAGTGATAATCTCTTTCCTTAATCACTCCACACATTGATAATCTCTTTCTCAGGGATTGGACCCGACTATGTATGCGGCGCATCTATATGCCATGGAGGTTCCTCCATCCCCTAAAGCCACCATTTGACTTTTGACTTTTGACTTTTGACTTTTGATTTTGACTCTCCCAGCAATTCCGATAAGGTCCCTGTGTTGTAGTGCTTGACAATCAAGATGATGTCGTTTGCCTCCAAGAGAAGAATATCAGGGTGCACTGAAATTGTGTGAGACTTAGATTAATCCAAAGGCTAGAATTTGTTGTCCAGCATAAACCTCATGTAACTCGGTCCAGGGTAACGCGCTTCTCGCGGTTGCGAGGGACATAAAATAGATAGCACGCGCGTAAGTTACATGGGCATTGCAGAACGGTAAATGTAAATTTGATGAAGAAGCACTAAAATGAAAATGAAAGAGAAATGAGCATTACCAATTTACCAGTACCAACCTAAAGCTGCCTCAACAGATTTCACAAAACCACTCTAAACTGCTGTTGCGACTTCCTCCACGAAACCACCCCAACCCGAACCCGAACCGAACCCGAACCCGAGGTACGCACGCTCCCAACTTCTCACCCTCTCTTATTTTTCATTTTTTTTTTTAATTATTTTTCAATTTCCGTAATTTGTTCACATTTCTCTGCCACCAGATGTGCGATGATCAAAATGAAGTAAATTCTGGGAAATTAAAAAAATCAGACGCAGTGGTGTTGAGAAGTGGCAACGCATTACACTTGTTCGAATCAAGAACGAAGAAAGAGAGAAATAGGGCTTCATTCATGGGCTGTGACTGTGGGGGGAAGTTGAATGTCAGAAGGCCTCATTTCTATGAGGTTTATTCCTCTGCCTTCAGCTCTCACAGACTGGTAACTCTGAACCTTCTCTTTCTATTTTTTCTTCTTCTTCTTCTTCTTCTTCTAGACCTAACTGCATCTTCCCAATTCTAACTTCCTTCGTCAATCTAAAACTAACTTTGTTGCTCCCCTTTTCCCTTTTAGATACAATGCATTATGACTATTGCACCCAGCTGCTACAATAACCGGCTAACCGTTAAAGCGTGTTTTTAAATTTTAATCAAAATATATATTTTTCCCTCTGAAAGACACCATTTTGTGTTGAAAGTTCTTAAAAATCCTTGTGACGAATAATCGAAACAGTGAATTAGTTTCTCTACTCTCTCGGTTAGATTATCCTACTCGAGTTCTAGCTATGCTGTGTCTAAAACGAGGGTGCGGGAGATTAATGATTTCTGTTAATCTTATCATTATATGCTTATTTCGGGAATTTGGGGTAATCTTATAAAAAATTGCTTATTGGAATTTCTATGTTTGGAATTGAATTCTTTTTTGTACAGAAAATTCCAGATGGGTTTGCCTGTCACATGAAGGGAAAGACATACGGATCAGTTTCTTTAACTGGTCCTAGTGGAAATGTGTGGACAGTTCAATTAATTAGGCAGGACAGTGATCTATTCTTTCATCATGGATGGTCAACATTTGTGGTAGATCATAATCTAGAATGCGGTGAGCTTTTGGTATTCAGATATGAGGGTTGCTTGCATTTTTCCGTCCAAGTATTTGATAAGGATGCATGTGAGAAAGAGGCAGCATTTCATTCCAAATGCAGTCGGAGTTCAAGTGACTTTGATGATATTAAAGGACATAAAAGAGATTCAAAGGAGAATTCTTCTTTGGATATTGACGTGGAAGGTGTTCCAAAGAAAATGAGAGGTTGTGCCAATGAGAACCAGGAACTTGAGCTGGGTACTATTGGTAAAGAACTATCCCAGTATGAGGTAGTAAGACCCATTAGTATGTACAGAGAAAATGAGGAAACCTCGAAAGCATGTTTAGCTAAGGATGTCCCTGTGTCTTTTCACATGGAAAATAGGATGGAGGTTGAAGGTACGTGTATTTTTTATTGAATTCTGGTTCTCGTAAAAAGGATCTATTAAAAATTATCCAATGTTGCATTTTACATGGGTACCTGTCTACAGAATATATTTTGCATTCAAATAATTATATAATTATATTTATGACACAGCTTACATCTCTTTAACAATTGATCCTTGAAGTTTTATATGTGAAAATGCTATCCTAAATACAGTATATGGATGAAATCATAAACTCATGATTCCTTGAATTGTTCAATGCAATGCAGAGGCTGCCATCCTGTATAGAGGTGGAAAAGAAGATGATCGTTATATTCTAAGCAGCGTTTCATTATCAAATGTATCAGCACATGATGAGAAAAAAGTTGCTCAGTCATTTACTTCCATTTTCCCCTATTTTGTTAAAATCATGAAAGGCTTCAATGTCAGTGGTTCATATACTCTGGTGGGTTGTACTCTTTTGTGGTTTGTAATTTAATTTCCAAAATGTTGTTTTATGTTTCTGCACTTACTGTTAGTGTAGTGTAGTGTTCCATCTGCTTGAGGTACATTATCTTTTTTTACCTTCATAGTAATTCTCCTTTATGTACAGAGCGAAAAGCATTTCATACGTATACATACCATTAAAAATTTTCCTCAGTGAAAACTTCATCTGTATAAGTCATAATTATTGAATATCAAGCTTGGTAGATTGGAACTAATCTTCTCCTTGCACTTAAATGCATCCGGATGACCTTTCTATATTAAGTGAAAATGCTGATTGACAAAATTCTTAAGTGATCTAGCCAAAGAAACTTCATTGCTGGACTAAGTTTGAGTCTCATTTTACTGCCATGACATTTGGAAATTGACTTTTGGGCAACATTATTGTGTTTCATTGAAAAGTATTGATTATTATTTTGTTATCGATGTGATAGTGGCTTTCCTACCCCTCACATATTTCCTATTGCTTATCATTTAAAGTTTTTTTTAAAACTTTCCTTCCTACACGTTGGGTATTTCCTAAAATAAGTACATCTGTCAAATTGTTTATACTTTATAGCATTTAAAGGTTTTTTTTCATATTCACTGTGCTTGCTATTAACATTGAAGAAGCTAACTTTTTTCCTCTCCTATCTGTGTGTGTATACCCAGATAAATTTTGGGCTGACGCTGATTTACAAATGTTTTAATGCAGAATATCCCATATCAGTTTTCAATGGCACATCTTCCTAATTGCAAGATAAAGATTATTCTTCATAATTTGAAAGGAGAACATTGGACTGTTAATTCTGTGCCAACAACTAGAGTGCATACTAGTCACACTCTTTGCGGAGGATGGATGGCTTTTGTTCGGGGTAATAACATAAAGATTGGAGATATCTGTATCTTTGAGCTCGTGCATGAGTGTGAATTACGTGTTCGCATTGCTGGGGTAGGAAAAGATGGGTTAGATTGCCAAGTTGGAAAAGTGGCCATTAATAACCCTAGTGCAGGACATGCTGTAACTTCCAGATGTATGCCAATGAATCCAAAAATCAACTCAAAATGCATAAGCAAAGTTGATCTATCAGATAAAAAATGGTCAAAGATGGGTCAAGAAACTGTTTTATCCGCTGACTTAAAGAAACCTGGTAGAGCTTCAAATACTTCTAAGAAGATGGAGACTTGCTCTCAGTCAAAAGCTGCCCATAAAAAAATGGGTAAGGTTTTTCTGTAATTATGCAATAGGTGACCCACTCAAATTCTAATTCTACGGTGACACATATCCTAAATTTTTTTGCAACAAATTTCTATGAAATTCTTTCTTATTAGAAAAAGGCAAAACAATATAACTATTTCTTGAGAATTGAATTGTGTTACTTTGCCAGTGATGAAAAACTAATAGGTTAATATTGAATGATTTCCTTTTAGTAAAGTTTTTAGTTTTTACCTGCAAATTATGGCTTCAGTTTTGAACTGTAAACAATGACAGCTGCTCCGAGAAGACATCGTGTTGAAGATGAAATAAGCTCACAGGCTAAAGCTGGATTGAGAATGTTGTTTGCACTTGATGAACAAAGAGTAGCTCAAGCTTTTACTTCCCCTTTTCCTAATTTTGTTAAAATCATGAAAATGTTCAATGTCAGTGGATCATACACTTTGGTGAGTAATACGCAAGTGTTTAGTGTCCACATGTACATTTTATTTATAAATATATATTTAATATCTATGCTAAGTTCTACCATGCCTGTTCCGATGTAGAAAATCCCATACCAGTTCTCAGCTGCACATCTCCCAACATACAAAACTGAAGTTATACTTCGCAATTCAAGAGGTGAATGTTGGACTGTGAACTCGGTTCCAGATGCAAAAGGCAGAACAGTTCACACCTTTTGTGGGGGATGGGTGGCCTTTGTTCGGGATAATGACATCAATTTTGGAGACACGTGCATTTTTGAACTCGTTGCTCAATGTGAGATGCAGGTTTATATATCTGGGGTTGGAAAGGAAGGGTTTGACCTTCAAAATGAGCATTTAAAACTTTCTAATGGATTAGCTGACCAACCTTCTAGCTGCTAACTTGGTTTGTGCAAAATAATCTTCAACGAGGATGCTTATTTTAAAAGTCGCAAAGATCTTTTGCATTCTATGTACATATTTTAGTAATTTCACACTGATGTATATTTAACATCGCCCCTCAAATCCCAATTTATAGTCTCACCGGTAGGTAATGTCTTAGAATATAGTACTTGCTGATGCCTGTTATGAGTTTGTTTGAAAAATCAGTTGCGTGTTACTTAACGACAGACAAAAGTTATTTTTACCATTTTTATATAATAAGGTCCTAAAGCAACTGATTGAGAGGTCAGCCAACAAATATTGTGATAAAAAAGTAGGAGTATCAAACATCCTACGCCCGGAGTTTTGGCATGATTGACTAAAGTTTCAGCTATATAATTGGCCTCTTGGAAGGCATGTTGGAATGTTCAAAAGTATGACGCACAGATAATTTCCAAATGCTATGTCCAAATGCTATGAATAGTATTAGCCAATGAGTGATTGTTGGGAGAACCTTTTGCAGCAGCAAAATAGGGCTCATGAAGTTAGATTCAACAATAATATTAGTAAATCCTTTGCAAACTGTTAAGCAAGTCCCGTAAGGACTACAGATAGTTCAGCAAGTAAGATGACGTTGACCTAGAAAAAAGCAAATAGAATATTCCATTCTCATATCTAAGCACTCTACCAGGTGTGCAATCTCTGTAGACGAGGGGATGTCATCAAAATTGAGTTTAACTCACCCTGAGGGAGGTGACAGGCAAGAAACAAATAAGGATTTTCCTGTATGGAGAGAGTGATAAAGAGATTGGTCATCTTTCTTGGAATTTGCCACAGCTTGAGCCAAAGTTAGGACATGTTTACATACAACCATATATATTTTTCATATATTGAAAAAATCATTTTATTTTTCCTTTCCCAAATGTAACAAAGGATTATTTCAAGTAAAACCTACCAACTAGTATGAGAAAGATTCAAATGGAAGCTCTTGTTGACGCCTTCCTTGAAGAATTGAGGTGTCAAGTTCTTATGTTAGGTTGATGTAGAGCTCGCAATATGGGTGCACTGAGATGGTCAACTTGGTCTATTTTTAAACAAAATGGATTGGGTTGGGCAGTCCATATTTTGTTCGGCTATATATTTCTAAGCTCAACTTAGTTCTGTATTGGGTCACTAGACCAAAATTGTCTTTTTAAAAAAATCAAAATTTAAAGTTTTATAAAAAATAAAACTTATTTTATAATACAAGTTTAAAACAACACTAAATCAATAAAAAACACATCATAAATAAGTCTAAAATAACATAAAATATGTTTATATATATATATATATATAATAATAATAATATATATAAATTGACTTCACATCTAACATACTTTTATGTGTATATTTTTTATTTAATATATTTTTAACAATATATTATTAATATGAATTTTTAAAATTTATGTATTTATATTTGTTTCCAGGTCGACCCAAATCCATTTACATAGTCGGGACAAATGAATCGGGTTAAAAAGACTTTTTTCTATTTGGTATCCTTTTTTAGAGTCTAACCTGACTCATTTTGTAGGCCCGCGAGCCAAGTCCATTTTGACAGCTCTATGTTGACAGATAGCTACATTAAAACAATCTTTTGACAATCTCTCAAGACACACAATAAATCTTCTAGGACAACTATGTAAATAGGGCAAATGTCAAAAATATTATGCATAATTAAGTGCATACCTTTGTTTCTATAAGCTAAAGCAATAGAGCTTTTCATCTTGATAATACTTCCAAGAAAAAAAACCATCCACTCCATCAAGGTTTAAAGACATAAAGGAAATAATATAAAGACATATAATCCTTGGGAAGACATTCATAAGATAATCGAGGTTTCACTCACCTTCATGATCGACCAAGTTATAAACTTTTATTAACTCAGAGTTAAAAGGTCGAGTGACATTATCCTTGAGATAACCTGCGTCAGATATTCAACATTCAACCAAAAAACTTATCATTAGTGCCCTTGCCAAAACCCAATAAAGTAAGTCATTGAAAACATTCATTGAAAGTCATTGAAAGAGACACATTTCAATAGTTTAAGGAAGATTTATTATTTTTTAGAACTAGAAAAATGTTGGATCCAATAGTGTAGTTTACTCTCAAAACTTAGACCTAAAGATCATTAGATTTAGTGCAAATCTCCCAAGCAAGTTTCATCATGAAAGCACCGTTAAAATGTCTCAAACTACTTTGTACCTAAACCCCTTTGGTCTTTCAATTTACTCAAATCACTGTATGAAGCCACAAGAATCATCCTTATCACCCCACACAAATGTTAAAAATTTTTTCAAGACCAACATAAAGATCCATGGGGATAAAGGAGGACCACAAGACATATGAAGGGATGAATGAAAAAGACAAATTTTATCAATGTGACATGGCCAACAAAGGAGAGAGTCCTCCTTTTGCAAGCACTGAGTATGGATTAGGTTGTTTGAATCATGTTACAAAATGATCTTGGTGAGACCCAACCATGGTGAATGTTAACACTAAGACCCAACCAAGGAGAGAGTCCTCCTTTTGCAAGCACTGAGTATGGATTAGGCTTTTGAATGATGTTACACAATGATCTTGGTGAGACCCAACCATGGTGAATGTTAACACTAAGATACTTCTAATGGCTTTCATTCTAGCGTTGCAGTTCGATGTTTTAGAAAAGAAGAGTTTGATCTTTTCTTTGTTCACTACTAGTCCAACACTTATACAAAATGTGTTCAAACAATCCAGAATAACTTCTGCTTGCTCAATAGAGGTCTCAATAAATAACACTAGACCATCGGTAAAGGTAAGGTGTGAAAGTAATGCTTCGAGACAACTTAATCACTCTCCATTGTTTTTCACGAACTTTAATATTAATCATTTAAGGTAATCATTCAACACACATGACACATAAATAGGGAAAAATAGAGCCCCTACCTAATGTTTCTAGAAGGTTATAATTCATCCAACTTGACACCATTCCAAAGAACCCAGAGGGTGAGAGTAATTATGCAAATTAAGCAAATTGACCATGGACGAAGAAAGGCCTATAATGTCTCCTTAGAGTTCATTAAAGAAACATTACTTTTACTTTGGTGTCGGGAAACTATTTGTCAATCCTTAAAGAGTCATGATTTACGATTGTGTTAATAAGAAGAAACATAAAAGTGCATGAGATATGTTCCTGAATTTTTTTTTAAAAAAAAAAACATTTCCTTGAATTTAATAAGAAACATAAACTTCTTTTATGGAAAATTGACCAAATCCATTTCTTTATCTAACTTAGATTTATTGTTACTAAGTTGAAATTCCAAACAAAAAAACAGAGCTGAAGGCTTTTATTTATTTATTTACATATATTAATAATCAAATATATTGACTAATGATAGTTGAATATTGTTTTCAAATGACCACAGACATTTAACTACTAAAAACCATAGATAAATTCACATAGCAGTCAATTTTGTTAAACCATCTCTATTACGGTTCTTAGCGTATGACTGATTGACATAAGTAAGTCTATTATTTTTAAAAAAATATTTAAGTGAGTCTGTTTTTAAAAATATTATCTGGATGGGTCTGTTTTCATATTTGATCTTGTCAAACTGCAACTCGCAATTGCAGTTTAAGTGTCACGTCAACTGTGTGCTTACGTGGTATCCAGCATAGAACAAACTTATGCTAAAATCGCAACTAGCAATTGCAGTTTGACTGGTCTTTAGTTAGCGTCATCCCTTTATTCAATGGTTATAAGTAGCGCAGATTTTTAGAGGGCTAGAATTGCAAGTCTGGCTTGCGATTTACGTGGTATTTGACTAGCTCCTCCTTTTAACCAACAGTTACTAAAAAACACGGATTTCTAGATGGCTAAAATCGCAATTCATACTTGTGGTTTGTATTCAGTATCCATCTTTTTCCATTATAATCTTTTATACAGCAAAACTTAAAACTTAAATTAAAAAACAAATTTAAACGATAATGTAAAATCTAAAAAAGTTACTTTTAAAAAAATTTTAAAATGTAAAAAAATAATAAAGTAAATTTAAAAACAGAGTTAAAAAGGGAAACTTTTTTTAAAAAATACTAAATTTAAAAAAGAAAAATTTTTAACAAATATAATTTTACATAACTTCAAAAATATTTAAAAATGAAAAAGATAATTTTTAAAAGTTACAATTTTTTACCTAAAAAACTAAACTATAACGTAAAACTTTAAAAAAATTTAAAAAGTAAAAAATTTAAATTAAAAAAAAAACTTCAAACTATAATGTAAAAAGGTAACTTAAAAAAATTTAAAAACATAAGAAAATAAAAAAAAAGTCACTTTAAAAAATTAAAAAGATAACAAAATTTAAAACTCAAAACTTAAATTAAAAAAGAAATTTAAACGGTAGTGTAAAATCTAAAAAAGTAACTTTTAAAAAAAAATTAAAATGTAACAAAATAATAAAGTAAATTTTAAAAAAGATAAATTTAAAAAAACAGATTTAAAAAAGAAAACTTTTTTTAAAAAAATACTAAATTTAAAAAGAGTTTAATTGGTATACACTGTCAGTATAAAGATTTTTACACTGACAGTCAATCACAACCCTCCATTCATGGTAGACTTGTTTACTTTACTCATTACTACTTTAAAAGTCACATCAATGAAAAGGCATAAATGAATGTCAGTGTAAAAATCATTTACACTGACAGTGTATACCAATTAAACTCATTTAGAAAAACATAATTTTACGTAACTTTAAAAAAAATTGAAATGTAAAAAATAATTTTGAATTATAACCTTCTAGAAACAAATAACATATTATATTTTTATATAAAAAAAATATTGTAGAGAATATACTCATTTTTTACGCAAGTAACTATTATTTTTATACGCACGCACGCCTACGCCGAAAGTAATTTTTGTAGCCTATTACTTTTATACAGAGATAATAGATAGTAAATTTTAATAGATATTAAGTAGTCTTATTTTCAATCGATTTTATTATAAAGTGTATCGTTCTATAGTTTTTAAAAGTTTCTCTTCTACTTATAAATTAAAGAAAAACTTTTTCTCTTTCACTCAAATCATTCTGAATTTTTAAATTCATAACATTTATTCTTTTCTTGCATACAAAATAGAGCTGTAATAATAACATTTTACACATTGTTTGACAGAGAAAATGAAAAAATATATTTAAAAATTAAAATGAAAATATAAAACAATACAATAAATTTCATATTTTAATTTTTTTCTATTTTCATTCTATTAAACATACTAATTTTTATTTCTCGTATGTATGCTACACTAAAAAAGGGAGAAAGTAGAAGATGTTTTATTTAAATCGATAAAGACAACAGGAATTGCATTGTAGCGTCAATCACACTGGACTGAACACTGATGGTGACTTGGGTGTCAGGTTCAGTATGTGGGAATTGGAGCAGCAGCTTGGCTCCTTTGTGGGGTATGTTTTAAAATAAAATAAACATATTTTTTCTGCTTCCATGTAAAAAATACTACAATATTCATGCATTTCGCAAATGGTTAAGTTGTTTTAACAAATAAAATAAACATATATTTTTTTACAAAATTCTAAATTATATTATTATCCAATTCACAGGAGGTTCCGCAGTAAATAATTAATTTTATACAGTGAATATCTTTTATATTTATTTTACTATTATGTGAACATTAAAAATCAAACTGAAGTGACTAGAAATCTAGTTTATTTGGATTTATTATTTCTATTCAGTTGGATTCTACTAGTGAAAATTTAAGTCAAGAAACAGAATTAAATGCTCGAGCTCAACAACATCAAATTATTAGTCAAAAGCTATATAGTGTATCCTTTTATAATTTATATGATAAATTGATCTCATAAGACATAAATGTAAGGATGATAAGACATAAATGTAACATGACAAAATCAACTCAGACTTTATAAATATTTATAAATACCTTCATGTAAAAGGGTAATTATCCACAAATTTAATTTGGATAGAGGTTGGGTGCCGGCCTAAAGATGATAAAAAAGATCTCACACGGTATAAGTAATTACTCACAAAATCGAGTATGAATATGGAATAGGCTTGAACTCACAAAATATAGTAATTGTATGTTTCCTAAATATGTCATACAATATAAGTTAACATATTTAATACATCCACAAAAATAATTTTATTAATTCATTTAAGGTTTTTTCACACATCGTGTTAGTTAATAAAATATATTTAATAGAATATTTTAGTGCATTGTATATAATTTTAGTAGTTGAAAATTTGACAGATATAACATTAAAAAAATTAAATTAGTGTGATATTTATTTAGAATAATATTAAAATAAACTTATAATTATTGCATTTTGAGAATCGTAAAATAACTAGTACAACTAATAAAATGAATTGAATAAAGCAATTTTGATTTGAAATAACCATTATATAACAAAACTAAACAATTTTTTTAATATTTAACAGAATTTTATTTTTATAAATAAAATATTTTATCACAACAACTTGTGCAATTTGTTTTAGAAGTCTGCATTAATTTTAAAAACAAAATATAAAAGACAAAGGAAGTATTATGAGGCTAATATAAAGAAACTATAGAATATAATATTACTCAAAGATTATGATAAATATAAATTGGATATATAAAATAATTTTATTGGGTCATTCAGTCATAAATTATTATTAACTTTTTGGATAATTAATATAAAATTCAATAAATTTATTATATACCTATAAAATTATTTTACTTTATTAGTACCTATTTTTCTTTGTCAAAAGTGTAATATTGATTGAACAAAATGGGTCTTTTTTGCAAAATATTTACCCAAATGAATCTTTTTGAAAATATTTACTAAAGTAAGTCTCTCTAACTGTAGATTTGGTCAAACTATAGTTTAGAATCGCAGTTTAATCTTTACGTCGATTTTTATGTGCGAAACACAAAGAATAAGATAGGATGGGAAAAGGCATTGTTTCAAGAATAAGTTTTGTGACCCATAAAATTGCAAGTCTAGAACAGGCGTCATTTCGAGAGGTTGACTCATAAAATCGTAGGTCTGACTCGTGGTTTAAGTATTCTGTCACATCTCCTTGATTGCGCAACGTTGGAGATGAGCTTAACCCATAAAAACACTAATTAGACTTATAATTTTAAGGTCTCACCACATCTCCCTTTCACACGCTGTTATTTTGAAGGCATCAAAATAACAAAATTATAGTTCCCATTTGTGATTTTATGCCTGATTATTTCATTATTCGTGCATGTTTAGTTAAGTTCAATAGGTACATGAAACTGCAATTAACAACCACAATTTATGCAGCTTGCAGCCCGCTACAAATACTCGCACCCCATGGGACATTTGCATCCATTGCATATGTTTCCAATTTTTTTGGTATCTTATTGTTAATTTATTTATAGTATGTTTTTTAAAAACTAACTTTTGTTTCTTGATTTATAAATATTTTCATATGGATTATTGATCCTGGTTATTAAATTGCAGTGCATTATTCATCCTGTTTAAATGACATCATCTTCTACCCAATCTTCTATTGATGGTATCCACTTAGGACCTCTTGAGAATTATGTATTATGATGTAAGATGAATATGTTTCACAACATATTTAAAATAGTAATAAGGATATAAGGTTTTTAATAAGACGTGCACTTCCCATGCATAAGAGGGAAGAATTCATTCCTCCATAAATCACACGATACTTGATTTAAAGCATGATTTTACTTATTTTCCCAAATGTGTTTTTTAAGAATCAACAATGGTCTAATAAATGCTTTCGTTGAGAGTGGAAACTAGAAATTAATACCTTTCACATGAGACATGGAGAGTGCACCATCACCCTTAAAGATATTACAATTTTATTGGGTTTCCATGTTAATGGTAGTTTTGTAATAACAACAACAAATGTCGATTAAGTTGGATTATATGAAGAACTACTTGGAGTTTCAATGACAGAAAATGAAATTGACAATAGTTCAATTAGAATTAGATGACTAACTTGTAATTTTAGTGATATTGCCTATCATGGAGCCAATGAAGGACAACTTTGCAAATACACTAGGACATGAATTTAATTATTTATTGTTGGTGTCCCGTTCGTTGAAAAGTCTAGTAATAAAGTATTATTGAGATATCTACAATCTTTACGAGATGGTGCTTGGTGCAATACTTATTCGTGGGATGCTATTATACTAAGTTTTTTGTAGAACAAGTTATATGTTGCGTAAAATAAAATATCAATTATATTTGTATTACATTGATGAACAAAAGTAAAAATGCATTTATAATTATTAAGATAAAAATTTATTTAATGTCACAATTAATTGTCAATTTTTGTAAAATTTAAATTTTATTAATTATTCTTAACCTGTGTCTTAAAGACACTTCTTAACATTCTCCTAAATTAAAATATGGAATCAATTGCATGTACGGTGTAAAGATGAGGTAACATTTTTTATATAAAAAAATAGATATTATAAGTTCTGTATTAAAAAATGGTTATTGTGTTAATTTTATTGTTGTATGGTAACTGTTTAATGTAAATAAGGTAATATCTTTTATTTGTTTTTTTAATATCATTGAGATTATAAGCGGAAGAAGTGGTTAGCTGCGAATCTGTCGAGATATCACTGTAAAATTTAGATTAGTTATGGAAGTAATAATAAGAGAATAGAAAAACAATAATTTTTTTAGAAAACCATCATAAATCAATTAACACAAGTTATTCCATTAGAACATTTATTAGAGTTTATCATGTGCAAAATAGTTCATGTTAGAAAACTTTATTAATTATAAGTATTTGATAAAGTTATCCGTTGAAGTAACAAAATATAAAATGATAAAAATAGACATATTAATCCAGTTATTTTATACAAATTTTAATATATTTTATTGATAAAGATATATTTTTCATATCTATAATTTTAATTTTAATTAATTTTAAACAAATATAACTTTTTAAAACAAATTATTTTAAGAGTTTAATTGGTATACACTGTCTGTATAAAACATTTTTATACCCCTTCTACATTGATATTCAATTATAACTTTTTTATTTATATGACTTTTAAAATAGTAATGAGTAAAGTTAATAAATTTACTATAAATGAAAGGTTTTGACTGAATATCAATATAAAAAATTTTACTGTAATAAGGTATAACAATTAAACTTTTATTTTAATTACAATTTTTAGTTTCAATTATTATATTGTTATATAACTTCTGCGTAAGCTAATTCAAAGATATAACAAAAAAAAACTAGCTAGAAGCTATCTAGTAGGTGGTAATTGAAAACCGGAAACTAACAGTAAAATTTATAAGTGTTAAGTAAAATAATATATTAAAGTAATTGGATATGTAAAATGACAAAAACAAAAATTCAATAAACTCTCACCTTGTATAAAAAAAATTAAAAAGAAAATATAAGAAATATTTAAGAAATAAAAGTGAATAAATACACACAAGGTGGAAGCTTGTATTTCAAAAAACACTACTTCAAACAATGTTTCAAAAAACGCTAGAAATTAAAAACAATTTGTAAAACAAACAATATAACAAGTCTTTTAGCCAGTAAAAAAACTATAATTCAGTTAAAATATTTTGCTAAACATATGATATGTTTGGCTAAGGTAGTTGGTAGTGAAAAATTGTTAAATTATCATAAGTGTATAATAAAATTATCTTTTGAAGTGGCTAAAAATGTATAATAATATAAACAAAAATAATAAATTTTTACCTTATATAAAAAATATTACTTTAAGTAGTATTTCAAAAAGTTATAAGTAATAAACCAACATTTTAAAAAATGTTACTTTAAATAGTATTTCATAATTAACAAGTAATCTTAATGATGTTTGAGATTGGTGGTAGAAACATTGACGCCGTTTGTGGAGTCTGTCACTCTCTTACGTTCCTTATACATGACTGGGAGACTTGTCCCGGTACACACCGAAAGTCCTACGATTAGGAATCGAGACTAATAATTGTTTATAAACACTCATCTCCCTTAATCTCTCCTTGTGCCTTTTTAAGACGAAACCGTGAAGGAACTACAATATACAAAACAAACAATATCTCGTGTAAGTGATTTTAATGATATCTTGTGATTGGCTGTAATAACATATATAAATTACTATAAAAAAATTGTTTACAAAAGAGTCAAATAAAAATTTT
Organism: Psophocarpus tetragonolobus; assembly: GCA_037954015.1. Classification (NCBI taxonomy): domain Eukaryota; kingdom Viridiplantae; phylum Streptophyta; class Magnoliopsida; order Fabales; family Fabaceae; genus Psophocarpus; species Psophocarpus tetragonolobus. The sequence continues at coordinate 2,512,398 of CM075695.1, read as the reverse complement.
AATAATTAAAAATGAAAAAGATAACGGGAATGTGTTGTCAAATAAGCATAAGTGTTTCAAAAAATGCTATAAGCTATTAAAAAACACTTATTCAGAAAACAATCAAAGAAGTTTTTTATTAGTAAAAAAAAAATTAGAAACTAGCTGAAATATTTTGCCCAATATAATCTTATCAATAAATTATATAATTTTTCAATAAAAGTATTAATTTATCCAATAAAATAATATTAATAATTAGCAAAATCATTTTGATTCCAATTAAAATGTACGTATATTTTCTTTAATTTTTTATATCTAATTTTGACTAAAACACCATTTTGGTTCCAAAAATATAGAAACTAACATTTAGGGTTTGATTAGTTTGATTTTGTTTTTTAGTTTTTTGGAAGAGTTTTGGAAAATAGTTTCTAAGATTTGTGTTATGGTTGAAGAAAAAAAAAATTGTTTAATAAATATTGTTTGAAAACTATTGTAGAGATGTGAAGATGAAAATTTTGTCATGTTTCCAAAAATATAAAAAAATAACTTATTTTTCTTATGTTTTAAGTTTTCAAAACAAAAATATAAAACTAAATAAAAAAAAACTACTCACTGGGGTTTCCTTTTATAGTTTTTAAAAATTAAAAAAATCAAAATTATTTTTAAAAACTATTTTAATAAAATAATAAGCAAACAAAGTGACATTTGGTTAAGAAAATGATTTCTGTTTTCATTTTTTGAAAAAAAAATTATTTTCAAGTTTTCAACATTAAAAAAATATTTGTTTTCACTTGATATTTTATATTTTCAAAGAATAACACTGTTAAATTTAATTAATTTTAGTAAAAATATTATAAATATTTATATGTATAATTTAAACTACATTTATATATAATCTGGTTATATCTATAATATTATTATTAAGTTTTTACATAATTTTGATTTTTGAAAACACTAAATATTTTTTTTCTATTTTCTATTTTTTTACAATATTTTTGAAAAATATTTTATAAATTGTAACCAAATATATTTTTATTATTGTTTCTATTTTATGTGAAATTGAAAATAAAAACATTTGTTGGTCGAAGGTGGCGGCTGGTAACCGTCGGTTGGAGGTGGCAATTGGTGACCGTCGATTGACGGTGACGACTAGTGACTGCTAGTCAAAGGTGGGGCCAGGTGACCGCTGGTCGGAAGTGGCGACCGATGATCATCAGACAAAAGTGGCGATCAGTGACTTCTGGTCGAAGGTGGAGGTCGGTAACCGTCGGTCAGAGGTGATGGTCAATGGTGACAAGTGACGTCAAGTAATAAACTTAAATAAAAACAGTAATGAACTTAAATAAAAACAGTAATGAACTTAAATAAAAACAGAAATAGAAATATAAAAATGAAATTTTATTATTTTTAAAATTGAGTGAAAACTGTTTGGAAAATGAGTAAAAAACCCAAATAGAACCATTTTTGCCAAATAGGTTTCTATTTTCAAACTACATTTCAAAACAAAAAACTAGAAACTCAGAACTACCTCGAATGAGGCCTAAAAAACGAGAACTATTTTCGAGAAACTGTTTCCAAAAAACACTACCAAACCAGTTTTTTAGGGTTTGATTGATTTGATTTTGTTTTTTAGTTTTTGAAAAAAGTTTTCAAAAACTATTTTCGGTCAGAAAAGGAAAAAAAAACTTGTTTGGTAAGTATTATTTTAAAACTGTTTTGAAAATGTGAAAATGGAAATTTTTTTTCATATTTATTAAAATTTCATTAATGAAAAGTAAAAAATAAAATATTCTGGTTATATTTTAAGTTTTCAAAATAAAAATAGAAAACTGAAAAACAAAACTACTTTTAGCAGTTCATGTTTTTTAGTCTTTAAAAACTAAAAAACCGGAACTGTTTTCGAAAACTATTTTCAGAAAACGCTACTTAAACGATTTTTTTAGTTTTTAAATATTAAAATACTGAGAATAGTTTTATAAAACTTTTGCCAAACAAACACTTATTTTTTAAAAACTAAAATACTGAAAATAGTTTATAAAACTGTTACCAAACAAGTATTTAGTTTCATGAGGTGAGTGAGTTATTGAAATTTGAAGATAAAAAACATGTTATGATTTTCATTAAAATAATAAGTTACATTATTCCTTTAAAGTGATGCTAGTAATTAGCCAAATATTAAAATGTTCACATATTTTCTTTAATTTCTTATATTTAATGTCATTAAATTTTTATTTTTATTACTACCATATTAAAGTCTCTAAATCTATACTATTAATAAAAGAATAATCTCTTTTAATGTACACTTCTTAGAATATTTAGGGCCTAATTGGTTTAGTTTTGTTTTTTAGTTTTTTAAAAGAGTTTCAATAATAGTTTTCAAAAATGGTTTTTAGGAAGAAAAGGGAAAAAAACTTGTTTTGTAAGTGTTATTTGAAAACTGTTTTGAAGATGTAAAAATGGAAAAACTTGTTTATATTTATTAAAATTTTATTAATGAAAAGCAAAAAATAACATATTGTGATTGTATTTTGAATTTTTAAAACAAAAATAGAAAACTGAAAAGTAAAACTACGTTTAGTTGTTTTTATTTGTAGTATTTAAAAACTAAAAAACCATAATTGTTCTAAAAAACATTACCCAAACGAGTTTTTTAGTTTTTAAATACTAAAATACTAAAAACAATTTTATAAACGGTTGCTAAACAAGTACTTATTTTATCCTTACATCTGTTTTAAAATTAAAAAATAAATTATTTTACCATAATAGAGACTTAAACCCACAACTTCTCACTCTCCAAACATAAACTTTACCATTAGACCAACCTTATAACTTTAAGCAAAAAATTACTTTAAAATATTGATATTCAACATACAAAATTGTCTAACTATATCAACAATTTATAATATATGATATTTTATTATATATATATATATATATATATATATTATTTTATACTATTAATAAAGGGATTATCCACGTCTACTTTTCAAAATACCTACTCTACCATTACACTTATTTTAAAATAAAAAATAAATTGCTTTGTAATAAACTCAAATACACAACCTTTGACTCCCAAAACATAAATTTTACAACTAGACCAACCTTATAACTTTAAGCAAAAAATAACTTAAAAATATTTATATCCAACACACATAAGTGTCCAACTACATCTATAATTTATAATATATGATATTATATTATATACTATATCTATACTATTAATAAAAGGAATACCTCTTTTGAGGTCAACTTTTCAAAATACTTATTATACTCTTATACCTATTTTAAAATAAAAAAAAGAAATTTCTTTATTTACAAAAGAGATTCAAAGCCACAACCACTCAACGTAAACTTTACCACTAAACAAACCTTATAACTTTAAATAAAAAATTACTTAAAAATATTAATATCCAATATATATAATTGTACAATTATATCCACAATTTATAATATATAATATTATATTATATACTATGACTGTTCTCACTTAATTTCTCCATGTTAATATATGCAAATTTTTACAATTTCTATTTATCACAAATCAATTTTCCTTAAATATGATCAATATATGTATCATTTCATAATAAATATTTTTAATAAAAATGCAATACATAATTGCGACAACATTTTGAATTCTATTTAAATTCTCTATTTTTTTCATTTTTTTTATATTCATTACATATTTAACATATATTGATGATCTCACACATTTTTGTCATGTTATCGTAAAAAAAATATATAAAATTAACAAAAATATATTTAAAAACATATACCATAATAATTTATATTTTAAAATAATTTATATTTTAAAATATAAAAATTTACAAAAATATTAAATTAAATTCCTAAAATTATTATAATATATTAAAATAGAAATACTTCCGTACATGTATTACTTTAATATCTTGAATACATGCATCCATGTAAAATTGTAACTGGCAGGAGCATCTGGGCAGGTTCGAATACCTAGTCAGTGTGTAGCATTGTCCTCTACAGTCTAGGGAATTGATTCTTCATAATACTTATTGAATTTGGTGGAAACCCTTGAAACTCCGCCCTCAGTTTTAACTCTTGTTAGTTTCGGATTGCATTGTAACAAGTGCTTCTAACTACAAGTGGGTTTGGCCTTGGTCTTTCTGGTCAAGTCTATTCTCTCTGGGTTGTGTCATCTCTGTGTACTTGACCCAGAGTTCCATCTTCTCTAACTGTTAAAGTTTGCAACTTTCCCCATCTTTGATTGTTGTTGTTGAAATGGTGGGTGAAAATTGTAATGGTTGCAGATCGTGGGAGGAGGACATCTACTGGTCCCATTTCCAATTCCTCCATTTCTTGCAATTTCTCCGTGCCGATTTTAATCAACACCTTGTTAGTAGTTATTTTTCCCTTTCTCCTTTTCAATGCTCATGTGTTGTGAATCAAGAAATAAAACTCTTGTAAAGGAATGAAATGGAATCTGGGGTATGATTTAAATGCATGCACCATTTCATGTTCCCCATTTTTTTACCCTTTCCTTATTTCCTTTCATTACCAACTGTTTTAAATAAGTCAAATTCCTTTTTCTTTTGGCATTTTTGTATTTTCTTCATTTTACATTATCTTTTCCTATACCAATTATTTCAGTAGAAAGTTTTGAGCTTTGGCTAACTTTGTTGTTCATGTTTTTTTTTTTTTTTTTTTATATTTTAGTTTATTTTTTTTATTATCCAGGACAATGATATTTTGTACTCTATAGAATTATAAATGTTTTATTTTTTTAAATAATGATTTGAGTTGCATTGGCATAGAGGAAACATGCCAGTATTTTGTGGGTTCTTCCTGTTTGAAATGATCATAGCTATCTGAGGTGTAGCCATGTCTACATGTTTCTTTAGCTAGGGAATGTGGGAGCAAAATGGGCTGAAAAGAAGGTGAATGAGTCACGAGATTGTTATGTGGTTGTTCTAGGCTTATTTTTCTGTTCCTTGTTTTGCAATCAGTGTCTAATTTGTTTACTTGGGAGTTGAGATGGATATGGCTGGTTCTCAGACAAATTGTGATGATTAGTCGTAGATATGTATTTTACCTGCATGTCTCTGCATCTTATTGTATCTTGTTCCCAATAATGGAGTTTGATGTTTTGATTCCAGGCGCTTCCTAAATCATTTTCGGATAATTTAAAGAAGAAGTTACCAGAAAATGTGACCCTCAAGGGTCCTAGTGGTGTTGCGTGGAATATAGGGATTACTACTAGAGATGATACCTTATACTTTGAGCATGGTTGGGAGCAATTTGTGAAAGATCACTGTTTAAAAGAGAATGATTTGCTGGTCTTTAAGTACAATGGTGAATCTCAGATTGATGTTTTAGTTTTTGATGGGAGGAGCTTATGTGAGAAGGCGGGTTCTTATTTTGTTCGAAAATGTGGACACACTGAAACTGAACAAGGGGGTGGAAGTCTCAACAAGAAAAGGGACACAGCTGATTCTTTGGAAGAAGCAAACACCCCTTCAAATGCTGGTGTGGAATTTGCTTCACCTGATAAGTCTGTGCATGTGAATTGTACAAAGGAGCCAATGGATGTACCTATCAAAACTCCTAGTTTCAATACTGAATTTGTATCTGTTAGTCCTGATCAATTTATACCAAATGGACTCACTCCGGCAGCTGTCACCTCTGAAACTGCTAAAGGGAAAAGGATCCAGAAGCTTGTTTCTGCCGTTAAGCATGTCCAGACTAAGAGGAGAGGGAGACCAACTAAAGAGTCTATTCGTCAGAAAGCAATTGACTGGGTGACTGGTAAGATTTTCACTCATGAAAAAGGGGAAGAAAATATGATTACTACTGTTTTTCTTATTTTCTGACAGTTTTGAGTTTTGATTCTAAAAACCACACCATTTTCAAAGGCTTTCAACTTCAAATAGTGGGAGCAGAGTGTGTGCATATGTGGTTTTTTAAGCATTACTTTTGGAGTCCTCAAATCCAATTTGGGATTTGGCACCCCGCACCCTTAAGAAAGCATGTGAAAAGACTAACGAGAAAGTATGGTTGCTCCCACCTTGATTTAAATTTTGAAGTGTGTTAAGTTTGTGAATTTTGAGATGTCTTAAATTCAAATAGTAAATATTAAATACAACTTTCTTTTGTACTTCGAAGGAGCAAAAGTGGTAATACAAATAATAAGGCACGACTTGCTTGATTATAGGGATTTATGGTTAGAATTATTTTGTTGAGATTTGCTATGTGCATTGAACTCTACAATAGATACCAATTAATTTGATTTGTTAATAGTTTGCTGTTGTTGCCTGTGTAGGCTTTCTTGAGTGTGTTGTAGTTCAATTTCCAAATTGTGATTATTTTGAATCAATAATTGATGGGTTGCCTGTAGAAAGCATGTTTGGTAGAGTTTAATTTTGAATAAATAATGATTTATTTTTCAGAATCTCAGGGAGTTGGCGTAAGTGTATTAGTTGGACCAAACACAGACTTCCCCCACCTTGCAAAGTTGATTAAAAATAAAAGTTGAAATAGCAACATTTCTTTCTTGAGCATTGACTTTTTTCAAATACTGTTGTTTTTGTTTGAATCAATTCTAGGACTAGAAGGTGCAGCATCAGTTTCTGTGGTTAAAAAGGGTTCATATGAGGAATACAAATCAAATAGAAGGCCTGTCACACAAGATGAGATTGAGAATGCTAAAATGTTGGCCCAAGCAAACTGCACCGGCGACAGTGTGTGCATAGAGATGAAACCCTCACATGTTTACAAGAGATTCTTTGTGGTAACAATTGCTTCAAAATCTTCACTTTTGAAACCCAGTTTCAATCTCTATGCTTGGATAACTGTTATTAATGTAGTTTTGGGTTCTGAACGTACTCTTGGATAAGGATGCTTGTATCATTTATTCCGAACGTACTTTTTAAGGGATGAAATGGTAATCCAAACTTGGCTAGATTCTGCTGGGAAATGTCGAACTTATTACAGCTGTGTGAGTTTTATCATTGTTATTATTAATTGTAGTCCTTTTTTGTGACTAGTCTAATAAGTGGATATCGGACCACCTCACTCCAAGATCCCAAGATGTGATATTGCGCATGGACAAGGGTGAATGGACAGCAAGATACAGCTACCATTCTGGTCGTGGCAGTGGAGGACTTACTGGCGGGTGGAAGCATTTTGCTTTGGATAATAACCTGGAACTGAACGATCAATGTGTGTTTAAACCAGCTGGCAAAATAAACAACACTTTGGTCCTTGAAATAACCATTTTCAGAGTTGTTCAGGAGATTGTTCCTCTCACTGCGTTGTCTCCTCCAGGAACTAGAAAAAGGGGTAGGAAATCGTCAAGGAAGGCTATTGAGAGAGTAACTTAGTCCATAGTGTATCTTGGAATGCTGTGCAATGCAATGTAAGTTGATTGTTTTAGGACCAAGTTGGAGTTGTGTGTAGTTTGTTGGACTGTGTAGCTTAACAGTCTTCTAAGGGGTTAATTTAACATATATATGTACTTTCTATCCTTCCTGTTAGACCTTTATGAATTAAATGTGAACTCATTAGCTATTTGCAGAATTTTAAAATATTGAGTTTCAACAGAAACAAATGTAGAAGATGGGAAATTTTAATCCACGGCTCAATGAAATTTTATCAAGATAGGGGTACTATATGGATAAACTTCCCTATAAATAGGAGCAAAATAAACTGAGAAGATAAAGGTGGGGTGGATGTTTTATTTCAATTTTGAAACTAAAATCGGTTTTTTTTTAGATCAAGGTAATTTTCGTTTTGAATTTGAAAACATAAATAATACTGATATAATTTTTTAATTATTTTCATAATAGTTTTTATCTCATTAAAAAAAAAAAATTGGTTTTAAGATTCTTGTTTTTATTTTTACTTTTGTTAAATGTTCTTTTACCATCTATCCATACTAGTTTACTAGTTGACACCTTTTGAGTGTTGATATGTTTTTAAACCATGGATCCATACTAGTTGACACCTTTTAAGTGTTAGATCATTGGTTTGACATTTTTAATCTTTAATTATTAGTTGTTAACTTTAATCATTAGTCATCGATTAGTTATTAGTGGTCACATTTCATATCATTAGTTATCTTTTTTAATATCATTAGTTATCTTTTTTAATTATTACTTATCACTTTTAACTATTAACTATTAGTAATGATTATTTTTAATTATCGGTCATTTGATAGTTAATGATTATTAATTATTAGTCTTATCATTATCTCCTTTGACTATCTATTATGGACATAAGTAATTGCTATCAAGTCATTAGTCATGAGTTGTCATTTCTAATTATCGTTTGTAGATCTTCTAATCCTATGAAAAAAAAACTATAGTGAAGTTAAAATTTAATAAAATGTTTTAAAATTAAAAATGAAAATAATGTTTTTATAAATTTAAAAACTTAAAACAAAAATTAGTTTTATTTCTATAAATTTAAAAACGGTAAATAAAAAACCACTCTGAATGAGATTAGTTTTTAAAAGTTGCTAACTAAAATAGATAACAGAAAGTAAAATATTTTATCTATTTGATTACATTATAAAATCATGCATTATAAAAATAAATGTTAGACACAAAATGATTAAAAAATTAAGCATTAGGAAAATAGTAAAATATTTTATCTATTTGATTACATTATAAAATCATGCATTATAAAAATAAATGTTAGACACAAAATGATTAAAAAATTAAGCATTAGGAAAATAATAAGAAATTAAAAACAATTGACGATACTAATCTCAGCAAATAATAAATGTGTTAAGGCTATAAAAAAATATCTCCAACATATCGCTAAATAATAAAAATGATATAAACTAACATGAAGAAAAAATTACACTACTAAAACAAAAAAGTTCAGAGTTTATACATTTCATTAATTAAAAAATTATAATATAATTAAGGTGTTGTATTTGCTGAATCGCATAATTGTTGAGCGAATAAATCTTGAAAATATTTATCTATTTGAGACATGACAATATTTATTTCAGAATAGAAAAATGTTTTAAATTATTTTTATTTTAAAATATATTTTCAAGAATATTAAAATATAATAAAAAAATATTTTTCAGTAATTTGAAGAATATCATTTCTAGTCTCTATTTATAAGAATATGATAGGGAAATAAGGAATATAACACGATATTCTAAAACAACTGCATTTTAAGTGTTTGAGAGATTTTTTTTTTCTATAATACTCAAGAAATTGGTATAAATAGTCCTTATGTGGACTTGTTAAGTTTGTTGTGAATTAAAAAAAAAAAAATTGAAAATCGAGGTGATTGTGAAGTTTGATCAATGCTTTCTTTGTTTGCAGGTAAGGAATTGAATAGATCATAGCAACGCCAGTTATCTCATATGCTTAAAAGCAGACAAATATTTGTTGCGAATATGAGTTTCACTTAATTTTTACACTATTTAGCATACAGACATCACTTCAAACGTATTACTACCCACTACTTCATAAGCATCTAAAAAATGGTTCAGTTATATGAGTTTATTAAATATTAACTTGAATTTAACATAAAGTTATAAAGTTAGTTTGCTAGTAAAGTAGAGATATAATGAGGGAGAGGTCACATATTTAAATTTTTCTATTAACAAAAACTAATATATTAAAAATTAATATTTGACTTATTAAAAAAAAGTTTAATTGATATATTCTATCAAAGTAAAAGATTTTTTACACTAACATTTAATCATGACTATTCATTTATGTAACTTTTAAAATAGTAATGAATAGAGTCAATAAATTTAGCTAAATAAAGAGTTGTGATTGACTTTTAGTGTAAAAATGTTACATTTATAGGTCGTGTGAACTGTACACTTTGACCTAAATGCTGGATAGCCAATTTATGAAAATTTGTTTTGGCACCAAAATTACTATTGACAGCTCTCAAAAATTTAAATCTCAACTCCCTCATCAGTGGTCCTCTCTGGCCATCTTCCCCATCCTAGGCTAACCACCCACCACCGCCTATGAAAGCCCCCTCCAACAGCTGCAACCCACCTCATAAACATAACACACACCTCCACATCCTTCCACCCCACACATAATGCAACATCCTCCAAATCCACACCCTCACTCTTCCCAATCTCACAAAATGCCTTCACCTCCAAATTAAGAACACATAAAAAACGTATGTGCATTTTATATCACTTGATTTGATTTGAAAATGACATAATTATTTTGTGTGCATATAAATTGTATTTTTCATATCAGATTGTCTAGATGATGATCACTATTTCAGACCACTTGATCTAAAAATCAAATATTTTTTTTTATTTTGAATCAACTTATGGGACATATAATTTGTATATTTTTTATCACTTAATATGAAATTAGAATAATTTTTATTTAATATTTCAGATTAATTGTTCTAGAATATATAACTCATATGTTTTAGATCAAACTGTCTAGAACAATTAGCATGATTTCAGGATAGTAAATATGGCATAATTTGTATCAATAACAAGAAGTTGATTTGCCAAATGAACAATGTTTAGCAAGAAGCTGAACGGAAAGAAGACACATAATTTGAAAGGCACACTAATAAATTAGTAAATTTGAAGGTTTAAAAACACATAAGAGTATTTTGAAAGGTGGGAATAGCTATCTGGGATGTCAACAAAATTTCCCCAATTTATACTAGTTACTAGGGGTATTCAAAATCGAACACTAGCCTAAAAACCCTAAATCCTAAATCAGCCTAACCTATAAACGAAAAACTAACCTAAAAATCGAAATTGATTGGTCTATTTAATTTATTAAATTCTTAAATTGCGTATTAGGTTTAAATTGTGGTTTAAGATTTAAAAACAACCCAAACCAAATCAAACCGTATTAAACATAACTCTTGTATTTTTTCTCATAAGTAATGTTTAGTTTAGAAGATAAACATAACTCATATTATAAATACTCTTATTTTTATTTATTAAATATGTTAAGAAATTTTATTCCTAAATATTTTTAAAATGGAATTGATTTTCAATAAATTATCAATATATATTTAAATAATTCTAAAAATAAAATAAACTATTTAAATATTTTTAAAAATATTAAAAGTGATATTAATATTTAATTTTTCTTTTAAAAAATTAATATTTGCAAACCAAACCAACTGATTTTAACTAATCTGTTCAAAATCTTTTTTATTATGAAATATAAATTTTAAGTCCTTCTGTACAATATTTAATTGAGTTATATATAATGATTAATAAATTTAGTTTTATAATATATATATATATATATATATATATATATATATATTTACACACATATAAAAATATTAACAAAAAAATTTTTTATAGATATTTTTAATGGAATTGAAGAATAACCAATTTCAGTAATGGAGTTTATTAGTGTTTTATTTATTTTTTATATTAAAAAATATTTGTATATTTAAAAATAAGTGTTATATTTAGTTTATCAATATAATATTATTTTTTTATTTATACATTTAATAAATATTATTTTAATTTTTCATTGTAATATTAATGATGAGGTTAATTTTATCAAATTATTATTTTTAATCTATTTATTAATTTTATTTAAAATAATATAAGACGATACTTATTTTTGAAAAGAAGTGAATATTAGTTCATCAAAACTTTTTATCACCTACAGGATGCAGGATGTGTGAAATCTACTTTAAAAAATAAGGATATTTTCTTCGATAAGAGTATTTGATTTAAGGTTGCATACAAAATTATGTGTACCTATTCACCACATTTGAGGTGAAGCAATTTTATACCACATCTACATTTTTTATGTAAATTTGAAGTGTTTAACGTGAAAACATACATTTAATTTTTAATTGCAAGCTTAACTAACATAAGAGATCACGTGTCCAAGAGGCAATCTTTTCTATCATTATCATGAACAGGTAAGGAAATAAAAACAAAATCTTATATATGCATTGCATAGACAAATTAAATTTAAAAATTAAATTTGATAATATTATTTAACTTTAAATATGTCTTTACAACAATTAACGTTCTATTATTTTTACTTTTTTTCTTTTCATAGGACTAAAAATTATATAATATACTCTTTTGAATTATACTTTTTAAATTTAATTAGTATGCACTATACAATTTTTCCTCTAACATTCAAACATAGCCCTTAATTTATAATAAGTTTGTTGATTTTATCTATGTTTTTAAAACCGGACCGGTGATCGAATCGGTGAAGGTACTGGTTCACAGTTCATTGGTTTAACCGTTATTGAACTAGCGGTTGAACCGGTCTTAATAAAATAATATTTTAATTATTAATGTATTATAATAATTAAAATTATAAAAAAAAAATGTATTAAGGTTGTAATTATACAAGGATAAAAGTAATTTTACTAAATACAACTTGATATTGGTAAGTTAAACCCTATTTTATTAACTTTTAATTAAAAATTAGTTGATTTAGAAAAATGAGGGGTGTATTTAGCAAAATAAAAAAATTTAAAAAAAAAATACAAACCGGTTGAACCAGTGAACCACCGATTTTTCGGTTTTAATACCGATTTTTGGTTCCATTGGTTTTGAAGGTTGACCGAACTGGTTACTAGACCGATTCACCGGTTTTCTGGTCAAACCGGCCAGTCCGGTTTTTACAACACATGATTTTACCAATTAATATTTTAAAAGTCATATAAACGAAGAGTTATGATTAATCGTCAGTGTAAAACCCTTTTACATTATTAGTGCCTGCTAATTAAACTCTATTTTTTTATACATGTTCAAATTACCTTAATTAATTGATTGTCATCTCTTTTTCAATGCTGTACTAACCTTTTCTCGTATATTGTATTTTATTCTTTTTGTATTGTCAAATGTTCATCTTTAACATTTATAATCAACAAGTGGTGCATATGACTAATTATGTAACACTTTAAACATGTTTTTTTATAAGCTAAGAGAATTTTATTCAAGAAGCAAAACAGTTACACCAAGAGCACAAGGAGTGTCTGTGTTACAAAAAGAGAAAAAAAACAGTAAGACCTTAAACAAAAGTGTTGGATTCAAGGCCCATTCCAGAAATGAATGAGTCATGAGTTTACTTACGTAACACTATTCCAGTTCTCAACTGAAATGCATGGATTCTGTAACCTATAGATTGTGTGCCTCGAAGATTGTCGCATTTCTTGCCTTCCAAAGGTGTCTAAGGCCAACAAACCAAACAAATAACCATACTTCCTTATTCTCTTTGGACCCACTAACCAGACCCAGGAATTGATAACAAAGAATCTAGAAATCATTATTTAGTACTGTTGTCAGTCCCCACCATAAACTTAACATGACCCATAATGTACAAGCCAATTTGCAATACATGAACAAATGAGATGTTGTTTCAAGATTCTCCCCATAAAAATTACAGTCTGCCTTTTCTGCTAGTAAAATGCTTTTCTTCAATAGATCATCCCTAGTTGCTAACCTATTTGCAGCAATTTCAATCCTAGACATTGAACCTTTGGAGGTATGCACTTAGTCCACAGTAAGGCAAAAAATGGGTCCCCTTGGTGACTAGAAGAAGATGATAACATCTGATACATAGAAGCTACAAAATACATACCAGTTTCATCTGCCACCCATAACCACCCATCCCACATTCCCTTTGTTAAAGCTACATTACCCAACGCTTCTCTTAATTCACTCAATTACTTTTCCTCTTAGGTGAATAAAAATCTTGTCCAATTCCACTACCATCCAACTCCCTCCTCCTGTATCTACTTAATAGAGATATTTTTCTGGGATGCTATCCTGAATAAACGGCTGAATCGAACACTTAAACTCTCCCCCCTAACCATCTGTCTTGCTAGAACCTGATCTACCTTTCATCTGCCACTATTCGTTTTACATTTTGATCCCACCACCCTAACTTTCCTGGCAATACCACCTCGATGGATTGCACATCTGTTCACCATCTAAAGCAATTCTTACCTTTCACTACCTATGAACCATCCAAACTCTTTTACTTAGACTATAATATTTTCACTCAATCCCTATTCTCCTCTACTATGAGTCTTGAATTCATTTCCTAAGCAATGCTAGATTAAATCTACACATATCTTTCAGTCCTAAGCCTCTTTTCTCCCTTTCCCTACAAACTTTATCCCAAGACATTCAATGAATCTTTCTGCTATGACCTTTTCCACCCCACTAAAAAGAATTAAAAAGAGATTCCAGTTTAGCTATAATACCTGCTGACACTTTGAAGAATGAGAGGAAATATAAAGGTAATGCTGACAACATCGCCTTCATAAGCACTACCTTCCATGCTAATGATATAAACTAATTCTCCCATAGATTGAGGTATTTAAAAACGATCTCCATCACCCCTTCCACATCCCCTCCCATGATTGGTGATCTCCACTGGCAAGCCCAAATAATTAAAATAAAGAGTCCCCCTTTTGCAATTCAACACTAACACCTTCATCATGTTAGAATGAGAGAAATCCAAAGGTTGTGTAAACGTGATATTGTGTAATTGATAATTATGTACTACCTATATCAATAAGATGTATCCGTTTTTCAGTAGCGTACATCACTTAGGAATTCTATAGTTAAACATGCTTAACCTGGAGCAATTATGGGATGAGTAACTTTTCTAGGAAATTCCCTAAAAAGTTTGTGAACAAGGATAAAGTATACTAAAAAAACTGTGTTGGTTTGTGCGATCAAGGTTATCTCTAGATGGTCTAACCGATGCAGGCAAAGACAAATTTACTTATATGGTTAGGAGGCCTTGACCCCCTTTAATATTTATAATACTAAACATTTTAATATATAATATATAAAAATTTTAACATGTATTTTTTAAATTTAATATTTTGATTTAGTTAAATATTTTTATTTAAGGATTTGATTGTAAAAATAATAATATTTATGTGTTTTTTATAAAATATTTTCATCCTTTTTCATAGTATTTATTATAAAGATAATATTTTGGAGTTGTAAGGTTGACTTAATTGCAAAATCCACATGTGAAGAGAATAGGAGAAGGAGAGAAGTCATAAGTTTAAATCTCTTCTCTAATAAAAACTAACATTTGACCTATAAAAATAACATAATAATATTTTCCCTCCATTTATAAAGTTATATTATATTTTTTTTAATATTCAGTGTGGAGATAATTAAAAGTTCATTCTTTAGATAAAATATTTAAGTATTATTACTTTTATTTTTAATAATAATAATAATATTTACTAATATTTTTAAGTATATAAAAGATTGCTTGGGTAATTAAATAATTTTTAGTCTTTCTTTTATTTCGATTTTATTATAGTTGATTTGAAAATCAAAGACAATTTCATGTTAATGTTTATTAATCAAACAATTTTATTGACAATATATTAAAATAATTTTTTCTAAAATTATTAATATAAATACTAATTTTTTAATAACTTTATTCTTGTTGAATTTTTTATATGTAGATATATTTTTATTTGATTTATCATAACTTGTACCTAATTCTGGATCTGTCCTTAGGTAGAGGTTTCTTACCAATAAAAAATTGTGTGAAATAACTTTGTGTGATGTTATATATTATTTTATTTTGAATATTTTTTATAATTTTAAAAAATAATATTAATGGTAATATTCTTTTTGTCATCAAACATAAAACTTGTATTATAAAAAAGTACTAGACATATTTTACCTCCAAAGTTATACAGCGGGGCCGAATACACATCTTATAGATGTCAAAGCTAATACAAAACTACGATACTAATAAGTAATAATCTACCTTCTAGTCACTAATCTAATATAATATATCTAGTATATCTATATAAAAGTTTTAGATATTCAAGTTACTAATTTTTCCCTTTCTCTTTCTTTGACATGTGTCCTTTTTTATTTTTTGTATTTTATTTTTTCTTTTATAATTCTTTGATATGTGTCATTTTATAACAAAGTAATCTTAAATTGATAATTCATTAATATTATAAATTAAATTAATTTATTTTTTATAAAAAATTGCAAATATCATTCCCAGGATACAATTCTATTCAAAATGTATAATTTATGATTGCAAGATAATACAAGAAATAAATCAGGTGCATTTTCCAATCCTTTTAAGAAGATAAAACATATTTAAGGGTGACAAAACAAAAAACAAGTATTATAAGCATAGAGAAAAAATGTAGTATGTAGAAATAAAATTGAATAAAATGATAAAATAGTCACATGATCATTGATCATTACATTGATCTATCAACTAAGATAGCATTAACCCTTTATTGCCATTAGAAGTATAAAATGGAGGAATATTACAAGAAATGAGAAGAAAAATGGATTAAAATGATAAAAGATGTTTTTGAGTGTTTTCCTTTAAGCAAGATCTTTATGCATTGATGATTCTAATTTCTTGTTACGCGACCAATACTCACTCAACAAAAATTCCTTTTTATCATCAACTACAAGAATTACTTTCTTTTACTTAATTACTAACTGGATTCATTACAAAAAAATTGTTCCTACAAGTATGAAAATATATTAAATTTTAAATTTTGATAGAAGAAAATATATTAGTCTATATTTACACAAAAGTGAGATAAAAGACTAAAAAAAAATAATTTAGAAAAAGAGATAATTGGAAGATCCATGTTAATTGAATTAATTAAAATACAACAATTATCAATTTATTTAAATTAATTCAAAAGAGAGTAGATGATTGACTTAATTTTTATTTATGATTTGACATAGCGACACACAAATTCAAAAATCTTAAGTAGTGGGAACAATATTTATACATGTAAAATTTTTAATATTAAAAATTTAACATAATATTTTTAAAGAATAAATATGCATTACAACTGTTCTCTACGAGTTTCTATATTTTGACAATACCGAATGATTTTTTCATCATCAATGCTATAAAAAATATATCTATATATAAGTAACCAAACAATCATTATCTCTCATACGATTTCATATCCAATTATTGATAATATTCATAATAGGAAAAACTCTTTCAATTGATGCTGACAAAGCTAACTCTAAAAATAAATATACTAAAAGATATACACATGTTTTTTGGTCTTCACAAGCTTTATGGAAATGTCACTAATTCCTTTTAATTTTGAAAATAAATTTCCAAAAGAGAAAAATTAATGCAACAATGAGCTCAAAGTTAAAAATTGAAAAAAAAATCATTAGAAAGTTTAAAATATTAACTAATTTATGTCAAAATAAAATTAATATTTTTAAAGTAAACATTGTAATATTGTTTTTACGTATATATTAACTAATCTATATAAAAATAAAATATTAAATTATCTTTTAATACTTTTTTAAGTTAAAAATTATAACCACAGGATTGAAACATATGTATTTGAATTAAATTGTATTTTAAATTAAATTAAAATTTGTAACTATCGGATAAAAATAAAATATTAAATTATATTTTAATATCTTTTACCATATATTACGTAAATTGTGTTTTAACCTAACTAATACACAATTGATTGAAATATATATATATATATATATATATATATATATATATATATATATATATATATATATATATATATATATAGTTTGATAAATAGCTAATACAGGATTGAAATGTATATATTAAAACACATTATTTTTAAATAAATATTGTAACTACTAAAAACTGTTGTTTTAAATAAAATTACGACTATGAAAACTTATTTCTTATTTTTTAAAAATAAATATAGTATTAAAAATAGGAAGTATGGTACGGATGAAAAAATAAAATGTAATTGCACTCAATTAAGTAGTTAGATTTAGATAAGTGGAAGCAAGATATAGAGTTAGTAAACTAGTTATAAATGAAAGTGAGAGCATATTATATTTTAGAGTTAATTACGGATGCATCCTGAAATTTAATATAATTACATATTTTAGAGTTACTTTCACACCCTTGATGTTTAATGTAAGGTTTAAGAGAGATGTTAGTATAAGGTTTTCAAATATATATAGGGTACAACTGTAATGAATGTATAAAAATAAAGGAGTTATGTGTAATGTAAAAAAAGAGAAGGAGATGTGTATGTAATTTTACTAAACTTGAGGAGTGTATCCATAATTAACTTTATATTTTATGCACATACACACACATACATATATATATATATATATATATATATATATATATATATATATATATATATATATATATATAAAAGGAGGGATCCACTTCCTCTAAGAGTAAGTATAAAATACTTACTTATCATCTTCATCCTTCATTTTCTTGAAATCTAATGGTTAAGGTTAATTACTCTTTACAATAATTAGATTTCAAGAAAATAAATGAATAGTATCAGGAATAAGTCTTTTATATTTACTTTTGGAGTAAGTGAATCCCTTATAAATAAATATATATATATATATATATATATATATATATATATATATATATATATATATATCAGTTTAATTGGTATGTACAAACAGAATTTTACACTAACATTCAATCACAATTTTGGTAAGTTAGTTGATTTTATCAATTAATACTTTAAAAGTCATATAAATAAAAATTTGAGTATAAAAGTCTTTTAGATTATCAATGTATATTAATTAAACTTTATATATAATCCTATTATAAAAATTCATTTATATTTATTTTCTTTTTATATTAAAAATAAATAAAATAAAATTTTAATGAGAGATCAATTCAAACCAATTTTTAGTACCGATTCTTAACAAGTTTTTACAAATTTTAAAATCTTCCAGTCCGGTATATTAATCAAACTTGTAATGACACCGATTCTTAATCTAACTTTAGTTCAAGAAAAAAATTTATTTTATTTTATTTACCTAAAATATTTTTAAATAAACATATTCAAACAAATCCCCATTATAATTTAGTTGATTAGTCACACATCTAGTTATTTGCTAGTATAATATCTTTTCAAATAACGTAATTAAAATATAATTTCAGATGTCGAATCTCTCTCTAAGTGCACTCTGATTTGTCCCAAAGAAGTACTTCTCTCTCAATATCACTTTCTATATATGGTCTTCTATCCTATCGAAGCTTTCTAATCTCGATAGTGAATTAATGTCGTATTGTATTCTCCCCGTTATTAAACATTAATCGCCAATCAATAAACAATAAAGAAGAATGCAATAAAAATTTATGCAGATACGTATGAAAGAAATATGATAATGACACATTTAAAGGACCAGGTCATCTCGCAGTGGAAGTAACCTTGGTCGACACTCTTGAGGATATCTACTATACAACCATACCGGATTAACATAATTAATTAGTTTAAACTAATGATTAATAAGTTTAAACATCATTAATATATCATTCGAAATTTGTTAATCAAGTCCATGAATCCTGAGTCCATGACTAAACATATATATACCAAGATAAGTGTACATGTAAAATGGTTGATATTCATTTATTACATTTGTACTTATTTCGATCCATTTGATCTCTTTAAAAACACTGACTTGAACCTTAAACTAATCTTTACAGGTCACTTCCCTTGCACACCGTTGCTCAAGGAGACGAACACACCTCAGACATATAAAACTCGTACCAGATCTCATCCTAATTTTGTTCTTGAAGTAGAAACAACACCATTTTTCTTTTAAATTCTTGTATTTGTTTACTTATTTTTTGAAAGCTTCCGTCCATCACGCCAAATGCAAATGATAAAGTTGACAAGCCTTATAAATACTTTATATAATGTTGTAAAACCATCTAGCTAATCAAATAAATTTCCTTGTCTGTGTTCTCAAACATTAAATTACCCTTTTCATCCAATGAATTCTTCAATGGACCAATATTTGCCTAAATCCAACAAAGTTGTCATGACTTTGTTTTTTTTCTTCGTGGAGTTTACCTTCAGATTTGATGTTCTTATGCTATGAATCATAATTAATTATCACAAAGGAAAAGGGATATAACGCGTTAGGAACACAAACAGATGTTGAAAGTCCATACGTCATGGGGGAACAGGAATGACTTTTCTTGGTGATAGGAACCCCGATTTTGTTTTGCTTCTATGTTGGCATTTTGTTGTTTAATTGATTAATGACTTAGTTGGGTACTAGGGGTATGCCAATTAACAACACAATAAACTAAAGGGAGAATTATTAATTCAAATGTTAGAAAGTTCATACCACTAGAAAGAAAATTTTGAGTAAAAGAAATAAAAAAAAAGGTTAGTAGAGAAACAAAATAAGAGCCAACTTTTTTTTTTTCATAAGAGGACGAACTTCTTATAATGAGAAGATTCTTAAATGTATTATGAAGTTATAACTTCTATATGAATAACTTTCTCCAAATCAAATTATGCATGCTTAGGTGATCTACAGTCTAAGTAATGGAGTAATTTCTTACTGAAAGTAATTTAAATTAATTTGATCTTTCATTTTTAAGTGATTATATTATGAATATTATACGTCAAATTAAAAAAAATGAAAATGTTTCTTAAAAATAATAAATAAAATAGAATCTTACATATGATTAATTTGCTTTTATATGTAAATATAATGTACATTAAATTTGATAAAAGAAATATTATACATTAAATCATATTTTAAATTAATGAGAAAACACACAACTTTTTATTTAAGTAATATTTTAAAGTATTATATATATTTGTAATAAAATTTTTAATTCAATAAGTTTTACTAAAAAGATTTATTCATTTTGCTGATTTTTTTTTACGAAAATTATTAGTTATTAATTTGTTAATTTTGTGAAATTATTATTACTCAAACTCGAACTGACAATGTAAGGCCAGTACATAATAATTTTCTATTTTAAATAAATATTTAGTAGCATAACACTTCTTACTACTAGTATATATACACAGTGTCTATCTTAATATAATAGTTTTTTTTTTCACAGTAAATTTTCTATGAAGACTAGAATCTAAGATCTCATGTTCTAAAATCTAAATGCTCTTATTAAACTTGATAATACAGGAAGATGCATATGAAGATTAAAGAGTCAAGAATAGACAGAAAAATGGCAGTTGAAAGGCATCGTCTCTTCGGAAATTGATAGTGACGATAAGCATAGTTCTGCTTCTGACTTCAGAGTGGTTGTTCAGAATTCAGATTGACAAAGATTTATAGCGTGTGATGCTTCAGGTGTCAACGTTTATTCTTCGATCTCAGTAGGTGCCTATGGACAATACAAGTTTATTGGTCGGGGTTCTTCATGTGGGCCTATTATTGGGCTAACTGTGTAAGCTACAGAGATGGAACAATAACAACTATTCATTTGAGAGTGTGTTTTCTTTGTTTTTTTTTCTTCCATGGCAATGAGATTCAAAACTATGACGTTGTATAAATTACTTCAATTGACGTAGCTTCCTACACCAATACAAATGATTTCCTGCAAAGATTTTTATCTTAGGGGTTAGTCAATCCAGAACGTGAAATTGCATTCCAGTATCGTGCGGGGGGCAATTTGTAATGTGCACGAAGAACAGCTGATTCGATTTTTGTTACTAGGCCAACTTTAATAAATTTGAATCTTCTATCTTATCCGAAATAAAGGTCAAGACTCTTGAGTTACTATCGACTTATTTGAATAACTTTTTCAAAAAACAATTATAAAAGAAAAAAAAATTGAAATAAGCTTCTTGATTATTTAAAATTAATTTATCTACAAATTAATTTGTATTTATTTGAAGATTTCTTTTTATTTTCTTTTTCTAATGTATAATGCATATTTGTTTATGCTAATGTATAATGCACATATATTGGGTACACAAGAAGGTAAGATATATATAATAGTAGTAAAAAAAGTCCGTCCCATTTATAAGGATATTACTCATCTATGTTATGAGGGATACGATTTCAAATTCCTACTGATGTTAAGGCTTATCGATAGATAATCAATATGTAAGTATTTTTTGAGCCATGAGACTTGCTCTATCTTTGATGAAGTATAAAGATTAAACTTGTAGTGACACAAAAAAGATTAGAATGGATTAAGGATATGAAAATTGTTTGGTGAAAAAATAAAAAGGAAAAGATATATGGAGTATTTATGTGGCCTTTGCTTAGGTGTGGTGGAGGGGCCAGAGAGGAACAGGGAAAATTTGTTTTAGTGGGCGAGAAAAGCGCGCACACAAACAAGCATACAGTCCCAAGAGCTCTGGCTGAAACAAGTTTTCAGTGGCCACTGTGAAATGCCCAACACAATCTGATCGCAGGCACATGATTTTCTGCTTCAGAGTGGTCCCGTGACACGAGTGCTCCAGCCACAACAACACCTATACTCATACATATATTATTATCATCACTTGATGTATTACCTTGGTTGCCACTCAGCTATTTCACACTGCCTATGTATTTGGCATCAAGTGCACACACCTTTTCCCCCACTCTGCTACCTATTAGTATTGCCTTTCTCCTCTTTTCCCCTTTTTTCCTTTATGTCCGCTGCCCCATTATCAGTTTTGTGTACCAAGTATTAGGAATGGCTGTACTAACATTTGTTTTGATCCCAATTCCCAAGTTTTAAAATCTCTGCTACTTGTCAAACCTATCTGTGCCTTCAACTTCAATATATATACACTGCTTTAAATAGTTAAATTAAGTAATAAGAAATATTTGTCAAGAAAAACAAAAGGGTGATGAATTTTAGTGTGAGTATATTCAGTCGTATATGTCAGCAGCAGGTGATATGTACAAAATGTGATGATGTATTACTGCTTATTTTTTCCAAGGATCTGATGTGTAAAGGTAAGTTAATAGTCAAAGAAGTTGTGGCTCTGAGATCTTTAATTGCAGATGTGAAGATATGCTTTCGCAAGTTCACACTTGCCCTTTCTAATTTTCTCGCCAATTTCTCACCCAAGTAGTATTAGGCTGGTATCCTTAAATCAGAAGGCTCAAGTACTTTTTTGTACATGAAAAATATATATATTTTTATTTTTTAAAGTTTTTTCTGGTCTGTATGATATGTTTTTGTTTAAAAATAGCTTCTGTTATTAATTTAATTGTCTAATATTAAATATTAATGTAACTAAGATTTTATCTCGTTTCCAACGTAATTGAAAATAATAATATAATAATGATATATAACTTTTTTAAAATGAAAAATATTATTAACAATGAAAAATAATGAAACCTTAAGATGGATTAAATTGACTCATTTTTTCTTTTCTTGTATAAATTTATATAAATTTAAAAATAAAAAATTGAATAATGTTGGACTAAAATAAGTTTCATTCTATATATGTACTTAATTTTTATTATTCCAACTTGACCTTGAGCTAGTCTATTTTTGTTTAGTTCTATATAAGTTTAGATATTTTTAATTCAATTTGGCTCATTTTATGGATCATGGATTGACTTATACATGGACTTTGATCCATCTTAATAGCTTTATACATAAAAAAAATGAAAACAAGGTATATGTACAATGTTCAATCTTAATAAATAAATTTTATGTTGTTTAGTAACAAGAAAAGGAATTTAATTGTCATATATTATTAGTAACTTTTATATTATTAATTAATTTATTAAAAAATATTGAGATGAATTTAAAAATAATTATTTTAAAGTTTAAGAATTATGTATGTTATTATAAAAAATTATATTATCAACCAATAAAAATAAATGTTAGTAATATTAATATTATTACTTAATATTATATATCTAATGACAGTAAAGTAAACTAATCTAAAATAAAATAAAATAAAAAATTTTAAAGGACTAAAGTAAAAAATAGGTATTTTAGGAGTTAAAAAGATAATTAAGCCTATTAATAATAATAATTTTTTAAAAACATAGTATATCTTATTATATTATTATTTTCAGTTATGTACCTAGAACAAATAACATGATAAAACGTTAGTCATATAATAATTTAATATTAGATAATTAACGAAAAAATGATTTAAAAAAATTTGGAAACTAAAATAAAAAATACTTAAAAAAAATAAAACATAAGTATTTTTCAAAAACAAAAGGTTAATTAAGTCTTTGTGAGTTTGAGTTTTGTGGACAAATCTCAACAAAAATGATTAGTCATATTTTTATAGATATTATTATTAATTCACACTTTTTTTTTGTTTAGCTCACACCGTTATTTTATTTATTAAAATGACACATATGTTCTTTTTTTTTTCTGTTAGAATAGAATGTTGATCTTCTATGTTTTTTTACTATATTTAGTTTGACCCTTATCTTTTAAATTTTTTTTTATCTTTTATGTTTTTAAAATGAGTTAAAAATTGTTATTTTTAAAACAACAATTATTTTCAATTTTGAGACATGAATTTGAAATCTGTTTTTTTAGTGATTTTAGAAGTGAAACTTATTTTAGTAGTTTCAATTACATGAAAATTATAAATTCAACTAATGTTTTGAACTAAAAATAATTAGTGCAACATCCCAAAATAATTACACTATTTATACCATTAATTTTTTTCTTTAGAACTAATTCTTTTTCTTAAAAACTATATTTCCAAAATATTGAGGTATAAAATTTTTATTATATTACACAAAATATTACAACATACATCTCAACCATTTGAAAGTTAACATCAATATATAACATAGTATATATAACATAAGCTTGCTCAGTTAACTATGTCGCCTGACGAGACCCAGGATAGCTCACCCAATGAGGACACTGTATTAGACTGTCATAGAAATAAAGACTTTGCTCAATGATACACATCACTGGACAAAAACCTTGTTTAATTCTAAATAGAGTATAATCTACACTGAGTGAGACCTCTCATTGGGCACAAACCCCATTAAAATCCAATCCGTGATAACTTTGCCCTGGACAAGACCCTCGCTAGACACAAAGTTCTAATTTAATCCAATTTAATACATACACATACCACACAATTATATAACATGTTATTTCTTCGATAAAACATAACCACCACATAACCCACACTAACATGACTCCAAACATTATAACTTAGTCATTCTCAATATTGCTATACATATTTTAACATAGCTTACGACATAAATACATCTCAAAACATAACTAAGTTATTAATGTTATTCTACTCTTTAATATTTACATCAAACATCAATCATCTAGGTAAACTTCAGTCAAAGCATATTAAACTCCAAGTCAACTCTTCCAGCCAAGGTTATCAAACTCGAGAGTCTATATAGACTCGTTAAAGTTCGACTTGTAAACTTGACTTGATTCATGAACTTGACTTGTAAACTCGTAAAAGTTTACTTTATATAAAAATAATAAAAAATATATATAAATAATATACAATTAAACATTTCAACAACATAATAACTCAAAATAGTAAATTATACATTTTGCAATACTTAAATAACTAAGTCTAATAATGCATCAT
Organism: Psophocarpus tetragonolobus; assembly: GCA_037954015.1. NCBI lineage: Eukaryota > Viridiplantae > Streptophyta > Magnoliopsida > Fabales > Fabaceae > Psophocarpus > Psophocarpus tetragonolobus. Next base: position 2,487,144 of record CM075695.1, on the reverse strand, counting down.
TATCAAATAACAAAATTTCAAAGGTGATAATAATGGTAAAACATTCTCATTGATGTTTGATATTGTTAAAAAGTGAATGTTTGATATTCTTAGAGACGCTTGTTTTTCAATTTAAGAATGATACACTAAATAAATGTATATTGAACTCTAAACATATACAAAATAAACTAATTTGTTGACTCGGTAGTAAACTTGAGAATTTACAGAGTTTGCATAGAGGTTATCGAGTTTACTAAAAAGAGAGTTTACACACGAGTTAACTCATAGAGGGTAAGTGAATTGTAAACTCGAGAGTTTGATAGCCATGTTTCTAGCTCAATTACATGTCATCTACTTGTGTCATCGCATCGTCACTCCTATTTGCTCTTGTGCAAAACAGGATTGCCACATACATACAAAGATAACATAAAAGCAAGGGTAAACACAACATAAACATCATTCTATCATCACAATAAAACTATTACATTCTCAATTGTTATCACTATTCATTCATACTCAATTCATCAATAAAATCTTTAGTCAATCATATACAATTCACCAGATATAATCATCAATCCATAAATTCAATTCACCAAATTTAATCATCAATCTATCAATTCAACTCATCAAAGATAACCAATAATTAATTATACTTACATTCCACTGAACATAAATACTTAACACCTTATATTGACCTGAGACGATGTGTCATAACTATTTATTGAGTTCGATTGTCAAGACAACCATAGACTTCTCACTATTGCTGTCAATCATCTACCAAAACCATCAAACAACCAACCAAAATCTTAGCATACTTACCTGACTCTTATAACAAACTACTAGCGTCCAAGTAGATCCCAAGCGTACCTCTCCCATCATATTCGGTACTAGGATCGCAATGTAAAATAAAATATCCAACATCACACAAAAATCATCAATGGCTACCAAATATCACCAAAATCATCCAACATCATTTATCACTAAAATCATCAAAATATCATTTCTCACCAAATCATCAAAATATCATTTCAATAGCTTAATCAATTACCTCTTATTGATTTTACCTCCATCAAAATATAATCGTTTAAAATAAAATTTGAGATTATAACTTCCCTTACCTATTTCCCCCTCTAAAAGCTGACTCGACAGAAAATGGAAGAATCAATTTAAAGAAGTATCTCAAAATTAGACATAAATCCCACTTTGAACAGGAACTTAAAAAAAATTAAAAGTTTAAAAGGAATTCCCTTTTCAACGGGAACGATAGGATTGAAAACAAACGAAAAAATGTTTAAAAAACTATGATCAAACATAACTATATTGATCATCACTTTGAATCAAGAGTAATGAAAGAGATTGCGTCTAATTCCGTCAACAAAAATCCAACCATGAAAAGTGAGAGAGAGAAATGACTAGTGAAGAAAGAAAAGATTAATGAAGAAAAAGAAAGAAATTGGAGGAAGAAGAAAGTTTAAGGTACAAGGATGTACTTAGTAAGTTCAACTTGCTATTTGCACCCCTTCCTAAATAGTCTTTCGAAACTTCTCGAAATTAAGCTCAAACATTCTGAAACAAAGTTATAATAATCTCTCTCACCTTTCTATTCCTTTAATCATCACAAAAAATATAAGTGCATGACACTACGTTTCTAATAAACCCACCATGCCTCTTTAATTTAAGTAAAACTTAATTTAATTATTCATATCATTTACTCTACAAATTTATAATCTATTAATAAAACAGGTTCTTACACATTGGATTTCTTGGAATAGAGTGTGCAGGACAATAGAGGAAGGGGGTTCGGGTTTGAGGGACTTGCATAAATTCAATATTGTTTTACTAAGTAAATGGAAATGGAGATTACTTACAGAGCGTGACAGTTTGTGGGCATGCATTTTGTGCTTAAGGTATCAAAATCAAGATGGGTAGGTGTCACTAGGTAGAAACTGCTTTAGGTGATGAGTGGATTTACATTTTGTAGAAGGATGAGGGTGGGGTTAGGAGGGTGGTGGAGTTAGAATGTCAGACATCAGTTAAAGGATAAGAGTGAAGTTAACTTCTATGAGGATAAATGACTTGGGGGTCAGAGTTTTAGGAGTACATAATTTATGACAGTTGTCATTGGTTAAGTACATCACGTGAATGAGATGTGAGAGGGGGTAAGTTATGCTGGAAGTGGAGTTGGAAGTAATGTTTATTTGTTGGGAGGAAGAGAAGTTAGGCCAAATGTTAGAAGCTATACAATTGACTAGGGGGGTCTAATGATGAATGGTTTTGGGTGACAGATAGATCAGGTCTATACTCAATATGATCGACTTACAGATTGCTAGCTTTAGATGGGTCTCACTATAGAGATGAATTTTTTAAACCCTTATAGACTAAAGTGGTTCCTCCAAAAGTTCAATGGTTTACTTGGGAATTGGATGCAAACAAGTTTTCCATAATACATAATCTTTAAAAGAGAGAAACAGGTTTCCCATAAGACATAATTTTCAAAACAGAGAAACAGGTTTCCCATAAGACACAATCTTCGAAACATATTTTCCACAAGATCAAGTCTGTATTCAATATGATCGACTTACATGTTTATATCTTCTTGTATTATTATTATTATTATTATTATTATTATTATTATTATTATTATTATTATTATTATTATTATTATTATTATTATTTGAATATGAATTACTTTCTATAGTTTTCACATAAGTGAATTTAATAGAACAAATTTTATATATCGAAGAAGTCTACAAAGTTGTTTAAAATGGTGTCCAAAAATATAAGTTGTTTTATTATAAAAATTTTGACCCATTTTAAAAACTCAAAAGGATGAAATTACCTTTTTTTTTATTTGAATATTAAGATTGTATAATTTTCACATACATAAATCTAACAGAACAAATTTTTACATCTTAGAAGTATTGTAAAAAAAGTTGTTCTAAATGGTGTCAAAAATTGAAAATTTAATAATTATTTTATTATGAGAATTTTGACCCATTTTGAAAACTTAAAAGGTGAATTTGAATTAGATAAAGGACAGGTTGAAATAATAAAACCATAGAAGACCATAGTGTATTTTAGGTTATGTCTGGAAAAATTAGTTAGTAAAAAATTACTAAACTAACTTATTGAATTATAAGTATGGTAAATGTATGTTTAAGTGGCTTTGGAAATGTAAAAATGATATAAATAAGAAAAATAATAAATTTTTACCTTATATAAAAAATATTAAAAATAAAATATAATAAATATTAAAAAAATAAACCTAAAAATCTAGAAACTTAAACTAGCGTTTTAAAAAATCTCACTAGAATTAACGTTTCAAAAAAGATAAAAACTACTAAAAATAAACTTGCTTATCAATGAGTTAGTAACTTTTTTTTCATTACCCGGAAAACTTTGCTTATCAAACAGTTAGCAAGTTTTTCGGATAATGAAAAAAAGTTAAAACTAACTTAAATGTATTATAAAATATAGTGTAATATTTTTTATATTAAAAATAGAAGTTATATAAATAAAAAAATACATTTAATTATAATTTTTAATTTATATATAATAAGTTTGTTAATTTTACTAATTAATATTTTAAAAGTTATATAAATAAAAAAATACAATTTAATATAGTATAATATTTTTTGACACTATCAGTACATACAAATTAAACTCTAAAACATATTCGTATAGTGTCATTTAAATTTATAATTTTTTTTAAGAATGTGGAAGGAGCATTAGTGTCATTTAAGAAAATCTCAATGGAGATATATATATTTATAATTTTCTCATAGATTAAACTGATAATTCGTAGCATCAATCATAGTATTTATATTTGACTTTTTATAGTTATTTTTTATGCTTTATTTATTTTATGAATTTATTAATCAAATCCTCAAATGGTATTGTTAACCGAAAAATAGAGCATAACCTGTGAAACATTGACAAATTTAAGACATTCAATAGAATGTATCGATAAACCACTTGGATAAAGGAATTTTAATAGCAACTAGTTTGACAGAAATCTGACTCCATGAATATTTTTTTATAAGATCCATAATTTGAGATAAGTTAAATACCCTGCCCCTTCCTAATTAAGAAAATATGATCATCTTATTTTACTTTTCAACCTTTAATTAAGTATACCTATTTTATTTTTTGCAAGTGTAATATCGTATATATTCCATTAGATAAAATATTCAGTTATCGGAAATATAATTAAAATTCTTTGTCAATAAATGTAAATATTTTAAAGTCCAAATAAAACTGACTTCTTTTAGTTAGTTTTAACATTTTCACTATTATATATGAAAAAGTAAGTATTAGAACTTTATTTTATTTCAAATTAAATAGAAATATATTAAAAAACATTTAATGTTATACTACTTGTTAGACAAAACAACCTAATAGGATTGAGATTTAACTCTCCCATCTCCATCTCTAATTAAAAATGAGGGATAAATTCAAGGATAATGATAAAAAGAAGCATATATATAATTTTAAAATCTATTCCCCATCCATATATGGTAGTTTTGTTTGTATATTTTATTGTTTGACAATGTCACAACGCACTATGTTGCATGTTTAATAAGATGTTTTAGTTTATAAAAAAAATATGGTATTTTTGGATTTAAGAATATTTGCAAGTAGTATGTTATATTAATTTTATAATTTTAATTTAATGATCATTATTTTTAAATAAATTATGTATTAAAACATTAATTATATTTAAATGTAAAAATATATATAAAATAATAAATAAAAAGAAATACTTAAATTAATTTTTTAACTAAATATATAATTTTAAGTTAATTATATATATTAATCTATATCATATATAAAAGAAATTCATCTTTCTTTCTTGTGTTCACAATTAATTTTTAATTTTTAATAATCTTATTAATTTTTTCAATAATTACCTATTTAAAAATAAAAAAACAAAAAAAAACTTTTTTTTTTTATAAATAAATGCTAATTTGTTAATGAACCTAAGAACTCTCCCTTCCTATCTTTTCATATATAAAATTTATTATTAGACTTTATAGGTTAAAATAAAAAAAACTACTTTAAAAGAGCTTTATAACTTGATATTTTATAGAAATCTAAAGCATAATAATTTACGGTAAATATAAAGAAACTAATAGACTAATAGTGACATGCATAATGCATGCAAAAGAAAGTTGCTGTTAAAGCTGTGAGTGAGTTTGGTTGCAGATGGGTATATTTTTGATTCGTTTGAAAAGCAAGGGAGTTTTTGACCTTAGTGTTCACTCATTAGCACATTATTATCCCATGATTAATCTTGAATGACAATTTGCCATTTGCCAGTGCTGGTCTCTCCTAAAAGCTGTCATACTTTAGAAAAAGGCCCCAGCTGTAGAAGTAGCAAAATCAACTCCTAGATTCCTATATAGTTTAGTGTATTGATTATGGTTAATGAAGAATTGAAGTATAAATAATAAATGTTATGGACCATGTAATGTCGCGGAGCACATCAGCCTAAACGGCGTTGATTTCGGTGATTCCTTGCTTTCTTTTTTGTCGTTTCTTTGATACTCAAAGTAGATGAGCTAGGGGAAGGTGAAACTCTAATTTCGAAGCAACACATGCTTGTATGGCTGTATTCCGATCTCGCGAATAACCACGACGAAGCTAATATTCTTCTGAGTAATAGACAATTCCTGTTAGGATTAGCATCAAAGCTAGCTGAATCAATGCTCAAATCTCGAGTTCTATAGCTACCTATTAATCTTTGGTTAAACAATAACCATTCCACTAGTAGTAGTCCTTTTCTTTGGGTAAAGTAATGTTACATAACTCATCTTTCTTCCTCTTAAGTTCTAATTTGTTACAGCAATTTAAGTTTATATAGCCTATACCTTCCAAATCAATAGCTGTTATAAAGTTGGACTATGAAAAGAAAGAGAGAATTCGAATCCCTAATTAACATTTTAATCACTAAAATTTGTCTATAAACAAAACAAGCTAATGAGCAATACCATTGACTTGTATTTTAGCAAAACATATATCAAATTTAAAACTATTAATTAGCAATATTTTAAGTTGGTCAGTTAATAAGTAGCTTTATTTTGAGTTTTCTAAAACTTGCTTTTTGATTTTGATTACAATAATTAATTCTGCTCAGATTTAAATTTCACATTGTGTGAGTCTATGTGTATGACTGTACAAACTTAAAAGCATCTATAAAATCCCATACCCCCGTGGTTCACTTGCTTGTTCCCACCAATCAGATCTAGAAAACACAAGCCAAATAAAACTAGTAAGAGGATGATAAAATTGTGGTGGGTGTGCAAATTAACTAGCCAAATAAAACTATATATTAAGAGATGATAAAATTCTTCCTTCAAACATATTGATGCAATTGTGCATGAACACACAAATTCAAACGATCTGTTATTAAAACTTAATCCACATGATCAGCGGTGCATTTTATGTTGTTTAAATATATTTTTATATGTTTCTACGTACAAATCTATTGCAAAGGGGTATATACAGTTCATTATCATGAATACTTGCAGGTACAAATTAATAATAAAATTTAACTAAATTTTTTTTTAATCCATATCGAATTAATATCTACTGTATTTATCAATTTACCATTGTGATCTTTATATATATAAGACGTCTCTGAATTCTTCTTTATGTCTCTTTTCCTTGAATCTCTTTGTACGTGTACGTGTTTTTCTGATAGTTTCAATAATGATATCTAATCAACTATATAGTGCAGCTAGTGGTTGTACCAGTACCACTGCACATGGCTTTGCACACACTGGATATGAATGAAATGAAATAGTGATGTAGCAGTGCACATACAAGTGAGGTTGGCCAGAAATAGTAAAACATAAGCATTTCATTTACTAAATTAAAGCTAACAATAAGTAACATCATGTCTGTTCTTGCTTGAGATGCACTACAGTTACTGCCCAATGATGCATGTTGAGTTCTACAAATAATTCGACGATACAACCTTGAGAATTTAATTAACGGGTGCAGATTGTATATAAAATATATGTTGATTGCATAGTTGGTATAAATTAAGTAATAGCAAAATGCATGGTTTAATTTATTAATTAAGAAGTAGCAGAAGACAGAGCAAAGTTGTAATAGACAAACACATGGAATATTAATTGGACATAGCCAAAGCATTTGACAACATAGCAATTGAGCCATAGAACGACATGTTGACCGGATATTCCCAGATCACAAGCCTATTGTTGAATATTAGGAATAAAAACACAAGGGGAGGGAGAGAGAGAGAGAGATTAAATATATTATTAACGTGAGAAATGAATTAGGAGTATGGAAAAAGATAAAGAAAAGGAAAGGGTTTCATTTCCCGGAGAATCTAGAGCGCATCAGGCGCTGACCGTGGCTTCGGAATCTATTAAGAAATTGGTATGATGTTGTTGTCACATTAATCAGCATGAAGGGTGAGGAATAAAGAAAAGAAGAAGTAAGCATGGGGGTGCGAGCATAATTGTAACATACAATACGCCATAAATGCAATGCTATATTAAAGTCATAGGAACAGGAGAATATATAAGACCAAAAGAAGAGAACAAAGCAAGAGCCTATCGCCTAGACAAGGTCACGCTCATAAGTCACGTGAGCCAAGCCATGTTGACGCCGACGAATATGCTATTCTCATTGCCCATTTTCATTTTCATTTTCATTCCAACGTCTTAATTAGTCTCTCCACGCGCTATATATACCTCCTCTACTTTTGTTTTTAAATTTTAAATCTAAACCAACTACATATTTTCTAGTCGATCAGATTAATTAATATCATCTTCATGTACCCAAGTTTCATAAACTATCCATCTCTCTTAACATATTTCTATACAAAAACACGGATTTAAGAATTAAAATTTTGATCACATATTTAAGATATAGAATTACGTGTCAATCAAAATAAGGTAGATATATAGACGACAGGTGAGTTGCTTAAGGTGATGGGCGTCTTAGTCTTGGAAATAAGACATGGAATATTTGAACACGGAGAGGGAATATTGGAGAGCAGGATTATATGCTACATAATTAGACAAATGCTAGCGTTGAAATTCTTAACGTTAACGTTAACGTTGGAAGCAGGGGAGGGAAATGCACTACTTTATAAAATTCATACTTGCACTTCTTCCCATGCTGCATTCACAAACTCACTTCCTCTCCTACTTTATCATTATTAAATCAACAAGAAAAATGCCGAACAATCTTAATTGTTGTTTTACTTTGTCCAATATTACCTTAAGAATTAATTAAATTATATCTGTCAAAAGTTTATGCTTTTCCATGTAAAGCATTTTTTACTGTAATATGTTTGGTTATAATTCAAGTATACATCATTACAATAAAACACTAATTAAAAAATTCACAAATAAAAGGATATTAAAAACTACAGAAATAATCATTTTAAACATTAAATGTTTCACTTTTAATAATGTTTTATTTACTTTTTTAAGGTAATTAGTTCTTTAACGATTAATGTTTAGTAAAAATATTTCCAATTTTAATATTTCTCTCTCTCTCTTCTCATTCAAGGAATATTTAAATTTTTTTCCTCTCTAATTTTGTTTTATTTCATCCAAGTTTTAGAGTATTTTGTGTCTCTTCTATACTAATTTGTTTGGACACACATTTTTAACTAAACACGTATCTTATATTTTCTCATTATTGAAATAAAAAGACAAACTAACTTTCAGCTTGATGTGAATCAAACGTTTCGAGACAAAATATACACTTAATGCACGAGTTTCAAATGTTCATTTTATGAAATGAAACAATTTAGTTCTTTTAGAAAAAATAAAAAACATACTTTTGGAGATTCTATATAAACAATAGAATTGCTCCCTCCATCCTAATGTAAGTTTCCTTTTAGGTTGTTATTTTATATTGGCCAAACTGATAAATACATAAAAGTGTTATTCTCAAACTAATTTTATATTAATATTATATTAAAAAATTAAAACAATATTATTAGAAATACACACACACATATATATATATATATATATATATATATATATATAAAAGTGAAAAAAATAAATTCTATATTAAAAAACTAAGTTACACTTATTTTAAGATAATTTTTTTTTTCTCAAATGAAACATTCATTTCGGAAGGATCGAGTATAGTTTAGGTTAGTGTTTTTAACCAATTTCTTGAAAATTGATTAAACAAATATAAGAAGAAAGCTTTTATTTTACATCATTAATATGGCTACATGAGACTCAATTAAAAGTTATAAAAAATACAATTTATAACATACTCAAGTAAAAAATTATTGTTTTAAATCCTTAATCAACATTTTTAGGACACTATAATATTTTCCTATATTTTATTCATGGAGTTAAATGGTAAGGTGCTATAAAATAGTTTTATCAAACTATAAATTACCATTAGTATAATTTTAAATATAATTAAAATAAAAATTAATACTTATTTTTTAGGAGAAAATGAAACCGAACCAATTAATTTTAATTGGGTTAGGTTGGTTAGATTTTTTGGATTTTTTTCGTTACCCAAACTAATCAAGTAAATGATAATTGGGGAATGATTTCAAGGAAAAACAATAAAAAAATTAAAAAATCAATTTTTCATTAAATTGTAAAAAAATAATTTTATATTTGAAACTAAGCAAATTGATTGGTCTACTAAATTCATAATTTTATAACAAAATATCAAGTTTACATATATATTAAATTAGTCAAATTAAACTATTAAAATAATACAATACAAACAAAAAATTTTATAAATTTAAAGTATAAAATAAATGTAGAATAAATTTACTAACTTAAAAATTTTATATATATATATATACACACACATTTTTGGATTAATTTGAGTTAGGTTAGAATTTTGAAATGTAAAAATCGTAAACTGAACCAGACATATTGGTCGTTTTGGATTGGATTCAGATCTAATTAAGTGAAAAAACTGAATCAAATTAATTGATTCAGTTCGATTTACCAGATTTATCGGGTTGACTCGAACCAATAAATACACAAATTTATTATACAATACCTGTATGTGGAGGTGTCAAAATGGTCATTAATTTCAACACATTGGACCAAGTGTAAGAGGAAGGTTAGGTCGAATTTCTTGTTGCACTTTTTGTACTTTAACTTGACTAGTGCTTATTACACTATGCCTAATTAATCCATCTTATTTTTGTTTGTATAATTTTTTAAAAAAATAATAAAAATAAAATAAAATTGCATCGAACCAAAATTTATCCACTTGAATTTGGGGTGATAATTCTTGTGTATTGCCTAACTTACTGATTGGAATAAATTAACTTAGTTCTTTTTAGGCTATATATATTCGTTTATCCATTTTATCTTGTGCGTTGGATTAAATCAATTTGTAGTAGTCTATAATTGCATGACAATAATTTTTTTTTAATTTTTTACTGTCAATCCATAGCTTTTTTTTTATTACTTAATCGTATCACATGTTTTTATAACACTATAATATTATATTTTATCCTGTTTTATTATATTATTCTTGCTATCATACACTTCTCTCATTTATTTTTTTTCTATATCTTCTTGTATAAAATAAAAATAAAAATACTATGCAAAGTGAAGATATAACTAACATTTGTCAAGAAAACAACCAAAATGGGAGTTTAAAGTCAACACAATCAGTTTAATTGTATGAATAAAACTCTCTTATGATGGTCGGTTGATCTCCATTTTTTAAGGTTAGTTTTGGCGTTGAATTTAGTCTATTAATTTCCAACTTTAATTCTAACATATTATTAAAATCTTATACTCTTGACGTCTAATTGATATTAGACGTATACTTCCCACGTATTATAACCTCTATTCTTTAGAGAAGTAAGATTTGTCACATCGTGTGTATATGTATATATATACACACACATATATGAACCTTATCTCTTATTACAATCAGTGGTCTTGGTACTTAAACTCTCTTTGGTTGAGCCAACTTGTGAAATAAAATGAAGGGTAACATAATCTGAATTTATATATAGTGAGTAAGGAAAAGATGATGGTTTTGGAAAAAAAGCATTGTGGTCTGGAAGCGCGTTAGAGTAATGCGCCGAGAGATATGACAACATAGCTGAGGGCCTATCACTCATCAGCGTGGGGTGAGAGTAAAAGGCTTCTGCATGTGGGTCTGCGACCTGGTGTCGCCGGACATCACACCCTATACTCATACTCATGTTCCTTTCTTTTAATCCTTTCACAATTCCTCACCTCCACCCATTTATTAATTTAATTCAATTTTTTTAGCTAGCTTCACACGTGTACAGCTCGACCTTCATTGCCCTCAACATTAAACATATACCTAAGATTTTTAATTAATTATAGACATATAGTAAGGTGTCTCTTAAAAAATTACAGTGATACATTTTGACATCTTATTTATAAACTTGTGATTTTACACAAAAAATAGTGACAATAAATGATAAAATTTCGGTCTATTTGAACAAAGCAATTTATCGGAATCCTAGAGCCGGGTTTAGCCGTTTAGCTTGAGTTAGGGTTGGACCCGGACAAAAATTTCAATTCAATGCATGGGATAGGATTTTTATTGGTAAGTACGAAACATGTGTAAAAATTTTTACAATAACCATGCAATGAATTGAAATATAAGCATCGGTGTCTTAAGAACGTGTGTACAAAGTACAAACTCAATATATACTAAAGAAGAGACAGAAAATACTCTAAAATTTGGTTGTAATAAAACAAAATAAGAGAGGAGAGAATTTAAAAATTTGTACATATTGTAGGAACTTAATGCATTAACAGTCATTATACAGTGACTATATATAGGCATGGTCCACTATATGAATTGAACCTATATAGCTTGGGTTTGGAGGTATCCCGAAGCTATAGTTATGGCTAGAACAAGAAATAGATGAGGTTTAAATGTTTAATGCCACATATCTGCATGTAACAGAGGTGAGGGTGAGTTTAGAAAGAGGATATTTTGGCCTGCCAGTCAATCCTCGTTCATAATAAAACGGGAATATTCCAATTGAAGAAATGTATTAAAAAGAGATAAATTAAACCCTGATAGAAACAAAAAGAGCAGAGAATTTTAAACGGGTCGCGATCCATCATCGTAAACTAGAGACTCAATTCCCATTCCAATATTCCATTGAATAGTACTCATTTTGTTTTTTCTCGATATCCAACCATATTCCTGCCAGGAACCACCATTATATCGCTGCACCCTCTTTTTATTTTCATTTTCTCTTTTCTTTTAAATTTAATTACCTGCAGATAAGGGAAAGGAAACAGACCTTATGCCCCAGACTCTTCTCTCTCTCTCTCCACAGTACTTTGATGACTCATATATCTCTCAGCTTCCATAAATAACTACTACCCCTTTTCACTTACTTTTAGTTCAAACCACCATCCCCAAAAACTCTGAATCCTTTCTCTTTCTCCTCATTTTTTTATCTGACTAGTAGTGACAAGTAGTCCCTGGAAATTAATTACTCTCTCAGCTTTAAAATTTTCCCTATGGTAGTGTTCCTTCAACCCTAGTGGGGATCCTACTAAAAGCCTATGACCTCATCAACACAAATCATAAGTCACTCATGATATAATCACAGCGTTAAACCCTTCCTTTTCACCTCTTTCAAGTCATTTCATTCTCCTCACCACTTGTTCAATTCCCTTCCAGCTATTTCTTACTATATTTGTTTTTCACATAGTATCCTCAACTCTCACCGGTCAGTCACCTCTATTAATTCCATTTCCTTTGTATTTCACTACCTGAAACAAACCTAGCTAGATCTTCTCCATGTTCGCTAATTCACACACGGTAATGCAAACCTTATTATCACCTTTGTCGGGGCCAGACCTCTCCTTGAACATAAGTCCTCCCTCTATTTCAGATTCTGAAGCCAAAGAAGTGGGTGGCTTTGGAAAAGTGCTTTACAGCGATATGTGTTCAACTTCTGATTCGGGTAGCAGTGGAGGAAGTAGTGATTTGAGCCACGAGTTCCATAACCTTGGTCATCGTCGTGAGCCCACGTTGAAGTTAGGCTTTGATACCGTGGATTTGAATCCCCATCATCATCAAGTACAAGGTGTCCCAAGAAGCTTCAATCATCACCACCTTCAACCTCACATCTATGGCCGCGATTTCAAACGAAGTGCAAGAGTCGTTAATGGTGTCAAAAGAAGCGTCAGAGCTCCAAGGATGAGATGGACCACCACCCTCCATGCTCATTTTGTTCATGCGGTTCAACTTCTTGGCGGCCATGAAAGTAAATCCATTAATATAGTTCATGTTTGATTCAGTTAAATCATCACCAAAATTAGTTACTAATTCATTCATTTTTAGCAGTGCTAAAAGAAAAATCACTGTTTTTTTCTGTCATGTTTTTGAAAAAGAATCTATTAATTTTGTAAAAGAAATTTTCTTGAACATGAACTAATTGTTACATGCTATATATGAGTGGTTTGATGGTTTCTTTATTATTGTATGCAAAAGCTGATTCTCTTGAGATAAAGCATAACATCTAGGTTACGTCTAATCTTGAGTTTGTCTTGTCACACTTGCAGGAGCCACTCCGAAGTCTGTGTTAGAGTTAATGAATGTTAAGGATCTAACCCTAGCACACGTCAAGAGTCACTTGCAGGTGGGGCAGTTACCATTCATTCCCATCTCTCTCTCTCCATTATATTTCTCCATAGTCTTCGAGCTTAATGAGTGAAGTTCCATTTCTTCGTCTTTCAATTAATTTTGACTAGACAGAACAAGGGGAAAAAAGAGAGAGAGAGAGAATATTGTTAGTCGTTATAGGTTGCCTCTAGTTGTGGGAAGGGTAGAACCAAGGACTAGGGACAAAAGGGGTATCTAGATATGTAATGTAATCTTAGCCTTGTGGACTTTTCTTCTCATTTTATTTTATGCGGGGTGTTCATGCAGATGTATAGAACAGTGAAGAGCACTGACAAAGGCACAGGTAATTGAATTGGGGTTTTATGTTCCTTCTCAAGGACCCATTTTCGTTTCTTCTATTATTATTATTATTCCCTTTGTTTGAGATCTTTGGTGATTCGGGTATGACAGAAAACTCTATGATTTGCCTCTAGTACTGTTCCCCGTTAAAAACAAAAGTCTCTTGGCATATAGGACTGGTTTCAAAGTCCTCAAGTGAATTATTAAGCTGTGGTGTCTGATAAAGGGAGAGCAATGGCTCTATTGTTGATGAATGTTGCAGGTCATGGGCAGACAGATATTGGATTGAACCCAAGGGCAGGGGTTAATATTGTTCATCTGCATGCACCCTCACCTAATTGTGACTCACCATCCAATTTACCAGACCCGATTCAAAGTTCCCACAGGTGATGATGATTCGTATAGAAATGTGCACTTCTATTAGACTATTCTCTCTTTTACATGCTTTCATCAGTCTTTTTACTCACACACCTTGAGTCCTTGCCTCCTAGCTTGGTCTTAATCGATGATGTTTTCTCTATGCAAATTAATGTGAACGTAATGTTGACTTATTCACTAATCGTGATATTCAAACTATTGGACCATTAAAAGGTAGCTAGCTAGCTACTATGTACTAATGAACTTGCATGAGCTTTCAGAAACTCTTGTTTGGCCCTTTTGTTAATTTTTTCTTCCCAATAGTATTATATTTTCGAGTAACAATGATACTAATTGAGATGTAGTGAAAAGAGAAAAAATAAATAAATAAAGGAAAAAAATTAATATATGTGATAAATAAAGTGATAAGAAATAAAGTAAAAATAACAAGGAAAAATAAGGTAGCATTTTCCTATATTTTACAAATATTTGTGAAAATCAGTACAAATTTAGGTAATTAAAATTTAAAAAATATTATTACACTTTCTGTTTTTAATAGCTATTTTTACTCTTAGTTACTTATTAAAATTATTTTTTAAGACTGATATTAACAAGAAAATATTAATTAATGTAAAATGAAAAGTTTAATCATATAATATATATGTATGTATATATATATATATATATATATATATATATATATATATATATATATATATTATCCATTATAAAATATCATACGTAATTACGTAAGTTTTATACTGTGATTAATTGAAAGTAGAAAGTTATGTTTCTTGTCTTTAAGACTTATTTACGAAACCTTTTTCTTAATTCACGTGTGTGTTTAGCTTTCTGCTTATCCTTTTTGTTACAAGCTTCTATAATGAGAACTTTACCTGTACATAGATTTTGACGAGTAAAACCTAGGGTTTCTATAGGTATTTGGGTGGTCCTTTTCTACGTGGACTCTTAATAATGTTTTCATATTACTCATCCATTAGATCGTCAATGTATTGACTATTGATCCCAATGCGTAGTAGCAAAAGGTCTAGTATTTGGTTCAAATCTCAATGTGTTACATATGCTACATTTTTTAAGAAAAAGTAAAAGTGATTTCGGTGATATAATAAACTTCAAATGGTAATTGCCAGTGATCGGTACCTGGTTGATATCATATAGGCATAAAGTAATTGCGGGATCCTTAATTATTGGTTGTGGAACAACTAATCCACCACCTTGTTTTCTACTCTACTAATATAATAATAAGGAGGAAATGTTGTTTTGTTTTTCACATTTATGTATGAATAATCAAGAAAATGCATGGGTTACATGCACTTAATTATAATCAATCGACCCGTGATATGTCGTAATATTTGGTTAGTTTGGCTACCAAATAAGAGATTGGCAATGATATTTATTCCTTCCTTAAGAAGAAGAGTTGGATGTAAAAAATTCACTTCTTTCCCTTTCTGCAGCTTCACAATATATAAAATCACATATATATAGTTTCGAAATCTCCCTTAGTACTGGCAACAAGTTAATTCCTCGGCAAATTGAAACATTTA
Source organism: Psophocarpus tetragonolobus (assembly GCA_037954015.1). Lineage (NCBI taxonomy): Eukaryota > Viridiplantae > Streptophyta > Magnoliopsida > Fabales > Fabaceae > Psophocarpus > Psophocarpus tetragonolobus. The sequence continues at coordinate 2,471,284 of CM075695.1, read as the reverse complement.
GATGTAGACCGTTGGTATATCACATGCCATCTTACCGTCAAAAGCCAATCACAAAGCAACAGCAATGGTGTTTTAAATTGTATATATTAGGAATTGGAATTTGGAGTTTTGCTCACCACATTATTGAGTGCTAAAACGGGGTAATGAAAGGACGATGTCATTAGTTTCTTGAATTAGAAGATGTTAACCTTTATATTAATTCCCTCTTCCACTTTTCAGGACACCGTGGCAATCATCAATAGAGACAAAAACAAACAATAGGAGACAAGAGGGGGAGATGTATTGTGAGGTGAAGGGAAATGAAGGCATGGTAAGTTGGATGTAGCATGTGGCTTGTAGTAATGTTGCATGGTATTATGAATATTCTGAATGGCTTATGTCATTGACTGGAGTAATAATTTTTGAACAGGTGGATGGGCACAATTATGGAGGCCTGTCAAATTGCATGAAGGAAGGGTTGGATTGTACCCCTTTGTCACGTACCGAGGCAATGCTTGACCTTGAATTCACCCTTGGAAGGCCCAATTGGCAAAAAGACCACGCCGAATCTTCAAGAGAGTTAACTCTTCTCAAGTGTTAAGTTTAATTAAATAAACACCACAACACAACACTCCCTTTCCTTGTCATGAAACCGTACCATGTGGAGGGAAAGAGATGAGGAATTATTCCATGTGAATGATTTGATTTTATTGGTGATATATATCTTTCTTAGTCGTGTCTGGGGAGAGAGATGAGTAATGGAATGGGATAAAGGGTTTGCTACAAAACATCTGCTTCAGTCCAAACAATTTCAGGCATTGTCTTTGATGTCATTTTCGGTGCAAGGTATACAACATTATGAAAAAATTAGAATGCCTCTTTCAGGCCATGGACCATGGGTTCTAGTTAGGCTAAATAGGACCCATTTCGGAATGCTCATATTCGACAGGTGGGTCTCTTTTGTGCCAGACCATCATAACATCCTTCCATCATATCTGTACCCGAGACACTTACATAAATGCTCAGGTTAAATTTACTAATGCAAAACAAACTATTTTTCACCACCTTCCATACACCAATTAATATTCATCTTCATGTCTTTCACACACGGCTTTCAAACTTTTTCCTTTATTCACTTTTCTTCCTTCTTCCTTCTTCTATATATATCTACAATCAACTATGCTTTTATACCTTTTACTCCCATAATTCGTTGATTTTCTCTTGTAGCTTTATTTCACTGTCCAAGTACACCAGATATTCTTCATAAAATATAAATTTTGATAAACTACCGCATCCATCATTTCACTCTTACAACAACAAACCAAAAGTCATTCACAACCTTTATTTATTCAACCATCAAACATCTCATTATTTCTTTAACAGGGATTATTAAGTGTGCGTTTAATATGCATTTACACGATCACTCTAACATGTTTTAAACTATCAACTGATAAAATATAATTTTTACTGATCAATGTCTTTATTTTTTTTGTGGCAGTTTACTTTCTAGAGGTTTCAAGTTGTTAGAAAATATATAAATTAGTTATAAATTATCATCTAATATAATTATAATTTAATAACTTTTTTTATTATTAGCAAAATTAGTTTGGTGTCCCAAAAGCAAAGTCTCTCCATCAGAAACAAATAAAAGTCTCAAACATGTAAAAGACTTAATGAATAACAAAAGAATTGCTGAGAAGAATCCACTATTGTTGAGTGATTCAAGAAAATTATTTTGTAAGAGCAAGAAAAGGGAGTGAAGGAGACAGAGAAAGCAATGCAGTAGTAATCAGCGAAACTCCTTCCCATAGCTCTTCGCACAAGGCGCAGTCTGCATGTCACCACATTTTCTTTTAATGCCACTAATGGCAGACAGTCAATCCATCTACGAAAATAATATGAACAATCAAGACCAGTCAAAATTTTGTTTAAGGTTAGAATTCTAAAAAAATTTAGGACAACAAACATATTTTAACCAAAATAATTCTTTGGCCGTGTTATAAGCACGTACAGAAAATTAAAAGTATAAATGATTTTCTCAGAAGTTAAATTTATTCATTTGTGGAAATTTTTTTATATTGGTTTCTCCATAAACCGATTTTAATTTATCTATGAACAAGTTTTAATTTATAAAACGAATATTTTATTTTTTAATTTCTTCTCTTATATATTTATGAAGAAGTCTAGCAAATTTTAATCCTATTAAATTCAACAAAGTTATGCTGTATAATTTGGACTGAATGATACTTACACTAACAATGCTCTTTCATGGAGTTTGTGTTGCCAAAGTTTTTCTTTTTTATTTGTAAGGAATTGAATTCCGCTAACAAGAAATTTACAATAATTCATACACACTATTTATTTTAAGTGCATGTGTAAATTCATTTGTTCTGAAATTAAAAAAAAAGAAAACTTATAAAACGGAATTAAAAATTATTTTTCTGAAAATAAAAGGTAAACAAAGGAACACTGGGTGTTAAAGTTTCCTTTTTCCGCAGTGATTTGAGAGTCTTTCTGATAGTACGTATCTAAAGGTTTAGTTCTGTCCATCTGTGGCCCATTAGAACACTTTTCTTGTGGGCCGAAGTTCGGTTTTCTGATTTGGACAAATTTTAAATCATCAGATATTGTAACTTGTAAGCTTCCTTCCTTGTAGAAAAATGAAAAAGTAAAAGGCCCGCCCAAATGGTCCTACCTCTCATGACTTATGGTTTATGAATATACACTGAATTCGGTCATTCAAAGGAAAAAGAAAAAAAAATTAACTCTCTATCCTGAGTTGTTATTATGCTAAGGTTATTTGGATTTAACACATCTAAAATCAGTAAATATGAAATGAGTGAAATCAATAGTTGATGAGAAAATAAGTTTATTCATTTATCATGGTATATAAAAATAACAATATATTGGTTAGACTTCTTAACATTTATTTGAACAAAATGATGAGGACTGTCAAGAAAACAAATCCAATGTGGTCCAAACCAAACTTAATGACTTCTTAGTCAGTCTAAAATAATTTTTATAGCTTAATATTATTGTTAAAAAGTAAACAAAGGAATAAGTACTGAGTGTTTAACTTTTTGTTTTCCTCAATTAGAAAGTTTCTCTTCTTTTAAAAAAGAAAAAGAAAGAAGAAAGTCTCTTTCTGTACTTATCAAAAAGTGTAGTTGTGTCCCTCTGCATGCCCCAGCCCATTTGAACACTTCTGTCGTGGGCCGAAGTTCGATTTGCTGATCTGCTTAAAATTTCAACCAACCGTCCCACGTCCATGGGTAGTACGAAGAATGAAAAAGTAAAAGGCCCACCCATGTGGTCCTACTTGTTTTATCATTTGTCACTTTTTTAAACTGATTTCTCTGTCACTTACATACACAGAGGAAAAACTGAACTGCACGTACTCTTGTTTTTGTTCGCTGTTTTTTGTGTTTTTTTTAGGCAAAGCATCATCCTGTATGTTAATAATATGTTATTTATAACTAAACACACTTTGTTGTCAATTGTATAGAGTACATATATGTATGTGTAAGCAAAACTAATTTAATGCAATACATGAGAATATATAAATTAGATATCAGTTTGCACATGTAATTCATCTCTTCACTTCCACGCTCCGACAATAATAGTCCAGCTGCTATATTATATCAATTTTTAAACAACACCAATGGAAGGGACTAATCCTCACGGCATAACGAATCAAGTTTGTATTCTCAAGAAAAATATTCATATTAAGTGTCTGGCTTTACCTTGTCAACATTCTATGGTTCATCAGGATGTGATCACACGACACACAACAAGCTTAAGACATTTTAGTCTGCATGCGCATCCATCCCATGAACAGAATTCCTAACAGTATAGTCCTCAAGATAAAACAAAACCTCTCCAACACTATTATAATTTAAAACTCTCCCATACCCTTCCAGAGATATAACAGTATATGATATATAAAATGTATCATCATATAATCCAAGTGATAACTACTTTTTTTTTTCGTTTTATAAAATCACAGATTCACTACATAGAAAAATTTACAAAGAAAATAATAAACTGAAGTTAAAAATTAATTTAGTATAAGCTTAAAAAGAAATTAATTAGCTATTTGTAACCTTCGCTTTTGACAACTGTGTTTCGGCGTGGAGATTGATAAAAGAGTTGTATTGCTATCAACTCCAGCTCATTAAGAATTCAAGATCCAGTGACATATATTTATAAGAGCTTAATTATTATGAGACATAGTAAACGAGTTTTGCATTAACGATTAATTATAATTCTTTATGTATATAATTTTTAAAATATTAATAAATAAAGTTAGCAAATTTACTATAAATAAATAATAAATTATATAAGAATATCGGTGGAAAACTTTTTACACTTAAAATCTGTAACTCTTTCTTTCTTTATTTATTTTAAAAAAATCAAATTACAAGTATTCATATGCTATAAAGTTTAACTTATATATAATAAAAAAAATGTAGTGAACGCCTTGATTATAAAAACTCTTTTCCAAAAGTAATGTTTGTGGCTTTGTGCCATATTACAGTCTGCTCGTCCTTTTCATGAACATATGACATACATAGAAATGTTACCATATCCAACATAAAATTGCCCTAGATTAAATCATCTTTGTTGTTTTAAGAGGGCAAGTCGTAACTCTAGTAATTATAATGATTTTTGAAGAGGAAGGTCCATGTGATTGGTCTACCTCTAGTTACAATAAGTTTGAATTCATGTTAGATCATCTAATATTACGACAAAATATTGATCAATATGATTTTAAATAATTAATTGTTTGCATGTTTAGTTTTATGTTAAATAATTGATTGAGTTGAAAACCAATTTTGATTTGAAAATAAAAAATATTAAAGGTGTATTGAATTTTACACGTACTTGTTTTCAAAATAAAAAATATTAAAGGTGATACACTAGTAGTGTAAAGTTTTTACGCCGTTATCTAAGTATAATTCAGTATTTATGATATTTATTGGTTTATATGATAAATACCTTAAAAATTATTTAAGTAATATATTGTATTTTTTCAATATAAAATTGTTATAAACCTTTAAATTCTAAAATTTAACTAAAATCGATCTTTTTAATTACAATTTACAAACAGTTAATTCCCCATGGGGTCTCGTGCTCAATGTACTTCTGCTGAACTCTTTTCCTTCACTTTTATGCTCTTATTTTGATGAAATGTGTTTGGGCTAGTAAATGTATGTGGGCCGAGGGATATAGTCTGCTAAGTCCAAATAAGTGCCAAGTTATGGAAACATATGGTTATGCACTTATGTACGTTTTGTCCAAAACAATGGCACGCATAGACAATTCATCCTAGAGATACTTGGTGAAGTACGAAAAGGAACAGTTGAAATGGTTTCACAATCGTGTTCGCTTTCTTCGTCGAGTTTGTAATGGGAATCATAGTCTTCATCAGTGGTCATGATCGGATACAATTGTTTCATTAGGGTTAGGGTTTTACTCATTGATCAGAATATCACCAAGGTTTTGTGTACGGTCAGAAATTATTTGGAGAACTCTGGCGTGAATAGCACAGATCATTTGTGCAAACAATGAGCAACCATTGTGTGCCTCCTTGTCATTATGGTGGAGCAACGGGATGAGAGTCAGAAGCAACACCCCCAATACTGGAAAATACAAAGAAAAATTATATATGAATACTTCATGACCTTTTACATTAATATTAAAAGCGAGAGAAGAGACCTGTTCTTCAAGTTCAAGGGAAGAGGTTTACTATGCTAACTGGAAATGCAATATCTGACTTCGTTGGATTTTGCTCTCTAGAGCTTTCTCATTTGTTTTCAGGACATTATGTAGAGAATGGTTAAACGTTTTTATAAGAGAAATAGCAGTCTGCATCTCGTGTAAGGATAGAAGTGCTATTACACACCTAGTGAGAAGAAGAAAAAGAAAATAATATATAAGTATGATAGGATTTGTGATATGATAGAATGAGAGAAATAAAAAGAAATAAAAATATTGATAATGTGTATAAATTAGAGAAGTGTATGTATAATATTGAATATGAGTTTTAGAATTAACCCTAAACTAACTTATGCAATGAGAGTTACCGCTTTTATATGTTTTTTTCAAGTTTTATCTCTAGTAGATGCAGGATTTGGATTTGTTTTCAATACACTCAATCATGTCTAACACTGTTGAGCTTAAATAATGTGAAATATTAGATGACCCGTTCTTATTGGATATAAGATAAACGTTTATATTATTTTAAAATATGGGTTTTGTGTCCAATTAACTCAAGTACTCTACTCCATAAGTTAGTTCTTTTAGTAAGATTACTCTTTATTTATATACTATTTTAAATTCTATATCTTCTCAATGTGAACTTGGTTTTTTCAATAACTTTCGTAGTTGCCATCGACTTTCGTAATCTACATTGAAACACTTTGAGTATGGAACTCCACCAAAATAACGATGAAGAGAAACATTAAATTAAGATGGAATATGCAGAAACGATAGTTGAAAGACTATTTTGCGTGACGGAAAAGAGGAACTCGAAATTTATGTGCATGTGCATGCAACAACAAAGGGTTTGCTCAAGGTATCTTAGCATCCAAATCAAAAAACGTAACAACATGTGGAAAGTACGTACCCACTTACTACAATTTAAGAACAACACCTAGCAAAAGTTATCTCCTACCCATAGTGACCATTCCCCAAATTTGCATACTGCACCTCATCCCCATGTATAAATATTGCAATTTCACCTCAATTCGTTGGATCATGTTTTGCAGGGTTGGTGAGCTTTAGGAATGTCGATGGATAACTTACAAAACATTTTATTACATACAATTTATATTTTTTTATCTTTTGAACTTTTTAATTTTTTTTTATTTTTAATTTAGTTCATCATTTTTATATTTGGACTATGTTTGAACCCGTCTCATGTGTTTTTTCTTATTTTGTAAGTTAGTGGATTTTTTTTAATTGAACTTTATATTGGGCTAGTTATTTTTGTATTTATGTATTTTTTGTACTTTCATATTTGTATTTTTGTAATTTTTTAATTATAATTTTAGTTTTATTTTTCAATAGTCTTTCTTAGATTTTTTGGCTAATTTTATTTCAGACCAAAACTCAATTTAGAGATAGATTTAGAGGTAAATTTAAAGACAAAATATAAATAGTCTCTAATAACTAATTGTAACAACTTTCTTCCACTCTTTTAGAATTAAGTTTTAGATTTTTTTCTCTTTCTTCCTTTACAAACTCCTTCCACTACAAGCTTCTAAGAAGATCTTCATAAAAGGATAAACTATAAATTAATTTGAGGTATCCAGTGCAACAAAGTATGAATTTTTTATTAATTTTATGTGTTTTTCTACAATTCCTATTTTAGATTTTGTAATTCAAAACTCCTTATTAATTCTCTAACTATTTGATAGAATCTAAACCATATTTAATTTGTACCTCTGAGAAATAACCTAGGTTATTCCTAATTTGCAAAAATGGAGAAATCTAGTTTTGTTTTACAATGCTCTCTACAAATCTCTATTAGTACGGTTTGGGTATGTTAATATATTACTTGTTCTTATACTCATGTTTAAGAAAATATACTTATACCTAACCGTATATTTGTGCTAGTAACAACTTTGATCACCTCTACATATCTGTTAGATACTTATATACCTATATTTACATTGGTTATTGACAGTTTATTCATGTTAATACATAAGTAACAGAAAAATCTTTTATAACAATAGTTGAAATTTCATGTTCTTATAACAATAGTTGAAATTTCATGTTCTTATAAAAAAAATAGTTAAAATTTAAAAATAAAGTTGAAAGTATCCATTTTGGAAAGGTATAAAAATGACTTTAAGCAGTTTTTCGAATTTGTTAAGAAAATCTTGAGACTAATAAAGAAATATGCATGGTGCGGAGGTGACTATTTCTTTTGAAGCAAATACATGGAAGAAATTTAAAAAAAAAAAATCTTTAGATCACGACAGTTGAAAATTTAAATATTTTTATTTATTTTTACGTACAGTTTGTTTTCGTTATTTTAGAAGTATACCACTATTAAATATATATTTTTATTAAAATGTTATCTTTAATTTGTTTTTAACTATCTCTATTTTTAATACTTAAATATAAGTACTCTGTGTCAATAGTCAATATAAAAAAGAAAACCATCTTTAATCGTGTAACGTTGGGATGTTAAGATGAAGAAACTTGTTCACGAGTTTCGAAAATTTTCATCTAAGGTTATTATTTCTATTTATCTATTCATAAATTAAGTATTTTTCTAATTGTATTTTTTTAAAGTGAATAAATTAAAAGAATAGTAATGATGTCAATCGAAGGTGCAGTCACGCGTCACAAACGTGGTCCATGGTAGATGATAAACACTCATTATGTCATAACAACCACTACCACATGGCACATGCTATTGGCGAGATCCATGGTGCCTGAAAAGGATTGTCACTGTAAGAAAATCCGTATCCCGAGCAACTATTTTACAATATTTTTTCGATACTGTTTTTTTACAATTGTTAGAGTTTATCGAAAATTATATTTAATATAAATAAAAAGAGAAAAATATTAACTTATAGAAAAATTTTAAAAAAAAATTAAGTATAAAAAAAGTATCAAATACAAAATTTAATAATCTTCCATGAGTTTTCAAAAAAAGAGTGCAAACGTTCACCTTTTTAATTTTCCATGTTTTGTAGCAGTACATTTCATTTTATGTCATTTTAATTTTTTTTAAATTAACTGATATTTATTTTTTTAATGTAATAATTATAAATTTATTTTATATTATCCTAATATATACTCATATTAATTTAAATTCTTTTTAATGTTGTGTATGTTAAATTACCACAAATTAATATATATAATGTACTGAATATTTTAGTAAATGTATGAGAAAACTTAAGGTTGTTCAGTTGTCAGAGAAGAAAGTGTGAGAAAAAAAAAAAAGAAAAGAAAAAAATGAAATAGACTGAAAATTGAAGTTGTTTAGTTGTATAGAAAGTTGTGTGAAAATATTAAAAAATTATAAATTAAAGTTGTTACAATTATAAAATTATTCATATATTTATAACTTCTTTTTTATGAAGGATGATAATTTGGAAGAGTCAATGTTTTTACACTTTTTTTTATGTTGTTTTGAGTGAAAAATTAAACATATGGAATCTGTTCTCGAATCCAAGTAGACTCTAGTGAAAGTTTATCCAAACTGAGATAATCAAGTTAGGAAGTATCCATTTGTTGCCTCTTTGTGAGAGCAAAGGGTGTATTTATAGGTATTTGTAGAAAGTGGGTATCTCGAGAAGCCTAGGATACATATATGTCAATATGAATAGGCAGTTGAGATTTTTGGATATATCATTTATACGGATAAAGTGTGTGGGAATGCAGGGCAGTGGTGGTTACGGGAAGATAAGATACGGGAGCGACGCTTGCAGGGTGGATTATTTTTTATATGGTCAGTCGACGTTAGGGGAATGGGGTTGGTGATGAGCCAGTCAATCGGCTTGAGGACAACCAGGGGTAGATAGCCCCTTAGTCATGAGTGCTAGCAGAGTGTGAAGCGACTAAGATGAGGAAATCGGTCGACTTAGGGACAACAGGGGTATATAGCCCCTTAGTCATGAGCGCTAGTAGAAAGTGAAATGACTAAATTGAGGAAGTCGATCAACTTGGGGATAACAAGGTTACATAGCCCTATAGTCATGAGCGCTAGCAAAGTGTGAAGTGACTAAAACAAGGAATGGGGCTGAGTTTGAGGTGTTCAATTAGTGTTTATACGCTAAAAAAGGCTTGTTGGGGAAGCCAAGGGTTTCTAGTGGATAAGTGAAAAGACGTGGTGTCAGTGGTTAGGTGAGTGTAAAGCGCATGTCGTAACTGGTTAGGAGCATGCGTGTGTCGACCAATTGTCTTTGTCCATTGGTATCCCGAGTTGACTAGTATTTTTATCATATTTAATACATGTTTGTAAGGAAAATAACTAAATATTTGTTGACAAAGCTTACTTTTTTGTGTTTATTCTCACTTTATATAGGTACTTAAGAAACGGAAAGAAAAAGGGGGGAAATTGGCCTTTTTAGAGCAAATGATTAAAGATCTAGGTCAACACGACCGTGCTAAATTAAGCACAATCGTGCTAGGTCAACACAACCCAAAACGTTAGCCAGAAGAAGCACACTTAATTCAGCACATTCGTGCTGCGATTACAAATTCTCGAGCAAGGTCATGCTTACCAAGATTGTAAGAAAAACGCTAAAATAAGCACAACTATGCTTAATTCCAGCACACCCGTGCTTAAAAGCTTAAAGACTTAGATTTGTGACTAGAGGCAAGGAATGAGAAGGAAGATTAGAATTGAGTCAAATTACAGTCCTTCTTACTAGTAGTTCTTTCTTTTATTATTAATGCATTGTGTACTTCACAGGATGTTTTACTTTTCATTACCTATGCTTGACTAATTCCCCTTTTTCTAGGATTGTGATGCAAAGCTCTTTGTGATTTCCTCTTTACTTTGCATTGTTATTCAATGTCATTTAGTGATTAAGTTGTTTTACTATTTTATTTTTTAATATCTTAATTATTTAAATATTCATGACCATTGATATTTGAATTATTATACTGTGTATTGATTGGGTCTGTTCCAATATAATTAACCAAAACTATTGGGTAATCCTCCAATTGATTAATAAGGAAATTGATACTAATTTGAAGTCCTGAATGATCAAATTGGATAATAAGATAGGATTATAGTGTGTTGTGAATGACCAAATGCATCACAAACAATTTTGGTAAAATATTGGTGATCAATGAAGAGTGAAATACCATACGGGTTCCTGAAAGATTGAAGCCCTAACATCTAGGTCTCTGAAAGAATTTGAGAGGCATCTAGGTCCCTCATTTTTTCTAGTGTTTGCATATTAATCCCTATGTTACTAACACCATCTAGTCAATGCATAGTCAGTTGTTAAGTGCTTACGTGGTAGGTCTCTCTCTCATTACATGACAGTCCATGTTATTCATATCAAACATGTAAGAAGGAAAAATATTTGTTTGGTTTTTACCTACTAATAATAATAAAATTAAAATTAAAAATAATATCTCTAAAAATGAACAGGAATAACTATGGATTTCTTACCACCTCTTTCCCATTCTCTACCACTAACAACCCAGAACGAAAGATAATCTCTTTAAAAACTTAGCACCTATATCCAATTTATCATCAAAACACTACTATTCCCAATTGCCTAAACACTTTGCTATCCTGCACCAAAGTAGGGCAAGTTGCAAAAAGATGAGATTCAAAAAATAACTTCACAAAGTATTAAAAAATCATAGACAATAGCAACTTAAAAATTGGCATTTAGGTGCGCTTCTTTAATGGATTCAGTAGGGAAGAAACTCCTTCGAGGGCATAAGAGATGAAACAATTCCTAGGTCTCCATAACTTTTCGTCTAAAATCCAAACTTCACAAACTAGGAACACATTCTATTGCCAACAAACTCTACAATCAATCTTTCAAGCTAAAAGATTTGGTACAACCAACTAATAATAAAATAACCCAAAAGCTACAACGAAATTTAATTTAATTATTCAAATATGCTTAGTCTCTTGAGCTTAGCATAAACAAAGCATAGCCCACAATTAATGACCAATAAAGATCTCAAGCAAAAAAATGCAACTCATTAAATCAACCTAGAAAAAATGCAACAAAATAATTGATAGAGAGAGTTCAGTTGTGAATTGAATTTGTAGAGGAAAATCAAATTGAAAATTTGAGACTTATGGGAAGGGGTGAAGATCTGGTTAATGTTATCTCTTGTTCTCGAGACTAAACTGATGGAAATATTAATATATTTAAATTATACTATACTAACCACAAATTATAGCATGCCAACAATCAATATTATATTAATTAAAATAGGGATGAATGTGTACCTGAATTGACATTCATGTCCATGAGTTCTATTAAAAAAATTTCTAGGAGGTTCTTCTGGCTACCTTCTAAGGGGTTATTGTAGAGAACTAATGCTTGTGTAAATTTGCTTAACGGGATGACAAATTTATAACCACCCAGGATAGGCAGAGACTTCTCTTAATTGATTTTTTTATCTGATTGACCTAACCCATCACAGAGTCAATCTCACTATAATCACAGTTCAAATAACCATATTGATATGATAAGATATAATAATAATAATCATATCTTAAATTGTTGGTTAATGATAAATAACTATATTGATATGATAAGATACAATAATAATCATATCTTATATTGTCGGTTAATAATAAAAGATATTGAGTGATACTAATCCACAATTATTTTCAACATTCTCCCACTTGGATAGTGTCAATCAATAATCAAAATACAAATCATTAAGCTAAAATGACAATTACTGATATATCATATCATATATTAATTAACAATATGAAAAATCTGAGCAACAAAATAACATCCAATAGGGATATATATCATGTGCATTTAGCTAATATTTTTCATAAAATGTATGGCATAATGTAGTCCCATAAATGACACTACAATGGTTCAAGCATAAATAAAATGCTAATAAGAAACATGAAAATGACGTCAACTAGAGCATGTCTCTAAAGAAAATAGAAAATTAGACTTCCACTAACTTAATACATCAAAAGCCTTGACTAAACCCATGTGAGTTACATAAATAAGAAAAACTCCAACAGTTAAGGCCTTAGTCAGTGGATCTGATAACATCTCCTCAGAATCAATGTGTTCAATCCGAGTGTGAAAACTTTGAATTTGCTTTCTAACAAATTGATACTTAATATCAAAATGCTTTGAATGAGTAGAGCTTTTGTTGTTTCGAGAGAAACTCACAGAAGCAATATTGTCGCAATAAATCACAAGTGGCCTGGAAATGCTTTCAATTATGTGAAAATCAGATATCAAATTTTTAAGCCACATGGCCTGGCGAGTGGCATAAAAACAAGTAACATACTCCACTTCCATGGTAGAGGTAGCTGTAAGAGACTGTTTAACATTCTTCCAAGAGATAACTCCTCCTGCTATCATAAAAATAAAGCCAGAAGTAGACCTACGATCATCAGGGCAACCTGCAAAATCAGAATCAGAATAGCCAGTGACTTGACGTTTATCAGACTTCATAAAAGTCAACATATGATCCTTGGTTCCCTGTAAATATCGCATGACCCTTTTAACGGCTTTCCAATGAACCAAACCTGGGTTTCTCAAGTATCTCCCTAAGGCATTGACAATGAAAGCAATATCAGGACGAGTACAGACTTGAGCATACATCAAACTGCCAAAAGTGGAAGCGTATGGAATTTTCTTCATATCATTCATTTCTTCATCATTATGAGGACATTGTTTGTTAGATAATTTGTCACCACGTTGCACAGGTGCAGCACATGGGGAGCAAACCTTCATGTTGAACCTCTTAAGAATCTTCTCAATATACCCTTTTTGAGACAATCCAACTATGCCACGTGACCTATCACAATGAATTTAGATTTCTAGAATAACAGAAACATCACCAAGGTCTTTCATATCAAAATGCCTACACAACATTGATTTTGTCTCAACCAATAGGTTCATACAACTACTAGCAAGAAGAATGTCATCGACATATAATACGAGAATGATGAAATTACTCCCATTAGTCTTCAAGTAAATGCATTGGTCTGCAACATTTTCCTTGAAATTGTAAGTAGTGACAACCTGATCAAATTTTAAATACCATTGCCTAGATGTTTGTTTCAGTCCATAGATGGACCTTTTAAGTTTACACACCAAATGCTTATTGCTTGCCTCAACAAAACCATCAGGCTGAACCATGTAGACATCTTCAGCAAGATCTCCATTCAGAAAAGTTGTCTTCACATCCATCTGGTGTAGCTCTAGGTCAAAATGAGCAACTAAAGCCATGACAACTCGAAGTGTGTCCTTCGTTGAAACTGGTGAAAAAAGTTTCTTGATAGTCAATGCCTTCCCGTTGACTATAACCTTTAGCCACTAATCTAGCCTTATACCTATCAACCTTTCCATCTAGAGTACGTTTTGTCTTAAAGACCCATTTAGATCCAACAGGATTACAACCTGCTGGTAAGTCCACAAGATCCCAAACATTATTATGAGACATGGAAGATAATTTATCATGCATAGCTTTTAGCCAATCAGAAGCATGAGAACTAGAAAATGCTTCCTGAAATGTGATAGGATCATCATCATCATGTGGATAATATTCGTGCTTCTGAAGGTATACAACATAGTCATTTGGTATAGAAGGTCGGCGTATTCTCTGAGATCGTCTTAATGAGGCTACATCAACGTCATCAAGTTGTTGACCACTAAGTTGTGATTCATCAACTTGTGGCTCTATCATTTGTTCGTCTTCCCTCTCAAAAATTTGTTCATCCGTGTGAACCATTGGGTTGAGACATCTGTAGGAAGAAAAATGGATGGTAATGCAAGCATGGTTCGATCTTCTCTAAGAGTCATCAATCGTGGTGTATAACTTCCACTGTCCAAATCATCCTCAAAGAAAACTGCTCGGTCAGATTCAATAACTCGTGTAGAGTGAGAAGGATAATAAAATCTGCATCCTCTAGAACTGATGTAGTAGCCAATGAAATAATCGCTAATATTTTTGATATTGAGTTTCTCTTATTGTTGATTATAAGGTCTTACTTCTGTCTTACAGCCCCATACATGAAAATGTCTCAAACTCGACTTTTTTCTAGTCATATGCTCAAATGGAGTTTTGGGCACAGATTTGTTAGGTACCTGATTAAGAATGTACATAGCAGTTCTCAAGGCATCTCCCCAAAGAAATTCTGGCATAGATGAATGTGATAACATACATCTCACCATGTCCATGAGTGTTCGATTTCGTCTCTCAGCAACGCCATTTTGTTCAGGAGTTCCAAGCATGGTGTATTGAGTTTCAATTCCATATTCATCAAGGAATCGAGCAAATGGTCCTAGATTTCTTCCTGTCTCGTCATAATGACCATAATATTCTCCTCCTATATAAGACCTTACATACTTAATTTTCTTTTCTGTTTTCAATTCAACAAAGGCTTTAAAGGTTTTAAAGGCTTCAAGAGAGTTTGTTTTATCCTGAAGAAGATATATTCATCCATATCTGGAGAAGTCATCTATAAAGGTAATAAAATACCTATATCCACCCATAGCAATAGGAGTAATAGGTCCACATATGTCAGTGTGAATTAATTGTAGCACATCGTCACATCTACTTGAACTTTTATTCCTGGTTTGGTAGTGAACTTTCCCTTGATGCAATCAACACAAGTATCAAAATCTGAGAAATCAAGATCATGCAAAATACCTTCCTTTATTAGTCTTTCGATTCGAGGCCTAGAAATATGCCCCAAACGTCTATGCCATAGCATAGAGGAAGATTCATCAATCTTGTTATGTTTACTCCCAACAATGGAGTTAACTAACATATCAGTTATGCTTAACATGTAAAGTCTGTCACACAAAATTCCTGAACCAACAATAGTTGAATTATAATAAATCATCAATTTACCATCACCAAAATAAAAGTTGTATCCACATTTGTCTAAAACAGAAATAGATATCAAATTCCTTCTCATGGAAGGGACATAAATAGCATCTTGCAATAATAAAGTGTGTCCAAAGGATAAACATAAAGAAACGACTCCAATGTGAGCAACGGGTACTCCAGCTCCATCTCCCATAACAATCTTTGTCTCAACATCACTTGGTTTCCTCAGGCTTGTGAACCCCTGTAAAGAATTCACAACATGAATAGTAGCCCCTGAGTTTAAACACCAGGAATTTGGAGGAACATCAACCATATTAGATTCGAAGCAAGTTAGTGCTAATAGATTACCTCGCTTCTCCTCTTTCTTTTTCAGAATATAGCAATTTTCCACCTTGTGACCACGTTTCTTACAATACTTGCAAGAACCTTTAAAGAATTTCTTCTTGGGTTCTAAATGTTGCTCTGTTTTCTCTGTACCCTTTTTCTTCTTTCCTTTATATTTCTTAGCACCTTTAGTACCGGAATTAGAAGTAACAAATTGCATGCTATTAGTCTTATTCTTCTTCATTGACTCCTCCTCTTGGGTGATTATTGCAATCAATTCATCCACTCCATAATCATGCTTCTGAATGTTAATGAAGTCTTCATGATGTCAAACTGAGAAGACAGAGATTCAAGGATGCGATAAATTAAGGTGTCTTCACCAACCTCAACCTTGAGAGACTTCAACTTATTATAGAAATGCACCAATTTCATAATGTGTTCATGTACACCGCTGACACCATCGTATTTTGTCTTTTCAAATAGGGAAAGATATTGACTTTTCTGTGCCTTATCAAAAGTTGTAAATTTTTCACCAATTGCTTTCAGAAAATCAT
Organism: Psophocarpus tetragonolobus; assembly: GCA_037954015.1. Taxonomy (NCBI): domain Eukaryota; kingdom Viridiplantae; phylum Streptophyta; class Magnoliopsida; order Fabales; family Fabaceae; genus Psophocarpus; species Psophocarpus tetragonolobus. The sequence continues at coordinate 2,454,890 of CM075695.1, read as the reverse complement.
TGGCATCATCAAGATCTGGAATGATTTGTCTGATAGATTTCTCCATGGTGAATTTAATCACCTTCAGGCACACTCTGTTAAAGTATTCCCATTTCTCATCAGAAATTCGTTGAGCTTCAGAAGACTAATCCGTAAGAGGCACATGCCTAGTCGTCCTCAATGCCAAGTCCAGATTGCCAATGGTCAAGTAGAGATCTAACGATTCTTTCCAATCCTCATAGTTTGTTCCATTTAGAGTTTTGACAGAATTAGGGGAAAAAACTGAACATTACAATAAAGAAAAATGTGATTAAAAAGTTCAGTTTAAAATAAATTCCTAAGCAAATTACAATACATTATAACTTAAATTAATAAATCCTAGCACCGATAGGGTACCAAAAAAATCCATTAACATGAGTCAAGAGAAATGCATTGTACAACAACAAATTATACTAATAATAACATACCGATAGGGTATAATTATCACTAATATAATGAATCAATATTTATTTCATAAAATTTACACAAATGCATCCACGATAGGTGAAATTATAATTATGTAAATTAATCGAATAAATCATGCTTATTTCCAAATAAATTACATAATTTTAATCATATTAAAATATGACAAACAATATTCACATCATCATGCCCACGATAGGCGGGTCATCACAATGCAAATTAATAGAAAAAAAATTATGTACCCAAGAGATATCAATTAGGATTATGTATTAATAAAGTGACCCATAATTATGTTATAAGTGATAATTCAATATTAAAAAGGGTATATAATAAAGAATATTAATCCTGAAGTTAATTATCACTACAAAATCAGGCCTAAAATTTGAGAGCAATATGCCAAAAATTTGAAATTACGTCTCAAATTAATTATAATAAATTCTGATATTATAAAATTTCAAAAATATTATTAATAATTTTAAAATATTAAATAATTAATATTTAAAAAAAAGAAGAATGCAGCAATAAAACGGACTATTAAAAAACTTAATTGGATTTGGCGAAAACCTCAAAATACAATCACGTAAAGAATTATTGCAATCGTGATGACGACGGAAAGAATTTGTTTTTCTCCATGCGCGTCTCAGCCCAAATCCCAATTCCCAACCAAAATAACTCGTTTTAGATTCTGCATCTCTGCAGGTGTGACCCAGGGACTTTCCTGAGCCTAGCATGCTACATAAGCCTACTCACATCACCTCGTGATCCATGGCATTTTTTAATTTGAAGACAATTTTAGCCACGTATCAATTCTAATAAATTGGAATTGCGTTTTCGAATTTGAAGGCAATTTTTGATATTGAATATAGTAGTATCCATTCTCCCGAATGAATAATTGGGTTTTGAATTACATTTCCGTATTTGAACCATTTGCAAACCCAAATGGAATATTGAATCAATTTTGAACTTTTATCAAAATTAAATAATACCATATATTTGAGAAAAGAAATTAAAATAAATAGGGTTTATTCAATTGACAATCATAAAATGTATCTAGATGGATTCTGATACCAATTGATAAAAATATTAATATATTTAAATTACATTATACTAGACACAAATTATAGCATGCCAACAATCCATATTCTATTAATTAAAATAGGGATGAATGTGTACCTGAATTGGCATTCATGTCCATGAGTTCTATTGAAAAGATCTCTCGGAGGTTTTTTAGCCACCTTCTAAGGGGTTATTGTAGAGAACTAATGCTTGTGTAAATTTGTTTAATGGGATGACAAATTTATAATCCCTCAGGGTATGCAGGAACCTCTCTTAATTGGGTTTTTTTACCTGAGTGACCTAACCCATCACATAGTCAATCTCACTGTAATCCCAGTTCAAATAACCATATTGATATGATAAGATATAATAATAATCATATCTTAAATTATTTGTTAATGATAAATAACCATATTTATATGATAAGATATAATAATAATCATATCTTATATTGTCGGTGAATGATAAAAGATATTGAGTGATACTAATCCATAATTATTTTCAACATAAACCTCCCAAACAAGATTGTATTAATTTTAGTTGATATTCAACCTTATGATATTTCAGTGGTTATTAATACTTTAGTCAACTTTAATAAAATCAACCCGCTTATTTTTCAGATTGGTCTCATAAATCCAACCATATTTACCACACTTCAATCTTTATAAACCTTTCACTTCTGAGCCTATTGTTTTTCTCATATTACTTTCACATGGTATCTTAGTTGATATAATTTTAGTTGTATTCTTTTGATCATCTCAAACAAGTTTTATTCGGGTACACATCTGAGGTCTCATATTACTTAGGAATCGAGATCAATGGTTGTTTATAAACATTTTTTTCTCTTAACCTCTTGAAACGTCTCATGACAAAACCGTAACAAGAGCCATCAGCCACCGAGCTCTAAAGTTGCTAAACTATTCGTTCTTCAAACCAATCTCAAACCAACACTCCTTCTTTGTAACAATAATATCTCAAACTATTCAAACCTTTTTGTTGATAACAAAAAGGAGAAGAACTTGATAAAGACTCTTTAGAGTCAGCTACTCGTCCACAAGGCCAATTCAATAACCTCAACACTAACCTCCTCATTTACCTCAACGCTCACTATAGTCAGACAACTTTACATATTTGGTCAAATCTCGTGACATAGCACTAGTGACAGTTATGACACAATTAAGAGGTATTCTCAACATCACTCTTTCAAGGATTTTTTTGTGGACTTGTCAGAGAATGTCACCCACCGTTTTTTGGTAAGTACAAAATCTATAAATAAAATTATACTATTTTTTAAAATATTAATCGGATCTAAAAATTATATAATCTTCTCTTTGCATTATCCAAAATATTTCATACAAATATAATTTTCTCTTTGCATTATCGACATTTTTATAAAAAAATAATTTCATTGATTATGCATTTTTTATAAAAAATAACATTGATAACAATGACTTTTACAATTAATATTTTTAGCTGATTTATTTTTTAAAAAATATTATCTTTATTGAATTAAACAAATTTATTATTTTAATTTATCAAATAGCAAGTACGGGTATTAGGACACCTATGTCCATGCAGGACATGGATATAAAATTATGAACCATAAATAATGATTATCCATTTAAAATTATTTGACAAATTTTATCTAAAATATGCATGTTTGCGATTTTTTTTTTTTTTGCATTCCTCCTACCGAAACAACTTAATTAATTATTTTTTGGATGATAAATAAATCTGTAATTTAAGTAATTTCTGAACTCATCCTGAAGTTAACGAGAAATTCCTGACTAGGTATAGGTATAGGGAATACCCAAATTGTTAAGTCAGAGATGAGGATGGGATGCGAATATACATACCCACCCATCTCCGTCCCTGCTGTCGTCTTCGCCTTTATTTTAATTACTAAAATATCTCGAACTCTTAGAATTGAATTATTAGACTTAGTTTTCATATCAAATGATTCCTAAGATTCTTATTTTCTTCATAAATTACAATTTTGGAATGTAAAGAAATGTTTGACGATTTAGAGTTTGAGATTTGTCTTCAACAAAAAAAAAAAGAAAGGTTTAACATTTAATATACAAATTACAAACTTTGAGTTTATTAAATAAATTTTAAGAGTCTAATTAGTATACATGGTCAGTGTAAAATTTTTTTTACACTAACATTCAATCACTACCTTTTATTTATAGTAAATTTGTTGACTTTATTCATTATTACTTTAAAAGTTACGTAAATAAAAAAAGTTATAAATTTAAACAAATTTATTTTTATTAAAAAATTATTATAAATTTTTTGCAAGTATGAAACAAATAAGAGTGTACTCGATGCCTAATGAAATGAAAATAGAAACCTAAATTTCATATTAATTAAGATGATAATGATAATATTATACCTATCCTAGTCTCCTGTCATGCCTAGTTGCTCTAACCTATTCCATTGTAGGTTGATAAATATTTTAATTTTTATGGAATTGAAAGATTTTTACTGCTCCAATGAGTATTGCATTTTAAAAAAATAATTAAAATCGTGTTATATTTAAATTTTTAATATAATATTAATTATGTTTAAAATATTTTTAATAATGCCCTTTTAATTTTTAATATAATATAAATATAAATTATAGGTTTATTAATTATTATTTTATTTTATTTATTTCTATCTATAAAACAGGACGGCTTTATTTTGGAATCGATGGAGTATATGAATTTTTTTTATGACACACATCACCGTATGATTTTGTTTTCATTGGAAGAACCAAAGATATAAGACGGAGAGGGAGATACTGGGTAAAATAGTTGGGCAGTGGGTTAGATGCTATGTGACCTTACTAAGTACTAACTATTATATTAGTAACTGCTCATCATTTGTCTCACCGAAACTACTCATCCTTTGTCTTCTTAGCTGATAAAAGAAAATTAAATATTCAACACTTCCGTCTCTCGCCATTTCCTTTGTATCCGCTTATACTTTTTTAAAAATAAAATGCAGTTGATCAAACCAAAACTACATTCCAATTTCTTGAATATATTATCTTCTCTCTAAATAGTACTCATGTTTGCCAACAAAAATAAAAATTGAATTGGGCAAAAGTTAATCTATCAAACAGTTCGCACATTGTCAAATGAAGAATGCAGGATTTGATGTCACTGAAACGGTACTTAGATTTCTCACCCATCAAATATAGACAAAAACACTACACATTTAAATACGAGGCTATCAACAAATATATAATGGTGAATATTGAGGTAAAGCAGTCCTCTATAAGTATTCTAAATTGTAGAGTCATATAAATGTTATTTTTCTATTTGGGATTTCTAATGGGGTTAAACGTGAGAACCTAAAAACTCGTTATTGAAAAAATGAGTGCAAAACTATTTTTCTGGAAATAAAAAAATTATCTATGGAAAGGTAGATTTGTTTAATCAAATCTATCATGTTATCCATTTTTTTGTTCTTCTATCATTTTACAGATCCTAAAAAGGTGGCTTGTACCATCCAAAGTCTACAAAGGTAATTTTTTTGGGGTGACTCACACGAATACAATAAAGTTGTCTGGATCAAGTAGAAGTTAGTGTGTAAAGAGAAAAGCAAGGTGGTATTGGGATTAAAGACGTGCTAACTTTTAATAAAGCACTATTAGGTAAGTAGCGATGGAGGCTACTACAGGGGAGAATTCTCTCTAGACCAAAATTCTAAAAGCCAAGTATGGAGAAGACATGAGGAGTAGCTTGTCAATGAGGCAACAGAGTGGGAGTCTCAATGGTGGAAGGATATGCTGAAGGTAACATTTGGTGTGGTGTAGGAGATTGGTTTAAAGAAAATGACAAACTTAGGGAAGGAGTCAGGTCTCTATTTAAATTATAGGACGGGGGGTGGGGAGAGTTAGAAGATCTCAAATCTCTGTACCCTAGATTGTATGCATTATTCAATTAGAAAAAGGCTCTTTTGTGTGAGGTTGGGGTTGAAATGATGAGAGATGGGAATGGAGGTTAAGGTGAAGAAGAGAGTTGTTTAGTTGGGAACAAGAGTGGGTCATAGAGTTAGAGGGGGCTTGGAGGGGTTCAATTAAGGAGAGAAATTAAAAATGACTAGAGTCGAGTAGGCAGTACAAGTAATAATGTTCGATACTTTGTCAGAAAGGTTTATAGTTTAGTGTATGGGAAGTCTCAAAGCTCTAATTCACATTTTTTTAACACGTTATGAAAGTCAAAGGTATCTTTCAAAGTTTTAGCATTTTCTTGGAATGTGGATATAATAGGATCCCTATTAAGGTTGAATTGACAAAACGGAGTATTCTCCTTCCAATTGATGCTTCGTGTTTGGTCTATTGTAATAATTTTGGAATCTATATCACATTTGCTTTTCACTTGTGAGTCTAGTTATCAGGTTTGGATGACATGTTACAGATGATTATGATATTTGTGTGTCGTGCCCTTCGCTTGTCATTCTCATTTTTGGCATCACTTCAATATTATAAATTCTAACAGGAGAGAGTATGTAGATATCCTTTTCATTATTTGGTTAGTCATTTTCTGGGAGATTTGGTTAGCAAGAAATTATCTGGTGTTTCAGGGAGTGTCCTTCAATGGTGAACAAGTTTAGCAAGAGACCTTGCAAAGATCATAGTTGTGTGTTCATGAACTCTGTAAAAATTCGTCAGTTTCCTTTTATCAATAATGTGCTAAGCTAGATTATTGTTTTTTTTTTTTTCTAGGTAGTGGAATTTTGGTTTTTACTACATTGGACTTTGTCTATGAAATGAGGGAATTTGTAATTTTTAAGGTTAACATGCCGTTGTTTATGTATTGTGTAACTTTTCTCATGTCATATCTTATGATATGACATGAGAGTGTATTGTGTCTGCTAAATAATTTTTTTCTTTTTTTAAAAAAAATAAAATATTAACTACACTTATGGATAAACTATATTTTATATATTTATAAAAAATGCAAATATTAATTTTTTTTTCTAAAATTTTTTGTATTTTCGTATAAAATTTAAATGTACTTTTAGAAGTTTTTATTTGTACCTCACTTCAGAAGTAACTTGATATGGTACCTACATTTATAATATAAGATGATGGTTTAGTTAGATATTAAAATTAAATTTATTTCTTCACTTCGCCAGTAAAATTGAGTTAGGATAGTAACAATAAATCCAGATAGCATAGTATTTATAGTCACTTTAGTTTGATTTCGTTGATATTCATATAAAAAAGCAGTTTCACCAAGCTCAACTCCAATAGAATCATCCATTCCAAATTATTCAGGCGGTGAGACTTATAAAAATAAGTTTAAATTTCAGAAGATCAAATTAAAAATAATAATTTAAGAAACAAAATTAATATATATAATTTTAATGACCTAAAATATAATCTAATTCTAAATTATGCCAAATATATACTAACTACGCTTATTAACTAAGCATCCTACAAACATGTTAAAATTTTTAAAAAAAATGAAAGATAAAAAATAATCACTTTTAAATTAAAAGATAAAAAAGAAACTAAACCCAAATTTAAATTTAAGAAGAAAAACGATATCTAAATCTAAATTCAAATATGAAAATTTAAAGAGATGAATTTTAATTTTTTATTAGATAATACATTTATTACTTATATTATTATTATTAGTTTATCATTCCCTGTCAAAATAATAATGTGTTGATACATAATATAATAAAATATTTATTTATATCTTAGTTTAAAATTAATATAGATAATATATATTTTTCAAATATAATTTTTATTTAATATTATAAAATATTATTTAATGATATTTTTGTGTTTTTAGTTTATTTTCTCTTTTATTTTATTTTTATTTATTTCTTATTTCTTTAATAATTTGAATAACAATTTCATATTCAAATACACATAATTTACAAGAAACATCACGGGCATAAAATAAATTCTCTGTAATTTATTTTCTTTATAGATCACAAAATTATTTAAGAAAAATAGTCTTATTAAAAATTATTATAGATAAAACTCTTTATTCTAAAACTAATTTAAATTGAGTTGTTAATTTATTAAATATTTTTTAATAAAATATTTTTAAATTACTTACTTTATAATATCAAATATAGATTAGTTTAATTTTTATAAAAGAAATTCCAATATCATTTATGAGAGACACCTAAATACCATTATGAATGATAAAATTTTTTTTGTCATTATTTAATACATCATTTCAAAGATCAATAATACATAAATTATTATTACAAAAACAACATATAAGCTTTCTTTTATAATGTTTATATAATAATGTTATTTTTCATCAACAAATGATACATTTATCAAATTAATTTAACAAAAAAAATTACAAATTATTAGTAAATTAATTTCTAAATAATATTATAAATTTAATTAGTTTTATTTTTTGTGATAAAGATTATTAGTATTATTTATGAAAGAAAAGTTTATTTGTTACCGATGTACGCAAAATCATGGTGGTAAACGTCAAAGTTTATTTCATGAGCTTTAATACGTTTGTATTTATTCATTAAAAATTATGAAAGGCAGCTTATTTGAGACCAATGTACACAAAATTGTGATAGACATCAAAGTTTATTTCATGAGCTTTAATTAGTATGCATTAAAGTTTTATACTTACATTCTACATTCAATTACAACTCTTTATTTATGTTATACGTATGTCTTGTTCACTTTATTGATTAATACTTTAAAAGCCATATAAATAAATATGTGTGATTGAATATGTCAGTGTAAAATTTTTTTACACTGTCAGTGCATGCTAATTAAAATTCTTAATACAATTGCTTTTATTCACTACAAACTATGAAAGACAAACTTATTTAATACCACCATATGCAAAATCACAACTCTTAGTACAAACTTATTTGATACCAACCTACACACAAACTTATTGAAATTTATTAGATAACAGAATTGAGTTAGTATGCACTGTCAGTGTAAACCTTTTTACAGTGACCTTCAATCATAACCCTTAATTTATGATAAATTTGTTGACTTTAACAATTAATATTTTAAAAATCATATAAATAAAAAGATGTAATTAAATGTCAATGTAATATATTATTTTACACTGTCAGTGTATACTAATTAAACTCTAGATAATATGTATTGCTTGTGCTTTTATTTATTGTATTATTGTCTGATTTTTAATAAGATTGTTTTTGAGTTTTACTCTCATTATTCAAGTTTTCAAATTATATATGATTCTTTTATACTCATATGACTCCAAATATACTTTAGTATGGAGAAACAATTATCAATAAAAAAAGACAATAAAAAATATTTATTTTTATATTTAAAAAATTATTTCACTAAAAATTTATTAAATATTTTTTATAATTAAGTTGAGTAAATTTTATTTTTTAAAAAATAAGGTTTAGGGTTCTCAAAAAAGTAACAGTATATAACAAGTTAATAATGCCTTAACATGTCATCTATCTCTCACTTGGTTTGCCAAAATCCATAAACAAAAAGTAGTAAAATGTCAATCTATATTTCATAAATATTTTGTTCAAAAACTTAAGATGTGTCAATACATGTTGTAAAAGTTTATAGATATTGAGAAATTCATGTCATTGGTTGGTGCATCTATTCTAAAAGAGATTATTTGAACAATTTTCCATATTTACTTTAAATCTATGATAATTGTTATAACACATTTCTATTTATAGTTAGATTAATCTTCTTTAAAAGATAGTTACATGTGTTAGTTTTATAAGATCTTTAATTAACTTTAATTAGTTTATATATTTAAAATTTTAATAAATTGATATAAAAAATTATGTTAGACTCTTAATATATTATTCTACTTAAATGTTTTTTAATATTTTATTATTTTAAAATCTTAATTAAATAAAAAATATTTTAATTTTATGTATAAATATATTTTAATTGACCTTGTATATATATACGGGTAGTTTACTAGTTTACAACATGAACACAAATAAAAATGTTATTATTTTCATAATTTATATTATCTTAATAAACATTTAATTTCATTTTTATGAATTTTATTTTTATGAGACCATTGAAAATGAAATTTAAAACTTTTATAATAATTTAAATTTTTTTATTTTCTATAATCAATAATCTAATATTTTTGTCTATTATTATTTGGCACACTATAAATTATGTAACAACTGTAACAAATCTTTTCCTTTACTAAAAGATTGTTGTAAATCACTTCTATAATTAATCCACACAATCAATCTACCAAATTTGTGCATACATAAATGAACTATCTAGTTTTTAAATAAGAATAGGTGAAAAAAAACTAACACTTTAACAAATAATCTTTGTCTATAAAAAAAACCCTAAAAGTTTGAAAAAAAAAACTTCCGACACACTAAATAAATTCATGTTCCATGTTAAACTTGATAATATAAACCCTAACTTTCCATAAAAGAATGTAAACCCTAAACAAATTCGTTTCCATCAAAATATTCCGAGCCTAGAGTTATTAGAAGTCAAACCTCAGTAACAATATGTCATGTTAGCAACTTAAAATGTTATACTAGTACTTCAGCTACTAAAAATGGACCCAACTTATCCTAGCTAGATACCAACTAGCACAAGAGATTAATTTCTAACGGACAAAAAAATAAAATAATAATTAAAAAAGCTCATTAATTTCTTAATCTCGGTGTCGTTTGGTTTAGACGTGAGTGATATAAAATTAAATATAATTGATTATAAATGATTAAACATAATTAGAATGTGTATTTAAACACTCATAGTTTTTTCACCAAAAAAACATACTCAGAGTATTTTCTTAATTATTTAAATAATTTATAAAAAATAATAATTATAAATTATATTTTTTTTTATATTAAAACATTTTAAAGATATGATCTATTTCACATTTATATTTACGCACCACGTAGGATTTCCTTTGTGGTAACGTCACAGAGACAGGAGACACCACCAGGCACCAGCCTCAGCAGGTCCCTCTGGAGTTGTAACTGTGGTTAGGTTAACGAAACCAGGGTTTGTAAATGCCAGTTGGAGGCATAGGAGTTTCGAGTTAAATCCGCAAAATAATGCAACGATCAAGGTCTCACTCTCTCTCTCTCTCTCTCTCTCTCTCACGCACGCCACCCGCAACGCAATGCATACGTGAGGACTGGACACACTAGACACAACGCACTCTCACCTTGGCTCATTCACCTTCTACACTTTCACAGTCCAGTGCCAATGATAAGAGACGAAAGCGTGGGTTCCATAAGCGCCAGGCACAGCGCAGCCACCCCCACCGTCTACAACAAGGTTCTCGTTGCCGTTAAGGCCGAGAAGGTCATCTCCAACACCGCATTAGCCTGGGCTCTCACTCATGTTGTTCACTCCAGCGACTCCATCACGCTTCTTGCCGTTTACTCTGCTCACAAAACCGGTATCTATATCTCTCCATAAATCTCAATTCCGTTCAATTCGATTCTATTTTTATCACAAAATTCAACTGTCTATTGTTGCAACACAAAACTTAGATGCAGTTATTTCTTTGATTATGGTGTTATTCTCCGATTACAATTTAGTACTGAAAATATACCTCTGCGATTGAATTGAAGTTTTATCCTAATTTTTATTGGTTTAATTTTTTAACTAATTATGTATGGATGTGAATTGTTTCAGGCAGAAGGTTCTGGAATTTTTCGAGACTGGGCGGAGACTGTACGAACGGACCGGCGGGAAAGTTGCCGGAACAAATTTCCGTTATCTCCGATTCTTGTGCTCAGATGGTGCTTCAGTTGCATAATCAAATTGAGGTAACTTCGACATTTAATTTACCTGAACGGAATATATATATATATATGATTTACTACTTACGGCGTAACTGCTTGTACCCGATTTTCTGTATATCGGATTCACGATTTTAACGAAAATTAGAATGTTAAGGTTAAAATCGACGAACTATGCACTCGTATAAACCGTAAATTCGTACCCACTTTTATCGGTACTTTCCACTGCCTTTCTCCTTCAAGTTGTTGTTTCGGTTCTGCACGAAAAGGACTTGGTTTTCCACCTGGTTTTTGAGCTTGATGGATCGGTTGTTAATCAATTATTTTTTCCGTTTCTTTAAATAAAACCTCATGACTTTATGACCATGTTCGCGCTGTCGTTTTTGTCTCATTATCTTTCATCGGGGACGGAAACGTATATTTCAAACATTAATGCTATGTTTGCAAGTAAAATTAAGTATTGAAAGAAACAAGAGAAAAAAAAAATCACAAATGAAATAAATAAAGTAAAAAAAAAGTGAATAACTTATATATCAACACAAAAAAAAAAATTCAAGCAGAAGAATAAATGGAAATAAATAATTCTATTGTATTAATTTTTATACTAATTACAAAAATTAAATTAAATTTTAAAATAAAAATTAGTATTTTATTTTTTTAATATAAACCATTTATTTTTTAAAAAGTAAATATAATAATTTATTAATTTTTCCATTTTACTTCTTCACTAAGACTATCAGTCAAAATTTAATATTTCCATTTAATTTTCATTATCTCTATTTAAACTCAAACAAATATAGAATAAATATGAAAAATTATTATGAAAAATAATTTTATATTATATATTTTCTGACTATCTATATCAATAATTCTTCTAATAATCATTGTCCATTTTTATATCAATCATTTAAGATGTATGTATATATACATGTTTTTCTTCACTAGAAAAGACATGTATGTGCCCTTAATTTTGCTTTTCAGTAATGTGTCAGAGTTTAGGAAGTTTCTGATCTCTTCAAAGTTGTACCAGCTTGACTTAGTTTGTTCGATTCGTATGTGCTTCTGAAATCTTGTCTTTATAATAGAGTTTATGATTCATCAATAATTGCACGTGCAGTCATGCACAAAGCTTTGTAGAATTAACTATATAAAAATAATCTAGACAATGTATGTTAAAGAAAAAGGGAAAGATTTTTATATTTATATATGAGTTAAAGGGAAAAATTTGAACGTTATTGGAAGTGAAAATTATTTTTTGTTTTTAAGAAGGAAGTAAAGAGTAGTGTGATCATTCTCATGGTTATAATGTCTTTATAAATATGCAACTTTTGTCAACACAAATAGATTGCTAGTTCCGGGACATCGTTAGTATTATCGCATATGAGTTATTGTCAAACTCTCTAGTCGTGGTTAAGATATGTTTCTGTTGCTTTCTCATGATTTTTATCATAAAAAGACATCTTGGTGTTAAGAAAAAAGATACTTATAAACAACACTTAGTTTCAACATTTAAATGATAAAAGCCTTTTAGTGTACTGAACCAATATCTAGTATTAGGGTTATAAGCTCACCATGACTTTTAAACTATGAATATCTCAATCAATTCTCTATGTGATGATTCCAACTCCAAACTCCATTTATGATGATGATGAAAACTTCTCTACTTGATTAATTTTATTTTATTTAATAACATCATTCTTAGAACATTGTTTGTTTAATTTATATTTTATTTTTTATGTTTTTTATTCTTGATATAAGTTTCATCAAATCAATTATCAAACGTAATTTTTAAAAATATTTTTTAATGAGAATAAAATAATTAAATATATTAATTTTTATATTCAAATGAAACAAGTGCTTGCAACAATTCATGTTTTGAAGAAGATAAGTATATTAAGGTGAAGTAGTCCTATAAAGTATCTCAGCATTTAACATGATGAAATTGACGATAGGTATCTGAATTCTGAGCAACAAAGTTAGTTGCTGGATGCTTGGCTTTTTTTTTTTTAAAATCTGGAAAGCAAGTACATAGTAGATACCCCAAACCATATACAAAAGAGAGGCAAAGACGTGTCTCCATCAGACAACGGGACAGGCCGTCTCAAAAGAAACGCATTAAATTGGCCACTGTATGCCGACTTTGTTTTACTACTTACCTCACACTATTTACTGTTCCTCAAGCAACCTTTTCTATTTACATGACCCACCCATTTAATCGCGCATGTTTAGTTGCTCCTACTGCTACTCTTGGGATATCGTGGTCATTGCATCTGAAGTCCCTTTGGAGGTCGTTATAAATGACCTTTTGTTTGAATTCTAACACAATGTCTCTTAGTCAATAGCTAGAGGTTGTGAAAGTTAGGATTGGGTCCGATAATAAATATCAACGTTCCAATCACCGATGTCGAAACACGGTTAGAGTTACGCCGGAAGTATTGTATTAGAACATTAGTCTTTTCCATATGCCTTCTACTTGTGAACAAAATGCATGCCTCGAATATCATTCATATAACAGGAACCGGCAGTGTTGTAGTCACTGGACCTGGCTTGGTACTTCTTCTTCGTCAATCAATTTCTCACGGAAATGGAGGAGTTCGTGTTTTCACACCAAATTTAGAAAAGATTGAAAATTAGTCTTGATGTTTCTAGCTTTTTAGGTGTAAAAGTGTTTTAGATGGCTTTTTAAACTATTTTAAAAATTAATTTAAATAGTATTTTAAGGATAAATTTATAGATAAACAGAAACATAAATAACTAATTTATTTAAAAATTTTACGCTTATAACTCTGAAGAAGTAAAATTATATTGTATTGAAAATTGATATTAAGAATACGGAGTAATTGGAGTTGAAACTTAAATGAAAAGATATTTTAAAAATAGTCTTGAGATAAAATTAGTTCAAATTTATTTATATTTAATCACATTTTTGCTTAATAGTCAAAGCCAGAGGAAATATGTAATAAATACAAGAGTAGATAGATTCACATTTACAATAGGGTGTGGCACGTGGGCGCGCTAAAATTATATTCTTAAACACAAGCCTTGTAGATTACAAATACGTACACATATTTTTCTGTGGTGGAGACATAAGTGTGTTCTCTACTTTTCTCAAATTAAAACTATTGATGTTTTAATTTTTTGGTATATTTTAAAAATATTAATTTTTTAGGTAATTCAAGTTTCATTAATTGTATTTTATAGACTCTTGTTAAATGTGATTTAGATAATTGTGGTTAATTAGTAACTGGGAGTATATTAGATTAAATATGTAAATTTTAAATAACTTCAAATATTTCCTGGAGTTCGTACTTTTGATAAGGGGAGAATCAAAATATACTTTTGAATTGACCTTTTCGATTTTTCATAAAATGCAGGTCAGGGTGAAGATTAAGGTGGTCACGGGTACTCCCAGTGGTGCTGTGGCGGCTGAAGCTAGATGGAGCGGTTCCCATTGGGTCATTCTGGACAAGTAATTAAACATCAAAAAGTATTTCTTTTTTCTGAGCTAATTTAGTTGACTGCAAATATGTTTTCTCATTTCTTCCATGCATGCCCTCTGGATGAGGTCATTGGCTTTGCGTATTTGACGTTGGTGGTGACCTCTTCTACAAATTCTTTGGCAGCAAATTGGCTGTGTTTTACTACTCAACAGCTGATTAGCCATACTTGAGAACCATATTTTAGCCAATTGAATGAGGATAATCTTTCAATTGATATATGCTATGCTTTGTATAGCCTCTATTATTGTCTCGTGCACCATATAAATCAAGTAATAGTAGAAATGTCCGAATGTGTTAAAAGGGAGTGTGTTGTCCTCTTATTGCCTATCAATAAACTGAGAAAGCAGCCTATAACATTGTTTTCCCACTACTCTTTGCTGGGTCGAGTGAACATTTTAACTGATGAAGTAGATGATATTTGTAAAGGGTGTTACATATTTGAAATTCGAAGAGGTATTCCCTTTACTAGGATTTTGATTGAACAACTAAGCGCTTAACTCCCGGCAGAAATAAGTAGTAGAATTTTTCGGAGCTGCATAGACAAATAATAAATATATGAGAAATTTGCTGATGGAATACCTTACGTTGTTGTTGAGACAGGAAATTAAAGCAAGAGGTAAAGCATTGCATGGATGAACTCAACTGTAGCATTGTGGTAATGAATGGGTCACAGGCAAAAATCCTCAGGCTTAACTTAGGGTCTTCAGATGAACTCCAAACTCCTTTTTTCTCTGCTACTTCTTCACCGGGCATTGAAATTGGAAAGCTAAAAGGCAGACGATTGAAGCATTCTACCCCAGCGAGTAGCCCTGAGGAAGAAGGTACTTCTGTTACTAGAAACATAGGAGTAAATTCAGTGTCAAGTTCTGATTCGACGAGTTCTCTTTTCTTAGTCTATGAACAAAACCCTCTGTACGAGGGCAAGGGCCCAGAGAAAAAAACATACAAATCGATCAACGAACCAAAAAATTTTAACGTGCAGCCACCGTTATACTTTGATTTTGAAAGAGATCGTTCTCCCCCTTCATGGACACGTCCAACATCGTCTGTGGCCAGTGATAACAAGACTATATTTTGGATTCCACAAAACCACATTGTAGAAGAGAAGTTTCAGAAAACTAAAAACAACAATGTTATCCTAAGAACCAAATCTCCAACTTCGAAAACTTTACTTGAGAATTTTATACGTTGTGATCAAGAGATGAGGACAAATGAACATGAGTTTGACCAAGCTCAAAGTAGAAGTTATGTCCCCCACTCCGGCATCAGAGATAATTCCATTCCTGTGGGCAGAACAACCTCTGTACCTCCCCCCTTATGCTCACAGTGTCAGAATAAAGCACCTGTATTTGGAAAACCTCCAAAACGCTTTTCTTACAAAGAGATAGAGGAAGCTACTGAGATGTTCTCAGATGTTAACTTTTTGGCTGAGGGTGGATTTGGTGTGGTCCACAAAGGAATACTTAAAGATGGCCAGGTTGTTGCAGTGAAACAGTTGAAGTTCGGTGGTTCTCAAGCAGATATAGATTTCTGCAGGGAAGTTCGGGTTTTGAGTTGTGCACAACACAGAAATGTTGTCTTGTTGATAGGATTTTGTATAGAGTGCAATTTGAGGATATTAGTCTATGAGTACATATGCAATGGATCCTTGGACCTCTACTTATATGGTATTTACTAACCTTTATTTCGAACACTTCTTTAGTGTCCTTTCTCTCTTTCTGGCTTTGTATTTTATGTTTGAATGTTCTATCCAACAATCAATGAGAGTTCACGTAGTGTACCATTTGATTAACAGGGGATGTGAGTATGTCTTTGGATTGGAACTCACGCTTAAAGATAGCAATTGGAGTTGCACGAGGCTTACGCTACCTTCATGAAGATTGTAGAGTTGGCTGTATAGTGCACAGAGACCTTCGACCCAAAAATATCCTCTTAACCCATGACTTTGAACCTCTAGTAATTTACTGGCCCCTTCCACATTTTTTTTCAAAAACTTGACTCTCAATTAGTCTTTTTCACATGTTAAACGATAATGCTTCACAGATCAAATAAAAATAACTGTTGTTAAACTTAGTCGTTTACCATTCACGTAGGTGGCTGATTTTGGGCTTGCAAGATGGCACTCAGAATGGAATATAGATACTGAAGATCGCGTTATAGGAACTTCAGGGTATTTTTCCTCTTTTACGCATGTTATTATTTTTTTCATCAACGTATGGAAATCTTAGTTTTGATTCTAATCAAGGTTACCTTGCATAAACTAGGTATCTTGCACCAGAGTATCCTGACGCTGGAAACCTTACATATAAAGTAGACGTATATGCATTTGGAATTGTATTATTGGAGTTAGTAACAGGTAGAAGAATTAGGGAGTTGGAACAGTTCAATGGACACTCATATCTTACTGAATGGTTTCACCCTCTACACATGTTAGAGCCCAGTCATATCTTACAAAACGTTCGATCACTCAAGCCAGGCTTCGATTCTGAGGAGTCATTGGAATTTAATCTTCAATTGCAAGCCATGGCACGAGCTGCTTCGTTATGTCTACGTGTGGATCCTGATGCCAGACCCCCAATGTCAAAGGTCTGATTTGCTTGGGTTCTTTAATAAAAATCTGTTGCTTAATTGAGAAACTCCTTTTAAATATATTGTAAACTCCTGTTTTTTAACTTTTAGATCCTGAGAGTGCTGGAAGGGGGTGATCCAATTCGTCCTATGGGTTTAGACATCAATTCGGTTGGTAACACAAGTGGTCATTTAAGTGGTTTGAAGTCGCACTGTACTCCACCTCAAGGTACAATAAGTCATTCTCGTAGACTATCACATTGATCATTCCTTCGGCTCTTGGCTAGCTAGAGAATCTATTGTTGGCAATATAGTTCTGTCTGTGAGCTGCATGGGATCAATTGTCCTTTTGAAGCGTGGGCCTCTCTCCTGCACTTACAGAAACTTGCATACAAGCACAGCACTTGGTGCTAAGAACAAAGCAAGAAATCATTATCTCTTCCTTTGTCATTAAAAAATAGAAACTTGACAATTAGTTTGCTTTCTATATTTTTGCCATTACATTATCTATGTTGTCCATTTGCATTTCCTTGGTGGTTATACTTATATCTGTATATACCCATAAAGAAAAGGGAAAGAAAGACGCTAGTTGGCTTTCATCTTTTATTTTTTTGTCATCCTCTCAACGTAGTTAAATGGCAGTGCTCCATACAATCAATGTCATTTGTTCCATAGAAACAAAATAATTTTCTTTTTTTAATTAGAAATTGACTAGCAGCTAACAGTTTAATTATTGCCTATAAAAAAAAGTTTAATCATCTAAAATACTGAACTGATTTTAATAAAGAAAAATGCTAAATCCCGAGTCACAATCCGAAAAAAGTCACAACTCACTTTTTGAATATTCTAGTTGCAATACATATCCAACCTATCACCTAGAGGTTTCCCTTTGCTGAAACAAATTTCATGACCTTTTCCACCCTTAAAAATAGTTCTTAATTCCTCCCATCACCCCACGAAACCAAATAAAAATTCTAACTAAATATCTAAGTATCATACATACTAACATAAAAATTACCTTGGAATGATCGCGAATATCTGAAAAAGATTAGTTTGATTCTAACGTGTATATACCCACGTAACCCACGCTCCATTGATTAATTATTTAACTACTATTAAGAGAATGTCTACACTGGTTCTCTGTTTGAAACTTTGAATATCCCGTGTGATCATACGGGCATACATATTTAAGAGGGGGTTAAAAAATAAAGACATGTTACCAAATTTATCATAGACCCGGATTCGTTGAATATTATACAAGATAGTATTTTTATTAAAATATATCATCATATAAGTATTAATTTAAGGCATATTTTAAACAACGACTATGCTGTTTTGCATAAAACCCATCACTCAATTGTTATCTAAATATGACGGCGGAAAAAAAGAATCTCCTAAACGGTTTGCCAAGTTTTTCTTGTTTTGAGAAAGTTGCCTAGATGAAAAGTGGGACTTATAAATGTTTACAAGTTCTAATAAATTTGAAGAACTAGTAAAAAATATATTAAGAATGTGTTATGAATATTTTTTACTATACCAATAACAAATAAGTGATAGGGAGGTAATATTAATTGATGACATGTGAAGCATAGTCGTTGGTATCTGAAAACCTGATTGTGTAGTGAAGAAAAGCATATACAGTCCAGCAGGTCCAGCGGAATTGTTTAACTACCTCGTCCATTGATGGATACACAAATTACATTATATTATATTACACAAATTAATAAAGATCTTGGACCATGCCAGTCTTCCAATCTGGCAGAATGAATAGTGAACGAGCACCACAAACCTGGAAGAGAGGAAGGAAAAGAAAAAGCAGAATGAGATCCTGGTGGGATTGGGCCGGGCGAAGCCCATCATCAGTTCCTCCCATTGGTCCGGCCCGAAGAGAAGCTACTATCGGAGACAGAAGGCAACGAGTCAGCATCAGAAGCAATGCGATGGTGAATACGACTCATGGATTCAGAAACGCTCCAAACCTTAACCGACTTATCCAAACTCCCACTGTACAAAATCCAACGGCGGTCATGGTCCCCTCTGGCGGCGGATTCACGGTCCTCCTCCACGGCGAGGCACTTGACAGGACCGTCGTGGCCCGTGAGAACCGACACGCACGTGTGAATAACCCCCTCCCTTTTCCACACGCATATGGTCTTATCCGCTGAACCGCTGAACACTAAAGTCCCCGCGGCGGAGAGGCACAGCACAGCGAGCTTGTGCCCCTTCAAAACCCCACCGTG
Source organism: Psophocarpus tetragonolobus (assembly GCA_037954015.1). Classification (NCBI taxonomy): domain Eukaryota; kingdom Viridiplantae; phylum Streptophyta; class Magnoliopsida; order Fabales; family Fabaceae; genus Psophocarpus; species Psophocarpus tetragonolobus. The sequence goes on along the minus strand of CM075695.1, from coordinate 2,435,353 downwards.
CGCGAACTGCTTGTCACGCTCCCAAAAATTGACCAACCCGTCGGAGGCGCCGCAGTACACCATGGAGCCCGTCGCGTCCACCGCCAGCGCCGTCACCGCGCACTCCTGCTTCAACAGCGTCTTCACCGCCGCGTGCTTCAGCCCCTTCCCTCGCACCTCCCGCCGCCACACCTTCACCGTCCCGTCCGCTGACCCCGAATACATCACTCCCTGATCGCCGCACACCACCGCGTTCACCGCGTCTTCGTGCGCGTGGATCGACTCCAAACATTTCGAGTCCGAAATCCTCCACACCTTTATTGTCCTGTCCCACGATGAAGAGTATAGATACGTTTTGTCTTCTGAAAGACTTAAACACGACACTGCATCCGAGTGTCTGATCCACAGCGCTGTTTTGTGTCGTCGAACCTGCAAATTATATAACATCATTTCATCATCAATCCCTAGATATTTTTCATCTACAAAATCAAACAACTTTCTTTCATATATACAACCATAAGTTAAGTTACTATCTCAGTCTAATTATTACTGTCACTTCAAATTAATATTTATATTTGTATTTTTTAATATAAAACAAGATAATATTCAAAATGTGGTTTTTTGTTTTAATGCAAAAATAAAACATTTTAATATAAAATTATTTATAAACTGAGAATTATTTTTCATAAAAAAGACTTAGAATTAATTTATAATATTAACATAGAAACGAAAACAGAATTAAACATGTAAAATTGTGTTACATACAATGTAATGGTAAAGATAATTTTAGGATGAAATGAATTACTTAAATTGATTTGACTTGTTTAGAAAAAATATTGAAGTTTTAAATTTAGATGTAATTGTAAAAAAATGGCTGTGAAAAATTGTGTAATGGTGAGTAGATATTGTTAGTGTGGAACCTCGACGTAGTTGCTGGGCTTAATGGAGCTCTTGAAGATGTCTTTGAGCGTTGGCAAGGTGCCGGCGCGTTTGTGGACGCTAGGGTTCTTAGGAGAGACTTTCCAGACGCGGATTTTGCCATCTTGGTGACCAGTGAAGATTTTGTTAGCAGAGAGTATTATGGTTTTGACCAAACCGCTGTTCGATTTGAAGCCGGAATATTCCTGAAGATTCTTCCAGACACGAATGTTCTTGCTGTCGGAACCGGTGTACAAGAGATCACCGGAAGCGGCAAGAGAATAGATGTGTCCCTCTTCGCGGACAAGGGAACCGACGAGCGCGTTTTGCGGGATGTTGGTGTCGTCAACTTGGGACCATTGAGGTTTCGAAAATGGAGAGCTGGCTGTCTGGTTCCAGGGCGACATCATCATTGGCGACCCTTCGCCGCTTAACTTTCCCTGGTCGTAGAAGTATGGGCTCATCGGTGATGCCGCGCTGCTTCTTCTCATTGTGTACTCGTCGTCCGTTAGTGACTCCATGGTCGTCGACATTCTCGGTTCCGATTGCATGAACTGTGGACGTCCTGCGTTTTCGCCAAACATCCTTATAATTTATTTATTTATCTTGTCTCTCTCTCCTCCTCTGTATCTTTTATGTTGTTTGTTTCTTTTCATTCACCATGGAGCAGAACAAACGCTTGCGGATTTGATCTGCTGCCGGGAGAAGAGGGATGATTTGATAGGGTTGCAACTTGGAAGACAAAGTGAGAATGCCAATGAGGTTAAAGAGTGTCGGAATTTGTCGGGGATGGCTCAGGCTCTCCTTAGGAGAGAGACCGATGTATAAAACTATATATATACCGCTCCCAACTGATGGTGCATATCATTGCGTCAATTCTGTTTCGACACGTACCAAATATTCTTCTTTGCCTCCCACTCTTTTCGTAAATATAGTCATGCTTTTTCTGGTTCAATCTTTGCCATTTCTTCACCCTTCATCGCCTTCATTTGTTCTCTTTTTCTTTATTATAAGGCTATTTTAGGATTAGGCGATACACGGGGATGTTAATATATTTGTGTATGGGATCAATGAACCCTTGTTTTTTAATATTTCATTGGTATGTGAATTGCAACTAACTAACTAACAAGCTATGATGAATCACATGATTGCCTGCAGTCACGTACTCAGCAACTTATTGTAATTTTCAAATCATGACTGGACACTCATATTTTATCTCAATTCATCAAATTTAATTCAAACATTGATTTAATATATCAATAATCTACTATTAATTCATCCCTGTTGATATTAAAGTAAAATGAGCATGCCATATTCAAATGCGCATTTTTTAATGCACGATTTTCAAGAAGGATTTTAAATCAATAACTTATCTTTTAAAAGATTTACTATTAAAATAAGATTTGTAATAAATAAAAGATGTGCACGCACATTTGTGTAGTATAAATAAAGGTAAAGGAAAATGAGTATTCATATTTTCGTAATGTGCATTGTTGTTTTCCTTTAGTTAGTATATATATTTTATATTTTCTAAATCTGCATGCTCATTTTATTAATTTTGTATTTTGTTTGGAAGAATTTTATCGTTTTTAATTAATTTTTAGTAATTTAATACTTTGTCATATTTTATTTTTATAATATTTTTAAATATAAAAAACAATCAATAAAGATGTCGAGAGAATACTTGGTGTTCTAAAATCTCAATTCCGTTAGTTGGTATAAATACACTATATTCCTTAAATGTACATGCTCATTTTTATTAACTATGCATTTTGTTCGGTTATCATTGAAGTATTCTATCATTTTCAATTAATTGTTAGTAATTTAACACTTTGTCATATTTTAATGTTACAATATTTTTAAATATAAAAAAGTGGCAAGAAAAGATGTCGAGAGAGCACTTGGTGTTCTACAATCTCAATTTGCAATTATTTATGATTCATCGTGTAATTGGGACATGAATACTATGAAGAATATAATTCTCACATGTATTACATTGTATAACATCTTTATTGAAGACAAACAAGATACATTAAATGAAAATGTTGATGTTGATTACGATCATATTAAAGAAGAAATTTCAAATGTATGTCATGTGCTCCTCATGACTTTGTTGCGTTCTTGTAAACAAAACGTTATATGCATACAAAAGGTATTCATCAACAACTTCGAACAGACTTGGATATTTGTTGGAACATATTTGAGAACGTTTCCGCAACAATGATGATTAAATTTAATTTTTCATGCTCAATACAAATGTTAGTATTTTTTATTTCAATGTTATCATTAATGTTAACATTAAATTATCTTTATTTTAAATATAATTTTATTTATTTTAACTTTTTGTTTTTTTATTAATTTAATTAATAATTAATTTTACCTTTTAAAATAAATTTAATATTTTATCAAAAAATAAATTGTAAATAAAATTAAATAATGGAATCCGATATAGGAGTTATACAAAATATTTTAAGATCATAAATATGAGATCTTCCATTAGAAGAAAAAAAATATAGAAAAGATCTTAAACCATACATGGCATTGTAGGCCTACAAAAAAGTGTTATAAGATCTAAAAAGAGATTTAGGGAAAGATGTCTTAAGTTCGGTGTACTCGGTGATAAAATGGTTAGTATAATTGCTCATTAACCACATGACAACCCACTTTCCTGGACACATAGTCTAAGAAAAATTGTTACATTATTTCGGACCATCACATTATTTATAGTTCTATACTATTAGTCGGTTAGTCTCCAAACAATCCACCCTACATAAGTCACTTCTCATTTATGAAATGCTCATGTCTCAAGCGCTATGTACCTCTAGGTAGTTTATACCCGAGCCCCACTAACTCATTGCCCAATCCCCCAACCAACCCACTATAATAAACACATCAAATCATGTAACTTGTGTTTCCTACCCCTTGTCAAAATGCCTGTTTCATCCATAACCACCACTCTCTATCACTTATCAAGACTCATTTATATATGTAATCCCAACTGCCTTATCTCATCTTAATATCCACGTCTTGAGATCTGTGGGATACTCGTACCTCAGGGTGTATAAATGTAATGGTCCAACTTGCGAAACCCGTATTTAAACGATCTGGATAAGTTTGATCTGCCAAAATAAATTGATTTTTTTAAGGGTTTTTATTTGAACTGTGAAACCCATGAACTTAATAGGATGAACTGGTCTGCCAAAATAAATAGAATTCTTTTAAGAGTTTGTATCTGACCTCGGAACTCGTGAACTTAATAAATTGGCTCATGAACTCGCACATACACATATATTTTTAAAAATAATAAAAAATTATAATATTTTTTAAACTAATTAAACCATAATATATCATACTAATTGTTATATCATTATTTATAATAATAAAAAATACAAAATATTTTCATACTAAAAGTCTAAAATATCACTATTTAAAACAAAAAAAGTCAAAACATTAACACAAACTAATAATCCAAATGATAAATTTATCCCTTTAAATGTATTACAAGCCAAACCCATGAGCATACAAAGTTAACCAATGAAGTCTGCGAGTTTCATAGACCGAATTCAAAATTTTCCCACAATTCTAATTCTTTTAAAAAAATGTCTAAAACCCACACAGGGTTGGGAGGCCTGTAGACTCGGGTCCATATATACCCATCCTTAACTGCGTCCAAGAATACCTATAAATACCCAGGCACGATCAGAGGTCAAGCAATGAAGTCACACCCTAAAAAATATTGATGCTCTTAATCTAGATATTCTATCATCAGAAACACCCTAAAAATATTGGATTTGAGAACATATTCAACTAATGCAACATATAATTATTTGATTGGTACAATTTATAAAATAAATTAATAAAATAATTATATATACATATTTATTAGTTAGTTTATAAATGACGTGATGATATAAAATTACATAATAATTTCTCACATTATATAGATGTCGTTTAGAGAGATTGGCCACATGGAAGGAGGTTAGTTGAGGACACATGGCAAAAGAGGTTGTTTTTAGACTTAGCACTAGCATAATACAATAACAATATGGACAAGGGTATATGTCTTTGCTAAATTTTATTGGTTATATTGCTTACCAAAAAAAAAATTATTCGTTATATATGATATTTTTGGTTTTTTAATTAATAGAATTGTAAGTGTGTACATTTATTATTCTCATAAATTTAAATAAATATTTTTGTTCATTTTAAATAAGTCTTTAAATGTTTTGAAATATTTTTTAATTGTATAAAATGTCTCTTTTTTCTATGAATCCCACAAGTTTCTTGGAAGTATGAGAGATGCATCCATGCTACAATCACCACTATGATACAACAAATTAAAACCTAAAATGCATCCTTCATCTTCTGAGCACACTCCCTGATAGCACATAGATGAGTAAGAACCCTAACGACAATCATAAGAAAGCTAACACAAGCTAGGTCTACAAACGTAATGGAAAGGGAAAATATTCATTCATTGTCCAAAACAGAGAATACAAGGTTCTCAAATAGAAATTCAGATAGGGCCTAAAAGAGAAATAAAAACCAAAGAAACAACATAATAATAAGATTGGGCTTTAAATATAGTCATCCATCCAGATAGGGGTGCGAATAGCACGTTTAAACCTAACATTACTCTCCCCTGGTGGCCCAACCTTGTCCTCAAGGTTGTTGAACACATGTACACCTATTATTGGACCCATAATAGAGACACAAATTGCGCTTGTTGTAAATGAACTAGATGAGTCGAGACAAGCATCCACAAACTGTGGGTGAAGAAACGTATCATAGTGGATAGTAACTGGTGAGGCTATCTCCAAGGATGCATTCTTCTGCAGAATTTGATCAAGTAAGGGTGCGTCTCTCTACAGCTCATGATTGAATGACTCAGCAACACCCATGTGGCTTAGGTTATGAAGCGATGGCATGGATCATGTATATAGTGAACGATTCAAATGCTAAGAGCACTTCATCTAACGGTAAGTAGTGAAATCGTGTTTCTCCATTGATTGCTTCAACGAGATGACTTGACGTAGCACCCAAGGAAGCGTCTTGGCCATTATCAAAAGGAAGCTAATGCGAGCCACGTGGCGCTAGTGTGGGGAACAATGTCATATCTAAAGGCAACGACTAAGATTAGGTTTGTTCACATCGAATGGACGGTGTAGATGGAAGGATATAAGAGGTTGGAGTTAAAGAAACTATTGTACTTGGGTTCCCTTTATCAAAGCTAGAATTTTCATCAATTGGAGAGAAAGAGATAGATGAGTTCTCCCACGTGGTGCTGACTTGGGGAGAGGGAAGGTGAAATGGCATCACGGGCAGTGCCACACCTTTATAACATCGGATGAGGGACAACTTGTAAGTCACTTGCTCGATTCTCTCAAGTACTCGATGCCCAAAAAACCTTCGTGCAAGCTTTTGTGAGGTGCATTGCACCACCAAACACTGCCTGTAAGATGTCAAGAGAAACCACACATAGTCATCCACAGAAAGGTAAGCTCCATTTTTTCTTATTAGCTTGAACCTCCATGCTCTAGCAAGTGATGTGAATGTTCTTCTTTAAGATATTTAAGACAATTTTCCTTTCATGCAAGAACATAATTAGCAGAAATTGGCGGAGCTCCTCGTACAAAGCTTGAAACAGTGTCATCCTGATGATCAAGTTATAAGACATGTTGAACCAAAGCTTTGCTAGATGCAAAAAATTGAACCAAAGTCGAGGGTGTTTGCTGCAGAAACAACACAAATACGTTTTGAGACTGAATTTACCACTTCAGATTGACCATTAGTCTCTAGATGGTAAGAGTTATTGAATTATAACTTCGTCATTTCTATCTTAAACAATTCCTTTCAAAATTGACTAAAAAATAATCGATCTCTATCCTATGTGATGTTTTTGGGGACCCCATAGAGGCAAAAAATCTCAACTGAGAAACAAGTGACAATATCCTTAGTGGTGAAGTGCTTTGGTAAAGCGATAAAGTGGACTGATCTACTAAGACTATCACATACCACCCAAACAACAGTGTGACCGAAAGAGATTGGAAGGTTCATGATAAAATCCATTGTGATAGAAGAGGTTATAACAATCCTTTCTTTTTGGTAGTCTTGTCTTATTCTGCTGGCACACAGAGCAATGTTGGACAAAATGTTTCATGGCAATGTAGAGGTTAGGCCACCGAAAAGGAGCTACGAGACGAGTCATTATGGGTTTCACTCCAGAGTGCCCTATAGAAGAGGTATTGTGGAATTCTTGCAACAATGTGGACCATTAGTCATTAAGATCCAGGATGAATAGTCGCCCCTTAACAAGGAAGAAACCATCTTAAACAAATGATATAATCTCTCCATTGGGCCCTTTAACGTAAGACTTGATTATGGACTGGCCTTCTGAGGTGTAAAAATAGGCACAAACTTGTTGCAGCAAGCATGGGATTGGTGTGGAAGTTAAGCTCATCCACAGAAACTCTCCTTCACCATCTTGTCGAGAAATGGCATCATCTAATTTGTTACATAGCCTTGAAGTTTATAAATCCATTTTTGCTGTTTTAGGGTCTATATGAGTTAGGACATCATATTTCTTATACTCTGTGAGTTTGTGTAAATTACAATTTTTTTGCAAATAAGGTACTAACGCCAGTTTTTTATGGCTTTTATGACAATGAATAATTCCCTCACATATGCTGATGATGCCTGCATTCAAGGGCCTAGACACTTGCTGAAATAGGCTAAAGGGTGGCCTTGTTGGATGAATATCACACCAATGGCTGACGCTGAAACATCTGTTTCAATGGACAACAGTTTCTCAAAATCAAAGAGGGTCAAGACTAGAGCAGTGGTTATTATTCTTTTCATCTTTGTAAAGGCTTTTGCTGCTTCAATATTCCATGTAAATTTCATTGAACACAAAAAATTGGTGAGAGGAGTGGCGTATTGTTTAATGAAATTTTTTGTAAAAGTCGGTGAGTTTTAAGAAACCTCTGATTTCGCGAGTGAATGAGGCTCTGGCCATTGTAGGATAGCCTGAATTTTGTTTGAACCTGGACAGACCCGTCCTAGGTTAGGTCGAAAGAGGTCATTCATAATGGATTGAGAGGTAAAAGGAGAATTTGTGAGACCAAATGGCATTACAAGAAATTCATAATGGCCATCGCAAGTTGTGAAAGTCGTCTTGTGAGTATCCCTAGGGTAACCCTAATCTCGTGATACCCTTATCTAAGATCCAATTTGGATAAAATTGTTGCATGTCCTGGTTCATCAAGTAGTTTGTCAATAGTTAGGATAGGAAACCTATCCTTTATTGTCACTAAGTTAAAAGCCCTCTAATGAACACAAAATTTCCATGTGCCATCTTTTTTTCTTAACCAATAAGACTGGTGAAGAGTGGTGGTTGTGGCTAGGTTGAATGATTCCCTATGTTAACATGTTGTTAATTGTAGTGGTCATGGTGTCATTTTGGGAATGTGGGTATCTGTAGGGCCGAATAGTAATAAGGATTGTGTTTGGAAGTAGGTTGATTTGGTGGTCATGTAGACAAAATTTTGATTGGTTAATAGAGAGGAGGAAGAAAGTGGAGATTGAATGGGTGTGCATAGATTGGCAAAGTTGGTTGAAAGAGACGGGTATTGGGTTTAGAGAATAAGAGCTAGTAAGGGTAATCCAATTGTTTTGGTGTTGGAAGGATAATGTTGGGACAACAAAGTCAATAGAGACTCTGCCCAAGGTAGATAGCCATTCCAAACCTAGAACCATATCAATGACTTCAATAACGAACAAATAGGTTGGAATTTGAAAATTTTGATTTCGTATAGAAAAAAGGACATTTGCATAGTAACCAACATAAGCTAATTGGGCTCCATTGCCCACTATAACTGAAAAATTGGGAATAGGTGAACCAGTAATTGAAGATGTGTGGCAAGGCGAGATTGGAGTATATTGTGTATACTGCTTGAGTCCAATAGGACCATTACTTCCAAATGAACAATACAACCTTTAAATTTAAGTGCCTTCGGGGAATGGTGACCAAAAACAACTTGTGGGGATAAGTGAAAGTGGATGATATTATCCAAGTCTGGGGGTCATCATGAGAAAAAATGGGTTTGTCCTCATTTGGTCAATCATCTTCCATTAACAACAAAAACCTTCCATTGGCACATTTATGTCTAGCTACAAAATTTTCGTCGCAGTAGTAGCACAAGCCCAAAGCTCGACACTCTTGCATATGAGCAGATGTAATTTTTTTTATGGGAAGTGGTAGGTGATGGGTTAGGTTGTTCATAGTAGTGGCTTGCAGAAGTTGGGGCTTGGCTAATGAAGGGGTAGGGTTGGAGCAAAAACCTCTAAATCGAGAATCCTTAAGTTTGTCTTCCACTAGTTTAGCTAACCCAATGGCTTGTGGCATAGTATAAGGGTTCAAAATGGTTAACTCAAGGCTAATATTTGGGTAAAGACCAAACACAAAGCAGTTAAGGATGGCTTCCTTTGATAGGTTGTATACTTTGTTACACAAGTGCTTAAAAGTTGTTTGATACTCACTAATAGACCCCGTTTGTGGAAATTGAAGAGTTCAACCTAGTGATTGATGTAGGAGGACAGTCCAAAATGTTGGTAAACTAGTTGAATGGGCCTCCACGCATATAAAAATTTATCATGGACAAACGTTGATCTGGTGGAATCTGATAAAACTAAAAAAATCGTTCAGCCTGAAAAAGTTAATGCAAAGGTTCAGATCCATCAAAGGAGCTAAGTTGGAGTTTGGAAGGGCGAATAAGGGAAGAAAGGTATGGTGGAGGTGGGTATGGGGGAGGTGAGGGATAATTGTTGTATGGCCATGAGATATGAGGAAAGGGTTAGGTTGAGATACATAGGGTGTATAAGTGGTGCTGATAGGGGTTATATGAGGTGGGTTTTTGGTGAATGGGAAAATGGTGAAGATAACGTCATATTGACATATTGAAGGGTAAAATGAGGGGGTATTAGTGGTGGAAATGTGATTGGGTGAAGGAATAGGAGGTACTTGACGGTGAAGTTGGTCTTGGAGGCCAACAATGGCTGCTTAGAGGGCATCCTGACGGTGAAGTTGATGGATCTCTTGTGCTTGTTGTTGAGAATCCAGTTTATCTTGAATGGCTGATAATTTCTCAGTGAGGGATATTAAAGGATAAGAAATTTCCTTATCGTTTTTTTAGGGAGGCATGATGAACAAATGAAAACACCAATGATAGCACACAGACTAGTAAGAACCCTAAGGACAATCACAAGAAAGCTAACAACAACTAGGTCTACAAATGTAATGGAAAAGGAAAATATTCATTCATTGCTTAGAACAAAGAATACAAGGTTCTCAAATAGGGTAACTTCAGATAAGACCTAACATAGATAGGACCCAAAAGAGAAATAAAAGCCAAAGAAACAACATAATAGTGAGAATGGACTTTAAATATAATCGTTCATCCAGATGGGGATGCGAATAGCATATTTCAGCCTAACATTCTCACTTCCAGATTGGGTGCGAGTGATATTCACTAAGAGACCTGTTTGGTTGAATAATAGCAATAACTAAAGATAATTTTTTCTCCATAATTTGAAATATATATATATATATATATATATATATATATAAACATTTATTTAAATTTATGAGAATGATAATATTGATAACATGCTCCAAATCTTGCGATGATATTGGTGTAAAAAAGTATCAAAACCTAAAAAATTTACTAAAAACGGTAGACTTCTACAAAATAAATATATTTTAAATTTATGTTTTTCAAATTATCATTGTCGTTAATGTTATTTTTTTCTATTTATTAATTGTTTAACTGAAAAAAACATTATATAATGTTCAAATACTTTTTAATTTGAATTTTATATTGTATTGGCGGAAACCAAAATATTACGGTGGCAGCAAACTGCGAAATCCAAACTTTGTTAATAAAGATGAAGCTTTGCTTAATTATTATTAAACCCTTTTATAAATCATTAAAATTTTGTTGTTAAAGAAATTACATAGAATATTAGGGGTGTTCACGAGTTGGGTTGAGTCGGGTTTAGGAAAACCTAAGACCAACCCAATTACAACTTATCGGGTTGGATTGAGTTTTTGTTTTTTTTTTCTCGTCAAACCCAACCCAACCGAACCCGTCATTGGATAAGTTTGGTTGGGTTGGGTTAGTTGGATCACCATTTAAAAAAAACAAAGAATAAATTTAATATTTAAAACTTTTTTATATATTTTTTATGATATTTTTTTAAAAGAATAGAATATATCATTGTTTAACATAAAAATAAACAATTAACTTTGATAATGTAATGAATCAATTCTCATAAAAGTTTAAACTATCGTCTGATCAGGTTGGGTTGAGTTTCACCAAATCTAAAAAAAACTCAACCTAATCACTTTAGGTTGGATTGGATCATGGGGTCACCCAACCCAATGAACATCCCTATAGAATATATATTAAATATTCTCTTGTCATCCGACGAAATGACCTAATTCTATATAATCTTACCAAGACAACCACTTCCCCTTAACATAGGAATAACAAAAAATACCCTCATTATATCTCAGATATTTGGACAACTTAAACATACATAGACACCGTTTCGAAGAGATTATAATATAAGAGCTTATTCAATAAGAGTTTTTTACATACGAACTTATAGTATAAACCCTTAAAAAGAGGGAGAGAGAGGGAGAGGGAGAGGGAGAGAGGGAGGAGAGAGAGATAGAGATAACGAGGGTGAGGGAGAGAGGTAGAGAGAAAGATTCAATAACAAATTTTAATCATGAGAAAGACAAAAAGATGTGAGAGATAGAGTCAAAAGAAGTGCAAATTTTTAATATGCTTAAAATAACCTTTTTCAAAAAGTTACTTTAAATAACTTATTCAAATAAGTGTAAAGCAACTTATAATCTTATATAAATGTTTTTATAAATTTATTGTATAAATACTTTTATGATAAACCATAAATAAATTCTAAATCCTTTTTTAAATGCTCTGGGCTAGGTTTCCTTAAAAAAAAACAGTCGTTCTTTGATTAGTGTAAAAAGAAAATGAGCCACTTAGGATTTTCATTAAAGACTTACCTACAACAACTAATAAACACATTTTACACGCCTGAATTATTATTAATAAACCATGCTGCAAGCAAGCACGTTCATTTTTCCGGCGGGGAGCCCATCTTGAAGAGTTACAAATTTAATTTGCTATATTAATTATAGACAAATTGTAGCAGCCAAATTAAACCATCACATGAAGTGATGCATTTGTATTATAAAGTACACCTTGTTTTATCAAAACGTTATGTAGGCAGAATATCAAATTGAAAGTAGAGCGTTTTGTCTTCCTCATATGTTAAGTGACATTCCTTGGTGTACGAGTTTTATTTGGATGGGACAATGCCATTTTGCTATCACCTATCAGGTAGGGACATATGCACATTTTGTGATGCAACTGTATGCATGGACCCTGAAACAGTGAAACCATGTGACATTCTATCGACTACTACAAGGTCTGAGACAGACAAGAATGAAGCTTATTTTCTCGGCTATTTGAACTATGAAAGGTAGTATTTTAAAAAAATTATCATTTTGATTAAAAATTACAATCATAATATAAGTTGACTCAAACTCGTCACATCATTAAACATATGGTATAAAACACGTCTAACGATTAAGTATGTTTTGTCATGTGATAGAAACAAGTTTAAGTTTGATAGTCTGTATTTATAATAATGATAAATGTAATATTTTTATTATAAAATAATTTTATTAAAATTTATTATAATTATTTATTGTTATTTTATCAAATTATATTTATAATTATTTATCATTTTTTATCATATAATATAATAATTATTTATAAAATTAATTTTTTAAATACTATAAATGGTTAGATTTATTTGTGCCATGTTGCAAAATATACTAGACCATTAAACATGTTTACAAAAAATATCATAAACAATCAGACTTGTTTACGTCACATGACAAAACACGTCTGACGTTCAAACATGTTTAGTGTAATACACTTGATGGTAGGATATGTTTGGATCAAAATAGACCATGTCTTATGTGTTTGGATTAAAATAAACCATAATCATAATTTTTGGGTTGACACAACAAAATGATAATTTTTTAAAAAACTACCTTCATGAATAAAAAGCCTATTTTCTCATTCCTTTACTGAGGTGGAATTACTGGCTAACATTCCAAAACTTGGATGTTGGTGAAAGGAACAATGATAGATCCTCTGTAACAACCATCCTTATACCGTGACTTAATTTTAACTTAATTATTGACTTCCTCCCCTCTCAACTATCTAACTATTTTATTAACTTATCTTACGTTGTCCAGCAACTAGACGTATGTTAAGTAAGACTAAAATTTTAAGCAATGAATTTTATTCATTAAGTATACATTTAGAAAAGATTATAATATGTTTTATAAATTATAAACTGATTTGAAAAAATGAGTTGTATGTTTGAAAATTTAACTTATATTTAAAACAATAACATTAATTATTTTTAACAACTTTTTAATAAATTTATCAAAACAAAAATCATTTTTAATTATAATGATTCGATTATTCATATAATTTACTACTAAAATAATCTAATTTTTTAAACTTTTCTAAACTTTCCTATCTTATTTGTGGCTATCCTTGAATCCTATTTAAACCGTATGCCCAAAAATCCAGCCAATAATAATTAATGATCCTGAACTTTCCCCTAATTAAGGGAATGGATTGATTTTATTATGGTAAACAACAATTGCAATGATCCTGAGCTATAAACTACATATTTATGTAAAAATTTGACGTAGATAAAAACTTATTTAATGGAAACCAAACATGCTGTAAATAGGGAATGACCCAGCCCTCCGCAAGTAAAGGTTTCTACTTTCTTCTCTTGTTCAGCAAAAGAAAAGCAACTTTCTTCCCTCAACATTGTGGCTGCCTTAAAATAGTTTAAAAGGGATAAAGAAAAAGAAAAAGAAAAAGAAGACGAATCATACAACTTTATTTTGGATGGTCTTTGCTAACTGCTAATAAATAGAGCAAAACCTAACTATAGACAGGTTGCGGTTGGTGATTTCATCAGTCCTTAGCAATAACAATTGACACACCTGTGTTGTAACTAAAACAGAAACATTATTGGTTTGTCATCTTTGTCTCCATACAATGCATTGCACATTTAGAGGTTTCGTTTATCTTTTTTCATAGAACTTCTCAAAAGCTAAACATCCAAATATATATATAGTTCGCAACGTATAAAAAACAACCAACAGCGACATTTGTTTTCTTTCGTGGACACTTTTGCTTATACCACGTAGTAGTTGATGGAATTAATCAGCTTCTTTGTCTTTGACGAATGATAAATGCTACTGATACTCAAAATATTGAAAATTTGACGCGTGGAATCCTGCGCTGTGGGGGCACATGCGTTTACGGTTTGGCCTTGCTCCTCGTAAAACGCATTTAGCCTCTCTCCTTCTACCACGTGTCCCTCAACACGGGAACATGTGCCTAATATATGAATAATTATTATATCTTTTAAGAGAATCTCATCATCATTTATTTCCATTAATAATAATTTATTTATTTTTATAATTTGAAAAACATAATTTATTAAATTAATTAATTAATTTTTTAAATTTGACTAATTGATTAATATCACAAGATTATTGGTAAGAATTACAAGTTTAATTAGGGTTCCCGAATTCAAGTGGATCTCGGTTAGAGTATATTTAGCTTGGGAGCATTAAGTTTAGGACGTGTGAATTTGTTGTCCATTGGAGTTGCAAATGGGTGTATTTATAGGTATTGAAGGGAGTGGGTATCTCGGTGAACCCGAGATACGAATATCCAAATATGAGTAGGTGGTTAGGATTTCAACTATATCGTTGGTATAGATAAGGCGCGTGGGGAGCAGTGGTTGCAGGAAGATAAGGCGTAGGAGCAATGCTTGGAAGTGGGTATATCTTTAGATGGTTGGTCGATGTTAGGTGAATAGGGTTGCAGGTCAGATGGTCAGTTGGTTACAGGGCGACAAAGGTACACAACTGTTGGGAACAAGGCACTAAAGGAGAGAAGAGAGAAATAAACAACACTAAGAAGTATTTGTTTTGGTGCATTTGTAAACCTTACATAAAAGCTTGCTTATATAGCAAAGTGAAGAATACTATCTCACAATACTAAGCAATGTGGGACTAAAAATCAAACTACAAAACTAACAATTCTCCCACTTGGAGTTTGATTATCACTTATTGTAGTTGCCTTCATCATCAATCATTCTTAAAGGCCAGTTGAGACACTGCAAAGCCTCAACTTCTCTGTTGTGACAACCTTTGTCAACATATCCGCTGGGTTTTTACTTCCTAGTATCTTCTTCAACGTTAGTACTTCATTCTCAAGTAAAGATCTGATGAAGTGATAACGGAGATCAATATGCTTCATTCTGGAGTCAAATGTTGAATTCTTAGCCAGATGTATTGCACTTTAACTATCACTGTGCAAAACACTCTTTTCCTGGATGAATCCCAACTCTATTAACAATCCTTGAAACCATATCAATTCTTTGTTAGCTTCTATTACTGCTACATACTCAGACTCTGTAGTGGATAGAGCAACGATATTTTGTATCTGTGACATCCAACTAACAGCTGTAGTTCCAATAGTAAATATGTAGCCAGTGATACTTCTTCGAAGATCAATTTCTCCAGCAAAGTCTGCATCTACGTAGCCTTGTACTTTTAATTCACCTTTACTAAAGCACAAACACTTCTCCTTAGTGCCTCGTAGATATCTCAAAATCCATTTCATAGCTTCCCAGTGAGCTTTACCTGGATTTGACATAAACCTACTTACAATTCCCACTGCATAACCACTGGTCTTGTGTATACCATCGCATACATCAGACTTCCAATGGATGAAGCATATGGAATTTTAGCCATTAATTCTTTTTCTTCCTCCATCTTAGTAGATTGGTCTTTTGATAGACGAAGATGAGTAGCCAAAGGTGTGCTAACTGGTTTGGCATTGCCCATGTTGAATCTTTGCAAAACACGGTTGATGTACTCTGTCTGAGATAACTGCAAGGTTCCCTTTTGCTTATCTTGCATGATTTGCATTCCTAGGATCTTCTTTGCTGGTCCTAAATCTTTCATGTCAAATTCTTTTGACAACTGCTGCTTCATGTTTCTGATCTCACTCATATCTAAACCTGCTACTAACATATCATTGACATAAAGTAGCAAAATGATATAACTGGAGTTGTAGCTCTTGAAGAAACAACAATGGTCAGCATTGCACTTCTTAAAACCTTCCTTGTGCATGAAGCTCTCAAACTTCTTATACCACTGTCTTGGAGGTTGTTTCAGACCATACAAGCTCTTCTTTAATCTGCACACCATGTTTTCTTTTCCTTTCTCTAAGAAACCTTCAGGTTTATGCATGTAGATTTCTTCATCCAAATCTCCGTGAAGAAACACAGTCTTCACATCCAATTACTCTAGGTAGAGTTCTTCACTGGCAACAATACTTAACACGGATCTGATAGTATTGAGCTTCACAACTGGAGCAAATATCTTGGTGTAATCCACTCCTTCCTTCTGTTGGAATCCTTTTACAACTAGTCGAGCTTTATATCTTTTGGAGCCATTGTGTTCCTCCTTCATGCAATACACCCATTTGTTGTGAAGTGCCTTTTTTCCCATAGGTAACTTTGCTAGTTCCCATGTTTGATTTGAGATTAAAGACTTCATTTCATCTTTCATGGCAAGCTCCCACTTGCTCGCATCTGTGGTTTGACATGCTTCTGAATAGTCTTCAGATTCTCCTCCATCTGTTAACAACATGCAGTTCATGTATCTCCTGTTAGGCACAGGAACTCGAGAAGACCTTCTTAATTCAGGAGTTGAAGTAAATTGTTGCTCTCTGCCTGATTCAATTACTTCCTCTGATTGAGAACTCTCAACTGATGGACTTTCTACAACATCATCCACCTCTACATAAGTTGGCCCACTCGGTTTTGAGTTGCTGGCACTTGTATTATGCTTATCCTTGTACATGACTCCTTTGTTGAAGATCACGTCTCTACTGCGGATCATCTTTTTGTTTTCATCATCCCACAGACGGTAGTCAAACTCATCTTCACCATAACCGATGAAAGTGCACCTTTTTTATTTGGGATCAAGTTTATTCCTTCCTTGATCGCTAATGTCCATATAAGCTGTACACCAAAAAACTCTAAGATGTGAAAGTTTTACTTCTTTTCCGCTCCATACCTCTTCTGGTATTTTATGCTCCAATGGTACTGATGGACCTCGGTTGATCAAGTAAGTTGTTGTATTGACTGCTTCGGCCCAGAATTGCTTCGGTAGGCCTGACTGCACACGCATACTTCTGGCTCTTTCAGTTAATGTTCGATTCATACGCTCTGTTACACCATTGTGTTGAGGCGTACCTAGCACGGTTATCTCCATTATGATTCTGTGCTCATAGCAAAACTTCTTGAATCTGGTGTCTACATATTCACCACCATTGTCGGATCTGAGCTTTTTAATCTTCAATCCTGTCTCATTTTCTACCATAGCTTTCCAAATCTTGAAAGATTCAAATATGTTAGACTTGTATCTCAGAAAGTAAACCCATACCTTTCTGGAGTGATAATCAATAAAAGTTACGAAGTACTGCTTCCCACCAATGGAAGGGACAATCATTGGTCCTCAAACATCAGAGTGGATGAGCTCAAGCCTCTCTTTCTTTGAGGTTTTTCTACTTGTCTGAAAGCTGACTCTCTTCTGCTTTCCAAGTATACAGTCTTCACACATGTCAATTTCTACTAACTGAAGACCTGGTAATTTTCCTTTTGAGTGCATGACCTTCATCCCTTTCTCACTCATATGCCCAAGTCTTTGGTTCCATAGATTGGGACTTTCATTTGTTGCAACTGCAATCAAGTGACATGCTCCTGCTATCTTGTAATGAGTACCGCTCTTTTTGCCTCGAGCAATTGTCATCGCACCCTTTGAAATCTTCTAATCATCACTGTGGAAGATTGTCGTATAGC
The DNA here is from genome assembly GCA_037954015.1 of Psophocarpus tetragonolobus. NCBI lineage: Eukaryota > Viridiplantae > Streptophyta > Magnoliopsida > Fabales > Fabaceae > Psophocarpus > Psophocarpus tetragonolobus. Next base: position 2,417,383 of record CM075695.1, on the reverse strand, counting down.
CTTCATTGGCTAACTGGCTCACTAAGATTAAGTTCTTAGTTAGGTTGGGAATATATCTGACATTTTTCAATTCCCATACAGACCCGTTTAACTTAATCTTTATTGCACCTTTACTTACAATCTCACATAACTGCTCATTACCAAGGTAAACCTTACCAAGGTTTCCAGGAACATAATTCTCGAATAGTTCTGTTTGTGAGGTAGCGTGAAAAGATGCTCCAGAGTCTAATACTCAAGACCCCTCTTTATCTTCAAGAGAGCATATCAACACGTCATCTTTTCCTAAGGTGGAGGCAACGTTTGCTTCGCCCTTTGCTTCTTGACTCTTCTGTGCACTCCTGCACTAGTTTTTGTAGTGCTCGGTTTTCCTACAATTCCAACACTCGATCGTCTTCGAGTTTTGGGAACTACGATGATTTCTAGACTTGGATCGTCTCTCCTTTGATTTGCCGCATCTGCTTTCTTTGGTTGAACTTCTTCCTCTTGACTCTGTATGCAATACTAAAGAGGTTGATGGTTCACCCGACTCTCTCTGCCAGATCTCTTCACTAAGAACCAAATTTTGAATATCATCAAATCTTAACTTGTTGCTTCCCGATGAGCTAATCACAGCCGTGACCGTAGCATTCCAACTTTCTGGCAAGGAAGACAAAAGTATTAAAGCTCGTACTTCCTCATCAAACTCAATCTCAATTGAACTCAATTGGGTTGTAACAATGTTTAGTTCATTGAGATGATGTGCCACCGAAGCACCTTTAGACATCTGCATATTAAACAATCGCCTTATCAAGTGAACTTTGTTTGTGGCTGATGGTTTCTCGTACATGTTGGAAAGAGCCTTCGTGAGACCTGTTGTTGTCCTTTCTTTTGCAATGTTGAAAGCAACATTATGGGATAACATCAGTCTAATGGCTCCAAGGGCTTGTCTATTAAGGAGACTCCAATCTTCCTCCTTCATACCCTCTGGCTTCTTTCCTATGAGTGATTGATACATATTCTTCTGATACAGATAATCTTCTATCTGCATTTTCCAAAAGCCAAAGTCCGCACCATCGAACTTTTCAATCTTCATCTTGCCTTCGCCCATTGCATTGCTCCTACTACTTTTGAAGAAAGGCCCCCACTAGTTCTCTAGACTGAGATCCCCAAGAACAAGAGAAAAAATCTTTTTTGATGTGGAAGATCAGACACAGCTGCAGCCACCTAAGAAAATTTACTCTAACCAAATCTTTTCTGATGTAGAAGATCAGACACTGCTGCAACCACAGAGCATACTAAGAAATGAGCTCTGATACCACTTGTTGGGAACAAGGCACTAAAGGAGAGAAGAGAGAAATAAATAACACTAAGAACTATTTGTTTTGGTGCATTTGTAAACCTTACATAAGCTTGCTTATATAGCAAAGTGAAGAACACCATCTCACAATACTAAGCAATGTGGGACTAAAAATCAAACTACAAAACTTAATCAAACTACAAAACTAACAACAACCCCTAGCCATAAGCACTGAAGAGTGGAAAGTGGTTTGCGAGTAGGAAGAATGTTTGTGTGGGGTTACTAGGGGTACATAACCTCATAGCCACGAACACTAAAACGTGATAAGTGGTTTTTGTATTGGAGGTCGATGTGGGCTTACCAAGGATGGCTTCTGAGTGAAACGTGGCATTGTTAATAGGCAGTTGAAGGGATGTGTTAATAGCGATTAGGTGAGAGCGGGACACATGTTGGGCATTGATAGGCGAGTGGGGAGGCGTGTGGTTAACATGACTAGATCCGTTTCTTCATCACCCTAGGTCACGAGTTCTCCTCTGGTACGTGTAAGTAGTAGGGTTTTTTGAAGTGATGGGTTTTTCTTTTTGTGCTTGACTTCTTCTTCGTGTTTGGATTTTTCTTGTTCGTGTGCCTGGGTTTTTCTTCTTATTGTTCCTCATAGTTGTGTGGTTGTCTTCGCGGGTGGTTACTTTTGGTGTAACATTGTTCATTCCATGGGCTTTGTTTGGTGAGTGTTTCTCCTACCTTGTTCTTCGTTGTATGTTTGTTGGTTGTTTTGATTTTTTTGGTGGTTGTACATAGTGTGTTTTGGCGATGGTCTTGTGTGGTGTTGGTGGTTGTTTTGTTGGTTTGATGGGGGTTTGTTAGTGGCAGATTAGGTGGTGTGTTTGTTTAGTTGTGGCGATGGAAGTTAACCATTTTGCTTTATATTCATGGGCGAAGGCGAAAGTGCTGAAAGAGAGGTCAGTTTATGGGTAGTGACCACTGTTGGAGTCTATGAGGGAAGAATGGTTTATGACTCAAGATGGTAATGATGTTATCGTCATTGTAGAGTCATATGTTGATTTGGAGTTTGTTTATGCTTATGCTCGAGAAGGTGAGAGTGATTTTATTTTCCTTTATGAGACATTTTTTACGAAATTGGGGGGGTCAACTTTTGTTCACGACCTTTGAGCAGTTTTTTTGTAGGGAGTTAAGCGTAACACAACCCAACTTTATCCAAATAGTTGGGCCTTCATTAGGGCATTTAAGATCATGTGTAATGCTCTTGGTAACATCACAAGTTCTTTTATTTATTTTTTTAGTTCCCTTTATACCAAGAAGATGACTTGGGTGTTAATATCTAATGTGTTGGGGGGGTTGTTAAATTTGTTTTCCTCATCTTGTAAGAGTTTCAAGGATAAATTTTTTTGTGTGAGGCTGACCAAGGAGATGGTGGGGTTGTTGAAGGGTTACTCTCTGTATTGGATCAAGGATCCTATGATGAGTCAAAAAATATACATAGGGGATCTTCGGGAGGCCAATTGATTAGAGATGGTGGGGTTGTTGGAGGGTTATTCTCTGTATTAGAATGATAATGTATTATTTGGAATTATGGTGTAATGAATATGATTGGAATGCATAATGAGGATATATTTATTTATGTTGTTGGTTGTGAGCAATTACAGTTGGATAACTTAGCCTTTGATGATATGTCTAGTGGGGTACAATGATGTTTGGGACACAACTAGGGTCAATGTAATCTAGAGTATCAAATATGCAAAAGGATATATGTGATTTACATTGTGGTCCTAGTACCAGATATGCAAAGGGGTGCCTAAAGGACATACTCAGATAACGATTGTGCGTCACAGGTTGTCAGGTAGACACTAGTCAGATGAGTATTGCTTAGACATAAATTGCTGGTAACACAGACAACTTGGACATTTGTTTCCAATTGGAAAGGTTCTTAAGTCGCCTCGGTGTTTGAACTCAATGTAGATATTTTGGAAAATATCGAGTCAGAACATGTTATAATGTGGAATGCTTGTATTTTGGGGAATGTAAGTATGATTGATTTGATTGATGATATTGTGATTTTTAAGTTTTCTATATTATGAATTTTATGTATTATTATACTTACCCTTGTAATGTTTGTGTATTCTGTATGACTGTAATGATCATGCTTTGCACAGGAGCAGATACCAGTGATGGTTGTGAAAATCAGAATTAGCAGGATTGACGATGAATTAGTGGAAATTTCAGAGTTACTCATTTTGTGTTTGAAATAGTTTATGTATTAGAGTATGACGATGTATATAAGCTAGAACTTTTAGATTGCTAAATGTACGAATTGACTGAACTAGTAGCTAAGTCCTAAGTATGCACAAGATTTGCTAAGAATGACTAAGTTTGAATGGCTGAAGTTATATTATATATTTGAGTTGTGTAATAGATAAGTTTTAATAGAGAATTGACAGGTTATATATCTGTTTTAAATAAGTTATGTTTTAGCATGACTAAGTTTGAATGGCTGAAGTTATGTAATATATTTGAGTTGTGTAATAGTTAAGTTTTAATAGAGAATTGACAGGTTATGTTCTGTTTTAAATGAGTTATGTTTTAGCATGTTTTGGTGGGAAAAGGACATGGAATGTTGTTTTATGTAAATAGTATATTATGATTTTGGTAAATAATTTGGAGTATGTGCGTGTATAATTTGATTGTATAAAACAGGTTTAAGTAGAGAGAATTAAATGGTTGAATATTACTAATATGTTTTGTATTATAAATTTGAGATGTTACATGAGTAAGGAGGATAGTCGACATGGGATTACCAGGGGTACAATTAGTACGTTTTGACAGTATAAAAGAATTTTACACTGCTGTTTAATTATAACTCTTCATTTATATGACTTTTAAAATATTAATTGCTAAAGTCAACAAACTTATTATAGATGAAGGATTGTGATTGAATGTCAATGTAAAATTTTTTACACTAGTAGTGTATACTAATTAAACTCAAGAATTATAGTTTTAAATATGTAATAATTTCTTCCCATATATATATATATATATATATATATATGTATGTATGTATGTGTGTGTCTTATCTATCATTTTAATTTTATTTCTAAATTATAGTTGTTTTATAAATTTAATGCTACATTAATTTGGAATATGTTTAAGTATAATATTTTTATTTATTAATGCATTGAATTTTATTTATTTTTAATTATATCCTTATTTTTGTTTATCAATAAATAACCATCCTTCAATGAAAATACTAATAATAACTAATAGAAGTTTTAACAATAGAAAGTTCATTAAATAAAAAATGTTTTATTATAAATATATTGATTAATATTTTTTAATAAATATACTAACCATAATCAATTATAATTTTGTATGGAGTATTTATAATTTTGTATAACAAGAAAAATTGCAAAGAGAGATTCCCTTTCCGTCAATAGAAAACCCCTGTTTGGTGAAAAAAAAATTATAGCATTTTTAGGTACAAGGAAGAATTACTAGCACAATTAAATAGACTTCTACCTTTCGTTCCTTTTATTGGGGTTTCATTCTTGGTCTTAGTTGGGTGACTCTTATGGGATTTTTACCGATATCTCTACTTACAAGTTTATTCAAGATTTTATAAACTCTATATTTCATCTTCCAAAGTTTTAATTTTTTCTTGACCTTTGTAAAACTCTTTGATAAGTGTACCAATCGAGTAGTATAGCTTAGTCAGTATAAGGTCGTATTCACAAGGACTCATAAGAGTACCCTAATTCTAATCCCTTACGAGTAGGATTTAAGGTTTAAGTTATCGATCGTTTGCATAACTTAAATCAAATAGTTTATTTTAAGAAAAAAACTTAATGATAGCTAATAAGTTTTATTCTATTATTAGTAATAAATGTTATTTGATGCTATTCTCATTTTACAATTTAAATACTTTTTCAATTGCATTCAAAACATGAAATAACGCATAGAGAAGAGAAGAAGCACAATCATTGAATAATAAATTTATATTATAGAAATAAAATAATACACAAGAGTTAAGTTTTTAGTTAAAATCAAACCCCAACTAAGGAGAAGTTCAACCACTCATGGAGGAGATGAACATCCCAAAGGATGGAGAAAGAAAAAAGATGGAAAATGGAGAATGGAGAAAAAGCACCCACGAGCTTTAGAATGTGCCTAGTTAGAGGTGTTAGAGTTACTTTTTCTAGGAAAAAAACCCTTTTTAATTATAGTCTGTCATCTACAACACCACCATCCGACAATCCTATTATGATCGATGGGCACTCAGACACCTAACACAAATCTTGAACTAGGGCAGCACGACCTGACACCTATAGAGTGGGCGCTAGGTGGTAGTGGCTCAACTATTTTTATGTTCTTTGTCTACCAAAGTTGGACACTCATATGATGGACAATGGGTGATGATACTTTACGTAAGCAAATCTTAAAATTTAACTCCTTAAAGCACATCAAACACATTTGCCAAGCAAATTGCTTAATCATCTGACCTTGCTTAAATTCAACTCTAAGACCTTATTTCCAAAAAATAATAGTAATATATAAAAAAATTAAAATAAAATAAAATTTCTAATTATACTCATTTTCTACATAAAAGAGAGTAAACAAAGCCTTAAATAAAAAAGAATTAAGATAATTGATCTCTTATGCCATATAAAGTAAGCATATAAGGCAATTATTAGCCTATAGTAAGATCATCTTTCAACTCTTCAACAACTATTACGTAGAGGTATTACTTCTCTCAATTATTATTTTTGTTGTGCATTTTCTTAGAATAAAGTGAAAGACACCAACCATCTCTTCTTTGAATTCTTTTTCACCATTGGTATTTGCATGAGATAGAAATTATGCCCGATCGATTTTTCGTATGGTATTTTAAAACACTTTTGCCTCAAATGCATCTGTATCTAGTAGATTTTTAAAAACACTTTTAGAAACATTTTTAAAAAAATGATAAGGCACCAGTGTTTAATAAAAATGTTTTCACAAAGACAAAACCCAATGTTTGGAATAAAATGTTTTCTCAAAGTTCATTTTGTAAATTAAATTTCATATTTCATACTTACGTAAAAGGTCGCACCAAGATACATAGGGTAGATGAGGTGTAGAAGATGTTTCTCCTTTAGAAGACAATAATTTAATAGCTTGATTGATTTGATTTTGTTTTTTAGTTTTTGAAAAGCATTTTCAAGAATAGTTTTAAAAAATTATTTTCAGTAAGAAAGAAAAACTTGTTTGGCAAGTGTTATTTGAAAATTGTTTTAAAAATGTAAAAATAGAAAAACGTGTTCATATTTATTAAAATTTCATTAATGAAAAACAAAAAATAACATTGTGATCATATTTTAAGTTTTCAAAATAAAAATAGAAAACTGAAAAGCAAAACTACTTTCCTGTTTTTTAGTTTTTAAAAACTAAAAAACCAAATCTGTTTTCGAAAACTGTTTTCAAAAAACACTACGTAAACAAGTTTTTTAGTTTCTAAATACTAAAATACTGAGAACGGTTTTATAAAACTGTTGTCAAACAAGCACTAAGAGCTTGATTGGTTTGGTTTTATTTTTTAGTTTTTGAAAAGAGTTTTCAAGAATAGTTTTCAAAAACTGTTTTTGGGAAGAAAAGAAAAAAAAACTTGTTTGGCAAATGTTATTTGAAAACTATTTTGAAGATGTAAAAATGGAAGAACTTATTCATATTTATTAAAATTTCAATAATGAAAAGCAAAAAACAATATATTCTGATTATATTTTGAGTTTTCAAAACAGAAATAGAAAACTGAAAAGCAAAAATACTTTCAGTTGTTCTTGTTTTTTAGTTTTTAGAAACTAAGATTGGTTTGATTTTGTTTTTTGGTTTTTTAAAAGACTTTTCAAGAATAGTTTTCAAAAACTGTTTTTTGGAAGAAAAAAAAAACTTGTTTGGCAAATGTTATTTGAAAACTGTTTTGAAGGTGTAAAAATGGAAAATTTTGTTCATATTTATTAGAATTTCATTAATGAAAAGCAAAAAACAACATATTCTGATTGTATTTTGAGTTTTCAAAACAAAAATAAAAAACTGAAAAGCAAAAGTACTTTCAGCTGTTCCAGTTTTTTAGTTTTTAAAAACTAAAAAACCAGAACTGTTTTCAGAAAATACTACCAAAGCAAGTATTTTAGTTTTTAAAAACTAAAATAATGAAAATAATTTTATAAAACTGTTGTCAAACAAGCACTAAAAAACTAGAATAATTTTCAAAAACTGTTTTAGAAAAACACTACACATATGAGTTTTTTAGTTTTTAAGTACTATAATACTGAAAACAATTTTATAAAACTATTGGCAAAGAAGTAGTAAATGTTTGTTTGACAATAATTTTATAAAATTGTTTTCAGTATTTTAGTTTTTAAAAACTAAAAAATTTGCTTGGATAGTATTATCTGAAAACAGTTTTCAAAAACAGTTCTGGTTTTTTAGTTTTTAAAAACTAAAAAACTGGAACAGCGGAAAGTAGTTTTGCTTTTCAGTTTTCAGTTTTTGTTTTGAAAACTTAAAATACAATTAGAATATGTTATTTTTTGTTTTTCATTAATGAAATTCCAATAAACATGAACAAGTTTTTTTATTTTTATATTTTTAAAACAGTTTTCAAATATCATTTGCCAAATAAGTTTTTTTTTCTTCTTTTCTTCCAAAAACAGTTTTTGAAAACTAAAAAACAAAATCAAACCAATAAAACCCTAAATATTTTGTTGTTTTAGTCTTTAGGAGGTCACTATTATCGAAAGGCCACCAGTACCATAATGGAAATTTTACTAAATTTGATAATATGGAAGACAATGACCAGACTATAAGATGTATGATTTTAATTGATCCTAGAATTATTCACGGAAATTGATTTAGAAAACAAACACCACTTGTACTAAGGGGACCATGAAATTCAATTATGAAAGATTGAAAAACAACTTCCTAAATTTGATGAAGGAATAAATTCTCTATTAAAAGAAAGATTACTTCTATAAATTTGAGTATTTTAATGAAAGCAACAAATATGCATATCTATTTAGAAAAGTTTTTTTTTTGTGTGTGTGATAAAGAGACAATCTTTGAATAAGAAAGAAATATTAAAATCTCAACTTGAGTATGTAACTTGGATTGACAGAGTTTGGAGTATATTCAAGGAAATTTTTTTCGATGATAGAAGTATTTTTAATACAAATGAGAACACACGTGTTAAATGAGAATATTTTAGATGTATGTGAGTATATGTATGTATGCATAGTAAATTTTATTTATTAATTTTTTTATATGTAATGTTAAAAAAATATTTATTAAATATATTTTGACTTTCTTATTAATATTTGCCAATATTTGAAGCCTACTTCCATTTTCTTCTGCAAATTTTCTTGGACTCACAACAATCATGCATCATGAGTAACAAGAGTATCTAATTCAATGGATTGAGTGATACTCACCAATAAATGGTATTTGATCTAAGAGAAAAAATATGAATATATATTAAATATATAAAATTTATTTATATATAAATATTTGGATAATAATACTTAGTTATGTGAATTTACATTTTTACTTAAAAATAAATTTTTAAATATTATTAAGTAATATTTTTATTACAAAATAGTTTTAGACATTATTTTTAAAAATTATATTAAAATTTTGTTAATTAATATTTTTAAATAACAATTTTAAATTTTTATATATAGCTAAATCCATGATAATTAATATCATAAATTAAATTAATTTTAATTTATTTTATAACAAATACTACAACTATCATTTGCAAGAAATAATCTTACTTAACACCATACAATGGAATTATAATCTTACTTAACATTAACAAAACTAATATATTAGCAACTAACATTTATTTATAAAAAAATACTATACAAGAAAAATAATTATGGACATAATTTTTTTTAAGATAGAAATGACAAATATTATTTATGCAAAATAGTTTTATCCAACTATGATTTAACTATTTTAACTACCTTAAGTATAATCTAAAAAAATGTTTAACTATGATAAAATATGTTTTCAATCTCTATAAAAATTTACAAAATATTATTTATAGTCTCTCATTTTACTAATTTTAGAATACATCAATTTTAGTCTTTTAAATAATTTTTAATAAAAATGTCCTTTTAATTAAGTAACCTGTGTGTATACATATGCTAGTTATATAATAAGAACAGCTGCAGAGCCTTTAGTATTAAAAAACTAAAAAATTTTAGAGGGTGTTTAGTTTTCCACGTAAATTACAAGTTTCTTATTTAGTTTTGTCACTATATATAGATAGAAAAATCAAATTAATAACTATGTCATACAAATTACTAGATATTAAATTCTTCTAATAATAGAACATTGTTATTAGCGACAGAAATTAGATAAAAAAATTTGAGGGACCAAACTAACATTTTTTATATATAAATAATTTTTTTTAATTTTAAAAAATAACAGTTTTTTTTTTACTCAAAACAATAATACATGATAATAAAATTCAAAATAATTATTATCATTTGCAGTTATTTCATAAAATAATCATAGAAGACTATCATTAAATGTTAAAGGTTACTGACATGAAGTAAACCAAAATAGTTGAAGCAAACTCAAAGATAAATTGTAAACTTGTCTCTTACTATATCCAAAATAGTATACTAACATAGTTTAAATTATTTGTATTGTACAATATCACCATACGACAAACCTAGTGCAATGCAAGTCAAGCAAAAAGAATAATCTAGGGATAGTTCTAATCCATGCTCTGTCACACGAATACCCTTTCACAAGAAGCCCAAGTAGTAACACAATCCATAAGGATAGTTCTCATCCATGCCCTTGTTTTTCCTGCTAGTGCGAATAGGAAGATGTGTAGGTGCAATGCGTCTAGAATGATTCCTTGAAAGTCCTGTGTCTCACAAATTTCTAGGAACTCTTCTATGTGATATGTAGGATTTTCAAAAAGTAAGCCATTGAATTGGTTCCACTTCGGCATGTGAAGGAGTGCGGGAGAAATTTTAAAATTTACATTTCAATGTCAGGTTTAGCTATTCCTCTTGGCAACCCGCGAATGGTTGGAGCTACATAATTTCCGAGAGGTCTATTTGCCTTTACCTCTTCTTGAGCCATGTCTAGATTTTGTTTCTTGATTCTAACTTTTTTTTTATTTCTTTTGTGCTTTTCTCCTTCTATAAAATTTTTTCTTTTTTTCAATTTAAGGGTTTATTTCTATTGGTTTTTCAAGTCATAGAGATATGGGTATACGCTATATAAGATTCTGTAAAAGAAAGAAGAAAAGAAAAAACATAAAGTCTGGAAAAAATGAAAAAAGACAAGTTAATTAAAACTAATTAAGTGAATAAAATATAATTGAAACTAATTCAATAGTAACAGCAAATCAATTAAAAATAAACTAATTTAAAACTTATTAAATTCAGGAGAAACATTCAATATATAAAAAAGCAAATAAATTAAAAAACTAAATAAGGATAAAGTAATGGCACACCAAAGACTTCATGTGTAAAAACGGTAAGTGTATAGTGTCGTCAAGTAATAAAAATAATTGTTCTTTCACAGGAATTGTGTTTTTGAAAAAAAAATAATTTTAATTCTTTTAATTTATTTTTATAATTTAAATAAAAAATCAAAGTTATCTAATTAATAAAAATAAAAATAAAAATAAAGTAATAGTGAATTCTAAAATTAAAATAAGATGACAGTTTTAAATAATACAATATCAAAGATCAGAAAATCGTAACTAAAATAAAATATAATTTTTTTTAGATTTTTAATATATTTAAAATATAGCAAATATCTGATAAAATAAAGGAGCAAATAATTGAAGAATTTGAATTCAAATTTTAGAAAACTTCTAGGATTGGGATATCTTGCCATGACTGCCTATTGAATCAAAATTAATTATTTTCTTTTATTATGTCCTGTTTCTCTATGAAGGTAAATTAACCTAAGGTAACATTCGTTTCTTTCGTAAAAAGATGTATCTAATTGAATTGACTCCTACTTTTGTGGTATCTATATTCAATTAAATTCATTAAGTTCCCTCCTAATTCATTGAATCCTAGAAGGATTAAATCTCCTTTCGTGATTTAATTCCTCTTCCCTAATTATCTATTACTACACAACAGTGGTCAAACATATTGTATCGGTAAAATCGATAGAGAAGAAATTAAGAGAAATCAATATAAGAACAACAAAAATACTTAATTCTTCATGAATACAGTCAGTGGCTAAATCTCACTCCCAGAATAAAAAGTCTACTAACACATGTTCATGTCTATAAAAAATAAAGAAATAAAATTCATCAAACCTAGAAATAAAGAGAAAAAACTCCAAATCTTGCTCTCTATACCAATCTTTGAATCAGAAGTTTATGACCTAGTTTCAAACAGAATCCCTTTATTTACACTAATGGGCTTTTTATGTCTATATCCAAAAAGGTCATAATAATAGAGCAATTAAACATAAAGGAGTGCATATTTTTTCAGGAGAATACTTTCATTAATTAACTCATAATTCATCTTTTCTTTTGAATTTCCTCCAAAGCTCCAACCTTCACTCCAATGCTCCAAATCAATCCAAAAATGTATTAATATCTAACGAATTATATCCTAAACCCCAAAAAGCACTAAAAGCATAACAAATTTCAAAATATAATTAAAAACACATAAAATACAAATATTAAACCTAAATAACATAAAAATAGATAAAATTCTAATTAAAATAAAACCTTAAAATAATACATCACAGGTATAACATGGCCCCAACCCGGCGTCAAGCCTCTTTCACCACTAGCAGGAGATGGAACGTTGTTTCTCAATAACAAAGAAGAGGTTTTGGAACAAGAAGTCACACATCTGACGCAAAACATGTACATCGCTCCTATTGAGGAGTCTAAAGAGAAAAGTAGAAGTGTTCATACTTACTAATGGGGTCTGAGACATCAAAACTTTCGCCTACTTCTCCACCGTTGATTTTCTCAACGGATCACGAACCTGCGTCGTTAGATCAAGTGCATGGGAACTCACCATTATCTCCAAGGACATGTGTCCCAACCCCATGAAAGAGTGATTACAGGCCCAAAGTATATTAAAAACTACTACTAATATTTCTCTTACTTTTTGCACCCTTCTTTATCTTATGTTAGTTGGAGAGAGAGAGAGAGAAAGAGAGAGAGAGGGAGAGGGAGAGGGAGAAGGGGAGGGGGAGGGGGAGAGAGAGAGAGAGAGAGGGAGAGGGAGAGGGGGAGAGGGAGGGGGAAGGGGAGAGAGGGAGAGAGGGAGAGAGAGAGAGAGGGAGAGGGAGAGGGAGAGAGAGGGAGAGAGAGAGAGAGATTTGCTTTCTTTAATTTTTTTGTAATCATATTACTTATCATATCTTTATTTTACTCTTTTTAGATGATAATTAACATTAATTTTTATATTTATTTATTTTATTTTAAATTTGGAGGGAGGGATCATGGTCCCTGCCAGCCCCCTCGTCCCTTCGCTTGTGGGTGGTGGCATTATTGACGATCATAGCAATAGTGTTGACGACGTACGGTAGGGATGGTGGTAGTGATGGTGATGGCGATGGCGATGATGGGTCTGATGGCGATGGTGGCGCTACTCCAAATTGCCACTACAACCGTTGTCATCACTCATATCATTGTTGCCTCCAGAGTCAATACCATCACCTTCACCGCCGATGTCACCGCTACCACCGTCAATACCTCTACCACTATCGTCGACGGTGTTAGCAATATCGGTAGAGGTAATCACGATCTTGCAGAAGATTCACAGGGTTGACGAGACATAGAGCGATGCAACAAGCAAAGTTTGGTTTGTGAGAGAAGTGTGAGAAAGTCACATGAGTTTATTTAATTAATAACTAAATTTGGACTGTTTATTAAAATCTTATTATTATTATCTTTTCTGATTTCTCACTATAACTATTTTTTTTATTTGAGTTGTTTATATATATATATATATATATATATGTGTGTGTGTGGACGGAGATTAATTTGTGTGACGCTAGTTTTCCTTTCAAACCATTCCTTTTTAGAATAATATATGTTGCAATTGGTTGTTAATCTTCAACATGTCTATTTTTTGGGAAGGAAACTATTACTGGTACTTTTGGACAACTTTTCAAATACCATACTATTACACAGCATATTTTATAAGTTTATAAATGATTTAGAATTCACACTATTACACTAAGGTAGCATATTCTATAGGTTTATAAATGATTTAGAATCCACCCTTATATTTCAGATGTGTTGTTTATTATCTCTTTCTTGAGATTAGAGATGAACATTTGAGTTTAACTTTGTAGATTACCGGTGAAATTCACAATTCGCATGATATGTAAATTCTAAAATTTTTTTACCCATTTAAATATATTAGTTTTTTAGATTCGACTTGCAAAACTCGTGGATTTAGTGAGCTAACCCGTGGGCTTTTGTGAGCCTCCACATAATTAATATTTTAATAAAAATATATTATCTTATTTATAAAAATTGGGTGTCATAGATAAAAAGAAAAAAAAAAGTCAATACTTTTGTGATGACATTTAAAAATTGAGATTTGAGATTTTATATTTGAACACATTTATATTTTATTTGTGTGCATTTTAATAAATTTAAACTATTTTATTTTATATTTTAGAATTGAGATTATATTAATTATTTGTGATGATATTTAATATTTAAGTATTAAGTAATAAGTACTCTAACTTGGCTTAGTTATTGCCTTATAATCCATTATGGAGTGACTTTGGATATATATTAAATTTTTATAATAATTAAAAATGAGACAAATTGATTTTTTATAAAAAAAAATATATTTTTATGTGGACTGGTCAGCGGACTTTGCGGAGTGATTGCTCAAATATAATGATCCATTAAAAATTCGAGTTTTGCGAATCAAGTTACTTGCATGTTCATCTCTACTTAGGTCACAACATATGCTTAAATCAAAGGCCTTTTATTTATCAATAAAAATCCTTTGTTTAAAAAAACAAAATTCAAGTAATGTTAACAAATCCTTATACTTCAATCCTTAACTGTTATATATACTGACACTTACATTACTTAAAAGAAATTTTTAGACACATCAATTTGTGTTCTTACCAAATTCGGGTAAAACATCGTGATCTCTCTTGCGCACGTCGACGACTCCTGGAAGACAGGTGGATACCTGCAACCACCTGCAAAAGAGACTCTGACGCTCAAGTCACTGTGATATAAATCTAAAGAGGTTGGATTCGTTTTGCGGATTTATCTAGGTTGGAAGGTAGTAAGTTAACAAAACAATGAGAATTGGGTAAACAAGAAAATGGAAAGGATGAAAATGGTTTAACGAAGGATAAATGACACCACTTCCAATGATAAAAGATAAGTCGTATGACGCCACAAGGGTAGTGATTCCTTGATAAGTTCTAAAGAGAAATTCATCTCTCACAAGAAAGGTAAAACCCAAATATAATTTCACTAATTCAATTGTTGTCCTTTGAGTACAATTCAATCCCTATTTATAGAACTAGGTGGCTGTTCAAAATCATAACTCCCAAAAAAAAAATTAAATACTCCATTATCACGCAATTATCATATATGATTAATTGCATGTTACATTAATTTCTAAATTAATGAAACGTTACAAAAAATGAAAAGTCATTGTCTTCGGCATAATTGCATGTTACATTAATTTCTAAATTAATGAAACGTTACAAAAAGTGAAAAGTCATTGTCTTCGGCATTTATATCACACTGTGAGTTGTGGTAAGCAAAGATTAGAAGTGAATAAAAAACGTACCTTTTCTGAGGTGCATGCCATGCTTTTTATAGTGTGTGGGGGATTTTTTGTTACCTTTTTAAGTGCAGGAAAAGTTTCAATTTTCCTTTTTAAGAATGAATTCCAAGTTACTTTTTTTATGCTCATGATCAAGTCATGGTATTTTGGGTCGTGGTGCAGAGCTTTGGTCCGAAGTATCTAGGTGGTTGGATGTTGTCGAAGAAAAGAGGGGGTACAATTTCTAATTTACAACTCTTTAGATAACCGTTTAAAAATAGTTTAAAACGTGTTGATAACGAGAATCTCCACATCCTGCTCCCATTTACATATCTTTATCATTTGGATATAGTATATATATACCAAGATATAGAGAGTTCACGATCCTTACACAGAAGGAAGGTAGTGAATAAATTGATGATGCGATAATCATGCTTGCAAAAGAACTCAAATCTTTACTGTACCGTTGAAAGGACCGTTGTGGATGACATTTGACTTAATCAACTTGTTTTAACCATAATTATTATTTTTATAGTTGTATGTCAATTGAGTATTACAAAGGATAACATCATTCTTGTAATAGTTGCTTCCCACACTTTATCATTCTTGTAACTGCAGTTACCCATATCTTATCTAAACCACAACTACATCTAAATTCCTAATCATACTCAAATATTTGTGTCCCAAAAATACCAGACTACTCACTTGTTACTGCACCTATAAATACACTCTCACACTAAAAAAGACAACCAATTCACACTAAAAAATACTGATATTGAGTCTCCCTGGAACTTGGACTCGAGAACAATAGTAATATAAGATATTTTAATAAAATATGTACATAGAAAATAAAAGTTATCTCAATTATTTTGTTCTCTTTTGTTGAGGCCAGTATTAAAAAGATGGGAAAGGAGAAAAAGCTACATAATAATAGCATGCAATTCTCGCAGCATATCATAGAATTAATAGCATTAAAAAATATATTCATATAATAGAGTTGGTTCAAAGTCACATCAACCGATGGGAACGCTATCTTATTCATTTTTTCATTCTTCAAAATTGGTGTGCACGCACGCACGCGCACGCGCACGCACGTTAAGAGTTATGAATGCCAGCAGCACCTGCATCCTATACAAACTCCTAGTAGCTTCCACTAGTTATAGTGGAGTACACCACAGCAGGCCATGCCCCACCCAAAGCTATTATAATTAGACCACAATTTAGTTGCGAAAATTACAGGTATATTAACATAAATGAAATGAAGACAATTTTTTATGTAAAATGGAATGAGCATACAAAAACTTAATAATAAACCCCAAAGTTAACAAATATGATCACCCTAACCGGTCTAAATAAAATTAGTAATAATTAGCTAAAAGCTTGCTCTCTTTAGAGAGGTAATAGTAACGGAAGAACCCAAAGGGGAAGTTCCCACTTGAATTTCGAAGGAGTCGTAACGAAGAAAAAATTCAACAACGAGAAGCCTGGAGACCAAGGTGACAAAGTCTTTTCCGGCGCATTGCTTGTTACCAAGAGTTGGAGACTCGGTTTCAGGCCCATTGGACCAAAGCACGTGTTTGAGGAGCCTCTCCCCTTCCTCCCCCACGAACCTGTCCCCCACAAATTCCTCGGCACGATCGAAGATCTTAGGATCCTTGGTCGCGAACGGCTGGTACCCGAACAACATGTCCCCTTCCTTCAACTCAAACGCGTGCTCGTGGCTCTCGATCACCATGTCCCTCTTGGCTTTTCCAAACTGCAAGGGCACCGGAGGATCGATGCGGAAGGCCTCGTACACCACCGACTTCATCAGTGGCATGTTCTCCATGGCCGCCATGGTGATCTCGCCGCCGGCACCCCTCACGGCGGAGCGAATCTCCTCTGCGAGACGCGCGTGGAGCTTGACCCCTGCGCGGCCAATCCATTTAAGCACGTTGGGGAAAAAGAGCTTCATCCCGCCGAAGGAGTTAAAGCAGGTGGCGAACAGCAAGTTGTGGCAGGCTTCATCGCGCGTGATACCCAATCGCTCGGCTTCGTCGAGGACGGAGCCGGAAGAGTGGTAGAAGAAGTCATAGAGTCTCTGGTAGTCTTTTTTGATGAGGGAGAATGGGAGGCGGAAGGTGCGGATGGTGGATTCTTCTAGAAACTGGGGGAGGCCCAGTCGGAGAATTGGGCCGAGCTGGAAAAGGACCCATTTCTGGACGATTTTAGGGCCGTCGCGGCCCAGTTTGGAGTCGGTGGGGTTGGAGGCGAAGAGGGAGCGGGCGAGGAAGTTGAAGGCGGCTTGGTCGTTAGCGTCGCTGAAGCTGGCTTTCCCTGCTTGAGCGAGGTTGGACTCGAGGGCGTCGAAGAGTTCCTTGTAAGAGGCGTGGAACTCGGGGATTACATGGGCGCGTCGGGACTTGAGGAGGAAGAACATGAGTTGTTTAAGGAGGGCGTGTTTGGGTTCGGAGGGGTCGAGGTAGGAGAGGACTCTGTAGCCGCCGGTGAGTTCGGTGGAGGGCATGAAGGTGCCGGTGAAGACGTCTTTTTTCTCCACCTTGCTATTGTCAAAGAGGACGGGGAAGCTTTTGCCGTCGAGGAGAACGACGACGTTTGGGTTGGGGGCGATGAAGGGGCCGGGTGGCATGTTTGTGCGGAACACCGTTGACTGGTACTTTTGGATTCTTGACTTGAAGAACTCGTCGCGGCCTTGGTTGTAGAAATAGTCTTGGCGGTCCTTGAAGGGCCCGATCACCGGGAACCCGCAGTCTCCGGGGATTTTGCGGATCGGGAGCTTGGTGGGCTCCGGGGCTGTCACCGACACGGCCGGTAGCGGCTTCTCTGAGACGGAGGCTCTGATGGGGCGAACACGAATTGAAGATGATTGTTTTCTTGTGTAGGGCAGGAATGGAGGGGATAGCATGGAGGACAACGATGATGCCATTTTTGAACGAAGGAGGAATGGAATGGTTTGTGAATGCCCTCGGATAGCTACTGATATTATTTATTTATAGACAAAAGTTGAACAGTGCTATGGTGTGCACCTAGCTGCTGTGTCTGACCAGTGACTATTGAAGAGCGCGGTCTTTTTTATTGCTCTCAAAAATGGGGACTGCGTTGTAATCGTGTGACATTTGTGCATTAATTGTTTCTTTTTCCGGCTCGCTTTCCTCCTGCCTCCGTCCATGTACTATTTTATGGAAAACAATGCACAAACCATTATGGAAGCCATGGGAAATATTCAACAAACCATCAATTTAGGAATTAATTTCTTTTTTTTAAAATAAAAATTATACACACTTGGTAAAACAAATTATACTCAAACTAGTAGTAGTTCTTAAAATTTAAAGTATTAAGAATACTTTTAAGTTAGTCTCTCCATATTTTTAATACTTTGAAAATTATTATGTAATTCTATTATTTTAATTACCATTAAAGAAGTAATATTTATGATTTATTTAATTTTTTAAAAACAAAAAATATGATAAATTCAAAAGAGTTATAATTAATATATATTTGATTTTAAAAAATTATTAGACAACATAATTTATATGATAGTGTGAGAAACACTTCTTATGCTTAGGTACATTATATTAATAGTATTTTGTCTTATAAAAAACACAATTTATTAATAATCTTTTTGTTATTTGCTTTAATTAATTATATAAAATAACTTTTAACTTTTATAATTTTTGTACTTATCAGAAAATGAAAGGATGTTGTTGGGCAAATTCACTAAATATATAATTGAAAGTACATGTATTTGTAAGAGATATTTTGACATTCAAGCCGGTTAAAGTAGTTATTCTAAATAATGATGATTAGATTGATTGTAGAAACATGTGTTGTGTTTGCTTGTATTTGTAGAAGTGTGATTAATGAGTTTTATTAGGATAATTTACTACTCATTTAATGTTACTTTAGTGATGTTGTAAATTTTGTTGATGTGTGAGGGCTGCCATAAGTTCTTTTAGAATGGATTGTGTTAAGTGGGGGAGGTTGTCCTTGGCGAGGGCACTGTGAAGAGGGTGGAGAGTGAGACAATTCAAAGTAGGGGAGGGGGGACGCCCAGATGGAGGTCGGGTAGACGAGGTTGGATGGTACAATTTCAAAAATTTTAATCTTTCAGTTAATACTCAAATTAAACGAAAAAGTCAATTACAAACAGAGTCAACTGATTCTACTATCATAATTCAAAAAAAAAAAAATCCTACAATAATTAATTATTTATCTATATAATTAATTATTTGACCAAAAAATATCTATAAAATATAAGATAATAAATTATTTATTTACTATATCTTAAATTAAAAATTGAAAACTAAAATTTCTGAAATTAGAAAATTTAGGAATAAAAAATGCTATTCAAACTAAAATCAAGTATGAGAATCACATCATGTGTTTCAAGCTAGCTTCTAACAACATTGTCACTGGTGTTAGCTTCTCAAGTACTTATTGCAAAATGCACCATGAGCAAGATGGCATATTTAATTTCTATATACTAAAAAATTAAACGAATTTTGTATTAATATTTAATTACAACTTTTTATTTATATAATTTTAAATTATTAATTAACAAAATCAACAAATTTATCTTACATAAAAATTATAATTATTGATAAAACTTTCTATATTAACAAGATATAAGTATTTTTTTCATTATATATTATAGTAACAGTAATTTTAAAAATTATATATTATTTCATCACCAATTTTATACTAATAATGAATGTAATGGCATCAAATGATAAATATTACTTTAAAATTTTAAATTATATATAAATTAAAATCAATAAAAAATTTAAAGTCATATATTTAACTATACTTTTCTTCTCCAACTTTTAATACATTATTTGTAGGTACACAATACAGTGTATCACAACAGATTGGGAAAGTCATTGACAAATATAAAACGTAATTTTTAAGATAGATGTTAACCTCTAAACTTGAAACCTTTTTTCATCTCAAAATTATAATTTATAAAAAAAATAGCATGAACCTAAAAGCTCTTTGAAAATTAGTTTTAATAAATTAAAAAATAAAGATTCAAGATATTATAGTCATTAAAATAAAAACAAATACAAAACAAATATGGAAAAATATGAATATGTATATTTTTATTTTTAATTTAATAAATTAGATATTTTTTATTTTCGTATTTATACTAGTCAAATAAAAACTTCTTTATTAACTCCGGATGAATTAAGGATTATTCACATGTATAAATTTATTTATTATCCTGATGGTAGAAATTTTGGCGCTCAAAGAATGGACCACGTCACACTCTCTTTGACAATACCTAAAACACCATTACCCTCGCTAACAATATCTTGGAGCGGAGCAACATATATAAAATCAAGAGTGAAATTACAATCATTTGCTATTACGTAGGTACGTCGTTGAGGTGTTAGTTAGCTCGATAGTAAACACGATAAACTGATACGTTGGTGCTAACTTGACTACTGCATGCTCTCTGAACTCTCTATTCTTGTCAATATGATAGGTTTATCGTTTATTTCATTAATTATATATAGTTAATATTTTAAAATAAATATTGTTTTAAAAAATGATTCCAAAATAAATGTCAACTTTTCAATATTATATAATTATTACTTTTTAACTAATACTTTTAATAATAATGTTAATTTCGTAAAATCAGTATTTTTTTCGTCTATTTATTACTTTCCTCTATTAAAGTGTAGACTTGTTTTAGGAAAGAGAAAATAATAAATTTTCATCTAGTGCATTTTAATTTTTTTAAAAAAATTATTCTATCATCTTCTAGTGCGTTTTACTTTCTTATTCTCTTATCTAAATTATGGTTGCATTTAAATTAAGATAATCTTATTTAATGTGTTGATGTGTGACGCTTATACTACCAATAGATATTAAATAAGACATATTATAAAAAAAATTAATTAGACTTTAAAATTGTAAAACATCAATAAAAAATTAAGAAGAAACATGATACAAGAGGCAGGAGTACATTAGAATTTTTATTTATTTATGAGAGTAATATTTTCAGTTTTTCTTCTTTGGAGAGAACATTTCAGTGTTTATTTTTGTATATTATGGGCACTTTATGGTTAACACAGTAGAAACATATATAAATAACGAGTCATATTTAAATATATTATCCTTACTTTAGTTTTTTTATCAGATCCGCTGTATTTTAGTTAAATAAAAGGATTAACTATAAAATATACTAGCATATAACGTATCTAACAAAATCAAATAAAACATAATTATATGTTTTTTTTTTTAAAATATAAAACATTTTTGTACTTGATTACTTGTAACAAAAAAAATCAAATTTAACGACAATGTTATCAAATAACTTGTAAATTTTCATGAATTTCACAAGTATTTTTATTTATAAATAAATTATATATAATAAAATTAATTAAAAAGAATAATAGACATTTTCATTACTAATAATGAATACTCTATTACTAATAATGAATACAAATAGTCTAAATATTCATGTGTGTAAAGTTCTTACTTGTCTTTACGTACAAATAGTCTAAATATTCATGTGTGTAATAGTATATAGATATTTTAAAAAAAGTTATGCTAGACATAATGACATTTTGACTTTTAAAATACTATTTATAAAGCTCTTCAAAATACTACAATTGCTCACGTTCACCTCTAAACTCATTTAATCAATTTATTTTTTCATTTATGTAGAAATATTTTTATAGCAAATTAATTAACCTGAATAGAATATGGATCGTGTATCTCTATTCATGTTACACGAATGACGAAACCTATAGTCATATATATGTTTAGCCTGGGAATATAGACTTTTAATAAAAGAAATAAGTCAGAGCAGCCAAGTTGGGCAACACGGCTTTTTCAACCCCCGCGTGTTAATTTAACATAATATTCTCACTTCTCATCCTCATATCTTACTTGACCCACTTTCAAGTTCCAACTATGCACTGTTTTAATTTAATTTTTGAAAATAATATTTCTTTAAATGGCTAAAAGGTAATTATTTTCGAAATAAAATATTCTTACACGTGTTAATATTCAGTTCTCCATACATATCCCTTTAATTTAATAGTTTTTTAAGTCACATGCAAGATAAACGGTATATATATCGCTTTAATACTAAGTGCATATTACTTTAATGGATTTTCGGTTGTTCAATTTGAAACAAATAACTCCAAGTTTGGTACAATTAAAGTACACAACTCCTCTTTATAATCTATGCAATCTATATACGTTAAAGTAAACGGGTGTATTTTAAAGAATAAGAGCTAAACGATAACAATATGTGACAAAATCAAAATATATAATTTTAGTTACCTATATGTGAAAACTCATCGATCTATTTTTTTTTTCCAACATATTTATTATCATTATCGTACGTATTTTATTGAGTACGTTGCATCTATGACTGCAAATGAATTATTCATCATATACATCAAAGCATATGCATAAAGCATGACACTCAAATTAACAAAATTATGAAGTGAACTTATAAGATTTTCCTTTAAATAAGTGATACAAAGAAATAGATTTAGAAAAAAATATAGGATTGATTAGCACATAGGGATGACAATAATACTCATATTCGTGGATACCCGTCCTGATTTTGACAGGTATTACCCGGTTTGACCAGGTATAGGGTACGGGTACAGGTATTACCCATACCCGATCTGTTAAACCGGGTACGGGTACGAGTATGGGTATGGGTATGTGACTACCCGTCCCGTACCCGAACTCGTACCCTGCCATGTTATAATTTTAATGATTATATAATAAGTTTAAATTTATATATATAATTAAGAGTTTTAATTCTTAAACTTTAATTTATAATTTTTTGTTATTAATTATTTTTTATATACTTTTTAAATTAAAATATAATTAATAATTTAATATATAATTTATTTAATAATAAATAAGTAAATTTAAATTGTAAAAAATAATATGAGGAGTATCCGCTGAAAATACCCGATAAAAACAGGGATTAAAATTTTATATCCACTCATTTTATACTCGAACTCTAACCCGCCCCACTCTTTGCAGAGACGGGAGGGTCAAACTCGCACCGCCCCATCCCGTTGCCATCCCTGGCATACGGTTAAAATATTAGCCGCCAACACGCACTAAAATTAAACATTGTAATTGGGGCATGTTGTAATTATAATATCTACGAAATGATCCTTGATTCCTTGTTGATCACGGCGTGTAACATGAATCCCTACGAATCCTACTCAAAAAATAATTTGGGTTCCAACCTTGACACGTTTAAGTCACTTGTTGAGTGGCGCCCATGGAGGATATATATATATATATATATATATTAAAAAAAATGAATGAATCAATCTTGATCATATCGTGTTATGCATGTGATTTTGTTACATTTTTTTAAAGAGCAAACACAAAGCAATATATTAATGGATATGGCCAAGACAAGGTGGAACTAACCAACTCCCAGCAAAAAAAGAAAAATACAAAATCTTATAACATCAATAAAACCGTCCTTCCAAGTATATTAAGTGTCCACTTATTCTATAGTTTGAAAAGTCTTATATTTATGTGTACCTCTTATGGCCCCCACCGTTTGGGTTGTGTATTCTTTGTCCCCCTCATCTTGATTAGACTCTTTGTCTTAGAGAACATTCAAGCCGACTGATTATCAAGAGATAAGACTACCACATATCGGTTGATTACGAGTCTATTCTATAACTACTTTTTCCCTTTTCCATGTCTTATCCCTCGCGATCTTTGCTCCATCCTATCTCTGCACTTTATCTATATCGATGACATATATGTACAATCCTAACCACCTAATCATACCAAGATAGGAGAATCCATGGCCCCAGGATACCCACTCGATCCCCAAAATACTTATAAGTATACCCCCTTACAATCTCAAAGGAAAACCAAGACTTACTCCTTAAACTTGGTATTTTCAGTTTAGGTATGCTCTTACTAGGGCTAGGGGCTACTTAGATTCGAGAACATTATGATATGATAACAAGCATATAAACTAGTGATTATTTTTCCCTTTCATGGTAGGAGAAGCAAAATATATTTTGTACTACTCGAGGTCTCGCTCCGAACTACCCCTATAATGGCACATTTTTACATAGTAGGATCCATAACTTGGATTGACCTTAGAGGTCAATGTCACACTCTAGGTCGGATGCTACCCCCAACACAAGGCTCAAACATAAGAAAAATGATATGTGTACACCTATTGTGCTATTACACACCTAGTAAAAAGAAGAAAAAAGAGAAAGATATATAAGTATGATAAGATTTATGATGTGATAGGATGAGAAAGATAGAAAGAAATAAAAAATGTTGATAATGTGTACAAATTAGAGAGGTGTATGTGTATCATTACTCCAAACATAATACTACAATCACGAAAGGCCCACTCTAAATGTGACTAGTAATATTCAAGACAGAATCAACCACATTTACTATTTAGCCCTCATTATCATTTATAAATCTAAATATTAACCTTCCTTATTATCATCTCACCAAATATTAGGTGGCATTTGGTCTGAGAAAATATTTTCTGTTTTTATTTTCTATTTTAATTTTTTGAAAATTATTTTCATTTTCAAGTTTTCAACATTTAGAAAATATGTTTGTTTTTACTTGTTATTTTCTATTTTAAAAAATAATATTATTAAATTTAATCAATTTTAACAAAACTATTATAAATCATATATATATATATATTAAAATACATATATATATATATATATTGTTTTTATGTACTTATAATATTGTTATTAAGTTTTCACATAATGTTCATTTTTGAAAACACTGAAAACAATTTTTTTTCTATTTTTATATTTTCAACTGTTTTTTTTTAATATTTTCTAAATTATAACCAAATATATTTTAACTACTATTTTCTATTTTATCTAAAAATGAAAATAAAAAATAAGAAAAACAAGCATTACCTTAACTTTTCTTGTTACCATTTATACTTCCTGTTACCACAATTTCAAGGCAAAACAAGTCATTTTAATAATATATAAGTACACGTAATATTATAAGTGTTTCAATTAAACTCAACATTATATTCACTCGCTAACTTAAGCAGTGAATGTCTATTTGAAGATACCTAATAATACTCTATTTAGTGGATATTTAAAAGAACTTCATCATTTTCTTTGATAAATACATATATATATTTGCAGATACAACCACTAAAAATATCGATATAAGATC
Source organism: Psophocarpus tetragonolobus (assembly GCA_037954015.1). Classification (NCBI taxonomy): domain Eukaryota; kingdom Viridiplantae; phylum Streptophyta; class Magnoliopsida; order Fabales; family Fabaceae; genus Psophocarpus; species Psophocarpus tetragonolobus. The sequence goes on along the minus strand of CM075695.1, from coordinate 2,392,114 downwards.
CCAGCAAAGATGACCTATTAGGAAGATGGTTTTTCTTTAAAAATTACATTATTCGTGTGTAACCAATTGTTCTACACACCTGACCAATCAACTAATAACCACCCATCCTCAATTTTAAATAATTGTTTAAGTTCCAATATTGTAGCAAATGTGAATGCCTCTTCGTCTCCAATTGTATAGGTGACCAACAACTAATCAAACCAAAGATACTACCCACATTATCGGCGATCTGGAGAAAAAAAAAATAGATGGACCAAATATGATAAAAACACGTGCTTTATATTTTTTATTGAAAATATTCAATAATTTGTCAAAGGAAAAAAAAAAATTTGGGGAAAGTCATCACTGCCTTCAACCAAGCTCCAGCACTCCACAGATAATTTTGCATAATTGATTTTGTTACATGTTACGCAAATCATGTTCTTGTATATATAAAGCATGTTTGTTCGTTATGATTTCACATGGTTATATATATCCAAATTTTTCTATTTAATTATTATCTACAAAGCTATATATATATATATATATATATATATTATATGTAGTACATATCATGAGAATTTAATATACTTCGTGTAATATATTTTTTAATTGTATTTTTAATTTATTGATGAAATTTGACGTGGCTTTTATTAATCCAAGTAAATAGTCTGAGCCTACTAATTTTTAGTGTCGTCCATGTACAATTTTATGTTTAAAAACATGTTTGTAATATTTTGAATATATTTTCTTCAACGAAAGGAAAAAGTCTGGTCTTTATCCACGATTTTCAAGTTTCTGGCAAAACATAACAGCGGCAAGTTGCAAACCAAATTCAAGATGCGAAATGAGGTGGAAGCTAACAATTAACATAAGTTTGAACTTTGAAGTTTGAGGTCAAAACAAAAATATTAACTCATATAAACCTCACGCCGTTCGTGGGTCTTCGAATTAACTTTTTAAACTCAAATCCCAACGAGGAATGATAATAGGAATCGGCTCGTTGGTTGAATGTGTTTGACTTTTTATTTTAAAAATATTATTTCAATATATATACTATTGATATGTTCAATTACATATTTGTATTTACATAATTTTTAAAATATTAATTAGTAAAGTGAATAAATTTATTATAAATAAAGAATTATGATTGAATGTTAGTAACAATATATATTAATTAAATTTTTTTTATATAAGAGCATGAAATTCAATTATAAGAGTAATAGAAAAAGAATTTTAGAGAGAGTGTGTGTATGCGCGTGTGTGTGAGTGTACGCGTAGGTGTACTTACTAAGTCTTGAGGCTCTAAAGCGACAGACGAGTACTTGTAGAAGAGATTCCGACGTCTAAGTCAATTTGGGAATGAGAGTGTGAGAGAGGTATCAATAGAATGATCTACCTGAAGGTGAGGTTTAACTATCCTTTTAAACTTGTTTTTGTAAGAGTTCTGTCCCTAGTTACTTTTTTTACCATTTTCTTTAAGATTTGTCTTTAGTTACCTTTTATACCATTCTTCTTAAGATTTGCCTTAGTTACATTTATACCATTCTACTTGAGATTAGTCTCTAGTTACCTTTTATATTATTCTCCTTAAAATTTGTCTCTAGTTACCTTTTTTAAGGAGATGAACCTTTAGTTATTGGGTCTGTGCTGAGGTGATCATAATGCCAAGGTGGACATTGGATGCCGAGATGTAGTGTTCATGTGTGTTTAGAGTTGCAGTCCTTACATGAGTTTAGGGCACGGGGTACATATGCCCCCCCTAACGTCGAGGTCGACCAATCAAGGGAAGACCAAAAAAGCTATGATATTGTGTGTGTTTCGTCTTGATTGTTATCTTGGGTCTGCAACGAGCATGTTAAGAGTGTGTGCTAAGAGTGCCTCGTGTGGGCAGGAAGTGCCAAGATAGGCAAAGAGTATCGAGATAGACAAAAAGTGTCCCGTCAAACAAGAGCTTTCAAGTTGGTAATGAGTGTCTCATCAGACAAGAGCGTCAAGTTGACGATGAGTGTCTCGTCAAACAAGAGTATTGAGTTGGCGATGAGTGTCTCGTCAAACAGGAGTGTCGAGTTGGCGATAAGTGTCTCGTCAGACAAGAGCACTGAGTTGGCGATGAGTGTCTCATCAAACAAGAGTGTCAAGCTAGCGATGGATGTCTCTTCAAACAAGAGTGTCGAGCTAGCGATGAATGTCTCGTTAGACAAAGAGCGTCGAGTTGGCAATGAGTGTCTCGTCAAACAAAGAGCGCCAAGTTGGCAAGTTGTTGAGCTCTAGAAAGGTGTTGAATTGATGAGTTGCCTGGGAAGATGCTAAGTTGACGAGCTTTAGGAGGATGCCGAGTTTATGAGTTACTGAACTCTGAGAGGTGTTGAGTGGTACATAATGTACTTACTAGAGAAAAATGGGTGATATTCTCCGGTAAGTCCACAAAATAGAGTGTTGTTGGGGTACCATGTGTACTTAACGCTATTGAGGTGCCTTGTTTTGAGCATGTAATTGTGATAGGAGGAATAATTGATTACCTATCCATGGTAATAAGAAAATATAATATTTGGTTAAAGAGATGATTAGTAAAGATAATATTTAGATTTGTATATACTAATAAGGGCTAAGTAATAAATGTGGCTAATTCTGTCCTGGATATTATTAGTCACGCTCAAGGTGACTCTTTCATGATCCTAACGCTATGTTTGGGCTTTGTATGGGGCTTATTTGACTTTATGGAGTTGTTTCGAGCTACGGGAGTACCAAGTTAGTTTGTGCGTAATGATTTGTTGTGCAGTCATTCCGAGAGGTTTTGTCCTCATGCTGAGCTCTTTTGATGGTGATGTTTGGTTTCGTTGTTCTGGGCATTTCATGTCATGTTGTTCCATTGGTGGTGTCTGTCTCTGTCGTTTTCCTCCTTGGACAGTTGATTCTGGACCATGCAATTGGACTTTCATGGTGGATCGGGATGTGTCGCTCCTGGTTTGTATCATATATTGCCGGGAGCATAGGAATGAAGGTGAGATTTAACTATCCTTTTATACTTGTTTTTGTAAGAGTTTTGTTCTAGTTATTATTTTTACCATTCTCCTTAAGATTTGTCTTTAGTTACCTTTTATACCATCTCCTTAAGATTTGTCTTCATTCTCTTTAAGATTAGTCTCTAGTTACCTCTTATATCATTTTTCTTAAGATTTGTCTCGAGTTACCTTTTTTAAGAAGATGAACCTTTATGTAATGGGTCTATGCTCAGGTGGTCATAATACTGAGGTGAACATTGAGTGTCAGATGTAGTGTTGATGTGCGTTTAGAATTGTAGTCCTTATCGGAGGTATAATAAATATATATATATAAATTAAAAAAATAATAATTAAAACAGTGTTGGATTCAGAATCGCATGATTATAAAATCTCATTCGACATTTATATAAAGATAAAAAAAAAATGTAATAACTTAATCTCAATACAATACATTATTAACTTAGTGTCAAATATCTTTACAAGTATTACTCCAACTACTCGGAAGATCCACATGAAAAAGCATGAAATTTATAAGAAGGACATGGAATTTTATTGTCAGCGGAGGAAGTAGGTTGTACAAAGGAGGAGAAGTAGAATTTCATACTTATTATAGGTCGATAAGTAATTTTATGTAAAAAAAATCCTTAAGTAACAATTTGGTCCTTAGAATAGGAATGTTTGACATATTGAGTTTAGTTGGCAAAGTACCTGTTATAAGAACATATGGTCTCTACTATCTGGTTTAGTTCTTGTTATATTTACACATGTTATATTTTTTATTTATTACTTGTAAATACACATTGGTCGTTGACCCAATGGTGTAACTGAGTTTGTGGAAAAATCTAGATTGAACTCTTATATTACATGATGTATTTTTTGAGAGGGGTGAAATTGTAAAAAGTTTAAAGTATAACTATATATATATATACTAAACCGAATTGAAAACCAAATATGGAACCCTCCAAATCCTAATCAGTTTTAGTTTGGAGTTGTTTCATTATTATAATTTCCAAATTGTGCTGTTTGGTTCGATTTGCACTATGAGACGTTGAAACTGCATCAAACTAAAACAAATCATTTATTTTTAGCTATTTTAGCAAACCTCTAAAAAGAGATATACATTTACTCATTATTTTCTAAGTTTATAAGGTTTTACTTAATCTTTAATTAAGATTTTTAATTAATATGAATTAGTTAATGAATAAATATTTTAACAAAACTATTTGATTTAATTTCATAGAATACAATTTGACAACAACTAGAATATAATGTTTAAATGAATTAATTATTTATACTTTAATTTTAATACGGATGTTCATGATTCAGGTTGGTTCGCTTTTAGAAAAAAATGAAAACTGAATCAATTAATTTTAATTTTAATTAGGTTGGGTTGGTTTTGTTTTTTGGATTTTTTTCTCCAGACGCAAACCAAACCAAACCAAATCAATAATGATTGTGTTGGTTCAGTTTGGTTTTAAGGAAAATCGATAAAAAAATTAAAAAATTAATTTTTTTTATTAAATCATAAAAAAATAATTTTACACTTGAAACTAGTCAAATCCATTGTTTACTAAATTCATATTTTTATAAGAAAATATCAAGTCCTTCATATACACTAAATTAGTCAAATTAAATTATTAAAACAACACAATCTAATACAAACTTAACAATAAATATATAAAATAACTTAAAAATTTACTAACTTAAAATATGAAATAATGCGAAAGAGTAAAGACAATATGATTTAGACATTGAAACCCTAGACAAAAGCACTAAAATATGTTACTAAAGTTACTAACTTAAAAATATTATATATATATATATGTGCTTTTGGATTGTGTCAGAGTTTTGAAATGTGAAAACTGCAAATTGAACTACACATGGTTGCTTCTGATTGGTTCAAATTGGATCTAAATCCAATCAAGTGAAAAAGCCGCACCAAACTAATTCGTTCAGTTCGGTTTATCGGGTTCGTTGGATTAACCTGAACCGATACCCCAAATTTTAATGATTATTACTTTAATATAATTTTGTTATGAGTGACTAAAGTTTTATACAATTTTGGAAATAAATTTTTTCAATATATTTTTTAATACTTAATAATAGAAATTTTAAACTGCAAAACTAAATCAAACTAAACCGTAAAAGATTAGTTTGATTTGGTTCAGATTTTATAATTAATCTAAACCAAATCAAAACAAATTACACCACAGTTTGATTTGAACTAGTTTTAAATTCACAATTGTACCACAAACACCCCTAATTAATATATATATATATATATATTACATATTACAGTTGTTATTAGCAAAAAAAAAAAATCCTTAAATGGAAACATTATAACAATCTTAACCACCAAAATTACTTGTCACAATATCAAAGTTTAATAAAACAGTCTATGTAATTTTTTTGGTAAAATATTTTCATTGTCTATCAGTTTGTTTGAAGATTTATTCTAACAAGTTGGAGACTAAAAATATAGTTTACTTTAAAAAAATATAAAATTGTCTTCATCAAATTTCTCCAATTAGTAAGTTATTAAACTATTAAAATCGTTCTGTTAAGATTGTTATTTTAAAGTATAGATTAAAAAAATATAAATTAAAAAACAAAATATAAAAAGTTAAATGAAGAAATTAAAATACTCTTATTTTTCAATGCCAAAATTATTATTTAAGTCAAATAAAAAGTAAAGTAATTTTATAGTTAAAAAACATTTTGGTGTAAAACTTCACCTTAATTAATTTCCTTGTACCAGTATCAGATGTTTTCTATGTTTCTGATGTCAAAGTGAGAGAGAGAGCCACACAACAAACATAAGTCTCACAACTCACGAGCCAAATATCTTTATTGTATTGTGTAGCTTCAAAATGAAGGTGTTCTCTTCTATTGATTCTCACACTGCCGGCCAAAACACATGTCCATCTCAAATTCAATGCTTTATTACATTGAGAAGTCAAACTGTGCCGCATTCCGTCCATACTGGCCATCTTTTCACACGTACTCATAAAACATTACTTATTCATGGACATACGAAAATTAAAACAAAAACTTAAGATTCAAAATTTATTTTTATATTAATTTCAACTCAAATATTAGTTTTATCCAGTCATACATATGAGGAGTACTAATAGCCTGTTTGGGTTATCATTTGGGAGCTTTTAGGGGGGGTGGGGGTACGTACGTTTCCACCAAATATTATACATGAAGAGTTTTGAATAGAAGACCATCTTTATAAAAAAATATATATATATATATATATATATATATATATATATATATATATATATATATATATATATATTCAAAATTCAGGACAATCGGATGATACTATAACTCAAAAGTACTATAAATATCCAAATTCAAACTATTTACAACTTATGCATGTCTTGAAAAATTATATTGGTCTTTTGGCATTGAGTTGCTCCATTTTCCGTTGGCAATGTATTTTTACCAAAAAAATGAATAAATGTTTCCCAAGATAACAGGTAATTACCCCTGTGAACCAAAACCCCTTTTAATTCGTAAATTAAAATGGACAAGGACAATATACCTCTAATTTTAATTAAACAGGATTAATAATAAATTAAAGTAGCTAATCCCTACGTGTGTTGATCGAGTTGAGCAGATTAGCTGGCAGAACTGAACTGAACTCATATGGTCAACTCTGCCTCCACCGACGTCTAGTTGTTGCCACAAATTCCAGCAGGATCACATAACACTGAGAGCCATTGATTTTATATGGAAGAAAAAGAGTAGAAAATTATTCAGATTAAGTTTTTAGTTTTTAAAGTTTATCTTAAAATTTTGAGTTTATATTATTTTAGAGACTAAAAATTAACTAAATTTAGAAAAAAAAATTATTTTTAAATTTCAAGACTAAAAACAAAATTGAGTTGAATTTAAGAATTAAAAATTTAATGAAGTTAAACTATTAGGATAAAAAATGAAAATTTTAATTGTATGTGTTTTTTTGAATCAGAATTTTATTTGTATAGTAACTGTTAGCAAGAATAAGGCGAACTCAACTTAAAAGGATCGAGTTCGATCATAATGACAGTGCTCAATCTTCAAAACTCATTTTCCTTATCAAAAAAGAAAAAGTCAAAACTCATTTAAAACTTACTAATTCTCTTCCTTTTGGATTTTTTTTATATGACAGTATCATCCACGAAAAATAATTCTTCTAAATGTCAAACATGATATGATAGTAAACTTGCATGCACCTTATAGACTTTTTATTCAGCCTATGAGACATAATAAGGAGTATTATATAATATGTTTGTTTTGGCTAGGGAGAGTATTTGTATTTAGTTTTAAATTTTTTAAGAGAAATTTTAAATAAATTAATTTTAGTTAAAAATGAGTTTAATATGAAATGATTTGGCTTTGAAAATTATTATTTAAAATTAGGCTAATAAATTTTTGTATGAATTTTTCAAAAATATATGTTCATATCTCTCTCTATTTAGATCGTTAAAATTCTATTTTTAATGATTTTTTATTCATGACATAAATTTTTGATAAAAAATATGTTAGAAATAATCTTAATTTTAATTTTAGAAATAATATTAATTTTAATTGAGATTTTTAAAATAAATATGTTATTTTATTTTCTTAATTAACTTGACTCAATTGTTTTCTTATAATACCATTGGAGAATGGAGACAATACTTCCTTCTATTTTTTCGCAATCATTCCATTGTTTTTTCAATAAAAAAACAAAGTGCATGATTAGGGAAGTATTATAAAATAATTTGAATTAAAATAATTTTAAAAATTAATTTTGTTTTGAAATTCAGTATAATTTTTTTAATCTAATATAAAACTACCTAAATTTCCTTTTGATTCAAAATTATTTCTGAGCTAGAATCAATTTATTCAATATAGAACAAAACATACATAAAAAATCATGTTAATGATGAAATTATAAAGCAGGTTTGAATTATACTGTACTAGACACAAATTATAGTATGTCAAATATCAATATTGAATTGATTAAAATGAGAATGAATATGTACCTGAATTGGTATTCATGTCCATGAGCACTATTGAACAGAACTCTAGGAGGTTCTTCTGGCTACCTTCTGAGGGGTTATTGTAGAGAATAACTCTGATATGTAAATTTGTTTAATGGGATGGTAAATTTATAACACCCCAGGGTAGTCAGGGACCTCTCTTAATTTCGCTTTTTATCTGATTGACCTAACTCATCACAGAGTCAATCTCACTGTAATCCCAGTTAAAATAACCATATTGATATTTTAACATATTGTCGGTTAAAGATAAATAATCATATTGATATTATGATCATATCTTATATTGTTGGTTAATGATAATTAGATATTGAGTGATACTAATCCACAATATTTTTCCAACATTCTCCTACTTGGATAATGTCAATCAATAATCAACATACAAATCATTAAGCTAGAACGGAAATTGCCGTTATATCATATATTAATTAGCGATATGAAAAATTTGAGCAACAAAATAAATATCTGATAGGGATATTAATCATTTGCATTTAGCTAATATTTTTCATAAAATGTATGGCATAATGCAGTCCCATAAATGACACTACAATGGTCCAAGCATAAATAAAATGCTAATAAGAAACATGAACAATATGATGTCAACTAGAGCATGTCTCTTAAAGAAAATAGAGAATCAGACTCCCACTAACTTAATACACCAAAAGCCTTGATTAAACCCATGTGAGTTACATGAATAAGAAAAATTCCAACAGTTAAGGCCTTAGTTAGTGGATCTGCTAACATCTCCTCAGAATCAATGTTTTCAATCCGAGTGTGAAAACTTTGAATTTGCTCTCTAACAAACTGATACTTATATCAAAATGCTTTGAACGGGTAGAGTTTTTGTTGTTTCGAGAGAAACTCACAGTGGCAATATTGTCATAGTAAATCACAAGTGTCCTGGGCTTTCAACTATGTAAAAATCAGATATCAATTTCTTAAGCCACATGGCCTGTCGAGTGGCCTCAAAACAAGCAACATATTCTGCTTCCATGGTAGAGGTAGTTGTAAGAAACTGTTTAACGCTCTTCCAAGAGATAGCTCCTCCTGCCATCATAAAAATAAAGCCAGAAGTAGATCTACGATCATCAGGGCAACCTACAAAATCAGAATCAGAATAGCCAGTGACTTGAAGTTGATCAGACTTCATAAAAGTCAACATATGATCCTTGGTTCCCTGTAAATATCGCATGACCCTTTTAACGGATTTCCAATGACCCAAACCTGGGTCGCTCAAGTATCTGCCTAAGGCATTGACAATGAAAGCAATATCAGGACGAGTACAGACTTGAGCATACATCAGACTGCCAACAGCGGAAGCGTATGGAATTTTCTTCATAGCATTCACTTCTTCATCATTATGAGGACATTGTTTGTTAGATAATTTATCACCACGTTGCACAGGTGCAGCACATGGGGAGCAAACATTCATGTTGAACTTCTTGAGAATCTTCTCGATATATCCCTTTTGAGACAATCCAACTATGCACGTGACCTATCACGAAGAATTTGGATGCCTAGAACAACAGCAGCTTCACCAAGGTCTTTCATATCAAAATGCCTACACAACATTGATTTTGTCTCAACCAATAGGCTCTTACAACTACTAGCAAGAAGAATGTCATCGACATATAATACGAGAATGATGAAATTACTCCCACTAGTCTTCAAGTAAATGCATTGGTATGCAACATTTTCCTTGAAGTTGTAAGTAGTGACAACCTGGTCGAATTTTAAATACCATTGCCTAGATGCTTGTTCCAGTCCATAAATGGATCTTTTAAGTTTACACACCAAATGCTCATTGGCTGCCTCAACAAACCATCAGGCTGAACCATGTAGACATCTTCAACAAGATCTCCATTCAGAAAAGCTGTCTTTACATCCATCTGGTGTAGCTCTAGGTCAAAATGAGCAACTAAAGCCATGACAACTTAGAGTGCGTCCTTCGTTGAAACTGGTGAAAAGGTTTCTTTATAGTCAACGCCTTCCCGTTGACTATAACCTTTAGCCACTAATCTAGCCTTATACCTATCAACCTTTCCACCTGGAGTACGTTTTGTCTTAAAGACCCATTTAGAACCAACAGGCTTACAACCTGCTGGTAAGTCCACAAGATCCCAAACATTATTATGAGACATGGAAGACAATTCATCATGCATAGCTTTTAGCCAATCAGAAGCATGAGAACTAGAAAGTGCTTCCTGAAATGTGATGGGATTGTCATCATCATGTGGATCATATTCGTGCTCCTGAAGGTATACAACATAGTCATTTGGTATAGAAGGTCGGCGTATTCTCTGAGATCGTCTTAATGGGGCCACATCAACATCATCAAGTTGTTGATCATTGAGTTGTGGTTCATCAACTTGTGGCTCTGTCATTTGTTCATCTTGCCTCTCAACAATTTGTTCATCTGTGTGAACTATTGGGGTTGAGATGTCTGTAGGAAGAAAATAAGATGGTAATGGAAGCATGGTTCGATCTTCTCTAAGGGTCATCAATCAAGGTGTGTAACTCCCACTATCCAAATCATCCTCAAAGAAAACTGCTCGGTCAGATTCAATAACTCGTGTAGACTGAGAAGGACAATAAAATCTACATCCTCTAGAACCGATGCAGTAGCCAATGAAATAACCGCTAATAGTTTTGAGATTAAGTTTCTTTTGTTTAGGATTATAAGGTCTTACTTCTGCCTTACAACCCTATACATGGAAATGTCTCAAACTCGGCTTTCTTCCAGTCATTTGCTCAAAAGGAGTTTTGGGCACAGATTTGCTAGGTACCTTAGTTCGCAAGGCATCTCCCCAAAGAAATTCTGGCAGAGATGAATGTGATAACATACATCTCACCATGTCCATGAGTGTTCGATTTCGTCTCTCAGCAACGTCATTTTGTTCAGGAGTTCCAGGCATGGTGTATTGAGCTTCAATTCCGTATTCATCAAGGAATCAAGCAAATGGTCCTAGACTTCTTCCTGTCTCGTCATAACGACCATAATATTCTCCTCCTCTATCAGACCTTACACACTTAATTTTCTTTTTTGTTTTCAACTCAACAAAGGCTTTAAAGGTTTTGAAGGCTTCAAGAGAGCTTGCTTTATCCTGAAGAAGATATATCCATCCATGTCTGGAGAAGTCGTCTATGAAGGTAATAAAATACCTATATCCACCCATAGCAGTAGGAGTAATAGGTCCACATATGTCAGTGTGAATTAATTGTAGCACATCGTCACATTTATTTGAACTTTTATTCTTGGTTTTGGCAGTAAACTTTCCTTTGATGCAATCAACACAAGTGTCATAATCTGAGAAGTCAAGATCATGCAGAATACCTTCTTTCATGAGTCTTTCAATTCGAGGCCTAGAAATATGCCCCAAATGTCTATGCCATAGCATAGAAGAAGATTCATCAATCCTGTTACGTTTACTCCCACTAATGGAGTTAATTGGCATATCAGTTACGTTTAACATGTAAAGTCTGTCATGCAAAACTCCTGAACCAACAACAATTGAATTATAATAAATCACCAATTTTCCATCACCAAAATAAAAGTTGTATGCACATTTGTCTAAAACAGAAATAGATATCAAATTCCTTCTCATGGAAGGGACATAAACAGACGATAAACATAAAGAGACGACTCCAATGTCAGCAACGAGTACTCCAGCTCCATCTCTCATAATAATCTTTGACTCAACATCACTTGGTTTCCTCAGGCTTGTGAACCCCTGTAAAGAATTCACAACATGAATAGTAGCCCCTGAGTCTAACCACCAAGAATTTGGAGGAACATCAACCACATTAGATTCAAAGCAAGTTAGTGCTAGCAGATTACTTCGCTTCTCTTTCTTTTTCAGAATAAAGCAATCTTCCACCTTGTGACCACGTTTCTTACAATACTTGCAAGAACCTTTAAAGAATTTCTTCTTGGGTTCTAAATGTCGTTCTGCTTTCTCTGTACCCTTTTTCTTCTTTCCTTTATATCTGTTAGCACCTTTAGCACCTGAACTAGAAGCAACGAACTGAATGCTATTAGGCTTATTCTTCTTCATTGACTCCTCCTCTTGGGTGATTATTGCAATCAATTCATCCACTCCATAGTCATGCTTTTGAATGTTATATGAAGTCTTCATGATGTCAAACTGAGAAGGCAGAGATTCCAAGATGCGATAAATTAAAGTGTCTTCACCAACCTCAACCTTGAGAGACTTCAACTTATTATAGAAATGTACTAACTTCATAATGTGTTCACGTACACCGCTGGCACCATCATATTTGGTCTTTTCAAATAAGGAAAGGTATTGGCTTTTTTGTGCCTTATCAAAAGTTGTAAATTTTTCACCGATTGCTTTCAGAAAGGCACTGGCATCATCAAGATATGGAATGCTCTGTCTGATAGATTTCTCCCTGGTGAATTTAATCACCTTCAGACACACTCTGTTAGAGTGTTCCCATTTCTCATGAGAAATTCGTTGAGCTTTAGAAGACTCATCTGTAAGAGGCGCAGTCCTCATCGTCCTCAATGCTAAGTCCAGATTACCAATGGTAGGTAGAGATCTAACGATTCTTTCCAGTCCTCATAATTTGTTCCGTTTAGAGTTTTGACAAAATTAGGGAAGAAAACTGAATATCACAATAAAGGAAAAAGTGATTTAAAAGTTCAGCTTAAAATAAATCCCTAAGCAAATTACAATACATTATAACTTAAATTAATAAATCCTAGCACCGATAGGGTACCAAAAAACATTAACATAAGTTAAGAGAAATGCACTGTACAACAACAAATTATACTAATAATAACACACCGATAGGGTATAATTATCACTAATATAATGAATCAATATTTATTTCATAAATTTACACAAATGCATCCACGATAGGTGAAATTACAATTATGTAAATTAATAGCATAAATCATGCTTATTTCATATGATTTTAATCATCTTAAAATATGACAAACAAAATTCACATCATCATGCCCATGATAGGCAGGTCATCACAATGCAAATTAATAGAAAAAACATATTGTAAGTGATAATTCAATATTCAAAATTTGAGAGTAATATGTCAAAATAATTCGAAATTATGTTTCAAAGTTACAATCTTTTCATCTCTTTTCTCATAAGAGTTATACCACGCACATCACCCTAACTTTGCAAAGGAACTATGCCAGAATGATGAAAGTTATACTAAATTCCTCCTCGACATGACTTTTTTTTTTTAACAATTATTATAAGTTTATAATAGTCAGCCATCTTAAAATTTGAGACATAATTTGAAATTATGTCTCAAAATTAAACTTCAATATTATGAAAAAAAATTTATTTATTTAATAATTTTAAAAAAATATTTGGCATATCTTTCGGAGAGAGAGGCGGTTTTTTTTTACGTTAGTGGGCTTCTGCAAAACGAAACCACCCCGAGAGTCCCGGGATTGACTATAATCGCTGCAGAGATGCAGATCCGGAAGCGGGTACCCGGGACCTAGGCTGAGACGCGAGTCCGCTGGTGGAGCAGCGCCTTCGATTTCGACACGAGTCCGTCTCCGGCGTCCTTAAACGGACCTATGGAAGGCCAGTGCCTTCGATTCTGGAGAGCCAGCGGAGCAGCACCGACGAGATCTCGGCGAGGCTCGAAGCGCGCGAGGTGGCGGTGGAGCGGGCGACCCTGGAGGCGCCGAAACTCCAAGATCAGACGGGATCTGGGACGAGGTTCGAGACACGGTGAAGAGCCGCTGGAGCGGGTGGCCCGGTGGAACAGCGCCGAAGCGCGATCGCCGCAGCGATCTGGGCGGCAGAAAAACGCGATCTCCGCGGCAGAAAAACGCAATCTCCGCCGCGATCTGGGCAGCAGAAAAACGCGATCTCCGCCGCGATCTGGGCGGCAGAAAAAACGCAATCTCCGCCGCGATCTAGGCTGCAGAAAAACTCAATCTCCGCCCTTCTCAGGTTCATATCGTGGTGCGAGGGCGCGAGGAAGGTGCGGCACGGCAGGGCGCCGCTGGCCCCAGCGGGCGACTCGACTGCACCGCACAGTTACTCAGGTATCATTCGGTCTCTCCCTCTCTCAATATGTGTGTATGTTAAAAAAAATAGGGTTTGTTCAATTGACAACCATAAAATGTATCTAGTAAGCTCTTATACCAATTGATGAAATTATAAAGCAGGTTTGAATTATACTGTACTAGACACAAATTATAGTATACCAAATATCAATATTGAATTGATTAAAATGAGAATGAATGTGTACCTGAATTGGTATTCATATGTCCATGAGCACTATTGAACAGAACTCTAGGTTCTTCTGGCTACCTTCTGAGGGGTTATTGTAGAGAATAACTCTGATGTGTAAATTTGCTTAATGAGATGATAAATTTATAACCCCCCAGGGTAGTAAGGGACCTCTTTTAATTGGACTTTTTATCTGATTGACCTAACCCACCCATCACAGAGTCAATCTCACTGTAATCCCAGTTAAAATAACCATATTGATATTTTAAGATATTGTCGGTTAAAGATAAATAACCGTATTGATACTATGATCATATCTTATATTGTCGGTTAATGATAATTAGATATTGAGTGATAATAATCCACAATATTTTTGAACAGTTAACTGTTTATTTTAATGGTGAATCGAAATATATAGAATATTGGAATTAGAGTGAAATATACGTAAGTCTAAAAGCTCACAAAATAGCAAACGAAACATATCTTAAGTTGGTATAGAAAATTAGAGAGGCGACAGGCGCCGGCCATAATTGAGACTGATCAGTAATGAGTGCTCAAAATATATTGTATTATCCATTATACTCAAAACTCAAAAGTGTAATGGTTGCATGAATTATTTGTGCACCAAAATCGACCACAAAAAGTGTAGACAAGTTTGATGAAGCTAATAAAATATAAGTTCGTGGTATACTAATCAGTATGGTATATATCATCATTCACTAATATTCTTTTTCGGCATTAAAAAAACGTGCTCCTTCTCCTTCTATAATTGCTTCCAACTAATATATCTTGTCCCGTTCTAAAATGCCCTTTTTAAACATAATGGCAACACCACTTCGATAGACCAAAATGTCTTATTTTTCAAGTCTTAGCCTTTATGCCTTTTCTTTTCAATAAATAAATAACTAATTTTAAAACCCAAATTAGTGCGTTCAATATTTAAGTTTTGGCACATGGTGTAGTTAAAAGTTACAAAATTCAATTCATATTCAAGTGATAGCACCAATCTGAGCATATATTTATATGCTGTCGGTAATCACACATACATTCACCACAAACTTTGTAATATAAAATCGAAGTAATATGGATGCATTTCTAAGATTTAATATAATTATGGATGTATTTTTTTTTAAAAAAAAATTATATAGATCTTTTTACTTTTATATATTTATTATATTAATAATGTCATAATGGATGTGAAAGCTATAAAATTTGAAAAATATATGTCTAATAGTATACAAAGTTTAAGGGGTATATGTATAATATCTTAAATGAATTTATTATACACATACCTCTAAATTTTGTATGATATCATATATGTATCTCTTAAATTTTGTATGTTATTAAACATATATCTTTTATATTTTTCAAAATTTACAGCCAACACCCCTATGTTCACTTCCATTGTCGCACTATTACAAAATTTAAAAGAAAAAAAGGTTAAATCATATTTACACAAAATACAAACATAATAATGCAAAATAAACGAAATTAACATACCATATACACATTAAATAAATGAAAGTCTCCCTTCTTTAACAAAACAATAAAATCATCACACAAGAAAGCAAAGAGAGAACTTTGCTTTATAAAAATGAGGAGGGTCATTTTGTCTTTTAAAATAATTAAAAATCACATTTAATATTGTCAACATCACCCTCATTCTCACCATTAACATCACCTATATCATCACCATCGCCACCACCGTTGATGATGGTGGTGGTAGCAACAACGATGGAGGTGGTGGTAGCGGTGGCAGTGGTGACCGTTGACGGTGATGCTTCGGTGATGATGGTGGTGGCGGCAATGACAGTGATGTTAAGGGTGGGAGTGAAAGTGAGTTACGGTGAAGGAAATACATAATACTTTTAAGTGAGTTATTTTAATATAAATTATTATTTTTAATCTTACGGTTATTATTTATTCATCTCATCTCTCATAATAAACATTTTCCTCACTAGATACGCTATATATATATATATATATATATATATATATATATATATATATATATATATATATATATATATATATATATACTCTCGACACATAGTTCTTGACGAGACAACTATAAAATTATTTTCAAGACAAAGGAGTTGTTATCAATTTTTATTAAGAAAAATATCGTAAAAATTTTTAAAATAAAAAGTGACATACGAAACCAAAATTTGAGTTTGAGAATCAATTATGTGTAAGAAATATATTAACACCTTAGGACGTCCGTCTTAAAGATGATTACCCTTAATTGAACGTGTAAAATTATATAACTTTAAAAAATATATATTTCACCCTTAAGGCACAAAACTATTTTTTATTTTATTAACTTATTTTAACATTTTAGCAAGAATATTATTATTGAGAAATTTATTTTTTATAAAAATATTATCATTGTATTTTATCTTTTTTTATTAACTCATTTTATTTTAATTGTTTTTGGATTCGATAGGAGTGAACTATTGTTCACATATCTCCAGGTGCAATGTTAGAATGTACATGATTCTTTAAAATGATTTGAATATTGAAAGCTTTTGATTGATTTTTTATTTTAATATTCTTTTGTTCATTTTAAAAAATATTTTTACGATGATCAAATTGGAAGTACATCCGAGGTAACAATTACTAAACCACAATAATTTTTATAGTGATTAAATTGAAAGTGCATTCAAAGTAGTCATGATTAAAGATTTATTTTTATTTTTATTATTTTTTTAAACTTTAATTTGAAAAGAGTTCACAATAATCAAATTAAAAATATATCTAAAGTGATTATTATAAATTTTTCTAGCTTTTATTATAATCAAATTAAAAGTACATCTAAAGTAATATTACTAAGTTTTTATTTTTTTGTTTATTTAATAATTTTAATTGTATATAATAAACAAAATTTTATAACAAACCAAATTAGAAATGCATTCAAAGTGGTTATTATTGAATTTTAAAATCTTTGTAATAGTCAAATCAAAAGTACATATAGAGTGACTAAATTTTAATGATTATCACTGAGAACAAAATTTTGAATAACATTTTTATTTTTTAGATTTAAAACTTAAAACAACAAACTGTCACAAAATCTCAAAATTAAAAAATATGTTGTATATAGTTAATTTTGTATTTGCAAACAAAATGATAAAAATTTAATATTTTATATTTTGTTATTTTATTTTTAGAAAGAAAATATTTTTAATCATCATAAAACTTAATTAAGAAAAAATTTGAGTATACCAAACTATCACAATTTATATACCTAATTTCATAAGGTTAACATAATGTTGCCTTTCATTAACCTTATTTTTTCTTTAATGAGAAATTATTCAAAGTCTATTATCCTTAATTTAATGTACGATTATATATACCTTATTTCAATATAGAATTATTACTAATTTATATAATATTTTTTTTATTTTCTTGACAAAAAATAAAATTAAATGAAATTAAATATTTTAGTAGACAAATCTCTTGAATGATCATATGTTTAAAACAAGAAATGAAATCAAAACCAAAAAGGAAATAAAATAATAATAATAATAATAATAATAATAATAATAATAATAATAATAATAATAATAATAATAAAAGAAAAACAATAAGTAAAATAAAAAAGAAAAACACTTCCACACAATGTTATCAAACCCGACTCAATTATCGACTTGACACACACTTATTATTTTTAAGCATCATCAGGCTTATTGGAGCATGACACACATGTACACACTTAGCAATATTTATTTCAACTCCAAAGACATGGGTTCAAGTCTCATTATGATATTATTTTTAAACACCATCAGGTTAATTAGAGCATTTTAATATTGGAAGAAGTGTGCATGTAGGAAAAAGTTGTGTGTGTAGAAATCCAGTCCAACCGAGCCACCGAGTTAACCAAAAAACCATCTACATTAGCCTATTTATATTGGTTCTATAGCACGGTTCGATCAGTTGATTTGAGCAGGTTCTTTACCAAGCAATTTCATGGTTTAAAGAAAGATACGGTCAAGGAGCTTTCTTGTTCTGCCCCTGGGTAGCCCCTAAAAGGCGTATCGAGGGGACAACAGAGTGTGTCGTGTCAAGAGGGAAGGAACTAAACAAAAAAGATCCAACAACAAAAAAAAATATTTTTCCTTATATTTTTTTGAAAAAAGAGAATAATTTATACAAAATAGCCAAGAACCAATATAACTTAGAATTTTTTAAAAAACCTTTAGGAAACATTCTTTTCAATTATAAACAATGGAATTATCCATTTCGATATATATAAAAAATAGATTTGAAAATATCATAAAAATGATATGAGGAACAATATTAACTCAATGGGGAATCTAAAAGCTTCTAAAAACCATTATTCAATACAGGGATCTCCATAAGTGATGTTCGAAATCATCGAACATCAATTTCAAATAACGTACTTGTTAGAGGAACCTTTATTCCACATGGATCTTACAAGGTAAAATAGAGAACCACTCAAACACTAATACATGTAGTGTAGTATATACCTTCTTTGGTTGATGTTGTTAATCAAACTTTGGAATAATAATTTCCTTTTCAAATCAATAAAAATAAAATAAACAAAAATCTAATAAGTAATAAAATATGATAATTTTGAGTGAAAATATTATTTTTTTATAAGACAAATATTAGTTGTTAATATGTTAGTTTTTGTCAATGAAAAGTTTGAACCCATAACCTCTCCCTCCCCGACCTCTTCATTTTGCTACCAGATCAACCTATATGTTAGAGTGAAAATATTGTTAAAATATTATTTATATTATAATCTATGATGAGTAATATAATCATCATAAAATAAAAAGATAGATAATATATTTTATTTAAATTTAATAAAATAAAAATACAATTTTCAAAAAAAGAATAAGTTATTTATAAAGTAACTAATGTTATGGTAAAAAAAAGGTTTATGTGTAATCATTTACAACTTTAGGAAGTGCTTATGTGATTTGCTTTATGTTTAATGTTATGTTAACTTGTTTTTCATATTGTGTTTACTTATGTATAAAATATATTAATTTATTATCTCTAAAAAAAATACAATGCAAGTCATGGGTGCATACAAGGAACCATGGGTGCATACAAGGAACGATAATCAAAATTGCTAATATGAAACCAAATAAGGTACATTTTTTAGTCACATGTATGAAACAAGTACTATAATATCCTAATCAAACCCTACTTAATATTGTCCCTAGTTTAAGTTAGCCTTTACTTAAATGAGCCATGTGAGAGGGTTATTTGAGTGAGTTAATAAACTTTAATTTGAGATGTTTATTTGTGTAAAAAATTCTTAACTCTTTAAATTAACAACTCTTTCTTATGTATCCTTTTTTTTCATTTTTAATCCTACGTATAGGGCTAATTTTGCACCGTATTTTAAATTATTTATTTTCCTTTTCAAATTAGTTTAAGATCTCCATGTAGGTTAATTTGATAATATTGTTAATCAGTTTGATCCGAGAGCCCTGAGCATACATGTGATGTTGGTTAATTTTTGGTTGCACTTATTTTGTTTGATGTCATTTCTATTAACTAAAAGAAGAAAAACTAGCTGAAACAAAAAATATATGAACTTTTTAAGAGATATTAACTTTTTCAAAAAAGCAGCACCAAATAATTTTTTTTTTCAAAATACCTATTTTGAGTAATTTTTCAAAAAATATCTTTTTTTTTTCATGATTATACTTTGTTAATTAATGCATCATTCCCCACTATTTCTCTCGTTATATTATAAATTTATATTATAAATATATAATCTAAATATATAATTATAATAATTTATAATTTAAATATGTCATCCAAAATTTATATATATTTAATTATAAAAATTATAATTTAAATATTAATTATAATAATTTATTATTTATATATCTAATTACATAAATTTATAATTTAAATATGTTATTATAAAAAGTTATAATTTAAATTATAATTATAATAATTTATAATTTAAATATATAATTAATTTATATTATTAAAATATATTATAATTATCATTTTACACTTAAACTAGTTAATCTGCTAATCTTACCAAACATTACAACTAACTTTACAATGCTTCATGTAGCAACCTCAATCGTAGTCTTCTGATGAATTAAAAAAAAAAAAAACACTTTGGCAAAATGGGAGAGATGAGTGGCTAGCAATAAATTGTGGTAAAATATTAATTATAATAATTTATTATTTATATATCTAATTACATAAATTTATAATTTAAATATGTTATTATAAAAAGTTATAATTTAAATTATAATTATAATAATTTATAATTTAAATATATAATTAATTTATATTATTAAAATATATTATAATTATCATTTTACACTTAAATTAGTTAATCTGCTAATCTTACCAAACATTACAACTAACTTTTCAATGCTTCATGTAGCAACCTCAATCGTAGTCTTCTGATGAATTAAAAAAAAAAAAAAACACTTTGGCAAAATGGGAGAGATGAGTGGCTAGCAATAAATTGTGGAAGGTATAAAGGTCACGATACGAAGATGTGAACAATCTGAAATCAATTGAAATATATTCAAATATGAAACTATCATACAACTCATACCTGTATAATAACTTTCTGATAAAGCTCTAAAGAAACGATTTACTTCTTCAAAATATGCTAAAGCGAGTATGCAATGTTAAGCCGATACGTTATAGCCACTCGTACATCTTGAGAATGAAGCAAGACACCGTTCATCCCATTCGTTCGAAGACACGTTAGAATGCTTGTTTCAAATAATTAAAACTACAAAGAAGATACACTTTATTGAACAAATAAAATTAAATAGAGCATAAGAAAGATTATAACTTACATACGATGAAAAGAAAGAAAATTATATACATACATAAACCTCTACATCGAAGCTAAAAGGTCTCTCATCTCTGCTACAGATGGGATTGTCTCAGTAGGATAAATCTTAGCCACAAGTTGGGCAAAACTTTCGTACTTGTCTAGAAACTCCTTCTGCAAAGAAATTTTTTTAAAAAAAGTTTAATTTGCATGAATTTTCTACTTAGTTTTGCAATCATTCTATTCAATCCCCATTGTATTGTAGTAGATCGTATGTGAATGTGAGATCAGGTGCCCAACCTTAGTGGGTTTGTAAATAAAAGCTTGTCCATGTATCATTATTTATTTTTTGATAAAATCATTTCTCCTTTTAAGCTAAGACCACTTAGCATTGAGAATTTTGCTGCCTCTTGCAACTTTCAATGACTTTAATTTTGATATACAGTAATGCAAAACTTTTATAAATTATCATCCATTGGACAGTCATTGTATTAAGAGTTAGACCTTAAGCAGTTATTTTGTAGTCAAACTATGTTATGACAAAACTTGATTGCAGGACAGTGGAAAATATGTTGACACAACATATGAAAATTAAATCCAATTTAATTTCAGTCCACGTGGATCTTAAAAGTTTGCAAAATTGCACTTGCTACCAGCCAAACTGGTGAAACACTTATTTGACACTTGACTGACTTCAGTGTTGGCCTTGGAAATCTTTAATGGTAAAGCCTGGATAGATTCTTTCTTTCTACTGAATTAAGGTATATAGCAGGTATCATTGTCGGTCATCAAGAATTAAATATAGATTACCTTGCATTTGTCCCATAAGGAGGGTAGCAGTTCCTCTGAAGTCAAATTCTTTTGTAGTTTCTTATACATTGCAGCAATGGACTTGTCAACCTAAAGAGCAAAGACATAAGTTCAGAGGCAGGGTACACCAGTGAGAAGGATCTTTAAAGATTAGAATCACCATACCCCCGATAAACTGGACTTTAACATCTTCCGAAGATCCATTTTTGACAGCCCAAGCTGAAAAGGAATCTGGAATCGATGCAAAACAAGAATTTTGTGAATGCTGAAAGGAAAATTCAATGAACTATTTAATTCACAGAAAAACATGGACAAAAAAAGACAATTTCAGACGTGTATTAGATGCTGGAGCTCAATCCTTTTCCACCACGAGCAAAGCCTCTTTTATCAATTATATGGCTTCAACGACATGTAACCAATTAATCTGTCTGAAACAGTCTGGGTCTTCTATATCACTCTTCTCTGGTATTTCATCTATTGATGTCACCTTTTTAGAAGAGGCACTTTATTACACCCTTTAGTTGAACCTAGGGTTATCTAATAAATAAGGTGTTTTTACCGATTCCTATTTTGGTCATTTGATTCATCTGTGCTTCCTTGAGGGAAAAATTTCTCCAGTTTCACTAGCCTCATTTGAGGTAACTCGCACGAATCCACACTAGTGACCCCTAATCAGCAATCAGCACTAACCCCGACCTTGAGTTGAGGTAGAGGAGAATTCTAACGAATAGTATCCTACTAGATCTTCTATGGACTAGTCCAAATCCGTTCATGTACGCCCTATCACTCTCTAAAAGGGTACTCAAATCTACAAGATGCCCAAGTGCAATCCATAATTTATTCTGTTTTTGTATTGTGCTCCAATTCCTGAAATCGACTAGTGAAGCACTTTCTCATTCTAGATGGACACAACCATGATTGATGAGATACTCACCCTTAAACACAGTGACAGGTGACTTAGTTTCTCTATCAACGGGTGAAAAATGGAAGGGTTGGTACATATGGTAAATCATCACCTTGAAAACATTTAGTTGTTAAGCAGTACAGAGACCTATAGTGTTTCAGTAATAATATCTGTTCTCTAGTAGCTAAAATTGCTTCTGTCTACTTCTCTCTAGGCAGCCAATAGGTCATTGACGTCTTTGACGATTATATTAATTGTTATTAAAAATGTCTTCCTTCATGATGACCTCAATAAAAAATATATGGAACAACCACTTGGTTTTGCTGATTAGGGTGATTTATGTATAGTTTTGCTGCTTAGGGGAAGTAAGCACATTGGTGTATATTTGTACACATAATTCATCAGAGGAACTCGGTATTTGTATGATTCAACAAGTACCAGAGGACAACTAGATATATTTAAAAGTAATCTGATTTTATTCGCTACTCAAACAGGGAAACACTGAGCATTGATGTGAGAATCTACTATAAATTTACTTTCCCATATTTTTATAACCCATGATAATAAGAAAGAATTGTAATGTTAGAATATATGAAAATATCTTATTGTATCTTAGAATATCATAAATTATTCTCTAGGTTTAGCTTTCCTATTTCCTCACCATCTCTAAGGATTGGTTATCACATTTCGTTGTCATGATTTGTTTCCCTAATTAATTAGGGCTTGTGCTCCAGATTTTACGAACATATCAATACATTTTGTTACATATAAATACATTGTATATTACATCTAAATCAATATCAATTCAGTACTTCATTCTCTTTTATCTCTCTTCCTCCATCTATATCTAAAAGCTCATAATTTCAACAAGTAAGAAACATTGCAAGTAGTTTGTTTGATAAATAGTAAATTCTAGAAATAATGAAGATGGTGTACAGCAGGAACCTATGACGGATTAAAAATACAGCATTATACACACAAACCTCTTCAGGTGCAACAGTGAACATCAAGTCCTCAATCCTTCGAGCAAACTGGAAAAGGCGTTCAAATTGCTTTTCAAGGTAAAAAAGGATAATCAGTGGGGTCGTAAGGATATCAATTAATGTGTGTTGATAAGAAAAATGGAACATAGAAAATAAATTACTCACATAGTAAATAATCATGCTAATATGACGTGTACAAGCTTGTTCATAGGCTTCACTGGCCTGATGATAAAACTTGGCCAAAGTGGGCACAATGTTGGCCAGGTCATACAAACTGGGTAAAATGAACAAAATAATTGAAAATGACAAATGTCTTTCTTTGCAAAATCAAATTAATAAATAAGAGTTGAGAAAATTATAGAAGCACCCTTCAACTTTTATTAAATTACATATAACTCCACTCTTTTATTTTCTTTAAGTTTAAAAACATTACATTAACACCCCTATATGTTTGAAAATATTATGTCAAAAACCGTGATTTGTGCAGCAGTAATTGACATGACGTAATTTTAGGATGTCTTTATATTTGATGTGTTGTATTCATGCAACAGTTGTGTGTTGTTTTTATTAGGATCATTTATGTTTAATTAATCCCGTAATTATAGGGATATGCTTTTAGGATTAGCAGTCTGCATTTCCTAAAATATGTAGCTGACTCATGTATATTTATAGAGGTTAATAACCTCATAATAATAAGATAAGAAACTATCCTATTTCTTCTAAATTTCAGATGGTATCAGAGCACCCGATCCCTGGGAGTCTCTGACCGTGCCGTCAAACCTAAACCGTAGCCTTCATTGCTGCGCGACCTATTACCTAAAATCGCAGCCTTCATTGTTGCGCTACCTTTAAGTCTTGGTGCTAGCCTTCATTGCAGCAGAGTTCTCTACCTTAATCTCACCTTGTTATGGCTCAAGTCGTGAACCTGGAAACAGGGGACAGCCCTCAAACCATTGGAGAAATGCAGAATATTCATCCAACTTATCGGTTAAATGGGAAGAACTATCTCAAATGGTCTCAAATCATTAGGACCATCTTGAAAGGAAAAGGGAAGATCAGTCACTTGACCGGTAATACACCTAATGAAACTGATCCTAAATTCAAATCATGGGATGAAGAAGACTCTATGATTATGGCGTGGCTGTGGAATTCGATGATTCCAGAAATCAGTGATACCTTATGTTTCTGAAATCAGCCAAGGAAATTTGGGAGGCAGTTGAACAAACTTATTCTAAGGCGAAGGATGCTGCTCAAATCTATGATGTAAAAGTGAAAACCGTGGCTGCCAAACAGGGAAATAAATCAGTCACGGAATATGCCAATCAACTCAAGTCTCTATGGATGGAATTGGATCACTATCGAGTTATAAAAGCAAAGTGCTCAGAGGACTCAGCAATTCTAAAGGAGTATATTGAACAAGATAGGGTCTATGATTTTTTGGTAGGCCTAAACCCTGAATATGACCATGTCCGAGTCCAAATCCTGGGAAAAGAAAAAGTTTCAGGGCTTAAAACCCCCAAGCCGAGAATGGGGGCTGAAAGATGGAAAGACCTCAAGCAGAGAATGGGGATCGAAAGGAGAAAACTCAAACCGAGAATGGGGGCCAAAAACCCCAAGCCGAGAATGGGGGCTGAAAGGAGGCTTACACAAAAAAGGAAGGCAAGGACAAGCATACATTGCTAATGGGCAAAGTGAAGAATCTGTATAATTGAATCATGAAGAAATAAAACAGGTAAGATCAATTCTTAGTAAATTGGAGAAGCCCACAAGTACAAGTACGTGCTTATTGACATATTCTGGTAAGTTTCCATTTTTGTTTGGGCTCAATGTTTCAGATACACCATTTACACATTACTGGATATTAGACTCTGGAGCCACTGACCATATGGCCCCCTTACCCAAATACTTCTCCACATATTCCCCATGTCCTAGCAACAAGAAAATTTCCACCGCAGATGGAACCCTTATAACTGCAGCCGGACAAGGAGAGGTCCAAATAAGCCCATCCATGACTTTAAAAAATGTCCTTCATGTTCCTAAACTATCTACCAACCTGATTTCTATACAAAAACTCACCAAGGATCTTTCATGTAATATTGTCTTTTACAGCAATGTTTGTATATTGCAGGACAAGAACTCGGGGAGAACGATTGGACATGCTAGAGAATGGAATGACCTATACTACATGGAGAATCTTAATCTGCCTACCAAGAGTCTTATATCTACATCTACTATGACTAATAAAGAGAAAGTTCAACTTTACCATTACCGGCTAGGACATCCGTCATTCCGAGTCATAAAAGTGTTGTTTCCTTCCCTGTTTAAAAATTTAAATGTGGAGAGTCTCCATTGTGAGGTGTGTGAGTTTGCGAAACACAAGCGTGTACCTTTTCCCATTAGCAATAAGATGAGTTCTCTCCCGTTTTCTCTTGTTCACACTGATGTATGGGGTCCTGCTTATGTTCCTAATATCTCAGGTGCTAAATGGTTTTTAACATTCATTGATGATTGCACCCGGGTGACTTGGGTGTTTTTATTAAAACAAAAATCTGAAGTCAGCTCCGTTTTTATCCAATTTGTCTCAATGATTAAAAATCAATTTGGGGTTAGTATCAAAAGAATTAGGTCTGACAATGCCAAGGACTACTTTAATCTTGTACTGAACTCCTTTTGCCAACGGGAAGGGATAATCCATGAGTCCTCATGTGTGAACACACCTCAACAGAATGGAATTGCAGAAAGGAAAAATGGACACCTATTAGATCAAACTAGAGCTCTACTTTTTCAAAACCATGTTCCTAAGAGATTTTGGGGGGAAGCTCTTCTTACTGCCACCTACCTAATTAATAGGTTACCCACTAAAATTTTAAACTTAAAAAGTCCCATGGAAGTTCTATCCTCATTCTACCCACACTTAGACCCTACAAATAAACTCCAACCTAGGATTTTTGGGTGTGTATCCTTTGTGCATGTTCATAGTAATGAAAGGGGAAGGTTGGATCTTAGGGCTGTTAAGTGTGTCTTCTTAGGGTACTCTACCACACAAAAGGGGTACAAATGTTTTCAACCCCTCTAAAAAAGATTCTATGTGTCAAGAGATGTCACCTTTAATGAACAAGAAAGTTACTTTAAACAGCCTCATCTTTAGGGGGAGACAGTAAGAGAGGAAGATGAGACTCTCATGTTCCCAAATATGATGTTCGGACCTGAAATTATACCTGAAATTGAGGGAAGTATTGAGCATTCTGCACCTGAACCAGTGAGACCTCCTACATCTACACCTGAACCAACGAAACAGCCTGCACCTGCACCTGCTCCTGCACCTGATGCCGGAGGAAAGTTTGGAAAAAACCTGGTATATTCAAGGAGAGAAAAAGCCATTCCAGAATCCGGCAATGTCCAAGAATCCAACCCACCGTCACTGCATGAGGTAACACCTTCAAATCCTATAAATTTAAGTGATTCTAATGAACTCTTGTATGAAAATATAGAAGCACAGGTGGACCAAAATCTGGACTTGCCCATTGCCCTTAGAAAGGGAACTAGAACATGCACCCAACAACCACGTTACCCATTGTCAAATTTTTTATCCTTTGAAAAATTCTCTCCTACCCATAAAACTTTTCTCACTAACCTCAACTCCACACACACACCTTCCTCTGTATCTGAAGCATTGACTGACAGGAAATGAAAACATGCCATGGATGTGGAAATGGAGGCGTTACACAAAAATAGAACATGAGAACTTGTCATCTTACCTCCTGGAAAAAAACTAGTTGAATGTAAGTGGGTGTATACAATAAAGTATAGGGCCGATGGGACAATCGAACGTCACAAAGCAAGGTTGGTGGCTAAAGGCTTCACTCAAACCTATGGAGTTGATTACTTGGAAACATTTGCCCCGGTTGCTAAGATGAACACGGTCAGAGTAATATTGTCATTAGCAGCTAATAATGATTGGGATCTGCAACAATTTGATGTGAAGAATGCCTTTTTGCATGGAGATCTTGAAGAAGAAATATACATGGAATTGCCACCTGGTTACAACGGACATGTTGCTGCTGGAACTGTTTGCAAACTAAGAAAGGCTCTATATAAGCTGAAACAATCCCCAAGAGCATGGTTTGGAAGATTTACCAAGGTCATGACAGGTTTGGGCTACAAACAGAGCCAAGGAGATCACACATTATTTATCAAACATTCAGTTTCAGGGGGAGTAACACTTTTATTAGTGTATGTAGATGATATTATAGTAAGTGGGGACGACAAGCAGGAACAACAAGTGTTAAGTGAATGTCTTGCCACTGAATTTGAGATCAAGACGCTAGGGAGACTTAAATAATTTTTGGAAATTGAAGTGGCTCATTCCAAGAAAGGGATCTTTATATCTCAACAAAAGTATATTACTGACTTGCTTAAAGAAACAGGGAAGACATGCTGCAGACCAGCAAACACTCCAGTTGATCCAAATATAAAATTGGAAAGTATGAAGGAGGATATTGCTGTGGACAAGGAGATGTATCAAAGACTTGTGGGCAGGCTTATCTACTTATCTCATACTAGACCAGACATTGCTTTTGCTGTAAGTCTAGTTAGTCAATTTATGCACCAACCAAAGAAAGTTCATCTACAAACTGCTCTTAGAATTGTTCAGTACTTAAAAGGAACCCCCGGAAGAGGAATTTTGTTCAAACGAAACAAGAGTGTAAGTCTTGAAGCATATACAGATGCGGATTATGCAGGGTCAGTTGTAGATAGAAGATCAACCACGGGATACTGTACCTTCCTTGGTGGAAACTTAGTCACTTGAAAGAGTAAAAAACAAAATGTAGTGGCTAGATCAAGTGCTGAAGCGGAATTTCGGGCAATGGCTCACGAAATATGTGAACTTCTATGGCTGAAGATTATATTGGAAGACTTGAAGATAAAGTGGGACGAACCTATGAGATTATACTGTGACAATAAATCGGCAATTAGCATAGCCCACAACCCGGTGCAACATGATAGAACTAAACATATTGAAGTTGATAGACACTTTATCAAGGAAAAACTTGACAGTGGCATGATTTGCACACCATATGTGTCTACTCAGAACCAACTTGCAGACATCCTCACCAAGGGACTGAACTGCAGTAACTTTGAAAGAATTATATCCAAGCTGGGAATGGAAAACACCTATTCACCAGCTTGAGGGGGAGTGTCAAAAACCGTGATTTGTGCAGCAGTAATTGAATTTTAGGATGTCTTTATATTTGATGTGTTGTATTCATGCAACAGTTGTGTGTTGTTTTTATTAGGATCATTTATGTTTCATTAATCCTGTAATTATAGGAATCTGTTTTTAGGATTAGCAGTCTACATTTCCTAAAATATGTAGCTGACTCATGTATATTTATAGAGGTTAATAACCTCATAATAATAAGATTAGAAATTATCCTATTTCTTCTAAATTTCAGATATTACATAGACACTCTTCTTAAAGTCTCAAACATTGCACTAACATCCTCTTAGGGGGTGCAAAAGTAATAGTTAAAAAAGCACAAAGTACATGTGTAATTACACTAAATTTTAGATAATGTTTCTATAATTTACTCATAAGAATTAAAGCAACCTTTTGACAAAGGAATTACCTATTCTGAAAGGCAGCATAGTTCTCAAAAAGAAAAATATCTGCATACTTTGGATCTGTTTGTGCAATTTTTTCTAAAGTTGCAAACATTATACCAACCTGTCAAGTAACATTATGGTAACAGAATAAAAGGGTAATTAGTAAACCACTAAAATTACTGATAATAACTATCAACATAGTGCATAAGATTTATACTTATTATTATTATTCACTAAGGATTGAAAATCATTTATAGAAAATGAAGAACGGACATTGTTAGTTATTGACCCAGGGAATATAAATATGCAGGCAAATAATAAATAAGCTTAACCATTTATCTGAAAGAGAACAAATTTATCAATCTAATGAAAAGTTCAATTTAAAGAAAAGATAGCAAGTCACATATTATAGAATATCTCCATCCTACTAAAGGCATGGAAACATGCTAGACCATATCTTCAAGACAAAGAATAATTGCTTGTACGTTTCCACCGAATTTCATCTATTGTATGCTCATTGCACATATTTCCTATTTGATACTCCTTTCTTACTGTAATTAGAAATTGAAAATATGTTGTATCATAATGATAGTCTGAATATTCAAGGCTCCCGATTCAAGTGGTATCAGAGCCTAGTACGCACCCACCTTGTTTCTTTGTCTTCCTAGACGTAGGAGCCATATGATAGGAGTGAGTAAGGAGAGAAACCTTAAACACATGGAAACCTCAACCTCAGACCCTGTTCAAACAAGACTAGTTCTCTTAAATTCTACTATTTCTCTTCCTAGGAATATTACTAGAACTCTTTCTTCAAAATGGAAAATCTTACTGAATACTCATATGTTCCTGAAAATGCTCAAATCTCAAAAGCCACTGCACCTCTACTCAATCCCTACAACATCTTTCGCCGATAAAGATCTACCCTTAGATCTATTGCTCAATTAATCACCACCAGGAGACCTGGCGAAAAGAATTATGTTCAAGCCTCCAGGCTTGAACAATGTTCTTTGGTAGCTACTGCTGAAGAGCAATATGTTACCATAGAAATTCCCCAGGAACTGATCCAACACTGGACATCAGAAGGTTTTACCCATTTACATTATGGGGCCGTTCGTCTAATCCTTTCTCTTCATGGGAGAAGAGGTCTTCCTGTTTCAGCCAGAGTTACGCTACTTGATTCTAGCTATGTTCACTATGAGAATGCTGTAATAGGAACAGTGTTTACCACTCTACATGCCGGAAATATAGTACTTACTATATTTCTTAACTACAACAACATCAATCTCAGGGATCCCACTATACCCCATCGACTGAAGGTACAAGTCCAGATTACTGGAGCTGACCAGGTATCTGAGGCACTGGTTGCCACTCTGCACCACCAAATCATCTACAGACTACAAAGCCATGCTATAAACCTATCATTACCATCCAGTAATGATGGAGCACTTTTGTCCTGGCCAACCCCCAAGAGGAAACTTTCTCTATTATTCAAGTTCCTAGAAATATCTCTAGGGAACAATTGAAGGAACTTATCCCTTTATAGTGGGTAACAAATTATGAAAAACTTCATGAGAATCGGAGACCTATCCAGTCTACAAAAGCAACTTTCAGAAAATCTGTTGATGGATCTGTCAGAACCATTTTCACAAAGCTTGAAGATAACTCCACTAGTAGATCAACATCTATTTTCCAATCTATGCTAATACGGCCATTCTTCAAGGAAAAGAAAATCCCCATACATGGACTATGTGCAGATGGAAAGATCATCTATACTGACAAGATAGATGGTCACTTTATATGGGATGTGCATCCATCCATGTGTGACCCTGGATGTGATTGCTAGGACAGATCTTCAGATCCTAGCAGTGATGAAGAAAATCCTGGATATTCCTCCAGTGATTCTAGCAATGAGGAAGATGATGATAATGACGGAGGATTCTGTAAACCTCTTCCTCCTCCTCCTCAGCCAAGACGTAGACCTCCTCCTTCTGCCCAGAAGAGACTTGGTTATCCTTCTCCAAAGAGACCAACTAACCCTGTCCAGAAGCCATGGGTAGGATTGCATCACCAAGAGCAACCAGATCCTTCTTGGATCTTCAAAAGGATGGAAGAGATTCTAAAGGAAGAAGGACTTCCATCTACTCAGGGTATTAGGAGAGATTACTCTCCAGTTATTCCACCAACTCCATGCAACCAACCAATTCCCTGCATGATGTTTACTGAAACTTCTTATGAGTAAGAGTTTCCTTCCCTTGAAAGGAAAACAGATCTTGTAACCAAGTTGACTACGAAGCCAAATATCTTATCTACTGAAATAGGACCGGATGACAAGTCTAAACCTCTCACCTATGCTGAAGAGGTACTGAATTGGCAATCTAAAAATGCCAAAGCACAGAACACCATTCTCAAGAGACTTGACCAAAAGATGGACAGGATTTCTGCTCATCTGGAGAAATCTGATAGGAGATTAGATCATCTTTCCACAAAGATGAAGAGGTATTACCAACAATTAATCTCTGAAATCTCTCGTCTAGAAAAGGAATGGAAGGATACAACCTTTGGACAGGCCTTTCATGCAAAAGAAAGAGAGATAAGGCACTTAAAGGCCCAAATCAAAGAACTGGATGATCAGATTGAGCAAAAAATGAGAGAAAAACAAATTTTGCCATCTGAACCATATGCCTTTGTACCGCCAACTACTTCTAGGTTTGTATCTTAGTCAACTTCACCATTCCTCAACAAACCAGTCCAGTCCTCATGGACTTTGCCTACAGCTTCAGCATATCGGACTAGATCTAGATCAGAATCTAGTTCAAGATCCACTAAGGCAAAGACTGAAACAAAGACAGAAGCAGAAAAGAAAATCCAAGATTCACCTTTATCTTCTCCCAGGATCCTTACTCTCAGCTTACCATAGAAGTTCGTGTTGACTCTCAAGAAAGTGATACTCAAGATAATTTTGATACTCTAGATTCTTCAGATAGTGCCAGTATCAGCTCAGCAGAAAACACAAATGAAGAACAAGACTATGCTGATGAAAACACAGATAAGGAACAAGGCCATACTGATATATCCAAGATCTTAATGGCCACCCCTGCAGGCTCACAAACAAGGCAAAAACCTATTTATGAATCTCCTGATG
Organism: Psophocarpus tetragonolobus; assembly: GCA_037954015.1. NCBI lineage: Eukaryota > Viridiplantae > Streptophyta > Magnoliopsida > Fabales > Fabaceae > Psophocarpus > Psophocarpus tetragonolobus. The sequence goes on along the minus strand of CM075695.1, from coordinate 2,359,622 downwards.
AAGATGCTGGTAGATCCCACAGAAATGGGATAACTAAACCTACCAGTGGTCCTTGGTTTGACCTAGATGACCTTTCTCCAGATCAATGGAGACAAAGGCTCATAGAATTTGGTGCATGGCTGGATACCAAATTGATGAAGGACCATGATTCATACAAAGTCATCGAAGAATTTTGCAGTAGGACGACGGGCACCTTAAAAAATGGTATCACAATCTAGGTGCTATACGCCAAAATCAGTTCCATGAGTTAGGTTCAACTGCTGCCGTATTAGGAGCTTTACATGAAGAATTCATTGGAGATGGATCTATCTATGATAGAAAGATGAGACAAGAGTTCTTCGAAATGAAGTGTTGTTCGATGAATATGAAAGATCTGGACAAGCACTTCCAAAGAATGATGAAAAGATTCTATCTTCTCAATGGTCTCAATGATGCAAGCCTAAAAAATACATATGTCTCCTCTCTTCCAGCAGAGATTCAGCCAGAACTCAACAGGATGGCTATGGCTGCTAAGAAAGACTTTTCTGCCATGACAATGGGACAGATCCATCAAATGACTAAAGAAGCAGTGGACAGACTTTGTAGGCAACATCAATACTTCTCTGATGTTATGCATCAAAAAGGTAAATTCAACAAAGTCTGCAAAAAGTCTTACTTGGAAATTAAGTGCAAAGACAAATGTAGCTGCTCAAAGAAAAAAGATAAAAAAGAGTCATTCAAATTCCCCCGGAAAAAGAAAAAGAAGTCCTTCAGATTCTTCAAGAAAAAGAGAATAAGTGGACGATCCTCAGGTTCAAGACGCTTTATCTGCGGAAAGAAAGGACATTTCTCTAGGACTTGTCCAAACAAAAAAGAAAAGGCTATAAGGCTCATCTCATCTCTAAATCTTGGAGATGATGAAGTAGAATCAATCTACTCAGAACAAAGTTCAGCAGACGAAAAGACTGTCTTCGCCCTAAAAGAATCTTCTAATGAAGAGAGTTTTTTCTGATTCTGAATCTATCTCTGTCTATTCTGTAGAGGAGATAAATAGCAGCTGCCTTGCTCCGCCACTACCTAATTTTGAAGTACATATATTACCCTCCAAATTTGAGAAACCTATAAAGGTAATCGCATTCTTAGATACTGGAGTACAGAAGACCATGACGAACCCAGACATTCTCCCAAGGAGATATTGGAGGGAGGAAACTTGTCATTTCCTAGCAGCTGATGGAAGGATGTTCAAAACAGACTTGGTCACCAAGACACCCATCGGAATAAAATTCTTTCCAGATTATATAATCTGGTGACAAGTAATTGGCAGCAAATTGCCAAACAAAGATATTCTTATTGGAATTGATGTATTTTCTGCCTCACAAAAGTTGCTCATTCATCCATCTGATCTAAGGTTCAAAAGAGAAAATAAGTCATTCGTTGAAATTCAAAGGCTATTTTCCATGACAGAACCTCCATGTGAGCTTGAAGGCATAAAAAAGAAAATGCTTTCTTTATGTGCGGCCAGTCATGAAAGTTTTCAACATGCCAATCCTTTATGAAAAAACAAAGAGTTTTTCATCCAACTACCTTTCAAGCTTAATGAGGACGTCAGTCCAACCAAAGCCACACATCCAGGAATGACTCCCTCAGGTCTCCTGCTAGCCAGACAAGAATGCCAAGAATTGTTAAAGCAAGGCCTCATCGAGCCTACCCAGTCAAACTGGGCTTGCCAAGCATTCTATGTGGAAAAAAGATCTGAAAAACTTCGGAAAAAAAGAGACTGGTGATAGATTATAAGTCTCTTAATCATTTTCTCAAAGATGATAAGTTTCTCATTCCTAAGGCCTCTCTGTTGCCAATCTTGTTGAAAGGAACTAATGTCTTCTTCAAGTTTGACCTTAAGTCAGGATTCTAGCATCTGGGAATCCATCCAGATGAAAGAGAGAAGACTGCTTTCTGTATTCCAAATGCCCAGTACCAATGGACAGTTCTTCCATTTGGTCTCAAGGTCGCCCCATCACTTTTTCAAAAGGCTATGACCAGAATATTTGAACCTCTCTTGGAAAATGCAATCATCTATATAGATGATATATTGTTATTTTCTAAAGACATGGAGACACATAAGAATCTTCTCAACCGATTCTTTGAAATAGCCAATCACTATGGGTAACGCTTTCTGAGAAGAAGATCCAGTTAGGACAAACAAAGATTGATTTCTTAGGAATGCAATTCTTTCAAGGTACTTATCAGCCACAAGCGCATATTGCAAAAGAGCTCATAAATTTCCCTGATGAGCTCATGACTACCAAGCAGATTCAATAGTTTTTGGGAATCTTGAATTATATTCGGGATTTCATTCCTCATGTGGCTAAGTATACCAGTCCGTTATCCAAACTATTGAAGAAAGACCCCCCTCCGTGGGGACCTGAACAGACCAAGGCAGTCCAAGAAATTAAGAAGATTGCCCAGAACCCTTCAGACTGATGCCAGTGATCATTACTGGGGAGCAGTCTTGATTGAAGAAGTCGGTAATAAAAAGTTTTACTGTTTTCCTTTCAAGGGAAGGAAACTCTTGCTCATAAGAAGTTTCAGTAAACATCATGCAGGGAATTGATTGACTGCATGGAGTTGGTGGGATAACTGGAGAATGATCTCTCCTAATTCCCTGAGTAGATGGAAGTCTTTCTTCCTTTAGAATCTCTTCCATCCTTTTGAAGATCCAAGAAGGATCTCGTTGCTCTTGGTGATGCAACCCTACCCATGGCTTCTGGACAGGGTTAGTTGGTCTCCTTGGAGAAGGATAACCAGAGCAGAAAGACGGCTGAGGAGGAGAATGTTTACAGAATCCTCTGTCATTACCATCATCCTTCTCATTGCTAGAATCACGGGAGGAATATCCAGGATTTTCTTCATCACTATTAGGATCTGAAGATCTGTCCCAGCAATCACATCCAGGGTCACACATGGATGGATTCACATCCCATATAAAGTGATCATCTATCTTGTCAGTATAGATGATCTTTCCATCTGCACATAGTGCATGTATGGGGATTTTCTTTTCCTTGAAGAATGGTCGTATCAGCATAGATTGGAAAATAGATATTGATCTGCTAGTGGAGTTATCTTCAAGCTTTGTGAAAATAGTTCTGACAGATCCATCAACAGATCTTCTGAAAGTTGCTTCTATAGACTGGATAGGTCTCCGATTCTCATGAAGTTTTTCATAATTTGTTACCCACTATAAAGGGATAAGTTCCTTCAATTGTTCCCTAGAAATATTTCTAGGAACTTGAATAATAGAGGAAGTTTCCTCTTGGGGGTTGGCCAGGACAAAAAATGCTCCATCATTACTGGAATTGTAATGATAGGTTTACAGCATGACTTTGTAGTCTGTAGATGATTTGGTGGTGCAGAGTGGCAACCAGTGCGCCTCAGATACCTGGTCAGCTCCAGTAATCTGGACTTGTACCTTTAGTCGATAGGACAGAGTGGGATCCCTGAGACTGATGTTGTAGTTAGGAAATATAGTAAGTACTATACTTCCGGCATGAAGAGTGATAAGCACTGTTCCTATCACAGCATTCCCATAGTGAAGATAGCTGGAATCGAGTAGCATAACTCTGGCTGAAACAGGAAGACCTCTTCTTCTATGAAGAGAAAGGATTAGAGGAACGACCCCATAATGTAAATGGGTAAAACCTTCTGATGTCCAGTGTTGGATAAGTTCCTGGGGAATTTCTATGGTAACATATTGCTCCTCAGCAGTAGCTACCAAAGAACATTGTTCAAGCGTGGAGGCTTGAACATAATTCTTTTTGCCAGGTCTTCTGGAGGTGATTAATTGAGCAATAGATCTAAGGGTAGATCTTTGTCGGCGAAAGATGTTGTAGGGATTGAGTAGAGGTGCAGTGGCTTCTGAGATCTGAGCATTTTCAGGAACATATGAGTATTCAATAAGATTTTCTATTTTTGAAGAAAGAATTCTAGTAATATTCCTAGGAAGAGAAAGAGTAGAATTTAAGAGAACTGGTCCTGTTTGAACAGGGTCTGTGTTTGAGGTTGAGGTTTCCATGTGTTTAAGGTTTCTGTCCTTACTCACATGGAAACCTCAACCTCAAACACATGTATCTAATCCCTTCCTCCTATTTTAATATCAGTATTTTTGGAAAGCATGTGCTTGGGTTCAGCAAAATCTTGAGACATCATAAAACTGGACAGAGTTCTTAAAGAATCACTTACAAATTTTGTATATGCTTGGTCAACCAAATCCCTAGACTGACCCTGGATGTACTGCTCCATCCGAGTTGCAAGGGTAGCAAATCTATGCAAAACAATTAACAAGTATTTAATGCCAATCACAAAGAGAGACTTGACAATTGTAATAAATACATACTAGAATTCTAGAAAGAAACAGTTGCAGCTGTAACTTCTGGTTGCTTTCGAAATAAAAATAATAATTCACATATCAGGATCCATTTGAATGATTTTAATTAACTACTCTGAATATATATAGAACTGTACCTAATTAGCGGTTGATCTTACAGCAACTTTCATACAATTTAAACAAACAAATAATGTGTGATCAAGAACTAGACAATTTTATTTGGTTGAAAAATGACAGTAAATATACTCATTTCGATTAAAGTTTGAAGGAGTAGAAAAAAAATCTTGGAAGTTCCCTGGTAATTGAAAATTATCCAAAAGAATAAAACGACTCTCATGGAAACATTTAATGATTAATCACATAGCTCTAGTTTAAATCTTATGAAATTTGGTGAAAAAAAAAACCATGATTAGGTATAATCACTCATTAGATTTGTTAAAATAATTTTATATATAAATATAAGAATATCTTTACTATTGTGAAAACCCAAGTTCCATGCTGACTAGAGAATAGAGATTGTGCCAGCTAAGAGCTTATAAAGCTTAGGAACTCTTCACCTTACTAGGCAATTTTGTAGGATTGCCCAAAATCAAACATGTTATCAGATTTTGTCCTAAATCCACTATGGAACCACTAACCATAATACCCACACACCAAGTCCAATAGCATTTGGCACAAACACAAAGTTTAGAAAAACTTAAGTCTCACCTTGACTATAAATATTGCCTAATAAGTATATCTAGTGAGAGGAGCTAATCTAGATCATTCAACCATACAAAGAATGTCAAGATTACTGTTAGTTATAATATTAGTTATTACAATTAATAAATTTCAAGAAAATGATGTTGAGGATAAGGGGTTAGTTATATGCTTTGTTTCCTAGACTTTAGGAGTTAGTTTTGTTTAACAGAATAAAAATAAAGATGTGGTGCCTAAACTTTAGGAGAAAGTTAGCAGTCAGTTTCAATTCTGATGTGACAGATAGGGAGTTATTTTCTAATATTTCTATAATGAGAAGCCTATTTAGGAGGCACCGGTCAATCAATAAAGTGAGCACACTTATTCCATATTTTCACTCTAATTTCTCTTCTCGTTTACCTTTGGAACTATTACGGCTGTTTTATTTAACATTATTGTTGTTGTTGTTGTTGTTGTTATTATTTAAGAAATTAATTTCACAGCTTTCTATCTCCATTTATCGTTAAAATATTCTTTACTTTATTCACATGTTTGCTGAGTACACTAAAGATAGGGTTACAAATGTAAACATCAAATTGAAGATTTAAACTTTTAATAACATGCAATTTTCTCCAACGGACCTTAAGCTACCTCCACCACTTTTTCTCTCACTATGTTATAACGGTCTCTCCACCCCAATACTTCTATATGTACAAACATGGGCTCACATCTAGTACATAAAGATGGCAACTTAAACCGTTGAAACAAATTATCTAAAAGACTATCTGACTGTAGAGATTAGTGTGGTGTACATAAAATGCAAGTTACAAGGTGTTTACACTTATCGGGGATGAAGAAATTTAGCCATGGTAGTAAATTTGACATTCTACTTACCAACTGAAATATTAGAGTAGAATGTCTATTAGAAAACCATACAGTCAGAAAATATAAATCAAAATACCTGGAAATATTTTGGGCATTTCTGTTTTTATTTTCTGAGAAAATAGAAACTAGTAGGTGAAAATGTTTAGTTACAATTTAGAAAACATTTTTGCTAAAAATATTTTCAAAAAACAACTGAAAACAGAAAAAGTTATTTTTAAAAGTTAACACTGAAAACTTAATAACAATATTGTAATTATATAAAAAATATATAAATGTATTTTAAACTATATATATAAATAATTTATAATATTTTTGCTACAATTGATTAAATTTTTAACAATATTTTTTTTTAAAATAGAAAATAACTAGTGAAAACAAATATTTTCTAAATGTTAAAAACTGAAAATGAAAATAAAAAATATTTTCTCAAACCAAACACAAAGCAAAGATCTTAAGTTAAATGATTTAAGATTTCTGAACATCGGTTTGATTCTAGAATGCAGAAGAAACTATTCCCGAAGGAGCAAGAAGAACACACAAATTTAAGAGTTTATTAAGCATTAGATCTCTACAAATATTAACTTTCCAATTTCATTCATTCACACGCATACATACACAGAGATATACATACATATACACATTCCATTTTAGAGAGAGAGAGAGTAAAAAGAATCTTTAATTTTGAAATGGGATTCAGAGGGGAATGATTGAAACTAACATATTAATACTTATGCAGTGTAAGTTGATATCAGCAACTTTTTGGATGATTCCATCTAAAATTTAACCAAAGTACAAGAAAAGCTCAACTGGAAAAGTAAAAAATCAAGAATGAATTTGAAAAAATAATGTAATTTCAGGAACCTGCTTTATTATCTTTTTAGTCCCCGACTACCTGTAAAATAGTGCATTTTGATTTCCCTACCTAAACTTTCAATTTTTTTTTTTTTATTTAGTACCTAATATTTTTTAATTTTTCAAAATTCAAATTAGTATACATCATTCTGTTAAATGATATAGCTACCAGAAGTGTCACATCATCAATTACATGTCATTAAAGTTATTAACTCAACATCCATGTCATCTTTAGAATAAGTATAATTTTCAAAAATAAAAATCTATCAGTTACCAAAATCAAAAAACAAATACAAATATATTAGGTACCAAAACAAAAATACTTTTTATTTTATGGTTACCATAAAATTATTTAAGCCATAAATAAAAAAATGTTAAATTAAATATTGGTTTGGACGTTTAATTTATTTAGTAGATTCAATTTTTTTCCTTATTTGTTTTAATATGGATTCAATTTAGTCCATGTAAAAAACAAAGGGATCTCATTTAGTAATTAATTATTTAAAAAATAATTATTTAAATGGAGCAATTTCAATAAAACTACAAGACTTCTCTAACGATTTTGCTGTGGACATTATGTTCACTGGCAACTTTTTTTAGGCTTAATTTTGTGGTACCTATAAAATAAAATTATTTTGGTTTTGGTACCTATCCTTTATTTTTATTTTGGTACCTAACAAAATTTTATTTTAGAAATGATGTGGATGCTGAGTTAACAACTTTAAATGACGAAGACTTTATGTGACACTTATACCAATTTGAAACATTAAAATTTTAGGTATTGAAAACAAAAAATTGAAAGTTTCGGTACTAAAATCAAAACTTGCAATTTTACAAGCATTAAGATAATTGAACCTACCGAAAATGAATTAACCCAGTGCAATTTACAAAAAGTCAGGTGTCACAATAGTACCATCTTTGGTGTAAAATCTTTAATAGAGATAAAATATGGTTTTATGAGCCTTTCATGTAATAAGAGATATTATTTCCTATTTTTTGGAGCAGGGAACAAATCAAAAACAAGAATTCATTTCACCTGGGAATGTAGGATAGGACACCCATTTGGCGAACATTGCGTTCATTTCTTTCAATTTGATGGCAAGCTTCATCAACAAACTACAAAAAGATTTGCAATTAAATGAATCAGGTGATCGTTGATCAATTTAATTTTCCAAACACTTTGACAAAATAGTCTTCTTCATGGTGCTAGTCACTTACACGGTTGAACTGCATAGATATCCGAGACTCCAAATCACGAAGCAAATCACGTACAAATCCTGCTGCATCAGCTTTCTGACCAGAGAGATAGCGTTCTGTTATTCCATGCATAGATATACAGCGTAAAGGATCAATCTTGTACGCCCAATCCACAACAGCATAAAAGTCTTCCTGAAAATCATATAAAGCAGTTTTGTAGCTGTAAACACTGAATTTATAAATATACTAAATCACTGCCAACAACACAATAAAACCTGACCAATTATTATAAGGAACAGAAAAATGTTCAGTATTAGTCCGTAAAATCAGAGAAATTAAATTTATCCTATAAACAAAATACAATAATGCAGGCCTTCTAAAGGCCTGTGTTTCATTTAAATGTTTCCTTGTATACCAAGGACAGTACTTTCCAGCACCTAGCTACTGTTATGAACCTCTCCTTTGTCAATATTTTCTGCTTATATGCAGACAACTTATCACTTGATAACTGATAGCCCTTTATTTCTATAAACATGTGAAGTAGAGCAGATGTACAAAAATATATCACGTTTACACTGCTGCTAAGAGAAAAGGTTGAGAATTATGCATGATTTCCTTTGGTTGGGTAGGAAAAATCAAATAGAGACCATTTCTAAGTCGGGAGGTTTGTTTTAGACCTAAGCAGTGGGAGGAAGCTTGGTAATTTGGGGTCCAAAAATGTGGCAGTGGCAGCTAAAAGTGACTCAGGCACTTAGGTTTCCTTCACAGTTTCCAATAATGTGGAAATGAAAGCTGAATTTTTCAAAGATACTTTCAAGCCCATACTTGGAATACAGTAAGTTTTTAAGATTGTCTCTGGTGTTTATCTCAAGTATTTTATATGCAGGAGCATGCCTTGTTACATGACTCAATATACTAGTTTCCAAATGTTTTCTTCTGCAAGTTTCTTGTTAGGATGCCTTATCCTATGCAAGTTACTTATCATTCTTGCCACTAGGCTTATGATTGATAAGATGAAGATCCCTTCTTCTGAGAAATATCAGAAGCACAAAAGTAAATTTGAAGTGATAAAGAGCATTGCTATGCATACTTGTATTCCATCAAGTAAATCCTTTAGCGATTTATTCAAAGCTTCAAGCTCTGCAGAATTTTTACCTACAAAATGGAAAAAAATGGTAAAATTCCTGAAAATTATATACAAGGAGAAACTAAACTATAATAGAATATAAACTTGACAGTACAGAAGGGCTATTTGCAGAAAGTCAAGTGTACCAGATTTGCTGTCATTCTCATCAATGTCCATGATTCCCAAATCATCATCATCTTCATATCCAGCTTTGTTGCCATTCACAACACCTCCAGGAGGAACAAGTGTAGGAACTTCAAAGCACATGAAGTGTGCAAAAAAAGAACTCTGAAATGTATGCCATGAACAATTATACATTTGAAATATTAAAAACAAAATTGTGTTGAAAATAATATCACATGATCACCTCATCCACCAAAAGTGGGATAAAAATCGTAAGCATCTTTGCATAAGCATCAGATACTGTGGAAGTGTCAGTAGCATTTACATTCTGACCAGAACCTGTGGAACCTTCAAGCCAAACAGTTGGATTTCTAGATGCTTTAGTACTAGCGCGAAGTTCATTTGCAAACTCACGGGCCTGTAAAAGGATGTATGAAACTTTAGACTCCATACAGATGTGTCCCATAGCATAAAAAACAGTAGAGGTAAAATGTGTTTTTAAGTCTCTCAATTTTCAGTCAAATTGGGTTTTAGTCTTTATCCTTTAACACCAAAATTCACCAATTATAAAAAATACAAGGACCAGAATCACCTTTATAGTATAGGGATTCAAACAATTTTGACCAAATTATGTTATCAAATGGCGGCGCCATAACAGCCTTATAATGTAGTGACATCAGCCGCTGCGATCCATTATGTGTTTTGGTGTTTTATAACTGGGTTCTGCTATTCCCCATATGGCAGGTTATGGCGGTCATTGTGGTTGTTGCGATTACAGTGGCCATGGCAGAAATTGTGGTTTTTTGGGGAGCAAAAATAAAGAAAAGGGAATTTGGGTCTTCATCCCGACCCAACTCACTTTTCTTAAGCACTTTAACCCTAAAACACAACCCCCTCAATAACTTCTTCTCTTCTCCCAAACACATGAACCTCCCTGCCTTTTCATCTCCTCTAGCGACATTCTACCATTACCACTGATGACCAACTTCAGAGTGTCGACAACCAGTTCCAGCGATGTTGACAGCAGCGGTAGCTTCTGACAACCACTTCCTGCAAGCTTCTGGTGACCATTTCCACTTCACTTCTGTTTTTTCTTTTTTTGTTTTAAATTTTTTATGCATTCTGCAAAAAATTATTAACGTTATTTTGCAGTGTGAGTGTGACCATTTCTATAAATGTTGTTTTTTTCATAAATTATCTTGACACTTGGCAAAAGTGTCCAGAGCACTAGTGTCTCTGTTTTACATTTTTTTTTAGTGTAGTTGACTAATTGTGCTTTGTCTTAGTTAATTAGATGCAACATTATGTTTTAGATGTACTGTTTTTGTTGTGTATTGGTATTGGCTTTATTGCTATCTAATTATATTTCATGTTTTATTATCTGTTTTTGTAGTTTTTTAATATATATTTAGTGTTTGTTAGTGTTTAATATACAAATATATTATTATTTTTTGGTCAACCATTTCCTGCACGCCATTGCCTTATGATGGTTTTTTGGCAAATCACCATGGTCTGCCATCAACCATCGATGACATTGCCTAAGTCTCAGATCTCCTATAGATAGAGCCAGAATACAGTATATAAGTGGGGAACAAACAATCCTTACCCCCTGGAATTAGCTTTTGGATTTGAGTTAGGTCTAACCCACATTCTAAGAAGTAAGAACCTTATTGACAGCCTTGGACCGAAAATGAGATCTAAAACACACATTGCCCAAAACAGTATATATGACCCACATTTTTAATTAATATTAATTATTATTATTATTATTATAGCAAGGTTGTGCAGCTCTAATGATGGATAATCTGCCATGCAAGTGTTAACAAAATTAATCAATGTTGTAAATAGCCTCTTCAACTAGTTAAGCAATGACAGGTATGAAAAAATCTTTACTGCTGACACCTTTTTAAAATATAGTTATTGATAAAATAGTAGAAAAGAAACTAAAGGAATTATGTATATAGTGAGGAAAAGGAGACAAGAGAGATTGAATAGTGATATATTGAGATTCATATTGACTTAATATGATATTATGTCTTGCAAAAAGATGAAAAAACAAAAGCAACCACCATCATTTATACTAATACTAGATTATGATCCTAATTAAATTAAATTAAATAAGGAAATATGGAAACCAAGGAAATAAGGAAACTAATCCTAAGAGTTAATCTAACATACTCTAAAATATTCTGATATAACATAATATTATGAGATATTTTTATATATTCTATAAAAATATTTGACACTTTTCTTTGTAATGCATTAGAAGATTATTTCCTGACAGGAATACAAAAAAATTGTAACAAATAAAAGTACACATGATTTGCAACAAACCTCCCTGCGAAGAAGCAAGTTTAGAGAACTGCAATAAGCTTTTCTAAGTGGACCCAAGCAATTCTTGTCAAGACTCTGCAAGCTCCGAGGAAGATAATTTAAGCAGTTATAAATAAAGAAAATCACTGAATAAAAAAAATATGTATCCAAAACAAAATTCATGCAGGAATAGAAAGGACTCTTTGATATGATCTTTCAAGTACAAAAATGAAATAATATTTTCATTCGTTTTCTTTTTTCAAATATTTGCATAAGAAACAGGGAAATCAACTTTTCTCAAAAACTTTGAAAATAGGAAAGGAAACAAAGTAAGAAAGATCAAGGCAACATTTTTGTACTTAAAAGAAAATAAGAAATAAAAATAGTAAACATTTTGTCAAAGCAAATAGATAATAAGTCCCAAATTTTAACCTTCAAATGTTGCAGAAGCCGTGCATATGTCCTGCACTTGTACCGTAGGTCAGCATGATCAGGCCTTTTTAACTGTCCCCGCTGTTTAGAGCAAGCAGACAAAGTGATACCAATAAATTCAACCAAAAAACTTCAAAAGTGACAATTCTGTAACAAATTTACAGAAAATACCTGAGAAAAGTAGCTTTTATCACTTATCATGAAGTCTACCAAACTAGCAAAATAATTTCTCAAGAACTCTGAGGCTCTCCTGACAAAAGTAGATTTCAATTTTTCAAGCTCTGCACGCTTCTCCTTAACCTGTAAGGGGTAGCAGGAACCACCATCAGAAAAGAAGACTGTTAGGTCAGTTAGTGTTAGGAAGTCCCACATCATCTGCCTCAATTCGTGGGATGCAACTTATATATCTGTTGAACAACTTCATCTAATGCCAATTGGTTTTAAGATGAAGTCTAACAAAGGTCCAACTTCATCTAATCATATCTCTCCCGTTTAAAAAATTTCCAATAATACTTTTCTAACAAACACAACAAGTATGTGGTGTCGGATAATTTTGCTTCCTAAATGGCTAATTCATGATAAACTTATTTTACCAGATAATTTTCATCCTAAGTGGCTAATTCATGATAAACTTATTTTACCAAATAATTTTCAAATTTCGAGAGAAGAATAAAGAAAGGAACATACAGCTCTCATGTTTGCATAACTAGGGTCCAGATTAGGCACTTCAAGACCACGCAAGGCACTGGTCAACCATTCACAAGCTTCTACATTTTGAAGCATTCGAGCTTCATCAAATGAACCTCCTGTCAAACTTGTAGCATACTACACCCAACAAAAAATATAAAATAAATACAAGCTAGGAAGTTCATCTGGCTTAAATTAGGATACAATGCATACCTCAGAAGGGACATGCAACCGCTCAAGAAGCTTATCAAGCTCTTCAATGAGAGATTTGTTATTTACTGATTGCATTTCAAGGTTGTTATTGCGGGTTTCTATCTGACATAAGAAAAGAGTTATTAAGACAAAATAAAGTAAGAAAACAATGCTTTTTAAGAATTCCTACATCTAAAATTATATCACCTAGATAACCTAGAAAAGCAAACAAAACCAAAATCTCATAAAGTAGAAAGCAACTTCCACAACACCGCAAAAATGGTCACTTAGTAGAAATAATTATTATCAATGGTAAAATCCAAACTTATATTAATATTATTTTAAACTAGAAGAATGGGGTAACAAGGATCAAACTCTAGACCATTTGGTTTAAGAGACTTTGATATCATGCCATGAACCAAACAACCCAAACAATTAAGCAGTCAAGTAAAGATACAAATGATTTTATAGTATATCTTAAACAATTTTAAAAGGAAAAACAAACCTGTTTTATATGCTCATTTTTAGTGGAGGGGGGGACTTAGGAAAGAGAAAGCAGTGGATATACACAACGGGAGGAGGATAAATTATCCTCCATGACAAATTCACACAAGGGGGCAGAGAACTTGAATTTAGTACTCCCTGTCTACTGAAAACCCTTTGATTGAGGCCATGGGTCAAACGAAATTCCGTATATACACTTCTATCCCCACTAGCAAATCAAGAGGTAGCATAATATCCTTAAAGCACAAGAATAGTACTCTTACAGAACACTTAATAAATGCATAATTGCATGCCACACAAAGTTTTTCCCTTCGTACTCTAGCCAAATATTTTGAAGCAAAGCTAAAATTGAAATATAAAAATTGCTACAAATTAAGTAGACACACCCGACATTCCCCAAAGCTTCTAATTATTCTGTCCAGATTAAATTGGAAATTGGGAAGTGTAAAAAACATCAGGGCAACTGTTTCCAAGCTAAGACAAATATCAGGATAAAGATGTTTTATTTTCATATTTTGGTTTACCTTTTATATACCTATGTTATTTGCTATTGTTCTTAATAATGACTTTGGGAAGTCAATTTTAAGATACAAAATTACAACTATATATGAAAACTATTATATAACAGAAAACAAAATAATTAACACAAATCATGGACAACTTTGCTTTATAACAGGAGGAAAAGAGAATTGAGGTAGCATCACATGAACTATATACAATGTACTAGACTAATGCAAAAATTGCCTTGCCTTAACAAAGGAACAAGGAAACTAAACAAATGAACCATGTTTCCAGCAAACACAGCCATTATAAACGCAAAGTAAATTCTATCTAGGAAATTTATATTCTTAATTTGAAGGGAACAGGTCCTTACTGACGCAATATCCTCCCTCATATGCCGGAGTTTTACATTAAATGTGCTTAACCATTCATCCATATCTTCCACACAACTGGTAGCTGCTTCAAGCCCTTGCAACACCTGAAAGCCACAAAATAATATTAGGCACTATGAAAGAAACTAATTTATTATAAATACCTAATGAGAAACAAGGAGATTTGTGAAATTGATTAGCATCATCATAGCAACTCTGTTACTCTAACGGATGAAATGACAATAATGAGGTACTGTTACAACTTAAAATATCATCACAACTTTTAGTTTCAAGAAGACACAGGGCCCATTTGTTTAATTTATTTTTTTTCTAAAGATAGTGTTTTTATTTTAATGAAATAAGCAGTTTTTATATGCTTAAAAAGCATTTAACGAAAAAAAAAAAAACACTTCCTTATGTTTAAACAAACTGACCCAAAATCAGACCAACTGATTGATTTCATGAAGAAGTCAAGAATCCAAGATGTTTAATATTACGTCATAGCTTAGACAACGCAAAGATTTAAACACATAGATGTAGAAAAGTAAGCTGACATTAAACATATGAACCAAGGGACTATAGCAAACAAGGTGACAATATCAACCAAAGAAAGATCTTAGAATTAGAGCTCACAACCTAACTCAATCTCACAAAATCAGCTTGTGAAGTGAGAATTGACCAAGCTCTATAAATCTATATAAGCCAAGTCCCTGATCAATTTGAAACAAACCTGAATGTTGTAATTAAGGCAACCAAAAGATGCCACAATTAAGGCAGGCCATGAGTGACTGCAACTAAGGCGACTTTCCAACATACCCCACCTATGGCTATGAGGCAGAGCCCAGAAGTGCAACAATATCAATAAAGGTTAGATATTATTCTTTATTTATGATTAGATAGTAATTGAGGATTTACTCATTATTATTAGATTGATTATTAGTCATTATTAGAGAGATTTCTATGTAATCAAAAGAGATCCTATTTGCTCATAATAAATGAAAGCATTGTGTGATCATCAAAGACACATTTACATGGTATCAGATCCTAAACTAGATTCTAGGAGCCTAAGTGTCTTGAGTGCCTAAACTATATCCATAGGTCATCGGTGGACCCACTATCCAACGACTCTTTGTCATATTGTCGCCTTCCTTCCTGAGGACTCTTCTAAGAATAATTTCTAGGGACCTTTTACGAAGATCCTTCCTAGAGACTCTTCTCGAGACTATTCCCAGAGACCCTTTCTAGAGACTCTTTTAAGTGCTTTCCTCTTATTTCTCCACCTAATGGCGTGCTTCTCCATTACTCTTAGGGTGGTATGCTTTATTCACGTGTGAACAGTACCATCACCACTAGGTCCTTCATTGGCTTTCGTTGAGCCATGTTTATCTAGTGCAACCACACAACTGAAATTGTCTTTCGTTTTTTATTCTTATTAGTTGTTAGATTCACCACATATGTAACAAACTTGATTCATATCACATATATGCTCCAAGTTGAGGAGTGTTAAAATTAAATATTATTTCCTTATTTATTAGACAGCGATTGGAGATTTACTCTTTATTACTTATTATTAGATTGATAATTGGCTATTATTAGTAATTCTATTTGCTCACTATAAATTAAGGCATTGCATGGTAGTCAAACGCGATTCTACTCATCCAAGACACATTTAGAAATATAATATAGGTGGTCCAACAAAGAGTCTAGAAAAAGATCTTACAAACATGGTAGTCAAACTCAATTCTACACAAACTTGGGGAGGGATAACAAAATCACAAATTGTAGAATCATAAATTTAATAATATTTTATATTTACTTAAATAAAATAATAAGATAATTTCTTACTATTATAATTTTTACTTAATTATTATATTTTATTTACATGTTTTTTATATATCAATATATAATATTATAATAGTATAATATAATATGATTAAAATAAGAGAACAAAAACTTGGCCTATAAAAAAAAGAAAACAAAAACTTTCCATAATTATAAGACTACACAAAAAAGACAGTTTGGGGTGGGGACTGGGCCAATTTCATTGCTGGCCCAACACCCATCTCACCCAAAAAAACCCCCTACCCTCTTTCTAAGTTCAACAGCCACGACAGGCAAAAGAGAACCCTGACCTCCCACTAGTCATCACACCTACCACCAAGTAAAAGAAAAACCCTAGCCTCTTCTCTCATTAGCTACTACCACCACCTCATCCAAACATTTTAAGTCACCGAATGATGCAGAAAAGATTCAGAACAGAGGTTGTCCAACAACAGTACAGGTTAAATGCAGTAAAGGTTTTCAAGAGGGTGAAGGCACAGTGAAATCTGTTTATCTAGCTTTGTGTTAGGGTTACAGACTCAAAAAACTCAACAATTCTGCCATTTTTACGATCTTGCATGGCGAATCAACCCGATTTTGCTCACTTGCGATTTTAAGCATGGACAAACTCACCTGGGCATGAAAGAAGTGTAGAATCATACGATTCTACAAGTCAACTCAAAATTTTGACAACCGAACTTATAACATCTTAAAATTTGGGCTCAAGGCCTAACTTATATCCCCACAAAACTAACTAAGATTGTGAGCGTTCACAAGCTTTATAAACTCTATTTAAGCTATATCTCTGGTCGATGTAGGACTAAACACAACTTTAGTTGCAAATAAGGCAACCCAAAGAGACTGAAATTAAGGCAGCCCAGAGTTAACCAAAAGTTCCAACAAAAGGTGATTAATTACTTCAGAAAAAAAGTAATACCTCATCCATCAAAGGTTCACTTTCTAAAAGGGCATGCACATTTGCTGCTTCCAAAGCCTGGAGCTCCTTCTTCAACCTTTCAGAAAACTCTTCTGCTTCACCAATACCCATGACATAACTGCACAATTCAAAAAATATATAAATAAATAAATACTCAACCATTTTTGTTCAAATTGACACTGTGACATAAGTTATATACATATCCAACCAGCATAATTGTTGTCATTTGAACATTAAAAGTATGCTACAAGCCTACAATCATTACATACAACACTTTATGATTATTAATGAATCCCTGTATCAAAATGAATGTCGCCAGAAATTTTGTAAGCGAAGTCAAGACTTCATGTAATCCTGGGATTTAAAGAATTCAGTTCGACAATTTACCAAAACAGAGGTCATTAATTCAAGAATATTCATACTCATCATGAATAGCTAACCTCGATACCATTTAAGATAAAGAAGAATAGCACCTACGTTCCCAAAAGGGCCTCCATGTCCTCTTCCTCTGCCTGCGAGACAAGTTCCTTTTCAACATTGACTTTCAATTCTGTCTCATTCACAACAGATGCAACAGGACCACCATCTCGCATTTTATTCTGAGCAGAAACAGGGGGTGTATTTTCCTATTTCACAGTTTGTGTAAATAAATAATTAGAGAAGAGTAGAAGATAACTTACATACAACAATTAACTTGATTTCATCACAGTAGTCAGTTCGGACAGAGAGATAACCCAACTTGAACAGTTCTACACGATGTTTAGATGGGAAGTAAGAAGTGAAAAGAGATAGAAAAGGCAAAGGGAATTTTGACTTTAATCCTTGTATGGAGATTTTTAAGGAGAGGAAGTAGTGGAACATATTGATTGTATCCCCCTTCAGCAGGTCCCATCCCCCTTAAATTGGCAACCATGTAAATTATTTATTTCAGATTAAACAAGGAGAATTAACTCTAATCCTCTCTGTTTAACTTTGACAGGAGAGGGAATTCCCCTCCTTTCTTAATTCAACATGAAAGGGGCTTAACTCCCTCCCTCTACTCAACTTCCAAAATCTAAACAGAGTTTAACATCCCAGGTTGAAGTCATAGACTTGATACTCACAGATGAGATACGTAACAGAGTAGTAAATACCAATTAATTATTTATTGTGCTGGAAAAGTAAAAAGTATTCATTAGATTAGAATAGAACAATGGCTAGAAGATTGCAAAGAAGCACTAAAATTTAGAGACTAGAAGATCATCATACGCACCTTAGCCCAAAGAGCCATCTCTACAACATCTATACCAACAACCTTAGGAAGACGACCCAAGACATCTTTGCAGATGTTCAAGATGCAAAGAAGGAGACGATTCCTACAAGGAAAGTGATGGACAATGAGAAAACTCTCTTCCCCTTACATAGAACTCAACCACTAATGGCAGTCCATGCATAGATTAGCATTTCTCTCAATAAATATAATATAACCTGTCATCGATGTTGCGCATTGTCCATTGAGGAGGAGCCACACTCTGGCTTCTAAGGTTGTCAAATGCCTGAAACATACACATGCATCAGCCCAGCAAGCAAATGACTGGGAAGACATGAAAAATCAAAATCCAAAACTAGGAATGGTTGGTTGCTTTTTTTTTTTATATTTGTTCTGTGCCAGATACTGAGAACAACTTGCCTAGAACTTGAACCATAAAAAATCACTTCTCTTATGAAACTTTACCAGAGTAAATGTACATCCACTAGGATCATTTGCTACAACTTCCACTTTTGAAAGGTGCCTTAGCTTGTATAGTTTCGCAGGCTGCAAGCACAATAGTTTTACAAAGTTGAAATACAAAACAGGAGGGAGAAGAAAAACCACCTAAAAAAACAGACAACACATGGCAAGAAACAAAAGCTAAAGAAGAATCTCTAGCTAGTTGGTACATTAATTTGAAAGGGGAGTGAGAGACCACCGAGTGACCATGATCTTGGTCAATCTCAATCTCCATGTGAACATAACCGAGCTTTTCAGTTTACAGAAAGAGTTAATAAACCTCCATTATGTATCATGTGGAAATTGATTGGACCATGGCGGTGCGGAACTAGATATTAATTTCAGGATCATGAGCTAAAACCCAAAGAAAAGAAGAAGAAAACATATTACTTCAAGAACTCCTCCTGTAGAATACTTCAAAACTCGAAGAAAAGCCGTTGTCCTCTGACCCTTCGATTTTGCTGCAGGAAACACCACGTCATCACCAGCAACTACAAAATGTAGAGTTCAACAAACCATTAAAATAGCAAACATGCTGAAGAAACCACACACAGACACTTCTGCCTTAAGATCAGTTGAAGATCCAACTAGCTATATATCACAAAAAGCACACAAAACGAATCAAGCAACATGGCATAAACCATAGCTAAATCTTAAGCGAAATACGCGAGGAAGCTTCAAAATGTAGTTATAAAAAAGCAATGTTCACATCAGAGTAGTTAATTCAATCTCTTGAAAGCTAAAACATCGATCGAATCCCGTGCAAGCAAAATCAAAGTAGCGAATAGAGGTAATAGCTGAATTTTAAATAGAAGAGAGCGATTTAGGAAGAGGAAGGTAACTGGAGAGAGCGAGAACCCTAGGCTTGGCCATTTGGCGACCGAGCTTGGAGGTTTTGCCTAAGATGCCGTGACTCTTGGCGACGCGCAGCGCGATAACGATCTTCTGCTTCGGGTCCTCAATTGCGGCGTCGCAGGCTCGCCGGAGCTCGCCGTCGTCGGCGCTGGATTTCGCCATTTCTCGTTCGTCGCCGATCTCGAAGCTCCTCCGCAACAGAAAGAGAGAGAGAGAATGAGAAGAAGCAAAGTGAAAATGTTGGTAGCAGTAACAGTTAAAAAATGAAAAAGAAGAGAAACTTTTTTCAGCGCTGGCCTTGCTTGGATTTTTATTTATCGCTTTGCCTTCAGTCTTGTCCGCGTCCTTCTAATGCTTACTTTTCTTTTACCCGGATTACCTGCGGTCAATTTCTTTTTACTCAATTCTCCCTTCAGCTTCAGGTAACCAAAGCCTGTAATTTTTTTCTTTTTATATTTTTTTAATTTTATGGAAATTGAAAAAGAAAATGAAGGATTGAGATTAAGTTTTACTTGTATCTCCAGCTGTGGGTAGTACCATGTTTACTTATTTTTACTGTTTTACAGTGCAACTAGGACCGACTTTTCGTTCGTTCTTGTCCGAATTGGACTCCAAGGTTTAATTTATTTATCAGAAATCGTATATTTTTTATGAGCATAAAACATTTTTTTACTATGATAGATATTTTTAAAAATGAAAATTTTCTATGCATTTTCAGTTTTTCAAAATAATTAGAAAATGAAATGAATATAAAATGCAATTAAAATTAACGAACTATCGTAGAAAAATAACTTCCATGATTGTGAATAAATTTAAATTTACTATTATTTTTTATAAACTCTAAAAAACATCATTAGATTTTTACATCAAAATAACTTCTTTTTTTTTACAATATTTAACAAACAAGTGAATTCATAAATATCTATCAAAGATTGTATTCTGTGTAGGGGATGCGATTGGTGAGAGTTGCATCCAAAATATGTTTTTGCTGGGTTAGATCTAGTGGCAGAAACTATGGCCTTGAAAGATGATGTCAATGCTCATGTTCTTTCTTAAAAACTCTACAGCCTCCAGCAATGTCTAACAAGTAACAATACAGGGAGGCCTCTATCTGAAACTATTCAAGATATTTTTCACACTTTTGTGTTCATGACATCAATTTGAAGATTAGCTAATTATCAGCATCATCCCATAAAACCAATTTGTCAACACTGGTTCCTTTCATTTAGCCAAAAAATATATACATACTAATGTTACACCAATCCTAAGGAATAAGAGTCAAATATCAATTTAGAAACAAATCCTTAAGAAATTTGGAATGCGAAATAGCTCTATTTGACCCGATTTTTTTTTTTTTTTAACATACAAGCTACTACTTTTAAGTTACAATAAAAAATGAAACATAAAAAATAAGTATAAATTATTTGTGAAATTTCATTTTTTTAACTTAAATTTGTTTTTTAAATTAAAAGTTGTTGATAATTTTTTTTTTATTATCTAATAAAAATATTTATAAAATAAAAAAATAAAAAATTATATTGTAAAATAAACTGCTTAAAAATTTTAATATAAATATTTTTTACTCATCTTCTTAAAAATAATTTTTAAGTCAAAAATAAATTGGGACAAGTAATACCCCTAAATCACTAATAAGCCAAAGTGATGTTGAACCAAATACAACAGGTATACATCCATCCCTTCAAATAAATTTATGTTTACAAGATACCCTCCATCAAGAATTGATAAAATGCAGTTCAGTCTCAAATACAGGGCTGAAAAAATGCCAACTTGAATCATGGAATGCATTATAATAATCATCTGAAACTGTTTGGATTCTAAATTCATTTGTGAATCCTCCAGCCGCCAAAATATGCCCCATGGAATTAAGAATGGGTGAGTTCTTACACATTGACACGTACTGATCATAAGTTTCAAAGCTGTTCCCAAATAATACCATGTTTTTTAGAAGATTCAGTTTCCAATTTGCTTGCAACAGGTTATTATATAACTCTGCCTGACAATGAGGCATGAAGAACATTGTCGGCTTTAGAGCTTCTCGCCTACCCTGCTCATTTGTGGACAGCCAAGAGTTTCCAAAACACGAGACTTAGTTGCAGAAAGAACAGGATCAAAGACTTCTATGTTTCCTATCCAACTGAAATCTCTTATCAATATTGCGAGGCTTAGCTGCAGTCGAGGGGGCTCATACAATTCAATGCTGCCAATACCATCAATGACCATTTGCATCTTTATCTCTGAGCCAAAACCATATTGAAGTAATTAACAATTAATGTCTGGATTTGATCCCTGAAAGTATGATAGAATTCAGATTTCTCAATCCTATTTATAAATATTTCCATTTTCTGCACCAACGTTGCTTCTTTCCTTGGATAGTCTGAGAATCTTTTGGAGTCCATGGCTCTTGTTTTTCCTTTAAAACCACAGACTTGTCAGCTTTTTTTCTTTGTTTGCTGTGACGAGGTAAAACAACCGTCCAAACTTCATTTGCTGTGCACTTGTTAATTGTTAGAATTTTCTCAGAAGCTGCCATTCAGATACAATAATTCTCTTTACTTGTCTCTGATATGCTGCTTCAACCTCAGATTGCAATTACCAAATTCTGGATAAAATTACATCATGTTATTACTGGCTTTCCATGCTTAGTAATACAAAATAAGTAGTACATTGATCCATATTACATTATTACTAGTAACTAGTCTCATTATTCAAAATGTTAATGCGAATTACAAAAGTAGGCAAAAGAAAAAATGTTAACGTGCATCTTTGCCATAACTGTTATCAAAGAAACAATTGATTCATAATTATACCCCAGCATGAACATCAGGGGAAAATACCTGAGAAATGGTGGTCATCAGAAGGAAAAATCAATATACAGAGCTAGTAACGATCCATATCCAATTAAATTTCAACTAGTGACATATTTAAAGCTTAAGCTTAGTAAGAAATCTTAGTAATATAGTTAAAATTTTGTGGGAGTATTAAAGTAGTTTCTAATGTAAAAAGGAAACACGGTCGTATTTATTAAAGAAAAGACATCATGCCCTGATGCCCTGATACATTTCTCAAAAGAATCACATGATCCTGGTCTTAGTTGTCACCAAATAACAGATTCCATGAATAACAAGTTCGTACCTTGATGAACAGTGCAGACAGATTAGATTGTAAAAGCATTCTACCATTCAAAATCAAATTACCTAGCCAATTAACAAGGGAGAAATAAAATAACTCATTGAACATAAGTGACTGTTCAAACAATTATAGCAAAACAAATCCATCCTTGACATCTATGCAATAAACTAAATAAACTATAGCTAAGGAACTAACAGAGTACTTTTCCGAAAGCAAAAAGAACTGTATAAGAATAAAAAAAGCAAAATGATCATAACAACTGAGTACCAAATCTAAAATCTGGAGGTAAAAAAGCGCCAGCTCCATAAACTAGTTAAGAAGCACTCGTTCATAGTTAATGACATATTCAGATTTCATTTTTGAAGTGCAAGCACAAACAATTAGTAGATAGCTTGTGTCTCAAGCACAAAATTTGGCAACCAATTAACAACCTGAGTGTTGTGAATCCAACAGTAACAAATTGATTAAATCATAACAACAATGCATACAATCCTTTAGTTTCACATTAAACTTGGTGCTTATCTGATTGAACCTGGTTCAGAGTTTACATTAACCCATTCTATAATCTACACCAAATCAAACCAATAATGAATGGAAATCTTGCAGGAAATAAAAAAGTTCTCCTCACCTATCTTTACCTTTGCTGCAAAAGCAGAACAAATTTGGAAACATCAAAAGAAGAAGGGAATAAGAAAACGCAGAAATGACAATGGAACGGAGGGAGAGAATTGGATGAAATTAGTAAAAAGGGTTAGTTTAAAAAATTAAGTGTTTGTTTATCATATTGTTATCAGTAAAAACAGCCCTGGTTTATTGTTATTAGTAAAAACAACCCTGGTTTTAAAAAATAGTTTAAATTAGTTTTGTTTATTAGTTTTTTATTTTTATTTTAAAAACTCAAAATACAATAAAAATATGTTGTTTTTTACTTTTTATTATGAAATTCTAATAAATATGAACAAGTTTTTCTATTTTTAGATCTTCAAAATAATTTTCAAATAAAACTTGTTAAACAAGTCTTTTTTTTATTTTTTTTTATTTTCTTCCTGAAAACAGTTTTTGAAAACTATTCTTGAAAACTGTTTTCAAAAACATCAAAAGCAAAATAATCAAGCCATAAAAAAGTCATTTCGCCAGGTGTTTTTTAAAAACAGTTTTGGTTTTTTTTTTTTAAAAAACTAGAAAATAGAAACAGTCGAAAGTGATTTTGTTTTTCAGTTTTTTTTTAAACTCAAAATGCAATTAGAATATGTTGTTTTTTGCTTTTTATTAATAAAATTTTAATAAATATGAATAATTTTTTTTATTTTTACATCTTCAAAACAGTTTTTAAATAATATTTACTAAATAAATTTTTTTTTCTTTCTAAAAACAGTTTTTGAAAATTATTCCTGAAAACTCTTTTCAAAAACTGAAAAAACAAAACTAAACCAATTAAGTCTATACATTCAATTACAACCTTTTAAAAGACCAACACAACTGCACAAATTTAAAGGATTAAATTGTTCAATTAAAAAAATGGTATTAGATCTTAAATAGTAAGTTGCATATATTTAAAGTATTTAGTAAATATTTATGTAAAACAGTAATTAATAAATATCAGTGAAAAAAAAAGTAAGGAATAAATATCAAATACTATTTATAATTTTTAATTTAAATAGATAATTTCAAAACATTAAAAATAATTAAAATTTAAAACTGCAAAAAATAATCACAGCCCTTTTAATTTTTAAGTAATAACTAACAAGGCTAGATATTTTTATTTTGTATTATATCAATGAAAAGAGACATGCATTTTATGAA
Organism: Psophocarpus tetragonolobus; assembly: GCA_037954015.1. Classification (NCBI taxonomy): domain Eukaryota; kingdom Viridiplantae; phylum Streptophyta; class Magnoliopsida; order Fabales; family Fabaceae; genus Psophocarpus; species Psophocarpus tetragonolobus. The sequence continues at coordinate 2,335,085 of CM075695.1, read as the reverse complement.
TTTTGCTCAGACATGTATCAATAAATTTATGAATTTTTATTTTGATTCCTATTAAATTATTATTTTGAGTTTGATCTCTTATAAATTTTTATTTTGTTTTTACCTCTTTAAAAAAAATTGTGAGTCTAATTAAAAAGTATTAGCATATAACAGAAATGATAGAAAAATTATTTTAAAAAATGTTTAATGATAAGTGAAATTATCAAATTAGTGATATTTTTCATAAATTATAATCCAGAGAGAATTTTAAAAAGTTAATTTTTGATAGAGTATTGGCAAAGTAAAAGATTGTTGTTACTCCTAAAAATAATTTCGGTAGAAAATCATTTTTTTTTATCTTAGCTAACTTTTTTATGAATATTTGTTTCATTTTTTATATAATAGAAAAACATATTTTATGATTTTAAAACATTTTTTTAAGTCTCACATCAGATCCATTTTCTTAATTATTTACAATTTATTTTAAAATAATTAAAAATAAATAACTATATTATATATAATTTAATCATGAAATAAAGTTAGCACAAAGTAAAAAATATATTAATAATTTAAATATTTATCAATTAAAAATTTTAAATATACCATAAAAGATAACAATAAAAAAAAATAGACACATAAAATTAAATAAAAAAAAATAAATTTTATCATTAAATTTATATGTTAAACCTATTAAATTGTAGGCAAAATTTAAAAAAAAAAAAAAAACTTTTCACAATTGTAATTCGTAGGCAACGAGACATCTCCTTTTTCCTTCCTCTCCTAGGGCCAACATCTTTGAAAATATGTGTATAAATTTTTCTTCAAATATTCATAAAATTCAGCTTAAAAATATAAATTAACACATTTTTTCCTTCATTTAACTTCCAGTATTCATGAAATTAAGCCTAAAATTATATATAAAAATACATCAGGTGAATATATAAAATATACAAAATGAAAAAAATATTTTTGGTAAGCAAAAGTATACAAAATGAATACTATGTTGTTTATATTTAATTTGATTACATATAAAACGGTGTTCTATATTTTTTACATGAGTGAGAGTGATAGTGTCGTGCATCCATCTCAGCTTCATAGCTAAAGAGAACATCAAACAAAATGGTCAAGCCCTTGAATACAAACAAGAAACTATTATACATATCAGCTTTCAGAAAACTGTAATGAAGTCATCACCAAACTAGTCTCATACCAGTAAACTCATAATATATAGCATAACTGACGAGAAATTTCCCCACTGCTCTGTCACCAAGAATTATCTGGGAAAATTTACAGGAGGCTCCAAGCTACCTACCAAAATCCCAAGATCTAGATCTTTGTCTTCAAACTTTTTTATGAAAGGATGACCCTGAAAGTACAATGAGATTAGATAAATCAGCAATTAGGAATTTGAACAAATTACTTGTATTTTCGGTGCCATTTTTTATGTGTGAAGTTGGTCTTCTATTATTTTAATTGTGCAATTTTTTCCATCTATTGAATTGACATCCAAAATTTATCGAAAATGCCAAGACACTCTACCGCACATCCACATCAACATTTCTAGTAATATTCGTCGTTCGAAGGACCCAAATTGCACAATTGAAATAGTGAGGGATCAAATTTGCGGAAACAACAAAAATATAGGAGGACTGTCTTCTAGAATGATGATAAGACCAAAAGTATAATTAAGTCAAACAAAAATCCAAGATAAACAACAACAGCAGCATTACGTCACTAACCAGAAGCTCCAAGGACGTTGATCTCTCCCGAGGATCCTTTTGAATGCTGTAATTAAACCAAGGAATGAACTTAGAAACAAAACAAAACAATATGTAAGATGCTCAAAATCTACAACCATTTTGTTGATATTGAGTTGCATATAATAAACAAGTCAAACAGTGACTACAGCAGAAGACTAGCCAAAAGAAGTAAATCATGTACTAACTAATGGCAAACAAAAATTAGGTTTCACCACTGCATAAACATGCAAAAGATAATCGATGTGACATGTTTATTTGATGGTGCTAAAATTTATTCACCAAATTCCGCACACAGATATAAGGCTGAAGTCCAACCACTACCAGGCAAGTAGTCAAAATACAAAAATAGCCTGTACTGCAGTGCCATGCTTGAAACACTTCAGTGCCATATTTCTGTTTTCTGCTTTTGTTGATATTGAAATTAAGGAAGTAAAAAGAAATAAACAATTACCAGGATGACACAAACGAACAGAATTCCGGGGAGAATTGATCAGGGGGAGCAGAAGGTGGGGGGCTTTCCACAATTGCTGCAAGAAGCTCATAAAAACTTGGCCAGCTTTGCTGATCTTCGGACTGTATATAAGGAAACCGTCCTATGGCACACTCAAGCACTACCATACCCAAACTCCAGATGTCACTCCTATAATCATAAGTACTTCCACTAATTCTTTCTGGCTAAACAAGGAAATCAATAAAATAAAACAATATTAATCATCAAACATTCACTGAACGTTAGTGCAGGCAAGATCTGGAGAGAAAAGAGAAGAGGCGATATAAATTTTATTAGAAATGCCATGCAGTTTCTTGTAAGAGAAATGTTAACAACACTTTTTCTAACTCTCTTTGTGCCTGACTGTAATTTATTGGAAATCATAAATTTTGGTGAATCCTACTTCTAACTTAGGCGAGAGAACCATGAGAGGTAAGGTTCACAAAAAATATATGATTTTTTCAATAAATTTCAATCAAATAAAGTGTGTTTGAGAGTGTCACTTGCATTTCTCTTCTGTAATATGGAAGAGGATTAAATAAGCAAAAGTTACCCACCGACATGTAATTATAAGTTCCAACAAATGTATCTCTTTGACCCATTGAGCTTGCCAGCATAGCACTAACACCAAAATCAGTAATTTTCACCTCCCCTTTGTGATTAACCAACAGATTGGATGGTTTGATGTCTCTATGTATTACATGTCTTTCATTATGCAGGTAAACAAGACCTTGCAATACCTGAAATACGCATGTGACTAATTAAAAAGGAAAACAGAACATGATCTCAAATATTGCCAAACTAGAATCTGTCAATTTCAACTAAAAACGGAAGTATTATCCAGCATACCTGCTTACAAACCACAGCGAGATATGGTTCCAGAATTGTTTTAACTTGTTTGATTACATCTGCTAGAGAACCACGATCCATGTATTCTAACACAAGAGATATAACTCCATTGTGATAGAATGAGTGATAACAAACTACAACATGTGGACACTGTGACGCTTGATTTATTTTCAGTTCCTGAACAATCTGTTTTCGAATATCCTCTTGTATATTCATCTGTATAACCTGCAATATAAGTCCAAAGATGTGTCAGAATCATACAAAAGTTTGGTTCCTAACGTTGAAAACTATTCTGAAAACAATATGCTTTTCAAAAGCCAATATTTAACAGCAGCGCAAGACCACAATGGTAAACTGTTTAATCAAAAGTGTTGAAACAAAATTAAACTTGGAATACAGTTTTCAGCATGCTTGGAAAAATATTCTAGATCACATTTCAAAAAGATATTTGTCAGGGATTTACTGAACTCTAACTCCATTTAATTATATTCGATATATAAAAAAGAAAAACCATTAGCTTATAGTACTTCCTCCATGTTCACATATCCTAAGAGGCATAGACATTTAGTCATTTATATATTTTTGTTAAAAAAAACGGAAAACCAATATCACACTGTCCTTCTGCATGACTCCATCCATGCTATAGAAAGAAAAGCAAGTCAAACTTAAAATAAGAGATGAGATAAACAATATAAACAACAAACTGTCAAAAGAATAATCATAAGGAAAATCCACCAATAAAGCAATTAATAATCATAAGACAACCTTTAACGCAAATAATTTTCCAACCCACTTATGGCGAACAAGTTGTACCACACCACCACTTCCTTTTCCAATTACTTTGATGGTCTCAAGGTCGTCCAGTGAGAAGTCAAATTCCAGCTCCTTACTATCCGAAGGCTGTTCAAAGAGGCAAATTATAAGTTTTAGATGCTTAAAAAGTCGAAAAAAGTGAAATGTCGGAAAAATGAATCTGGGAATGATGCATGAAGAATGGTGATAAAGTACATAAAGTGTAAGCAACTTCACCAACCTATCTCTTAGTAGTGCTTGGAGCATATCTATAGGCATACAAACAATGGGAGCATTTGTTGAGTGACAAAACATGTCCATTCCTATAATCAACCATCCTCGCTAATTCAGTTTGTTAGAGCATACTGTATCTAACTAACTGAAATTAGTCAAAATAGTTGTTGAGTACTTGAGTTTATTGTAATACAGCTTACTGTTAATGATAACAGGGTTTAAGGATTTACATTCTCTCTCGAGAAAACACCTTCCGGTGAGAGAGACAATGGCCTGAAACTTGATGGAAGAGTAGAAGAAAAAAAGTGATTGAAATTGAATAATGAATTCCTTTTCTCAGAAGAAATAGTTTGAGGGAAGAGTAGAAGAAGAAAACTCTCATACAAGAACATGTTGGAGGGAGCTCTGATTTTCATTATTCTGCAGAATATATGAAAATTAGAAACGACTTGTCAGATGCTGTTAAGAACCTGGGATATATCCCTAACACAAGTGTTGTTCTCCATGATATAAATGAAGAGATGAAAGCAATATGGGTATGTGGACACAGTGAATGGCTTGTAGCTGTCTTTGCTCTCATCCACACTGTTGCTGGGATGCCAATTAGGATTGCCTAGAATTTTTGGGTTCATATTGATTGCCATTCCTGGATGAAAGCTGTTTCAGAAGTTACAAGGAAACTAATTGTATCAAAAGATACAAAGCGGATCCACCATTTTGAGAACAGTGATTGCTCTTGTAACAACTACTGGTGAAGGACATCATAATGTGTCATCATTTATATCTCCAACTCTATCAGCAATTAGTGTTTTGAAAGTTACTGCTTTACATTAGTCACACACAATGCTCACCAATTTAGCCTAACATTGATAATTTAACCCAAAACTCGTCAGCAGAGCCTCATTACGCAAAAGCTAGTTCAAAAGCTTAAGTCTTAAGCTGATACTATTCTTCTCACTGCTAATCAACACAAGTGCAAGTGAGACTATTTGTTCAGTTCATATTTCATTCAAATGATCTTTTGTATTGTGATTTTTTTTTTTTGTAATATCCCAAGAATAAACTGCATTAAGTTTCTCATTATCCCATAACCAAGACATAAGTAATGAGGGCAAAATCAATATTGCTTTAGCCAATAGCCCTAACTCAAATACAAACAGTAGGAGTAAAATTGATATTTTCAAACCAAATTACACCTCAACAAAATTCGAAGTACCTCAATAAAATTAGGAACAAGTTGATAATCTAGAAAAGATAAGATTCAATTGTGGAAACAAAAAACTACATATATGGCTCCAGGTGTCAAACAGATATGAATTACTCCTCCTTCAAGATTGTTGTATGGCCCAAAGGTATGCTCCAAGTACCACTAAGATAAAGTACAAAACAAAATGAATGAAAACTACTAATCAGTAATCACTAGGAGTGTTAAGAGATAGAGCTACCCGTGATTCTTTTTCTTCAGAGATAAGCCGCAAACCTTTCTGATTCAAGAGTAGATCTCCATCATGGAATGTTCCACTTGCAGTCCTGAGCACAATTTGGCAATAAGCAAACTAGTCAATTTCATAGACACAACAGAAGAAAAATAGTCACTGTCTCCTCTCCAAACATAAAAATTAAAATTCACCCTAAATGCACTCCAAATAAATTTCAAACCCAAATGCACTTTCTCTACCAATTTGAATCAATTCCATTCCCAGTGCTTGGGTAACTTCCCTCGTTAACCCCCAAACAATGAGCATCAACTGAGTGGGGGAATAAGAGTAAAAATGGAAACTTGATTGATAAATTAGAGGGTTGAAGCAAGGAAGATGAAATGGAGTGGTAAAGGAGTGAGAAAAAGGAATAAATTACAGGAAAGAGGTAATGGGGGTTTGCTGAGCAGGAACCGCAAGCTTCAGCTGCTTCAATGGCGTCTTCATCTTCATCTTCGTTATTCAGAGACGACTGATTAACCGTTTCTCTCTTACACACACAGAAGACAGAACAGTAGAGAGAGAGTGATTGAATTATTCGGTAGAAAGAAAGTGCGAATAAATTCAAACGAAGTGGCCGCCCAAATCAAATATCTATTATTTTATTTATTAAGTAATTCCAACCAAGGCACGCAATATTCGAAAGTGATTGCTACAGCAAAAAAAAAAAAAAGTAAGTTAATAATCAGAGTTCAAATAACCAAATCGCGAAAAAGGGGGTTGGGAAATGTAGCAGAATTGGAACGAGGGAGAAGTACTCATAGTGAAATCAAAGACAAAATGGTGAAGCAAGAAAAAAGAAGCAACAAGATTCCCAACAACCTCGCCACGCAAAAACAAGGGTTAAATCCGGTGGTAGTGTCTTCCAGTGAATTCAATTTTGACTGTCCACGGGACTATTGCATGAAGAGTTAATTTGTAGATTTTTAAAATTAAATTTTAAAATCTAGAAAGGAAAATGTCAAATTGTATCTGCAAGTACTTCCAACTAACTGAGAAGGTTTTCTTAATGTCACTAATAATTATTTACCTTCCTGTGTAACCTTGGTTAAAACCTTCATGTGTGTGTCTCTATATATATATATCCACGAGAATTTACTTACTTAAAGAGTAATTTTAAAATACTTAAAATTAGTTATTTATTAACCATTAAATTCTAATAAAATAAATTGTTCAGGAAAAAATAAATCTTTTAAATTTATTTTTTCAGTAAATAGATCTCTCCTATTTTTTATATATTTATTTGCGTAATTGATCCCAGTCCTAATCTAGCTTAGATGGGGGGGATTTGTTTGCTTGGTAATCATTTTTAGCCATATTAGATTACTGCAGGCCATAACTGTAATAGGGAAGCAAGAAGGCATTAAAAGGTTACTGAAAGGGTAACCTCCCCCAGGTCTCTAAAATTAGGAACGAATTTATTGTTCATTTAGCTGTGTAAAGCAATAAATGATGTCAATTGCAGGAAGTTAATTAGATTATTTTTACGCATATAATTTAATTAAGTAATGAAGTATATTATATGTTATTATGTTATATTGTACAAATATAAATAAGATAATTACATAAATTGATAACATCATTTATTTTAATATATTAAAAGAAATAAATTTTATAGTTTTTAATATTTGTCCTATTGTTAATTTTAGTAATATACTTTTATTAATACTTCGAAGTGTATGGAGGGTGGGGGACTAAAAAGTAAATATTTAATTTAACCAATATTTTGAAAACCCAGCATTGGCCTTGAATTGAGAACCAATCCCTATTCTGACCCAAAAAAAACCCACAAATATGAATTGAACAGGTGCAAGACTGATTCATAATTTTTTTTTCCAAATCCTACTAAATTAATGAAAAATTATCTTTTACAAAACCATTCTTAATTGCAAACTTAGTAATGTAAGTGTATTAAAAATGGCTTATGCATGACTATGATACGTAAAAATTTTATTATAAATATTGTGACGATTTTTTAATACTGTTTCGATATATATTTGATTAATAAATAAAAATATTTTATTAAAACTTATTGATTTAGTAAAACTATAAACAAATTCGTCCACCGGTTCCGTAACAAGCTATTGATAATATGGTAGAAGAGAGAGAGAGGAGGGGAGGAAGACAGAAATTAACGTGGTTCGGTCATATATCGACCTACATCCACGGGCATAATAACAATTTTCACTTAACAAAAATATTGTGTACAAGTTGCAAGTAGAAAAAACGAGATGGATAAGTAAACTTTAAAGGAAAAAGAGCATTTCTGATACATCGCTGCTGCTTTTAGTTCCTTCAGGTTCGAATGTGAATTTGTACTTCATGCAAGCTGCTCGATCTATGAGGGCGAAATTACTTCCGTAACAATTAAATTGAGTCAACTAACGAGACATGAATGTTATTTTACAAAATAAAAAACAATTTATAAACCAAAAATATAATTTTTAAAATAGACATAAAACACAATCATCTCATCAACATGACTTGTCAGCATAATTATCAATCATCAGTGATTTACAATGCATAATTATAAATTATTTACAATGCATAATTATAATACATCAATGATTTACAATGCATAATCAATCATCAATGATTTACAATGCATAATTATTTACACTAATTTCCCTAAATATTCTTAAGGAATTATAATACAAAAATTGAATTTATTTCTACATTCTTAAGATAGAAGTAACACGTTTATTTAATTTACAATGGCAGTTCGAACATTCTTAAAGTGCAATATTATAATACATAAAAAACTAACTAAAAATCACATAAAATATAATTTCAACCAAAATAAATTAGAAATTCAGCATTGTTAGTCATGTAATATTTCCCTAGCGATAAAAAAAAGTAATCAAATGTAGATTCAAGATTTGACAAAACAAGTTTTGCAATTCCACTAAAAAGAAAGCTATTATCATAATAAATAGAAAGAAAGCTAATATCATAATAGATTATAATACAAAAAAAATTGAATTTATTCCTACATTCTTAAGGTAGAAGTAACACGTTTATTTAATTTACAATGGCAGTTCGAACATTCTTAAAGTACAATATTATAATACATAAAAACTAACTAAAAATCACATAAAATATAATTTCAACCAAAATAAATTAGAAATTCAGCATTGTTAGTCATGTAATATTTCCCTAGCGATAAAAAAAAGTAATCAAATGTAGATTCAAGATTTGACAAAACAAGTTTTGCAATTCCACTAAAAAGAAAGCTATTATCATAACAAATAGAAAGAAAGCTAATATCATAATAGATTATAATACAAAAAAAATTGAATTTATTCCTACATTCTTAAGGTAGAAGTAACACGTTTATTTAATTTACAACGGCAGTTCGAACATTCTTAAAGTACAATATTATAATACATAAAAACTAACTAAAAATCACATAAAATATAATTTCAACCAAAATAGATTAGAATTTCAGCATGCTAATTTCAACCAAAATCTGTCATTACTCAAGAAATAATGTCAAAATGAATTGTGAACCTGGAGCAACAAGTACATCAACAATACCTGAACCGTGCTAATTTTTTCATTCTTCCCTCAATAAATCATTACAATTTGCAGCATTAACAAATGAATCAATAAGTATTACGAGCACAATACTAAACCAGAATTTATAATGAACCATTGGCATTGCAATTTCTCTATTCCAACTGTACTGTCCAGAATTGACAAATAATATCAATTTTTAGAGACTTGTATAAGAAACAGTGAAACAGCAGGCATAACTCTTCAGATCAAAGATGCAAATAATTGAGACGACAAACCAACACAGGCTGTCCAATATACTCTTCTCCAATATACTTCTATATCCAATTTTAAGAGGAGACACTTGTATAAGAAACAGCAGCATAACTCATCAAACCAAAGATGCAGATAATTAAGATGAAAGCCCTAACACAGGCAGTCTATTATACCTTTTCCAATATACCCGTCCCATCCAGAAGACAAAGTAACAAAGATAAACTCTTCATAAACAGGCGAACTGCAGCGCCCCTAATATCGCACGTTCATAATACAGCACACAAGATAAATTTGTTCTCATCTCCCCAGAAAAGACACATAAAGTTCCAGATTAAGCCTCACAAAGTTTAGATGGATGAAAAATGTGACAAGGATAAAACCTTGGGCATTACGTGGAAGTCAATCAAGAACTCTGCCAGAACACTACACTGTCAAAACATCCAGAAGACTGAAAAGGAAAGCTGGGTAGCAATAAAACCCTAGGGTAATTAATTAGTAATTAGCACTCTCCAACCGCTTTTCACAACACACTGCATAGAAACAAGTTAACAGGCTCGCAAAATCAATGCATATCCCATGTTGAAATCCAGAAGACGACAATAATTATAAAACATATCATAAATTCATCAGAAGCCAGATTCAAATCCATGGTTTCCAGAAAGGCGTGATAATTTACTGATTCAATCTTCAATCAGCAACACTCACCGAAACAAAACTCATCTGTAATCCAACATGAGGCAAATGACACTTCCACTACTTGATTTCCCTGAGACCCATAAAAGAAATCATGGAGAGTTTAATCAATAAATGCTCATACTAGACCTAAGGAAAAGTAAAAATGAAAGACAAATCTGAGTTTAGAATCGAGGGTAGCCACCACCAAATAATGCATGAGACTGGAAGCTAAGCAAAACAACTGAACAATAAACACTACACTGCAACAAAAGAGGTTTAAAAAAACTCAGTCGATCTACCCCATGCTAAAAACTCAAAAACTACCTACCAATACTGAATATTCCATCCCATTGAAGAAAAATCATATTCATCAAGACTTATTACTTGTTAACCATTCTAGTCTGCTGTATGAAGAACCAATGGACAATTTGATATACACAGATATTTTGCAAAGTATTGAACAGACAAATAAATTTTAAAAAAATTATTTAAATAATAGAATATAAATTTCTTGAGATCTTCAATCCAAAGCACATCATAAATCTCAGAAAAGCAAGCTTAACAATTCAAAAGTAAAACCACACTGTGAGAATATATCCTCAAAATATGAATAGTAAAGGCCAAGAATCATGAATTTTTTGTATTCAAAGCAAGATATATTGAATTATACATATAAAACTGCTAATTCTTGTAAAATATATTTTTAATACAAAATTAAAATAACCATGGGAAAGAAATTGGAGAAGACTTCATTATCAGATTGCAGTCTACTCAAGGTAATTTCAAAATTATAAAGAAAAAGGCAAAATTCAACAAAAGTATAATGATATAAACGAGTTATATCAAAATTATATGCTTGTATGGATGTATAAGTATTAAACATAAAAAAAAAAAGCTTTGAAGTTAAATTGCCAGAAAATAATACTTAAAATTGTATTCATGTGAGTTGTGAAAATGTGATAAAAAAAACTTGTGTCAGTATAACATAAAAAGAAAGTTTAAGAGGATTAGTGGAATTCTCCATACTAAGATGCAGATCACCAAATCAAAGAGTCAATACCCATCCCAACCGTTGTCCCATATTCATCCATTGCCGAAAACAACGTAACATTCTCCCGAAATGTTTAAACTCAACACTAGCTACCAGGTTAATATACACTATCAAACCCAAAGATGAAGATACGCATCACATAAGAAAATAATGAACCTTAGGATAATAAAACCTAAGGCTTCATGGGATGGACCTCAATAATCTCCACATCCATTTCTTCCACAGCATATCAAAACATCAATGGCTCACCTTCCTGTAAAACTCCATGTGAAGGTCACAGATAAAATGGGAAGGTACATGTTCATAACAGACTATAAAGGATGGAAATGAAATAAAAGATCCAAGAATTTAAAAACCAAGAGACAACACCAAATGATGAACTGGGATCTATACTATGTAGTTAAACACAACACTGCAGAAAAAGCAGGTTGTCAATTCAATCTGTATGTTTTCTGATCAAATCCAAAGAAATAAAAATATATAGAGGAAGGTGCTAACAAATAAACGCAAACGGTTCAACACCTAGATATCAATAAAATGATGAAAGAAGGGTCAGAGTTATCCAAACCCAAATGCACCAACTAAATTCTCCACAAAAACTCTAGAGCCTTCAACACTCTTATAATTCCTGTTAGAAACAGCCTCCAATACTCCTATAATTCCTGTTAGAAACACTATAACTCTGACATAAGGTTTCACAAGACAACTGTAAATACTCGCCTGCCACTGTCCTGTAAATACCTGCCTGCCACTGCTTCCCCAGCCTACCAAACATCACTTGCTCATCTCCCCTGTAAGGCCCATGCGGAAATTACAGAGAATAGAATGCTCATAATAAACAAGGGATAGAAACTAAAAGAAACATCAAAGAATTAAGAAGCCCATATAGGCATTGCCACATCATTCATAAGGTTGAATGTGATGCAGGATTCTTCACATACAAATTCGAACTACCACGACAGACAAAAAAGGGTGGACAATCAAGTGAATCAAATCCTTATGCTTACTGGGAGAGACATCACCAAACAATGAAGTGGGATTGATGCAATGTAGATAAACACAACACTGCAGAAAAAACAGGTTCTCAACAGTTCAACACCTAGATATATCCTTCATATAAAATTTATCAACAAAACGATGAAAGAAGAGTTAAAGTTATCCAAACCCAAATGCACCAAACGACTTCTCCACAAACACTCCAGAGCCTCCAATATTCTTATAGTTCCTGTTAGTACCAGCCTCCAATACACACTTATTTCACAGGACCTCTGTAAATAATCACCTGCCACTGCTTCCCCAGCATACCAAACATTATTTGCTCATCTACCCTGTAAGGCCCACATGGAAATTACAGAGAATAAAATGCTCATAATAAATGAGGGATCTAAACGAAAAGAAACATCAAAGAATTAAGAAACCCATATAGGCATAGCCAACATCATTCACAAGGTTTAATGTGATGCAGGACTCTCCACATACCACTGCAGAAAAAAGGTTTGACAATCAAATGTATCAAATCGCTATGTTCAACAATCAAGTCATGAGAAACTATAATACGGTGGAAGCTCTTCAAGGGAAACTAATTTGTACAGAGTAGTCGGCCATTCTAATTTGTTGTATCAAGAATAACACCCAGTTTTCCAATTTAATCTTGACTCTTAAACAGAAACCTCACATGAAGATTCAGCTTTGTAAACAAAGAAATCCAAAAGGCTTAACACCGGGATATATGTTTTGTATAGTATAAAATATTATATAGAAGGTGAAGAAGTTGCAGAGTACTCCAAACCCAAATGTATTAAGCACATTATCCACAAAAGCTCCAGTGCCCCCAATGTTCTTATGGTTCTTGGTTAGAGACCTAGACAGATACCTATCAACTGGAACTCCAACAATAATGACCGCAACTGCCTGCACAAATATCCATTTGCTTATCTTCCCTGTAAGGCCCAAGTGGAAGTGATGGAGAATAATATTAAAAAAACTACAATAGTAAAAAAATAACAGATAAAACAAAGAGAAGAGCAGAAACTGGAAAATGCTCAGACATAGCCAGACGCAGGAGTCTCAATGTGTTGCAGGACATTACACAAACACTACAATCTGGAAAAAACAGGATCACAATTAAATCTATATGTTTGTGATCAAGTCAAGAGAAATAGAATAATTGAAGAGGAATCTGTTCAAAGAAACTAATTATCTAGAGCTGTCAGCCGTTTAACTTTGCAGTATCAACCATTGTACAAAATATCTTTGATGATTAAATCTTCAATCTGAAAGAGAAACAAAGACCCATAAACACAAATATTTCACCTCCTGATATATCTTCAATACCAAAAAAAAATTAAGGATGTAATAGTGAAGGAAGAGTGTCCTAGTTCTCCAAACCCAACAGCAGATTTTCAAAACAAAGGACATTGCCAACCATACTCGTCCCTATTGTTCCCTGTTGAGAAGATCAAATACAAAACAACATTTCTTATCTTAAAGTGATACGCAAACAGAAAACCTCCACAAAGAGATGGAATTTAGGAAGACAGATTCCAGGGATTCAAGAACCAGGGTAGACAGACAACTTATGAGGTGACAGAATCAGCAAGAGATTAGATCAAGAAATAGAACCAGTAATAGCAAGTGCCCTTCTAAGACCCAACCTGACATCACAGAAGAAAAACAAGCTCTCATACTAGATTAATTGAAAGTAGAAATCAAACAAGAGATCTCATACTAGACAAATCACACATTCACCGTTTATCTTCCCTGTGAAGAATGAAGTAGAAATAATGGGAAAAGTAAATCAAGAATTACATATGCCTATAGGAAAATCTATGAATTCAGATGTAACAGAAGAGAAAGTCAAATGAATAATGAATTAAATCATTTTTCTTCAGATCTTCAATCATTATTGGTATTATGATTGATGTAATAGAAGAGGAAGTCAAATTAATTGAAATCAGTTTCCTCGGATCTTCAACCATTATTGGAAATGCAAACTAAACTTCATGAAAAGCACATAATATTTAGAAAAGAATGACAAACTTCGACAACTGAATAGAAATTGAGAAGAATACTTCAAATACGAACTGCTATAAAACTTCTTTTTTATTTGTAAATGAGAAATCAATTCCTTATGTTTAATATAAAAAATAACTAGAAACACCAAATTCCATAAAAAAGAAATAGAAATCTCTAAACTTTTTAAGAACAAAATGATTCTACAAAAATCATAGTCAATATGACATAAATATTTAAATTTTTAGTTTGAGTAATTTACAAAAACTTTATAGGCAAGAAAATTATTATATTTAATAAAATAATGTGTTTTCAAATGCAACACCAAAGTTCTCATAAAAATAAATGATATCCTAAAATAAATCAGAGAAAGGAAAGTGAAAAAAAGTTTTATTGAAAACCATTTTAAAGAAAAGAACAGGTGAAAAGGCTGTAATAAAAGAAAACATTTTGAAGGTGGCATTATGATGAAATCTTTGGAAGATTGAATCAAATTCCGAAAAAGCATTAATTCAAGGAACAAGAATTATAACATAAAAAATAAAATTATATTGCATTTACATTATACACAAACTCCATGCATAAATAATATTTATTTAACCATTTCAAAATAATAACCTAAAAATAAATATAAAATAAGCATATACACATTAATTTTACCACACATAACATAATTAATTATAAAATAATATTTATTTAAAATATTTTTTTGACCATTTATACAAAATATAAAAAACAGAAGATATTCTTAACCTTACTCGTATTACAGAAAACGAAGATCTTACAGAAATTTTTTACTGTAAAATCTAACAACCTTTTGAACTGGATTTCACAAAATATGTTCAATTAGCAAGAATATTTATTTGACCATTTATACAAAATATAAAAAACAGATGATATTTTTAAACTTACACGTATTACAGAAAAAGAAGTTCTTACAGAAATTTTTTACAGTAGAATCTAAACCTATTGAACTTGAATTCACAAAATATGTTCAATTAGCACGAAAAAATAATCAACACAATGAAATAAATAATTATTCAGGTTCAGAGATATACAAAATAGGAGGGTAGATTTAGCCCTGATACAGGAAAGAAAATCCAACAGCACCAGATGATGGAAAAATTAAATCCACGTAATTCAGGAAATGAAAATATAACCATTAGTAACAAGATCTTTTTTACAGTAATCATAAAAACCTTTTGAACTGGAACTCACAAAATATGTTCAATTAGCAAGAATATGACAGATCCAAGTCAAGAAGAAATTAATCAATACAAATAACTAAAATAATACACGTTCACAGCATCAGAAAAAGGAGGAAATGGAAATAAAACTCTCATCGCAATAGTCTAAAAATAAAAAGATGAAACCAAGAAATCAAACTCCCGGCCATCTACGAAATGATGCAGGAACTTTGATGTTTTGCAGGAACCAACAGAACATCGTTAAAATCACAGAACTGCACAAAGTTCAAAATTCAATTTATGGGAATTGCAAATTGTAATCAATGCCATAAACAAAAACAAGACCAAAGAAAATATTGAAATCAGTGAAATTATTAAATAAATAGCCTGTGCAGTTGATGATTGTAATTTGTTCGAGTCAAATATCCCCCGTCTTCAATTTTGCTAAACCTAAGAAAACCAGAAATAGATTTTCCAAGTAAAATTTAGAACGAATAAACAAATTAGATCAGATATTCCTGAGCTCTTGCTGACATCTTCTGGCATTTGATATTCTTTAAGATCCCATCATCAACTTAGCAAAACCTAAGAATACGAAAATACACAAAAATAGAAGATACCTTGATCAACAATCTTCAATTAAGAAACAAGAAAACAAACTATTCTGCTAAAATAATCATCTAATCCTAAACTCTTGCTGACATCTTCTGGTAAAATCAAAGGGCATCCTTTAGGATCCCATAATCAACTTAACTACACCTATGAACATCAAAGTGCACAAACACAGAAGATACCTAGTCAACAATCTTCATCTAAGAAACAAGAAAACAAACTAATCTGATAAAAGAAATAATATAATCCTGAGCTCTAGCTGATATAACCTTATAGATGAATTCCTGCCAACTCCATCAGTTGTATGTATACTTATCAGATCAACAACAACTTCAGCATCTCAAGACTCATGTATTATACTTATAACCCTGATAAAATAGCTGACGAGAACTTAATATACAGATGGATTCATAGTTTCATAAAAGTAATCACCACAAGTTCAATCTTATACTGTTAGAAACTAAAAGGAGGTCACCCAAATTATCTATGCAAGTGCCTGATATCAGATACATAGCACAACTAAACAATAACAAGGATTGCAGAAACATCAACAAAAGCCAAAAAAAATAAAACTCATCTGCTACAATGAACATTATTAGGTCCCTAATCTTCAATTTAGCTACGCCTAGGAACAATAAAAATTTCATTTTCAAAGGCCATTTGCAGCAAAACACAAGTTACCAAAGAATCATCATGTAAATTTTAAAATATTTAAGATCCAATTGAACACAAGATTAAAAAAGTTAAAATAATTATAACAGCTAAATTTTATCACAATAGCTATTCTTGACCAATTTTTCCATGCTCATGCGGATTTTGCAGTCAGTATTGAAAGAAATCATTCATATTCCCAATGGAAGGTCCCGTGCGCCACTGTGAGTAAGAGGGTATTCTATTAGAAGAGAAGAAACTTTTTGTATTAAAAATTATCAATAAACCAGTAAAAAAATTGTAACACTGTAGCAGAATTTTCCAAACCAAAACATGGATCATCAAAACAAAGAGAGTGAGGCCCGACCAGTGAAGCACGCCGTCCCAAATTCCTCCCGTGACGATTAACAAATTCTCATCAACTGCATAAACTCTGATGACTCTCATAGTTCCTGTTAGAAACACGCACAAAAACTACGACACTACCATGTTACCGTACACCGGGAAACTACCAAATCAGAATCCAAACAACAAGAGAGCTTAATGATAAATTTAAGGGTAATAAAACCTAAGGATTCACAATCTCCCACCACCGCTTCCACAGCCAACCACACACCCGTTGTTTATATTCCCTGTAAGATCCAAGCGGAAGTCACCGAAAATAAAATCAACTATAAATGCTCACAAGTCATAATAGACGACGAAGAATAGATCACACAGAAACGAAAATACAAATTCAAAACCCAGCTAGACACCACCAAATCACAGACGAGGCTTGATGCTGAGCAGAAGGTTACACGAAACTAATTCCAAACACCAGGCTGCACAAAAACAGATTCACAATTCAATCCATGTTTCTTGATCAAGCCCAAATAAATAAAACAGGGGAAACTCAGAAGAAGTTGGGTTTTATCGAGAGCAATTAGCCGTTTAACTCCGCTGCGTCAGGAATCGCATGATGATTTAAACTTCATTCGTACACAGAAAACTCATACCAAGACTCAGCATGCTGCAAACGAATAATTGCAAACAGTTCAACTTCAAAATCTAGATCGACGATCAAATGAAGAACGATATTCAAATTCGAACAATTGATGTAAAGAAAGTCACTAGACTATCAGTTTCTTCAGATCTTCATTCCAGTAAAAGCATATCACATGAAATTGGGAAAACCCTACACAAACTCGATTAAGATCGGAACCAGCAAGAAGCATAACAATCAGCAGACCTAGAAGAACAGATCGAAATAATCAACCACACGCAACCGAAAAGATAGATGCAGAAGAGAGAAATGCGTGAAAAGCTATAGAAAAGAGACCGAAACAATATGCAAAACCATGTATTAACTACCTATCTCCTATCTTGGCACGACGAAAAGAGCGTGGCCAAGGTACGTTTATATAGAAAGGGAGGGTCAGGATTGACGGCTCAGATTACGCTGTGGTTGGAAAATTAACGGTCATGATGCAGTTAAAACAAAGTCCTTGACGCGGCTTTTGTTAAAAGCGGGTGGAGTTGCTGAATAAGGATCCCTTTGCTTAGAATAGACGCTGAGACGTCGAACACGCCCACAGTTTCTTCCCCTTAATTATGAAGGTTTCCAACCACGATTAGTTATATGGAGAATTGTGTAAAACAAGTGTAACTAATTTCTAAAAATTAATAATTAATTATTAATATAATATAAAACTCTCTTGAAAAAAAAAACACACTAATAGAATTAACAACGTTTATATAATATATAATTCTTTTTACAATTAATAATTAATTATTAATATAATATAAAATTCTCTTGAAAAAAAAAACACACTAATAGAATTAACAACGTTTATATATAATAACTAGTGAAAATTAGGTGGATTTTATTCAAAAATATTTTTTAGCAAACTTATTTTATCATAAAACTAATTAAAATTTTGAATTAAAAGAAAAAAAGAAGCTTCGGAGACGATAAGGAAAGTTAGGCAAGGTTTATTTACAATCACAATTCTATTGTCATTAATGTATGTTTAACGTTGTTCGAAAATTTTTTGTGTCAAATTTATGTATTATTCTTTTTTTCTATCCATTAAACAATTAAAAAACTTGTAACATTATTTATGAACTACTTAAAAGATTAAAAAAATCATTAAATAACATATAGAGACAAAAAAAAAATACAACATGAATTATAGAGACAAAAAAAATACAACATGAATTATAGAGACAAAAAAAATACAACATGAATTAGGAAATATTGAATTTCTATTATTTAACGTCACTAATCATCACCAAATGCATAATACCTTTTTATTTAAAAAACAAAAAAAAAATATATTTAATTAAAATTTATAAATACTAACATTTATTATCTCTTCTTTTATCAAAGGAGATTTAACTTAGTTTGAGTAAAGTCTAAAAATTGTTGTAAATCCTCTTATTCCAACTCTTATGGAGAGGATCAACAAAAAAAAATCTTTTTTTATCCCCAAAACATTATACATCTTTACTTTTTTCTTACTTATATACACTTCATCATCCACAAAATTATAAGCAAGAATTAAATTTGGTCACAGCTTAATATTCTACTTTCTTTTATAAGTTTCATCACTATCCAACTTTTAATAAGTAAGAAAAAAAGTGAAATATAAACATTTATTGAGTTAATCTTAATAAACTTATTATTAATCTTCTTATTTATTTCTCAACCATTGTAATTGTTGTTATTTTATTATTTATAATTCTTGATTTTTATTTTTAACTATAATTTTGATTAGTTGTTAATAAACTAACTATTCTAACTTTTATTTTCTATCATTTAATTTATTATTCAGTCGTATCTGATTAATCTATATTTTATTTTCAACTATTTAATATTTTTATTGTCCAGATGGTGTATTCCAATTCTTTATTATCATTTTTTATTATTTAATTTATTCTTCCGGTATTATATTTTGATCCAAGACTAATATTTATTTTTTGTTATTTATTTATTCTCTAATATTATATTTTGGTCAACTGCTGTTATTTATCTTTGACAGATATTACTTTCTGGTCTTTATTATTTATTTTTTGTCATTTACCATTTACTTATTTTTTTAAATTTTATCTTGCACCTTGATAATATATTAAAGGACCAAAATGTTTGACTGGTTCTCTGTAATGGGTAATTCAAACATTTCCATAGACACATCCAAATTTATCAATTTAGAAGAGGGAAAGGGTAAAAGCAGAGAGAGATGGGTTGGCATATGGGTTGTTGTGTTGAAGGGACGAGGCAGGGACAAAAGTAAAGCACTTGCGGTAGGAAGCAGACAAAGTGTATGAAATGTTCGGAGAATAGGGAAATACGCATGGTGGGAAAGAGGAAAATACAATTACGAGGAGTATTAAGGAAAAAGATTAATTACATCCACGATTCTTGGGTGGAGTGGGGTCTCTAAAATGGTAATCTAGATTTGGTTTTTTTCATTATCTATTCCAGAATACTGTGATGCATGCTAACTTAATAACATATTGCAAATTTTATTACATGAGTAATAGTTGACGGTACACAAATAGATTATATGATTCAATACAAATTAGTAGATAATAATGTACATGTGATTGTTTAGTTACATACCAAAATAATAAGTATACGCAATAATGAAGTTAACCAAAAATATTAGATGAGTCAATGGTAAAAACAAATAAATATATATTCAAAAAATTTTAAATAATTTTTTTATAGTATCAGAATACAAAACATTAATTACATTAGCAATCTATCAAAAAGATAAAAAATATTTTTTACATGGGATTAAAAGATATTTAAAAATTACAAATATCACCCATAAAATATACTCAAATCAAGATAAAGAGAATACTAATATTTAATTGAAACTAATATAATTAGGTGGTGACCGGTGATTTGCAAAGTAACAAAATTGTGCAATGAAAAGAGGGGAAAAAAAAGAGAGAATAGAATAAAAATGAATTATAAATAAAAACAAAAAGTATAGAAACAATGTTCAGCTAACATACAGTGACACTATCTATTTTAATAAAGAGACAAAAAATATGAATTTTATAAATTTAAAAAACTAAATTTCTCTATTTTAAAATGTAATTAAAATTTTTGTTTTTTTTTTAAATATGATCAAATTTGCAATTAAATCTATTAGTTAAATAGTAATAACTAATTATAAAGAGACATGTTAAGAAAAGGGATACTCAAATATTTTATCTAAAAAATAAAAGAATAAAATTATCTTCACAAATAAGACAGTAAAAAGGTAAATGGAATAATTTTTTTAAAAAGAGAAATTTTTTTCGGTGAATTTAAAAAGAGAGAGTTATTATTTTCTCTAAAAGATTAAAAATTTTGTTAAAAAAATAAAAGATACTTCATGTTATTATATTCACACCATATTCTTAAATAACAATGTTTATCCCAGTATTAAATTATATTATTTTATATATTTATTATATATAGTATATTTATATTTTTAAAATAAAAAAAAAAGTTAGGATCAAGGTTCTATGAATAATTATAGATATGTTGTTAGTAACTACTATATATAGTAGATAATGGAGATATATATTACATATCACAAATAATCTTGTCATTCTCAATTAATAATAATTAATTGATTATAATTTTATTATATGTAATTGACAAAAATTACAAAACAAATTCACTAACTTTTTTTAATTTTATCAAATTCATTAATAAATTACATGTCACATTGTTATTAGTAAAATTATAAATGATACGATCATATAGTTCAAAGTTATGTAAAGATTTCTCTAGATAATGAGAGTGTAAACTTTGTAAAAAAATTAATTTGGATCAATCCCATAAAAACGTCTATTGTGCGGAGGATTCATTGTGCAAATGTTTTGCTTTCAAGTTTCGTGTTCATGAATTCCATACACAGCTACCATTCTCTGACTTTAATATTTTCTCATAAATGAAACCTAACATATGAGATGGATATTGTCGTTGAAGTTGGGATTATTTTTGTTTTCAGTGTTTTGAACCTAACTATTATTTGTTAATTTTCAAGGTTAATGGTATTGAATACTGTGGATATAATAGCTTAAAACATGTTAATTATTGAATGTGACTCTGGACATAACAACAAAAGGTTAAAAATTAGAGAGTTTTCACAAATATTTATTTAAAAAATATTAAAAAAACCTTTAAACAATTAAATAATGTATAGGAAAGATGTTAGTATCATACAAGTTCATCCTAATACAATTAATTAAATAATTTTAAAAATATTTATTTGGCCTTTAGAATATAAACATTATTTTTTTATAAATTTAACATCAAAAATCTTATTATTGACATAAATTTATTATTTAAAAAGAATTATTATTATTGTATTTTACCATTTTTAAATATATTTTTTTTACTTTTGATTTGACAAGAATTTTCTTATACTTCTATGTATCTTTAAGTGTATTAAAAAATCAAAATTTAGATAGTTCTTTGTTGAGACTTGAGAATATTTATGTACTTTTTTTATTTTTTTATTATTAATCTTTTACCCTAAGATGTTATTGATATAACATATTTTATTCTTATAAAAAATGACTTTTTTCTTAAAAATGTCATTTTAGAAGGAGGTTCTAAAATATCAAACTATCCCACTTGTGTTTCAAAATTTTAAGATTAAAAAAATGTCACATCTTATTAAACCTTTTTCTAATCAAAATTTTGTTATTAATAGCTATCTTGATTAAATTATAAACTAATTATATTTAGAATTATATTATAATATATAATATTTTAGATTTTATAATGATAAATTTGATTTAATATATTATTTTGTAGTAATTTGATTTGTAAGTAATAGTGCCACTAGAGAAAAATTTTAATACATAGAACTGTCATATACTCTAAAACTTTTAAATTAAATAGATGTAACATCTAATTAATTTTTTCTCTAATAAAAATCACCTTGTTACTTATACATATAAAAAGTTGTTTTGCCCCGACAACAATCTTTTATATATGATAAGTTTGTTGACTTTATTTTTTAATAATTTAAAAGTCATGTAAACGAAATATTGTGATTAACCGCATGTAAAACTCCTCGTATACTATTTTAATTATATTTTAACAGTATCATTAGAGAAAAAATTTAAAAATTCAAGTTTTCATAATCTTTGCTGAAACTTCAAAATTAAAAAGATGTCATCACCAATCAATCTTTCCTCTATGTATAAATTCAATTTTATTTTACTCATAATTACGTAAACTTGAGTTTAAACTGTAGCACTTTTTTAATTATATTTGATAACAAACGAGATAAACAATGTGAACTCTAATGTCTAAATTATACTAATAGAAACAACCTTCATCCTATTTTTTTATAAAAAAAAACATTTGATGTGAATTGAAATAAAGAAAAAAAAAGAGAAAGAAATAATATCTTGAACCACTTCTGAATTATATAAAAAGCCCATAAACAATCTTTACTATATATATATATATATATATATATATATATATATATATATATATATATATATATATATTAACATCATGAAATTTAAATAGATAATTATTATTAACTAAAAGATAACGTGAACAACAAAAACTTATTATGAAAATGAATAAACATTTAAGAACAAAAATAAAAAAAGTTGGTTGTAGTGGTTTTCACATGGAAAGAATTCAAAAAAATTATTGGGTGCTAGTTATTAACAAGGATAAGCGCGTACTAGAAAGGGCAAAAAGACAAACACCACTTTTGAAGTGAAATAACATACCCCTTAATAATTTTATGAGGCTGTGGGTTGATTTACATTGTATATTTGGATTGAGAATTTTATAAATATAAAAAATTTAAAATATATTAAATATAAATTTTTTTTAATTCAAATGATTTTATTTTTTAAATATTTTGTTTGGATAAGATAATTCAAATTATTGAATTTTAATTTTGTTGTTTGGATAGAGTATTTCAATTCCTATAAAAAATAAAAATTTATTTTACTAAATAAGATTTGAAAAAAAAATTGTTCTTTTTAAAAAATAATATAAGATTTATTTTAAATAAATTTATAGTTTCTAAAAAAATAATGTTTTTACAATAAATAAATTAAAAAATCACAAAAATAAACCTTGCATAATTGGTTTTATTTTTTGAAAATATTATAATTTTACATAAATAAATGACAAATAAATTTATGTCAAAATTTATTTTAATTTCTTAGCAAATCTATTTTATAAATTCTACTTATAATTTATTTTATATTTTAATTATTATAATTATTTTATTAATTTATAATTTTTATAATATATAATAATATTGGTGGGTTGGCAGGTCAGCCCGCCCCACTTTTGACCTGCTAAACTGGCAAGTTAGGCAGGATAGACCAAAATGGGCAAACGGCTGAATATATTAGTTTGACCCGTAAAAATAAGGGTCAGGGGGTCAGCCCGTTGATATCAAGTAAAAAATAACTTCAATTTATTTTAGTAAAAGAAAACTAGGTCTGAAGAATTTCAAATTATTATTGTTTTGAAAGAATTTGAAATTCTACAAATTTAACTAACCAAAATGTTTTCTAAAATACGTAGAATTTTAAATTCTTTTAAAATTTCTTATTCAACTAAGGTATTTTATCACAAAAATTTGAAATTTAAAAATATAATGAATTATCCTCTTAAAATTTCTCATCCAAAAACACTAGGCTTTGATAGTATTTAGGTTGTTACATGATGATTCAAAAGTTAGTGTGTCTTTCATGATTTGAAGCTTAATGAGAGATGAAGAAATAGATAGCAGCAAAATAATTTATTGTGAATGTTGAGTTTTAGCAGGTAAGATGGATTATAGAGTTACAAAAAAAATGCTCATAGAGTGATGTTTGCTCATGGAGGTTTAAAAAGGGCTATGTTTTTTGTGTTGAGGAATAGTTAAGAGAATTTGAGAATGAATGTGGAACCTCTCCCTTTGTGTGGCTGCAAGTTATGTTTATAACAGATAGGTTATCCTGCAGAGTCAGAGAAAAAAATGTTCCCTAAGAGTGAGACCACCATGGGTTAGATGAGATAAAATTAAGGTACATTGACATGAGTAGCAAAGGTTTATGTCTTTTCAAAAGAGGTAAGTGCAAGAGAAAAAACAAAAGAAAATTTGGCACAGACACCAAATAGTTAATTTCCTTTTCCTTTTCCTTTCTTTATTATTTGTTCTTGTGCCTTTTTTGTAGTTCCTTTTACTCTTTTTTTTTTTTTCATTCTATCATAACACTTTTAATTATTTTCGTATTATTTGTATATATTTTTCATTTAACTTTTTTTTATCAAAATTTTCAGGTAAAATTGGGTGTTTACAAATTCAATATAAACACTAAAAAATCATAACCAAGATTTTTTAATGCATTAGAAAGAAATTTTATTTATATAAAATTATGATGTTAGTTTATAATTAATAGTATTTATAAGTAATTTGATGTTCTTTTAATAAATATTTTATTATGAAATTATTGTTCCAAACAGATTTTGCTGTCAAGTTATGATTGTTTCAATTATCAAGTTATATATTTAATAACAAACATTTATCAAAATTTTCAGGTAAAATTGGGTGTTTACAAATTCAATATAAACACTAAAAAATCATAACCAAGATTTTTTAATGCATTAGAAAGAAATTTTATTTATATAAAATTATGATGTTAGTTTATAATTAATAGTATTTATAAGTAATTTGATGTTCTTTTAATAAATATTTTATTATGAAATTATTGTTCCAAACAGATTTTGCTGTCAAGTTATGATTGTTTCAATTATCAAGTTATATATTTAATAACAAACATTTATCAATGGTCCCGTGCATGCATGTACGAACTAGTTAAATGTAACTTAAAGCATCCGAAATTTACCCACTCAAAGGCCCTGAATCTAATCTTCTGTGCTAATTTAAGTGTTGAACGGCAATATGTCTGCTTCCTTTTTTATATCGAAGTAGAATTCTTCCATTCAACTTGAAACGAATAAACACATCCTAAACCTCATTATTATTCCTAGTACCGTTTAGAAAAACTCAAGACTAAAACTAAATGACCATTCAAATTAACATCCAGAGCAACTTAATCCAACCCATTTCCTTAAAAGCTACCTAACCTTAATAAAATCGCCCCATCTTGTGGTAAAACTTCTCTATATCGGGATTTTCGATGAATACTCAATACTCTTATAGTCCCTGTTAGAACCAGCCTCCAATACTCTTACAATTCCTGATAGAAACACACTATAAATCTGACTTAAGGTTTCACAGTACATCTGTAAATAATCGCCAGCCATTGCTTCCCCATCCTAAGAAACATCACTTGCTCATCTCCCCTGTAAGGCCCATGCAGAAATTACAGAGAACAAAATGCTCATAATAATAAACTAGGGGTAGAAACGAAAGAAACATCAAAGAATCAAGAAACCAATATAGGCATTGTCATGTCATTCACAAAGTCCAATGTGATGCAGGACTCTGCACATACAAATTTGAAACAACACTACAGAAAAAAAAACGGTTTACAATCAAGTGAATCAAATCCTCAGGTTTCCTGGAAGAGACATCACCAGATGAACTGGGATCGGTGCAATATAGTTAAACATAACACTGCAGAAAAAACAGGTTCTCAACATTCCAACACCTAGATATATCCTTTATATAAAATTTATCAAGACAACAATGAAAGGGTCAGAGTTATCCAAACCCAAATGCACCAAACAAATTCTCCACAAAAGCTCAAGGGCCTCCAATACTCTTTTAGTTCCTGTTAGAAACAGCCTCCAATACAAACACACTATAACACAGACCTAAAGGACATCTGTAAATAATCACCTGGCACTGCTTCCCCAGCCTACCAAAGATCACTTGCTCACCTCTCCTGAAAGGCCCACACGGAAATTACAAAGAATAAAATGCTCATAATAATTGAGGGATAGAAATGAAAAGAAACATCAAAGACTTAAGAAACCAGTATAGGCATTGCCACATCATTCACAAGGTTTAATGTGATGACTCTCCCCACATACAAATTTGAAATACCACTGCAGAAAAAGAGTTGACAATCAAATGAATCAAATCCTTATGTTCAACAATCAAGTCCAGAAAAACAATAAATAATAGGGATGAAGCTTATGAAAGGAAACTAATTTGTACAGAGCAGTCAGTCATTCTAACTTGTTACAAGAATAACACAATAGTTTTCCAATTTAATCTTCACTCTTAAACAGAAACCTTCCGTGAAGACTCAGCTTTATAAACGAATAAACCAAAAGGCTTAACACTGGAATATATCTTATATATATTTTATATAAAATATTATATAGAACACGGTGAAGAAGTCGCAGAGTACTCCAAACCCAAATGTAACAAACAAATTATCCACAAAAGCTCCAGTGTCTCCAATGTTCTTCTGGTTCTTAGTTAGAAATCTACATGGATACCTCTGACACTATCAGATTACTGTACACAGTCAGATTCAACCAACAAGAAAGCATAGCCATTCCAGAACAAGAACATAAGAAATTGAATGAAATAAGGGTAATAAAACCTAAGATATCAACTTTTCCAACAATAATCATCCACAACTGCTTGCACAAACATCCATTTGATTATCTTCCCTGTAAGGCCCAAGTGGAAATGATGGAGATAATATAAAAAAAAAACTACAATAGTAAACAAAATGACAGATAAAAACAAACAGAAGTCAGAAATTGGAAAACCCTTAGACATTGCCAGAAGCAGGAGTCTCAATGTGTTGCAGGACTTTACACAAACACTAGAATGTGGAAAAACAGGATCACGATTAAATCTATATGTTATGTGATCAAGTCCAGAGAAATAGAATAATTCAAGAGGAATCCTTTCAAAGAAATTAATTATCTGGAGCTGTCAGCCGTTTAACTTTGCAGTATCAACCATTGTACAAAATATCTTTGATCATTAAATCTTCAGTCTGAAAGAGACGATGGAGATAATATAAAAAAAACTACAATAGTAAACAAAATGACAGATAAAAACAAACAGAAGTCAGAAATTGGAAAACCCTTAGACATTGCCAGAAGCAGGAGTCTCAATGTGTTGCAGGACTTTACACAAACACTACAATAGATTTGGCTTTGTTCTTCACTCATGACCATTTTCCTTGCCATAATTATTAGCTACCTCTGGAGGAATTGCTAAATGTCTGACAGGAGATATCTATGTCAACAATCACATATGGCTGCATTTATTTATTTTCACTAAATATAACGGCACAACAAATCTCACAATTTATGAAAACATTGATGTTATAATATAAATTTATGTTGGGAAACAGGTCCAAAGCAAAAATCCTTTCTCTGTTTGATTTGCCTTTCCATATCAACTTGCTCCTGTCTGAAATAATCTAACCAAAGATTTCATATACAAATTATAAAAGCTTATGACCATTCCCGATCTACGAGAGAAAGGTTAGAAAAACAACACACACCTGATTCAGATTGGCTAAAGAAAAGAAATTACTGAAGAAAGGAGTAAGTTAGATAAATGCAGGTAAACATTGCTTTCGACCAAATTAATTAAATTGAGCTTTGCAAAGGTTTGGCCTTGCGGATATGGCCCATACTATTAACAAGATCCTTGCGAGTACAAACAGGGAAAGTATTGATATTTTTTAATGCTTTCAGCCGCCACAAGACATATGGGAAGCTAAGCTGATCCCTAGAAGTGAAACGAACCACTTCATTAAACCAGACGCACATTAGTAGATTCGTGAGTGGTGTATGCTTCCTCACGATAACAGAGGCTTCACATAGAGCTGCACAACACAAATTTGTACAAACATTTTACAAAATATTGGTGCAAAGGGGGGAATACAATCCAATGTAAGTCAAAGTTTGGCAACAGACTCCATGAGATGATTGACATCTATTGAAATTTAACAAACATGCATTTTTCTGTTATGAAAGAAAAATGTAAAAATTATTTTTAGCTAATAAAAATATGATCTGCGCTTACCTTTTTTTCCATTAAATCTCTTGTCTTCAGGTAGGCCATCTTTTCTGTATTGATTCAGTTGCACTTCAACTTCATCTGGCTTGGCTTTGTTCTTCTTGACAACAGCCTTAGCCTCATCATAGACACTACTGCGAGCTCCATGTTCTGATATCGCAAGTATAGAATTTGAGCGCCATAGGAGTGCTTCCAACACACCTAGGGGATCTCTCCGAAATTGGGACTTTGAGTCTACCCAAATTGAGTATTTTGCTCGAGGGAAAAGGCGATGGCTTAACATCTGAAAGATATTCAGGTGCAAAGAATGTTGAAAAAGGAACAAAGGAAAGTTTTATCAGAGGATAATTGCCCCATAAAAAAGTAGAGAATAACCGCGCATTGTAGGCATATAAACCACCAACAAAAGCCTTATCCAAGGTTGCTTATAAGGGTCACAAAACACCATTTGGCTCAGTTAAAGATCAAATTTTCAGAGGTCTGTTAAAGGTATATCTTACTTAATCCTTGACAATAAAGCAAGTGTCAATGTGCACACTTGATGGAGTTATTGTAGATTAAAAAGAAAGTTAATGAGGGAAGACAACCATTATGTACATGCATTTGAATAGCAGTGTATGAAAAAATAAGAATGCATCAGATAAGGAAGGTAGGACACAAAACTGAGTGCAACCACATGTTAATTATGCACCAACAACACTATCAAGACATAGCAAACGGCTACAAAAAGAAGACATTGAGCTTCAAAGATCTTATACCTTGGGAATTTTACCATTCAACCTTTGATCAGCAAAAGGAAGATCCCGAACAACAACAACACGCCACTTTCCAATAAATCTATTTTCCCCAATTCTGCGTTCCACCAACTCCTGCGCTTTTAGGGTGATTTCATCCCAGAATGCAACATAGCAAACCTGCATAACACTAAATAGATTTCGCAAATAAGATCAACGACTTCTAAGATACATTAATAACAAACTCTTACACTGCTTAAATAACCTTCTTAAGCGAAGCCTCGGACAATCCGATTGGTTGATAGAGATCATCTCCACCACCAAATGCACAAGTAGATACCACGGCTTCACAACCTTGCATGTAATTTTTATCTTCATCAGATATCTTAAACCCTCCATTCAAACTGTAGAACCCACAGTGTACCATCATAGTTTCTTTCAACTGCACAAAGAAACAAAGGTTAGGGTAAGGCGGTAAGTTATATATATATATATATATATATAACAGCCGAGCAGTGAAAGTAAGTAGTTAAAAATGTGAACCAAATCCAGTTCATTACCTCAAAACTTTTATCTCTCTGCTCAAATGTTTGATTTCCAGTAAATAAATTAAACCTCATGTCCTCTGTACGCAATTGGGACAGCGTAACATTCCCTCCTTCAATAGACCTATTGCTATCTGACATGTATAAAACTTCACCAACAGGAAAACTAAAAGATTTTTCTTCCACAGGAATATCCAAATGCTCGAGCTTTTCAGGTGGTAGGAGTTTCAAGCAACCTGATTGAGAATTTGAGATTAAATCACATGTCATATTGAACACACTATCCTAAGCATCATGAAATGAAAAATTGTCATTGTCCCACTGAGATTTGTCCACCCAGCATCCACTACTTGTTAGGCTCACATAACCACCATTAGACATTTCAATAACTTTATACATTATTATCCATTTGCAGAACATATGTAACCATTCAGCAATGCTATTTCACGTGAACATTGTTCGCATGAATTACTTACGCTTATGTGGATCAATTTCCTTTTTCAAAATAATATTAATAAAAAATATTAAATTATATAATAAGCTTTTTACAAAAATTATATGTTTGACCAGATTTTTCAAAAATGTTTTCTTAATCTGTTTTTGATATTCATATATACACATTACAAATTGATATTCATAAATACACAATGTAGGATTTCAACTAATATTTGTACTTTAACAACTTCCCCCTCAAGTGTGAGTCCCTTCCACATCGTAAACTTCCCTTCAAGCTAAGCTAGGTCAGTGGGTGATATGTTTACAGGATAAGTGGTAATACTATACGGGGTACCAGCATCTATTGTGGCCGGAGTTGTTTAAAAGGCAAGAAATTACTTTGAGGATGAGTATTGCATATCATCCTGTATCCGATGGACAGACAAAAGTTCTAAATAAGGCGTTTAGTTCAGAGCAACCTAAGACATGGGCAGAATTTATACCTAGGGCAGAGTGCCGGTATAATACTAGTTATCATGGGGCTGCAAAATACACCCCTTTTGAGTATGGTTGGGCTCCAACTTCCTGGGCCCCAAGCTAGAATCCCCCCAGTTTTTTATGTTATCAGCTCAAGTTAGTTGTAGGGAAGCATCTGGTGGAAGCTGAACTTCCAACAGAATTGCAGGGATATACAGCAGGGTGGCAAACTACTAAGGTTCTGGAAACTCAAATGGTTAACCAGGGAACTGATCAGGCAAAGCAGATATTAATTCAGTGGCAAGGACGATCATCAGAAGAGGCAACCTAGGAGGACAAAACCACTATTCAACAACAATTTCCTCAGTTCAACCTTGAGGACAAGGTTCTTTTTGAAGAGGGAGGTTGTTAGGAAAGAAGATCAAGACTCAAATCAAAATGGGCCTAAAGCCTTATTAGTATATCAAAGGAGGAAGAAACCCATTAAAGGTCATTCGTAATATTGCGAGCACTAATCTTGGTGCGCTGTTAACCACTTTTTTTCTGTTTCTTTCTCTTTTTCTCCTTTTGGCTTACTGTGAAAAAGGGGTCCCTAACAATTCAACCGACAGACAGTTCAGTAATCTAACAACATTGTTAAACACTTGAAAGATAGTTTAATAATTGCATACACACATTCATTTACTCCTAACTAGTTTTATGGGATAAAGTTAACTACCACTAAACATTTCAATAACTTGATAACACTATCAATCACTTGTAAGGCTTGTTTAGCCATGAGTATTATAACTATAAATGGAAATTGTATATATATAATTACATTCATTTAGTCCGTAGTTAACAGCATATAATGGGCGGATGGATGCTGAAGGGAGAATCCAAGAGGGACGGTACAGAAATAGAGAAAAGGACTTACGTTCTCTGACACCACCAACAACACGGGTGGTAGGATCGAGGCGGTTCAAGTTGGCGGGGAGCTCCTTCGGCAATGTGGGACTAGATCTATCAACTTTAATATTGTGTGTTTCCATATGGGTGTGGGTGTTGTTGTTAAGATTATTGAAGCTTTGACCAATTTTGGTGGCCTCGAATATGAGCAAACACACAACGGGAACAATGATGAGTAGCAGCCAGTATTTGAGGAGCAGCTTCCTCAGCAATCGTTTGTGGCCGAGTTTCTTCCGCTTCCGTCGCGCGCGAATCCGCATCCGACCCAGCTCGTCGGATTCGTCATCGGAGACGGAGATCGATACACTGTTGTGGAACATTCGATGAAAGGGGGGAATGAATTGGAACACCAGACAAAGGTTATCACTGTCTGTCAGAGACTTAACCACCTAAAAACTGCTTACCATTTACTTCACTTCATCCTTCGTTACTTGTGCCACCTGCAGCTTCATATTACATAATTACTACTCACTGGTCTCATTATTCAAAGTGTTAATGCAGATTACAGAAGTAGGCAAAAGAAAAAGATGTTAACGTGCTTCTTTGCTATAGCTGTTATCAAAGAAACAATTGATTCATAATTATAACCCCAACATGAACATCAGGGGAAAATACCTGAGAAATGGTGGTTATCAGAAGCCAAAATCAACATACAGCCCTAGCCACGATCCATATCAAATCAACATAGATATATAATATTAACGGGTAATTTAACCGGTAAAGACTTTGATTCATAAAAAACAACCGAGTGCTTTCCAAAACCTAAACTATTCCGTGCCTTGTAGGCAATAATTTTATAAAATTACTTTTATTATTTTAATATTTAAAAACTAAAAGTTTAGGTAATATTTTTTAAAAACAGTTTTGAAAAAAATTTTGATTTTTTATTTTTTAAAAATTAATCAATAACTGGGAAAAGTAATTTTACTTTTTAGTTTTCTGTTTTTTATTTTTAAAAACTCAAAATACAATCAGAATATGTTGTTTTATATTTTCATTAATAAAATATTAATAAATATGAACACTTTTTTCATTTTTATATCTTCAAAAAAGTTTTCAAATAATACTTATCAAACAAGTTTTTACTTTCTTTTTTTTTCGAAAACAGTTTTTGAAAACTATTCTTAAAAATTCTTTTCAAAAACTAAAAAATCAAACCAATCAAGTCCACTCTTAAGTTGTTTCTTTTTTATATTTTTGGTTTTTTTAATTTTATTATTTTGTTACTTTATTTTTTTAATTTTTTTTGTAATGTAAGGAATATTTTTTAATTTTTTCTGCAAAAGTCTAAGGAAAACAATATTAGACTTGAGATGTTTTATTTTTATGATTTATTTACTTTTTAGTCCTTAATTTTGTTGTTTTATATATTATATGTATGTATTATTTTAATATTTTTACTTTTTATTTTTTTATAATATAAGAAACTATTCTTCACTTTTCTATATGAAAAGACATTTCTATATGAAAAGACAAGAAACTCTATACCGTATTAAACTTGGTGTTTTTTGTCATTATAATAGGTAATTTATAAGTTATTCTATGTTTTATCACTTAATTATTTATAAAATAATTCTTAATGAATTTATACAATTATTTAATATTGTAATATAAATAACAATAATATTATTATAATATAAAAATTATAGTTTTAAGATGATCTAACTCAATTAGTTAAGAAGAGTACCTGAATTATTTGTAAATATTTTAACATTGTCTTTAACTCTTATAAAAAAATAATAAAATTTATAATTTTTCTAATAAGATGTATTTTTATTTTATTGAATTTATATAAAATATATATTTTTATTTTATAATTATATATATTATTTATCATAAATTATAATAAATTATTTTAAGTATTATATATATAAAATATTTACATAATTTTTCTGTACAAATTTATCCGATGTCCATTTAATTTATAGGTAATTATAAGTCATGTATAGAATCCAAATCTATTTTTTCATTCTTAATTATAAAGCTACATTTTATTTACTTTTTTTATATTAAATTTTTATTTCTTTTTATAATTTCAACTAAATTCTTCTCGATTTTATTTATTATAGTGAGATTTGTTTGTCGTTATTCCCGTGCGATGACCGAATCATGTTTCCCTTGTTTTTATTTTCGCAAGGGATTTGTTATACACGTTAGCTACACTTTGAATACATATTTTGATATAAATTATGTTAACATCGAATAAGTAGCTGTTATAAATGTAATTTAAAATCAGTTTGGAATATATTACAATATTCAACTTTTAATTCAACATAACATTGAAAATAAAATAAACTATAAAATACTTAAGAATAAAGGTTGGATGACTCAATCTAATAATAAAATATTAATTAAATATTTGTTTTTTTTATTAAATTTAACTCAATCCAAGCCATTTTAACGGATTGAGTTGAGTTAATTGGTCAATTTTAAAAAATATTTTTTTAAAAAAATTTAAAATATTATTTTTGTTAACTTTTAAAAAAATAAATTATATCATTGTTATAACATAAAATAAATAATAAATTATATTAAAAATTATATATTAAAACTAAAACAAATTAGAATTAATATACAACTAAATTAACAAACAATAATAACTAAAAAATGATTTAAAATAAAAAATAAATATAATTTATCTAAGCTAAACAAGTAATACAAATAAATACAGATTATATAATTTGTTAAAGTAATAAAAACATAATAAAAAAATAACACATAATAATAAAAACAATTTTAAATAATAATAATATATAATAATAATAATTTAATATTATAATCAGATTAATTGTATCTCAAATTCAACTTACAAAATCTATTACCGAACTCATAATAGATTTTTATTGGATTGAATTTTACTTAATTATAAGAAAAAAATTCAACAAAATCTATTTGGTTAAATTTAGTCATTCTTTCAACACAGCTCAATAAACATCCTAAAAAATACTCGCCGATTTATTATATATGTAAAAGACTATTATTTCTGTACATAATAAAATTAAAGATATTATTCTATTATTTCTACTAATGATCCATCACAGTTCATGCCTGATGCGAATTTGCACAGTAATATTTCAAGATTTTGTGACACATTTTGGAAAACGCTATATTTGGAATTAATGAAGACTTGAAGTTGATTGGATCATTTTTACGTATCCTATTATCATTTTCATTTTCAACATTTCGCGAGACGCTTTGGAAAACGATATATTTGGCATTAATAAAGACTTGAAGTTAATAGGGTTATTTTTAAGTACATAATTTAATTAAGTGATCTCGTATATTATATATTATAGCTAATTATATTATTATGTTATCCAAATATAAATAAATAATTACACAAGAAAAGAAGGAAAATAACACAGAAATTAACGTGGTTCAGTCATATAGACCTACATCCACGGGCAAAATAACAAAAAAATTTCACTATAATAAAGTATTGAGTACAATCTAATTGCAACTGTAATAAAAATTAGATGGCTATAACAAGGAAATTAAAAAAAAAAATGTATTTGCTTTTCATACATCCATGCTTAGGGTTCGGGATGCAAATTTGCACTTCTTACAACCTGATCCATGAGGGTGAAAAATTACTCCCACTGTTCGTAACAATTAGATTACAGAATTCAAAATTCAGAAATTTAGTCATTAAAAAAATTATAGCTATTGATATCCCAGAAGTTCCTTTTTTACAGTATATAACTAAGTTTTAAACCAAAAATATAATTTCTAGAATAGTTATGAAACACAATCATCCCATCAACATGACCTGTCAGCATAATTATCAATTGATTTACAATGTATAATCAAAATTTTTTTACTAGCTCTTATAATACAAAAAATTAAATTTAGTTTTATATTCTTTAGGTAGAACTAACAAGTTTATTTAATTTAATGGCAGTACAAACATTACAAGAAAAACCGAGTTGCACAAAAATATCACACGAATTTGTACATGAAAACTTCACCTAAAATATAATTTCAAACAAAATAGGTTATAATTTTGGCATTGTTTTTAAAAACCTAGGTTATCTGTCATTTAATATTTCACAAGCAATAAAAAGTACAGAACCTGTCGGACATTTTTAGGAAATTTATGAAGTAATCAAAGGAAATAACTTTGGCATTGTTAGGAAATTTATGAAGTAATCAAAGTAATAACTTTGGCATTGTTAGGAAATTTATGAAGTAATCAAAGGTAATAATTTTGACATTTTTAGGAAATTTATGAAGTAATCAAAGGTAGTAATTTTGGCATTTTTTTTAAATAACCCAAAAATTTGTATTAATAAGTTATCTATCATTTAATATTTCACAAGCAATAAAAAGTATAGAACCTGTCGGACATTTTTAGGAAATTTATGAAGTAATCAAAGGTATCACACACAATCACAATATAAACAAAATAATATCTATATATTCCAAGTACAACAATAAACTTTCATCCTTAAAAAAACAATATTCCTAGTAATACATGACAAAATGAATTGTGAACCTGGAGCGCAACT
Organism: Psophocarpus tetragonolobus; assembly: GCA_037954015.1. NCBI lineage: Eukaryota > Viridiplantae > Streptophyta > Magnoliopsida > Fabales > Fabaceae > Psophocarpus > Psophocarpus tetragonolobus. The sequence continues at coordinate 2,298,916 of CM075695.1, read as the reverse complement.
ACTAGATCAACAATCCCGAACCCCGCTAATTTTCATTCTCCTTCAACAAAGCATTGCTACATTAACAAAACAATCTTTAGATATAACGAACACAAAACCAAACCAGAATTATAATGAACCATTATTTTGCGATTTCTCTATTCCAATCCTGAATTGACAAATGAAATCAATTTTAAGAGACACTCTTCAGACAAAAGATGCAAATAGTTAAGACGAAAGATCCAACACAGGCTGTCAACTCTTCTCCAATATATACTTGTAGATCATATAAGAAACAGTAAAACGGCAGCAAACCTCATCAAACCAAAGATGCAGATAATTAAGATGAAAGACCAAACACAGGCTGTTCAATTATACTCTTTTCCAATATTTACCCGTTCCATCGTCAAGACAATGTAACAGATAAATTCTTCAGAAACAGGTGAGAACTGCAGCACCTGTAACACTGCACATTAATGATGCAGCACACAAGATAAATTCATTGTTCATCACCCCAGAAAAGCTACATACAAGTTCCAGATTAAGCCTTTACAAAGTTGAGATGGATGAAAACTGTACCAAGATAAATCAACCTTGGGCTTTATTTAAGTTGAAATGAATCAAGAACTCTGACTCTTGCCATGACTCTGCCAGAACCCTAGATTCTCAAAACTCTTCATAAACAGGCGAACTGCAGCGCCCCTAATATCGCACAAGATAAATTTGTTCTCATCTCCCCAGAAAAGACACATAAAGTTCCAGATTAAGCCTCACAAAGTTGAGATGGATGAAAAATGTGACAAGGATAAAACCTTGGGCATTACGTGGAAGTCAATCAAGAACTCTGCCAGAACACTACACTGTCAAAACATCCAGAAGACTGAAAAGGAAAGCTGGGTAGCAATAAAACCCTAGGGTAATTAATTAGTAACTAGCACTCTACAACCGCTTTTCACAATACACTGTATAGAAACAAGTTAACAGGCTCGCAAAATCAATGCATATCCCATGATGAAATCCAGAAGACGACAATAATTATAAAACATATCATAAATTCATCAGAAGCCAGATTCAAATCCATGGTTTCCAGAAAGGCGTGATAATTTACTGACTCAATCTTCAATCAGCAACACTCACCGAAACAAAACTCATCTGTAATCCAACATGAGGCAAATGACACTTCCACTACTTGATTTCCCTGAGACCCATAAAAGAAATCATGGAGAGTTTAATCAAGAAATGCTCTTACTAACCCAAGGAAAAGTAAAAATGAAAGACAAATCTGAGTTTAGAATCGAGGGTAGCCACCACCAAATAATGCATGAGACTGGAAGCTAAGCAAAACAACTGAACAATAAACACTACACTGCAACAAAAGAGGCTTAAAAAAACTCAGTCGATCTACCCCATGCTAAAAACTCAAAAACTACCTACCAATACTGAATATCCCATCCCATTGAAGAAAAATCACATTCATCAAGACTCATTACTTGTTAACCATTCTAGTCTGCTGTATGAAGAACCAATGGACAATTTGATATACACAGAAATTTTGCAAAGTATTGAACTTGTGCAGACAAATAAATTTTAAAAAAATTATTTAAATAATAGAATATAAATTTCTTGAGATCTTCAATCCAAAGCACATTATAAATCTCAGAAAAGCAAGCTTAACAATTCAAAAGCAAAACCACACGGTGAGAATATATCCTCAAAATATGAATAGTAAAGGCCAAGAATCATGAATTTTTGTATTCAAAGAAAGATATATTGAATTATACATATAAAACTGCTAATTCTTGTAAAATATATTTTTAATACAAAATTAAAATAACCATGGGAAAGAAATTGGAGAAGACTTCATTATCAGATTGCAGTCTATTCACGGAAATTTCAAAATTATAAAGAAAAAGGAAAAATTCAACAAAAGCATAATGATATAAACGAGTTATATCAAAATTATATGCTCGTATGGATGTATAAGTATTAAACATAAAAAAAAAAAAAAGCTTTGAAGTTAAATTGCCAGAAAATAATACTTAAAATTGTATTCATATGAGTTGTGAAAATGTGATAAAAAAAACTTGTGTCAGTATAACATAAAAAGAAAGTTTAAGAGGATTAGTGGAATTCTCCATACTAAGATGCAGATCACCAAATCAAAGAGTCAATACCCATCCCAACCGTTGTCCCATGTTCATCCATTGCCGAAAACAACGTAACATTCTCCCGAAATGTTTAAACTCAACACTAGCTACCAGGTTAATATACACTATCAAACCCAAAGATGAAGATACGCATCACATAAGAAAATAATGAACGTTAGGATAATAAAACCTAAGGCTTCATGGGATGGACCTCAATAATCTCCACATCCATTTCTTCCACAGCATATCAAAACATCAATGGCTCACCTTCCTGTAAAACTCCATGTGAAGGTCACAGATAAAATGGGAAGGTACATGTTCATAACAGACTATAAAGGATGGAAATGAAATAAAAGATCCAAGAATTTAAAAACCAAGAGACATCACCAAATGATGAACTGGGATCTATACTATGTAGTTAAACACAACACTGCAGAAAAAACAGGTTGTCAATTCAATCTGTATGTTTTCTGATCAAATCCAAAGAAATAAAAATATATAGAGGAATGTGCTAACAAATAAACGCAAACAGTTCAACACCTAGATATCAATAAAATGATGAAAGAAGGGTCAGAGTTATCCAAACCCAAATGCACCAACTAAATTCTCCACAAAAACTCTAGAGCCTTCAACACTCTTATAATTCCTGTTAGAAACAGCCTCCAATACTCCTATAATTCCTGTTAGAAACACTATAACTCTGACATAAGGTTTCACAAGACATCTGCAAATACTCGCCTGCCACTGTCCTGTAAATACCTGCCTGCCACTGCTTCCCCAGCCTACCAAACATTATTTGCTCATCTACCCTGTAAGGCCCACATGGAAATTACAGAGAATAAAATGCTCATAATAAATGAGGGATCTAAACGAAAAGAAACATCAAAGAATTAAGAAACCCATATAGGCATAGCCACATCATTCACAAGGTTTAATGTGATGCAGGATTCTCCACTTACCACTGCAGAAAAAAGGTTTGACAATCAAATGAATCAAATCATTACGTTCAACAATCAAGTCCAGAGAAACTATAATAGGGCGGAAGCTCTTGAAGGGAAACTAATTTGTACAGAGTAGTCGCCATTCTAATTTGTTGTATCAAGAATAACACCCAGTTTTCCAATTTAATCTTGACTCTTAAACAGAAACCTCACATGAGGATTCAGCTTTGTAAACAAAGAAATCCAAAACGTTAACACCGGGATATATGTTTTGTATAGTATAAAATATTATATAGAACGTGAAGAAGTCGCAGAGTACTCCAAACCCAAATGTATTAAGCACATTATCCACAAAAGCTCCAGTGCCCCCAATGTTCTTATGGTTCCCCTCTTGGTTAGAGACCTAGACAGATACCTATCAACTGGAACTCCAACAATAATGATCCGCAACTGCTTGCACAAATATCCATTTGCTTATCTTCCCTGTAAGGCCCAAGTGGAAGTGATGGAGAATAATATTAAAAAAACTACAATAGTAAAAAAATAACAGATAAAAACAAAGAAAAGAGCAGAAACTGGAAAATCCTTAGACATAGCCAGTCGCAGGAGTCTCAATGTGTTGCAGGACATTACACAAACACTACAATCTGGAAAAAACAGGACCACAATTAAATCTATATGTTTGTGATCAAGTCGAGAGAAATAGAATAATTGAAGAGGAATCTGTTCAAAGAAACTAATTATCTAGAGCTGTCAGCCGTTTAACTTTGCAGTATCAACCATTGTACAAAATATCTTTGATGATTAAATCTTCAATCTGAAAGAGAAACAAAGACCCATAAACACAAATATTTCACCTCCTGATATATCTTCAATACCAAAAAAATGAAGGATGTAATAGTGAAGGAAGAGTGTCCTAGTTCTCCAAACCCAACAGCAGATTTTCAAAACAAAGGACATTGCCAACCATACTCGTCCCTATTGTTCCCTGTTGAGAAGATCAAATACAAAACAACATTTCTTATCTTAAAGTGATACGCAAACAGAAAACCTTCACAAAGAGATGGAATTTAGGAAGACAGATTCCAGGGATTCAAGAACCAGGTTATGAGGTGACAGAATCAGCAAGAGATTAGATCAAGAAATAGAACCAGTAATAGCAAGTGCCCTTCTAAGACCCAACCTGACATCACAGAAGAAAAACAAGCTCTCATACTAGATTAATTGAAAGTAGAAATCAAACAAGAGATCTCATACTAGAGAAATCACACATTCACCGTTTATCTTCCCTGTGAAGAATGAAGGAGAAATAATGGGAAAAGTAAATCAAGAATTACATATGCCTATAGGAAAATCTAGGAATTCAGATGTAACAGAAGAGAAAGTCAAATGAATAATGAATTAAATCATTTTTCTTCAGATCTTCAATCATTATTGGTATTATGATTGATGTAATAGAAGAGGAAGTCAAATTAATTGAAATCAGTTTCCTCGGATCTTCAACCATTATTGGAAATGCAAACTAAACTTCATGAAAAGCACATAATATTTAGAAAAGAATGACAGACTTCGACAACTGAATAGAAATTGAGAAGAATACTTCAAATACAAACTGACTAGTCCAATGAAATGCTATAAAACTTCTTTTTTTATTTGTAAATGAGAAATCAATTCCTTATGTTTAATATAAAAAATAACTAGAAACACCAAATTGCATAAAAAAGAAATAGAAATCTCTAAATTTCTTAAGAACAAAATGATTCTATGATAATCATTAGTCAACATGACAAATAAAGACTAGAAACACCAAATTGCATAAAAAAGAAATACAAATCTCTAAACTTTTTAAGAAGAAAATGATTCTACGAAAATCATAGTCAATATGACATAAATATTTAAATTTTTAACTAAAAAATAAGTTTATTCAAGCAGTTTGAGTAATTTACAAAAACTTTATAGGCAAGAAAATTATTATATTTAATAAAATAATGTGTTTTCAAATGCAACACCAAAGTTCTCATAAAAATAAATGATATCCTAAAATAAATCAGAGAAAGGAAAGTGAAAAAAGGTTTTATTGGAAACCATTTTAAAGAAAAGAACAGGTGAAAAGGCTGTAATAAAAGAAAACATTTTGAAGGTGGCATTATGATGAAATCTTTGGAAGATTGAATCAAATTCCGAAAAAGCATTAATTCAAGGAACAAGAATTATAACATAAAAAATTAAATTATATTGCATTTACATTATACAAAAACTCCATGCATAAATAATATTTATTTAACCATTTCAAAATAATAACCTAAAAATAAATATAAAACAAGCATATACACATTAATTTTACCACACAGAACATAATTAATTATAAAATAATATTTATTTAAAATATTTTTTTGACCATTTATACAAAATATAAAAAACAGAAGATATTCTTAACCTTACTCGTATTACAGAAAACGAAGATCTTACAGAAATTTTTTACTGTAAAATCTAACAATCTTTTGAACTGGATTTCACAAAATATGTCAGGATTTCACAAAATATGTTCAATTAGCAAGAATATAACAGATCCAAGTCAAGAAGAAATTAATCAATACAAATAACTAAAATAATACACGTTCACAGCATCAGAAAAAGGAGGAAATGAAAATAAAACTCTCATCGCAATAGTCTAAAAATAAAAAGATGAAACCAAGAAATCAAACTCCAGGCCATCTACTAAATGATGCAGGAACTTTGATGTTTTGCAGGAACCAACAGAACATCGTTAAAACCACAGAACTGCACAAAGTTCAAAATTCAATTTATGGGAATTGCAAATTGTAATCAATGCCATAAACAAAAACAAGACCAAAGAAAATATTGAAATCAGTGAAATTATTAAATAAATAGCCTGTGCACTTGATGATTGTAATTTGTTCGAGTCAAATATCCCCCGTCTTCAATTTTGCTAAACCTAAGAAAACCAGAAATAGATTTTCCAAGTAAAATTTAGAACGAATAAACAAATTAGATCAGATATTCCTGAGCTCTTGCTGACATCTTCTGGCATTTGATATTCTTTAAGATCCCATCATCAACTTAGCAAAACCTAAGAATACGAAAATACACAAAAATAGAAGATACCTAGATCAACAATCTTCAATTAAGAAACAAGAAAACAAACCATTCTGCTAAAATAATCATCTAATCCTAAACTCTTGCTGACATCTTCTGGTAAAATCAAAGGGCATCCTTTAGGATCCCATAATCAACTTAACTACACCTATGAACATCAAAGTGCACAAACACAGAAGATACCTAGTCAACAATCTTCATCTAAGAAACAAGAAAACAAACTAATCTGATAAAAGAAATAATATAATCCTGAGCTCTAGCTGATATAACCTTATAGATGAATTCCTGCCAACTCCATCAGTTGTATGTATACTTATCAGATCAACAACAACTTCAGCATCTCAAGACTCATGTATTATACTTATAACCCTGATAAAATAGCTGACGAGAACTTAATATACAGATGGATTCATAGTTTCATAAAAGTAATCACCACAAGTTCAATCTTATACTGTTAGAAACTAAAAGGAGGTCACCCAAATTATCTATGCAAGTGCCTGATATCAGATACATAGCACAACTAAACAATAACAAGGATTGCAGAAACATCAACAAAAGCCAAAAAAAATAAAACTCATCTACTACAATGAACATTATTAGGTCCCTAATCTTCAATTTAGCTACGCCTAGGAACAATAAAAATTTCATTTTCAAAGGCCATTTGCAGCAAAACACAAGTTACCAAAGAATCATCATGTAAATTTTAAAATATTTAAGTACAGGGAAACAACATTTTTTAAGATCCAATTGAACACAAGACTAAAAAAGTTAAAATAATTATAATAGCTAAATTTTATCACAATAGCTATTCTTGACCAATTTTTCCATGCTCATGCGGATTTTGCAGTCAGTATTGAAAGAAATCATTCATATTCCCAATGGAAGGTCCCGTGCGCCACTGTGAGTAAGAGGGTATTCTATTAGAAGAGCAGAAACTTTTTGTATTAAAAATTATCAATAAACCAGTAAAAAAATTGTAACACTGTAGCAGAATTTTCCAAACCAAAACATGGATCATCAAAACAAAGAGAGTGAGGCCCGACCAGTGAAGCACGCCGTCCCAAATTCCTCCCGTGACGATTAACAAATTCTCATCAACTGCATAAACTCTGATGACTCTAATAGTTCCTGTTAGAAACACGCACAAAAACTACGACACTACCATGTTACCGTACACCGGGAAACTACCAAATCAGAATCCAAACAACAAGAGAGCTTAATGATAAATTTAAGGGTAATAAAACCTAAGGATTCACAATCTCCCACCACCGCTTCCACAGCCAACCACACACCCGTTGTTTATATTCCCTGTAAGATCCAAGCGGAAGTCACCGAAAATAAAATCAACTATAAATGCTCACAAGTCATAATAGACGACGAAGAATAGATCACACAGAAACGAATATACAAATTCAAAACCCAGCTAGACACCACCAAATCACAGACGAGGCTTGATGCTGAGCAGAAGGTTACACGAAAGTAATTCCAAACACCAGGCTGCACAAAAACAGATTCACAATTCAATCCATGTTTCTTGATCAAGCCCAAATAAATAAAACAGGGGAAACTCAGAAGAAGTTGGGTTTTATCGAGAGCAATTAGCCGTTTAACTCCGCTGCGTCAGGAATCGCATGATGATTTAAACTTCATTCGTACAGAGAAAACTCATACCAAGACTCAGCATGCTGCAAACGAATAATTGCAAACAGTTCAACTTCAAAATCTAGATCGACGATCAAATGAAGAACGATATTCAAATTCGAACAATTGATATAAAGAAAGTCACTAGACTATCAGTTTCTTCAGATCTTCATTCCAGTAAAAGCATATCACATGAAATTGGGAAAACCCTACACAAACTCGATTAAGATCGGAACCAGCAAGAAGCATAACAATCAGCAGAGCTAGGAGAACAGATCGAAATAATCAACCACACGCAACCGAAAAGATAGATGCAGAAGAGAGAAATGCGTGAAAAGCTATATAGAAAAGAGATCGAAACCAGACGCAAAGCCATGTATTAACTTGGGCACAGGGAAAAGGGTGTAGCCAAGGGATGTTTATATAGAAAGGGAGGGTCGGGATTGACGGCTCAGATTACGGTGTGGTTGGAAATTTCAACGGTGATTATGCAATTAAAATAAAGTCGTTGACGCGGCTTTTACTAAAGGCGGTGGAGTTGCTGAATAAAGATTCCGATGTGCGTTCTTATCCCTTTGCTTTAGAATAGACGCTGAGACGTCAACACGCCCACAGTTCATCACCTTAATTATGAAGGTTTCCAACCACTATTCGAGTTATATGGAGCAAGAATAGAATTGCGTAAGTGTAACTAATTTCTAAAAATATAATATAAAATTCTTTGTAGACTTAATAATTAATTTTAATATAAGTTTAATTGATATACACGATCATTTTTATACTCACATTCAATCATAATTTTTTAATATAATTTTTAAAATAATAACAAGTAAAATTAACAAATTTATTATTATTATAACATAAAATTCTCTTAAAAAAACAGTACTAATAGAACTAACGTTTATATATAATTAATTAATAAAGAGAAATGCATACTTACTTCAGGCTATGATAAGTAATAATTGGTACGTGGTCATAATATTAGTTACAATATTAAAATTATTAAAATTTTAAATAAGTTTAATTCATATATATATTTTTTTAATTATAACTTTTCTTTTATAATAAGTTTTATAATAAATTTATTGATTTTACATATGAGTATTTTAAAAGTTATATAAATAAAAATTATAATATAAAAATTTTTTACCCTAAGAGTTTATACCTATTAAACTCATTAAATATAATTTTCAAAATTTTCATATTTCACTTTTCATTTTTATTTAGTTTTTAGAAAATAGTTGCAATATAAAATAATTAAACCAAGTCATTTGATAATGGTGACATTGAGTAGAGCCACAATCATGATGAAGTTGATGGATGATCATAGGTGAAAGATGATTACCCCAATAGTGATAATAATGGGTGAAATTGTGGTTCCGAGAGTGTAAGTTTTAAAACTAAAAGTGAAAAATTTGCAAAACTTTTTTCTTGGTTTTGGAAAATGATATAAAAATATTTCAAAATTAAGTTAAAATCATTTCAACTCATTTTTTGCCAAACAATTTGTTTTGGAAATTGCATTTGTTAAAAAAACACACTAAAATTTCCGGTCATCTTAAACAGAACAAAATCGAATAAATCTTAAAATTACAAGCCATTTTTTTGTCATATGCATTGTTGTTTGTCAGACAATGATAGCAAGCACAAGTATAATTATATAAAATTCACTAAAAGTATACTTTTGTTATTACTATTAATTATCTTTATTATATAATCCATATTATTATAATAATAAGATAATATATTTTATTATATACAACAAATATATACCATATATCATAAATATTATATTACATAATAAATTATATTATTTGTCTAAGGCACACCAATAAAAAAAAATTGTCTATGTTTTACACAACCAATCAAAATTGAGATAAAGAAATTTCACAAGTCGTTGTTAAATGTTAATTAAGATAGTAAGAAATTTCACACGTCATTGTTTCAAATATTTCAGTAAGTTAAATGACGGAACAAATAGGCACAAGAAATGAAGAGTAAAGACCAAGAAATTTTATCATGTGATTTTAGTTGGGGGTGAAAAGGAGAGAGAAATCATATCATACCTACAATTCCCAATTCCATACAGATCAAGGAAACAAGAGATGGGGGAAACAGAGGGGCAGGATTCTGAATAGATAGGCCTTAGGATACTTTTCAATTTCTCTTTACTTTTCCTAATGGAAGCCTACAATGGCTACAACTACAAAAGAAAACAATCAATAGTTCCAAATGTAACCAATTCCAGAGACACCAGGAGGAAAGAAATAGACAGACCATACATGTAAAATCCCAACCTCAACGTTTGGAATATTGAGGGGCTTTACGAGCTTTCTTCAGACCAACTTTCTTCCTCTCAACCACTCTGGAATCTCTGGTAAGAAGTCCTTCCTGTCTCAACGGTGCTCTATGATCTTCACTCACCTTCAACAAGGCCCGAGCAATGCCAAGAGAGATTGCCTGAGCCTGACCAGACAGGCCACCACCCTCAGCTTTGACAAAAACATCATAATTTGTTTCATATCCCAAAGTTACCAAGGGAACCTTAATGTATTGAAGCCACAATGGATTTCCTTGAAGATATTCCTGTACAATATTAAAATAAGTCAGACAACAAAAGATTAAATGGAGACCATATTCATTAATCACATGCGTGTGCAAGTGCACCCACCGAGACCTAAGGTGTAAAATCCATAAAAAAATGAAATAAAAGACAAAATAACAACTGTAAAAAGGTTATCCATAGGTTACAAATAACTTGCACATTATCTGATACTAATTCAAGCCTGTTTCTGGTTAAATCCAAAATCCAAGGTGAGAAATTTCTCATCTGATTATGAATAATGTAAAAGAAAAATTGAACCACCAAGATAAATAATACAAACCAGTAATGGCAATTCATTCATAATATGAAATACAATTTTCACTTGAAATAGAACAGTAAAATACACACATATAATATGTCATAACTCATAATACTAATTATTCTTCCATAAAGAAAACAGAGAACTTAGGAAAAAATCCGAGACCAGTCAGATGTTCAAATGAAATCAAGTTTGAACTATCAAATCAAATGGCATTCCTCAAGGGATCATTGGTAGAGGTGGTGGAAAATAAAAGGTGAGTGAAAATTGTCCAATTTCCAGCAACACAACCATGCAAAGCCAGAGTGAATGCAAACAACAAGTCAGAGGTGAAAGGGGAGTTATAAGGCTGGTCTAATGGCTAAGTCCATATGTGGGAAGATGGAGAAGGGAAAGCTCGTAGATTTGAATCTCTTCACTAACAAAACTAACACACTAACAACTAACATTTGTTTAAAAAAATAAAAATTAAGTGAAAGGACCCATTCTAGCAAAAGATTAAATTGGAGTCCCCACTCCCCACCCAACAAAAGATCCCAAAATGAGCACATAAAAGTCCATCCTTTTTTTTCTTATTGTTTTCGGCAGTAGAAGTTTGTCATGATCTGTTCAAAAGCTGGCACAGCACATGCAACTTGTGATTCAGATTGAGCTCAGGAACCAAGTTACCTTTGTTTTCTTCGTGAATAATAGGATAAAATCTTGTTAATGGAAGGTATGGGATACATTGGTAGAATCTAACCTCCAACTTGGGAGAAAGCATCATTAAAGCCCATGAGGAAGCACATGATACATTCTATGTGGATGTATTGAAGAAGAGGTTTCACACCTTCACAGGATACTCACCCAGCTCTTCCAAGATACCTTTCAATTTGGTACAAGAGAGATTCACATTAAGCGACCTGTGAGGTAAGTATCAATTCTTTCAATTGAAAAACACAAGGTCCATTATGTTTCTTGAAAAGTCCTTCATGGTCCAGTATGCTTACAGTCACATTACTTTCCTCAGAGATGAAAATGAGACTTTAGTTACTCTGCCACTGCTCTATTGACTGGGCCATCCACAAAACTATCTGCTTTGTTGACTGAGGCCATTTTCATGGCAAGGAACAATGCAGGATAATTTTCACTGATGAGAGGGCAAAAAACCAGGTTCAGACCTGGGTTATCCAAAGGGTGAAAAAAGAATGAATTGGCAGTGTTATCCATGGCAAAAGGGGAAGCCATTGACACCAAAATCAAGGAAGCTAAAGAACTTCTAATACCTGACCAGATACTGGAGAGTTTGTAAATAAGAAGATTTTGAATAGATTGAATTTCCCAGTGTGACACATTAAATACATACATCACCATCTCTAACTCATTAACTCAAGCCACCACACAAATAAAACCAAGACAGTAAGACCCTATTAAGATTTTTCCCATAACACAAGCGCTTATAAAAAACACATAATAAGAAAGTAAAATAAATTTAACTTTCTCCCGTACATTAAAAATAAACTTAACAGACCTCAACTTTTGGAAAATTAATATGAGAGAGCTTGTAAAAATTAACTTGTACCGAAGCTAATTTTAACTTACGAGATATCTAATTTGGTCTTCTTCACTTAGGATTAGAACAGAATATGAATTCATTTAGTAAGGAAGAACTCGAAGTAAATCGTAACACAGGTGGATGTGATTCGCATTAGAGCAAATTAAATAACAGAGGTGGAATTTGGGATTATCAATGAAGTGAAAGTAAAAGAAAGAGGGGAACGAGACCTTAGCGTCACGGTAATTAATGATGAATTTGCCGGTTCCTTCCTGAAGAACGACGCGAGCGATGGCGCTCTTACGGCGACCGGTGCCTATGATTGTTTGGGCGGCGAATCCACCTGGAAGCCTCGATTTGACGTATTTCTTGAGGTCTTGGGTTTCCGGCTCCACGAGTGCGGTGGCGGACACGACGAGGGAGGGCATTTTGGGGAAAGGAGAGAGTGTGAAGGATTGGGTTCTGGCGAAAGAGAGAGTGTCGGGTCTCTGGGAAATGTGAGAAGAGAAGGAGAGTGACGAGAAGGTGGTAGTGAGAGCCGATAGAGAAACCGCCATAGTGTTCCTTCCACTACCTTAGCAAAACCAAGCTCCAACACAAGGATGTAACCAGAGAAAGGGGATAATGATTCAAGAATTTTTTTTTTAACAAAACCAGTCAAAAAATATTTTTTTTTTTAACTAATCTCCCACTGCAAACCAGAATTGATACCTGGAATTAGTAGGGAGACGTTTTTAACTACTAAACAGTTACATTTTTAATAATATTTGTCGCATTATTATATTCATTTTTAATAATATTCATCAGTTAAATTTGAAATATTTATAATAAAAAATTAAATATAATTAGTCACGGAAAATAAAATAATATGTAAGACCTTTAATTTTTATACTAATTTATAATTTATTTTTTCTAAAATATTTATAATGAAATATTTTAATTAATTTTATTAATAATATTATAATGTTAAATGATTTTAATTGTGATAAAAGACTACAAATATTATCTATGAAAAATAAATCCTGATCAAGACTATTATTTTTTTACTTTATAATAACATTTTTAAATATTTATAATAAAATTTAAAGATAATTAGTTAATAAGATCTTAAATTAAAATAGTTTCACTTGCTATAAAGGCTACAAATTTTTTAGGAGAGAAAATCCTACTCCAAACCATGTATTTCTATATTACTTTCGAATTTATTTTTTGTAATATGTATAATAAAATATTTTAATCAAATTAGTTTATTTTTATATTATAATGTCAAAATTTTTTAATTCTGATAAAGATTATAAATATTATTTATGAAAAATAAAATCTTGCTCTAATAAATTAATTAATAATATCTTAAATTAAAATAGTTTCAGTTATAACAAAGGATACAAATATTTTAGGAGAGAAAATCCTACTCTAGATCATGAATTTCTACATCATTATATAATTTATTTTTTATAATATTTTTAATATAAAATTTTAAATTATTTAATAATATTGTAATTTTAAATATTTTACTTATAATAGAAACTATAAAATATTATTTTCAAAAAATAAATTGTGCTCAAGACTATTAATATTTTTATTACTTTACAATTTATTTTACTAAAATATTTTTACTAAAAATAGTTAAAAATAATTATTTAGTAATATTATAAATTAAAACAATTTTAGTTAATATAGAAGCTACAAATATTATTTACGAAATATAAAATCAAGATAATTAATTTATATAATTTAATATATTATATCATAATTTTATTGAAATATTTATCTAATTATGAGATAATTTGATAAATTAAAATAATTTATTTATAACATAAATAAAAGTACCATAACATAAATTGTGCTTAAGATTATTAATTTCTATATTATTTTATAATTTTTTATTAAATATTTATAATAACAACTTAATATATATATATATATAATTAGTTAATACTAATATAAATTTAAATAATTTTGGTGATAATAAATACTATAAATATTATTCATGAAAATTAAATTTTACTAAAGACTATTAATTTTTATATATTTATGTTGAAATACTTAATAAAAATTTACATAAAACCATTTAATAATGTTACATTCTTAGTGTACGAAAACTACAATTATATAATATTATCACAGAATAATGTCATTCTTTTCTTGGATCATGTGTTTGACAAAGAGATAATTGTTTATTACTGTAATTAAATATTAATATTAAAATTAAAAAGAAAATAAATTAAAGTTTCTACTCTTAAAGTTTGGGATTAAAATTAAAAGGTAAATTTTAGAACTTAAATAAAAAGTAAAGATAAAAAATTAAATTAAATAAAAACAGATGTGATGAATGAATTATGAATCCTCTTTTTTTAATTAAAACGAAATGGATAGTTTTGTAAATCTTTTAAATCCATGTATATGTGACATTGTTGCTGGTTTCAGTTATAAACACTTCTTGTACTTACATTTGGTTTTTAATAAATATTTTAGCCTATAAAAAAAGAAATTAAATTAAATATAAAATCTAAATTAAATTATAATAAAAATTTATTTTGTGATTTTAATTTCAAAAGAAAAGAACGATCAATCAAAATAAAAGAAAAGATAATTAAAATATATCATATTTAGATAAAGACAAATTAATCTAAGAGAATCTTTATTTTTTTCAAGATACGAAGATATATTTAATTAAACTAACCTCTAGTTTTATGATAGTTATATCTAAATAAATTATTAAGTTTAATTTATTAGTCTTGAAATGATTAAACTTGCTTTTATGATATAATGCTTAAGTTTATTTCCTAGGGTTTCAACAACTAGGTTTGGCTTTAAGTTTTAAACTAAAGGTACCTATGGTTCAGGTTAGTTCAATTTTAAGGAAAAATAAAAACTAAACCTATTGATTTTAATTGGATTGAGTTGGTTTTGTTTTCAATTTTTTTTTCTTGTCTTGAATAAAATCAAACCAATAATAATCAGGTTAGTTCAGTTCAATTTCAGGAAAAAACCAATAAAAAACATAAAAAAAAATTTTTTATTAAATTTTAAAAAATAATTTTATACCTGAAATTAGTCAAATTCATTAGTCTACTAAATTCATAATTTAATAAAAAAATATCAAGTGTTTCATATATACTAGATTAATCAAATTAAACTATTAAAACAACACAATACAATACAAACGATAAATTTTACAAAATTAAAGTATAAAATAAATTTACTAACATAAAAATATAAAATAGGATTGAGTCATGGATTTGAAATATGAAACCCTAAAAAATAGATTACTAATTTACTAACTTAAAAATATAATATATATATATATATATATATATATATACTTTTTTGTTGGTTTGAGTTGAGATAAGGTTTTAAAATGCAAAAAGCGTGAACTAATCTAATATGGTCAGTTTTGATCAATTTGAAACGGATCCAAACTTCATCAAATAAAAAAATCGAATAACTAATTGGTTCAGTTTGGTTTACTAAATTCATTCAGTTGCCTCAAACAGATGAATACCCCTAGTTTATACACATTAAAATACTTCAATAATACACAATCTACTCACACATAACTATGAAAACTAAAACAATAAAGTAAAAGAACACCAAGAACCAAATGTTTCTGATCGAAATTTACAAAATAAATTTTCTATTTACACTAATGATTTATTTTAGACCAAAAATAAAATAAAATAAATAAAACTAATTGCATATTATTATACAAGGTGCAATTTTGGAATTTTAAGAATTATAATTTTCTTTGAAATATTTATTCTAAAATCAAGATAATTAATTTATTTATTATTTTATAATTTCTCTAAAAATGTAAATTTTTATGATGAACAATGATAATGAATACTTTATTTTTATATTTATCACAATATCAATAAATAATTTATTTTTCTAATATTGTAAAAAAAATCTTGCTAAAAAATTGCTATAAAAGCCGTGTGTACCCATGGTATACATACTAATTATCTTTAAAACTTAAGACCAACATGTGAAGATTTGCCTTAAAAAAAAAAGAAGAGCAACATGTGATTTTTTTTAAGTTAAAAAATCTATAACAATCATGCATATATCTAAAATTCAATTTGTAATCCCTCACTCAAATACATGTTGAAAAATTTAAAGTTGTTCACTGTTGGTACAATTCAAGTTTTTCAAGCCCCGTACTACCATAAGAAAAAAAATCATTGATCATGCGAAGTTGATCCTCCCCATTTTCTCACGCGGCTCTCTGCTTGTTCAGCCTGTAAAATTCATTGGCAACAAATTACATTTGAATAAATAACAGGTTACTTATTTGTAAAAAAGAATATAACTGCCTTTAAAAAAAAAAGTAACTAATTCCAATCAGCCTAACTCTAACTTAATTGGAATATTACATTTGGACATTCCTTAAATTCTAGCAAAATTTAATTAGATAGAGAATAATAAAGGTGGAAGTGCCAACCTCTTTTTTCCAGTTGGTTATTGAAGTAACCACAATAAGGATTATGGTCTGCAAAACTATGCCTGCAATCATTCCTGACCAAATACCCTGAATTACACATGCATTAAGAGTAAGAATAAATGCATTGAGAGTAAGAATAAAAAGTACTCTCATACTACAATATTAGATGGCAAAACACTAGTCACTAACGAACGGTGAAGATTGATAATGTTATTGATTATGAGTCCCTTTTGAAAATGGTTGAACTTTATTCCAAACCTGTTCGTATATATTTTCAAGTGTTTTTTCTCTTATTGAAATCGAATATGGATACTAAACGGACAAGCTCAACAAACTAAACTATACTCCCTTAACATAAAATTTCAAGGTTTCATGATCCAGGTATATCTTTAAATTTTTACTAAATTTGTTTTTAGATTCTGAAAAATCTCGGAATTTTTAATTAGGTGTTTTTATTTAATTATTGTTATGAAAATTAATTACATATAGATTACATTACAGGTTTATTTATTTTTTAAATATAGATTACAGAAACTTAATTTAAAGGCAAGATAGTGTTGACATCACCTCTGCTCCAAAACGAAGTGTAAATCCCAAGATTATCCCTGCCGGTAATCCAACTACGTAGTAGCAGCCAACGTTGATGTATGCTACTAGAGATTGCCAGCCAGCCCCAATAGCAACACCTAAAACCAAGGACCACAAAGGCATAAAACAATAATAAAAAGAAGCCCAACTTAAATTTAATGCTTTAAATATTTTTACTGTTGTTTTAAATTATAATTAAAATCTCAACTTGTTAATTTAATAAAAGTTTGTATTAAAAGATCTGCATATAAGTTATGAAGAAGAAACTTCAATTCTAATTAGAAACAGGACAAAATTAGATGCAATCCTATAAGCTATAAGCACAAGTTTTGTGCTTAAAAAACAACACTAAGAAGGGTACTTATAAAATTGCATTGAACTTGTAAAGAAAATGTAATCTCAATTGGATAATATAATATGACTGTGTTTCATATTGTTTGTGGGACTAACCAGACAGAACTGGTTGAAGGCTGTTTAGAAGAACCGTGACACCAAGCAATGCAGCAAGCTTAGTTGCTTCGTTGGCAACTTCAACGCTCGTGGTAAACAAGTAGGGAAAGTAATCCTTCGTTGATAGCACTACGATCATGGCAAGAACACCTATGGACACTGATGTGATGGAAACCACCAACACTGAGAACTTTGCAGCGTTGAAATCACCAGCCCCAAGTTCATTCGATACTCTCACACTGCATGTCCATCAATTTAAATAACTTTTTCAGCATATTATGCATTACTCACCCCTATATAATGGTCCAACATATATTATTAGTGACAAATTATATCCCAACGTTCGAAAACAATCCGTTTTTCAAAATCAACTATTCATTAGGTTATAGGAACATAGAAATTTCTATATATGTCGTGCCTAGCAAGAAACTGTAATAAGAAAGGGAATTAATAGACAGAGATGATCACCTTATAGCCGCATTGAACCCAATCGCAATCATGGCTTCCCAGCCATTTATGTTCATACTGCAAACATGGAAACAAGTATTAGTAATTAAAATTGGTCATCGATTTTGCTATGTTCATTCAATATATGGCACTTGGGATTATGCTGCATTGACTAAGCAAAGCATCCAAATTCCCAAGGTTGATCGGTTTTGAAATTGCATTTTTCCACACACAGCAGAATGGGAGATGGTAAATGCATGCACTTGAGCACAAAGTAGAAAATGACTGACACCTTCACATCGCCCACTAAATTTAAAAGGGCTTAAATATATTTTTGCTATATGAATACACATGTCATTATCCACTTTGTTCTAATGGTAGGATTTGGATTTGGATAGTTTGCTAAAAGTTTTAAGTTTACATTTTATTATCAGATTATATATAAAAGAAAATAAAATGAAAAAGCACATATGTCGTTTTTTTATTGTTTTAGTCTATACTTAAATTTTAATAACTTTAGTCTTTATATTTAATAAAGAAACCAATGTATTTTTAATCTCTAAGCAAGGACTAAATACAACTTTTTCTTTTTGTAATAATTAAAGATTTAAAACAAAGAAAATTTAAATAAGAACTAATTAAAGAAAGGGTCAGAAAACATTTTTAAACATCATTCTATTTTCAACAGAATGGGAATTTAGAGGTACTGAGGGGGAGGAAGGGTAGAGAATATCTTACCAGATAGACATGGCATCAACAGGTATGAGAGGATTTTCCAAACGCCCTACTATTGCGATCAGTATCATCAAATACCAAAACTCCAAACTGCCATTCCATTAATTTCCAAAATTTACATAACAGCGAATATATAATCAATTAGTCCAATGAAAAATGAAGTTAGCTAGAGAAAATACCATAACATAACAGCTGAAGCCAAAGAAAGCTTCACAAAACCAAACAAGTCCGCAAATGCTAGCCATGTAAAGCCATTCCAAGCTCCGTCTGACTTAGTGATGAAAATGTAAAACAATTGTAGAATCACAATCAACCACCATGATGTGTTAAGAATGATTGCTGCTCCAGCTAAGCCCCATCCAAGCTTAAGTATAAGAAGCCAACTAAAGCATACGTGCAGCACCAAAACACCTGCTGATACCCATAGCATCACAAGCACTTTTCCCTGTGCCTGTAAGAACTTTTGGATTGGAAAATTCATAGCGTATGCAAACAACTGCGGTATCATCCACAGAGCAAATTTTCCTAAAAAAAAGAAAGCAAATAAATACAATCTGCTTATATAATTTTTTTTATTCTAAGAATTGAAGTCGGTACAAGGAGTTTACAAAAATCACTGTTAAACCAATTGAGGTATATACCATACTCATAATAATTGCAATGAAAATAATTTTAAGTCTTTAATATATTAAAATAATTTAATGTCAATATACTATACTTTTTATATAATATCATGGCACTATACACCGTCAGGCTGTCACAAATTAAAATTTCACCCTGCATTTGAACTCGTAATACAAAGTAAAGGCTATAAAGAGTACATAACAGTAAGGAAGAGTTTAACAATATGCATAAACTATTATAAATGTCAAATACTAAATCTGACTTCTTTTAACTATTTTTTTTAGTTTAACTGGTATATATTGTCCTTCTGTGTAAAGATGTAAGTGTCAATCATGACTCTTCATTTATGTTAAATTTATTAACTTTACTAGTTATTACTTTAAAAGTCCTATAAATGAAATTATTGACTGTCAGTGTAAAAATCTTTTACAATAATAGTGTATATCAATTAAACTTTTTTTTTTTTATATAAGAAAAAAATAAATTTAGATGGATATGAAGGGAAGTATATAGAATTGGAAGTTACCAGCAGCATTTGAGATCTGAGTGGTCTGACCCATGAGCTTCAAGATGGGAGGTGACCAAATATAAAGAGGTAACAAAAGAATGGCAGTAGTGATCAAGATGACCCATGATCTTTGCATGTAAACCCCTAGCATCCTTATCTGTCCCGCACCATATGCTTGCCCACACAGTGTCTCCAAGGCACTCCCCATTCCCAGCTATTCCATCAATTTCACATCTTAATTAATCAATTCTGCCAAATGTTTATTTTTATTTTTCTGTATAAACATTGAAAAAGAAATAACATAAACTCAGAATGGTTACTTATTAATAAAAACAATTTCTTGAACAAACCCTGAGGCAAGTAAGTAGGAGGAGTGGTTGGGGAATCCATGAAGGGATGGAATATTCTGTGGCATAATGAGTCTGTCAACACTTAAAATCAGGAGTAAGCAAGGAGAAGAAGAGTTGGCCGTGAAAGGGAGAGAAAATAGTAATGAAAAGGGGTTTGAAGTGCTTGTTTTGGGTTTGAAGTGACAGATAATTATGCAGCAAAAGTTCTACAGGTCTACAGATTCTCCTTGGGCGACAGATCTCGTGCAATGAAAAATTGCTACTATAAAGCAAATTCATTTACTTTGCACCCACCGAGATGTCTTGTCCAGTACAAAGCATCCACTGCTAGTTTTAATGTGGGGCTTTTTGCCCATGAACCTCTCATTAAACGAGGTCTTATTACTAGAACTTCATAACTGAGACTTCTTGCTGGGCCACAAGTATTGTTGACCGAGGTGTTCTAGTTCCTGGATGAGTAACATAGCTTGTTGGGCAAGTTTTGGAGTGTTTGAATTGAATTATTGTTAAAATTTTAATTTGATAAATAGTAATATAAATTACATTACTATTTATTTGACAAGTTTTTTTACCATTGTTTTCACACGTTGTGAGAGGATGCTAGTGTAAAGTTTAAAAGGAATACTAGCATAATACTTTTAAATATATATATATATAGGATAAAACTATAATAAATACATAAAAATAAGGATATGCATTTATAATTTTACTCAACTTAAGAAGATGCATTCATAATTTACTAATTAAAAAATTATAAATGTTAAAATAGCTACAATATTAAGATGTTTATGTATAATATAATTATCTATTTTTTTTTCATTTGAATATATATATATATATACACACACATGTATGTGTGTGTAAATTTCATCAAGATAGGTACAAAACCTTCTTTGGCCACTGAAAGAAAAAGAAATTATAAATAATAACTATTAATTTTTTATTTTAATTATTAATTTTTATTTCAATTATTAAAATTTGTTCTCACTTTCATAAATTTGGGTTTGTCAGTGAATATCTTTCTAATTTGTAAGTTTGATATAACTACTGCCTTGCAATATAAATGAAAGCATCTAAAAGAATTATCACCATCGTTAGTAATGGAATTATATAATTTAACCTTTAAATTGTCAACATCATACTTGATGGTAATGATTTGAGAGCACACGAGTTGGAATGCCCCCATCTGGCCCTAGCATGGCCTACTTAATTTGGAGGCTTTGTTTGGCCGGGGGCTAAAGAGTATCCTTATTTAGTTAAAACAAGTGGGCTAGGAATGTCTCTTGCCATGGATGCTGGTTTGATAGCTCTAACCCAATTATTGTAGTTTATGAAGCCATTTATTTGGTGAAGGAATGAATCCCCGGTAAAACATTTGTGGTACAAGTTAGCAATGCTGAATAAAAAATATAACTTTCTTCCCACCAGAATGCATGCAGTGGCAGATCATCTCCACTGAAAATATGAACTGCAGGGGATCCTATTCGTTCCCACTATCTTCTGTTCATTTTTTTAACTCTAACAAAAACATGCCATGGACCTCAACGCCTGAACTTTAACTTATGTTCATGACCAAATGGTAATCTAAGAGTTAGTTTAAGCTATTAAATTAAAGAGATATTGCTCTCTCAAACACCTTTTTTTGTTATGTGATTAGTTAACATTTATTGGACCATAAATTTTTTTGTAAATTTTACTTACTTTTCATTTATAAGTAAGATATTTTCAAATTTTTTACTTTTAATAAATTTGAAACAATGAAAGTGTGACTTAGAAAGAAAGATAGTGTTTAAATAATATTGAAAACGTGTCCGTATAACAATAATTTCTGAAAAACCTGTTTGTTTCGAATCAATAAATATGTTGCTGGTGTGTAAAAAGTTGAAAGTTGAAAGAAAGGTGAAAAGACAAGAGAATAAAAGAAAGAGAAAGACAACAGACAATTACATACCAAGAGGCCATAGGCGAGGCCAGCAATAACAGAATTTTCAACTGAAAATGCGGCAAGATGGAGGTCTGCAACTAGACCAACAAATGTTTGAGTGAGTGCACCAAGAGAGTAATTGCATATACAGGTAAGGATTGTAGGGCCTGCTAGTTGCCATAGATTCTTTGACTCATGCCCAAATCTCTTAACATGATAAGATAGCTGCTTCTCATCCTCATTGTTTTCCAGCAGTGGAGACTCCATCGACTTGGTTAGTATGGTACTTATTGCCACACAGTCAGACACATATATACTTTTCTAATAAATGAGCTTCAAGCACAGTTTACAGTAAGAAAACGGGTGGGTGAAAAAGTTTATGGAAGTGCCAACTGCAATTAATGTGTGAAAACCATTGTCGGTGCTTGCTAGGGTAGATCTAGGATGATAGAGAGAAATCCTCTTTTGTTTCGTCTTAGATAAATAACTAATTTTGTCTCAAACAATGAAAACAATTTTTTTTAATCCAATGTTATTATTTAAATTTCTAAATTTAACTATTTATTATAATTTAGTCTTTGAAAGTATGATAATATTGTAATATAACTCACACAACTTTTTGAATTTTAAACTACAATCCTTTACAAATTGCACTTTTAGGAATCCTTTCTTAATTTTATTACTTTCAAAGATTAAATTGACAGTGCATGGTACTTTAAAAAATAAAATTGGTTATTTACTATAAATAAATAAATATTTAATTATCAAGATTAATAAATTTTGTTAAATTAATTTATTTAATTAAAAATATTATAAATTTAAATTTATTATAAAATACTTACAGAATTAAATAATTTAAGTAACAGTTATATTTAATGTCTCTGTAATTCAAATAATGTTTTTTAATCAATGTAGCTTATATTTTAGTAACCTAATAAATAAATAATGAAAAAATATATCATTAATAGAATTTTAATAAATTAAAAGTATAAAAATAAATAATTAATATACTTTAAATTAGTATCGTATATCTTGTAATTGGGGTAAAAATAATACAATCATATACTTCCATGTATCTGTCATA
Organism: Psophocarpus tetragonolobus; assembly: GCA_037954015.1. Taxonomy (NCBI): domain Eukaryota; kingdom Viridiplantae; phylum Streptophyta; class Magnoliopsida; order Fabales; family Fabaceae; genus Psophocarpus; species Psophocarpus tetragonolobus. The sequence continues at coordinate 2,275,539 of CM075695.1, read as the reverse complement.
ACAATCGGATATCTATTAATGATTTTCCTAATTTGATATATAATTATGGTTTAAATAAGTTTTTATTTCTTATAAAATTAGTTAGTTTGATTTAATTTTATATTTTTATTTTCATCTCTTAAAAAGTTATAATTTTATTTTTATTCCTATAATTATATGACACTTGTTAATGATTGCAAACACATTGGTGATAATCACAAGCAACATTTGTCGGTGGGATCAATCCAATTACTAGGTAGATTTGCAAAAGATCATGTTGTAGTTATGATAATTGTTTCATATGCTTAGTTTTATAGGAACATATGAGAACAAATATTTTAATTTTTCTTTATTTAAAACTTTGATTAATTATTCTCTTTTAAGTAAAAAATAAGTATAATTAGGATTTTAGATTTTATAATTAATTTAGTTTGGAAGTTTCTATTCGTTTGGAAATACACATACAAGTTTTAAAATTCGATCAAAATAAAGTTAGTTGGTCAAGTAATCACTCACTCAATGTTCTTATTGTGCTTTGAAAATTGAAGATGAAAAGTCTCAAATAAGTGAAGTATGAGCGCCCAACGCTCAATTCATGAGCACGTTCAACCTTGACAAATAATGAGCAACCTAGTAGGTGAACTACCACTAGTGTTTGTGTTGACTCTTTATGAAGAAAAAGACAAGTATATAAAAGATATTTTTTTGCTTGGAAGCATATATATATATATAACTTCACTTTCATTTACCTACGGCAACTTAAAAGAGCTCATTGACTTCTCATTCTCCATCCTTCATTTTCCTTCTTTTTGTACACTTCATCATTTAGGATGGTCCTTTCTTCCGTGAGTAATTGAATTTTTTCTTAATTAAGGTTTTATGTAACTAAACTTAACTAATATGTATTATTTGATATTTAATTCTAGTTTATTATTCAACATTTGTGTTCTTCTCTTCTCTTTGTTTTTATTCATATATCTTTAAGGAGTGAGAGGTCTATAAGGAGGCCTTTTAAGAATGGGGTAGTGGAGGTTGACACTAAAGTTTGAAAATATTTTAGTGTGCATGTGCCTCCACACAACAGCTCCCCATCCTTCTCCAATTGCACTAGATACTAGCCTCAAAGGTTTTGAAATAGTTGGCGAGACTAGTCTAAGTGGAATGGAGCACTCATCAAGTTGGATTTGAGGGTGTGAATCAAGGTGCTCAAAAGATATAGGCACATCCTCAAATTCAACTTGTTTTTTTTGTAAGAGTTGGCAGGAAAATCTTTCTATGTAGAGAACCTCCTTTGAAGGCAAAGGCGGATCTTCCTTAGACTCGGTTTTCCTACCAACAACCTTATTTTCATTTTTATCCCTTTCTCTCTTAAGCTTCATGATCCTTCTATCCTCCATAACCTCGGTAGGGGTAAGAGGAAGTAAGGTGATCTTTTTCCCTTTATGAGAGTTTTATTAGTGAGGCCATTGTGCAAAGTTTCCTTATCATGTTGCCATGGCCTTCCCAGCAACATGTGACTAGCTTCCATAGGGACTACATCACATAACACTTTGTCGTGATACTTCCCTATGAAGAAGCTAATCTCCACTTGCTCTCTTACTACTACACCATATTCATAATTAAGTCCATGCAAAGAATAAGGTTTTCCACCATCCTCATGCTACAAAAATTACAGCATGATCCACCATCCACAATAAGAGAACAAGTTTTGCCCAAAATTTTGCATCTTGTTTGAAAAACATTCTCTCTTTGTGTTTGAGTTTCCTTACAAGGATGGCTTCCAAGAAGTTGTTTCACTTTGAAGAGATCATCACATGAATGAATACCCTTTTCATTTGATGTTCCTTTTTGTTTTGGGGCAAAACAAAGTCCTTTTTCTTTTGGGGCAAAACAAAGCAATATGCCCTTTTTCTAAACACTTAAAACATTTAGGACTTCGAAAACGAGTACTCGAACTAGTGGTAGGGGTGTCACTCATACTCAAGGGTTTTCTCTCAATATGCTTTCTTTTGGATGACTCTCTTTTGGGTTTAATTATAGAAGGGTTTGTCTTTTTCTTAGGATGTCTCTTAGGGTTTTCCTTCTTACTAGAAGAAGCATGAATGTCATGGATTATTTTAGGCTCCTCTAAGTCTCTATAAGGTGTGTAAATGTTACCACAAGAGCTCTTATAGGCATCTCTCTCTTTTTGTATCTTCATTTCTTCCCTTCTTCCTAACTTATTTTGTTCCTTTTCTCTCTTTTCCAATTCTTTCTTCTCTTTTTTTCTCCTTTCTCTTCTCTCTTTTCTCTCTAACTCTTTTCTTTTGTTTTCTTCTTTTTCTCTTTCTTTTTCTCTTTTCTCTTTTTCTCTTTTCTCTTCTCTTTCTTTTTCTCTTGCTTCTCTTTCTTTCTTTTCATTTTCCCTACTCTCTATTTGTCTTTCTTTTTCTCTTCTTTCTTTTCTTTCTTGTCTCTCCTTTTCTTTTTGTTCTTTCTCTCTTCTCTCCTTCTCTATCTAGTTCCTCTTGTTCTCTTTTCCTTATCTCTCTTTGTTTTCTCTCATTTTTCCAAAATTCCCTACATTGTTTTTCTACTATTTCCCAATCAATAGAGTATGGATATGTGGGCAAGGTTGGTTTATCACTCTTCTCATTCTTTTCTTTTATTCTATTCTCACATTCTTCTCCTTTATTTTCCCTAGTTTCATTACTACTCCTAACACTCCTAGAAGTGTGTGAAAACATGTCAAAGTGTAAGACCTAGGGAACTAATATGCAAAACACTCCTCTCTTTTTTGTTTTCTCCTAAAGTGTTAAGAGTCTTTGGAACTCTAACACTTTCTAAAACGTTGAAAGCAAATAAAGAAATTTAAAGCAAAGCTAAAGGATTCTAACGTGCTCCTAAGTATGAATAAGGGGTACCAATTCCTTATCCACACTAAAACGAGAAACTAAGGTTTATTACACACAAAAGAGGTGACCCTTATGGGCATCCAATACCTCTAATTAAAATGTCCTTTAAAAATACACCCAAATTAAACAAAGAAAATTAAAAGTAGTTGAATGTAGCTCCTTTCTTCAAGTGCTCCTCACCAAGTGTATCACTCTAGTCTTGGCCTCCTTTTCAAGTCTCCTCTTCCTTGGTTTTAAATCAACACTTACTAAGGATGCTACTCTTGTGAAAATTTCAACAATTTGGCTACCTACCAAGAGAAAACAAGCGCCCAAGCAAGAGACCAAGGGAAGTAGAATTTGAAAGCAAAAAGCAATAAAAAGCACTTAACAAGAATAGGAACACATCCAAGTGGAAAGAATTTATTTGACAAACACAAAGAAAGCCAATAAGGACAAGCAAGAAATAAAAGGTGTAGAAAGAAAGTTGACACACAAAAAAAAAATTCCTAGAATGGGCCTAAAATAGAATTGGACTTAAAACAAAAAAGACTCAACAAATTCAATGATTTGCACAATTGTAAAGCAAGGTGGCTAAATCATAGTCAAATAAATTCAAGCAAATTTCAATAAAATTTAACACTCTTTTGAATTTTTTAATAATTTTGAGGTCCACTAATTTTTATTTTATTTTTTTGTACTCTTTTTACTTGTTTTTAGCACTTTTTACTAACTCTTTTTTTTTTTTTACTTATTTTACACTTTTGATTTCTTTTCTTCTTTTTTTTTTTGAAACAATTTTGCTACACCTCTTAACACATTTTGTAGCAAATATAGTGAGGAGTCAAAGAATCATAAATGCTTGAACAAAGGATAGGAAATAGCCACCATAATTGATATACAAAAGTGCAAAATTAAGAAACAAATCAACCTAATATGAGCTAGTAATTTTAGGTGATAAAAAATAAATGGCACAAGGAGAGTTTTATGGAAGTTGAGGACAACTTGATTACTCAATAATCAGCCCAATCATACCCAACATGCCTCTCAAAGCCAATCAACAAAAATCACCACAAAAACTAGCACAAAATTAAGATACTAAAATTATTGAACAAGTGAATGAAATTTGGAAGAAATTGAGCATAATTTTTTTGAAGATTTTTTTTTTTAAGAACATGCTAAGATCTAAATAGCATGTGAGACTCTAAGGACTTTGATGCTCAATTTCCAATAGAGAAATAACACACTTTTATGGTAAAAATAAAAAGGCAAAACTATGTAGAATTAAGAGACAATAAAAGGGCTACAACATGACCAACTAAGACACAACTTGGAAGATTAAAAACTGAAATTAAATGACTCAAAATAACCAGAAATATATGCCCAAAACAGAGAACAAAGGGCTGGAAAAACAGAAAAATAGGTGCAGGAAAATAGAATTAAAAATTCAAATAAGAAGAACAACGTGCATCCAAAGATCAAGACCACAATGTGTGGCTTCCTTCACAAATTTTGTGAAGTCATTACAATGATCTTCTTAGGATTTGTACAAGAATAAGGAAAAAATAAAAAGCTGGGCAGAAAATTAAAGAAACAATCCTAAAGGAAACATATAAAGATTCAATGGAAAAGAACAAGATAAATTGAATCTAGAAAGCAATAAAAACTAGGAAATAAATTGCATAAAATGAAAATTACAAAAACATAAACTAACAAGACATAAAAGGAATTAAATGACAAGAATCAAAGGCTGGAAAAAATAAAGGAAAAAACAAGAACTCTAAGAAGAAAAGCTGAAAAAAATTAAAGAAAATTAAAACTAGAAAAGAACCTCATGGAGTTGGCTCTGATACCAAATGATGCATGCCTCCCTTGATCTTTTTCCTTGAGGTTCCAAGCACCATGAAATGGATGATGGAGGGGAAATAAAATGGAGGTGGAGCGCCACTCTCAAGACCTTTGTGCTCACAAAGAGACTATTTTCATTCAACTTCAAAGGTGAAATTTACAATGAGAGAGGGAATGAGTATATATAGCCCAATGGGAGAGCTTGGGCACACTTTTCTAGGCAATGTGGGACTTGGGCTTAATTAGGATTAAAACTAATTAACCCAAGTCTTAGACCTTAAGTGAGGCACCTAAGTTCACCCCCTATGGGTGCAATTAGCATATCTTAATGTGAATGAGATAGCCCAAAATCATGTCTTAACTTATGCACCCATTATAAGCTTACTTCTCCTTTTTAACTAAAGACACCTATACCTTATAAACTAAGAAGATGGCCGGAAATACATGGCCTTAAGGGAATTAAAAATACTTTCCTATTTATCTAATTAAAATAAAATATTTACAAGCTAAAAATAACGAAGACTATGGCTTCGAATCTTCAATGAGCTTTTGTCCATGCCATGCCTTCCTTGAGTCCTCCTAGCCATGACGCATGCTAGGTGAGATTGCATCAGGGAGGGGTTGTGAATTCAAATCCTTTCACTAATTAACAACTAACATTTCACTTTTAAAAAATAACCTTTATTCAAATCATTTATATTTTTTCATATTTCTTTAATTTACTATAAACAGCACAATTTTTATCTATTTTTCATATCTTTTCATTCCACATATTTACATTTTTTTAGTTACCCAATGTTAGCTCAAGTGTTTTTGGGACCTAAAACAAACTTAAGAATTAGGTATTTTTATTTTTTACTAATAAAAAAATTATGAAAATTACTATAATTTTACTTAAAATTTATTTATAAGCTTTTTGTGATGCAATATTATCTATAAAATTATCGTAATTAATTATATTTAATATTTATTTTTAATAGATAATAAGAAAAATCATTTTAATTTTATTGAGACACTGATTATGTTAAGTAAGTTTTTATTCATTTTAGCTTTAAAAAACTCATTTCAGTTGAAGAAACTAATATTAAAATTGTTAATATTATTTTGTAAAGTGCATTTGAAAAAGAATTTATTCTTTTTATATAATTGAGAATCTCAATTGGTTTATCATTTTTCAATTCTATAATTTCTTTTAAGATATTTCATTTTGAAAATTTTTTACCAAGGTTAACTACAAATAATATGTAAGCTTCAATAGTCAACTAGCTCTCTTCACGCTCTAAATAGAATGAAACACCCCGTGACACAATGATAAATTTGATAGGAGATGAAAAAAAAAGTGTATTTACTAATAACACTCAAATTAAATGTTAAATTGAAACAAGATTAAAAAAGAACCAATCGAAAAATAAAAGTAGTTAGAGAACAGGAATAAGATAAATATAAAAACTATATAACAAATAAAAAAATATTCAATTTATTTTACTATTAAACTTTTTTAAAATAAAATAAAAAGATATTATTATTTATTGAGAGAAAATTACTACTTATTAAATATTATTCATAATATCAATAAAAATTTAACAGTCACTTAAACAATTTTAATTAAAAACTATCTTTAAAATACAATTTTAATTTTTAAAATTTTTCAAAAGTATACTAACACTGAATTTTTTTTTGGAGCCTCAAGTCTTTCCTTTATATACTTATTACTTTTAATCAACAATAACCTTAGAATTACTTTTACACCTCAAGTCATATATTTTCTCTCTGTATAACATGCACACTCGTATTCAAGATTTAAGGAATGTCACAAAACATGTGTCATGGAACAATGTTGTATTCGTACTTTTTTTTAATTTTATTATGTTTTTCTCTTTTCTACTTTAATTCGAAAACGGTGTGTTAAAACAAATACATGGTTTTTAAAAGTGATTAATTATTAGAAAGAAGTAATTCTAAAAGCTACAGAAATCACTTCATTACTGGTACAATTCAATAGAGTCTCAACCTAATTCTCCACTCCACGTCTCCACTATGATAAAAAGTCATTGATCATATGCAATTGATCCTCCCCACTTTTTCACGCGGGTCTCTGCTTGTTCAGCCTGTAAAATCCATTGGCAAAATTAAATTTAAACAAATAACACGTTACTTATTTGTGCAAAAGAAGACAGCTAATTCCTATCACCTTAACTCTACCAAAGTGAAATATGCAATTGATCCTCCCCACTTTTCCACCTTCCTTAAGTTTAATTAAAAGAGAGAGAATAATAAAAGTTAAAAGTGCCAACCTCTTTTTTCCAGTTGGTCATCGAAGTGACCACAATAAGGATTGTGGTCTGCAAAACTATGCCTCCAATCATTCCTGACCAAATACCCTGAATTACACATGCATTAAGAGTAAGAGTAAGAATAAAATGTACCCTCTGATTCTACAATATTAAATTGCCAAACTATTGTCCCAGCAAACAATTAATATTGATTATGAAATTCTTCTGATAACTGCTGTTGTTTATTTCAAATCTGTTGATATATAATTTCAAGAGAAGCATAGGTAGTGATGTGATGGTACATCACCTCTGCTCCAAAACGAAGTACAAATCCCAAGATTATCCCTGCCGGTAATCCAACTACGTAGTAGCAGCCAACGTTGATGTATGCCACTAGAGATTGCCAGCCAGCCCCAATAGCAACACCTAAAACCAGGAACCACAAAGGCATAAAATAATAAGAAGAAGCCCAACTTGAATTTAATGCTTTAAATATTTTTACTGTTGTTTTAAATTATAATTAAAATCTCAACTTGTTAATTTAATAAAAAGTGTGTATTGAACTTGTAAAGAAAATGTAATCCTAGATTGGATAATGAAATGTGACTGTGTTTCATTGTTTGTGGGACTAACCAGATAGGACTGGTTGAAGGCTGTTTAGAAGAACCGTGACACCAAGCAATGCAGCAAGCTTAGTTGTTTCTTTGGCAACTTCAACGCTCGTGGTAAACAAGTAGGGAAAGTAATTCTTCGTTGATAGCACTACGATCATGGCAATAACACCTATGGACACTGATGTGATGGAAACCGCCAACACTGAGAACTTGGCAGCGTTGAAATCACCAGCCCCAAGTTCATTCGATACTCTCACACTGCATGTCCATCAATTTTAAATAACTTTTTCAGCATATTATGCATTACTCACCCCTATATAATGTCCAACATATATTATTAGTGACAAAATATGATCCAACATTCGAAACCAATCCGTTTTTCAAAATCAACTATTCATTAAGTTATAGAAACAGAGAAATTTTCTATATATGTCGTGACTAGCAAGAAACTGTAATAAGAAAGGGAATTAACAGACAGAGATGATCACCTTATAGCAGCATTGAACCCAATCGCAATCATGGCATCCCAGCCATTTATGCTCATACTGCAACCGTGGAAACAAGCATATTAGTAATCGATGATATTAATTAGCTTTTTCTATGTTCACTCGGTATCGTGGCATACAAGATGATATATATGCTGGCATTGACCAAGTTCAACAAAACAGGAAAGAAAATTATTACGACCTTCACATTATCCCAGCAATCAATAAACGCTATAAAATAGAGATTTCCATCCAGGGTTGGTCCTGACTGTGTTTAGTCTTTATTTTCAATAATAATAATAATAATGATAATAATAATAATAATAATAATAATAATAATAATAAGGACAATGCATTTTTAATCTTAACAATGACTGAACATAAAATTCTTTGTAATTTTTAAAGATTGTATAACAAAGAAAATTTAAATAGGAACTAATCTAATAAAAGAAGATCTGAAAACCTTTTTAGCCATTATTTTTTCAAGTTCTCTAACACTAGCAGAATATGGAGGGACTGAGAGGAGGGAGGGTAGAGAATTATTTACCAGATAGATATGGCATCAACAGGTATGAGAGGATTTTGTAAATGCCCAACTATCACGATCAGTATCATCAAATACCAAACCTCCAAGCTGTCATCCCATTAATTTCCAGAATTCACATTTAGGATCATATTTCAGTGAATATATAGTATCTAAGTCCAATGCAAAATGAAGTAAGGTAGAGAACATATACCATAACATAACAGCTGAAGCCAGAGAAAGCTTCACAAAACCAAACAAGTCCACAAATGCCAGCCACGTAAATCCACTCCAAGCTCCATCTGACTTAGTTATGAAAATGTACAACAATTGCAGAATCACAAGCAACCACGTTGATGTGTTAAGAGTAATTGCTGCACCTATTAGACCCCATCGAAGTTTAAATATAAGAAGCCAACTAAAAAATGTGTGCAGCACCAAAACACCTGCTGATACCCATAGCATCACAAGCACTTTCCTCTGTGCCTGTAAAAATTTTTGGATTGGAAAATTCATAGCGTATGCAAACAACTGCGGTATCATCCACAGAGCAAATTTTCCTACAAAAATTAAAGTTCAGTAAATAAATTATACAATGTGCTGATAAGAATTATTATTTTAAATATAAAATAAGTGTGGAAATGAGGAAGGTAAACAAAGAAAATAAGCCGTCGACTGGATTAACTTTCACTTTCACATTTTATCTACAATTTTAGGTTTTTGGTTACAAATTTTAGTTTTTTATTTACAGAACTTTTTAAAAGTATAAATGATTTTTATAATTATTGTTTTTAGTTTACGACTTCCCTTATTTTTTTATGGTAAAATATGTTTTTGTTTTCTTAGAATATTTTGAAATGTTAGTTTTAGTCTTTAAAAAAGTTAATATTTTTTAATGTTTAATTTACCTGAAAATACGTATGTTTAGTTTTTGATGAAGGACTAAAACTGCATCACTTTTAGTAAATGTAGATATATAAAAACTGAAACATATTAAATTTTTAAGGGACTAAAATTAACAATTTGAATTGTTTTTAGAAAAAAAACATGTTTTACCTAATTTTTTTATTAGGTAGGATAATATATTTTTTTAAGAAAAAAGAACATTAAACCCTGCTAAACTTTACTCCTTTTTTGTAAGTAGATATTTTAGTTTTTTATTTTGTCTGATCTTTTTAAACTTTACTTCTATCTTTTGCAAATAGACAACATGTCTTTTAAATTTATTATGATTTATATTTAAACTTTAACTTTTTTCAAATCAATAGACACCTTAAATTTTAATTTATTAATTAATTTGAAAACTTTTCCTTGTTACATAAATAGTTTTTTAAGTTTTTTTTTTTTCATAAATAGAAAGTAAAGGCTATAAAGAGTACATAACAGCAATGAAGAGTTTAACAATATGCATAAACTATTATGAATGTCCAATGGTGAATCTGACTTCTCTTAACTATTTTTTTTAGTTTGATTGGTATATACAGTTAGTATAAAAATTTTTACAATTGTTAATTATGATCTTTCAATAATTAACTTTACTAGTTACTACTTTAAAAGTCTTATAAATGAAAAGTCATGATTGGATGTCAGTGTAAAAATATTTTACAATGATAATGTATACCAATTAAACTTTTTTTTTATATATATAAGAAAAAAGCAAATTTAGATGGATATGAAGGGAAGTATATAGAATTGGAAGTTACCAGCAGCATTTGAGATCTGAGTGGTCTGACCCATGAGCTTCAAGATGGGAGGTGACCAAATATAAAGAGGTAACAAAAGAATGGCAGTAGTGATCAAGATGACCCATGATCTTTGCATGTAAACCCCTAACATCCTTATCTGTCCCGCACCATATGCTTGCCCACACAGTGTCTCCAAGGCACTCCCCATTCCCAGCTATTCCATCAATTTCACATCTTAATTAATCAATTCTGATATAAGAGTTTTATAAAATTGAATTACAATATTTCATTTATATAATAACTCTTAATATAAAGTCAACAAATTGAGAATATATAAAAGGTTGTGATTTAAAGCCTAGTTTTTCTGGTCACTTAAACTCTTAATGGTTATTATTTTCAGCTCTTTAACCAAAACATGGCATAGACATAACATAATGCATGAAGTTTAACATGAATATACGAGGGATAGCAACAGGATAAGGATTTGACGGCTGTGTTGTGGTAAGGAACATTGTACCATGACTCCAAAGGCGAAGCCAGCAATAACAGAGTTTTCAACTGAAACAGCGGCAAGGTCGAGGTCATCAACTAGGCCAGCAAATGCTTGAGTGAGTGCACCAAGAGAGTATTGAAATACAGTGGTGAGGATAGTAGGGCCTGCTAGTTTCCATAGCTTCTTTGACTCAATCCCGAATCTCTTGACATAAGAAGATAGCTGCTTCTCATCCTCATTGTTTTCCAGCAGTGGAGACTCCATTGGCACTAAATCAGACACCAACTTCTGTTCTGTCTTTCAATATCAGACAATCATTGCTTTAGCTTATTATATATATATACAGTAGTACAAATGAGAAATTGTGAATGGTAAGTGAGTAAGAGATGCAGGTTGGAATGGTAGCTGATGGATGGATTATAATTTATTTTTTTTTTTTCCCCACACCATTAGCCTCACACAAGATATGAGTTAAATGGAAGCCATCAGTAACCAATTAACCATCAAGAAAATCTCATTCACAAACTTAAAAATAATAACATTTAAAAATATCTAAACTTCCTGTTATTATTTTAAATATTCATTATTATTTTAGTTTTTGACAATATGATAATATTGTTTTCTTAAATCATTCAACCTTTTTTTAATTTTTCATTTACTTTTTATCTTATCTTTTCCACTTCAATTCAATAATAAACTATCATCAGCATTCATTATGACTTGACATGCATGTCCCAAAACTAGTTAATATGGAAAGTGGAAACCATCTTCCAAACGGGGGTTGTCACGCGATAAATAAGTGGTACTGGTGGCTCCGCACTATTTCCATGAGTTTGTTGCATTGAATGCAATTTATAATAATAAGGGTAAAATATATTTTACTTATTATAAAATTTAGAAAATATTAATTTCATTTTTAAAAATATTTTTATTAATTTATTTTTTTTATATATTTAATTTTGTAAGCTCTCAATTATAACTCCATTAAACATGATATGACAATGTAGCTATACAACGTCTCAAAAATCTCAAACTACTCATTGTAATGAAGTTGAATAAACTGAAACCACTTTCCCTTTGTGAAAGTTAATAGAACAATGTATAATCATGTTCAAGTTACATTTTAACAAAATTATAAACAAAGAATAAAATAATAGGTTTATATTTTATACGAACAAAATTAATATAAAAATTTTTTGGGGACAAAATATTTTGTAAATTTTATAAGACCTATTTATTCTAATAAAAAATATAATTAAATATGAAATTGGTCTATATAAATAAAAAAAGTAAATTATACATAAGATTTGTCTTTATTAGGCTTACTTACTTGTCATTCATTTTTTTCATTACTTTTATTTTTTCTAAGATATTGATATAATATTATTTTTTTAAGAGGGTTAAGTAATAAAAGTAAAACCCAGCCCAGTGCAATAAAAAAAAGAAGAAGATCTTTGTAAGGTTTCAAAATAAAGGAGGCTGAGGGGTATTACATGTAATAAAAACAAATCTCAAGAGAAATGTATAATTTATTAAAAATTTTGTCCATGCAAACTAATTGTTTTTAATTTCAATTCTATTTTTTAATATTTATCGTTTATGATTGTTAATTTTTTAATATTTTTTATATTTAACGGCTAAAAATTGTCAAAAATTAATTTTTCTTACCGCTAAAACTCGATAAATATTTCTACCCAGCGACTAAATCCAAATATTTCTACCTAGCTGCTAAATCTCAACGCAATAATGTGTTTAGAAGTTATTTTTCGTGCAATTTGGTCGAAAAAAAACTATGTGTCATTAGGCACATTAACTTTTATTTTTAAGATTGAAATATTTTCGATTATATTGAATTTGATCCTTATGTTCATAAAAATCCAATTTAGTTTTTAAAATTTTTAAAATGAGTTAAAATATTATTTTAAAATAATAATTATTTTCAATTTTGGAACATAATTTAAATTTTTCTTAATTCAATACATAAAATTTATCCAATTAAATTTATTTACATAAAAATTATAGATTTCGTTTGAATAAAAAAAAATGTTATAAACATGATAGCTGATTATGTAGAAAAATAGTTTTATAAATGTTACCCTTTGTGTGCTCCACCGCCCAACCTAGACTTGAGCCTCTTCATGATCTACAACATTCAAGCGTGAAATCTACAAAAAAATGTCTTAGTTTGAGGTGATTTAGTTTTTATAATTTTTCGAACCGCATCATTCGATTCGGTTTGTGGTTTGAGATGTTAAAATCGCACCAAACTAAACCGTTCATTCTTAGTTATTTTAGCAAATTTCTAAAAAGACATATACAATTACTCATTATTTTCTAAGTTTATAAGGTTTTAACTTAATCTTTAATTAAAATTTTTAATTAATATGAATTAGTTGATGAATAAATATTTTAGCAAAACTATTTGATAAATTTCATTTGATACAATTTGACAACCACTAGAATATAATGTTTAAATGAATTGATTATTTATACTTTAATTTTAATAATTGCTACCTTTATATATTTAGTTGAGAGTGACTAAATTTTTATACAATTTTGGAAATAAATTTTCTATGTATTTTTTAATATTTAATAATACAAATTTTAAATCGTAAAACCAAATCAAATCAAACAAAACTAAATTACAAAATATTAGTTTGGTTTGGATTTTATAATTAATCTAAACTGAATAAAATCATAATGTCCTTATTTTTATAATTTGGTTTGGATTAGTTTTAGACTTAAAACCGCACCGCAAACACCCCACTTTCATTGGCCGACCTAAGCCTAAGTCTCTTCATGCTCTACAATATTTGAGGTTTCAAGGTTATGTTACCCTCTGTGCCCTCCTTTCATACAATCAGTCATGGACTAGTCCCACACATTTAGTCAAGTCACAGTACCTTAGGCACCTATGTCGCCAACCATACCAACCACTCCTCTCCCCATTACCTAGAATAATATCCCAACTAATCCTCTTCTTAAACCCCCGGATCATGTGCCTCGACTATTATCCCCAACCTAGGGGATCAACACATCCGCACACCACGAGACAACCATCGTAATATCGTGAGAGCGTATACATAACCACTCTAATATCCTAGGAATCACACATACAACCTCCCATCCAAGTACCAACCGCCCTAACATCTTGGGATCGCATAAGAGAAATTAAGTTACAAATCACTCTCATCCTTGACCTATAAAGTATAAATAACACAGGAGATGCAAAAGAGGACAAAACACTTCAATGCTCCTAGCTGGGATTTCCTCAAGATTGGAGTCATCTTAGCTACTAGAACAATAACCAACTAAAAAATAATATGATAATAGGTTTTTTTTCTCATTAAATTCACTTTTCATCCAATTTTTCCCATAATTTTTTACCCTTTTTATTCATACACATATGTGGAGTTCTACATTACATCTCAAATTAGTCAAAAAAGGGTTCAAAAATCATATTTTAAAATAAAAATAATCATTATGTCAAAAGAAACACTTTTACTCATTTTAAAAACATAAAAGATTAAAGTATCAAACTGAATATAATAAAAAACATCAAAGACTAAATGTATATTTTAGTCTTTATAACAGTTAGTTAATATTTAAATATTGTTATAAACTTCTATTGAAGAAATCTTTAATTAGTTAATATTGATATTTAAATTTTAATCAGTTGATATTTAAATAGTTATAGAGTAGTATTTTTTTATATAATATAAGAGTTCGGCAAGATTCCTGACGATCAGAATCTGGCAAACTCGTTGCCACAAATTTGTGGGTCATCATCGCTAGCCAATGGTATGGATTCACAACAATAAAAAGGAGAGAAGGTCATATATACATTTAAGAAGTCAATAAAAACATTAAGTGCATGGTTGGAATCGGATCACGTTTTCACATCAAAGTGAATTTTACTAGTTTTAGCTTGAGTTTTTCACATGACCAACCTGGCTTTTTGGGTCTAAAAAGTGTTTCCAAACAAACTCTAAGAAGGTTCCAGGTAAATAATTTCAGCTCGTACTGAGGCTCTCCTAAAACGCAATAGTTCTTTCATCAATTCTGGTCCCACGTTTGGGTTTGGAACAGGCGTCACAGTCATCCTTTCTAGCACAGTTGAGTATAGAAGTAGAAAATTGATAAAATCTAACTCGGGTTTAATACCAGAAATCCCATCTATCTTCACATATCGCAGTTGCATGACTGGACAAGTAAAATAGACATCTTCCCAACAATAGGTGTGCGTTAACAGAACAGTTTGCTCCTCAGGTCGAGCCTACAAAAAATCACAATTCACAATTGAACCTAACTTAGAAACTCCCACGACTAGATCCAGAACTTAAAGAAATCAAACAAATGCACAAAATTAAACTAATTTGAAAATTCTAGAAAAAAAAACAAACAAAATCAGTATTCCTGATGGCAAAACAGTAAGCAAAGAGTAAAGACAAGTCACACTAAACTTATGAGTACTCACCAATATTTCTAATTCTTGTAGATTAGGTGAGCTTCTCAAGAGGCACAGAGCAGCTGAAATTTCCTTCAAATCTTTGAAGTTTATGCGTAAGGAAAGATAACTTAGATCAATGCATGGTCTTTGAAGTTTTATTGGCACAACCCCCACTGCCAAATACTGGAGCAGAACCAAGAAACAGAAGAACGGCTCAAATCAGTATATACATATAATGTACTTAATACTTGCATAGGAATAAAGGCATGCACATGAGTACGGCTTGTAGGGAAAAACCAATTTTAGGACATTCCTACAGTCTAATTCAACATTCAAATGATCAATAAACTGGCATAGTCACTGAAGTAGAAGAATTGCTTTGGCAAAGTGATGCGAGGAGCATTGTACCTTTAAAAAATAGCTTTGAACCTCTAGCCTTTGCACATGTGGCAGATGAACAAAAAATCTAAGCAAATTGCTAGAACATCCGTGCAATCTACTTTGATTGATTTCAAAATTCAAGTACAAACCAATGGATACCACAGCTAATTGGAAAGTGTTCTCAAAGCTAATATCCTCAAATTTACCTCCAATGTCAAAAAACAGGAGATTCGGAGCATCAATATTAAGATGTGTGAAACCATCAAAGTTCATCAACGTCAACCGTTCAAGCAGAGGGCAGCTGGATATCAAGTTTTCAAAAACATCCTGAGCCAAGGTAACATGTTGCAGATCAAGACTCTTCAAGTTCTTGAAGCCTTGAAATGTTGATGGAGGTTTAAGCCAACAATTAAATAGCTCTAAATGAGTCAAACTTTGACAAGAAAATAAGCATGAGTGTATCTTATAGCGTTGCCCTTTCCAGATTTCTAGCACAAACTCTTTAATGGACTTTCTGCATAGATGAAGCGTCCAACGATCAATATCAGTCACACCAATAAGATCACGATGGGTGAGCCTGAACTTGTTGATTGGCCCAGAATGAAGTAGGAGTACATGATCTACAATTCTTAAAAGCTTGTTCTTGATAATCATAATGTCCTGAGAAGCCACAGAGACGCATTCACTATCAAACACAAGATTTGGTAGTGTAGCCCATTTGTACCTCCATTTGCTAGATAAAACACTTGTTCTCACTGCTTCCCTAATTGACAAATGTGACAGAATTTGATCTATTACATGACCCGGTAAGAAACTGATTCTGTCTGGCTCCACATCAGTTAGGCAAGGAGACTGGGGTTGCTCTCTCCGCTACATTCAAATTCAAAAACAGGACACATGAATCAGAAAACAAACTAGGTTACCACATATGTATAAATTCAGGTCCATCAACAACTTACAAAAAAAGCTAAAATTCGGCATCACTTATATGCTGGTGTAACTACATTAAAAAAAAGAAGCATTACAATTGCTTACTAGTTTTCAATTTTGTTCCAGTCACAGAGCATATTCATCAAAGACTAGGAATCCTAAAGCCGATAAGAAATCTCTCTAAGCTCTCCTACGCATGACATGGCATGACCAAAGCAGGTCATGCCTATTTATTGTCGCTTCTAGAAACTACAATATTGGGCACTAGCCCTATCCCTCCGTCCTCAATCAGATGATTCACACCCTCTAAAGCACCGAGCTTGAAAGGCTTGCTTACCCGGTCAGCCAGTCCATAATCCTTCCTTAACTGCCAATAATCAATTTTTTGCTATACGCTAACGTAACTAACAAACTATCAACAAACATTTGCCAATCCAAAAAAAAAAAATGCTAATGTAACTACATTTCACAAAAAACAGCATGATAAATATCAACATTTTTTAATTCAAATTACAAAACGACCTAATTACAAGCAGGAAGCCTATTTTCTTAAAGAATGTCTAAGCAAATAAAGAAAGCCAAAATGTTTGATAGAGATTCAATGCCAAAAGTAACCAACTCCACTTAATTACACGCAACAAAATTCAAAATTCAAAATTCAGAAGACTGAGAATTTACCATGTCCAGCTATCAAGTAATTCCAGCCAAGGCACGCAATCTCCGAAAGTGATTGCTACAGCAAAAAAGAAAAGTTCAAGTTAATAATCAGAGTTCAAATAACCCAATTGCGAAAACGGGGGTTGGGAAATGTAGCAGAATTGGAACGAACGAGAAGTGTTCAGAGTGAAATCAAAGACAAAATGGTGAAGCAAGAAAAAAGACGCAACAAGATTCCCAACAACCTCGTCACGCAAAAAACAAGGGTTAGATCCGGTGGTGCTGTCTTCGAGTGAATTCAATTTTTAGAATATGGATAAAAGAATATGCTGCAACAGGATTCAAACATTTTGAGACCTAGTTGGAGTTGGAGAGGAAGAGCTCGCTTTACACAGTCCAACTATAAACCCATCTGAATCCTGGCCCATCTTTACCTTTTATTAGGCTTTTTTTTTTTATTGCAACCCCTTGTTTTGCACCTCTCAAATTTTTAAAATTCTAAAGTTTTCTAATGATACTACTTATTTTACTCATGTATTATTTACAAGATATGTCACTCATAATTTTTTTGCAAATAATATGTTTAAATATATTAAACATGAAAAAGTCCAAAAATATAAATTTCATTTACATCCAAATTGTTATTAAAAACAAATTTTTATAGTTGGTCATCAACTATACATATGTATGATAAAAAGTATGCAATTTGGATTCTATAATTCAACAACTGCAATTTTCTCTCTTTCTCGTCTATGGGACATATAAATTACACTATTATTTGCTTCATTACCAATGTACAATCATCAAAGCCATACACATATACAAATAAGCAAGAATAAACTCATAAAAACAATGAATCAAATAATGGTAAATATAGTATAAGTAAAACATTGACATCAATCCATAAGAATTGTGAATCAAGTCAAACACACTTAAATACTCTTTGAACATAATATGTTAATATGACATGGTGTTTTCCAAAAAACACATTGAGTTCTAACATAAATAACCTATTTAACTTTTTTAATTGCTCATAAACATTTATCTAATCCTTCAGGCAAACAAATGCAGTCTAAGTCACACTAATTTGATACCGAATTGGTGTTTGACATCTACATGATATATCTAACACCTAGCTACTATATTAGCCCATCCATCAAGTACTCTCGTTGCTTTGGTACCAGGATCACAAAGACCTTTATGGTATCCAGGGGTGGAGGGAGGGGGGGACTGGCAAGGGCCATAGTCCCCCTAAATCTATAAATTCGTTTAAGATTTTATAAAAAATTATATAATTTTTTTAATATTTAAAATAAAATAAATTATATATAAAAATTAATAGTTAACATTTAAAATAAGTAAAATAAAAACAAGATAATTAACATAATTGATAAAAAGAGATAACAAATTATAGATATTAAAGAAGTGTATATAATATTGAGATGAATATATATCACTACTACAAATTCAGCTATTAACTGCGAATTTTCCTATGAATATTTCTTGAAAAACTGCAAGAAATAGGTTTCTTGCAGATTTACCTGTGAAAATAAATCTCAACTAAAACTTTTGTGCATAATTTTTTCCTGAGGAAATTTAAAAACGCAGCAAATTTTCTGCAATTTTTTTTACCAAAATAATTGCATGAAATGTACCTATGATTTTTATAAAAAACTCGTTAAAAAAAATTAAAGTTACCTGCGGATTTTTGGTTGCAGGAAAATCCGCAAGAAATTCCTGCAATTTTTCGAGAATCGCAAGTAACTTACCTGTCGTTCACCAAATCTGTTGGTAAATTACTTGTTGTTTTGAAAAACCGTAGGAATTTCCTGCAACTTTTTTCTACAGGAAAAAATTAATTTTTTAAGATGAATAAAATTAATATATAATAATTATTTACAAATTAATGTATTATTTCTTTATTTATGTGATTTCTATTGTTTACAATAATCGATTTTTTTAAACTTTAGTTTTTTTTATAATTTGATAATTTTTTGTTACATAATTATACCAAAAATAATTTAAATTTAATTATTTAATAATATTATAAATTAAAATAATTTTGTTTACAATAAAAAATTCAATATCTTTTCCACAGAAAATCCTATTCAACAATTTTCTTTTTTTGAAAATGAATCCTATTTAATTTAATTTGTATATTTTACTATAGTTATTTAATGACTTCCTTTTTAAAATATACTGAAAATAATTTAATTATAATTATTAAGTAATATCATAAAATAAATTTTTTAATTTATGATAAAAAGTATAAATATTTTTAATAGCTTAATATAATTATTTTATAATTTAATTTGTATACAAATAATTTATATTATCATCAAATAAAAATTTTCTTTAATTAACTTGATTTATAAGCATAAATAAATACAAATATAATTAAAAAACAATTATATATCTATTAATAATAATGCAAATTTCTATTTTAACAAACACAAATAAGTACTTCCTTCCTTTTCTTAAACTTCTCTTTTTAATTTTTATCTCTATTATATTTTAATATTTTCAATTTTATATTTTTCATATTTATACTTATAAGACAACAAAATTATAATTTTATTAACTAAATATATATATATATATATATATATATATATTATTACTACTACTGTGTACTAAATTAAAAAAGATTGTTTAATGATATAATTTTATTTTTAGTTAATTATTATTACATACTAAATTATTATTGTTTAATAATGTAATATAATTATAATATTATTATTTTAATAGAAAAACTGGCATACGCAGTCTGAATAACATAGTTTACAAATATACATGTAACACTTAAAAATTTAATAAAAAAAATGACATACACAATCCAAAAATATATGATACAATTCTGATAGTATGTTGAATGTTCCAATTGAATTAATTGAATCAAAGAAAATCCATTACATGTTCCAACTTGGTGAATTAATGGATTCAAAATAATATACTTCATAACTTATATAATAATATCATTACATGTCCCTTACATACACCCATCATTAGATGCTGAACTCAGTAAATTAATGGATTAAAAAAATGGGAGTGAGAGGAAATGACCACACAGAAAATAAAAAAGGTAATTACTTAGAAATTATTCATGACAGAAAATTAATCAAAAAAGAAAAAGTGATGAAAAAAAATATTGTGGATATCAAAACTCTAGCCTAATAACATTAGTCAAATTAAAAAGCATAAAAAAAATTATGTACCACATATTCACATTGTGGAGGAGAACTTATAATAATTAACTACTTACATTAATTCATGGTATTTAAGGGTCCATATTTTCAAAGTGAAAATTAATATTATTACGAAAAAAAAAAAAACTTCCTTTCCTCCTCTATCAAGCCAAAGAAAATAATGGAAACAAATAGAAAAAAAGGGTAGAGTGGGGTGGGGGAACAGAAAAGAAACTTCATCTCTAGGTTGCAAGGACAAACAAACAAAATAGCCTAGACTTAATAATTTAGAATAATAGTGCATACATAATTATACCTTTTCCGTTTTCAGCCATAAGTATACCATTAACTAAGTAAGGATGCAATGGAATTGGATAAACAGACAATAGGAGAGGAAACATAACATTACAAGCAAATACATAAATTACATATTTCAAGCTTAATGCTCAACTATCTAATATCATGGTTTTATCGTTCTAGGAAATGAATACTACATTTTATTTTGAATTTGTAATTATTAGCAAAACCTATCTGAAAAATAAAAATAAAGAACAAACTAAACACCATCTCTATTTTTATATCACTAATATACTCCTATAATATAAATGAATATAAATATAAATTAGAATACACAAGTAGGAGATGAACTTCTCTCTGCTGACTTTCAATAAAACATTATCAATATTTCCCTTCTTTTCTCATTTAAAATTGCATTTCAAATACTATCTTGCAACCAACAAAAAATTTCACTCTCAACTGTTTCAAACAATCCTTACAATGTTTTCCCTCTATTTTTATAAGTATGCTTAATTTTTAACTTCCTATGCCTTTTAACTTGTTTTTATCTCAATGTATAATTACAATATTTTTTAAAAAAGTGAAAAATTAAACATATCATAGTTTAAAATGCTAATTATATATTTAATGAAATACATCTATAATATTTAAAGGTATACCCTTTAAACTAAATTATTATAATACAATAAGAAAGATACCAATACCAAGATGTATATGCAATGTACCAAATCTACCAAACAACAATACAACAAAGATGTATCCATATATTCAGATTTACATAGTAAAGTATAAATCATATACCTCCTCACACTTATTCTTCAAAAACTTCATTTATGAAAAGAGTACTTGAGCTAGTCTCCGGTGACTCATAAACATATCTTAAGAACAAATTTTTTATGTCCGGAGGCTCTGAAATAGAAAAAACGAAAATAGTTGAAATAGTTTAGAGAAGTTCTCTTGACAACTAAATCATAACTACAATTTGTAAAAAATTATAAAAGTATGGCAAAATATAAACCAGAAAAAGGTGTGCATGAGCTAAAAGGCTTCAGATCTTCTAAGTAAAAAAAAATTAGATATAAAATTTATATAACCATAAACACCAATAAAGTGAATTCCTTTATACTCTTAATTCAAAAATAAAAATTTAGTAGAGGTTTCACCTTGTGTCAAACGCTGATGTTCATTGTGGTGATCCTCTTCAACAACGGCTTCCTAAGCAACATTTTCATCTCCAACCCTGATAAAATAAATAATAGTTATATAAATTTCCAAGATATTGTAAGATAATAAATATCAAGAAAAAATAGAGGTCAAAAGTACTTATACAATAACTAACACAAAAAGATGCTATATTTATATTAACCAACTACAAAATCTTACATTTTGCAATTAATGAACAAGATATCAAATATCATCATCTTTATTACTATCATTGGCCTCATGACTTTCATTCATATGTTGGGGTGATGGGAGTGAATGAGAAGAAGAAGCAAAAAACCTCAAATGTCACATTAGATATGCTACTTGATCTTTAGTCTCAGTCAACCCTTTTCTCATTTGGAGTTTGTCCTCTTCTTGTCTCTGTAATTCTTGTTTCATGTCAAAATTTTGTTGTTCTTGTCTTTGTAGTGATTCATTTAATGCTTGAATTTGATTCCTTAAAGCATTAATTTCTTCAAAATTTGATTTTTGACTTGAAGAAGTAGCAATCATTTTGCTTACAGATCCAAGAACAATTATTTTTCCCTTTTTTTCCAACTAAATCAACCCATATATCCTAATCAGATAGGATTTTATCTAGGACCGTTGGCCATCTGTTGCTTCTTCCCTGGAAAATTGAGATATTAACTCATTTTTTCTTTCTTCAAATTTATCCTACAAAAAACCAGTTAACTATTTAGATTTCTTTTTTATTAAAAAATCAAAATCTACAATTAAAAGCTTATAAAAGAAAATTTTGCACAAGGTCAATGCAATTGAGATTAATAATACTATTTTTTCCAGTGTATGCAATGAGTAATTGATCCACCAATATAAGGAGATACAAGTAGAGGTGGAGGTAGTTGAAAAGGAGGTAGTCAAATGGGAGGAAGGGCGAAGGGGCGGAGGTCGAGAATGTAATTCGTATTAACATTTTAAGAATAAATTAAATAGATAAGAATTAAAATTTAAAGAAATATGACTTAATTATTCTATTGATTTCATACACAATTCTAATGATTCAAAATTGTCTTGTAAAGAAAATAAAAATACATTACTATAACAACATCGTTCAAAATAAATGAAATCAGAAAAACATGTGTTTTTAATCTTCATCATCAATAAATTTTTTGTCTTCCTCTTCCCTGTCCCCTTCCTCCTCATCATCACATTTATCGTCGTCATCATCATCCACTTCTATGAAATCTTTTTCCTCTTTCATGAAATTTTCCTCTTCCTTTTCATTACCAATGAAATCATACATTTGCATTAAATACAAGTCAATTTCTTCCTCATTAGTCTCATCATCTTATATATTATTGATTGGGTCATCTCAATTGTATCATTAACTTGTGATTCAGACTCTTGATAGGCAACTTCAAGATTATTTCTATCATTAACCCCTTTCCTAGGTTTTGTCTTGGTAACTACCAACCAATCAACCTTATCCTTTTATTGCCCACGGTAAGAAGAATAGTAAACTTGGGTCGCAACTTTAGGAAAGATGAAAGGGTCAAATTTTCAATATTATCTCCCTTTTCTTACTTCTATAATCTTATATAGTTTGTGTTCTCATCCCATATTTTGACAGATCAAACCAATACAATAAAATAAGATTAACTTTTTTGACAATTGACTTGGTCATTCTAATTCTAGAATTTTTGTAAGAACACTGTAAAAGTCATTTGAGGCTTCATCATGTCCAATTCAAGCAACACATACCCCACTATTATATGTAGTTTTTCCTTCACCCTAAGATATTGTGTGAAATTTGTATCCATTAACAAAATAAATAGGGAAAGACTTTGCTAGTCTTGAAAGTTTCCTTGCCTAGTTACATAAGTTTGGATTTTGTACCATGTAATGGGGATTTTGTTCTACCGATATGCATAACAAAAATTCTAAATGAATAACATAATGAAATGATAGTATTCAATTTATTGATTTAAAGCAATGCTTACATATTCTTTAAACCATCGTTGAAAATTAGCTTCTATTTGTTCATCAATGATACTATCATCAAGATGATACATAAATTTAAGTTTTGTACGTATATACTACACAAGAGGGTTTATTTCAATTAGATATAATTATTGTTGGATTAATTAAAATTGACATATTTGATATCTAATACTTACTTGACAAACGGTTTAACCTCATTACAGTTAACATGCAAATGGGGCAATCAATAATTCTTTATCATCAGGCCACCTCATGCAATATTTGCCGGCTGCTTTTCTAGAAGGTTTAAAGATGGACAAGGTTCTTTGTATGTGATCTTCAAGAATTCCCTGGGTTGCACCAGTAGAAAGCCCACAATAATGAGAGCTAAAGTATGATGTCTCTTGAAGCAAATATGCTTCATATATTGACCCTTCCACATTTTTCTTGTTCTTCACAATTTCTTTTATATAATGATATTTTTTTATAAAATTATATAAAAGATTGATCGATACCTTTCAAATTGGTACATCTAATGGTACTGAACTGACCCACCTAACCTAGTTTCACAAGGCAAATGAATTGGTAGATGTTTCATACAGTCAAAGATTGACAGTGGAAATATACACTCATCTTAAACAAAATTATAGGAATGTTTTGTTCCATTTGCAATAAGTGATCTTGTAGTAACATTGTTGAACAAAAATCTCTGAAGACCTGACTTAGCTTGGTTATGGGCTTCCATATTGGTTTAGGAAGAACACTCAAGGCTATTGGGAGTAAACATTCCATGAAGATATGACAATCATGACTTTTCATCCTAGACAATTTTTTGGATTGATCATCTACACATTTGGCAATATTAGATGCGTAACTATATGACATTTTCAACCTCTTCACTCATTCACACACATCACTCTTTTGTTTATTTGATAGACAAAACTTAGCTTTAGGCATTACACATTTTCCATTATCATTTGTTTTCAACCACAATTCCTTTCGACAACAATGTATTGCTAAGTCTATTCGAGCATTTTCATCGTCTTTCGTTTTATCCATGTTGTCCATAATTGTATGAAACACATTATCAAAGACATTTTTTTCTATATGCATCACATCCAAATTGTGTCTTAATATATTATGTTTCCAATATGCGAAATTCCAAAATATACTTTTCTTAAACCAATTATGGAAACATCCATGCCTTGAAACTTTGCATTTCCACACATAAGTTGATTTAGGTACATTGGAAATCATTTCCCACACTTGTTCACCATTTAATCTAGAAGGAGACTCATCTTTCTCCATTCTATTTTGGTAAAAAGAATCCTTATTTCTCTTGAAAGCATGATTAAGAGGTAAAAGTTGATGATGACAATTAAACCAAGTAATTTTGTTCCATTTTTTAAGTCTAAAAACTTTTGATTTTCCATGCATATAGGACATGCAAATTTTCCTGCAATACGTAGGAAAATCATTTATTGTCCACATCAATACAACTCTCAATACAATTTTTTGTTTTTTGAGGCATCATGTTATTACACCACCATTCTACAATTCTTGCAATTCATCTATCAATGACTGCACATACACATCAATTTTATCTTTTGGATTGCGTAGATCTGGAACAATCATGGTTAAGAACATGTAAAGAGTCATCATAAATAATTCTCGAGACAGGTTATATGATGTGACAATTATTGGCCAACAAGAGTATAGTTGTCTTGATTGGCTAAACACAGAAAATCCATTAGCACACACATCAAGTCTTACATTTCGAGGTTCTATGGAAAATTCAGGAAATTGTTGGTCAAAGTGTTTCCAAGCTTTTCCACCTGAAGGATGACATAATATTCCTTCTTCATTGTGATTTTCATAATGTCACATTATATTTTTTGTCGATGTCTCAAAAGCATATAACCTTTGTAACCTAGGGATGAGTAACAAGTAATGCAATCTTTTGTGTGGAACGTCTTAGGATTTTTATTGCATTCATTGCACGCTTTATATCAAGGTTTTCCACAAAATTTGCAATCTTTCAAATTAATGTCTTCTTTATAATATAACATGCACCTATTAATGCATCAATCTATTTTTATCCTCGATAAACCAAACCCTGCTATAAGTTTTTTTGTTTCCCTAAAATGAGAAGGAATAACATTTTGAGGATGATTTGACTCTTCCATAAACTTCATCATTAAACAAGTTTGTGACACGTTATGTTTAGATTTTAAACTTAACATTGCAATGGCAGCAGACAAATCTAATGTATTTTGACATCTTGGCCACAATGGTTGTTGAGCTGAATTCAACATTTCATAAAATTTTATAGCTTCATTCTGTACAAAATGTTGGTCATGATTAAGACCAACAACATCAAATACCATGTCTTAATGTTTATTAATATCTTCATAGTTCCATTGTCGGCTATTAGAAGGCATTGAGTGTGCAACAATATCAATAGTACTAGGAATTCTTTCTTCATGAGATGTCCAATACCAATACCTAAAGGTAAATCCTTTTTGAAGAATATGAACATTTACTTCATCTGGGATTAAAAAAACCTCATTTTTACATTGCTCAAACAAACACCTTATTTTTTCCCAGTAAAAAAAATTGGTTATTGATAAGCAAAATCCAAAAACTCTCTAAGGCCATTTAAAAACTTAGTTGTATATCCACTTCAGTCAGGAAGAAGTCTATTATACATCCATACACGATGTGAAAATGCTTCCATGTTTAGTTTAACTCCACAAGTCCTAA
The DNA here is from genome assembly GCA_037954015.1 of Psophocarpus tetragonolobus. Classification (NCBI taxonomy): domain Eukaryota; kingdom Viridiplantae; phylum Streptophyta; class Magnoliopsida; order Fabales; family Fabaceae; genus Psophocarpus; species Psophocarpus tetragonolobus. The sequence continues at coordinate 2,248,959 of CM075695.1, read as the reverse complement.
GAAACAAAAGCGTAAATGTAATTACATTCTCTATACCAAGAGAAAGGTTAACACATGAAAAGTTAATAACATAAGGCTTGTAAATATAATTACTTTCTTTAGATCAAGAGAAATGTACTAAACATGGAAAATTAATATGACTAATGACATATAATAGGGCATAAATGTCTAATAATGGTAATAAACATTTAAACTTGATTTTTATCGTTTGGGTTTGTTTGAAATTATGATTGTTATCACTTTTATATCAGTATACTCTAGGAAAGTAGAAGTGGCAAAAGGATAATTAGCTTGTGAAATTGCCAATAAATGTTATTTTAATATGTTGTAGTGTAGACCTTGCAATAACATAATTTCTTTTATCGCAATAGAAATGTTTTTCACTATCTATCAATCTATTCCTGATGAGGATCTTTGTTGTTAGAAAGGTTATGAAAACAGAGCTCAGAAGGGAGAGCGCTAGAAATATTATAAAAACAGAGCTTAGAAGGAAAAGCGAGAAGAGAGGAATATTATTGACTAGAAGAGATTTTAAAAGGCATTCGATGGTTCTATTATTGTTATTATATCTAAGGTGCTTAGTAATTGTAGGAGTTGATGTGTTTTTGTGGTGACAAAATATTGTAGTTATCGCTCAATAGACAATAATAAAATTTGAATAGATTTATCATGACAGTTTGACATTCAATTAAATAAGGATAAATATAATTAACCGGAACTATGAAAAATATGAATTTCAATTTTGGAGCTTTAATGTCAAGTCTTCCATACAAGAAAATGTTCCAACACAAAACATTGAACTAGAACTTCTTAGTTATAGATGGCTTGGTGACATAATAATATTCATAATCCAACTCTTTTCTATTATGCAGCTAAAACCATTTTCGTTCTCCAAATAATCCCTTTCCTATAATGATTAAAGATGACAAATTCAAGGGCAATTCAAGTATTTGATTAAGGGTATGTAGCCACTTATGTATATGAACCATGGGAATAAGAATTAGGGGTTAATGGGTTTAGGAAAAACTCAAGCAAGAAACAATAACAAATTTGATTGGGATGGATTTTGAAGACATTCTGCTACTTGCCAAGAAAATTAGGTATAGGGAATGGAGAAAATTAAAAAGAAAAAAGAATTATAACTAATAACAAGAAGAAAGCCTTTTCGCACCTAATATTTGTGTCAGCCTGCTCAGTAATTAGCAATTTTCTGAAGTCTCACAATCTGATCAATGAACTGAAAGTAAGCATTGACTTTATAGGTAAACATCCTATAGGATTTAAAACTTGATAGATAGGTTTTGATACTATGTCTTAAACTAAACTAACTACCCCAAAAGCTGATAAATAAAATAAAAGTAAATAAAGGATTACAAGATGACTACTGCGATTCAACTTTCCACAATTGCAGATATTGTAACATTAATAATTTAGTCTCACTCCTTAGCTAATGACACTAAAATTTAGATTCAACTTATTACAAGACAACACTCTTTCACTCGCAATTGACTCACTCATTCTCGTGTTGCATGCTCTTCATCTCCCGCTTCAGGCTCCAATTCCAAAGCCCCTCTTCCTTTTTTCCATGCAAAATTCCATGTGTAATACTCATTGTTCTGTTGGGTCTCTGAAAATTAACTCAAGTTTGCGAATTTGGTTATTAGGCTATGGCGGTGAAATTGACCCTTTACTCTTACCATTTGATTCAATTATGTTAAATTTCACTTAAGGCTTTGCTCTTTTGAACCTATTGCTCTTACCATTAGAAAATAGCAGCACGACAATTACTACAATACTTCTCTAAAGACTTAATGCCTATCATTATTTAAATAACTATTCACATAATTACATTCTACACATATTTACACTCGAGTAAAAAAAATAATTAATGCTTAAAAACACACTAAACAGAGTGAGTAATAAATGATAGATCAAAATTCACTCTAAGATCATTAGTTAACAAATCTTAGTTATTGGAATCAAGAAATAATAATTTGAGACAACTTGTGATTGTAAATACAAAGTTCAACATATTAAAAACTAAAACATAATCATTATGCAACCAAATCAAGGAATAAGTTTCAATAGAACACTTTAGTAAATGATTTGGAAATCCACGATACACTTATGAAAAAACTAGGTGTTAAACATTAGAAACCCAATTTTTAATAGACAAAACAAAACACATGGATGATGCGAGAAAATGCAATTACATCTATAAGAGAAAAAACTAACCTCTAACTGAAATTTTCAGTTCTTAAGAGCATCAATATCTGAATCTACTTTCTTCAATTGCACACAACTCTAAGTATAAAAAACATGCATTTACATGCAAACAAGAGAATTTTTTACATATATTTGCAATAGAAAGATTAAATAGAATTTCCAAACTTGCTTCTCAAAAGTATTCCTAGAACCAAAGGCAACATTTTTCCTTCTTTAACTTGATTTTGAGCTTTATCTGAGACTTTAAAATCTCCAGAAATATCACTTTGGCCAATAATGCCTTGTTTTCTCCTATGCCTTCTGTCACTGCAACCGAAATTAATGATATTTATTTTAGAATAATACATGGATAAGGATTTGAAATAAAATACATTATATTAATCTTATTTAAATGTGTTCAATTCCAGTTTCCAATAGATTGTGTAAGTAATGTATTTGTAGCTAAGCAACTATAACTATTTTGAGGGAGTTCTTTATTGTAGGCCACACTTCGATCAACTATTCAAAAGAACCGGTAGCCTTGACAAAACCTTCAAAGGTAACATCATAAAAAATCTTGTCATTCAAAACCTTACTTAACTCTATAAGTCTATATTTTTCTAATGGATTACGTATCTTTACTTTGTTTTGGCTTATTAGGTACCCCCAAAATGACTAAACCAGAAAAAACTGGTGATGAGGTAACACATCTTAAATCTAGATGTCAGGATAATTGCTAATAATACATTATATTTTTTTAACACAATCACACTAAAACAAGTCTAAAAGAGTATTCTTGACATTGAAAGCATTTATATAACTTTTGAACTATTTTTAATCAAAAACCTAGTACAACCAAACTCTCAAGTATGTTTGGTGGAACAAGAGATAAATGTGTTGGTTGTTAGAAAACAGTGCATCTACTCAAAAGGTAATACATAACTCTTGAATACTTAATATTATAAAATCAAATGAGGATTTATGTTTGATATTTTTATTTCAAGAGCAAATTTAGAGTAAAATCTATCATAAAAAGTCTAATCTAATGGAAAAAGCTCATAACATAAATAAAATCACCTCAAAATCAATTTTAATCATGATCAATTATACAAATCAATTTGATTGTTTCACCGAATAAGAGGAATTCAAGTTAAATAGAAAATAGGTGTCTACGTGAGTTCTAGAGATAGGGATTTGAGACTTTAGAGTGAGAAGCTTGAAATGGTGTGACACAGTTTTTTGATCGAGCCAGGAGCACCTCAGTTTCACGACTTTAATGTTAGAAATGACATTAATCAAACACCTTACAAACCTAAATAAATTCGAAAATTTTGAAACTGAGATTAGCATAGAAGCAAAGCAAAAAAAACACTTCCTAAACACCTTAAAGGCAAACAACAAACCCTAAAAACCCAAAATCGAGCACTCAATAATCGAATTCATAAATTAGAAAAATAATGACGAAAAAAATTGATGAATTGTAGTTAAAATGTAGAAGCTCTAAAATTATTCATGAGAGTGCATAACCTTGAGAGATAGCTTTGAATCAAAACCAACTGTTTCGAGAGAGTGAAACATGATTGGACACTGAGTTTGCCTCAGTGTCGTAAACGTTTCACCGTGAACTATGACAAATAGAAGAATGAGCTAAGTGGTGCATACTGAATGATGCGACTCATAGAAATAAGAGGAATTCAAGTTACATAGAAAACATGAGTTCTAGAGACAGGGATTTGAGACTTCAATTTGTGAGTGAGAGACAGAATGTAGGGTTTCAGAGAACAAGAGACAACTTTATTTAACTTTTAGTTTTCATTTTTAATTTTGAATTTCAAATTTTATATTTAAAATTTATATTTAAATTTTTTAATTTTTAGATTTTGGTTTTAATTTTTAATTTTATATTTTAGTATTTATTTCAATTTATGATTTTTAAAATTAATATAAATTTTAATTAAATTTTATTTTTTAGTTTTATTTTTTCATTTATGGTTTATAATCCATAGGAATTTATTGAAAATTAAATATAAAATCATTAATAAATATATAAATTAATTTATCATTTATAATTTATTATTTTAAATTTTAATTTTAATTTTAATTCTAAATTTTATATTTATATTTTAAACTTTTAATTTAAATTTATATTTTAAATTTTTAATTGTAACTTTTACTTTTAATTTATATCTTTTAATTAGTTTTAATTTTAAATTTAAAGTTTATATTTAAAATTTATAGTTTTTAATTTTTATTTTTAAATTTTTACTTTTTAATTTTTATTATTAAATTTTAATTTTAAATTTTTTGTTTTAATATTTAATATTTAATTTTAGTTTTTAATTTTTATTTTTAATTTTAGTTTTTAATTTTTAAGTTTTAGGTTTTAATTTTTAATTTTCAATTTTATATTCTAGTTTTTAATTTTTATTGAATTTTTAATTTTAGATTTTATTTTAATTTATAATTTTCAAATTTTAATTTAAATACTAATTCTTTATTTTAGTTTCTATCTTTATTTTTATTTTTAATTTTTGGTTTTAGTTTTATTTTTTCATTACAATCTCTAGGAATTATTGAAAATTAAATTTAAAATTATTAATAAATATATAAATTAAATTTATAATTTATTATTTTAAATTTTACTTTTTTTTTAAAATTTTAAATTTAAATTTATATTCTAAATTTTTAATTTAAATTTTATATTTAAAATATAAATGTATAATTTTAACTTTTACTTTTAATTTATATCCTTCAATTAGTTTTAATTTAAAATTTGAAGTTTATATCTAAAATTTATGATTTTTTTATTTTTTATTTTGAAATTTTTACTTTTTAATTTTTTTCTTTAAATTTTTATTATTAAATTTTAATTTTAAATTTAATTTTTTAATTTTTAATGTACAGTTTTTAGTTTTTAATTTTTTACTTAATTTTAGTTTTTATTTTAATTTATAATTTTCAAATTTTAAATTAAATTTTAATTCTTAATTCTTAATTTTAATTCTATTTTTACTTTTAATTTTTTTTTTATTTTTTATTATGTTTTTTTACCAATAAAATTATAAAATGATGTCTGGTATAAATTTTAGCTAAGTTTTATTTTTAAAATTTAAAATTTATAAATTTAGTTTTTTATTTTTAATTTATAATTAATCAATCTTATTTTTTAATTTTTAGTTTTTAGTTTTAATTTTTACTTTCTATTATTAAATTTTAATTTTTAATTTTCAATTTTCATTTTTGAATTTTTACTCATATTGCTAATAAATTATAATTTATATATTCTTAATAAATTATATTTAAAATTATTAAATTTTAAAAATTTATTTTTGCAAAAAAAGTCACATGCTATTCGTGCATATTTGAAAACTATATGTAATTTCTACGAAGACGAGAACAACAGGTACCTCTTTAGGAGAAGCTAACACAAGTAATTGCTGCGAACAAAAAATGTAGATAATTCCTGTCGATTCGAAAATCACGAGTAATTCCTGTGGATTGAGTCCTATGTACGGGTTGCTTACCTATGAAATTACTTATGCATAAAAATTTAGAGGAATTTCTTGGAGATTTTAACATCCTAGGGAATATTTCCTACCACTTATTTTTGTATGAAACGTTGTAAGAATTACCAAAGAATTATTTTCTACAGAAAAAGCGGCAGAAAATAAATATTTTTCTAGTAGTATATAATATAATTATTCAAACAAAATTTTTTTCATATAAAATAATAGTTTTTTTAAAAAAATTATTTTGACACCTCAAATATCTGACCACTAGATTGCTGTTAAGAAAATGGAGGAAGGTTGAACGGAGGTGAGAAGAAGAAAGTACGTCAATGGAGGAAGGGAATCATTAACGGAGGGAGGGAAAGGAAACGGGTGCAGATCCTCGGTTTTTTTCGCCCATTTTCCAGAAGACTATATAGCTAAAGATATGTGGGAGATCTTCGGCAGGTACGTCAAAGTACAGGATGTGGTGATTCCAAACAAGCGGAACAGGACGGGACAAAGGTTCGGGTTTGCTAGGTTTAGGGATGTAGAGGATGTGAAAATGCTGGTGATTAAACTGGACAATATCTTTATTGGAACGGAAAAGTTGTGGGTAAACTTACCAAGGTATGATCAGCGAACAGAGCAGAATCACAGACAGAGGAACATATGGAGGGGGAAACTAGTTCAAAATGCACATCATACAGGGGTTAGGCAAACGGGGCAACACAGGAGGAATAATGGTAACATGAAAAAATCATTAGCATCGGTAGTAAGTGATCATGAGGGTGCTAGGAATACAGATGTGCGACTAGTGGCAGAAAGGAAGGAGGACGCGCAATTGAAGCTGGTGTATACGGCACCAGTGGAAAACGTGATTCGGCTCCAGAAGGCATACGTGGGGGAAGTACGTAAGAGAGGGACGACTTTCAGGACGAAACTATTCCTAATGACTCACGGTATTTACAATGTGAGCACAACTCCCATGGGGGCAAACAAGGTACTGTTGGAAGTAGAAGGGGAGGAGAGATTACAGGAGATCATGAAAAGGAAGAAGCAGTGGTTTGACCAATGGTTTACTGGGATTCAGAAGTGGGAGCCGGGATCGGTAGACACAGATAGGAGGGTCAAGGTGAACTGCTATGGGATTCCAATACATGTATGGGGAGAAAATTTTTTCTCCACGTTACTCGCTCCTTTCGGAGAGTTGCTGAAAGTGGAGGAAATCACTCTAAAAGAGCAACGTTACGATGTAGCACAGATGGTGTTGTCTAGGAAGGACATGAGGAAGCTCGACGGGACTGTACGGGTGAGTATAGATGGGTGGGAGTTCGACATTAGGGTGACGGAGGTGGAACAGATGAACGAGATGAAGCACAGTAGCGATAATACTAGTTACGGGTCGGAAATGAGTTCCTGTCCGGGGGAGGAGGAGTTTGATGAGTCGGCAGAGGCGAAAAGAAGGTTGGCTGAGCTGAAGCAGGAGATGTATCACAAAGGAATATGGAAGGACTGGGAGGAGGTGGAGCTCCGGAACGGTGAACATGGTTGCCTGGATCCAGTGCGGGCGCGCGGTCGAAGGCCCAACTCGAGGTTCAGTGCAGCTCGCAATCCAGCTGGGCGTTGGGGGACTGGGTGTTTGGTGAACGGGCCGGGGCCAGGAACAGTGAAGGCCATGTTACGGGTGCAATCACGGGATTTACTATTCGGCACTGCAAGAAAGTTTCCGAAACAGACATTGGTTACGAAGGGAAGGAGGCCACTACGGTGAATAATGATTACGGAAAAAATGACTCTATTTCTACATTACCATATGATTACAAGAAATGGGTTTTAGTAGGTGGTGAAGAGGTGTCCGGAGGAGGCGAAGGGCAAAGGAGAGAGGTATCAATATGGAAACAACTAAGGAGGAACAGTTTGGATGTGGGTGAAGTAATGAGGCGACGGCAACCGGAGGTCCCAAAGGAACATGAGTTAGGACAAGGTAATAAGGAGGATGAAGAGGAGAAATTATGGAAGGCGATGAAGGAAATCGAAATATCTGGTCAACAACCAGACATTATATACATTCAGGAATTACGAAATATGGAGATGAAGGATAAAGGGGAGCAGGAAAGAAGGGAAACAAGGAGTAATCGGAATAATTAAATGAAGATTCTTTTTTTAAATGTGAGGGGATTCCGAGATTGGGTCAAGCGAAGAAGGATAAGGAGAATGTTAAAAAATAATGACATTGATATTTGTCTATTTCAGGAGACAAAATGCAGGGAGGTAAAGGAGTGGGAAGTGGAGGAGGTTTGGGGGTCGACAGGGTGCGAGTGGAAAATTTTACCGTCAACAGGGCTTAGTGGAGGTTGTCTGACAATCTGGAAGAAATAGTTGTTGGAAGTTGTTTGGGTTATACAAGGGCAGGGATTCCTTGGAATTGGCTTCAGAGGGAAGACTTCTACTGCAGTGAATTGCGTGGTTAATGTATATGCTCCATGCTCGTTACAAGGTAAAAGGAAGGTATGGGACGATCTGATGATGACAAAACGAGGCTTCCCGAAGGTTAAGTGGGTACTGGGTGGGGATTTTAACGCGGTGCTGGATAGGAGTGAGTTTAAAGGGAGATCAGACTATCATTCAACAATTGAGATGTCTGATTTCAAATTCTTTATCCACTCCATAGGTCTGTTGGATATTCCAGTCATCAGAAAAGGAGCAACGTGGATAAGTCCAAATGGAGAGTCATCTAGTAGGTTGGATCATTTTTTATTTTCCCCGGATCTGATGGAGGAGTGGGGAGTTATAACTCAAAAAGTGGGCACTAGAGAGTTCTCTGATCACAGCTGGATACTTACAGAAGTGAATACTCAGAATTGGGGCCCTAAACCTTTCAAGTTTTTTGATCATTGGTTGCAGGAGCCAGGATTTATGGACCTAGTGAAAGACTTCTGGACAGCAAATCACGGGCAAGGATGGAGGATGTATCAGTTGGTGTGCAAGTTAAAAGGTTTGAAGAAGAAGATTAAGATGTGGAAAGAAGAAAATGGGAGTAAAGATGAGAAGTTCTTGGCAGAGAAGGTTTTAGAATTGGAGAGGGCAGATCTCCAGCTAGGCCTAGGAGCCAATGGGAGTGATCAGCAGAGACAAGAGATCTTATCAGAGTATTGGGGGAAGGCAAGGAGCATGGAACAATCCATATTTCAGAAATCTCGGGTAAAATGGGCTCGAAAGGGGGATAGGAATACAAGCTATTTTCATAGATGTTTTAAGGAGAGATGTTATGCAAACTCCTTACTGGCAGTTAAATCATATATGGGTTGGTTAGAGGGCGTTCAAAATATTCAGCATCATGTGTTAAATTATTTCACAAGGTTCTTTAACGAGGATCGACAGTCGAGACCAAAGATGGATGGGGTGTCTTTTAATCAGTTGAATGATCAGCAGAGACAAAGCCTAGAAGAGCTTTTTTCAGCGGAAGAGATAAAGGAGGCAGTTTGGGCTTGTGAAGGAGGCAAAAGCCCGGGCCCCGATGGTTTTGACTGTCATTTCTATCAATCATGTGGGGGAAATAATAGGGGAAGATGTTGTAAAGGCAATTCAAGAATTCCATCAGTCAGGCGCCCTACCAAGACCAGTGACATCTTATTTTCTTACACTCATTCCCAAGGTGGCAAAGCCGGACAGGTTAGAACAGTATAGACCAATCTCCTTAATTTCAAGCATGCAAAAGATCGTATCCAAACTGTTGGCATTGAGAATGAAGAAAGTCATGGGGAACTTAACCTCAAAGTGTCAGTCAGCATTTTTGCAAGGTAGATCGATCCTGGATGGGGTACTGGCAGCGAATGAAATAGTGGATTGGGCGAAAAGGAAAAAGAAACCATGTTTTCTGTTTAAGGTGGATTTCCAGAAGGCGTACGATTCGGTAAATTGGGATTTTCTGGATTATATGTTGGCTAGGATGGGGTTTGGGAGTACATGGAGAAAATGGATGTATAGTATTGTAAGGAATAACCAAGTCTCAATTTTAGTCAATGGGAGTCCTACGGATGAGTTTAAGCCAAGGAGAGGCTTAAAGCAGGGAGATCCACTCTCTCCTTTTTTGTTTCTTCTGGTAGCCGAAGCCTTAGCTGGATTGTTCAGGACAGTTGTAGGGAAAGGGGTGTTTAAAGAGCTCAATTTTGGTGCTGAGGCAAAGTTTTCAATTCTGCAATACGCAGATGATGTTATAATGATGGGGGAAGCTGATCTGCAATCAGTATGGTATTTGAAGGTTATTCTTCGTGGATTTGAGCTGACATCGAGGCTAAAGGTGAATTACAGTAAAAACCAATTTTTTGGTTTAAATGTAGATGATTCATTTACACGAGTTGTAAAAAATCTCTTGAATTGTGCTGTATCATCACCGCCATTTAAGTTTTTGGGGATTCCGGTGGGAGCGAACCCAAGGAGGGTACAAATGTGGGCACCCAATCATTGAGCAATTTCAGAGGAAATTGGCAATGTGGAGGGCAAAACAAATGACGTTCGCAGGAAGGTTAGTTATGATAAATTCAGTATTGTCTAGCCTTCCACTATACCTCTTTTCTTTTTACAAGGTGCCCAAGAAAGTCCTAAAAGTCATCACCGGTCTACAACGCTCCTTTCTGTGGGGTGAGACTGACCAGGAGAACAAAATTGCGTGGGTTAGCTGGAAACAGGTGTGTCGGCCCAAGGAAGAAGGGGGTTTGGGGGTAAAGTGTCTGTGAAACTTTAATCTGAGTTTGCTTGCAAAGTGGAGGTGGAGGTTGTTATTAGAGCCAAATGCAATATGAGCGAGTTTGCTGGAGAGTAGATATGGCCAGACATACAAATGTAATCAAAGACAGCAGAATTTATCTACAGCTTCGCAGTGGTGGCGGGATCTATGGTACATTGACGGGCCGAAAGCGGTGAAACCAGACTGGTTCGTGGATAATGTCATGAAAAAAGTCGGGAACGGAAAGGATACATTGTTTTGGAAACAGAATTGGATTGGAGAGGGACCTCTCAGCTTACAGTTCCCCAGGTTATATGGGTTAGCGGCTGATAAGGGTACCACTATTAACCAGAAAAAGGAAGCATCTGAGTGGTGGAGTTCAGTATGGAGGAGGGAACTATTTGTTTGGGAAGAAGATCAGCTTCGTCTCTTACAAAGTGTGCTACAGCCAGTGGTAATGGTGGAATACAGGTTGGATAGATGGACCTGGAGGTCTAGTAGGGATGGAGGTTTCTCAATTGCTGAGACTTATGTGGTACTGAGCACGCAACAAAACTCACCGACACTCACCGAGGTGCAACCTAACCAATTGAGATGAATGTGAGAAGATAGACTACCCTCCAAGGTAATTGCTTTCTCATGCAGATTATTGTTGGATAGATTATCAACCATTGATAATCTACTGAAGAGAGGTGTCGAGATTCCAGGAGAGGGGGCTCTATATGTCCTTTGTAGAAGCAATATGGAAAGTAGGAATCATCTGTTCTTAACGTGTGTCAAAGCCCAATCAGTATGGAGCAATATAATTAGCTGGCTTGGAATCCAGGGACCTATTCCGGGGGATCTGAATCAACTTTTTCTTTCATCATCAGCATGGGTGGTTGGGAAGAGAAAGAAGAAGTGCAGATATGTTTTCTGGCTGGCTGGTTGTTGGGGAATTTGGATTACTAGAAATCAGATTGTTTTTTATAGAATACAGGTGAATTCGGTAGACATTCTGATGACTATAAAGGTAATCTCGTGGAAATGACGGTCTTATTCCTTCAGGTTTAATAGGGGGTGTGTATGCTCGGATTGATACGCTAACCCTAGAGAGTGTTTATTAAATATGTCTTAGGCAAATAAGTCTTAGCATGTTTCAATAGGATTTGGAGGAGTATGTTGTCCGTTTTTTGTATTATAAGAAACTCTTGGTTTCTTTCTTGAATAAAATCTTAGCTTTTTAAAAAAAAAAAAAAAATAAAGTTTCTACTACGCTCCTAAATCCAAGTTAGCACTTGTACGTCTTTTTCATTTCAAGCGTCAAATAAATCTCATCGAACTTTGATATTTTAGACCTCATTTATAAACTCATTTAATATTCCATAGAATTAGACTGTAGACAATGATTTAGTGTATTAAATTTATTTTTATCATAGAATAGATATCATAAATCTACTGATTATTTTTTTATTGACTTTTGCTGTCAATTTACTCGGTTATGTAAAAGCACAGTGACCCAATAAAGATTTGGAGGTAGCTAGGAGCCATATATATATATGAAATATAGAGAGAGGCCAACACATTTGGGTGCTCCTTTCTATCATGACATTTCAACACGTATTAGCTAGGAACAGAGTTACTTGACGTAATTTACTCAAAAAAAAAAAAAAACAGATACTTGACGTAATTTGCATGGCATAAATGACTATACTGGCTAAAATGGTCCTTTTCAACTTTTTTAACTTCCCTCAAACCTCAATCCATTGTTGTTTGTCAACCAAGCCCGACCTAACTCGTTAGAAAAATAAGACCAATTATATTCGAAATATATTTTTAAATTTAAATGGTTGACAATCTCTTCAGATCTAGAATACTACAGAAGCTGTGACTTGTGGCTCCTAATAGTATAGTATATATATGTGCTCCAAACGATAATTGAGTCAATAATTTTAAAATCCCTTCTATCTCTTAAAAGTCATTTTCACTCAAAATCATTTATGGTGTCTGGAAATTCATCTCTTTTTTTCCTTTTATGCTAATCACGTAACTCGATCAACATGGGGAACCAACTATGCAAAGGGTATATATATATATATATATACGATCATTCATGTTTAGTTTGATTACCCGTTTCTCTTTTTAATTTAATATAATTAATTATCACTATATATGCTTCATTTTGTTTTCCTCCCTACAATTTGCAGAAGAAAATCAAGGTCCAAGAGAAGGCCAATGGGTTTCATTCATAACCAGTCTTCACCCTCTCACACGGGGATAAGAACTGTGGGCGTGGATAAAGTTTGTAACTTCTCCACTAATTCAGATCTTTGCATCTCCATAGTAACTTGGAATATGAATGGCCAGGTACACCCACTGACTTAATTAAAAACATGGTTTCGTTTAATATTAATTCCTTATTCGTCAGACACTCACACTCTCACTTTAATTTTGTAATGTTCATCTATGTATATAAGTTTATCACTTTCTGTGAATTAGGTTACCTTTGAAGATTTAGCAGAAATGGTTGGTAGTAACCGCGAGTTCGATCTTCTAGCTGTTGGCTTACAAGAGGCTCCTCCATGTCCACATAATAAAGTCGCAACTCTTCTTTCCGCAGCTCTGGATGAAAGTCATACGTAAGATATGGCTACATCTTTTGTTTTCATTCTTTCTGTTCCATTTTTTATTTTGAATAGTATTAAAAATAAAATGCATAAGCTTCAAATTAAGTTTATCCAATTTTAGTTCCAAGTTCTCAAGAACCATATATTTTAAGTACACATCGATTCATATTTTACGTAGGAGCATTAATATATAGTAATGTATAGGGAGAAGTAGAATTATATATATATATATATATATAAAAGCATTATGCAGTATCAATCAAGCATTATTCAGTATCTTTATCACATGCCAATTCTTGTCAACCCTGCATATGAAAATACATAAAGAGTATTAATTATTAAGCACAGCCTTTTTTAAAAGTAAATTACTGCCTTAAACTTATTAGAAAGTTTAAAAAAATAGCAGTCATTTAACGAAAAATATAGCACCGATTATGAGTCAACATAGCTTAATTCCTTGCCTTTCTAAGATCCAATAAAAATGAATATAGGAAACAAATAGTCATGCTTGGTAAAGTCTTGCATGAGTAAGAATTAGGTCATGGCTTATTTATCTTGATCTCATTTTCAGCATAAACAACTGATCTAAATATGTCCACAGCATAGTATAATTTTTTAATTAATTAATGACATATTTAAACTTGCTGCTGTCAATTTCTTTTTTATAAGCTGCCAACTTAAATGTTACAAATGATGAAGTGAATAAAAGGCCATACGGTTAATTTTGGTATGTTTTGTTTGAGATTTCATATATGTTCATTATTGATTTGAACAAAATAATGTAAACAAGTGTGGTAACTCTCTTGTTCTAAGCTATTTTTAAAAATTGAGCTAGCTCGATTCATTCAAATTCAAAATTTATGATAAAGTTTATAATTATCTAGCTAGTGTGATTGCTGTTGATCAAATTATGAATTATTAAGCTATATTAGTACCAAATTATTTGTAATTTAAAATGTCCACTCTTACAATGTTTCAGCTTAAGAAAATTTAGTTGTTTTTTTTTATAACAGAACTTAAGAAAATTTAGTTCTTGAAATATAAAAAGGGTGCATATGTTGTATAGTGATGGATAACCATCATTGCATGAGTCTGTTTTAAAATTGAATTAGGTTTGGATTTAAATTTTAAAATATTTAATATTCTTTAAATAATTTACAGAACATTTTTTTGTTAATTGTGTCTGCGAACTTATTGGGTTTTTTTTTCTCTATCTTTTACCTTCATTTATCTGAAATGAAGCCTGATAGGTAAAGTTATCATGCAATCTTTGCAGCTGTACCTGTTTGGGCCGAAGGCTGCAGGATCGTTCATTCATGGTGAGATTTAATAAATGTCAAAACATATTTCTTGTGGTTATATAGTAGGAGTAGTAGGTTTTTTCTAATCCATTTAAATACCTTTTTTAATTCACCAACATTTTAAAAAATTAAAGATTTAAATCGTATCTTATTACAATTATAAATATTTTAATTTAACATATTTTTTGACACTAAATATTATTTTCAATTTCTTTTTTTTTTCTTCACTCCATTCGCACCCTACTTCACTACTTCCATAACAATAGGAGTTGGTGGTAAGGATGACAATGAAGGTAGTAATAATGACAATAAAAATAAAAAAAAAACTAAAAATGAATGGTGAGTATTATAATTAGAGTTTAATTGGTATATACTGTCAGTATATAAAATTGACATTCAATTATAATAATTCATTTATGATAAATTTGTTGACTACTCGTTACTACTTTAAAAGTTACATAAATAAAAAATTAAACTCTTATAATTAAATATTATAATAAAAAGATACATAAATTAAAATCAATTTTAATGATAATAAAAACATCACTTAAATATTTAATTTTCTAAGATAGTTGTCTATTAAAAACAAGTATTTAAAAGCTTTGAGGGATAGGTCAGCGAAATCCACAGTAGTATTAGTTATAATTAATTAACCCGCAATAAATGTGTGATCGTTTCAATGATCAGAACTGAAGGTGGATAAACAATCTATTGGGGGCTGTGGAGGAATAATTGGAAGGAAGAAAGGCGCAGTAGCAATCCGCATTAACTACAAAGGCATTCGAATGGTGTTCATCTCGTGTCACCTCTCTGGTAATTATATATTATATTAATATTATCTCTGTTACATTGTGGATTATCTGCTACTGAACTGTATTTACAACAGTCATATCAGTCATTAAATATAAATTTAATGATTACAAAAAATTAAAATATAAAAGTAATATTTATACTATTAATTATATAAGATTATAATGTTATGACAGAGACTTCAGAAAATCTAAGTCCATTTAGGATATACATAAATCAATTAAGGATTTTGTTATAATTTCTAGACAAATTGTTCACGAAGTATTGAAAATATTCTACTATTAAATATTTTACATTACTTAGCAATAGGCAAGGTAAATGCTAATGTTATATTTTTCATTAAAAATCTTTATAATAACTTTTGTATTTTATACTCCAAGGTAATTAAATAGGAAAATATACTAACTGGCTATTATCTATTTAGGTTTTTTTATAAACAAATGTTATTGGTTATTAATAAAAAATTCGAACCTGTGACATATATATTGGTTGCCACTCGGTACCAATAACTAGTTACAAAATAATTATTCGTGGGTAACTCAACATTGTCCGTCAAACTCAATTCATAACTGATAGTTGATATTTTGCCTTCATGAAGAAATAATTTTATTGGAGTTAAAAATTTGACAATAATATTTTAAATTTAAAAATGAAAACAATGTTATTTTTTAAATTTAAAATTAAAATGAAAATCAAAATTTGTTAATTTTTATAAATTTAAAATCTGTAAACCTAAAAATACCTTCCATAATTTCCCAATTCACGTAATCAACTTGAGGTTTTCCTTAATTATTATAGTAATCAAATCCATTTTTCAATGAGCCAAGGGTAGAAGGAAATTATTAGTGCAACAGGTAAATTGAATTGTGCTAATGCTTTAATTGTAGCTCATGCTCGCAACGTGGAAGAAAGAAATACCCAATGCAGGCATATATCACACTCCCTCTTTTCTAAGTTGTGGAACCCATATGCTAGACCATCCCATCTCACCATTTGGTTAGGAGATCTAAACTACAGGCTTCAGGGAATTGATACCTATCTTGCTAGAAATTTGATAGGGCAAGACCTTCACCGGGTTAGTTCACCAATATATGTTCCTTTCTCCATTCAATTAATTAGTTTCATATATACCAGAACGAGTTTTCAACTTATAATTTGTATATTCTCACTATGCAATTCCCCTTTTGGCTATTTCAGCGGTTGCATAGCAAAGACCAACTCTTGCAAGAAGCTGGACGAGGACAAATTTTCAACGGCTTCTGTGAAGGGACATTGACTTTCAAGCCTACCTATAAGTATAACAAAGGAAGTAGCAACTATGATACGAGTCACAAGGTGAGTAATAACAATTCAATTTCCACATCAATACGCAATGCACATCATGGTTAATTATTAGATTATGCAGATAAAAGAATACTAGGTTATGTTTGCTTCATTTTTCAGATGACATGTATATATATATAGTATAGCTTATCTGCTAAGCATGTTTAAAATTCAAATTCAAATATATATAACAATTGACCTTTTGGCTCTTAGTCAAATGAGAGAAGTACACGGAATTTTTAAAGATGTGATTTTGTGCTTGTGTACGTTTGTGTATATATATATATATATTAATTAATTTATGGTTAATTTTGATTATAGCTGTGACTTATATATATTTGCAGACTTTCTCTGGGTTATGCATGGGAAGGACTCTGACGTATAGACTAAGTTATTATTTGGATCCTATATGGCATTGATTTAATTTCTCTTTTCAACTATATAATAATTTAATTAATCAGTCTGATAATGATATATTAATTTCTCTTTTCATTTTCTTAATATCACCAATATTTTTACTGTTTTGAGAAATGACCTATGGCCTCCATATATGGGTAAGGCCACCATAACCCAACCCCAAATTAACCACCTCTTACCTCTGACAATGTGTTCAAAGGAGAGATGAAAAGCAGCAAGCAAATACAAAGTGGATAAGATGAAATAATGTAAAAATAGGTAGAAAAGAAAAAAAGACATTAATTCATACAAAATTAATTTTATAAAGTCTTAGGTTCTAACCTTGTAATAATTTTATTATGGCTGGTGTCGAGTATAGAAAAAGATAAAACACAAAATAGTTATTATAGTTAAATTTATCCTTTCTTACGTGTATCGATCATTTTACAAATATGATTTTCTGACGTTTAACGTTGTTGATTAAGTACGCATGCATGATCTAATAAGTGTCTATTTTGTTATTATTTTACGTTGAATTAAGTCCTTTATTTTCTTTTTATTTAATACATTAATGGTACGTATTTATACGTATATGTATATGTGCGTGTACGTAATTCAAAATAATGTGTGTGGTACGCATTTTTTTTAATTTATTACTACACTACATGCAGGTACGAGTGCCAGCATGGACAGACCGTATATTGTTCAAAATTGAAGACGAAAATAACATGGAAGCAACACTACATTCGTACGAGTCGATGGATGAAATCTACGGCTCTGATCATAAACCAGTGAAGGCACATCTCTGCTTAAGACTTGGTCAAATTCCAACAAAACCAACTTGTAGTGAACATCTAGATGTATGCCAAACTTAATCTGATACAAAAGTATAAGATTATTCTTTCTTTGTCTATTGTTCAGGTTCTATTTTAACATTCATTTCTAAATTGCATTAATTAATATATAATTTATAATTAGTCAACAACAAAAAAATATATAGTATAAAAGAAAAGGGGAAAAAGACAACGAAAAGTGAGAATTTGTAGGTTTCTGGATTTTGAAAATGGTCGTATATGGACACATAAGTCTTCTGGTCGGTTAGTTGGGTATTGATTGCTTTGCGGGGGTGTTCTCATTGGTTGAGGGATTACCTTTGGATTAGTTCCAACTAAAGCCACCAATATAGAAGTTGACTTATTATAGCCAACAATTTTTTATTTCTTTTGGAAATTTTAAACATCCCATTTATTCTTTTCTTTTTTTAACTAATTAAATTAGAGATTTTATTTAAATTATTTTTTAATAAATTAAAATAAGTTTTATTTATTTATAAATAAATATGTCTAAAATTTATAATAAAATAATTTTATAAAATTATTTAGAATAAATTGTATAAATAAATCTTTAAGATAAAATAATTTTATTGTAAATCCTAGATATATTTATTTATAAAGAAATAAATAAAATTTATTTTAACTTATTAAAATATGATTTAAATAAAATCTACAATTTGATTAATTAAAAAAAATATCAATACCCTCAGGAAAGACACCATATATTTTCTCTATTTTTAATTAAATAACTTTTCTTGCCGTTTTCTTTAAAAAAAATCATGTGACTTGCTAAACAATATTTTTTATTGATTTTCATGTTTTCAAAAAAACAGTCTAAATGAAACTTAATAGTGATGTTATTATCCCTACGACTTTTCTTAAAAAATCATTAACTTATTATGTCATTAGACAAGATATTTGATTTATTTTTAATCACTTATAAATTTTGTATACTATAAAGGGTTTTGAATATATAAGAAATAAAATCTAGTTTAACCTAAAATATTATACTTGAATATTTTTTTAGATTTGCTAATAATTTAATAATAATGATTAGTTACAAAATCCATTTAATTAAAATTATTATTTAAAATTAAAAATTAAAAATAAAATTATTGTTTGAGAATAGGAGCTAAAATCAATTAAAAAAATTTATAAAAAAAAAGATAAAAAGGGACCTTTCCGGATGGCATAAGATTATTTAGGCGGATATTTTGTATGCCCTTAATAGTTAATATATATTTTAGTGTTAAAGAATCTCTTGTGTGTTGTTCAAATAAATTTAACATTACTAATATTAGTTATAAAAGTAGGAAATTTAGTTTCTTAATTTTAAGCAATGTCGGATGATTATAAATGTTGAGAAAACTTTAATTTTTTTTAAATAATTTCACGTAAATACAATGAAAGTAGCTCAACTGACAACACATGTTGAGTCTGTCGAGAAGGCTTTAAGTTGAATCCCACAAAATATACTTTTGAGGAGGGATAAAAGCCTTAAATATGAATAAATCCTAAATCGAGTTATTACAATTAATAATAAAAAAAAAATCTTCATGTCAATTTTCTTGTATATATAATTCATACCTCAAGGGTAGTGATATCGAGTACCTTAAAAATTATCACTAACATTGTGTTTGATTCTCTAGGAAGAAAAAACAATAGTGATAATTAAATTGGACTGATTCATGGATGTTGAGATAATTAATCCTCGATGTTTGAGTGAAGGAAAAGGTAAAAAAGAAAAAAAATTGTGAGACTCATCTGTTAAAAAGTCACCTCTTTATTCAGGAGGCTATGCAACAAAAACATGAAAAAAGTATAAGATAGTAGAATATTTTATTTTGATATTTAATTATTTTAACAAGTATGTGTTTGAGTGTAGTTCAATTGACAACACATGTTAAGTCTGTAGAGGAGGACCTGAGTTCAAATCCCATAGAATACACTCTTGAGGAAGGATGTCTTGACATTATCTTCCAATGGTTACAATCTCCTAGAAGTTATAATATTCAAATTGTTGGCATTATCTCCTACCAGCATTATCTCCTAGCAGTTATAATCTCCTAACAATTACAATCTTCAGATTGCTGACATGATCTCCTAACCGTAATAATCTCTTAACAGTTATAATCTTTAGTTACAATATTATCACATTTATGTACCCACTTTGTTTTGACAATATTTTGTTACATATTTCATCATATCCCTTTGTAACTATCTTATCCTTTTGCTGCTCTATTGCTATGTATTTGGCACACCAGCACTTGTAGAATTATCATCTAAAATAATATATTTTGATTCATTTTACATGGTATTAGAGCTAGCCCTTTGCTTAAGAACGTCTCTTTCGATCCTCATGGTTATTTCCACTGTGCAACCTCTAATTGAACTCAACACCACATCTACTCTTCCCATCAAACTAAATGTAGTCAATCATCATACTTGGCATGCACAAATCACTTATTTCCTTGAAGCCTATGACATCCTTGGCTTTGTTGATGGCACAAAACCATGCCCTCCTGCAACTTCTAGTAGTGTTGGCGTCGCTGCCACTCCCAATCTCGCTTACAATCTTTAGAAATAGCAAGACCATTACTTCTTTCGTGCTCTACTTCACTCATGCAGCTCCAATGCCCAAATCGTCATGTCCTTTACTACATCTTCTGCCGATGCTTGGACACATCTCAACAAGCACTATGTTCATCGTTCTTGTACTCGAGTGATGTTTTTGAAGAAGTGTCTTTCCAAAATCTCCAAAGGCACTTCTAATGTTAGTGAGTATTACCATCGATTCGAATCACTGCGGACGAACTTGATCTCATTGTCCACTCAATTAATGACCTTGACCTCATCATCATTGCCTTCAATGGCCTTGACCCTTCTTTTTGCGAATTCACTACCTCCATTCGCACGAGGGATACTTCCTTGCTCTTTGATGAATTGTATGATAAACTCGTAGATTTGATATTTTCATGCATGAATGCCAACAACAAGCATTCCCTACCACTACTAATTATGTTGGTCATTCTCACCATGGGAAGCAGTCCAATCCTTCTCGCCATGCCTCTCCAAATGGCTCTCACAATGCAGTCTCCAACCATAACAACCCATCCTTTTGTGATCGTGGTAAGGGTGTTAGGCAATTTGTATGTGTGTGTCCATATTGTGATAAACGAGGTTACAAAGCCAAAAAATGCTAATAATTACATGGATTCCCGACTGATCATCCAAAGCATCAAGCTAATATGGCCCACACTGAGGACACCTCCCCTCCCTCCTGGATTCTTGACTTTGGTACCTCTCACCATGTGACAAATGATCTCACTCGCCTTTCCCTCTCCACTGACTACTCTGGGACTTATCAACTTCATGTTGCTAATGGTAAGGGTCTCCCTATAAAATGTTGTGGTTCAACAACATTGACTACTTTTCTATGAATCCTTTTCACTTGATCAATGTTTTATATGTCCCTCATGTTACTCAAAATCTAATCTCGGTTTCCTAATTATGTCAAACTAATTTTGTCTCTGTTAAAATTTTCCTTTGGCATTTCAAGGTAAAGAGCTTGGACATGGGAGTAGTATTACTATGCAAAAAGACTAAAGCACATGTGCACAAGTTGCAAGCATCTCCTCTCACCCCTTACCTTCACCATGTCCACAATTGCACTCCCATAACCTTATAGCATTACCGTTTTGGTCATCCCCACCTTTAAGTCCTGAAATAAATTTTCCCTCAGATTTCCATGTCTCTAATGTGTCAAGATTGCTTAGCTAATAAAAGTCACAAGCTTCTTTTCTCTAAGTCTAGTTGAGTTAGTCGAAACCACTTGAAATTATGTTTTCTAGTGTATGGGGTTCTGCCTCAATTCCCTCAATAAATGGTTATTTCTACTATGTTATCTTTATGGATCATTTCTCTAAATATGTGTGGCTTTTTCCCATTAAATTTAAATATGATGTCTCAAACATTTTTCCAATATTTAAATCCTTAGTTGAAAAGCAATTTTCATGTCCAATCAAAACCATCTATAGTGACAATGAAGGTGAATTTATCAAATTATGCTCTTTTCTCCAAACTCATGGTATTTCCCATCTAGCCACTCCCTCATACACGTAAACACAATGGTCTCTCTAAAAGGAAACATTGTTACCTTGTTGAAACTGGTCGGTGTCTCCTTCACCATGCCTCCTTACCTCTTAAGTTCTAGTTATATGCCTTCAAATAACTACCTACCTCATCAATCGTTTGCCCATCCTCAACCTTCACAAGAAATCTCCCTTTGAAATCTTCTTCTGTGTTTCACCAAATTACTCCAAACTTCGTATCTTTGGATCTCTCTACTTTCCCTGACTTGCACCTTACACACCAAAATAAACTTCAATCCAAGTCTTGTCCTTGTGTCTTCCTAGGTTATAGTCCCATTCAAAGTGCCTACCTATGCTACAATATATCCTCTAATAAAGTTTATACCCCTTACCACATCACCTTTGTAGAAGACACATTTCCTTTTGCCTCCCTTCTTCATCCACCTTAACTAAACTCGTAAATATTCCACCACCAACCTCAACCCCTGCCTCTACCATTCCTCACCAACCCTACCCACCTATTCCCCCAAATCAATTTGATCATGAGTTGTCTTTCTCTCCCCCTTCCATACCAACCTTTCCTCCTCCTACTTGCAATCTGGATACTTTGTCTATAGCAACAATATCGCTCTCTCTCTCTACTCACCCCATGGTAACTCATGCTAAAGTTGACATCTTTAAATCTAAGCAACTTCACTCAATCACCAAGTTTTTGACCTCATAACCCATTGAGCCCACCAGTCACACCTAAGCTCTTAAACATACTGAGTGAAGGACTTCTATGTCTGATGAATTCAGTGCTCTCCTTGCTAATGACACTTGGAATTTGGTGCCCCAACAAACTCATTTGAATATAATTGGCAACAAGTGGGTTTATCATCTTAAGCGACACACTGATGGCACCATTGCATGTTACAAATAACGTCTAGTGGCAAAAGGGTTTCACTAATGCCCTGGTATTGACTATCACGACACCTTCAGCCTTGTCATTAAACTACAAACCATGAAGTTGGTTCTTTGTTTTTCCCTCTCAAATAATTGGCCTCTCACTCAAATAGACGTGAACAATGTCAACATGGCACCATTGATGAAGACATCTACATTAAACAACCTCCCAAAATTCTCAACCTTCAATATCCTTACCATGTCTGCAAGCTACACAAAGCTCTATATGGCCTCAAGCAAACCCCTCGGGCTTGTTTTCATTCGCTCAAGGAATTCCTCATCAACTTTGGCTTCCATAACTCCAAGTTTGACACCTCACTCTTCATCTACAAGCAAGGCACTTCCCTTGTTTACTTATTTGTATATGTTGATGATCTTCTACTAACCAGAAATGATATGACTTTTATATCCTTCTTCGAAACTGCCTTTTTCATCAAATTCTCTCTCAAGGACTTAGGGTTCCCACACCACTTACTTGGCATTGAGCTTGTACCCATTGACACTGGCCTATTTCTCACCCAACATCACTATGTACGTGCTCTCCTTCAAAAGTCCACTATGACGAATGCTAAGTCGGTTTGCACTCCTATGTCGACCTCCATCAAACTTGTCGCCTCCAATGACACACCTAGTTGTGATGTTTAAAGCTATTGTCAGCTTGTTGGATCCTTCCAATATCTCTGCCTCACTCGTG
Organism: Psophocarpus tetragonolobus; assembly: GCA_037954015.1. NCBI lineage: Eukaryota > Viridiplantae > Streptophyta > Magnoliopsida > Fabales > Fabaceae > Psophocarpus > Psophocarpus tetragonolobus. The sequence goes on along the minus strand of CM075695.1, from coordinate 2,225,538 downwards.
CTAATGTTGCCTTCTTTGTGAACAAGTTATCCTAATAAATTCATGCACAACCATGTTAGATATGCCAGCTGTGAAAGACCTCCTTTGATATCTCAAAGGCACCATTGACTGTGGTCTTCACCTACATCACTCTTCGGACCTTACTCTTTGAGCATTTTGTGACTCAGATTGGAGTGGTGACTTTGTCGACATGAAGTCTACCGTGACTTACATCATACACTTAGGACCCAATGCCATCTCCTGGTCAAGTAAAAAGTAAAAGACAGTAGCAAAATCCTCCATTGAGGCTAAGTATCGCACCATTGGGTCTACGATATCTAAACTTCTTTGACTACGTGAATTATGCTGAGAACTTCACTTACCCATTGCTGGTCATCCTCTTCTCTATTTTGACAACATCGGCGCCGCTTATCTTTGTGACAATTCTATTTTCCACTTCTGCATGAAGCATATCTCCATTGACTACCATTTTGTGTGTGACTTGGTTGGCAAACAGGAGCTCTTTGTTGCTCACATACCGTCTAGCCACCAACTTGCGGACCTGCTCACAAATTTGCTTGGATTATCTTGACATCAATGACTTATGTCCAAGATTGGTGTGAATTCCTCCACCACCATCTTGAAAGGGCATGTTGGTATTATTTCCTAACGGTTACTATCTCCTAGCAGTTACAATCTTCAAATTGTGGATGTTATCTTCTAGTAGTGTTACCTCCTAGCAATTATAATCTCCTAACATTTACAATCTTTATATTATTGACATTATCTCCTAGTAGTTATAATCTCCTAGAAGTGTTGGCATTATCTCATAGCGTTACAATCTTCAGTTATAATATTATCACATCTATGTACCCGTTCTGTTTTAACAATATTTTTTTTACACATTTCATCCTATCCCTTTGTAACTGTTTTATCCTTTTGTTGCTCTGTTGTTATATATTTGACACACCAACATCCAAAATAATATATTTTGATTCACTTTACAAAATGAATAACTTTAAGTGTCACTAAATCCCGAACCGAGTAATTATGATGTTAATCAACCAAAAAAATGTGTTTTTAAATAATGATAATAATATTATATTAAATAAAATAAAAACATTATATTAAATAAAAAGTTATAAAATGAAAATTTTCATTTATTTTAAAGCTAATTATTTATGTATTAGCTATCAATATTATTTTTTCTAATGAAATTTTAATATTACTACAAATTAACCATAGAATAATTATAATTTTTTAAAAAGTTAACTACAAATTAACTAGAATTATTTTCTTAGTTAATTAGCTACTCATCTCATATGTCATCAATGATGTAGTATTTTTATAGTTAAATTGTAATTAGTTTTATTTACTACAAATTAAGTACTAATTTTCTTTTTGTGGTTAATTCAAAAATTTCTTATAGTGTCAACATTGTCATTATCACTACAACTACTACCACCATCAACATGGCCAATGATCATCACCATGGACATGTATTGTTGTACTTTTACCACTATTTTGTCCCCACTATCATTAACACCATGAACATAACCAACATTGTCATCACCATCAAGATCACCATAGGCATTAATATGTCATCACCTTGCCACTAACATCATTACCATAACATTCAACATCAATATAGTTGTTATTGTTGTCATAGTTAGGGATGAAAAATTAGGTGAGTTTGTCTAACCCGTTCGCCATCATTTTGTTGGGCGGGGTGGTATATTGGTTGTGTCTTTGTTTGGTTTATCCACACCTAGTCCATGCAATAAAAGATTATTTTATTTTAAAAAATATTATTTATATAAATAAATAAAATAATTATAATAATTAAGGTAAAATAAATTATTAAATAGAATTTATAAAATAAATTTGTTATAAATCAATTTTTTCATGACTTTGTCATACATTTTTGGTAAAATCGTACATTGCCAATAAAATAAAACTGATGATACAAGAATTTATTTTTTGTGGTTTTTTCATTTATTTTTATAAAATTATGACTTTGTTGAAAATATAAAAATGTGTCATTATTAAATTAATTTTAAAAAAATAAAAAATATCAAATTACTTCGTTGCATGACAATAACATAACACAATGAATAAATGTTTTATTCAATAGATAAAATTTGAGAAATAAAAAGGGTTTTCAACCGTACCTTAGGTTAAAATAAAATTTAATAATATCAACACATTAATATATGTAAAAAAAACATGGTTAATAATAAATTTAAATGTTAAAAATTATGTTCAATTAAACTAATTATTTACATAATTAATTGTCAAATAAGATAAATAAATACATAATTTTTATTAAGTCTAATATTTGTTATATAAAAACAACACTTTAATGAGATATAATTCCAACGAATAAAATAAGTTAGAAAAGTTTGCAAATACTTATTGTTCTCAACGTAGTAAGTAAAAAAAGTTAATCATGTTACTTGCAATTTAAAAATAATATTAATAATAATACTTATTTATACTCATAAAATAGAAATATAGTAAATCACCAATAATTCATAATTCATGTGGAAAGGAAAACATTTTCCTAATGAACACTTTAATGCATGCATACAAGTTTACAAACATGACAATACAAGTTTACACCAATAATTCATAATTCATGTGGAAATGTTTATGAACTCATATTTTATACAATGGTGTCTGATTGCTTTTTTCCATTATTTGATACATGTATCTTTCCCACTCTGGAGGTATCTAAAACTTTATCCATATCAAATAATGGGAAAAAACAATCAGACATCATTGTATGAATATGGTATCTTATCATGGAGGTATCTTAAACAATTATCACATTAACTTTTCAAACAACATTGTATCAACCACAATTATTAGAATCACATCATGCAAGTAAAATAATTTAACAAATATCAATTAATCATATAAATAAGTCACGTAAGGATACAATTTACAAATCACAAATATAATATTGCACATAAACATAAATCACAATAATTAAATTATATAAAAGTATTTCAATTATAAAAAATTCCAAAGAAAATACACAAAAAAATCTATATCATAGAAGTTTTAAAAAGAAATTGTTCTACTTAACTTTATTGTATTTTCTTGCCAAATAACTTTTTTATTTTTTTTCCTTTTCCCATTATTCGACCTCGCTTTACATATGATTTTCAAGAATTTTTTTTCTATACTACTATTATTTAGTGGTGGTTTATGTTTAGAATAATTACATAAATTTACACATGGAATTAGTGGAAGAAAATACATGATCTATTAGCACTATTTAAAAGTATAACATGATAAATGTATTATTTAATGCAAATAATTTAAATAAATAAAGATAATAAATGCATGATCTATTATCATTAATTTAAATCTAATGAAATAAATTTATCTTCTAATACAAATAAAGAATAAAGATAAATATATAATCTATTATCATTAATTTAAATTAAAATGTTATCCAATTACAATCGATTTGAATATAAAAACATAATTTTATTATTTAGCATTGCTAGCTTGTACATGACACATATAAATATATTTTTCAATATGGTTAATTAAAAATATAACATAAGAAATATAACACAAATTATTAAACTTATGACATTATTTAATTTTTTATAGGATAATTTAGGGTCATCTACCTATGGCTAAATTTATAAATTGATATTTTTATTTCTTAAAATCTTATTATTTGGAAATACAAATTTTGAGATGTTACAATTATCATGGACAATATCACAACCAAGAATCAACAATAACTACATTAAAAATTATATTATTATTGACATTACTATTTTTATTATCGTTTCCATCATTAAACAAACACATCCTTAAATAAATTTTAATATTTTTTCTTAAATGAGTTTATTTTAAAATAAAAAATCAAATAAAAAACTAAAAATTATTTGTTATTCCATTTTTTTAACTCTTGTCATAACATAGTCAAAAAATAAAAATATTTAAAATTTTAAACATATGAAATAAAATTAGTTATTTTTCCTTGCAACTAGGAGTAAAAAATAAAGTTAACACAATTATATATAAATAAGTAATTTTTCCTTAAAATTTTTAAAACTTACAACTAAAAATCACCTTAAATAGATCTAAATTTTTTTAAAAAATTATTGCGCCTTTTTTTTAAAAAAAATTGATTATCGTTTTTAAAAATTATAGAAGTGATTGTTTATTGAAAACATGTAAGCTTAATTTGACTTAAGCCAACGGAACATTGATGTAGCAAATGATTAATTATAGTTGATTTTAAAGTAGTAGATACTTGTCCCCGCCTCCCCGTGTAGCCAAGGGAATCTCTCTCTCTCTCTCTGGCGTTTCTACCCAACCGCGTACTCTACGTATGACTCCGCCCGCGATCAACGATAATGAATTAACCCACAAAAATAAAAATAAAACTCTCTTCTCCTCTTTCGTAAAGAAACTTTTCTGCTTTTTTTCTTAGCCTTTGGGGGTCTCCTTGGGGAGAAGGCACGAAGGACGACCCCACCTCCCAATTCTTCTATTCTCCGTTTTCCTTCGTCCTTCTTCTCCTCTTTCATTTTTCTTTCCTTTCCTCGTTTCTTCTATTCTTTTGACTTTCAAATCGCGTGCCCTTCTCATTCATTCACTCCCTGCAAATATCAATTTTCAATCATCTCCCTTTCCCATTCTTTTTTGAATTATTCCTCTTTTTCGTACTCTCCTCTTTTCCCTAACACCAACACACGCAAAAATAAAAAATAAAAAAAAAATTATAACAAACTTCACAAAATTGTTCTACACTTGCCAATTATTGTTAGATCACACACTTCGCAGTTCGCACAAACAACCACTCGCTTATGTCCTTCAATTGACCTCGATTCTTCCGCCATTTGTTAAAAGGTGAGTCCACACTCGTAATTCGAGGTTTTGCACCATCCAATTATTCATTCTTATTTTTTAATTTACTCTCCTTTTGCAATTTGTGCAGGAGTTTTTTCTTTTTCTTTTTTTTCTCAGTATGAAGTTATAACGATTTGAGTACGTGAATGGGTTGGCTTAGCAGAATTTTTAAAGGCTCCGACCAGAAGATTTCGGAAGAGCATTATTATAAAGAGGATACTGGCTTTTATGTGCCATCCCCTTCAGGGGTAAAAAAACTTTGGCACTATGCTTAATGAATGCTTTTGGAAGTTACTGTTTTGTCCTCACTTGGGAGTTTTACTTGCAGGATGTTTGGAATCAGAACGAGAATGAAGATATAGATCGTGCTATTGCACTGTCTCTGGTGGAAGAGAATAAAAAAACAAACAATGTAAATGGTGAGTGAATTTTAGCCCTTAAGACATTGTTGCATATTGTTGTCATACTGAAAGAATCGCCCATGTGTCAGTGCATTTGTTTGTGCGTCTTCAGTTTATGCCACAGCTGCTATGAACTATTCATAATGCAATTCGGAATTTGCAACACTCAGTGTTACTGTTTTTCTGCTTCCTCTGTCTTTGTTTCATAAGTATAACAATTTATTATATGAAATCTGTGATCAAATCATTTGGTAAGTGAAAAAATAATTGCTTTCTGTTATTGCTTAAATGTGGTTGCCATGCTTTTCTTTGCGCCGAATATATGCAGTTTGATATTTTATGTTGCTGGCTTATTTGGTATTTTGACTTTCATTTATATGCTCATTTCATTCTTCTACCAATTACTGTTATCTTTGGAAGCAATAAAAAGTTAAAAACTAAAGTTGTTTTCACATAAGTTGAAAATAGTAACCATTTTGCTCTTTATTTACCATGAGAATTCTACTCGTGTTTTCTAGTGGTATCAAAGATTGACTAATTTGATCAGTTTGTATGTATTTATGTTACTATGTATGTATGTATTTACCTTAGTATCAAATATATTACTGTATTTTATTAACATGATCCACTGTCGGTGTTGTAGACTACAGATCGCAATTAGAAGAAGATGAACAACTGGCCAGAGCTATAGAAGAAAGTCTAAATCTAGAATCTCCTCCCATATATGGAAATGAAAATGTGTATCAACCAATTCAGTATTTCCCCTTGGGATCCAGGTACGAGAAGGATGTTGGATGATAACAATGTATGCATTTGGCATCATAATTCAACACTTCTTTTATTAGACTATTTACAAGGATATGTTAAGAGAATGATACAATGATCTAAACTAGTTTATTCACCATTTACAATAGGGTCACATTTTCTGGTTCTATGAATTCTCACCTTGACAGATACTGCCACTGCTTGATTGGAATTCTCTATTTTTTATGTATGTTATATCCTTTAGGGGTGACCAACATATTTTCCTTGTAATTCCCACTTATTTGTGTTGGTCCTTTTGAATTTCTTACTAACTGATATTGCTATATCTCATTACCAATATTTTTGGTAGGAAGGGTTTGATGTTACTGGGTTTGGTGGTAGTCTATATATGTTGATCTACATCCTTTTTTCCTCTTCAAATATCTTGTACCTAACATATCATAAAGATACATTAGTTGAGTGGAGACTGCTGAATGCTGATTTGAATTAAATTTACAATCAAATATGAATGTTGTAATATATATGTCTAGACTCAAGATTATTATGAGATGAATTAGGAAATAGATGCCCATGAGTCCCTATGAATTAAGTTCCACTTGCAAAGAAGAGATGTGATTATTTGTCAGGTGTCACATGTCTAGACCATCGTGCTCAATGCTCATAAAGAGAGAAAACATCTATCTAGTATTTTCCTGTTTGTTTTCTATTGTTGGAGAAATCATTCTCTTCTTTCAATTTGCTAAGCTACTTTTATAATATCAATAATGCGTATGATGCACATAGTTAAAATTCTCTGGTTATTTACATAATAGGATTTGTGCTGGCTGCTATACTGAGATTGGTTATGGACGATATCTAAATTGCTTGAATGCATTCTGGCATCCTGAATGCTTCCGCTGCCGTGCTTGCAACCTACCAATCTCTGATTATGAGGTGCTAAAATTTCCGTTTACATGATGCATTGCTTGATTTCATAAATGGTTTTTATTCTGTACTTAAGTTTTATTTTTGCTTATGCATAATATTATTATTAATGCAGTTCTCCACATCTGGGAATTACCCTTACCATAAATCATGCTATAAGGAAAGCTACCATCCAAAATGTGATGTCTGCAAGCACTTTGTAAGTATTTTTTAACAAGCTTTAGAGAAGTTGCATTTAGTGCTGCTTCGATTTGCTTATTTGGCATGCACACCCCTACTATTTTTTGACCTGTCACTTGTTAACCTAATAGCTCCCCTTAGCTAATGTTGATTAATAGATCTGATTCTCCTTTGCCGTTACTAACAATTATACCCATCATCCTTTTTGTACTATCTTCTTCATCTTCAAAAATAGAAAAGTTAAGGATGAAATCAAGAGTCTTTAACGAAAATCACAAGGGTTGACCTAGTGGCGGGGGACTGGAGTAGTATGCATAAGGTTCAAGGTTTGAACCTTGATGTTGTCATTGTATTGTGATTGATAAAAGAAAAAGAGCCTTCAATGAAAAGGAATGGTGACAAGTGACAACTTCTTTGGGAAAATGTGGTTGCTTTCACTTTCCTAAGACACGACAATGTCATACTTGTGTGAGTATGAGAGTCAATTCCCTCTTTGAGATGTGTCCACCCTTATAATCGTTTTTTACCCTTTCACAGTGAACACAACTTCCTTACACATCATGTACCCATTGCACACACCAACAACCAAGATACTAAAGTTCTAGTAGTTAATTTATAATAGGAATAACTGATGACAGCAATACATGGTCTGTGATTCAGCATATAAAGACTAAGGAACGCGAAAGCGTTAGACTCAACCTTAGTCAAATTTTGCAACTAACATCCCAATCCAGTTAACATCATCCACACCATCAGAAAAACCACAACTACGTTCAACGTCTGCTGCTGTGAATCACACCCTGTACCATGACCATTCATCTGTTATATCTCCAACGTTGCTTACCCACCTGCAGCAACTACATCACTGTTCCCATCACCATCACAAAACCACTTTCAATCTCGACTAAACAACAACTCTCCTTTCTCAGCAAGCGCCACCTCAAGGGCTTGTCCCAACTTCTCAGCCTCGCATTACACGCCTTGAACCAAAATAGCTACAGAACATACTGTGACCCCCTGTTTATGAACCTGCCTTTGTCCAAAACTTCGCCATAGCTATCACGAACCAGCCTCTAACATTCCTACCACTAAACTATCCTTCTCACTGCAATTGACCATTCTTGAGGCAAATCACCTTCAAGAATTGCATGAACCACTATCAATGGAACTTTTTACTTCTGAGAAAAATATGAGATGTGGCAAACCTTTGCTGCTGGGATGGGAGAAGAACAAGGGGAGGGGTTTATGGCATTGGCTTTTATTACTGAAATTTATGGTTCATGAGATAATGCTTTTGTCCTTACCAAATATGATCATGTAAATAGTAGAAAATGCTACGGGAATCACCTTGTTTATCCCCAACCTGTGGATATTGTCCTAGTCATTCATGTTTTTAATTTTTATAACTTTCATGTTAGAATTAAAAAAATGCATGCTTGTAAATTTTCACCTTGACTTGAGCCTTATATCTCATTGCCTGTTGCTGATGGTTTTTGGTAATATATATCTTTTCCCAGATTCCTACAAATCCTGCTGGTCTTATTGAATACAGGGCTCATCCATTCTGGATCCAGAAATATTGCCCTTCTCATGAACATGATGGTACTCCTCGCTGTTGCAGTTGTGAGCGAATGGAGGTCAGTACAGATGGAGTATATTATCTGATCAAATATTATTTATAGGCTTGCCTAGGGAAAGGTAGACGAAATAGTATGGTGCAAAGTGAAAAGAATGTAATGATAATTTTCTCTTTTCATATGTAGTCACAAGAAGCAGGATATATTGCTCATAAGGATGGCCGGAAGCTCTGCTTAGAGTGTCTGGATTCTGCTATCATGGATACTAATGAATGCCAACCCCTTTATGCCGATATACAAAGATTTTATGAAAGCCTAAATATGAAACTGGACCAGCAAATTCCACTACTATTGGTTGAACGACAAGCACTGAATGAAGCAAGAGAGGGAGAGAAGAATGTAAGAGAAAATGCATTTTCACCTGTTTGCAGTATTTTGATTGTAATAGCATTCAGCTGCCTGACATACTAGGAACTATTTTTTGGTGTTTGACATTATCTGCACAACTAATATTATAAGGAAAATACTAAAATAAAAATAATGCCTTTTGCTATTGATAACTTTGAAGATGCTATCTCAGACTAAGGTTTTTTTCTCGGTGATATGCTAACCACATGCTGTGTCAGATAATTCTATCTGACATGCATGAGATAGAAAATTTCAGAGCAAAAAGGAAAAAAAAAGCATGTTCATATTTTGGAGTCTAATGCTTGAAATTCCTAATCAACATGCTTTCAACTAAGAAGTTCAATGCATAACTAGTTCATGATTATGCAGTGCTTTTCCATTTTCATATTTGAGTCTTCATCTTGGGTAGGGTCACTATCACATGCCGGAAACTAGAGGACTCTGCCTCTCAGAGGAGCTCAGCACTGTAAGTTATGGACACAGTTTTTTTATAGCTAGAAGATAGCATTTATTTAGAACCAATAAATAGAAATTTGTGGTAAGTTGTATTTAAACTTGATCAGTTCTCGAGACGACCTAGAATTGGGACAGGAAATGGAGCAATGGACATGAGAGCACAGCCATACAGACTGACTCCACGCTGCGATGTGACAGCAATTCTCATTTTATATGGTCTTCCAAGGTAATAACTTAGTGAGTTTGCTTTTACAACTTGCATACCTTGGAGAAATCTAAAAGATCCAAAAGACAAGAAAATTTCCCAACCATGAAAGAACTATTAGCAAAAGATCCATGAAACAAGAAAATGTAATATGTGTCTAGTTGGAGAGATCTAGATAATATTATATGTTGGCATAATTGCACTTTTGGTGCCCTTACTATTGTCATTTTGAAAAATTCGCCTCATTTTCCCCCCCACAAATTTGATCCCCTTACTATTTTAATCGTGCAATGTTTAGTATGTTAACTTGATATTCGATATTTAACAAAAATTCTGAGATAGCAGTGCAGTAGAATGTCACATTATTGATGTGCTGATTTACCGTGGCACAGTGCAACAGAATATCACGACAGGGTTTAAGTTAAATATTGAATGTCAAGTTAACAAATGGACCAAAATTAAACTATTAAAATGGGGATCAAATTCAAGATAAAATTTGGGAATACCAAACATGCAAAATGATGATAGTATACTAAAAGTGCAATTAAGCCTGGTATATGGGACAAAAACAGTGTATTTTATTTTATAACATGGGCCTTTTGCTTACATGACTTTATAAAAATCGAAGAAGCTAAAAGCTGCAAATTATAACGTTCTTCCTCCTGGGTATCTGTAGATTTAGCTTTAATGACTTCTTTTCCTTCATGTAAAAACTTCTGTGTTCTTTTGTAATTAGTAAAGGAAGTTGATTAGAAAAGTAATATATGCAGCCAAGTGTTTCTTTGTTTATGTTGATTTATATAGAGTAAATTACACAAACCCTCTTAAGGTTTGCTCTTATTATATCTAGTATTCCTTCATTTTTTCACGTTAATTTGAGTCCCTAAGGTGTAATATATTTTTTGCTTAAGAGGGGGGTTGGTGTAATGAAAGTAAAAAAATTAAGTAGTTTTCCTGTGTAGGGTTCCAAAACGGAGGGATATCAGGTATACTAAGGGCAAATCTTAAAGGACTTCGTGTAATTTACTCATTTATATAATAATTTTCATATGCATGCAAGATTCTCTAATTTGCTTGTTTGGTCTAGTTTCCTGACTTTTAGAGTAGAACTTCTGAAAGAGAATAACTGGCCATGTCCACTTCCTTTCTTTCATCTGTTGATTTCATTTACATATCATTTTTTTACAGGTTGCTTACTGGATCAATCCTAGCTCATGAGATGATGCATGCATGGCTGCGACTTAAAGGTCATATTTTATTTTAGGGAATAATTTCATTAGGATTCATCTATAAAGTCATTGCGGTTGGGGGGTACTATATCTTGGTTACGAAATGTCAACTGTTTATTAATTTTAAAAGTTAAAATTTATCAGGAAGCATTAAACCAATGTCATTCGTTAGGCTTGTCTATCAAGTTTATGCTAACTTTTGTGTATATATGAAGGTTATCGGACTCTAAGTCAAGATGTTGAAGAAGGTATCTGTCAGGTTTTGGCTCATATGTGGTTGGAGTCGGAACTTTCTTCTGCATCAGGAAGCAACTTTGTATCAGCCTCATCCTCATCTTCATCATCATCCTCATCCTCATCACATACATCTAGAAAAGGTAAAAGACCTCAGTTTGAGAGGAAGCTTGGGGAATTCTTCAAGCACCAGATTGAATCAGACATTTCCCCTGTTTATGGAGATGGGTTTAGGGCAGGTCAAAAAGCAGTGCGCAAGTATGGTTTGCAAAGGACCCTTCACCATATCAGAATGACGGGGACTTTTCCATGTTAAGTACAGAGATCCCCCATTTAACAGATTGTTTCTCATTCTTTCTAAATATAAAGCCTGGCCAGTTATTATTAGAAAACGAGGCCAAGGTGCTTAGGCATTAGCTTCGACGAATTGGTGATTTTTTTGTACTTGTAATTATTGATACCGTTGCGGATATATTATTGATTACCTTCACATTTTTTTTTAATCTATCAGTGCTACTTTTTGGCATGACCAACTTCCAACCACTGCTATCTTCCAAAATAAGAAAAAATAACAGTTTCCTCCCCCCCGCCCCCCCAAGTTAACTTGTTAAAAGGGCATCAGTAAGGTTTATTCAGTTAATAACAAATCAGATGGCCATCATGGAAAAGGAATGGTAAAAACAGACGCGGGAGGAGCAACAAACTTGTATAAAGAACCAAACAACAGTTCTACAGTAAATGCATATAATATATATGAAGTAATTGAAGGCAATACAAGTGTGCATTTCATATCATTTAGCCAACAACCTATCATTTCACCTCTCCAGGTCGGGACTGTAGTTGATGGTAGGTGGTATTCTTTTTTCCATATAACTTGTATATATTTTCAATAAGCTAGAGACTACCTCTAGCATGGTTGGTCTCTCGGCTGGTTCTTGAATCAAGCAGGTCAGGCCTAGTTTGACTAGCTGGAGAGCACATACTTTCTCATTGTTCCCACTGAGGCTAGGATCAAAGAATAAACTTACCTTCTCTTCTTCATTCTCTTCACCGATGAGAATTACTATTATTGCATGAAGCATTACTTCTCTCCCATCTTGTAGGGTAACAGAATCTTTACCCGTGATCAATTCCAACAGCACCACTCCGAAGGCATAGACATCCATTTTGGTAGTGACTATCCCAGCTTCCAGATACTCTGGAGCCATGTAACCCATCGATGTTGTGACATGAGATGAGGCACAACCATAATTTATTTTGCTTTCTGATTCTTCAGCAAGGGCAAAATTTGCTATCTTGGCCCTTAGATCTTTGTTTAGTAGAATGTTTCCACTATTTATGTTCTTGTGCACATAACAAGGTTCTGTGAAGTTGTGGAGATACTGAAGACCATTGGCAATATCCAAAGCAATCAGGATCCTCCTTGCCAAACACTGGTGCTCCGTGGACCTGTTTTTGCTAAGCCATTCTCTCAAAGAGCCATTTTCCATATACTCATAAACTAGGTAGGGGCAACCATCGTTTTCACAGTAACCGTGCAGCTTTATAAGGTTGAAATGATTAATCCTCTTCAGCAAATTCACTTCCTTCGATGCATCTCCTCTCATTTTTTTGACAACCAATATGTTTTTGTCATTACCAAATACCCCACGAAACACACAACCTTTAATTTTATTCTTTGAACTAAAATTTTCAGTGGCCTTCTTTATCTCCTCAAACTCGTACACTTTAGAGTGATGTTCCATGATTGCTATCTCCCCCCGGATATCGTCTGAAGACAACTGCTTTGTTCTCTCGTCTTCTTCACCTCTCTTAACGAACCTTGATGATCTCCTTCTGAACAGAAAAACCCCATATAAGACAAAACATAGAATCACCATGGAACCCCCTGTGCTGGCAATAGCAGTATAGAGTTTCGTCTTTGAGTTGCAATTTTTGGAGCTGTAAACAGGAAGAGGTGACATGGTTGGTGGATCACTAGCAACCGTGGTCATTGAACTCACAGGTTCACTGGGCAATGGAATCAGAATAGTTGTGAATGGATAAATAGTCTGTGTTTGTGTGTAAAAACCATTGGCATTAACCACATTACCTGCTGCTACGTTGAACCTTGTAGCAATATTTGTAATGTCATCACCCCAGTTCACTGAGTATGTCAGTAAATACTTGGTGCGGCTTGTGATCTGATGCCATGTTGGACAAGCACATCTGAGTGGCACATGCAATTTCATGCCAGGAAGCAAATCAAATTCTCCATACGGATTAGCACCCTTAAGGGAATCACATGTGGTCAAACCCTGAAAAGTATTATTTGCCACTCTAAAATATGTTGGGGATGGCCCCAATATGCATTTGGTTTCAGCTTGGTAATAGTCCCTAGTTAAACAAGAACAGTTTACAGGGACAATCACCTCTTTCCCAGTTTGGAAAACTTTGAGCAGAGTGACATCATTGATTCTTGCTAGCTCTTCAGGATTTGATGATGTGAGGTTGGCAATTGTGGGTATGGAGTTGAAAGGAGGTTTGGATTTGAAGATGAGGAAGGCCTTGCACGATTTATTGAGGCCATTGCAGGTGTATAGGAAGGAAGGTGAAGGCCCCATTTTGTCATCGTTCTTGCAACTTAGTATTGAATTCCCTGAGTAATTCTGCTGTGCCTTGACATTTAAAGAAAGAAGAGAAATGGTTAGTGTGAAGAGAAACACAACATGATTCATGATGAAATTGTGTTCTTGACGAACCAAGATTATGGAAAACTAAGTAAGAACATTTGAGTGTGATAGCTTAAGATATTTGAGACTTATGCTAGCACTATTATAATAGAATAACGCGTGAAAGATTCGCTGACTAATTCAGTATATTACAGAAAACAATAGGCAATTGCCAATTTCTGGGTGGGACCACAGTTTTGCTTACCTTGGTTGCTTTTAGAGATGGAGTATTACATAACTATGATCATATTTAAATTGACCCAGTTTTGGGGTGGCTTCATATTATATTATACTATGATGTAAACTCAGGAAAATATGAAGATGAAGAAGAATCTGCAATTGTTTTTCATTGAGAGAATGAGAGAATACATAAAAATATATGGCCACTTGAATGAGGTTGTCAATTGCCTTGTGTCCTTATATTATTGTTCTCAACGCCCGAGGCTGGCACGGTTTATCTTACTAATTAGATCCTATGGTGTACATTTTCTAGATCATATTATTAATTATTATATCATTGATTGGGTCACTGTCGAAGATGACCTTCTGCTTATACTGCGTCAATTTGGACTTTGGGTTTCTGATTTGCACCCAAATCACCCAATTCAATCATCCTCTTTTTTATTTTTTTTACTTCTTATTTGCTATAAGCTCTAAACTTATACCTTAAATATTTTCTATTTTGGTTTTGGATTTTTGAAAGATAATGAATCCAACCGCTTATAATTAGTCTCTGATTTCTATTTGTATCTCTAATTAAGAACTTAATGAATGAGAGATTGTGAGGTAAATTAACAGCAACGGGTTAATTCTATTGTTTGTGACTCTGGGATTGTTGAATCAAAACTATGCACCACGTCATAAGAAACTTCAAATTTTAATACTCTTTGAAGCAACCTAACAATGATTAAATTTAAGACTAAACAAAAAAGTGACGAACATTGTAACAGAGACATTTATGCTTTTCATGTTTTCTACAAGCAAGAAATCGTGTGCCTTACTTTATTTTCAAACTAGTACCGCACCGTGCATACGCATGCGCGGGTTAGCATTATTTTATATTTTTATTTTGCCAATTTAAATTTGATATGATTTATAATAATTAGATTTTATTTAAATTATTAAAGAATGATAATTATCAACTTAAGCTAAGTGAAGATAAATGGTCAATACATATGAGTTAAAGGTTCTAATATTTAGTATAAACATTCTAAACTTTATAAGATTTAAGAATATTTCAGGATGTAAATAAAAGAAAATTGATAAAAAATGTTATTAAATGAGAATAATATAATAGAAAGTTTAATGAATTATTGATCACACCTTCTAAAAAGATGTACTCATATGAAGGTACTAACTAAAATGTATTCATTTTTTTTTTTTATATTATACCTTTACATTTACTCATATAAAACTTAGAAAGTGTGTTTAATTGACAAAAAAATCCAAAACATTGTTAAAACGCTCATGAGATTTGCATGATAAAGAAATAATATTAAGGTTAGATTGAAAAATATACTTAATAAAATTCATGTTTTTTTACACACTTACTAAAGTTTTGATAAATCTATTTCTTATAGAAAGTCTACTAAAAACAAATGTCAAGCTATCCTTTAGTTCTGTATGATAAAGAAATAATATTGATATAAAAAATTGATAAATATATTTTAGAAAATTGAGATATCTTTTGTATACACTTACCAAAGGTTTTGAAAAACCTCTTTAAAGATCACATTTGTGATTGTGATTGAGGTTTTCCCATCCCATCTTGATCATGTATTAAAAAATCTTTAACCCTTTTTTATTTTGAACTCTAGAAAATACAACGTATAATTGTCCATGACTAACCATTAGTCTAAACAAATATAATTCAACATTTTTTAGTGATTGACCTTGAGATTTTTTAATAGTCATAGGCTCATAGCATATGAAACAATTAGAGGAAATTGTCTTCTTATAAGCTTGAAAGGCCAAGGTGATTGAGAAGGAGATAAAAGTATTCTATAAATATCAGTTAAATCCCCAATGTTCTTCCCAAAAATTATCTTGGCTTTAATGGATATTTTAATATTATTAAGAAAATTAAAAATCAGAAAATTTAAGTTGGAGTTTTTAAAGGATTAAGTGTTATAGTTACAATCCTTAAAAGAAAGGTCATAGTTACAAATAGTACCTTACATATGTAATTACTCTCAAAGAATGTAGTTGTAATTGGTTCATATGTAAAGAAATGTAGTTGTAATTGGTTCTCAAAATCAATCACTACAAGATTTTATGTGTTTGGTACTTTTGAAGGAGATTGTTGCACACATGCTTGATCACATGATGCAATATCATCAAATGATAATTCGAGGATAACATTCTCTCTTTGCAGGGGTTAAAGATTCAAGGGATTCAAGATCATGATAAATTGTTACAGAAATAAATTGCTACAAAAGAAAAGATGTAAAGACTAATAAGCATGTTATAAAAATCTAACTAATATATCAGAGTAATGACTCCAAAGGATTTAAAAAAACAACATGTGATATATGAGTTGTAAAAAATAGATAACTAATATAGAAAATAATAAATTGATAAAGACAAAAAAATAAGTTAATTGCAAGATGTTAAAGAAGACTAAATCAACACATGATATATAGTAATAGCTAATAAAAAAGAACTAAAAAAGGATAATATTTAAACAGGCATCAACTTAAATAATTTATAAAAGAAGACTAAAAGAAGCACAAGTTTAATTCGAAAATAATAAAGAAGTAGTATGTCATATATAAGAACCGTTTAAAAAGAACTAAAAGCAAAACATAATATATTGTTAGTGATAAAAAATGATAATATTTAAAAAGACATCAACTTAAATAATTTACGAAAGAGGACTAAAAGAAGCAATGATCATTTGGAAAATGATAAAGAATTACTGGAGTAGCATGCAAAATCTAATATATTGTTAGTAATAAAAAATATTTTTTCAGATAAAAAATGATAATCTTTAAAAGGCATCAATTTAAATAATTTACAAAAAAAGACTAAAAGAAGCACATCATAAATTGGAAAATAATAATGAAGTACTAAAAGAAGTAGCAGGCAAAAGCTAATATATAGTTAGTAAGAAAAAAGAATTTCAAATAAAAAAGGATAATCTTTAAACATGCATCTACTTAAATAATTTAAAAAAGAGAACTAAAAAAAACACATGGTCAATTGAAAAATGATAAAGAAGTACTAATAGAAGTAACATGTGATGTATAAGAACCTTAAAAAAAGAACTAAAAACAGAACCAACTATATTGTTAGTAATAAAAAAAAAAATTCCAGAGCACATGAGGTTAAATCATTTACAAATATAGTTGAAAGCATCACATTATATAAAAAAATTGTTTATGGACTAAAAGCAAAGCTAAAAAAAATGATAATATTTTTTTTCCAATGAACTTGAGGTTAAAAGAATGTTAAAAAAGGGCCAAAAAGAGATAAACAAAAGAGAAAAATGTTAAAAGGATAATCAGATAACAAAGGAGTAAAAATAAAATAATGAATTGATAAACATAATCATCTTCAAAAAATAATGCCTTAGAGAATTTACATAAAAAGATTAAAAAAGGACTAAAAGCAACATGATCAATTGTAAAATGAAGAAAGAGTACTAAAAGGAGCATCACATGATATATAAGGACTACTAAAAATAACTAAGAATAGGACCTAATGTATTCTTAGTGTTAAATGTTTTACTAATTAATAGATAAATATATCCTATAACATACATTCTCACTGAGATCATCAAGTCTTTGTTTGAATAGCATTGTCTTTTCTTTTTTAGTCTGCAAAAGAAAGTAGTATAAATTATATTACTTTTTATTAATTAAACATGTATATATTAATTTATAAATTGGGAGTACATTCGTTCCAAATGTGTACCTCATCTTTGGAATTTCTTTTAGCACTAAGTCAATTATATCTTCATCTTTAGACACTTGACAGAAAATTAAGTACTATTTGAAATAATTTTGAACCTAAAAGGCCAACCTTCTATGCAAAATATTGTCAACAACTTTAGGAATGACCTTTTAATTAAACTTTTCTCCTTATAATTAGACAAAATTGTTATTGAAGGTATTATAAATAGATAAAGAAAACATGCATACATATTATACCTCCTCATCCATAAATTGTATCTCAATTTCATAAGCTAGTTGCTTGATCAATTGGTTGGTTACACTCTATCCTATATGACAAAGGTAGAGTCTGATTTTGATAACATACTTTTAATTCTATCTAAACTTGTTTAATTATTAATAAATTTATTTCAAGTAACATAAAATTTCTAAATAAGTATTTTGAAAAGTATAAATTTGTAAAATTTAACCTTGTTATTGTTGTTGAGTTCCACATCTTGAACAAATGTATTGAGTTGCTATTATTTCATTTTTTTTTTGTTATATTTAAGAGATCTCTCGTATCTCCAACCATTTGATATCAATAATTTTTTAATTGTGGCAACAATGACACAATAACAATCCTAATAAGAATTTTATGAAATAAGTAATTAAGTTTATTCAAATGAATAATTATACAACAATATAGTAAAAATAAGTATGAGAAAAATCACTCTAATTTATAAGAATAACCTTTTTTACTTCACCAAGAGTATATAAACTTATTATTTTTACACTGTGCAAGAACTTATCTTGTGCTGTAAGTTGTGACAAGGAAGATAAATGAGCACTTTTCTAACTGCAACAAACAATGTGACTTGACCTAAGTTGCAACTGCAATTCATAACAATAGTTCATAATCTTTAAAAAACATAAATGTTGATAAATTATAGTTTATGTTGTTCTTAGAAATTATACTTGTCTTTGAAGCCATCTATCTCAAGAATTCTTTCATTAATAAAAAATCTTGAATCATACATTGGGTTATGGATTGATAAAGGATATTTTCCTAAATTTTTTTTAAGAGGATAATAATAAGTATTTAAATTGATAAAAAACAATTAAATTAAATTCAACTACATAATGGAGAGTATAACAAGACCTTTTGAATCTTTAATCTTAGCCAATGTTAGCAACAAAATAATTGGACTGGATTGATGCTTGTCCAAAAAACTTTAAATTTAAAAGCAAATTTTTCCCACAAATGTGAAAGTAATTGTATTGTTTCTATAATAATTTTTATCAACAAAAAATTATCTTTCATAAATAACTAATTAAGAATAACTACTATACAAAATATGTCAATTCAGTATCCCTCATTGAAATAACCACTTTCCTTGGCTTGCCCTCTAGATGCCACTGAAAAACATCAACAAACTAACCAATAACATCTGTATTTAAGCAATAATTTGTCAAAAGAATAAGAGAATTTCTTAATAGTTTATTTTACTTTCAACATAAATTTTACATTACCTATTAAAACTTCAATTGGAGCAGTTCCATTAGTAATATTTTCAAATGGTGTGAAATGATACAATAATTGAGGTATGTCAGGACAATTTTGTTCTTTAACTAAAGTTCATTTCACAAAAATAACTTAAATACATGATTTGATGCCCTATAATCCCCATTATTTTTTTTTCAATTTTAAAATTTTGCATAACATAATTTGCACAATCTTTGAGAAACTTACATCTTTGTCCATGAACGACATCTCTCTAATTAGTCTTTGTGTTTTTTAATGGTCCACAAATTAATGATCCTACTAGTTAATTTCCACCTATTGTCATTAATGTCTTTTATTGGACTCAACTTAGTGTCATTTGACTTGTCCTTCGAAAGACAATATTAAATGAAACAATGATTGATTAACCATAAAATGATAAAAGAATACTTGAAAAAGTGACACTTAATATATATGAATTTTAAAAGAGAAGTAAAAGCAGGATATAATTCATTGTTAGACATTGATTCATTGTATAAAAATGATAAAAAAAAAGAATTTTTTAATACAACAAATGTTAAGAGAATGTTAAAAGAGAACTAAAAAGAGATAAATAAAGGATAAAAATGTTAAAAGGACATTCATATAACAAATGACTAAATGAGAGAATAATCAATTGATAAAAATCTTGACATAAGCTAATTATAAAATGTTAAAAAAGTGTAAATCAACATATGATATATGTTAACCAATAAAAAAGTAGTAAAAAAATTGTTAAAAACAGATAATTAAATAGATAACTAAAATAGAAAACAATAAATTGATAAAAACAAAACATAATCTAATTTCAAAATGTTAAAAAAGGACTAAATTAGCACATAATATATGGTAACGAATAAAAAAGTAGTAAAAGGAGATAATCTTTAAACACACATCAACTCAAATAATTTACAAAAGAGGACTAAAAGAACACATCATCAATAGCAAAATGATAAAATAGACTGAAATAAAAAACACATGATACATATGAATTTTTACAAAAGAATTAAAAGTAGTAACAAATGTATTGTTAGGAATAAGAAAGGACTCAAGACATCACTTTACATATAATAAATGACAAAAAAAGACTAAAAGAAAAGCTACACTAAAAATTGACAAAAAAAGATTATAGTACACATGAGCTTAAGAGAATGTTAAAAGAAGATTAAAAAAGAGATAACTAGATGAGAAAAATGTTAAATGGACAATTAGATAACAAAGGACTAAAAGAAAAAGTAATGAATTGATAAAATCAAAGCACTAAAAGAATATTAAACGTGGACTGAAAACAACATATATTATGTAATAACTAATAAAAGAGTAGTAAAAAAGGATAATACTTAAACACACACAAAGTTAAATAATTTACAAAAGAGGATTAATCGAGGACTAAAAGCAGCAAGTGATCATTAGAAAAATGATAAAAGAACTGAAAAATAATTAAAAGCAGAAACAAATGTATTGTTAGTAGTAATTTTTTTTCCAAAGCAATGATGTTAAATAATTTATAAAAAAGGACTGAAAGCATCACTTTACATATAATAAATGACATAAAAGGACTAAAAGAAAGAACTAAACTAAAAACTGATAAAAAAATTCATAGTACACATGAGCTTAAGAGAATGTTAAAAGAAAATCAAGGATAAAGTAATCGATGAGTGTTTTTTTTTATGAAAACCTTAATGCTAATGATTTTCTCCTTCATTACTTTAATTACCCATTAACTTAAAGGCTTCACTCTCACTATTTTTTCCCACTATTTTTAGAAATTGAGAATATAGTAATAAGTGAGTTTCTTTAATCAATTCATTTTCCCAACATTTCTTTCCACATTGTTGTAAAAAAATAGGTAATTTATTTTTATTCCACCTATTATGTTTTTTATTGTTTTTTAAGGTCAAGTTGTAAGTGTTTTGTAAAATTTGATTTCATAATGGGTTTATGTTCAATGGCAGAATGTATAATCATTTAAGCAAAATGCTTTCAAGGTTTTGTGTCATACATGTTAAACTTAATCTTATTTATATGTGAAAGGTATCATTTCAAATACTGCTGTCATAAGGTTATTTAAATCTTTTTTTGTAATTTTTTAACAATGAATCAATGTCTAGCCATATATTAGGTCTTATTTTTACTTATCTTTTAAAATACGTTTTCATGAATAAAAAAAAAACTCACCACAAGTTTACTTGTTTGTTTCAGCAAATGTAAAAGTGAAAATGAGTGTGTCAAGAAGCGACTAAAGGTTATGAGAATGAGTAATGATATTTTTTAAGAGAGGAATGAAATGTTAGATAATGGAAAAGGAAAGGAGAAATTTGTGTGAGAAAAAAATCTTTAAATAGAAATGAGAGAAATTTATGAGAGATATTTAATGAAAGAGAGAACAGTTTGAATTTGTGGGGAAATCAAACTTTTACACCTGTCAGATTAAACATTTTTTTATTAGTAGTATAGATGTAAGCCTCTGACTTTTAAGGTTGACTTAGCTCCATGATTTTGTTTTAGCCACTTTTCTATAATTCTATTTCTATATGATGATTCTTATTTCCTGAAATCACCTAACACCACATAAATAATTTTTTTGCACTAGCTTTGGGATCAATTGCACTTGCCACTGAATTACTGAAATATACGATTCCCAAAGTAAAAGGGGTATTTTACTGGGAAGTACTGTACGGTTTTTTTTCAGGTAATTTTAATTTTTTATACGATAAGTGTTTTCTGTTTTCTACTTTCATATTTTAATAATTTATTTACCTTTAATTTATTTTTTTATAAAATCAGAAGAGAAATTATCTTATGACATATGTCATTGATATCCTATCTGATAATATTAATAATTAGGCTCGTTCAAAGTGATTTTGAGGTTTTTTTTCTCACTATAAAATGTTATTTTCAAAATAAAAACGTTTTCAGCAAAATGATTTTAATTTAGTTTTTTAGTTATTTTTTGAACTATTTTCTTTTAATTTCAAAATAATAACATTTTGATTTTAAGATTTTTTTTTGTGTTTTTATTCAAATTTACTATTTGATGTCACTCTCTACCATTCACTACCTTTTTGAAATGGCAACGGTCGAGGTGGACAGGGTAGTGGTTACTCGCCACCCAACCTGCTACAAAAGTCTATCACCCGTTACTCGTTAAAAATCCGACGCATACCCGCTATAGAGATACATGCAGGTCCATGGGTACCCATGGATATTTTTAAAAAAATAAATTTTTTAAAATTAAATATTTTTATCGAATAAATCATTTATTTTTTGAAAAATCTAGAAATAAAATTATAATAGTTTCTACAAGATTAATTAGATTTAAAAGTAGATTAATATAATAGATTATAAGAAAATATTTAATACAAATAAAATCTTTATTTTATATTATCAATATTTTTATAATAAATAATTTTATTAACTATGAAGTTTTCATAAAAAAATAAGATTGATATCAATGAAGTTTGATAATTAATATTTTAATTTGATTTATTTTTCAAAAATATTATATATATATATATATAAATTATTTTAGTTTAGCAGGTAGGGGGTACTCGTAGGTATGGGTAGTATGATACCCATACCCACCCGTTAAGGAGTGAGTAGAAAAAAACTCGTACTCGTGGGTGGTGGGTACCCATTTATACTATCCGTGTAGATATTTTTTAAAGTTTTATCCACGGGTATCCGCAGACCCAGATTTTTTTGCCATCCCTTATCAGGATCGACTCAAAATAAGGTCACTAAAGCTAAAGTTTTAGGTTCATCCATGAAAAAATTATTTATATTAATTTTGATTAAGAAAAAAATATATTAAAAAAGCCCAAATATATTGAAAAGAAATAACCTAATATATTGACATTTCTTATAAATACTTTAGCATCCATCACTTGGGGACGACTTTGATCAACATCAACAATCACCTCAAACCTCCGATCATTAGTCACATTTCTAATTATCGATTACTGTTTGTCAATCTTCGATCCTCGAGTAGAAAATATTTTAGTAGTGTTAAATTTTGACAATAATATTTTAAATTAGAAAACCAAAGGCAATATTGTTTTTAAAAATTTGAAAACTTAAAACTATAATTATTTTTTATTTTTATAAATTTAAAAACTGTAAACTTAAAAACATTCCAAAATTTTTGTAAAATTTATAATGTCACATAGGATCGGCTCAATAGTAGGTGGGCCTAAAACAAAGTTTATTAGAATATATTAGGCTTTTAATTTCAACACTATACTTTTTTTCCTACATTTACCTAATAGGTGTTCCGTAGCGTTTAAAAGGGCGGAAAGATCCAAAATAGCTATTTCAGACTATCATAATCAAGTTGAATCTGGTATTGCGCGGATTACCGCCTTATAAATCCAGTCTAAACTCATGAGGTGTGACCAGGAATATCTGGTATTGGTCGGAGTACCGCCGTATAAATCCAGACTTTCTTTCTTATTTCTCCTTTTCTTTTCTTAGAGTACCGCCGTATAAATCCAGACTTTCTTTCTTATTTCTCCTTTTCTTTTCTTTGGTATCAGAGCTGTGTTCTTTCCAACAACATTTTTCCATATCAAAATTTTGTAAATCTTAATTTTAATCGAAAATAGAAATCTGTCTAGAGTGGATAGTGTTTGCTAGGATACTCATGGTAGTTGAAGGGCAGTGATGGCCAGTGGAGAGCCGGTGTAAGTCCCTAGTTCCTACCTAAATGAGTTGAGGAACACGTGCATATTGCGCCAACAAGTACAGATGTTTATTTTTTATTAAGTTTGTAAAAAAAAAAAAAAAATTATTTTACTGATAAGCCTTATGATTTTCTATATTCTTTAATATTTATTGTTTTATAGTGTATTCCGTGGATACCTTACTTTTATTATCTAAATTTCTGCTGTCTTTGCTCTGTTTCTGCTTTACTCTGTTTAAATTTCTGTTCTTGTTCTGTTTTCTCTGTACATTTATTTTATTCTTACAAATATAAAATCTTACAAAATGACAAATATACAACCTATAAAAGGTAAAGAATATCACTCAGCTCTTGCAGCTGTTGAAAATTTTACAAAATCTCCTCCCGTAGGATATATAAAACCAACTCACGACACAGATTTTGTTCATACAATATTAATAGGACAAAATAACACAATAATTGCTTTACTAGAAGAAGTTTCTAGAAAACTATCTACTCTTATTAATCAGCAACACAAAAATATAAACATGACTGATGACATAAATGATTTAGTCAATAAAGTTTCTAAGTTATCTTTAGGAACAACTACACAAACTAAAACAGTCTGTAAAAATACTCACAAATTTGTTAAAGTTATTGCAACACCAAACAAAGCTGAATCTAGTAATAAGAATCAGACTACACAGGACAACAATAACTCCAATAAAGATAAAATTATTAGTTAAATATGAATTATACACCAAATAATAATTCACAAACACAAGTACAAGAAATTTCTATGGATAGTTCATCTAATAGGAATCACACATCAGAGAGGTTTCCCGGAACTTCTCGAAGATTAAGAGAACATAATACTAGGAGACAAGATCTCATCCAACAACCTGGAATCTTAGATAGATTTCTACATAGAAGAAGATCTACTAATGTTAGAAGACTAGAAGACTTAGTAGATATACAACAAAATGTTGAAATAGGATCTAATTCTCGGATAGATTCTTTAAATCCTAGACAGTTATACAACATAGGATGGTTAAGTTCCGAAAGAACCAGCCTCTACAGGTATAGGAGAATAGAAGATTTCCACCTACCTGATAATACTTATGAGATAATACCCTTAATATCTCAGCAAACAGCCACACAACTCCTAAACCAACATGGACGATATGTTCATATGGGATTAATTACTATTGGTGTAAGATCCCTAGCTAGACATATGATTGGTGCTAGAGCTTTGATAGTTCTCCATGACACCAGATTCCAAAACAATGATTCCCAAAGTATTATAGGTATACTAGAAGTTGACCTAAATCAACCTATATCTTTGATATACCTTGCCCCTAACTTTACACTTACTCTTCAAGATTTTGTAAATCACATCAGTCTAGAAGTACAAACCATAGGATTTGGAACAAATTGGATAAGACATAACCTACACTTAGACATAACTTTCATAGGAAGAATAAGTAATTATATTTCTTCTATGTATAGAATAAACACTAGACCATTAGAAGAAGCCATTAGTTCAATTGGTACACAATTTTTGCCGGCCTAAACTTTTACTCGAAGAAATGAGGGACATCTTTGGCAAACCCATTTACAAAGGGATGAACAAAATCCCATTACAAATCCAGACACTGTCATTTTACATAATAGGTCTAGAGGTCTTAGTCTAAGTTTTACTGACTACAGAAGCACTTCTTTAACAGATCTAGAACAAGATCGAAGGGATAGTACATCTGCTATTCCTGACAATGATCATATTGCTATGATGAATATCATAGATAATGAAGATGAAGAAGATGATGACATGACTGAAGAAGAATGGAATTATCATCAAGCAAACATAGCCATGCTTAGGCAAGGAACTTTAGAAACTAATTTTAAACAAGATCCTTTACAACAAAGCATTCTTAGTGAGTCAAACTGGGAACCTTGGGATTGTTTTCCCTTAGAACAAAATGAAGTCATAACTCCTCAAGAAAATGATATAGTTAATATCTTTTTACAAAATTTAAAACTTGAAGAACAAACTGAAGAACAAGAATACTTTTACAAACTTCAAGAAAAATTAAAAAATAAAGAAGACGATGAAGTGTCTACTACCTCAGAAAATACAAAAGTAGGATTAATCAATGAATATGAAGAATCGACTGCTACAAATTATAGGTTAGATCCTGCTGGTACTCAGAATTATAGTCCAGGATTTTTACCTAGAGAAACAGTTCAAAATATTGTCCTTAGTGATAATAAATATATCTCCCATGGTAAACGATTACCAGTAGAACCACATTTTCAAATTCCAAATTTACTTCTTAACTTAGGAGGAATAGATCCACAACTCCTTCCTACATACATTGAACAATGGACTGCTGCTGTAATACGTGATTATGGCATACATCATGAAAAAGATGTGCAGTCTTCCCAAGAAATGATCGCAAAAGGATAAACATATCTCGGCGATATTGCTAGATCTGGTTGGGAATCATTTAAGAAAAACTTCCCTAATGACTTGAATACTTTGGTCATAGAACCCGGTCCAAACATTTACAACTTCTGTTCTCTTGTTCAAAGATTGTTTACTTCACAATCCGCCAATGATGGTAATACAATTAGACAACAAATTTATTTAGGACATTTAGAAAGATTGTCCATTGAATACTTTGGAAAAATAAAAGAATATTGCCAAGATTATTTGTTATACGCGTCTATAGCTGGATGCTTCCATGACGTGAATATAGGAGATAAAATGTTCCTTAAATTGCCAGGCAAATTAGGACAAAAAATTAGAGAAAATTGGAAAAATAATGAGGTTACTCCCATGTTGAATAATCTCTCAATACGAATACAACACATTATGAAAATAATGGAAGATACATGTACACATATAGCCATACAAAAACAAATTAAACATTCTGATGCAGGAATCTGTAAACAAATATATACACCACAACAATATTCACAAAATAAATATAAAAATAAAAGAAATAATTCTAGAAGTAAACCTAGAAATATTAATACACAAAAATATTTAGGACCAAGAAATCCTCGAAAAACTTATACAATAAGGGCATCTAATGCTAGAAAACCTACACTCAATCCTACTAGACATGTTAGAAAATACAGAGATAATAAAACCTACAAACAAATATTAAAATGTTTTGCTTGTAATCAACCAGGACATTTTTCAAGAGATTGTCCAAATATATCAAATCTTTACACTAAAGAAGCAAACTTAATAAAATCTTGTCATCTGAATTTGCTTCCAATAGATGAAGACGTATCAACAGATTCAGAAATTTTATCTGTAATCAGCATAACAGAATACACTGATGAACTAAACTCTAATAAAATACACAAAAATTATGATTTAATCAATGAATTTACAAATAATGAATATAATCATTTATATGCTAATACTAATGAAGATAACTTTCTCATGGGAGAAGAATACAATGAAATGGGTCAATTATTAGATGATTTAGGATATTGTCTAATGAATACCTTAGAAATACAAACTTGTTCTCATAAAATCCAATATTATTCAGGGACAGATTCTATCCCGTGCACATATTGTGAACGTTATTTTCATATATCAAAAAGAGCTCATTGTCCACTTTGTTATAAAAATTTTTGTATTAAATGTATAGAAAAACATTTAAACATATCAGAACAAAATATACCCTCTTTTGAAACAAGAGAAAATACAAATAAACCTAGCAATAAAGATTTAACTGATACAAGAGTTTCTGTATTAGAAACTCGCATAAATTACTTAGAAGAAAAAGTTATTCTTCTAGAAAAATTAATAAAAGGAAAGACTAAAATAGATACCCCCGAGACTAGTCAGATTTCTATACAAAATAATATGATGGGAACAACAGGATGTATCCCATTAGTTTGTAATAAACAACAATTAATAACTCTAAAAGTATTAGTAAAAATAACTTTTCCTAAAATAAATAATAAACCTCCTACAGAAAAAATTATACAAGCCTTATTTGATACAGGTTGTTCAGAAACAGTCATCTGTAAAACTGTAACTCCACAACAAAACATAGTTAAAAGTAAACACATACAAAAAACTAGAACTATGTCTGGAGAAATCATGATAAATGATGAAGAAATTAATAATGTTATTCTTCAATTTAGCACAAATTGTGAAATTTTTGGCTACAAAACCTTCATCAAAACCATGAGAGTAGAAAACTTAGTTCCTTCTAAACAAAACATGATAATTGGTTTAGATTTCATCTTAAGACAAAATCGATCAATTACTATAAATAAAGACTATGTCTTAATAAGTGACAAAACACAAATGACACCTATAGTCAGTGGTGATTCAGTCAAACAAGAAACTATTACTGATAATTGTAATTGTAAAAATTCAAATACATGTAAATGTAAAACAGAATATTTATACACATTAGAAGAAATAAATGAAAATTATTTTTTAAATAATATCTTAGATGATACAGCTGAAGTATTCTCTTCTATAAAACTTTCAAAGTCAATAAAATTTGAAAGTATTCAACAAATCCTTGATAGGTTAAACAAAACAAATATAATAGGAGAAGATCCAACAAAATTCTGGGATAGAGATCCCGTAACATGTAAACTAGAAATAATTAATCCTGATTTAATTATGAAAACAAAAGATATTCAATTTAACAATTGGGAACAAGAAGAATGTCAAACCCACATACAAAATCTTTTAAAATTAAAAGTAATAACACTTAGTGTTAGTCCCCATAGAAGTCCAGCATTTATTGTTAATAAATCTTCAGAACAAAAACGTGGTAAATCTAGAATGGTTTACAATTATAAAAGATTAAATGATAATACTGTTGAAGATAGCTACACAATTCCTTCCAAAGATATTTTAATAAACCGAATTCAAGATACTAAATGGTTTTCTAAATTCGACTTAAAAAGTGGATTTTATCAAGTAAAAATGGATCCTGATTCTATAAAATGGACGGCCTTTTCATGTTCTGAAGGTCTATTCGAATGGAATGTGATGCCATTTGGTTTAAAAAATGCGCCGGCTGTTTTCCAGCGTAAAATGGACAATATTTTTAAAGATGTAAAATCTTTTACTTGTGTTTATATGGATGACATTTTAGTCTTTTCCAAAACAAAAAAATGAACACTTTCTTCATTTAAAACAAGTTTTATATAAATTAGAACATTATGGTTTAATAATTTCTAAATCAAAAATGGAAATTTGCAAGAATTTCATTGAATTCTTAGGAACAGAAATAGGTAATGGAACCATAAAACTCCAACCTCATATCTCTAAAAAAATACAAGAATTCCCTGATAAAATGGAAGATATAAAAACACTTAGATCCTTTTTAGGATTACTAAATTATGCAAGAAATTTTATTCCTAATCTAGGAAAATATACTTCTGCTTTATATAACAAAACTGCTTTAAAAGGAGAAAGAAAATTTAACTCCGAAGATATAAAATTAGTTCAAAAGCTAAAACAAATGGTAATAAATTTACCAACTTTACAATTACCATTAGATTCAGACTATTTAATAATCGAATGTGATGGTTGTGAACTTGGATGGGGAGCAATCCTCAAACGAAAGAAAAATAAACATTTACCAAAAACAGAAGAACAAATTTGTAGATACTCCTCAGGAAAATATACTACAAAACCCAAAATTTACCAAACAAGCACTGACTATGAAGTTAACGCTATAATACATGCTATGGATTCTTTTAAGTTATTTTTAATAAATAAGAAAGAAATAACAATCCGAACAGATTATGAAGCCATAGTTACATATGGTAAAAATCAAATTAACAATGACAAAAAACCACACAAAAGATGGTTACTTTTTAAAGATTATATAAATTTTTCTGGAAAAATTATTAATTTTGAACATATTAAAGGAACTGACAATACTTGTGCTGATATTTTGTCCAGGTTTATCAAATAAATATCAGAAATTCTACAAAGACCTGATTGGTCACATCCACACATATCCATGACATTGGAACCAACAAAGAAAGGTCTTCAGGGCCCCAAACAAGTAAGATCACCCTTTAGGGTAGATCAATACACAAAATATGGTAAACAAGAATTGCCAATACTCACAAATATTTATCAGTATCCTGGTAGAGATAATACAAATATCAAGCTCAATGTCTTGATCGATAACATTTGGAATATTCCAAAATATACAACAGAGAATGAATCTCAAGTAACAAAAGTTAAACAAAGCATTATCTGTTCTCTATACAATTTTTGTGGACAAAATAATCAAGGAGTTGTTTTAACATCTCCAGCCTCTCCCTCTGGAAAAGGTTTTACACACTTTGCTCTAATTGATGGGCCTAACAAAGGGGTATATACCTCATTCAGAGATCTCTCTGAAGCCAAACAAGATCAATTTTGGTCTACCTACAAAGGCTTTTACTCTAAAGAAGAAGCCCAAATGGCAGTAAGACTCCAAACAATTGATGAAGAAAAGATCAAAACTGCTTTACAAATGGAACCCAAAATCCAAACTCAAACTTATGCTGGTGCCACTAGTATTCTGCCCAGTCTAAACCCAAATATTCTTTTATCAAAAGTTAACCTTCTTCAAGAATTCCTTTTTGAAGCACACTCAGAAGCCATAAAATTTAATGGTTTATTTGTTAAAATACAAACTTATTTCAATCACAAAACTGTTTGTGTCATCTCTTCTGACTACTGTAAAACAGTAACCAAAGACTGTACCTGTCAAATAAAATATTTAGTCAGAAAAGCTCACATAGATTTAGAAACTTTCGAGCAATTTTTACACAGAGATTTTATCATAACTCCTATGTCATTCCTAGAAGTAGGATGTCTACACACAATCTTAAT
This sequence comes from Psophocarpus tetragonolobus, assembly GCA_037954015.1. NCBI lineage: Eukaryota > Viridiplantae > Streptophyta > Magnoliopsida > Fabales > Fabaceae > Psophocarpus > Psophocarpus tetragonolobus. The sequence goes on along the minus strand of CM075695.1, from coordinate 2,194,627 downwards.
CCCACCTACGGATAGATTTCAATCTTTATCCTCTCCCATAAATTCAGTCATAAATGAAGTACAGGCTGAACACATGCAAAAGGTTGCTCTACAAATTACTACTTCACCAAGAAGTATAACATTACAAGATAGTAACCCAACACATGTTATAAAACTATACACAGAAGTGAACCCTGAGTTTCATTCTTGCAAAACATCAGATCATGATGAATTAAAGGGTCTTTCACTAAACAAAAATAAAACCTATCAGTACAACCTCTGGAAAGCACATACTGAAGGTTCAAATTGGAATTTTTCTAAATTCGATTCAGAAACATTGATTTTATTAAAAGAAACAAAAGATACCAAGCTCTACTGGAAGAAAAGTATGGGCTCCAAATTTCATCCTTTCCCCACCGAGGCTAATCTTACCTTAGTCCGACATTTCGAAAGAGAAAGGATTTTCAAAGAAATTTATGAAGAAGCTGGCTGTTATGGCCAACAAACACCAGGAGCATCAGGAGCTTCCTCTCTTCCTTCTGAAGCAGGAGATGATCAATCTCTTCCTGAACAAATGGACGAAGAATTCCAAGATTTTACTGCATCCATCACTCGTCTGAAATAAAGTTTTACCTGTGACATAGTAAATTTACCTTAGGATAATTGACTGAAGGGTAAAAACTGACACAACAGGTTTCTAGTAATCAGGTGACCTATACAGTCGGTTCCCGGTCATACATTTTGTATATAAATAGGCCTTAAGTCTCTTACGCGGAGTAGGCTAGAGACACACCACACCCTCTCTCTCTAAACTCTCTCCCTTCTCTCTAAAAACTCTCCTGTGTAAAGTTTCTCCTTCTGCAATAAAATACGAAGATTTTCTTCACCCCTCCCCTCTTCTCCCCTCTGTAAGTCTATTATTTTTCTTATGTTTATGTAATTTTAATCATGGAGTAGTCTATTCGTTAAGGTATCTTCGGATGCCTAAAATGATAAATATTTAAAGATGCGATAATCATTTAAAGGCTTATCATATGTCTGTATATTCACCATCACCATCTTTCTCATCTTCTTCTGAAAACCTGGGTTCTGCCCTTGTATTTGCGAAAAACCTGGGTTTTGGTAAACTTGTCGAGTTGAATCTGGTATTGCGCGGATTACCGCCTTATAAATCCAGTCTAAACTCATGAGGTGTGACCAGGAATATCTGGTATTGGTCGGAGTACCGCCGTATAAATCCAGACTTTCTTTCTTATTTCTCCTTTTCTTTTCTTAGAGTACCGCCGTATAAATCCAGACTTTCTTTCAGTCATAGGCGAACATATTGGTAGATTTCATCTTAAAACTAGGTAACAATTAACTAAATTGTTCAATAGATATATAAGGTACACTCTTAAGGTTTAGGTAGCCAATGTGGGACTTCCCTAATAGATATTGCCATCAGTCAATCCTATTTTCAAAACAATGTCAGCCCACCAAGGGAAGGAGCCTAAGCCATGGACACCAATGTCACCAAATCCTTTGGAATTATCATTCTACAAAGGGTAATTCATCTCCCTCAAATGCTCATTCAGGACTTCCTTACCACATTTTAACTTTTATTGAAGGACAAAATTGAAATGTTAATAAAGATGGATGTGTAGGAAGAAATATATTAGGTGCAGAAAGAAATTTTCAATAAATCTATATATATAATGTGAGGCTATTTTACTTCATAAAACTAATTTAACAAATAATTCTATGAGATTAATTAGTATATACTGTTAATGTAAAAAAATTTTACATTAACATTCAATTACAATCTTTCATTTACAGTAAGTTTGTTAATTTTACTAATTAATTTTTATTACCTATATGATGGATTTTATAATCTATAATATTTGTATTTTTTATGAATAATTATCACCTAATTATTCCTATTTCATAATATCCTTTGAGTTATTCTCTCTCATCTTTGTCTTCCTTATAAAAAAAACTCCTCCTCCTATTTGTGACTTCCTCCTTCATAGATCCTCCTCTCCCTCATTTATATACTTCATATTGTGCAAACATCAATGCGTTTAGGGGCTGAGAGTACTTAACTTGAGAATCGATGATAGAAAGATGCTAGGAGAAACAATATTGTAGACGGATGTTGTTGTGTGTAAGGATAACAACAGGTAGGGTTTGGATAGGATACTATAGTATTTGTCCTCATATCCACGTTTAAAAAATGTATTTGTACCTAACCTAGCTCTATACTTACACGAGTAGCAAGTTTCATCCCCATCTTTGTATCTATTGAGTACCTATATACTCATACTTACAAGAAAGACAAGTCAACATAACATCAAACATAAAACACATATAAGTACTTCTTAAAGTTTTATATGATTACACATAAACCTAATGTAACATTAAATAATATTATAAGTTTATTAAGAGTTATTTTATAAATAACTCAATTTTTTATAAATTTTGTTTTTATTTATTAAATTTACATAAAATATATTATATGTCTCTTTTTATTCTATAATTATATTATTTATTTATCATAAATTATAATTAAAATAATATTTTTAGAAATATTTTCACTCAAAATTATAATTATGTAGTATTATATAATATAATTATATTCAATATATAAGGTTTGGGGAGGGGCAGATTCATACCTGTATAATTTTTGCAGTCCAGACTCATTCTGTACCAATATCCATTTTGCAGGTAATTATCCACTCCACATAAGAGTATTTTTGCAAATACTTATAAGATCTGAGTCCATTTTGTCATAACTAGGTGTGTGGGGTATTCTGGGAATCAAGGGAGTGTAGGAATAAAAATTTAGATGTAAAAACAATTGGGAATTTTCATTTCACACCAATCCCTTTTTTATTTAACACCTATCCACCTAAATAATTTTTTAAAAACTCAAAAATACCATTTAACTTAATTATTTGTCGTAACATCTACCATAATAAATTAATCTTATATCTTTGAACACCTATTCTCATAAATTAATCTCATATTTCAAAATAAAATAACTTATTCTATGAAATAAGTTTTTCGAACAAAGAAAAAAATTAATTAAAAACTTTATTTAACTATTTACATTATCTTTATAAAATTTTATATTTTAATTATATAATTTATTTATAACATAAATGTTTAAAATTTTATATTTTAAAATATAAAATAAATAAAATATAAAAGTTTAGAAAACCTTCTCCTAATAAATTTTATATTTATAAATTTTATATTTTATTATTTTAATTATAAATTTATATATAATATTATATTATATTATAAAATTTTATATTTTAATAATACAATTTATTTATAATATATTTTTTTAACATTTTATATGATAAATATAAAAATAAATAAAATATAAATTTTATTACGAAACTTTCTCTTAAATTTTTTTGCTTCTTTGACAATACATCAAAGAAGTAAAAAAAATTGCACATTACTCTAATTACTTTGAATCTAATTATACGATATTAATTACTCTAATTACTTTAAGTCTAATTCTTCTAATTACACTCTTCGTCCTCCCTCATTACTCTAATTACTGAATCTAATTACATAATGTGAATTACTCTAATTATATTATGCTAATTATTCTAATTACTTTAAGATGAAAAAATAAAAAATATATTAATATTTTTCTTAGCTGTAGCTAAAAAATGAAAACGTGGTAGGTTGAAATAAAAATCCGAACAATTAATGTGTCTTATATGTGTTGAGCCCATTCTAAAACGTTGGGCTGCACGATAACCCAATATTTTTGTACTCTGGGGTGGACTCAGTCCCCAATTTCCAAGCTTATATAACACTTTCGGTTCCTGCGTCCCTTGATTTGATTTTTGCATCAATTTTGTTTTAGAAACTACTTAAATTTTCTTGCAATTTTTCGCAAAAATAGACACATGTTTTATTGCATTAAAAAACCATTTTAGATTGTAAAAATAGATTCTTAAATAGACAAATCTCAAAACAATTTCAAATCATATTTCAGAAAACTTATTTTAGAACTTAAAAAATGCATTTCGGAATAGACATGTTGGAATTTAAAAACTACATCCCAAAATGGTCATTTCAAGATGTATCTTGCATAAACAATGGATTTCATTGTCTCTAAGTAAAAAAGGTACAATGTGATGTGAGATTTGTGACAGAACGAACATCTGATCACATTTTATATTTATTTATAATTAGTCTAGCCCACTTCCCCACTCTATTTGTGGGATACATTCTTATAGCGCATTTTAGAATGTCCACTCCATAATTTATTACGTCACATTTCTAAATTACCATTTTGAAATGTATCTTTTTAGGTTGTTGAATGGGTACTTTGAAATATAATTTGGAAGGTATATTTTTGTTTCAACCATATGTGTTCATTTATGTGAAAATGCAAAAATAGTCTACAGATTTGAAAAAAAAAACGGGTGTGAAATTCAAATGGACAAATGTAGAAACCAAATGCCATTTTTTCATTAAGAATAGAAAAAAACAAATTAGTTTTGCTAAAATATGATAGCTGAAAAAAATAGACTATTTCTAAAATAAATTATATGAACAATCAATTATTGGTATAATTTATTATAATTAAAATAATTTTTTAATAAGTTTGTTGGAAATGTTTTTAAAATAATATTTTTATTTGGCTAAAAATAATTTTTATAAAATAAAGGAGTATAAATTAATTAAAAAATAAGTATAAATTACAAATCCTCAACTTATAAAAAGAAAACTTATGTGCTAGAAAAACATTTTTTTATAAATTTAAGATGTGATATTCAAACATATAGATTCTTTTTTTTAAAACTCAACTTTTTTTTTTTTTTTTGCGAAAACAATTTATAATCTACAGTTTTAATCTTTCTCAGACATACACGTAGTATAAGGGATTTGTTATATAGTTTGGTAAAAAGAAAACTTTTATCTTATTTTGATAATGTCCTACTCCGCTTATGATTTTAAGTGGCAGTTATAACATGCTTAATTTTTTTATCACATATAATTCATCCAAGAAAACTATATAAAGTATTGGAAAAAAAATATTTTTAAAATTTTTTAAAATGGTATGATATAATTAAGATTAATGAATGGTCATGTAAATTTTAAGTAGATAATTACCAAAAAGATAGACTCCAAATACTAATTAAATGTTACTATATATATATATATATATATTAACCGTAACATCAGTATGCTTTACGTCTTTTTTTAAAACGTCATACCCCAATCAACAAGTTTCTCGAAGTGGAGATGGAACAACCAATTAGATCAAGTTTTGTCCCATTTTATATTTTATATAATAATGCAGTTAATCAAAGGAATATTAGTTACAAAAACTATTATTTATAAAAGAAGAGGTCAATTTAGCCACGATGGTAACAACTTTCTTTTCTCTTTGACATAAGATCTTCCATGACTATCACTTAAACAATATTTTAATTCATCTTCTTACAAGGATCGTTGTTATAAAATGTAGTCATTATATTGAATTAACACTGCGTACGCAATAGGTAAAGTCTTTGTTGGCTTGTAGTCTATTGAGGAAAATTCATGGAAGTTTAGAATTAAAAGGACACTATCATTACTTAATTAAAAACAATTTAATGACGGCTTGGCATTACAAGTGACAATCACCGTCGTTTAATTAAAACCACTTTAATGGATCATTAAATTAAACCAATTGATTAATTTGTTGGATACACTCAAGCAAATACGTATCAGATCTCAACCATAAAAATTCTTCAGTTGAATTAACAAAAATCTTCACAATGCAATAATAATTGTGTATCATCACGAGTCATATGTCCTTATTTCGACGTAGCATTGTTAAGATCGAATTGAGTCAATCAATTTGATGGATTTATCTACAAACCAGCTTAGTTAGTATTTTAGATTAAAAAGATGTATTTAATCAATAGACTTATCTAATTAGAGTCACATAAATTAGCACACATTAGATTTTTTTTTCATAAATATTTACAACCCTATGGATATGAGCATCAATATAAATTAACACACGTATTGTTTTATCTCACACGCCTTGTTTAATTACTAACTAACTCACTATCCAAAAAACTCAACAATGACTATCTAATATGCACACATACTATCCAAGTGATTATGGTATAAATATGTACTGCCTCATAGCTATAAAATGAGTTTTTGACATATTTTGGGTTTATGTATTTAAGTAGGGAGGGTTACCTCTCATATCCTCACTATTATTTGGTTATCTGTTCTGTGTAGTCTTTGTTTTACTAAAAATGCAATTGTCTTTAAAGATAAACCCTTCCTTCCTATTGAATTTTAAAGATGTCTATGCAAAGGTCTTGGTTGTAGATAAAAGGATACTCTAAGTTTTCAGTTGTGTCTTTTGCTAAATAGTCTTGATTTTTGGTTTTGTGTATAAAGCGGATTACGGTTTAAATTGTTTTAGTGACTTTTTACTTGAAAAATAATGTATTTTCTGTTTTCTAGGATTTCTGTGAGTAAGACCTAGTTTGCTGCTCTCTTTGGGGAGTTCTGACTGTGCTTTTTAACTTCTGTTGTTTCTGTAACTTATCAAATTTTCACTATCATATCTTATGACATGTGACATATTTGCTCTTAATGAATTTTGTCTTTTTTTTTTTAAAAAAAAAAAAAACTATCCAAGTATCCATAAGAGAGTTCTAATTGAAGATACTGAACCCTAATGTTTTCATCTTTAAAGTCATTACACTAGCCACTTGATAATTATATGAAAATACGAAAAAGTTACTTATATTTTCTTTAATATTTTAATAAATTATTTAGGTATAAATTACGCATACTAGTAAAATAGTTGTATCAGTTAATTTTATTTTTTTATTTATTATTAATGTACCAATTTTATTCTTACTTAATGTTTTTGGGAGTTGATAAATGAAATATTATTTATGAATGACTTCTCAAATTTTTTAAAAAATTAAAAATATTCACAATTTTTATTAAGCACAAGTAAAGAAAACAAAAATTAATACTTCATAAAAATTATAAATCCTTATAAAAACAATTTTTTCCAAAATTATACCTTATAAGAATATATAATGTTTTAAAGTAATATATATATATATATATATATATATATATATATATATATATATATATATATATATATTCATGCAAATCAACCACCTACATTGCCTCGACTGGGGACCATAACCGATATCCTCATCAAATTGATGATGGATTTAATTCTAATAACTCTACTTTGAAAAAGGAACCTCAATAAACACAGAATTAATAAATGATAAAATGAACGACAAAAACAAACATGATATTTACTTTTTTTATTAGACTTAGTGCAGTACAAATATTTAGTAATAATAAATATTGATCTACATTCAACTAGCTAATGAGAGGCTAGTAAAAATGTCTGCCATAACCAATTTTGAATGGCAGCCATAGTAGGCTTCATTGTTCTCTCAATCTATTTATTATGAGAAAAGAAACCTCCATAAATAAATAAAAAGACAATAAAATAGAAGGAAAAAAATGTTTTATTCATTTCTTACTTCTTTTTTTTTATCAACAGTGATATAATACATATATATGTAGCATATAGTAATTTATAGCTAGTAGTATACGAAAATCCTACAATTACAATATTTTACTAAATTGATACAAGAGATTGTTGTCGTTATTTTTAGAGTGTTAATTTAGTAGGAGAACTCGAACTTTCGAAAACTCAATTCAACTTAATTTAATATAAATAAACTAAGTTGATTTTTTTTTAATTGAGTGAAATCTCATTCAATTCAATTAAATTTTATCTACTATGCATTAAGTGATGAGTTTAGTAAGTTAAACCCGATAGTCAATCTAACCCGACAGTAATATTAAATTATTATTTATTATTGTTATTTGAAATATATGTTTTATTATTATGTATTTCTTTTGATATTATATATTTTTTATTTTGGACAAATTGCACTTTTTTTTAAGAAGACAAATTCTATTCAGCAATGGCAAATACAATAATAAGTCATATATAACATAAAAATATTTGCAAAGTACAGAAACAACACGATAATAACCTCAAATATTACAATTGTGTTTATTTTTATGGTTTGATTAGCTTGGATAAATTTGTTTACTTTTATTTTAGACAAATGTGTTTTAGTTATTATTGCTTAAAAATGTAGTTATATGTTAATTTTTATTTTTATTATTTTTTATATGTAATTTGTAACTATAATTTATGGTATATATTATGTTATAACAATGATATAATATTTTTTTAAAAATATCCTAAAAAAGCTAAAAAAAATATTTTAATTTTTTTCAAAACTTTTTTTAAAACTATGACTTATTTAACTCAACCCAATCTAACTCGTTCAAGAACAGGTTGAGTTAGATTGAGTTTAATAGAAAGAAAAACACGAAAACTCAATCTAACCTAACCCGATGTATTAAGATTTGATTGAATCTTGGATTTGCCTAAACTCGACTCGTGTTCACCCGTAGTTATTTTATTCTTAGAGCAATTACATATGCACCCTAAAGTTTAGTATAATTATAATTGCATCCTCTCATTTGTTTTAAATTATACAAACTCCCCTTACTTTTACATATTTATTACAATTGTATTCTTTCTTTCTAAACTACACAGACATTCACTTATTTTTTCATTATTATATTTTATTTTGTATGAATGTGATGAATCAGTCTTTTTCAAGTTTCATAACAATGTGACAACAGGGATGAGATGAGTCTCGATTATAGAGTTTGAAAAATATGAAAAGGGTACATGCGTAATAAAATACAAAACTTAGAATGTACATGTGTAATATCATAAAAAAACTTAGAAAGTACATGTGTAATAAATTTGTGTATAATATTACACCTTTTGAAAAGAGGAGGTACAACTTTAATGAATACATAAAAGTAAATAAGATTTGTTTAATTTAAAATAAAAAAGTATATTTATAATTACACTAAACCTCATATTTTCATTTGTAATTACCTCTTATTCTTATGCCAATAGTAATTTGTATCTTTGATTTATCTGAAGTCTATATTTTAAGATAATGATTATATTCAAATTATATATAATAGCTATTATCTCCTATATTTATTATAAGACACCATTTAAAAATTTAATTTTTTATAATTAAAGTATTTTAAAAATTTTATGTAGTATTTAATTTTTATTTTTTGATAATTACACTTTTTAAATACTTTTAAGTATTTGCACATTTAATAATAGCAGCAAAATTTACAAATTAAGTATTTTTTTATTAATTATCCTTATTAAATATTCTAAGTATTTATACTTTAATAATAGCATAAAAATTATAAAAAAAGTATTATTAGCTTTTCTCTAGACATTTTTTTTTATATTTTACAGACTAAATGTTAATATTGTTAATAATATTAGTTTTTATTAACAATAAGGTTCAAACCAACAACATTTTCTCATCTCTCTTTAATCAATTGAGTTATCTTCACCTTATATCCCCATTTTTTCTAGTTATTATTAAGGTCTCATTTACTTATTTATAGCTTATTTGAGCTTATTATGTAAGCACTTAAATAAGTGTTTTGATAAGCTATTTACAATAGCTTTTTGGAAAAAAAAAACTATTTTAAACTTATTGAATATTCACACTTCCTTTCCTCTGTCACTTTTTTATCTTTCTCATGATTAAAATTTGTTACTGAGTTTCTCTCTTTCTCACTCTCCCTCCTCCCTCCCTTTCTCACTCTTTCTCTCCCCCTCTCCCTCTCTCTCTATCTCTATTTGTCTATATATATACACAAATACTTTATTTTAATATAAAAACTTTTAAATTTGTATACTCAAACACAAATAATTTATTGTATTTAAAAACTTATACTATAAGATATTATGTAAGAAACTCTTTTTCTATAAACTCTTTTAAACAAGACATAAATAATTCATGGATAAAAGTACTGAAACTCAAATTGCAGATCCAACAATAATATAAATATTTTTAATAGTTTTTCGTAAAACAAAAAGGCCACGAGAGAAATGACTTAACATCAAATTATTTTAGGAAAAGTAAAAAGTTTCTCTAAAAATATTTTTAAAGGCTATGTTAGGTGGTATAAAAGGAAAAAGAAAAAGAAAATATATATGATGAATGAAAAGAAAAAAGAAACTGAAATAAAGTGAAAATTAGAATTACTCAATTGAAAAGAAAGAAAAATTATAAGTTAAAGTAATTATAATTACAAAATTATTCATATATATTATCTTTGCGAGCAAAATAAAAGATAATTTTGGAAGCTAACATTTTTTTTCACTTTCTTTTACTTTTATAACTATTTTGAATAATAAAAAAAAAAGTAAGACTACCAATTTTGAACTTTTTTTACTATTTTCTTTTATATCAAATTAAAGAAATATTTTCATTTGTTCAGTTTTCTATACGAGAAATATCCCACCGATTACTTTTCATACAAGTGAATATAAAGGTATCACTCTCCATTGGATCATCCTTTTACAACATATTTTAAATAGTACTGTTTTACCTTGAAATAGTTAAATTAGTAGTCTTTTCATAGTTTAAAAAGAATAATAATATGAGTTATAACTTGTTTACCTTTAAACTTACGTAAAGAGTTTTTACATCGAAGATTAGTTATCCACAAAAATCACTTTTTTTTCACTTACTATATAAATAAAAAACCCCAATGCCTGTAGAAATTTAATTTGAGTTTGCTTCCAAAGTGGAGATGGAGAATATTAATAGAGGAAAATGCAGTATGGGGGAGTTTGTTGGAATGTAGATATGGTCGGTCACATAAATTCAATAATAGACCTACTAGTTTCTCTCGAACTTCTCAGTGGTTGAGGGACTTATAGGCTATTGATGGACCGAAAGCGGTGATACCAAATTGGTTCCGGAACAATGTAAAAAAAGTAGGCAATGGAAATGACACTTTATTTTGGGAACATTATTGGATAGGAGATGAACCGTTAAGCGTAATATTTCCCAAGTTGTATGGGATATCGGTAGATAAGTGCATTACCATAAATGAGAAAAAGGAATCCTTATTACAATCAGGGGGGTGGAAATGGCTTTGGAGAATGGAGCTTTTTATATGGAAACAAGATCAGCTGAGCCAGCTAGAAAGTTTGTTGCATCCAGTGGTTTTTTTGGACCAGATGCCGGACGCCTGGAGATGGAGGTCTAGTAGGGATGGAGGATTTTCAGTGGCAGAGGCATATACGGTTCTACGTACGCAACAGACTTCAACAAATTTAATTGAGGTGGAGCCGAAAGAATTGAGAAGAATGTGGAAGGATAAACTACCATCTAAGGTAATTGCTTTGTCATGGAGGATATTGTTAGATAGACTACCGACCATCGATAATTTACTGAAAAGAGGAGTAGATATTCCAACAGCGGATACTCAGTGTGTGTTTTGTAGAAACGCTATTGAAAGTGCAAGTCACATTTTCGTTTTGTGTAGCAAGGCTCAATCGGTGTGGAACAAAATGATCAGTTGGTTGGGAATTCAAGGACCAATTCCGGGGAATCTGAAACAACTTTTTCTTTCATCATCTGCATGAGTAGTTGGAAAGCGAAAGAAGAGGTGTAGGTATGTTTTCTGGCTAGCTGGGTGTTGGAGAATTTGGATAGCTAGAAACCAGATTGTTTTTTATAACATACATGTAGATTCAGTCGATATTATGATGTATATAAAAGAAATTACGTGGAAATGGTTAACATATTCTTTTGGGTTTAATAGGGGGTGTGTGGTCTCGGATTGGTATGTTAATCCAAGAATGTGTTTATTGAATATCAGATCATGGTGCTAATGTTAGGTTTCGTACCAATCGGATAACGAGGGGTATGTAATCAGTATGTAATCTGAGAAACATTTTGTTTCTTCTTGATGAATAAATTCTTTGCGTTTAAAAAAAAAAAAACTCCAATAATGCATAATGCAAGGTGGAACATGTAGATCTAGAAATCTTGATAAGAATAACTATAAATAAACGTTTATAATAAAATCAGCAGAAACAAAAGTGTGATGAAATTTTCAATATTTTATACAGTGAACAGCAATAATGGAAGGGGACAAAGATCCATGCAAGGCAGGTAGGGCGTAGAGATTGAAAGGGGCATATGAAAAACACTATATAACTAATCGTACAGTGGAGTACTACCTATGTACTTAATTTCAATTTTTTTTTTAACAGCAAAATTTTATTCTATTATAGGAAGCTGAAACACAACGTTTCAACATGATGTACAAATAGTATAGTATTACAATATCCACGTAACCTATAAATCTATTTAATATTCAGCATAGATAATATCGGTTGGAAGCACTAGTCAGAAAATACCCACCCTGCCTTGAAACCAAAAGAGTACAACAACCATTTCCAAGAAAACATTTTTATGGACATTAACATATCAAGGGATTCAACATTTGTCCTTTGAAAAATAACTTCATTCCTTGATAACCAAATAGTTCAACATACTGAAGTCCAGAAGACATACTTGTACTTTTCCTTCCTCGTTCCCACCACCCAGGCAGAGGATAATAGGAATAGTTGATTCAGATCCTGTGGCAACGGTGTCGGTACCCCTACCCAGCTGAGAACTTTATACCACAACCTTTGAATAATCAAGCATTGTAAAAATAAATGATCCTTAGTCTGTATCCCATTATTACAAAATACACAGACAGAATTGAGCACCGGTTCCTGAATCCCTCTCCTCAGCAGATTTTCAACAGTGAATAATCTGTCTCTTAGCAATCTCCAGGAGAACAACAGTACCTTTGACGGCAGCTTCTGCTTCCACAGCCTACGTAAACCATAAACTCCAGAATTGAGCCGGTACTTAATTTCAATTTATTACTATTACATGCTTGAATAAAGGCATCTAAACAGTTTTTACATTGCCAACCAAATTATCCAATTTGGTGTTACATTTCAATTTCCCTTGGTAAGAACGCAAGATAAGTGAGGAAGAAATGAGACTCAATAACAACTATTGGCATATTGTGCCGTACAAATCATGTTACCGACTTGACCTTCTATCTTCCAATTTTGAATTTCATATTTGATCTTCTCATCACTCTTTTTTCTTCCTCTACCGACACCTTCTCTGTCTTTTGTTCTTTTTTCAATTAAATATCTTGTAAAGAAGAATATCTAATAATTCTTTCACGGTTACAAAATGAGTTCATGAATAAAATAAAAAAAGTGAATCCAATGAGGTTGTCAACTGAATCACTCTCATTCTGCAACATTTTTACATGGCTATTTTCAATGTCTTTTTCTTTTGTTTTTTAGTTTGTTATGGAAAAATGCTGAAGCGGAGTGAAATTTACTATCCATTTTGTATTTTTATCTTGCAAAATAAGTTTTTATCAAACATTTTGCCTATCGTTTTACATTGACCTCTCACTAAATTTAAAATGTTATATTAACTTTCTTTATTTAAAAAAACATTTTATTTTCACATCTTTCCAATATTTCACTTACACTCTCAAACATTAAATTAATATTTTAAAATAGGAAATACTTATCTAATTATACAAAATTTCATGAAGTGCTTAAAATTTTTTTACACACCAACAGGTATTTTTTATTATCATAGACACAGATATTTTTTATAAACAAATGATAATTATTAGAAAAATGTGTTAGATGTAATTTAGTTGTTAAATTTTTTAAAAAAATTAGTTAACTGTGTTCACAAAAAATAAATTATTTACTGAAAATTTGAGTGAAATTATTTGTTGACATTTGCAAGAATAGAAAAGCGAAGCAACGCCTCACCTCAGATTTTACAGCAAAAATTGTCACTGTCATATTATATAATTTAATTAATTATCTTATTCTACAAATGACTTTTCATATTTTCCTTTTTGTTTTCGATTTGTAAGGGAAGGAGGGTACAGTACATTCCGACGCCCACATCTGAATTATATTTTGGAATTAAAATTATTAAATTTTGGAATTCAATCATAGTTTCTTCGCCCCCAATGATCAGTTTCTCCTTTCTTTTCGCTGCCAATTACTTATTATTGCACATGACATTGTTTCTCTGGTTAAAGTTAATCAGCTGGCATAACACCTTTACAACCTCATCAAAGACAAACTCTTAGAAAACAATACAATTGAAATAAATTATATATCAATCCGAATCAATTTAATTAGTATATTTTGAATTTTATATTTGAATCAATTCAATTTAAATATATAAATTTATATCTTAATTTACACTTGGATTACAAATTTATACTTTATAAAGAAGACCATACGAGAATTAAATCTAACAATTTTTATTTTTATTATTTATATTATTACTTATTAATAATTAGGTTTTTTAAATATATAGATCTAAAAACAAAAGAATGCACTTTTAATATATTATTTATTATTTATAGGTTGGCATTCAAGAGCATATTATATTCAAATATTACTTTTATTAGGAAATTTGTATTAAGATAGATAAAGGGTTGCTGGGTTGACGCTTTGGATGGTGTGTTATCTAATTCTATGTTGATGATATAACAAAGAATGTTTGTATTCTGATCGTTTTTTTTTTTCTGAATCATGTATATATTTCTATCATGCTTATAATTTGGTTGGTCTTGTTAATGTTGAATAATTATTTATTTTTATGAAGATTGGCAACTTTTAGGAACTATTTTTATTCTTGTAGGAATTAATTTAATCTGTTATTTGAAACATTGCTGAATGTATTATTTCTACATTTTTACTTTAAATAACATATAGTTTATATTTAAATTGAAACGAAACCATACAATTTTATATATGTTTTCGTTAAAAAAATATTTTTTTTGGAAAATCAATTAATCCAAATTTATTTGAATTGAATTGATACTTTTGTTTGACTCACTAAATTTTGTTCATAAATCTGATTCAATACAAATTGATTAGTTGAAATTTATTTTATTCTAATTAAATTTAATCCAAACTAATTCACATATATCCAAAAATGAAGAAGAATTATAAATGATTTTTTTTTTATCAATCAAACTAACTTTTTTATGTGATTCGGTTAAAGAATTAAACAATCTAATTAACTTAGTGTTTTTAAGAAGACAAATTTTATTAATTTAGCAAGAACATCTTTCCACCAAAAGTCACAAGAAATGATGGAAGAGAGCAAGCTAAATACAAAAACACAGTAAAACTAAGAGCTGAAATTACAATTACCCCACATAAATAACAAACAATACCCCAAGACTCTAACAAGTGTACCAAAATCAATTGTTGTATAATAGTTCAAAAGTAAGAGTGTCGATCTTACGAGGAATGATTTCAATTAAAGTTTGAAATATAATGTTCACTAAGTATATATACATAGTAAATGAGTTTGTTCATTATGGATAGGTAGTATGATAAGCTAAATTCCATAATAAGTATAAAAGAGTAACATGCTAGATGATAAAGAGAATTAGTGGGAGAAATTAGGATTGAATTTTATCCATCTCACTTGTCTGTATTATGGATAAATATATATATATATATATATATATATATATATATATATATATATATATATATATATATATATATAGCATTTGAAACTATTGATATTGATGTAACATACAAAAATCATTTATACTAATTACTCAAGTATTAAATTCATAAGAAAACCTCTTAAATATTGATTCCTTAGATATTTAACATATTATCCAGTATTACGATCATATGTTATAAAACAATTGATATATTGAAATTTATTTCTAGCATTGCAACATATAGAGTATTTTCATTCAAAGCATATTTTCAGAAATACTTTCTAGTTAATTCTAAAAATCGAACTCAAGAATCTATTGATCAGATAGAATAAGAATGAAGAACAGAACAACAATATCAATATCAAATGAAAATGAAATTACTATATATAAATATCACTACAATACATCTGAGTTCCAATTGATTATATTCAATCCCAAGAAGAAAATTAACTACTTATGGTAGCCATTACACAATAAGGAATTGGAGAAGAATTGAAGAAAAATGGCTTCTGCCTGTCTTTCGTCCCTCGTATGTTTTTAAGAATATGCTCTTCTTTTTTCTTTTTCTTTTCTTTTTTTTTTTTGCAGAATTCATTCTAAAGCTTTTATATCATTGGTTAAGTGACTTCTCGCTTAAGCTATCTGATTCTCACTTAAGCGAGAAGAGTACTTCAACATGAAGAAATGTTTTCTTGCTTAGCTAGATTGTTCTCACATAAGCTAGAATGTCCTTGAAACAACATCCTCATCTGGACAATTCTTGCTGAAGCTAGTTATTCTCACTTAAGCGAGAATATGACAAAAGCTCTTCTTGCTCTTTTTTTCTTGATTTCTTCATAATTCTTCCAATCTTTTCCTTCCATCCTTAATTAACTGAAATTTGTAAAAAAAATGGAATCAAATAACTTTATTCATATCAAGACTCAGAAACATACATTTGGATTCAATAATTCTTAAATTAGGGACAATTAATATCTAATAGATACAATTAAGACCAAAAAGGCCAAAATTCCATATTAAAATCACTAAAAATTAACCCTTATCAACCCTCCGATAGAAGCACTCCCAATATACAAAAAGAGGAAACTAAAGTTAAGCTTTCTGTTTAACAATTCCAGAGAAGCACAATTCCAGATGAGTAAACCACTCAACAAATGAAATAGACGAAGTATTAAAGAACCCATTTAAACACGTCTAAGCCTTTTATAGGGATAATTGTCATACTTCCTTTGCAATGAAAGGTTTTACTTTAAATATTACTGCATTCCTAGCTAACCAAAGTCCCTACAAGGTAGCCAACCAAATCACACTAAGAATATCACCAGGAAAGATTTCCTTTCAAATAAGAGATACCCAAATGATGTCAGAAACTAGATTCATAGTAGGTAAGACAGTTAAATATCCTAACCATCTATAACAATATATCCAGACCAGGTAACTAGGCTTACAGGTGGATAACAAGTGTTTGACAAATTCATGGTCTTGCATACAAGACACATAACATCAACAAGCAGAACAATCTTTCTCTTTGCCAATTCCACCTTTGTGGGAATCCTATTATGAGCTACCTTCCATGAAAATGCCACCATCTTAGATGATGCATTTAACTTCCATAACATTTGGAAAAATAGAACATTATGAGCCTGAGAATCGCCATGAACTAACCGGTATGCATCTTTCATAGAGTAAAAGGTCAGAATAACCAACCTGGTCACCCCACCCCCATCTTTACATCACACTGAATACAAACCCCATCCAAGATCCCCTCAAGCTTTTTGACCCACTCCTCTTCCTAGCTAAATAAGGTCATCCTCCATCTAAGCCTCCAATCCCATCTATGATTCCTCCAACCTCAGAAATAGTTGACTCTTTCTGGTTAGATAAAGTATAAAGTCTGAGAAACATAGATTTAAGTTCACTCTCCACCTTCCACTTTTCTTCCCAAAACTTAAATAAGGAGTCATCCCCAACTCTAGATTTAGCCATACCAGAGAACCATTTCCCTACCCTACAACTGACAGAGTCATATGCCTTCTCAAAATCTGCTTTAAAGGGCAAAAAAGGTTTCTTATGCTGTTTTTCCTCTTGAATCACTTCATTAACAATCACAACACCATTAAGCAAGTGTCTTCCTTTGATGAATGTAGTTTACATGTCTTCAATAATCATAGGTAACACCATTTGCAACTTGCATGCTAACACTTTTTCTATGATTTTGTAGATTACACCGATTAAAAAGATAGGCATGTAGTCACCAATACCACCTAGACAATCCTTCTTAGGAATCAGGGAAATAAATGAGGTGTTAAAGCCTTGTGGAAGCTTCCCATTTTTATGAAAATCTTACAGTACCTTGATGATATCCTCATTTAGCATTCCCCAAAAATGTTTCATGAACTTCATATTATACTCATCGAGACCCAGAGCTTTAGAACAATTGCACTCCCAAATAACACTTTTAATTTTTTTCTCAAAAAATTCCCTTTCGAACTAAAATTGTTGAGCTTTTGAAAAACTACTGAAATTTACCCCATCTAGTCTCACTCCAAAATCCCCCTGGGATTGAAATCTTTCCTGAAAAATTGTTTGACTCCTGTTTAACTTGCATTAGGTTATCAACCCACTCCCCACTGGTCATCAGATCTAAAATTCCATTAGATCCACTCCTCTAGTTAATCGAAGCATGAAATATTAGTTGGTTGAACAAAATATGAGTTATTGTAAATTCTTTTATATGTTATTGATTTTATCATAAAAGAAATATGTGATATACATAGACACAATATAAGGTTGAGCATAACATTGCAATTCGACCCAACCCAACAAATCGTGATAAAAATTTGAAATTCGACCAATTTCAGATGGGTTGGCAGGTTAAAGAGCGATTCAAAATATGGGTTACAGTGAATAAGTGTAGGCTTAGTTTTTATAGCCCATCGATACCTGACTCGAACCATATATTATGTATATTTTTTTATAGTTTTAAAACTAATAATAATTTTCTTAACTTCTATGCTTTTAAACAATTAATATAATTCATACTAATTATATTCGTATAAAAACAAGTATCTAATATATTATTTTTGTAATTTTTGCAATCAATTATAAAAACATTGTTTAACACTCATATTTTTTAATCGAAATTAATATAAGTTTCTACTCTAAATTTTTTTTTAAGATTATGACATCATTTTTTTAATTTTTATGTATCAATTTTGGTTTAAAAAGTTATAATTCCTAAAAAAATGTTATGATAAATCAAAAGTTAAACTGCTTGAACCTATGACTCGCCCAACCCATAACCTGCTAAACCGAAAAAAATAAACTGTGAAAATGGATAAATGATGTAGAAGTACGGATTAAATTGGGTTGGACAAAATTGGTTCGAACCCACCCGACCCTTTACCACGTCTAAGACACATGTCCCCCTGATTACTTAGTCTTATGCTCCAACATGCATGGAAGGTTTCATAGACATACTAGCCCTCTTGATATTGGCAAAATTTAATTTTTGATATTTATTTATTTCACAAATTTAGTCCCTTGTTTGATTGTGTAATTTTAGTTTATATATTATAACTTGGCGTCTAAATTAATGTAGTAATACAAGACAAGGGAATGTCGACATGCATGGATATACGGCATTAATTGCACTAGAATATCACATTAGCATAAGTTGTGTTTGGAAAGGGATAACAATGTACTATCTAATACGAAATTTTCTCTCTATAGACAGTTCATGTATTTAATGGGGTCAACTTGAGCTAAAAAGTTAGTTTATTTGTTAAATAAATAAGCTGATCAACTGAGTTTTGGAATTATATTCTATAGGAGCTGTATATTTCTTTACTGATATAGTGTTATGCAATTGTGCGGTATTTCATTTGCTGCTGTGCCTTGGGGTGGTAGTCACAGTTGTTATTGCCACTTTATCATAATAACTATAATATCTACAGTTGTTTGCCTTTTTTCAATAATAATAAAAAATTGAACTGACTTATGTGTAATTCAATTTGGTTGGTTCATAAACAAGTGTAATATCAATCGTTATCTCTTTATATATATATTTAATTTTTTTATAATGTGAAATTTGTATTATTATTTTCATTAATTTTTATAAAATAAATAACATAAAAACATGTAAAATAATTATAAACATAACCCAGACACATCTATCCCTCCTGGTACGCAATTAATTATAAATAAAAAAAATTATGGACTTAAATATATATAATTATATTTTTATTTTATAAAAAATACCTATTAATTAATTGCATTTATATTTTTAAATGTTTTCTTATTTTTTATATCAAATTCAAATTGAAGAATATTTTAGGAATAATCGTATTTTTATTGAAATTGATAAAATTATATGATGTTAATTAATTTTTTTTATGTGTGTATGCAATTATTTTTACTTATAATTAGTTTTTAAGAGTATATATAGTACTATATTTTATCAAAACTAAATAAAATGGAGAAATAAGAAAGAGAAATAGTGGTTCAAATCTCTCTACTAGCAAAACTAATACCTAGTAATTAATATTTGTCTATAAAAAAGTAATATATTTTATATTGTTAAATTGATATAATTATTTTTTTCCTAGTTTCAGATTAGTTTTATTGCACAAAATAATTGAAGAAATAAATAAAAGTATATAAAATATTTAAAACTCTAACATACTGAAGTTGTTATGAGTATGAATCTTGGTGAGTTGAAGTTAAAGATAAAGATTCATATTGTTCTCAAATTGAGTTACAAGTTGATTTATTTCTTTCAAGTCTACTACAACAAAATATTTAGTTCATTAATTACAATGATGTTGTTCGTATTGGAAGAGGATATATAGAATGTTTTTTTTTTCCGATAGGCTTCAGAGATGTACTTATCATATCATCATATTATAGGGAGTGAAGTCGATGCTACCCATAAATACGACTCTAATGATCTTATTAAGAGAGTCAATATAAAATCTATATGAACTTCTCAAATCTTTGATATTTTTTATTTAGATTTAAATATAATTGATGTTTTTTTTATTTTAGGCATTATGCTCTGGTGTTTTAAAATTGTGACATTATACTTGTAAATTTTAATTTTTTCTAATTAATACCCGTTTTGTGAATTGTTCATGTTAACCATTAATTCTTAATGTGTTGATGGTAAAGTGTAAGAAATTAGGTGATGTAACACACAATTACTGTATAATAAAAAGATTCATTTAACATTTTAGGATTTACATGAGTATTATATGCAACATTCTGTTACCACTAATACTCATGTAAACTCTAAAATGTTAAATTAACCCTTTTATTAAGCAATAATTGTGTGTCATGTCACCTAATTTTTTACACGTGACGATCAATACATTTACAATTAACAATCAACTTCAACAATTCCTGAACAGCGTATCGATTCATATGTTTTTAAAATTTGAAGCATAATATCACGATTTTAAAATACGAAGATATAATGGCTAAAATTGAAAAAATTTAGAAACATTAATTTTATTTAAGTCTTCTATTTATAAGTGTAAGAAGAGGGGGTAATGATTGTTATTAATCATTATTGTCATTTTTTTAACAATTTCATTGATAAAAAAATATTACATAGTTTCACATCACCTTTAATATATAAGAATCTAAGATATAATTATTTGATTGAGAAAATTTATGAAATAAATTGATAAATTAATTGTAGGTTTCATGTTTATTTTGGTTGTGATTACACATAATGGTCTTTGGAGAGTTATATAATAATTTTTCATTATTACGTGATTCATAAAAGTCATATGAAGCAACATTGAAGATTATTCAAGAAATGGTTTTTATGGTTTTGAGAATAATTTTAAACTCTTCAAAAATAAAATATTAAATATTTATATTTTTATAGGTCTCATAATTTTTTATTATTTTCTATTAAAATTAATTATTTGTTAGTTTTAACTAATAAAAATATCTCTTAATGGGTTATAGCAAAAATTTACTTTAGTTACATTAATTTTCAAACAAATTAATTTAGTGAAATTTTATTGTTAATTTAAAAAGATTCATCTTATACTTTAAAAATAAAAAAAAAGTTTATAATTAATTTGCCTTAGGCTTAAAAATACGACGAGGCTGGCTTACACGAATGCCAAAGCTGGTTGAGGCTTTGAGATCGAGCTGCAATAGTGCAAATGTCATTATTGTTAGAAATTGCAGGGGATAAAATAACCCGTACTTTTTAATTATTATTATTATTACATTTTTTTTTTTGGCGTTATTAGTTTTAAGATGTGGCTTTCTACCCTTGACAGGTTTTTCTGTGTCCACCAAGAAAATGTGGAAATTGATGCGGGATCAATGATCAATTGGATGGAATTGAGTTCTCTAGAACAAAAGCAAGCATGAAAATCTGCAAAGACATTATTAGAGGATAAAAAAATAAAAAAAGGTAGATAATAGTGAAGCAGGAGACAGAGAAAAGCAGAAGGTAAAGAAGAGGATCGGAAACAGAAATGAAAGTGGCTGATGCTATACAAAATATGCACATAGGCATGGAAAACAAAAGTTATGCAGCTATATAGTTGGCGGTATAGAAAGTTATTATTCATTAATCGTATAATGAATGGCAGTGAGGACTAGGAGCTCCAGATTTTATAATTACAGTTGAAGTGCGAGGGATGAGTTGAATTTCAAGAGTCCAAAGAAAATGGAGTAGGTATGCGTAGTAGATCATAAGGTGACCAAAGTGCATCCAAAGGACAAGGCCTATTAGCGTCCAATCTGACCCATGGTTTCCCCTTGCCACTCCAATGCAACAAGCTGACCGGACCAGGGTGGAGATCCCTACACAAACCTCGATAATTGTCCCCTCCAAGACCATGCTGGTTCCACCTATGATCCACCGGAACAATGTTCCCCGCAAACACAAGCAGAAAAGGTGGCAACGAACCCAGTTGGTAGATTCTCATCCTCTTCTGAAGCTCCATCCACTCCTCTATTTTCGCGGTGTAGTCACCCTGGCGCCACCGCTCCAGGTCAATCACCATCACTCCCGTGTTGAAGTAACAGGCTTTTCTGTCGGAGAAGGTCAGGGACAGAGAGGGGTTGGACCAGAAGGTGGTGGTGAAATAGGAGGTGAAGTTGGCGTTGCAATATTCCGGCGCCGCCAAGACATGGTGGGGTCCTAACGAGGTTGTGGCGAGTTTGGCGATGTCGTCGACGAGGATGAGGTCGGAGTCGAGGTAGACGACGCGCTTGACGCAGAGTGGGATGAGGTTGGCTAAGTAGGAGCGGGCGTAGTTGAGGGGGCAATCCAGTGCGGAGCGGATGGAGGTGGAGATGAGGCCTGAAACGATGTCGTCCTGGAAGCTGTGGAGCTGGAACTTGAGGTAGGGGAACGAGGTGCTCATTGTGGCGCCTAGGAGGGAGGCGTTGGCGTTTGAGGAGCACACCAAGTGGAAGTACGTGTTTTCGGGACACGACGAGTGTTGGAGGACCGAGAGGATCGCCGCCATCGACCCTCGGATGTATGTCGTGTCCAGTGTCATTGCCACATGTACGGCCTCCTCCGAGCATATGTCTTTTTCGATGTAGGGGCACTTTGGGGAGTTGTAGAATTGAGGGGCTTCTTTGAATTGTTGCTTCAGGGTGTTTGCACCTCCACATTGGAGGAGGAGGAACAGTACTAGGTACGATAACTGGGCTGCTTTCATGCTGCCCTTGTTGTTGACAATATGAAAATACAGGGATGCCTTATATTTTCAGGTTTGAAACACGCTTTTGTGTTAATCTTTAAAGAAATAGAGACAAGGTAGGAAGGATGGCTAGCCACGCTCTTTAGTCAGACAAATAGAGGGGAATTGAAGTCAAGCGTATATATATATATAAATTAATGAAGAGGGGAAGTTGGTGGTTTAATTCCAACATGTCAATAATTCAATATCATCATGCCTTTGTTTTTTGTAGCATTTTTTTTCGGGTATGGGATGGTAACCCTCTCCCTTCTCCTAAGCTTTCCAACTCCATCCCTTTGTGTCTTGTTAACTTATGTTTTGTAAGGACTTACATTTCATCCTGTCACTTTCCCACGGTAAGAACATGGACTCATAATCTAACGATTCAATTTTTTATATTTTTAATCATTAAATTTATTATTATAGTTAAAATTCTATACAATTAAACAGCTATACAAATAAATGTAAGGGATCCATTGTGTAAGGTGTCATTTATGGGCTATGCATTGGCTATTAACAATGGATTGAACCAGGATGGTACGTACCTGTCTCTGTAGTATGTACAATGAATGAGGAAATTAATGTATCTGAATATGACAGTCAAACTATATACGGAAATAGTAATCCATGTTTTCAACTCTGTTCAAATTCACGTCCAACACTCATTCACAATGCAAGTGAGTGTACAAATCCACATTAAATAAAGCAGGCATAGGCAACGTAACACTCAGTTGCTTCAACTTGATGCGCATTCATTTCTTTTGAACATCAAACTAATCGAATTTGCGATGACTGTGTTTGATCTCATGTGTGAAATTTGGCTTCTCATATTTACAAAGCAATTAATAGTTACAACTTGTACATGCACTTTTAACAAAGTTTCTGTGCTTAAACCCAAAGTCAAATACTAACTTTAACCTGAAATCAAACACCAAATTAACTCACACTTATTACATTAATCATAACTGTTTTTACCTTTACCTTATAAATATTATAAATGTCATTTACCATTCTGTTTGTTATTTCTTTTAATCAATATATGCTAAACATTGTTCATAAAAATTGTGTGTAATATATATAATTGCTTTTATTTTCAGATTTCTAAAGCAAATGGAGGTAGAAGAATATATTTTTCTTTCGATATTTATTTCAAAAAATGTGTACTCTCCTTTTTATGTCTGATGGAATCTAAACTAGATCAAACGTGTTCATATTTTATTTAGAAAGAGGGGGAAGTTCATAATAGTGGCAATTTGACAGAGGAAGCCATCAATTTTTTCATTAAATACACATTAAAGGTTAGGAGTGTTCTTTTAAATGAAGAGATCATGGTCCCTTCCTTTTCCTACTTGAATTGGAAATTTAGAATTGTAGACACTACTTTATGCCAAAGTAACAGTGACCCAAGACCGGTAAAGAGCAACCCTGAAGGTAATTAAATAGCAAACACATTTGCTGCATCTAGCGTTGGTTTTACGGCTATCTTCGTATTGCACATTCAATGTAGTTCACGGTTCGTGGTCATGTAATTTAATTTCATTTTAATTTTTTTTCTGTCACTGGTCGAATTTTCACTGATTCATCAGAAAACTATGTTCAAGCAACCGAATCTTCCACTAGGAGCATTTCCACACTGCAAGATTTCTAAATTAAAACAAATCCACCGTGGAATAATCAAGTTTAGAGGAACAATTTACACCGTTCTTTTTAACATATTCTTCTTATTATTAGATCAAATTTAGGTAAGTATCTTATCAAATAGACAGTAGAACATACATAAATATGGAGAGTGAAGGAGGTTGGAGAGAGGTTAGGGGGAGGAGAAAGTATAATGGCGGTGATGGAATTAGGCAGAGAGGGAGGTTACATGTAAATGATACGAAAGGAAAAGGCAACGGAGGACTAACTTCGTTTTTCTTCACACACTTTCCTGATGAATACAAGAAGGGAGAGATGTGGAAGATTTTTAGGAGACATGGGGATGTTCAGGAGGTATACATTCCAACAAAAATGGATAGAAATGGGAGGAGGTTTGGTTTTGTGCGGTTTACAAGGGTGGAGGACGCACACCTGTTAGGGATCAAACTGGACAATATCTTCATTGGAAATGAGAAGATATGGGTCAATCGGCCCAGATTTGACAAAAGAATGACTCAAAACACGACTGTGGCAAAGATGGAGCGGATGAGGTATCTGAAATTAAACCAAACGAAACCAAAGCCTAAGGAAACAATGACAGGAATTCAGAATGGAAGCATTAGAATGTCTTATGCAAAGGCGGTAGGCTCATCTGTGGAAAGGCAAAATCAGGGGAATGAGGGGATGAACTAGGGTAGCCTACAGAACAAAGGGGGAAGATTAGGGGAAAAAACAAGCAGGCTTTTGGTTTTTAGAGCTGAGGCAGAGGAGTTGAGGAGGCTGGAGACAGCCTATGTTGGCGAAGTGATATGCAAAGGAACAGCTTTTAGGACGCAGCAATTTCTGGCTGAGCAGGGCATATATGATGTTAAAGCAACTCCGATGGGAGGGAATAAGGTGTTGTTGGAAGAAGGCGATACGCGAACTTTGAAACAGGCGATAGAAAGTAGCCAGGAATGGATTCATGCATGGTTTCACTTGATAAATAGGTGGGAACCTAGAAATGTAGAAACAGAGAGAAGGGTATGGGTGGGCTGTTATGGTGTTCCGCTTCATGTGTGGGGGGAAAAATTTTTTCGGACTCTAACGGCACCCTACGATGAGTTGGTGCGAATAGGCCACGGGACAGCCAAAAAGGAGAGGTTTGATGTGGCGCGACTGCTCATCTCCCGGAAGGTTTTCGAGCCCATACAGAAGGTGGTGAGAGTTGCGATAGACGATAGATTTTTTCATATAAAGGTGGCGGAGGAAGGTGATGAATGGCACAAGGTGCTGAGTAACGAGCGGTACCAAGGGTCCGGCTCCGAGATGAGTTCGTGTCAGGGAGAAGGGGGGTTCGATGAGTCATTTGTAGCAGAGCAGCGACTGGCGGTGTTGAAGGAGGAACTGTTTGGTCGGCGGTGGGAGGTGGCTCCGGCGGAGGAACTCGGAGGGCAATATGGGGAAATCTATGATGTAGAGCTAGCAAATGTCAGCCTAGGTGCCGGTAATCGTCACGCCGGCGACAAAGCAGGGGCTAAGAAAGGCGACACTAACTGTGCCACCAAGCCGGAAGAGGAAAGCTGGGAAAGGCAAGAATTTGGAGGTCAGAGGAGAGGTGCACCGAAAACGGAAAAATGGCGTGAAAATGGCGCAGCAGGTGGGGAAAGAGAAGGTGAAGCAGACCTCAAGGAATGTGACACGCGAGTTGACAGGTGGCCAGCATTTCTGTCCCCTCTGCGCTCAGACAGTCCCACCAATCAGAGCGTGCCACGTGAACACGGTGCAAGCGTCACACTCCAACGGCTACATAAGCGCGAAAACTGAGGAGATAAGGCTAACGCTGCGGGCCCAGGAAATCTCTACAACCGGATAAGATGGCACACGGACCGAGATGATATTGCTGACGCCGTGGACCCATGTCAGCTCGGTCAACAGTGACCCGCGGTTCATGTGTGCGGATGCGGATTGGGCCGTCTCGGATCCGTCTCTTGGGCCGAGGCGCAGACTGTTCAAAGGCCCATATTGGTGGGTGAGCGGTGCAAATAGCAAATCGGCTGTCAAAATTTTACAGAAACAAAAACTTATGGAAATATGAACCAGATCAATGGAATGAATATATATTTAGGCAACGGAATGGCTGGGCATGACAGCCATAGTAGAAATTCTGATTTTCAACAACCACAAGCTGAAGCGGATCTAACACAGATGTGGCGGAACGGGGCAAAATTGGGTGGAGAAAGGAGGATGGAAAGAGACGAGGCAAGTATCGAAAATGATGAGAATGCCAAAGTAGAATCACAATTCAATAACTTTGAAGTCGATAGTAAAAAGACGGAGTCAAATTCTACAAAGATTTATAATTGCAAGCAATGGGAGTGTGTGGGTGCGGAAGAAATGTCTTGGGGAGGGAAGGGGAAGAGGAAGATGGTTAACACGTGGAGGCAGGTTTGAAGGCATAGTGTTGATGGAAGCGACTTGCCAAGGTTTAATCAGGAGGGAGAATCGGAGCAAGCAAGCCAAAAGAAAGAAGGAGGAGGTAATGACATGCGACAAATGTGGTCAGCAATGAAGGTGATAGGAATAATTGGGGAGCAATCTGACGAGGTATATATAGTAGAACTACAAAAAATGGAAGAGAGAAATAAGGCGAAAAAGGAAAAAAGGGGGAGGAGGAATCAAGAGGTAGTTTAAATGAAGCTTCTATCACTAAATGTGAGGGGCTTTAGGGAGAGGGTGAAAAGGAGGCGCATTAAGAGGATGGTAGTGGGGAACAAGATTGATATATGTTTGTTTCAGGAAACAAAGTGTTCGAATTTGAAAGAGTGGGAGATAAAGGAGGTTTGGGGGAGTGACGAATGTGATTGGAGAATACTCCCATCAACGAGTTTAAGTGGGGGTTGCGTTTCAATCTGGAGGAAAGAGTTGCTGGAGGTGGTGTGGCAAATTCAAGGGCAGGGTTTTCTAGGAGTTGCTTTTAAAGGAACGAATTCAGATGAGGTCAACTGTGTTGTCAACGTCTATGCCCCGTGTACATTGGAAGGAAAGAGAAAGATCTGGAATGACTTAATGATGACTAGAAGAGGGGTCCCACATGTAAGATGGGTAGTTGGTGGAGATTTTAATGCGGTTAGAGGAAGGAGTGAAGTTATAGGAAGATCGACGTTTCATTCGAGGAGGGAGATGGACGAATTTGAATTTTTTATACAACAGATGGGCTTGGTAGACATCCCAGTCATTGGAAAAGGAGTGACATGGATTTCACCAGATGGACAGTCAGCTAGTAGATTAGACAGGTTCCTCTTTTCACCGACGCTGATGGAGGAATGGGGAATTACTGCACAGAGGGTAGGTACGAGGGAGTTTTCTGATCACTGCTGGATAAGCACCAGGGATAATAAGCAGAATTGGGGACCTAAGCCATTCAAGTTTTTTGATTATTGGTTGGAAAAGGCTTCCTTTGGAAAGTTGATAAAAGCCAGGTGGAACTCAATTCAGGGTTCAGGGTGGAAGATGTACCAGCTGGCAAGGAAGCTAAAAGCTATTAAAGGAGAGATAAAAAAGTGGTCTGAAGACGTGTGGAAAAAAGATGATAATTTTCTGACCGACAGGGTTCAGGAAATGGAAGTGGTTGACCAACAGTTAGTGGCAGAGGTCCAGGTGATTAATAGATCCAGGCATGATCTCATGACAGAATACTGGGCCAAAGCAAGGGTGATGGAACATGCACTGTTACAGAAATCAAGGGTACGATGGGCTCTCAATGGAGACAATAATTCCAGGTACTTTCATAATTGTTTTAAGTCGAGATGTCATGAAAATTTCATTTATATATATATATATATATATATATATATATATAGGAACTATGCTTAGGAATTAAGAGAATTGAAACTTCAATAATTTAATTCTCTATTAATAAGGAATTAGGATAGGTAAATCATCAACAATTTCAAAACTAGATAAAAATAAATTTAGATAATAGTTAGTAATTTAAGGTACTGTGAAGTAAAATCAAACTCATGATATTTTTGCAATGTTTTAAATATTACCATTGGTGCACTTGATAGAAGTAGCGTAGAAAATAAACAACAATAGTCTAAGGTTCATTTTTTTTTCTATTTTTATTTTTATAGAAAATAATAGTAAAAATATGTTTAGTTATAATTTAAAAATTATTTTTTTCTAAAAATATTTTCAAAAATTTAGAAAATAGAAAAAATTGTTCAGTATTTTAAAAAATAAAAGCTATATAGAAACTTAATAATAATATTTGAATTATAAAAAGAACTATATATAAATATTTTATAATACTTTTACTAAAATTGATGAAATTTAACAATTTTATTTTTGGAAATAGAAAACATCAGTGAAAGAAAACATATTTTCTAAATATTAAAATCTTAAAAATAAAAAATATTTTCATAAAATAAAAATAAAAATGAAAATAGAAATTTTTTTAAATCAAACTTGACCTAATATATTTTCGAATCACAAATTTAATGTGAGAGTAATCTAATTTAAATAACACATTAAATTTCATCATATTATTTTATTAATCATTTTATCAAATTTTACATAATTAATATATAATATATATTTAAGTGTTTTTTTTTTAATTTTACTCTTTTTCTCATGTTCTTTAAAAACCGTACGGAGCTAGCACGGATGACCTTCGTTTTATATAATTATTAATCAGTTAGAAAAAGAGGCTAATACAGTGGACTGACTAATTACTAGCCCCGCTTCTTAGAATGAGTTCGTTTCTTAAAATCCTAAAATACATTGACCATGTCAATGTATTTTAATTGTCGTATTTAATTGATACTTGTTTAATTTATTAAACACACATCTTCGGCTCACTTGATTTCAAATTTCAATAATAATTAATTAATTAAACGAGTGCCTAGCTAGCTACTAAGTAGTACTGTATTTCCGTTTTTCTTGATACAGATAATAATTAAATTTATCACGCACAATAAATATATATATAATGTATATCTCCCTTAAGCAATTCTCTTCTCACTCTAACTCTACACCTGTAGCGAAGGCAAATGTCAACGATTTTCTAGCCTGCTGCGGTCTACACGTGCGAATGCAAGTGGAATTAAAAAGAAAACCTCGTTGGTTACATGCTTTATATTTTACTATAGTTCATCAACCTAGCTAATATATATTATATATCTTACATGTTTTTAGTATGTCAATAGTAGGATCTTTTGGTTTGCTTATAGATTCAAACTCCGTCAGCGCATATATAGAATAAGTACCTGATCTTGAGTTATTATCGTCATTATTATGGGAATTGGAACCAATCCTGCATTCAATTAAAATCCTCTAACCCTTAAGTTATCCCCCACTAACACCAACAACATTATTTTATTTTACTATTATAGTTTGTGAGACAAGAGATCCATAAACTAGTATTGCTCGTTTCTTGTAGTCCCATTATAGTTAGCTATACACCCTACTCTCTTTCTTTCTTTTTTACTGCATCATACTCTTTCTTAGATACCTTAGAAATACAACAAAAATCGAGTAAAAAAAAAGAAGTGAAAGGCCACACGTAGTTTGCAAGCAATTTGACGTTTTAGGACTGGGAAAAAGAAAGCATCATCAATACCTTTTTTATCACATTAATTTGACACATTGCAGCTTCTTCTTCATGATTACTTGTTTTATCTTCAAATGAAAATATTTATTTATATGTATATTAACTACCTACCCTTCACTACTATGCCAATGCAAACTTCAACACACCAACCCCACATGATAAGAATATATATAATAATATAAGGAAATACCTTCAATGACATATAGAGAAGAATTTATGTGCCTTTGCCCAAATGACATATCAGAAGGGAAAAAAGACAAATATTACACTATGAATAACAGCAAAGGCTTGAATTTAGGTTTGAACATTGAACATTGAACATTGAACTATGAAGCAAAAACCGCGTAAAAAGCACGTGCTAGCTAGTACGTAAAGGAAGACAGGTTTTCTGTTTTGGCCCCCTTCACTGGAATTATTTTTTCCATTTATATTTTGTTTGTTTCCCAAAAGAAAAATGCAATCATATCATTGTTCACTAAAGTTCAAAATATAAGAGCACCGGCATTTGAATGACACAACCCAAAAATTAAAACGCGCTTGACCTCACAATGATCTCAAAAGTCAGTCTGTTCATATGGGTTGGCTCATCAGCTAAGCCTTTACTTTTGTTTTTGTTATCTATATACACACTCTGTAATTACCACACCTATAAGTTATGCAATTCATCTTATTTAAATTTCTTTGTAAGAATTTACAAAAGAAGAAAATAAAATATATTAAATTAATTTATTTTTCTTTATATACTAAAATTAACTTATACATTTGAAAGAAGTTTTATAAAGTTAAATATATAAGTTGGTTTTAACTTGTTTAATTTGTTTTACTTTTATTTTTATGAAAAATATTATTTAAATAATTTGAGCCTTACCTGAGTTTAATGTATGTTATTGTCGGTGATCTGCTAAGAGCAATCCAGTGCAATGGCCAAGACCATGCTTGATTAATTAGGCATGGCACAGTGGTTATAATTCATTTTGAAATTAATTTGAGGGCACAATTTAATTTTCATGTGGAACTGCATGCGTCTCCATAGTATAAAATGAAAATGTTGCAAAAGTAATGGAGCTGTAGCAAAGGAGGAGTCAAAGTTTGGTTATATGGGTTACAGTTGTCGAAACTATTGAAGAGTGTAAATGTAATAGATGGATGACGTTGTTATGTTATTCACAGAATAAGTACGCGCAAGTACCACATAAAATTGCTTAGCATATGGAAAATTACAAAAATCCAGCATGTCCAGTACCAGTAGGAGTGTGTCGCGTACGTTCACGATGCTGTGGACATGTTTCGTTACATTTCTTTGCAGTTTCCATGTGTTCTCTACATTCATCATTTTGAATTCAGACACTTCCGTCCTTCCACAGTATGATTGAATTTTGCAATGAAACTTAGGT
Organism: Psophocarpus tetragonolobus; assembly: GCA_037954015.1. Classification (NCBI taxonomy): domain Eukaryota; kingdom Viridiplantae; phylum Streptophyta; class Magnoliopsida; order Fabales; family Fabaceae; genus Psophocarpus; species Psophocarpus tetragonolobus. Next base: position 2,162,795 of record CM075695.1, on the reverse strand, counting down.
TGTCACTATTTAGGATTGGCAATCGAGTACAGAACGGAGAACATAGAATACAAGAAAAGTTATTTTATTATTTTGTTTATAAAAAAGTAAATGAAAAATATAATAAAAAACAATATTATTTTTTTCTTAAATTCAGAATGTATTTGATGGAACAAAACTTTTATATTATTAAATAACTTTTATTTTTACACGTTTTAACTTAATTTATTATTTATAATTATATTTTTATTCCATATTATTTTTATTCATCTCATTTTATTATACTCTCATTAATTCCATTTCACTGTTTACTACTAATCTATAAATATAATTCAACAAAAGTTTATATATATAAACCAGATCATATAAGTTGTAAGTTTTAAAAGGGGAATCCAAAACACATTGAACCAACTCTCATCTATTGATAATAATAGTTAAATAAATAAAATACAAATATCGTTAAAAGCACTTAAAAATGTATAAAAAATTCTATACATTCTATTTTTAATTGTTTAACGTTATATACTTTTGTAAGACGGAGAGATTGTAACCCTTTAACAAATATTTTGACTTTTGTGTAACCCCACCATAGATACTTAGTGCTTATTTAACAAGAGTTAATTTTAAAAATTATTTTATTTTATTTTATTATTTGTTTAGCGATAGTTTTATAAAATTGTTTTCAGTATTTTAGTTTTTAAAATAATTTACTGGTTTTTTAAAATAATTTAAGAAATAGTTTTTTAGTTTTTAAAAATTAAAACACAATTGTTTTTATTTTGTTTTTTAGTTTTTCAAAACAGTTTTTAAGAATAGTTTCGAAAAACTGTTTTTCAGAAGGAAAGAAAAAAAAAACTTGTTTGGTAAGTGTTTTGAAGATGTAAAAATGGAAAAAAATGTTTATTTTTATTAAAAAATCATTAATGAAAAAAAAAAGCAAACATATTCTGATTGTATTTTGAGTTTTCAAAACAAAAATAGAAAAATAAAAAACAAAATTATTTTAAGTTGTTCCAGTTTTTTAGTTTCTAAAAACTAAAAACCAGAGTTGTTTTTTAAAATTGTTTTAAAAAAACATTACCTAAAAGAGTTTTTTAGTTTTTAAAAATTAAAATACTGAAAACTGTTTTATAAAACTGTTGCTAAACAAGTAGTTTTACTTTTCAGTTTTCTATTTTCGTTTTGAAAACTCAAAATACAGTAAGAATACGTTGTTTTTTGCTTTTTATTAGTGGAATTTCAGTAAATATGGACAATTTTTTTTATTATTTTCACATCTTCAAAATAATGTTCAAATAATACTATTACCAAAGAAGTTTTTTTCTCTACTTTCCAAAAACAGTTTCTGAAAACTATTTCTGAAAACTCTTTTCAAAAACTAAAAAAACAAAATCAAACCAACAATTTTTTTTAGTTTTCTACTTTTGTTTTGAAAACTCAATTCAATAAAATATGTTGCTTTTTTCTTTTCATTAATTGAATTTAGTAAATATGAACAATTTTTTTTCATTTTCACATTTTCAAAACAGTTTTCAAATAAAAATTACCAAACAAGTTTTTTTTCTCTTTTTCCAGAAAATAGTTTTTGAAAACTCTTTTCAAAAACTGAAAAACAAAATCAAACCAATCAAACCCTTTTTTCAGTTTTCTATTTTTGTTTTGAAAACTCAAAATACAATAAAAATATGTTGCTTTCTTCTTTGCATTAATAGAATTTTTGTAAATATGAACAAGTTTTTTCATTTTCACATCTTCAAAACAGTTTTCAAACAAAACTTATTAAACAAGTTTTCTTTTTTCTTTTTTTAAAAAACTATTTTTGAAAACTCTTTTCAAAAACTAAAAACCAAACAAAATCAAAACAATCAGATCTTAGGGCTTGATTGATTTTGTTTTGTTTTTTAGTTTTTAAAAGAGTTTTCAACAACTATTTTTGAGAAGAAAAGAAAAAAACTTGTTTGGTAAGTGTTATTTAAAAACTATTTTGAAGATGTAAAAATGGAAAAATTTGTTCATATTTATTAAAATTTTATTAACGAAAAGCAAAAAACAACATATTCTTATTGTATTTTGAATTTTCAAAACAAAAATAGAAAACTGAAAAGCAAAATTACTTTCAGTTGTTCTTATTTTTTAGTTTTTAAAAACAAAAAAATCAGAACTGTTTTTTAAAACTATTTTCAAAAAACACTACTCAAACGAGTTTTTTAGTTTTTAAATACTAAAATACTGAAAACAGTTTTATAAACTATTGTTAAACAAACACTTAATTACTATTTCTGTTACCAAATTTAATAAAATTTAAACATTAGGAATCTATGCCTTGAAAATGTGATAACATGTCTCAAATTTAAATAATTCATAAATTAATGTTCTTCTAGCTATCAAATGTTAAACACGGTGTCATTTGACAAATGAGCATCATTAATTTAGACATTTTTTTTAATATGGGTTACAATGCCACATTTTTAAAATATAAGATACAATGTTTACATTTTATAAAATCTAGAGACATAGCTAATATAATACATTTAGCCTAGAAAAATTGATGATATCATTTCTTTATATATTATCTTTCTCTGTAAATATATGTTTTCTAACTAATATGTTCTGGTTAATTTATTCTCCACATTTATTTTAATATTCTTTATTTCTACCTAATCTTTTTTACTTCTTACTTCTATCCTAAGTTCATATAACGTCATTGCAATTTATAACTTTTATGAGATAAAAATATTGAGTCAATTTGTTTAAACTAAAAAAAACATTTTAAAAAGTAATCTTTCAAATAATTATTTTCTAAGAAGTTCATAAGGGTTTATTTGTTTCCTTTTTTAAAAGAAAAAACATCTTTGTAATAAAATAAATATTTTCTTAATTTCCAATATGTTTATGTAAATTAATTTTACTTAAAAATTTATTGTTTTTTAAATAAAATCTTATTTATTTTTAAAAACAATTTTTTACATGACAGAAACAAATAATTTTTCATTAAAAATACTTTCAAAATTTAAGTAAATGGCCTAGAATTTAATTTTTAAAATAGAAAATTAGAATTTTTTTTAATAAGTTGTTTACACAAAGAATAAAAATTAAAAAAATATATATTTTATTAAAATAATTTTTAATAAAAAAATTTAAATAGCCTTGAAATTCATCTCCTAAACCATCTTTTTTATTATCATGGACTCTGCGTCCTTACTTCAATTTTTTAAAACATCTTTAATGGATATATAGAGTTTAATATATCCACTTTTCATATTTTTTACAATAAAAAACTATTTTTATGGTTTCATAATACCATGTCAATTTTAAAATATTCATCAATTTTATTTTAATGATTAAAAAATTAAATAAAAATAACATTTTTAATTTTTATTTTAATTAATTGAGTTTGAAATATAACTGAAAAATGAATTTTTACTCTAAAAAATTGTATCTTCAAAAAATATTTATCTTAATTTTTAAAAATTCTCTTTGCCATGTAAATTCTATTTAATGAACAATTGTTTAAAGATTCAATACTTTAAACTTGCATAACGTAGGAAACATGAAGATGTTCTTAAGAGAAATACTTTCTATACAAACTTCAATTGCAAGTTAAAATTATGTTAGAGTTCAAGTTTATCTCGTTGAGCGAATGTTGGTCACTTAATGACATCTCCCAACTAAGCAACCACTTAGCATCAAGCAAAAATACAATTATGGAACAAAGAGCTAAATTTGCCGAGCAATTAGGAATCATTTATGAGCGACCATATAGAGATGAAGGATCTCGTTGAGACAAACTTAATTGTTGAGCAACACTGTGCTTTAGAATAAGTCTCATTAGGCAATAATTAGTCATTGAACAAGAAATCTCTAGATCATCAATGAACGTTTACCTCATTGAGTTATAAACTGCACTAAGCGAGGAATATTTAATGCCCAATTGAATAAGTAAAAACTTCGAAGGAAATTAAGGTCATTGTATAGAAAACAAAGAAACAGAGCACGAGACACACCTCTGTCATTCTTGATACTTCTCAATACTTGATATTTTTTAAGCAATTAAATAAAGATATTAATTTTATTTAGATATTATATATATTCTATTTATTAAATATAATAATTTATTAAATTGAATAATTTAAATATAAATTTAGAAATATTATTTACAATAATATATAATTCAATAAAAAATACTATCATAAAATTTAATTTTTATATATAAATTAATATTAATGTTTTATTATTTATCAAATTATTTATATATAAAGAGGGGATGAATCTACTTATTCTGTATAAGAGATTTACTCTTCATTCTCACCCTTTCATTTCCTTTGTAATAATTGTATTGACTAACTAATTTCACCTATTAGACATAAAAAAAATTAATGGTGAAGATCAATAGTAAATTTATTGTCCTTACTTTGGAGAGTAAATTGATTCATTTCCATATATACATATATGGAAGGAAGAGGATCCATTTATTTCAAGAATAAGTATAAGATATTCATTATTGATCCTTGTCATTCTTTAAGATTAGTCACTTTTGATAATCTAATATGTTTATCTCTTCTTTTGTACTTACTGGTTTATTTACAACAAATATTCAATCAACCACACTCTCCAAGAGTAAGCTTTACTTTCTAGGTGTTAAATTTATGACTCTATACCTTTTTATTTATCTTTCTCTTTGTCGTCTTTATCAGTTTTAAAATTTATCTTATAGTAAACAAATGAGAAACATTTTTGGACATAGGAGAATAATTTATTAAAAATAAATAACATGTTTAAATTTATAATTTAACCATTTGTGGATATAAATTAAGCTCATGATTTTGCTTTAATTTGTCAAATAGAAACATTTTTCTTTTTAACTATCTGATAATTTTCGGATTTAAGATTATTTCAGTGATAAAAATTTATTAATTATCTTTATTTCTCAACTTTTTCTTAATTTTGTACTCATTTTAGTTACAAATATATACATATGTATCATACTTATACATGGCTTTATGTTATAATATAGCTGATTTGATGAATTTGGATAGTTTGACACCAATTATGAAAAAAGACAAGAGGATGAGAGAAGATTGATCAATGTTTCCTCGCCTAGCGAGCCACATCGCCTAAGAATGAGTTCCAAAGCCACTGCAACAATATGAAGGTCTCCTAGCAAAGTGTGTTGTTGGACAAAAAATAGAGAATATGTTGGCAAAGAGTTAATGGTGTTAGGCGATTTGTGTCGCCCAAAGAAAAGCAAGAGAATTCTTGGGCATAAGGTAATTTGTGTCCAACGGGAGGTTCCGCTCAGTGATAGAACATGGCACATGTTCAACTGTCACCTACCGAGCTTCCTTGCATAGCGAGCATGTGCCAAGTCTGGAAGGAGAAATTTGAGGTATTCGTTAGGCAAAATATGTCACCTAGCGAGCTCCACCTTAGGATCATGAACTTAAGCACTCTCGTTAGGCAAGAGTTGTTGTTGGGCGAGCACTTCCTAAATGAGGCAATGAAATTAAAAGAAACTTAAGTGGGAACCAAGCAATATCTCATAACATCATAGGAGACAGACAAGAGAGGAGAGAGAAAGAATCGCACGAAGATAGAAAGTCAAAGCGAAGACGCGATCAATCTTTCTTTTTATTCTTCAATTTTCTTGCTTTTGTGAGCTGCTCATGACAATGAATAGATAAATCTTCCTCAGTTGGGAGATCGGTGTACTATCAACTATTTTGTAAACTTTGAATCGTAATTGAATCTTATATTCCTCATTTCATGTTCTTCTCTATTTTTAATGTTTGTTTTTTGTCTGATCAACCTTTAACTTGATCTAATCTGCTTAAATGAATTGGAAAAATATTTTGAGCAAAAAGATTTGGGAAAAACACCATATAAACATTGGATCTATGAATAAAACAGTATTTTCCTGTCTTTTGTCTTTCTCTTAAGTGATTACCTAACTATTTTAATCTCTTAAATAAAAGAATTAGTGATTTGATTATTATAATTAAGGTTCTCTCATGGAGAAATTGGTATTTGAATATTTTTTTTTGGAAAAAAAGTTTTAAGAATAACTAGGTATTCGATTATTAAGTTTACGAAGAGTTAAATAGGAAATTGGGACCCCAAAATCTATTTATATTGATTATTTTCTTAATATTATACTATTGTTTACTTTCAATCTTTCTTTCCATACTTTTGTTCCTATTACATTTGTACACAACTATCATGGATTCTACAAATTTTAGTTAAGAATACTGAATATTTTGATATCTATCAACTCTCTAAGAAGACGACCTGGTTTAGATCAGATACTACATATAACTTATGTACTTACCTGAAGTAAAGTTAAAAATAACTCAACATTATCAAAATTTGATATAGTAATTTATAATAATTTTTAATATTACATTTAATAAATTCATCTCTTGCCTTAACATATTTAATATATTACATTTTTAATTTATAATGTTATAATACATAGAGAAAGAAAAATCATAAGAAAAATTAATGTGCGTAATATTTTTTAAGAAAATATTGATTAAATGTAATTAATTAATTATACGAATGTAATTATCCTTTTGGTCCTTTATCTAAAAAATAATTAATTAATTCATAAAGTTTTTTTTTGTGAACATTTTTTTTTGTGAACATTAATTCATAAAGATAAAAATAGGTAAGTTAGTTAATTTTAACCAAAAATATCACAATTTATATTTTATTTAAAACTAATCCTAAAAATAGTAATATTTAATGATATTTCACATAATTCAAGTGATAAATGTTTTTTACTAATAAATGTGTTTGTACCGTTAATAGAACAATGGATAGACATCATTAGGTTATAAAATAAAATTAATAATTAATATATATCTAAGTGAGTTTATGTTTCTTATAATTAGAACAAAATAATAAATTATTTTGTTCTTATAAAAAAATTGGAGTAAATTTAAGTAGACATATACAAACGTCAGGACCGATCTACTTTGTCCCATAACCCCACCCCATTATTTTTTAAAACTTTTAAATATTTATAATGATAAAATTTTAGTATATAATATATAATATTTTTAACATATTTTTAAATTTTAATGTTTTTATTTAGTTATATTTTTATTTTAAGATTTTATTGTAAAAACAATAATATCATGTGTTATTTTTTATTTTTTGACAAAATATTTTAATCTTATTTTATATTATTTATTATAAGGATTATAAATTTTTTCTATATTTATATATATTCAATGTTGAGATAATATAATTTCTTTTTTTTAGATAAAATATTTAAATATTATTAATTTCATTTTTAATAATTAATTTTTATTAAGAATTTTTGTTATTGTCTAACCTTTTATAGGTAAATATATTTTTTATTTGGTCTTTCGTAATTTATGATCCTAACTCTAGTATATGTATCTTTATTCTAGTTAGAAATGAAGAATCTTTGAACATGCATGAAGTATTTCTTCGAGAAAGCATTCTCTCCTTTATTTTGTTCATTCTCTATTCTTTTGGAGCTGGTAGAGCAGTGGATTGTGGTGGCAGGCAAGTTTCAGAATCCTTATAGTTCACCAATCTGGCAAATCAAGTTTTAATACAATTCAAGCTGCAATCGATTCAATAAATACAAACAATAGTCGATGGGTGAAGATTCACATAAAGGCTGGCACATACAAGTACGTTACACATGGTCCATTTTATTGAACTTGATCTAAATTAAAGTATTATCTATTTCTCCATTATTATCATTTTTTTTTTTTTAAAATGGTTGCAATATTGAAATAGGTAGAGAGTGAAAACGTTGCATACAGTGAGAAGGTTAAAAGATTCCACGAGAAATGCCATGCATTTTTTTGAAAGGTCAAGGTAAAGAAGTCACTACTATTACATACAATGACCACAGCAGAACAGATATAAGTGCCATATTCTCTTCGTTTCCAAACAATGTTGTTGCATCGGATATTACTTTTAAGGTATAACGCACATGTTAAAAAACACTCATTATTATTTCCATTAAAAAAATAAAATACTATATATTTAATTTGAAAGTAGCACAAAGGTATGTGTGATTTCTGTCAAAATTGATTATATATGTAATTATTTAAATAACCATGTCAGTTCGTGTTTAAATTTTTTAATTTCGTTTAATTTTTGTTTGTAATAAATAAAGATGTTGTTAAATATATTAAAACGCAATACAAAAATATCCAGAGCAATATATTCTGTCATCCAGCATATGCATGCTTACCTTCTTCTCTTTTTTCTTTTTTTTTCTTTTTTTTTTTCCTTATCAGAACTCGTTCGATATTGCAACAATGTTAAATTTGCCATTAATTCGGGGGGAAAGTAACAGGCAACAAGTTCCAGCATTGGCTGCAAGATTATATAGAGACAAAATTTTCATTGGTTTTCCAGATACATTGTGGGATGTGGAAGGACGTCACTATTTCAAAAAATGCCTTATTGAAGGTGCAGTGGTCTTCATATTTGGTTATGGACAATCCTATTTAGAGGTATTTAATATGTAATAAATATTAGCTACGTCAAATTGTTTTATTCTTTTTCAAAAAAATATTTTTATTAAAATTGAGAAAGAAATTCAAATCCTACAATATCAAAATATAATATATATATATATATAAAAGTAAGAGACAATTAAGTTAGTCTAAACTCGTTTTAAGAATCTGATATGTTGATTAACCAATTTTAAGAGACAATTATGTTGATTAACCAATTAATTTAATTTAAGGATTGTGTGCTTAACGCGACTTCCTCGGGTGCAATAACAGCACACGGACGTAGTTCAAATAGAGACCCAAGTGGCTTTGTGTTCAAAAGAGGCTTTGTCGTTGGTACTGGGAGCACTATATTAGGCAGAGCCTATGGTCCTTGTTCGAGAGTTATATTTTATAAGACAAACTTGGATTCTGTGATTTATTCTTTATTTTAACTTAACATCTAATTATGCTAAACAAGAGTACGATCTATTCTTGATTTTAACTTAACATCTAATTAATTTATTACTTTAACTTGAAATGTACCATGTTAACACGTGTTTAGCAATACAAAAGAATGCATTATTAATTTGTATGTATCCATTTAATGTTAGCAATGAAATTTATGAAAATTAACTAGAAAACCATTTATGTAGGAATTGTATTTCCTACGCCGAGATTGTGTGCACAGGGAAAGGTGCCAATACCTCCAAACGTGTTCCTTGGATGAAGAAGTTGTCAGATTTTGACGTACGTCGTCAATTTTCTAAACCAGTTTTCATCGACCATGATGGTTGGATCTCACATTTGCCATTGTAATAGAGATACATTTTTATTATAAATTTGCATCCTTATTATGTGAAAAAAAAAATCATTGAAGCAAGGCCAATGCTAGGCCCAAGGCCCACGGAAAGAAAGAGCCAGAAAAAACAAAAATATAGTTGTGTAATATTTTTTCCCTATGTTGTTTGATGTTATCTTCATATATTGATAGAAAATTTTTGACTAAATTACAATCGGTGTCCCTTTATTAGGAGGTAACCCACTCTGTACCTCTCAATTTTTTTTTTCGCACCTTTTACCTTTCAACTTTTTTAAAAGTTTAATTTTTGCACTTTCGTCAAATTTAGGGCATTGACCATTAAAAATAAATGTTGACTTACGTAATTAAGTTATGTGATATGGTTATATTGTAATTAAAATTTAATTGAAGTTTAATTAATTATTTGAAAATGTTAATTTTAAAATATCAAAAACATCTACCATGGCAGGAATCCACTAGACCAAAAGTAAGAGTCTATTTTATTTTGCAATTTCAATGTATTTAAACTAATCTATAGCAATATTAATTTTAAAAATATAGAGAATTTGAGAAAGGCTAGAATTGAACCCAAGTCTAGAAGTTTCAATGTTAAAGTCATACCGCAAGACCAAAAATCAATATTAATTTTCTTGTGAGATTCAAATTTAATTAAACTAATTGTGGCAAGATTAATTTTAAAAATATATTAAAATTTACAACTTTTTTAAATGGAGAAATTTTAATTCTCAATTTTAATTTATGTCTTTATTTTTAATTAGATTTTAAATTTTATATTGTTGTTAATATAACTAAATTTTAGTTTTAGTTTTAGTTGTTAACCCTTAAATTTTAATTTCATCTTTTAATTGTTAATTTTAGTTTCAAAATCACAAATAAAATATATAACATAAAATGACCTACAATAGATTTAAAATTAAAATATACAAATAAAATATAAAATATAATTAAAAATAAAAGATAGAAATTAAAATTTAAATTAAAATTTAAAAACTATAAATTAAAGTAACAACTAAAACTTAAATATAAAATTAAAAAATAAAAAAAATAAACTTATTCAAATAGATTTAACATAAAATCAAGCTAAGTAGTTTTTAGAATTTAAAAAATTTTCTTTATTTAAAAAATTTACAACATAAATGACCAAGAATAATAAACAAAACAAAGGAAAGAGACAATAAAACAAAAATTGACTTACTATCTAGTGGTATCGTCTTACAACTCTCACAGGTCCTAAGTTCAAATCTTAGTTTATCCAATTTTAATATAAAATTAATGTTGTCACATGATTAGTTTAATTAAATTTGAATGTTACAAAAAAGCTAATATTAGCTTTTGGTCCAGTGGTATGATTTTAGCAATTAAACTTTACTTGGGTTCAATTCCAGCCTTGTTTAACTTTTCTATATTTTTAAAATTAACATTGCTATTGATTAGTTTAAATACATTGGAATTGCAATATAACCATGATATTTAAAGTTTAAATACATTCCAGCCTTGCCATGGTACATGTTTTTTATATTTTTAAAATTAACATTTCTAAATAATTAATTAAACTTTAATTAACTCTTAATTACAATATAACCATGCCACGTCACTTAATTATAAGTCAACATTCATTTTTAACAGTCAATGCCCTAAATTTGTAAATTTGATTGAAGGGCAAAAATTAAACTTTTGAAAAAATGGAAGGGCAAAAGGTGCACAAAAAACATTGAGGGGTACAAAGTGAGCTATCCCCTAAATAGAGGAGCACCTGTGGTAATTTAGTCAAAATTTTCTTTCATTTTATGTCTCTTTTTATTTAAATTAAGATTGTGTTGAACAAAACTGACTGAAAAGCTAGTTAAAATTTGAAAATTTAGTTGAAAATTAAAAACTTAACTGTAAGTTAAAAAATTAATAATAAATATTTAATAAGATTAGTTAATCAACTAGTCAAAAATTATAAAGTGATAAATAAAAATATCGTTAATTATTAGATAACAATGAAGTAAAATAATTATAACATATCTCAATAATATAAATTTTTTTAAAGTTGTGATGTTTAATGAAAGAGAAACAATGGAAGAAAATTTACTAATAAAGAGTAAAGTTATTCACTGATGAAAGATAAAGTTGTAAAAGTCAACTAGTATATGAAAATAAGATATTTTTAAAAAAAACTAACTAAAGTAGTTTTTTAAAAAAAAGGTTGATATCTAGCTAAAAAAGCTACTAATTTTTTGCTTATCAAACAAAGCTGAGCCTATTTCAATTATCATTTCAGTTTTCAATTAGCTGAAAGGAAAAACCAAATCATTATATAGAAGAGTCTATTGTCTATTATTTTGCTTCAATCTTTATTAATATCATGACTTATTATTTACACATTCAAATGACAATGAATATACCTCTCTCAAATGGTAGATACATGAGCAAAAGACTAATAAAACTTAAAAAATAAAAAATATAAAAAAGTAAAATAATTGAAAAAAATAATATTAGACTAAAAATTTATAAATACATCACCTAAATGACACATTAAAGATAATTAATATCAGTATGTAATTAAATGAAATAAAATATAAACCAATTAAAAATAATAGATTCAAATATATAAATTTAAGGCTAAAAATTTTTAAATTATAAAAAACTAAACCTACAGTGTTCAAATATATATGAAATTAGGGAGATCAGAATATTAACATGTTAAATATTTGAAAAAACTCTTATACATTATCAGTGTACATTATACTGACATCTTATTCACAACCTTTTATATATGGTAAATTTATTGATTTTATCAATTAATACTTTGAAAGTCATATAAATAAAAGGTTGTGAATTGAGAGCTAGTGTAAAACTCTTTTATAATGGGAGTGTATAAATGTTAAACTCTAAATGGTATATGTGTATCTAAACTCATGATATTAATATGGGTATGTCACTCATTTTTTCTAATCTTTTCTATATTATTTGTTTTTGTTTATGCATTTTTCAAAATTCTGTGATACACCTCTTTGTTTCATAATAAATTTTCTTTTTACAAACATTTTTTCTTCCATCACGAACACATCATTCGTTTCGCACCCTAATCTTTCATCACAAATTTTATATGTCATCACACACACACATTTTCCCAATTATTGAACGCCATTGTGATACCATCAATTGCAACCACCACTTGTGTGGAATTCATCATCATATCTATTTTGCGCATTAAAAGATATATTTTGATTTTTCAATTATTTAGTCTCAAGTAGTGTTTTTCTTAAGAATGCAAAATTTATTCAGCAGGAATAATACACTTTCAAGTCATAAGATATGACATGGAGGGAGATTATAGATTACATAAGTAGCAGTATATTAGCCTAAAAAATTACAAAATTACAACTCCCCATTTTCATAGACGAAGTTCAATGTCATAAAAGAACAAATGTTCACTACCTAGGCAAAGAAAAGCAATAAATTAGTTGAGTACACCATTGGTAAAAGGAAACTAACGAATTTTTATAGAACATATGAACCCACGACCAAAATTTCTGCAAGATCTCCTGCTAGACTTATTCAACATCGAAAGACACCTTCTGAAACACTAGAGAATTTCTTGCCAACCAAATTTCCCACAAAATGGTCAACCAAATAATACAAAGGATGTCCACAAACTCTTTCCTGTTAGAGTTCATAATACCCAAATGATGCGAAAAATGAGAATGACAATCACACGGCATAAAAGATAAATAGCCTAACCATATGTAACATTTTATCCAAATATGATACCTAGGCACCCATGTAAAAAGCAAATATGATACAAATTCCAAATTATTGTAGCATACCAAACATGAAGAATCAATTGAAATACTGAGGATACTTCGCTTTGCCAACTTAATCTTAGTCGAATCTTATTATGTGCAATGATAACTGTTAAATTACCTATTTTTATACAGGTAAAATAGAGCAATTATCCTCATTCCAACTTATTTAAATCCTTGTTTTCCTTCCTTTTATACAAAAATTTAACATTTAGAAAAGCTCATTACAGATATACATTTTAAGCATATGTTACTTCTATTTTCATTTTTTATATTATTTGAGTCAGGTTTTGGAAGAATGATAGAAGAAAAAGTGGAGAATTAGAGAGTTTGAAGTCAGCGCCCAGTGGCCAAGGAATGGTCGTCCAATGCTGGTCGGCGCCCACTGGCAGTAAAGCCGGCGTCTAGCGCCCATCAACCTGAAAGGGGTTATTTTACCCTGTTCAGTGCCCAGCGCCCATGAAGTGGCCACCCAAAGCGAGTGTGTGAACAAAGCCATATAAATAGAAAACAAAGATGTGAAGCGTGACATAAAGGAAAAGCAATGCATCTTAAGGTTCCACCTTCCTCCAGCCACCATTTCCACTCTATTCTTCATCATTTCACCTCCATTTTATGACTCTATGCCATTGATCAAGCGCTCCACCTCTATAGATGGCTAGATCCTTTTGGTTGAGGTTTTCATGTAACTTAGTCCTGAATTATATTGTATATTTTACTCTATTAATCCAAGTTTATTATTCAGTGTTAGAACTTTTCTTTCCCAACGTTTGATTAATATATATTTTGTGGATTTCATTTATTGAATAAACTCAAGAGAGGGATTTTTCTTGCGAAATGAGAAGAGCTCCCAATGGGATTTACGTCTCGAGAAAGAGTAAAAACCATTGGCTATCTTGAACTATTTTTCTTAATGTGAGTTATTTGACCCTAGATTGTGTTAGGGATCCATGATCTAAAGCCTAAATAGCTTAATCTGTGACTCTTGAGGAAACAAAGAAAGAGTATTTTTATGAGTGGTATGAACGTGGGTGATGAACGATGATTTGATAGAGTATTTATGCATTACAGGGACAACAGAGTGAAATCAGAACTCCACCAAGCTTCTCATCATATTAATCTTAGTTTATTTTTATGCTCTTTTAATTTTAGTTAATATAGAATAGTTTAAATTAATTTCCCCATTATTTTCAAGTAATTATTATTAGGATTCTGAGTATCAATCTAGTCCCCGTGTGATCAACCCAGTACATATCGGATACTACAATACGATTAGTGCACTTACCAGGAGTAGAGTAGAAAATTTGTACGCTAACATGCAACCTTCCAAGAAAATGCTAAAACATTGGAGGACACCTTTGACATCCATAACCTGTTGATCAAATGAGAATCAGAGCTTTAAGCCTTCCCACAAATTAACTTGTAAGCCTCTCTAGCAGAGCATTGAACATTATTACTTATACTGCCTACTAAGCTCCAACCATCTTTAACATCTCTCCTCAATTGAACCTACCAAGAACATTCTCTAACTCCCTAACCCAGTCATGTTCCTAGCTAAACAATTTTCTCCCCCACTTAAACCTCTATTCCCATCTCTTATTAATCCAACCTCCAACCTCACCCAAAAGAGCCCATTTCTGATTGGATAACACATACAGTTTAGGGTACTGAGATTTGAGATCTCCTAGCTCCCTCCACCTCCCCTCCCAAAATTTGAAAAGAGACTCATCTCATACCCTGGGTTAAACATTTCCATTAAACTAATCACTTACACCCATACCAGATGTTACCTCTCATATATCCTTCCACCACTAAGACGCCCCGCTACGCTACCTCAAAGACAGAATGCTTCTGATGTCTTCCTCATAGTTGGCTCTTAAGATTTTGGTTCAAAGAGAATCATCTCCTTATAGTAGCCTTCATCACCATTTACCTAGTAGTACTTTGTTGAATGCCAACACATCTTTAATCACTAGACTGCCTTGGCTTTTCTCTCTATAAACTAACTCTCACTTAATCCAAGCAACTTTATGGTATTCATCTAAGCCACCCCAGAGGAATAGCCTTTGTAGACTATGGGTGATACGAGCCACCTTCTTCGGGATCTTGTAAAAAGATTAAAAAGCAACAACAAAGGAATGGATAAGAGGGTATATTTCATTAAACAAATTCACCCTCCCAAAGATAAATTATTTTGTTTCCAAGAGGTTAGTTTTGCTTGCATTTTTTCAACAACCGGTTTCCAGGCTCTCTCACTTCTCATATTTATCCCCATTAGTAACCCCAAATAGGAAAATGACAATTGCATTACTCCGCAATTTAGAATCCTTGCAAAGGACTGCATAACCTCTATATTCACCCATATCCCCCCCCCTTCAAACTGCTCTTGTGGAAATTAATTTTTAAGTCTGATGTCAACTTATAACACGTAAGAACACTCTTAAGATAATATACATTTTGTACTTCAAGAGACACCATAAAAATAGTATCATCATCATATTATGGGGAAACAACCAGTAGATCCTGTCTGCTTGTCTTTAGTCTAGAAAAAAAATTGCTTCTATTGCACTCTTAATTAGATCCAAAGTCTTGCAGCTACAATAAAAAACAAGAAAGGGGTCATTGGATCCCATTGGCTTAGACCTCTTGGCATTTGAAATTCCTGAGTGATACTTCCATTTACCAAAACTGAAACAGATGACGAGTAGAGGCATCCTTGAACCCAACTATTCCATTTGTCTCCAAACCCAAATCTCTTGAGCATATAAAACAAAAATGGCAACTGATTGTGTCGTACACATTCTCAAAATCAACTTTGAACAAAAGCAACTGCTTATGAGACTATTTTGCTTATGGATAGTTTCATTCACAATAACCACACTATCTAATAGTTGTCTCCTATTGATGAAAGAATTATGAGTTTCCTCTATGATACTAGGCATCACCCTATGAAGCCTATGAGTCAGCACCTTTACAATGATTTTATATAATACACCTATAAGAGATATTGGTCTGTAGTACCCAAGGTCTTCGGTCGATCCTTCTTAGGAATTAGAGTTATAAATAAGACACTTCTTTAATCAACAAAAATACTTTTGAAGTTCACCCCATCTAATCTTACCAATTCATCCACTTGAGTTTGAAATCTCACTTAAAAGTATTGTTGGACTAACTGTTTAACTTGAGTAGGTTCATCCTCCAGTTAATTGCTGCATGGAAAAATCGAGATTTCAAATCCCCTTCCTTTAGCCATTTAATCTTTGTTGTTTTGGGCCAGCAAAGTTTTTTATAAGAACTCGATTTTTTTAGTTCACATGTTGCCTTCAACCTCAATCTAACCTCCTCCTCATTCAGGACCTATTCCTCAACTTTCTTATCAAAACTATCAATAACATTTTTTTAATTCTAGAATCTTCTCCTCCACTTTCAGGAGTTTGAGTTTTTCTTTTAACACACAGGTCCCTACTTTTCCACTTCTAATTTGCTATAAGATTGAATTATAAATTCTATAAAACCATGCGCTCTAGCTAACCATTAACGAATTTGAAAGGTTTTTTCCCCCAATTTTAGGTTAATTATTTCAATATTATAGGACAATGATATGAGAAGTCTCTACTTAAATTCAACTTAAAATTGTTAGGCGCAAATTCAGCCAACCTTGAGATACAAGAAATCTATAAAAAACATTGCATCCTCTATCTCTAGCACTGAAACCAGTTATAATGGTGTCCTGCATATGGAACTTGACAGCTCCATATTCCGGATGAAATCCGAGAATTCGTTAATTCCAGGTTGATATGCTCCAACCTCTCCATTTTCCCTAATCCTTCCTCTAGCGTTCTAACAACCTTATAATCATCAGCTAAACACCACTTACAATCTTGAAACCTCTGCCTATGGTCCAATAAATAATTACATAGTTCCCTTTTCCTGATCATGGAGCACAGGGCGTAAACATTGACTGTTATCGTGTCAAACGACTCAGAATTATACTTTCCTTTAACTGCAAGAAACCTCACTACTTGAAATGACTCATAAATAATGAACTTCTCTGCATTTCAAACACATAATAACTCTTCTGCCAGGTTGTCAGCTGGCAATATCTTCCAATCTAAATTAGAATCCCCCAAATCGCACAACACACTTTTCTATCTATATGTTGAAACTTAGTCTCTTAAATGCAAATAAAATTAATGCCATACTTTAACACACTTGCCCAATTAATCTTCATTTAGCCCTTTTCCTAATACCTCGAATATTATGATAATATTCAACATATCAACTGGAATTCCTCTCGAGAGTAACTGACTTGTTATGTACAACCCTATTCCTATTCTGAACCTCCATCTCTGAAATCTTATGCACAATTCCTTCTTCATATGCGGAAAATGAAGCACTCATACTCTTTACTATCTCCCAAATATGATTTGCTTCACGTGCCTCTCCACCCATTTTAGTAGCATCACCACTTACATAATCACTTTGTCTCGATAGCATAGTGCTCATATTTCCAACATACGGAACATCGATCCCTTTAATCTCAGTAACGAGGACATCCTGCAATTCTTTCCCAAAAGAAAAGATTTTAAAGAATCACCATTATTCTTCACATTTCTTCCTTGTTCTTGTTGTCGATCCATTATTCAATCTTCTTTTCCTCTTTTTAATTTCCTTCCGGGGTTGAATTGGTCCCCAGGTTACAAGAACCAACCCATTCACATTCAATAGATAGGCCACCCGTTTCTTCAATTTCGGTTAATGCACAACTTTCAGCTACTGCACAAGTTAAAGGTAAGGATTCCTATGATTTTTTGCGGATTGACTACGACAATAAAATCCTAAAATAATATAATAAAATAATAATGTGTCGTGGGTAAAGGATTTCTATGTATAATAAAATTTAGAGAATAATATTAGAAAATATGATATTTGTAAAAAATGAAATGATTATTGAAGGGTATGTATAATAAAATTTTATGAGGTAATTGATGGGTTGAAGAATGTGGAGAAATAAACAAATGAATCAGAATGATATATATCATAAGAAATGAAAAAATAATTATAAGGATAATTTTAAAAATATTTAAAATAAATATGAAAAATAAAAATATATCAATAATTGTACGAAAATATAAATAACATGACCTATATAATCATTTCAAATTTATAAAACAAATTCTAAGGTTTAAAATTTATAAAAATACCAGTTAATTTTTTTTTCTAATTTTAAAATATTATTTTGAAACATTAATCCCATACAATTTCTCCTCCGTGGTAACGAGTGATCGACGGACAACTAGATATTATTGACAAGAAAACAAAAATCGCAAATTGTGGGCGACAGCAACGAACGACGAGAAAATGATAGCAAATAATGAGTATCAAATACAAAACAAAATCTTAAAACTAAAATTTATTAGTTTTAAAATGGAGTGAAAATTACTTTTAAAATAATTAAAAATTTAAATCACAACTATTTTTGTCACATGTTTGAAAACCAAAAATCCAAAACTGAATTAATCCACTCCCATAAGCATAAGACGAGAAAAAACAAAGGCGATATTTAATTGTAAACGTAATTTACTTAATCTTTTCTCATTTTAATTTTTGTCTTTCCCTTCTCCTGTCTATAAGTGGACTCCTTTCAACCTCTGTTCTCTATTCTCTCCCCATATCTTCAACTCTAGATTCAGGTGAATGAAATCTAACTCCAAATTAAAATATTTTTTCAGAACCTTCTTCATGGGCCTCCACTCCCGGAACCTCTACACAACCTCTCCGTCTATATTCACCACTTATCAACGTGTCTATTGCATTCACCAAATAAAACTTACAATATATACACTAAAACTTCAATTTTTCCTCCATCAAAAGATTCTTCCACCAAATAAATTAAAATGTTACACTCTTGAAACAAATACACGACAATCTTGGTGTTCATTGTTTGATGGAAATTAAGCCAAAAGCTTCTTTGATCAAATCTTTTATTTTCGAAACAAATAATGATTCCAACGACAAATTATCGTCTATGTTAGGTGGGGTTGAAGATGAATAAAGTTATTGCGTTTCTTGTAGTTAGGTTTCCGGCTCAATTTTTAATTTTTTTTTTTAATTTGTGATTATGAAAACAAATAATATTTTAAGATTTTTTTTATAAGCAAATAATTTCATTATAAGATATAACAAATATCCAACATTTATATGGAAAAGAACACGAAACAGTTAAATAATGCTTAAACCATCAAGAATTAACTAACTATTACAAAACTCATTCCTAGTCACAAAATATAATTACAGATAAATGCACACAATTTAAGGTTTCTCACAAACATGTCTTCTGTACAAACAATTATGCACCAAATCTTTAATTTTTTCAAATCTTTAATTTCCTAACCTACATTCCTTTCCCATTTCAAACCATTCCTATCATCAACATAGTATTATGCAAATCTCACAGTCTATTCTTCCACATTTAGAACAAATTTACAGACCGTATGTCACAAACATATCTCTAACCTTTATTCCTATTCAGACCACACATATTGACCCCCTGTTATGCAACTAGTAATGTTATATGAAAAAGAATATGAAAAAGAGGAGTTAAAAATGTATAATCAGGACCATACATGGTAATAGATATGATGAAGCAATTAGTTGTGAAATGTCATATAATGTGTCGTTCCTTTGATTCCATATACATCATACAATTCCTATGCATACTACCTTCCACCTTTGATCATAGCAATTTTGAAGACCCCAACCAATATATTATTTAAAATGTAAGCCCGGATGTTGATGTTTTACCTTATGAATACCTAATCATCCATATGTAACATATGTATGAATAAATACATCAAACTTAGATAAATCTATGTTCAATAAAAGTTATCCCGTCATTCATCTTTTATACAATAACAAAAATATGTTTTACTTAAGATATTCATATCATTTTACGTATGTATCTTTTTTCTTACATATTTTATACAAGTAAACAAGTTGAAAGAATTTATTTTTATTTTATTTTCTTTCATTATCATGATTTTCTTAAAGACTACGTAAAAGATAATCTCGTTTTCTTCATGTCTTTTCTTTTCAATTTTTAAAACCAAACATATTGTTAAAGAGAAACAGAAGTATACACATGATAAATGCTGTAATAAAATAACAGGAAAGAGAAAAAGAGGGAATTGGTCTGTTAATACAGCATAAAAGTGAAACCGCGGATACACGTTGAATGAATGTCTTAATAAGAAGAAAGATACAATAAAATAAGGCCAGCGACTCAATCATAACTATATATAATTTCAAGTCTTGATGGAAATAGATGAAAGTGATGCATCTATACACTTGACTAGGTTTCATTCGGCTCTAACATCCAAATTCTAAATCTTCTGCGAGTCCTCTGGTCAAATTTTGACGGTAGAAAATCATTTCTTGGTTGATTGCGAAGGACATTAGTCCCAAGTAAGTAATGGGAGTGTGCGTGAAATATTGGCTCCTAGACCACCCCTCAATAGGGAGGTTTCGATGGAGTAGCACGGAATCATGGGGCTCCACGTGGTCCTTCCTAGTTATGGCCATTGGCACCTACATCACAACATCACTAACCCTCCACGTCATCTTCAAAATTGCCGGTCGCCGCCGTGGGGTCCCATTGGGCCGAATTCCTGCCATGCACAGCCTCCTCATGTCGGTGGTGTCGGCCACTGTCTTTACAGGCATGGTAATATCAGCGGTGGCAGAGATCCGGCAGACACGGTGGCTGTGGCAGAGGACAAGGAAGCACTCATTGGAGTGGTTCCTCTGCTTCCCACTGGGCATTCGCCCCTCTGGCCCCGTCTTCTTCTGGTCCTATGCCTTCTACCTCTCGCGCTTGCTCCACCTCTTCCGAACCTTGTTCGTCATTCTTCAGCACCGGACGCTGTCGTTTTCAACACTCTTCAACCACTCAATGCTCCTGCTTATGTCGTTTCTGTGGCTCGAGTTTGCGCAGTCGTTTCAGGTGCTGGCTATATTGTTCTCCACGCTCGTCTATACTGTGGTATACGGACACAGGTTTTCGAGGGAAATTCGGATGTTGCCGTCTGCGTCTGAAGGCATTACCTTGAGGGCGAGTTGCCAGATGCTGGTTTTGGCTTGCTTCAACTTGGTTTGTCACATTGGAGTGCTGTTGCTGCATATTCTGAGAGGAGGGTGTAATGGAATCGGCGCGTGGGCCTTCAACTCTGTTCTCAACGCTGCTATTCTTTTCCTCTTCCTCAACTCCTATGTCAACATCTTTTCTCAAAAGAAGGCTTCTATGTCTGCTATTTCCTGAAGATAAGGTGATGCTGTGTTTGTACAGCTTTAATTAGAACTTCAATGTATAAAAACACTTCCCTTCTTTCTCATTATTTTTTTTCTTTAAATTTAATTCTTGAGATTATTTACTCGTTAAATTTCAAGAAAATTAATAATTAAATAAAAAATAAATCTTTAATATTTATTCTTGAAATAAATGAATCTCTTTTCTTTATATATATATATATATAAATAAAAAGAATAAAACTTAAATAAAAAAATTATAGAAAAAACATAATAATAACTATAAAATTTTAATAAACAGTTAAGATTAAATTGTTAATTAAATAAGTTTATGTAATTCTTTTATATAAAAATTTTTTCCACAAATACATAATTTTAAAATTATCAAAATGAGTCTGAACTTATAAAATAAGTCAAGATGAACTCTTTAATAAAAGGAATTTTTTTTTGTCAGGTTCATTTAGAATAAAAACAAATATAAATACATATAAATAAAGACCGGGTCATACTTTTCTCTTATTTTAAATATATTAACTTTAAAATAAAATACATAAGATAAAATTTAGAGTATAAAGAGAAAATAATTATATTAAAAAAATGTTGTATCACTTACGTCACAAATTTAGTGGGAAGAAGATTAGAATTAGATAACCAAATAAAATAGATCATCATAGGGTTGTACACTGTCGGGTTGGGCTGAGATTGATGAAACTCATCTTCCAATTCAATTAAAATTGTCCGAGTTTGGTTTGATCAAGTTTGTGCAATTTTTGTTACAAATCTAATCCAACCTTACGAACAGTTGAGTCAATTGGATAAAACAATTTAAAAATAAAACATATTGTGAAAATTTGAAAGTTCATAATAGTTTTTTGTTAGACCTTTTAAAATATTTTTTAAGAAATATATAATATAGTTTTTTGTTAGATCTTTGAATATAATCTAAAAAAATAATATAATTGTTGTATAGTAAAATTGAATAAAAAATTACAATTACAATTAAAATATAAAACTAAAATAAATTAAAATCAACAAATAAACAATTTGTTCTCGTAACGGAAGCCTTAAAGCATATCATCATACAAAATATATCGATTGAGTTGGATCTCAAACTGAAAATTGTCATAAAATCATAGGTTTCTAGTTACTTTCTAATTTTTATTTTTGTATTTTAAATTTTATTATTTATTATTATTATTATCGGTCAAGTAGGTTTGGTTGGATCTCGAATTAAAAATGTCAACATGAAATTTATAGGTGAATAAGTTTGATTCGATTAAATAAAATTTAACTCAATTGCTAAAAAAGTAAAACTCAATTTATTTGGATTAGTTTCTTTTGTATTAAGTCGTTGGATCACCTAACTCAATAAACTCCCCTAGATCCATGGTCATTCAATATATTTCACTTGTCATTTTTACAAATCAAATAATAGAATAATTTCCCTTTGATCAATTCTCACCCATTTCATATTTTATTACTTTTTTATTCACCTAAAAATAAAAAATCAAACATGTGTCAAGAGACTAGAATAATTTGTTCACCAACTAAAGTACACCTTATTATACTAATACAAAGATATACCCAGTATAATAAAAATATTTTTTTACTTTTTTTTCTTAGCAAGGACAATATAATTAAGATAGGCGAGAAATTTGGTTCAATTGGTTGATTACAGTGCATGAGATATTGTAAACCGGTTTTAAATTCATATCCAAACAAAAAAATATATATAATCTTAAGTACATGAAGTCTGTAAAGTTAATATCAATACATTTCTTGGTTAATGGTCGCATATTTTTCTACCCATGTTTTAATTCTTTCCTATTTGTAGCTTTAACCTCCAACCCAACAATTTTCATGCAAGATGTAACGTACAGAACTAACTTCAATGTAGATTGTTATCTTGTAGCATAATATCAGCGTACTTCAATATAGATTGCTACCTTGTCGCCATACAAAATGTAATATACAGGACTAACTTCAATGTGGATTGTTATCTTCAATGTAGATTATTACCTTGTCGCATAGTATCACGTTTAGACAATTTCTCTCCTCCATTAGTTAATGGTCCCATATTTTTTACTCATGCTATAATTGTACTCTCTTCAAAAGATTTAAATGCATAATTTTGATTTTCAACATCTTCTATTCATTTTTTGTTTATAAACAACTTCTTAACTTCATCTCCCTCATGCACACAACTTGTTAATTTCTCTATCTTGAATAATATTTTCTCCTCCTATTCCACAACCGATTATAATGCATTCAAATCCTTAGGAGAAAAATATATTTCTATGTGACATACACCCAACAAATGTAAGTTGTTATTTTGCCCAAATTTTATATACTTTCTGCAAAAACAATAATATTTTTTAAGCATTATATAATATTATCTTTTAACATAACACAATTTGAATGTCAAATATGTTTAGCTTAAAATTTTATAATCAAATTAAAAATGAAGTTGCCTTACAAGATGTTGATGGTATTATATTTAAAGTAAAAATTGTCAAAGGAAAAAAGTACATTTTTCATTGTCGAAGATGGAAAGAAAATAACATATTTTTATGGCCTAAAGGATATGGTTGACTTCAAGTTACATATTTAAATAATGACTATATGTTGATTGATGTTAGCTTCAGGTTTATCTTAGCATTAACAAACAAAGTTGTCAATTAACGTTGAAATGAAAAGTATGAAATTATTTCATGTTTCAATAAAGATTTTGTGTCATTCTTATGCTTCTAAGCCTATTATAGGATTGTCTCTTGGATATAATGTTTATTTTATTTCTACTAGTTTTTTTATTTAAGTAAAGGTATATGCTTTTTTGTTGCAAAAAATGTTGTACGCTTTTCATAAAATGTTTTCTCTGCAAGAACATGCAATGTTCATGTCATTCATGCTAGGGGATAGGATATATAGGATGAAGTTGCAAGTTATCATGGACATCAAATGTTCCATATTTTGTCCAATATTTTGGAAGGATGGTATGACTCTTGTAAGGGCAACAATTTTAAAAAAGACTAGATGAAGATTGGAGTTTAATAGAAATATTATATATATATAGAGAGAGAGATAGAGAGAAAGAGAGAGAGAGGACAACTCAAGTGAGAAAAAGGGTTACGGTGAGAAAACATAATAATAACTATAGGATTTTAATAAACAATTTATATTTAATTGTTAATTAAACAAGCTCACATGGTTCTCTCACACAAAAACTTCTCTCACAAACTAAATATTTGTATTTTGTTCTTTATTTTTTTTTTTTATCAATCATGTTACTTATCAAGTTTTTATTTTACTCTTTGAGATAATAATTAACATTAATTTTTTTATATAATTTATTTATTTTAAATTTGGGGGAGGGACCATGGCCCCTACCAGTCCCCCGTTCTCTGCCTGTGGGTGGTGGTAGTATTGACGATGATGGCGGTAGTGTTGATGACATATGATGAGGGTGATGGTAATGATTATGGTGGCAAAGACGATAGGGATAGTGATGATGACGATGGTAGTGACAATTTGGGACGGCGCCACCACCATTGTCAGCCCTCACCATCGCCACCACCATTGCTACCACCCCCCACCATACGTCGTTGACATTAGCGTCACCATCGTCAATACTACCACCACGTAGGGGCCATGATCCCTCCCCCAAATTTAAAATAAAATAAATTAGATATAAAAATTAATGTTAATTATTATCTAAAAGAGTAAAATAAAAATATTATAAGTAACATGATTGATAAAAAAAATAAAATGAAGAGCAATAGACAAATATTTAGTTTTAGAGAGAAGTTTTTGCGTGTGAGAACCATGTGAACTTGTTTAATTAACAATTAAATCTGAACTATTTATTAAAATCCTATGGTTGTTATTATGTTTTCTTATTTCTCACCATAACCTTTTTTTCTCACCTTAGTTTTCATACATATATAGAGAGAGAGTTTAATTGGTATACATTGTAAAATTCATATATATATTCAAAATCTTTTACACTGACAGTTTATACCAATTAAATTTATATATATTTAAAATCTCCTAAGTATGAAATACTATCTCTTTTGCCATTTAAATTTGAAGAAATTTAAGGTTTTTCTGTCTATAAATAATTCTTTTGAGATTTCTTTTTATAATTTTAAATTAACTATTCTAATTGTACAAGGTTTAGGGTTTAGGGGTGTATATGAGAGTGACAATTTTTATTTTTTTTTGCCTCTACATTCCTCTTTTCAAAGCTTTCAACACTAACATTATAACAAGTAAAAATATTATTTAAAAATATGAGAATATTTTCTTACTCTTCTTATTTAAACAAAATATTTTAAAAAAATAGTAAAATCTATAAATCATCATTTGTGTTATAAATATAAAATAATTCTCAAATATTCAATAATAATATAAGTATTAGTAATAAAATGGTGTTTTGATTCACTTATATAGAAAAAAGTTAGTAACATAGTAAAAAGTAAAACATTATGATATTAAAAATTAAATATTATGTTTAAATAATAGTTCTACTAGAAAAAAGTTAGCAACATGAAACATTATGATATTAAAAATTCAATACCATGTTTAAACAATAGTTTTACTAAAAATCAAATTAAAATATCTAAAGTTTTACATATATGATAACTCTTATATACAGATAATTACCTTAAAAAATAACAAGTAATAAAATTAAAATCAAAGAAAGAGAATGTTTGAAAAAATTATTTATATCTAAAGTTAGTTTTACGTTAATAGTCATAAAAATATTGTACTTTATGTAATTGATTTTATTTTTTTTATTAATTAAAGTATTAAAATAATATCTTCTTAAAAATAATCTTTAATCCAAAAATAAGTTACACTTAATATTATTTAATGATTCTAAATTTTTAGTATTAAATATTAAAATATATATTTTATTTAAACAATTTTTATTAAGTGCACTGTACATCGTATAGATGAAAAAAGTAGTTAAAACAAATGCTAACTAAGTAACTACTAATTAGTGTCTTTACAAAGTCACTAAAAAAATAAAAATAAAATTTAAGATACATAAAATATAATATTTTATTATAAGTTACCCTTCTATTTGATTTTAATAAAAATTATTTTAATTTTTTAATATTAGTAGTAATTTATTTTTTTCTGAATTTGTATATAAATAAAAAATACTTAAATTTACATGTATTAAAAAATTAATTATCGTCATTTAATTTTACTAATATCAAGTCAATACATTATTATTTATCATGCTTGAAACTTAATATTATGAATAAAAAATTATAATTATAATTAAATAAAAATACTTTAAAGATAATTCCATTAAATATGAAAAATTAGTTAAATTTATTTATATTTAAATTTAAATTACACTACAACTTTTTTTATATAAGAAAAAATTTTCTATTCAATAAGAATATAATTAAAAAAGGAAACTTTTCTAGAAGCAATAGTTAAATTGGGTGGATAAATTATTCTTAGTGCCATGGGAAACATCAATCAAAACTACAATCATGAGTGTTTATTACCAATGCAATGTAATCTTCTCGTTTTAGAAGTTTGGAGAGATCGAGAATCATTCAACTATAACAGCAACATTCCACCACAATAATGTTAAGCGTTATTTTTTTCAGAGGCGAGAGCTACGTGGTTGGTGGATCAAAGACTTATTTGCCAAGACTCTGATTAGAACTAATATAAATACTAAATTTGTTTCTAAATATAATATATAGTTTTTTATAATAAATACATAACTGTATAAAAGAATTTTATATTAATATTTAATCATAATTTTTTATTTATATTATTTTTAAAGTATTAAAAAATAAAATTAATAAATTTATAAATAAAAAACTATGATTAAATATGAATGTAAGTGTATATAAACTCTAAATACATAATTTATAAAAATTGAAAATATGTTTAAGTTATATTAATTAATTAGATAAAAATAATTAAATAAATTGAGAAAGATGTATCACTGACTAAGTAATTTTGGAAGTTAACTTGAAATTTAATATTCTCAATTAAATTAAATATTTTTTAAAAATTTAAATTTGATAAATATATTTTGAATTTAAAGGCAAAATATATTTAAATATTAAATATTTTCTGCTCTACATATTTTATTATTTTGACTCTTTGATTTCTTAAGAGTCAAGATTCAAAAAATACTTAAAAAAATAATAAAAGTTTCATAATATATCTTCAGAGATAAAATATAATAACAAATAAATAATTTATTATAGCTAAGGTATATTGTGTCGACTGTATAAAGAATTTTTATATGTATTTTAATTTTAATTATATGCATGATAATATTTTTAAATTTTACAAATGAAATAATAAATATATATTATAATATATTGACATGTAAATGTTTAAAAATAATATCTAGATAGATTTTATAATCATGTTATACAAAATATTTACTAGTTTTATCTATGAGTAATCTCGATTTAATAATCTTTAGTAAAATCTATCTTATCCATCACATTTTTTAAGTACAAGATAGAGTGTAACTCAAGAACTTGTTAAAAAACTAATTTAGAAGTACTCTTGTATGGTAAATTAACAGAATTAAAGTGATTTTATCTTTTTAATTAATTGAGAGTGTAAAACTAAAATCAGTAATTAAAATTACATTTAATTAATAGTGTAAAAAGGTGATGTTAAATGAATGAACCAATAAAGAGTAATGACAAGGCAAGAGCTGGTAGAACAAGATCGGGATCTGAAAGTGGACCCAATTCCGTTGCAATGGTCTCTCTTTTCTTTCGTACAAAACTTGACAAATAACGCTGCACGTCTTCCTATGCTGCGCCGCTTCTGATTTCTTCCCTAATTTCAGATTTGCTATTGCCTATTCCTGTTTCATTCATTCATTCTTCATTTTACTCTTTAATAACAAACCTTTCAATTCAAACCCCCTCACAACAACGCCACAGAAGAAAACAGAGGCCAGACAAAAAAAAAAAACTTCTAAGAATCTCCCTCGCAAGGTGAGTTTCTTCAGTCAACAACCAAACTGTTCATCTTCCTATCTATGCATACGTGTTCGGTTCTGTTCTCTTGCGTGTTAATTGTGTCTTCTTAGTTCTTAATCGTATCTCTATTTTTATTTTGTTTTTGTTTGTGTGAGGTTTTTAAATCGTGTTTGGTGGTGTGTGCATATTGAATTCAACGACAGGGATTGGAATTTTCAGTATTAGCGGAGGGTTTTAGAATTTTATGAATACTCTGGAGGATATGCTTTCTTTATCACGTTATAACTTTTGATATATATCCTAGCAAACAAGATTTTTAGATTCGAAACGAACATATTCATTCCCCAATAACTTGTGCTTGATAGGCAGAAAGTTATTAACTCGTTATTTTTAATTGGAAATGGGGTTGGGTCTTTATACAGAGAAATTGAAGTGCTTAGATAGGTTTGCATTTACCATATCCAGTTGAACATGGATATAAGACAAGATTGAAAGATGGTTTGGGAAGATAGGAATAGGAGATGTACAGTAACTATGAAGGGGGCATCTTAAGTTGTCGAGAAGTCTTGTGAGTTTCAACAATCCCATGTTATTTTAAAAGTGTTTCTCCTAGCTCGACCAGTTCTTTTATTTTTTTTGCCGCTTTATGCTTTTTTACCCAGCCTCTTTACATGTGCAAAAGATGAGACCGCCGCATATAATTAACTTCTTGCATATCTTCTAATCTTCAAATAGCAAGGACACCGAGTACACTAGTTTTTTATGTCTTTTTGCTCTCAACTAGTATATCCAAGGTTTTGGATTACAATCAGGCTTGTAATTTTGTCCAATTTGCAATTTCATTATAATCCTTGACACTTTAAGAAATTATGTACCAATGCAGCCTGTGGCCACAATTGCAGTCATAGAAACTCAAGCTTTGATGTTGTGGTCAGAGTTATGTCACGGATTTTTTCTATAACCTTAGCTGTACAATTTAGTTTTTAAAATTGTTTTCTGCCTGCACCTTATTTTCATTCTGATTTTTGTTTTTAAAATTTATATAAGAAAAAGTGAAAGTACAAAATAACACAAAAGAATAAAAAAAAATCGTTTTATTTCTTATAAAAACTTTTAAAATGTGAAGGTGGTATTTTTGTAATTAAAAGTGAAAAACAAAAGACGCAGAAATATTCTTCTCTTTCTTAATCATACTTGCCATCTAGTCTATTGTTGCATTATATTTATGGTGCTGTGTCCATGGTTTATGATTTGGCATTTCAACTTCTCTACCAAGGTACTAGGCTAATAAATTGGAATTTATTGCTGAAAGTTATACTGAACTTTATTTAGACGAACATCTTTTTCAAGCCACGTGAAACTTTTATACAAAAAATGAAACTCATCCAACTTTTAAAATCTATTCCTACTAAATATAACTACACTAAGCTACTAGTTTGAGAGTAACCAAGAATGAAAGAGCATGTTAACGAATTGGAAGGTCACTTTAAAATAGGAACCAACTTGAAACCTTGGCCTCTCTTCTATGACATAAAAAACCATGTAATTGGTTTTACTGAGTTTTAAGAATAGATTTTCTCTTTCCTTTGTACTATTTCAGTTAATATAGGATTTTACCCCGCTGATATAGTGGAAAATTTAAAATCAGGTCACTATTCTTATATTTCTGTATAGTTTGAGAGTAACCAAGAATGAAAGAGCATGTTAACGAATTGGAAGGTCACTTTAAAATAGGAACCAACTTGAAACCTTGGCCTCTCTTCTATGACATAAAAAACCATGTAATTGGTTTTACTGAGTTTTAAGAATAGATTTTCTCTTTCCTTTGTACTATTTCAGTTAATATAGGATTTTACCCCGCTGATATAGTGGAAAATTTAAAATCAGGTCACTATTCTTATATTTCTGTATAGTTTGAGAGTAACCAAGAATGAAAGAGCATGTTAACGAATTGGAAGGTCACTTTAAAATAGGAACCAACTTGAAACCTTGGCCTCTCTTCTATGACATAAAAAACCATGTAATTGGTTTTACTGAGTTTTAAGAATAGATTTTCTCTTTCCTTTGTACTATTTCAGTTAATATAGGATTTTACCCCGCTGATATAGTGGAAAATTTAAAATCAGGTCACTATTCTTATATTTCTGTATGGATGTGGGTGAAACTTGTTGCAAAAACTAAATACTTTACTTCCCAATTAGCTTAATCAGAATGGGTTCTACTAAAAGACAATGGATAGAAAACCTTACTATGTCCTATGAAATACTTTTTTGTTACTTAAAAATTAATTATTAAATGATATTTGTATTTTGATATAATAAATACTTACTCTTTCGTATACATAGTATACTTGTCCAGAATTGGGGATTATCAAATAACACTAAAGTACATTATTGCAGGAGGGAGGTTTTTCAACGTTTTCTTGAAGATGGAAGCTTGCAGGCCAGTCAAATCTGAAAATATATTAAAGCACCGCCCCTTGACCCCTTTTAGGTTGTTAAGGGGTTTGATATGTTTAGTGGTGTTTCTTTCTACAGCTTTTATGTGTTTAGTCTATTTTGTGCCAGTGGCTGTTGTAGGATTGCGGCTTTTCAGCATAAGTTGTAGTAGGAAGACGGTGTCATTCCTCTTTGGACTTTGGCTATCTCTGTGGCCCTCTCTATTTGAAAAGATAAACAAAACTAAAGTTGTCTTTTCTGGGGATAGTATTCCAAGGAAGGAACGTGTTTTACTTATTGCCAATCACAGAACTGAGGTTGATTGGATGTACTTGTGGAATCTTGCACTTCGAAAGGGAAGACTGGGATGCATAAAATACATCCTTAAGAACAGCTTGATGAAACTGCCTATCTTTGGTTGGGGATTTCACATTCTAGAGTTCATTGCGGTGGAGAGGAAATGGGAGATAGATGAGCAAATATTGCTCCAAAAGCTTGCAACTTTAAAGGACCCTCAAGATCCCTTGTGGCTAGCTCTTTTTCCTGAAGGAACCGATTATACGTAATGCCTGATGTCCCTCTTACCTTGGATTGTGCATTTGATGTTGTGTTTTGTCTAGCATATTCTGAGAGTTGCAGATCGTATTATTCCTTAAAAACACAAATCTATATAGTTCAATTGAAAAGCATATTTGACATATGGTTTGGTTTTGTTATGTAGTGATCAGAAGAGTAAAAATAGTCAAAAATTTGCTGCTGAAGCTGGGCTTCCTGTGCTGACAAATGTTTTACTTCCAAAAACGAAGGGGTTTCATGCTTGTTTGGAAGCTCTGCAAGGCTCATTGGATGCAGGTTTCTTTAAAAATTTCTGCTCCTTTTCTATAAGATACTATAGTCAATTCATAAGGACTCTAATGACTATTTATGAAATTATGTAATCTATGTTACCAAATGTAGCTGGCTCTGCTCTTGAAAATTATAATTCAAGTTTTAGCATTTTTTCCTTCCTGTAACTCTATCACTTGAGCTTTGTGTATCTTCATTATGTTTATGCTTCATATCTCCCTCTAGGAGAATATATATATATATAATGCTATATCACAGATCCAAGCTGGCTTACATGTTCAATAAGTTTTTGACATGACAGTTGCTATCTATTTGCACAATAATCTGTCTGTGTTGTTTTCTTTTCAATTCTTTTCTGCTAAAGTCTTTTGAACATTGTCACTGAATTACATGCAGTATACGATGTGACAATTGCATACAAGAATCAGTGTCCTTCCTTTCTGGACAATGTTTTTGGTGTTGACCCTTCCGAAGTGCATCTGCACGTGCGGCGTATACCTGTGGAGGAGATACCAGCTTCTGAAACCAAATCTGCTTCTTGGTTAATCAATAGATTCCAGATTAAGGACAAACTGCTTTCAGATTTCAAGATTCAAGGCCATTTCCCTGACCAACTAAATGAAAATGAAATTTCTACATTTAAGAGCCTACTTACTTTTACCGTGGTGATTTCTTTTACTGCCATGTTTATTTATTTTACCTTTTTTTCTCTCATTTGGTTCAAAGTATATGTAGGTCTATCTTGTGCATATCTTGCTCTGGCAACCCGCTTCAATTTTCAATTGATGCCTTTAACTAACTATGTTCATGCACTCCATAACAGCAAGAAACAAAAGAGTGTTTAATGTTATCAGTTTTAAATGTCAATGTATGATCTTGGTCTTCAACTTGATATTGAAGCGTTATTGATTATTATTCTTTTTATTTAGTTGTGGTCGGACAGCACCCGGAAATCGAAGGTAACATTATACAACCGGGTTCTTTTTTTTTATGAAAACCGGTATTCTTTGATTGTTTAAATTACTTCCTAAGACCAATTTTTATTGAGGACCAGCCTAGTAACAAGTAGAGAAAATAGAATATGATTTGTGTATAAAATAGTTTTATATTAATCTGCACCTCAATTATAAATATATTTTATTAGTTTAGTATGAATTAAACCCATTAAGATTTGGTCTTAAAAACATGTTAAGAAATAGATTAGACTATTTATTATACCCAAAGATTAAAATTAATGTACATCTCCAACTAATTAATAAACTAAAAAATTAAGATGTTTTTTGTAAAAATAATTAATAAATAAAATATTTTATATTGAACTTTATAATAAAGATCAAATCAGATTTTTAATTTTAAACTTATAATAAAAAATTGATGGAGTATATCCTCTTAAAAAATTCATAATTTAATTATGAAACTTAAATACTTCCTAAACTTTGATTATTTTAGAACTTTATATGCAATTGTGCAATTTTATTCTAATTTTATATCCTTCTATTATCAATAAATTAGAGTTTCTACAAGGTACTTATAGTGGAGTATTAATATTATTTCTTAGTGAAAAAAGTATAGAAAAATTTTCATCTGAGTAAAAATAAAATAATTGAAAACAATAAAAATTATAAAACAATAAACAAAGATAAAATTAATCTAAATTTATATAAATTCTTTTTAGACTGTCTAAAAAATTTAAACAATCAAAATTTGACACGGGTAAATTACATTGAAAGAGTTCATAAAACTGTGATAAATTCTAAAAGGCAAGTGCTTAATTTGGAAGAAAGACCACAATGCCAACCTTCTTTCCATGGCCATAATTTGTCCATATCTTTTGCATTCTTCTGGCATGTTTGTTTGAGAATATCTAAACGTGCATTTATCTTATTGGAAAGTAACAATTTTATTTTTTTTTTCAAAATTGAGCAGTGTAAATTTTTAACGTGTGTCCAACCTAAATAACAAACAAAAAATACTAACACGTGAGACTTAGGCCTCTAATTATTATAACAAGTCAGACGTATTAATGTAAAGTGAGGCTTAAGTCTGAAATTATTAAAACAAGTAAGGCTTATTAAACCAAACAAATACTTCAATTTTGAAATGTATTTGGGGTGAGTCTGTTCTGTTGTTAATTCCTTTTATGTCTTGTCTTACATGTTTCAGTTCAGCTCTAGAGATCCATTCAAATGATGAAAGAGGACAAATTTTGATGGATTAAATGCCATTTATTGAATGCATGGACCAATTCTTTCCTAACTTTTTTGTTAACAAAAGAGAAGCAAGCTATTCAATACATTCTTATTCGAAAGTCCATCACTTATATTATATTCCTATATCTATTAAATAAGTAATTATCCTGCTATAAAGAAAGTAAGTAATTTCCCACTTCATAGTAATAATTTTACGGAGTGTCCATTAAATCCATACTCACTTAACCTTAACAAAGTACATGTAAAACTTAACTATAAATAACAATGTTTTCACTAATGAATTTAACAGTACACTATCAAATAGTCTAACTATCTTAATTTAAATAGCCACCGATACCATAATTATCTTATCCTAATTACCTTTAATTGATTCAATTCAAAATATATTATTGATTGTGGTAATCTTAATTATACAAATCAATAATTTTATTGATTAGTTAAGATTTGCATTTTAATTATTTCTACGTCAATAAATATATAATTAGTTCAATAAAAAAACTATATTGATTGCAATTATCTTAATCATATGTAATGATTATACTAATTAATTTGAGAAAAAATTACACTTATTTCCCTTAATGTATTTTTAAATGACGCTCGTACTCCTCTAATTGTTTTTAAATAGACGCTCACCTTATATATAAATAAATTTTAATTTAGACATAATCTTAAAAAAAATAATTTTAAACTATATTTTATAATATGGTTTTCCTTTTGAAGTAATATATTTTTTAGTATAAAATAAAAATTCAATAACACTAATTAAAGAAAAAATAATATACGTAGATAATATTTAAATTATAATACCAATTATAGATAATGATAGATTTACATAATTTAAATATCTCATTTATACTTATTGTTAATGTTGTTAAACATGTATTTTTTTTATAGACAAATATTAATTGTTAGTGGAGGGATTTGAACCCATGACCTTTCCTTCCTCATTCCCCACTTTACTACCAAACCAATTTTATAACTCCTAATAAACAAGAGTTAATTTTGTTAAATACGTATTCTACAACGTACTTTTGACATAGTTAATAGATAATTTTATGGTTGAAGCCAAAAGAGTGAGTTGAGACTTCAAAATTAATTTTATCTCAATGATATAAAAAGACACTTAACTTCTCTTCTAAGTACTATCTTCCAACCAAAGATAGAGTTTAATGGAAAAATGTAGGAGGAATAAATAACTAATAAAAGAACGAAAAGTTTAATGTAATGATAAAGTTTACATAAAAAGATAAAGAAGTTATAAATTCAAAATTTTCTATATATTATTAAAACTAACATATTAATAATTAATATTTGTATATCACAAATTTTATAACAAAAATGTTTAAAAAACATCTGCACTTAATATATTTGATTATATTTTGAATAAAATTGTATCCAAATAAAAATATTTAGGAGTGGGGAGAAAGGAGAAGAAGAGGCCATGAGTTTGAATAACTCTCCTTATAAAACTAATACATTAATATATAACATTTGTTTATAAAAAAATAAAAATATTTATGATTTCTTTAAAAAAAGAAAATTTTCTCATATACACTTCTATTTTATTTTTATCACGTTTATTAATGTATTCTAATTTTTTTTCTCTATCTCATTTTCTGTATTTTCATTCAACCCTACAAAAAAAGAAAAAAAAATGTGTATGAGTACCATTACAAAATGACAAATAGGGGTAATTGGTAAATGGGAGAGAAGAGAACCAAGAGTACGGGTGAGTAAAGTATTGGACTTAACACGTCTCATGACAAGATGACCCCACTATCTTAAATTTCTCACATAAAGATAGGGCCCAATTCTTAAATTACATTTACAGAACGGTTCTCAAATTATAAATTCCCTTCCCCACAGCCCCCTTTCCCATTCTCATTCTACAACTTCCCATTCTTCCTTCTTTCTTATCTATCAAAATCATGCGCTTCAACTCAAACTCCAAAACCTCTCCACCCTTCCACCTCCTCCTCTTTTTATTAGGTAATCGATCTTCCTCAAACACATGTGCATTCACTCTATATCATATATTTCTGCTAAGCTTTTAAGATTACTGCTACTAATTAATTTCACTTGTGACTGCATTATTAATGTTTCATTACCTGCAACACTATACATATTCTTATCTTTATCAAATGTTTTCAATAAAATTTTAACTAATATAAAAGAAAATTGTGTTCATCTTTAAATTATATGAATTTGTCTATAATATTTTAGGCTTTTTGAAAATCAGTTTTCGTGAGTATTAAATTGTCTATCAGCCCATATATATGTAAGTTTTATAATATCAAATTCATGATACATAAAACACTTATTAAGAAATGCCTGTAGTTCAATGCTTAAAGGTAGTCTTTAGTGTTGGGATATAGTTTTTGGTTTCTGACTCAAACATTTGTAGAAAGAAATCAATCAATCTCTCACGAAGAATTAGCATTTTTTATTCCAAATCCAGAGATATAATTTAAAACATTGTTTATGATTATAATTTATGTTCGATTATGTGGTAATTGCCAAAGCATTTTATTTTATAGATTTTAATTTTTGCATGAATATATTTGCAGGCAATGTAGCATCTGCTACAGTGTTCACTCTCGAAAACCATTGCAGTTACACAGTATGGCCGGGGACACTTTCCGGCAACGGCGCGGCCGTTCTCGGCGACGGTGGGTTTGTCCTGGAGCCCGGTTCATCAGTCCAGCTGACCGCACCGGGCGGGTGGTCGGGGCGGTTCTGGGCCCGGACCGGGTGCAGCTTCGAGGGCTCCGGCGGCGGAAAATGCGAGACAGGGGACTGCGCGGGGGGGCTGAGGTGCAGCGGCGGAGGAGTGCCGCCGGTGACGCTGGCGGAGTTCACAATCGGAAGCGCTGGTAACGGCAACAAGGACTTCTACGACGTGAGCCTGGTGGACGGTTACAACGTGGGCATGGGTGTACGGGCTACCGGGGGAACCGGTGACTGCCAGTACGCGGGGTGCGTGGCCGACCTGAACGGCGCGTGTCCGGCTGAGCTGCAGGTGAGGGACGGCGGCGGCGGTGTGGTGGCGTGCAAGAGCGCTTGTGCGGCGTTCAACACGGCGGAGTTTTGCTGCACCGGAGAGCACTCTACGCCGCAGACATGTTTGGCGACTCATTATTCGGAGATATTCAAGAATGCTTGTCCTTCCGCCTATAGTTACGCTTACGATGATGCTTCCAGCACTTGCACGTGTTCTGCCTCTGATTATCGCATCACTTTCTGCCCCACCCCATCCTCTTAACATTTACTATCACAATTCACATACATGCATTCCAAGATTTTCATTTTTATACACTCCTTCTAGTTCCACTTTTGTTACAATCATTTATTTTATTTATAATGACTACTCCATAGTCAATACTCAATACTCCATACTCAATACTCAATACTCAATACCATGTTTGGTGCTTTTAAAGGTCATGAGATGAAGATGATTAGTGCAATTTTTTGTTTATAAGATATTACTAGAATGAACGTATCGTCATTTGTTTAAATTCAGAGTTTAAGAATCTATTTTTTAAGACATGGATTTAGGAAATTAAGATATGTTTGATTATTTAATTATTATATATAGTAATGTTCAATTATTTATTTAAGTATATCTAGCTCTACTAGTCTCAATATAATAGCTGCTTTCTGCAAATTCTCAATATTTTTGGATAAAATTGAGCAGGGCCTGAAAACAATCCTAAAGAAGAATCCCATACAAATATAAAGAAAAGAGAAAAAAGGAAAACTAAAAGGGTGAATAATCAGACATCACCAAATTATATATACATCCCTATTCTTTCCTGTTTGAAGGTCTTAGGCCAAAACTCAAATAACCACCTCAACTTTTTCTTTTCTTTCGTTTAGTTATCCAATTCCAGCAACTTTCTTTTTCGTGCTTCTCATACTTCTGAATTGAGATCCTGAAATTAAATACCAAGATCTTGATGGTGATGTTTGCAGTGTGAACTTGGAGAAAAATCCACTATATATTAACGTGAGATTCACAATGATGTTACTAATTTATTATAGGAAGATAAATTTCAGATGACATATTTCATTTTTTATCATGAAAATTAGAATTATAATTTTTACTATTTAATTTAATATTATAATATTTATTTAATTAATTATTACATATTTATTTTTTAATTAAAATATTTTATCATTAACTAAAAGTTGATAAAAATCAAAATTATAGAGAAAAATTTGTTTAAGTTTTAAAATAATATTATTAAATATTGAGTAAAATATATTTTAGATCCTCGAAATATTAAATGCATCCTAAAAACAATTGTGTTTTTTTTATTCCTGAAAATTATAGAAACAAAAACATACAATTAAATTAGCTAATTTATCTTGTTTATTTTGTCAAACATAGTCTAAGCCAATTAACAAGACTTTTAAAGCTTCATATTTTACATAA
This sequence comes from Psophocarpus tetragonolobus, assembly GCA_037954015.1. NCBI lineage: Eukaryota > Viridiplantae > Streptophyta > Magnoliopsida > Fabales > Fabaceae > Psophocarpus > Psophocarpus tetragonolobus. The sequence goes on along the minus strand of CM075695.1, from coordinate 2,124,503 downwards.
GTTTAGTTTAAAAGTTGAGTATAACGACCTTGCAATTATAATGTAAATAATTTTATACTACCATCTGAATCTCATTATAATTTATATTTCGCATATATAACTTTTAAATTAATTATTATAAAGTTAAAAAAATACTGTTTTGAAGCAATATTTTAGCAAGTTATATATCTGGATGCAAGAAAATCCAAGTCGTAATTAGTTGATTAAAATACTCATTTAAATACACATAGGTATATTAAATTCTACAAAATAGGCGATTTATACCCTTAACTTATTTATTTTTAATTGTTGGATATTTGAAATATTCATTTTACTTTTATGTAAAATTTCCAAAGTTTAATTAAGATAACTTAATTATTTTTTTTTTAATTATACTTCCCTGTCAAACTAAATACTTTTTTCTACATCGTAAGGGTTGCTCGTTAAGAGGAGCCCATATATAAGATAACTTAATTACTTGTGTTCAAAAGATATTGTTTCAGTCAAGGTTTTATGGTGAGACTCATCGAGTGAAGAGACGACTTGGGAACCTAAATCTATTATGTATGAAAAATCTCCTCAATTGTTCAAATCTTACAATTAACATTAGTTTAAATTCGAGGACAATTTTTTTTTAAGGGCGAAATATTGAAATACTCTGTTTCTTCTTTTTTCTAAAAAAAAATCTTTTGAAATAAAACCCTCATTCTTTCTCTCTTTCTCATAACCCTCACCCCTTTTTCTCTCGTTTACTCATCTCCCTATTTTATCTCATTTTCTTTCCTTTTCATCTTCTCTTGTCTTTTGGGGTTTCATTTACTCTCAAATGTCTTACCTAATGAAAGGTAATGAAACTCAAAACTCCTAATCATTCTCTTTTTCTTTCCAAAACTATGTTTTGGTAACTTTTGGTGTTAAGGATAGTGCTCTGAGAAAGAAGAGGAGTATTCACACCATAAGGGTTGCTTGTTTTAGTTCTCTAAGATAAACTCATAACTTATCACCTAAAGAATAGGCTACTAGTAAGTGTTAGCTTTGAATATAAGTATAGTTTTAGGGATTTTTATGGTTACCCGTGAATAAGTAGAGCTTCAAAAAAATTTCTAAATGTTGAAAATACTTATTGGTGTTTAGATATATTGAATTCTACCTTCACAATACTCCTAAAGTTGTTGGGAACCAGTTTGGTTAACTCTCTCTAATTGTGAGTGGTTTAATGGGTATTGTGACCTATTTAATATTTTATAATTTACTATTTTAATTTATTTTTGTATTATATTTTAATGTTGTTTACTTAATAGGTTTCAAAAACATCCTCTTTATTTGATTTTATTCGCTATAAAATTTATTTCAAAGGTTGAGAGTTTTATAAGTTAAATTTATTATGTTGATGAAATTGGAGATTTATTTTCGAATGAACTTTGAAGTAGAATAAATTTGGTATTTATATTATGAAGATCCATGTTAGAACCTCGTATGTCATTAGTAGATAATAACAGTTTTGGTGCATCTAGTTGTATAATTCTAGGCGAAGAGGTTATCCGTTAGGTGGAGCCACCCCAAGAGAGAGGTCACTCTTGGAGGAGAGGGCTATCAACAAAATAGAGTTGCCTCTTGGTTCTATCACGAGTAAACCTGTTGTATTTACATTTTATTTTATTTATATTTTACACTAATGTATTTCATTTCAAATTTGCTTATTTAATATATATGATAAATTTGTTATTGTTTTGAATATGTTCAATGTAACATTTTTTATGTTGGGTATAAGTTACTTGTGGTTGTGGGATTTATTGAACTTAGTGATTTAGTAAGTTTTATATTGAGAAATGTTTTTATCAAATAATTCATGTGTTAATATGTTTCCTTTCTACTTTATGATGATTGTTAGACACTTACTAAGTTTTTATGACTTACCTCATTTTTATTGTTTTTCATCAAAATTCTTAGGCAGTTGGGTAGCAAGCTGACATCTCCATTGTTTAATCTTTTGTTATTTTTTTCTTTTTAGTAGGTCTCCTTTATGTTGACAGCTAATTAATGTTATTTTGAGACTATTTGTATATTATGTAATTATAAAAAGTCTAATTATAAGATTTACATTTAGATATGGTATATTTAATGTTGTTAAAAACTATGACTTATGAATTATTAATAACATGTTTCTTTGTAAATTTTTGGATATTTAAAATTTTTATAAAATGTTAAAAGTATGTTTAATCTGAAAAATTAGTTATCATATTTTGTTCTATTTTTATTAAGTTTGTGAAGTGTGTTAGTGTGTAAACCTATCACAACCTTAGATTTGAGTCATGACTTATTAAGCTGACAAATGAAAAGAAAAAACATATTTCTCTAATTTAGTATAGAAGAAAGTAATAAGGAAACATATATCCAATGGCAAGTAGTGGTAAATATGGGAAACGAAGAATCAGCTGGGTGAGTTTAGTGGTGAAGTTGGTGCGTCCCATCAAAGATGACCCGCAATATTAAATTTCTCACAGAAAGACAGTGTCCACTGTCCAATTCTCAAAGAGCAATTACTTCAATCACAAAATGGATCCCCAGTTATAAAATTCAAGTCCCTACATCCCCATTTTTCCATCCTCACTTCAATTTGTTGCATTCCCAACCGCGTTTCTTTCCTTATCTAACTCGTTTCTCACTTTCTCCATCAAAATCATGGCCCTAAATCCAAATTATTCCAAAACCTCTGCATTTTTTCACCTGCTCCTCTTCTTATTAGGTAAACAATGATTCTCTCCTTGCTCCAGTGCTTCACATTCAAATATATATGATCTTTTTATGAATGGATAAGAAATGCCATATATATGTGCTAAGGTTTTAAATTAAATTACTCCTTGTAATTGTAATAATTGTGACTGCATTATTAAAGTTGTAGAGGAATGCTGATAGATTGTTTTGCAAAAGGTTCTCTAACTTATCATAAATAAAATAAAGTTAAACTTTTATTATCATATTTGATTGATTAAATTTTCTATGTACTTTAATATGATTGGTTGCTCTACTCAAAGAAAAATTATTGGCTGCATATATTTAGTGTCCAAATCAATTGATAGCTAGGATCGTTTAATCCTATTTTTACTTTGATAAATTAAATAATTCCTAAATCGTATTAAGAATTTTGCATGATTGGAGCTATTAGCTATTTTTTAATCAGCACATTGCAGCTATAAACTTAATATTAATAGCATGAAGGATCTATTTAGTGGGAGACTCTATGTGCTAAATTTGTTTGGTCCAACAGCATTCACACTCGTGAACTCTCATTTAGGAAAACAAAATATTTTTAGATTTTATAACTACAATTGTCACAAAAGCTGCATTTATTTATAACTCATAAAATTAAGAATAGTGAATTTTTTTAGAAAAGAATCATAACGCTAGCTATCCTAGTTTAAAGGCATATTTTACCTCAAAAAATTATTAATAAATTTCTAACTTAATTACAGTTTGCTGTTGTATGATAAATTTCTTAATTATCATACTTAATTACCGTAGTTTCGTAATAATTGAAAGTCTACTTACATTATTTTTTAGTAATTAACAGTTATATTGATTGATAATATATAAGAATTAAAGTCTTGTAAGTATAACTAAATTGGATTTTTTTGTACTAGATAATTTAGATTCTTATTTAATCAGTAATCACAATTCATAAATCACAAATTGATATTGTTACCTGAGGTAAATTTAATTTTTTTTATAATGAATACAATAAAAGTTATATTAAATTATGATTTTTAATTGTTTAATATTTGTAATTTAAAATGCTAGTTTATTGCTTTTCTTTTAACCTCTGAATTTAATTTATGCATGAATATATTTGCAGGTAACGGAGCATCTGCCACATTATTCACACTCGAAAACCATTGCAGTTACACAATTTGGCCGGGGACACTTTCCGGCAACGGCGTCACTCTCGGCGGCGGCGGTTTTCCTCTGGCACCGGGTTCAACGGTTCAACTCACCGCACCGTCCGGGTGGTCAGGCCGCTTCTGGGCCCGAACCGGTTGCAGCTTCGACGGGTCCGGCAACGGAAAATGCTTAACGGGGGACTGCGCCGGAGGACTGAGATGCACCGGCGCAGGTGTTCCGCCGGCGACGCTAGCGGAGTTCACGGTGGGATCCGCCGGGAACGGCAACAAGGACTTCTACGACGTGAGTCTGGTGGACGGTTACAATGTTGGCGTGGGTGTACGGGCTACCGGAGGAACCGGTGACTGCCGGTACGCGGGGTGCGGGGCGGACCTGAACGCGGCGTGTCCGACGGAGTTGCAGGTTAGGGACGGCGGCGGCGCGGTGGTGGCGTGCAAGAGCGCGTGTGCGGCGTTCAACATGGCGGAGTTTTGCTGCACCGGCGAACACTCGACGGCGCAGACGTGTTTTCCGACTCTTTATTCGAGGATTTTTAAGAGCGCGTGTCCCGCTGCCTACAGTTACGCTTACGATGATGCTTCCGCCACTTTCACCTGTTCTGCATCTGATTACGTTATCACCTTTTGCCCTCCGCCATCCTCTTATCGTTAATTTCTTCAAAGAAAAACATTCCCACAAATTATTTACTACTATGTAGATGTCTACCTCGTTTGCTTGTCCTTTTCAATTACGACGTTATTCTTGTTAGTTTAGTGCAGAAATACTTACTTTGCTATTCTTATAAATCTTTAAATAAGCTTTATATACTCCAAATTCCCAACCACCACTAAAATTGCATCCACCTACTTGACTTTAACTTGTTCATTCGTCACTCCCTGCAATGCTTACAAAATTTGGTTACGCGGTGCACAACCATACAGCATGCATAAGATGATATAACTACTTAGCCAGAAATGCCTATATGCTTCTGACCACGTCATTCATAATGTAAATAAATAAATATATAACATATAAATATTTAGTTAACTGTAAGATAAATTAATTTATTTTTTTATTAATATTATCCATTTCCAAGTTTCGGTCTATGTAACTTTGTGAAATTAAAAATCAAAGAAATTAGAATTAAGAAGAGAGTGAAATACAAAAAATATTTTAACAAAAATATGTTCTATATTAATAATAAATTTTTAAAAAAAATAATTTTTTATAAAACTTTACTGACAAAAAACTTATTTAAAACTTTAATTAATTATATATTACAAGATTATTAATTGAGACTATAATTAATGTAGCAGTTCGATACTATATAATACTTTTTTCACTTAGGATATTTTTATTAACAGATATATTTTGATATATTGAACTATTTTATGTATATCTCGTGATATATTTTTTCATTAAGATTTCTTTTATTTCTTTTTGTTTTAGTAAAAGACTTGATTTTGGAAGTTTGAAATATTTTTTGTAACTATTTAAATTTTATTTACCATTTATTTTTCTAACAAAATATAAAATTTAATTTTAAAATAGAAATTAATTAATTAAAAATAAAATAACAAATAAAAGATTAAGAGGGATGAGAAGATTGAGAGGATGAGACAGTTGAGAGAAGTAGAGGGATGACTGAAATGAGAAGATTGAAAGAGTTGAGAAGGTTGAGAGCCAAGGGGGTTGATAAACATATCTTGTGGATTTTTGGAGAAAAATTCATTCTCCACGTGAAAATCTAGTTAAAGTCTCTGCTGGAAAGATCTTCACCGTGCTAGATGATAAGCTCAAAATCCAGGAATAAAGATGCTCTTAGCATTATGGTGTTCAATATCAAATGGTGCCAATTAGAAAAACTTGTCCTATCAAGCTGGTATAATCTTGGTTACTCAAAGTGAATTCATGCCACTAATATGCTCCCATAACGAAAACGAAATGGAGGTGGTAGTTCAACATGCATGAATTGGCATAATCTGAGTTGGGACTAAAAATGGCACCACCAGTGATCAAACAGTCAAAATAATCTATTTTGATAGTTACTTCTTGAAAACAATCCATTTTGATATATACTTCCTTAGTTCATACTCATTTTGTTAAAAGAGTTAATCACTCTGTCGGTTGGAACTCTCTTTACAATAACAGCCAATCCTATATTTTAAATATGTTATATCATTCATTTATTTAATCATATAAAAATAAAACAAAGTAAATTGCAAAACCTAAGCTACTCCAACTACTCCATTCTCTCCCTCTCTCTCTTCGAGTTTCACTTTCATTTCATTTATTCATTTTATTGTCCGCGCCTCACTTTGTTATTTCACACTGGATCCGCCTCACAACTATTAATTATATTTTTATTCATTTTACAATGCCATTGTAAAATCACACGAATGTATTTCAATTCAATTTTATTTTATTCATTTTTCATGTAACAACATTCTTTTCCTTTCATTTCACTCTTCCAATACATTCACAGTACATCTCCATAGTTACTACTAGTAGTTTTACTATGGAAAGACATGTATATAACTTGTAGAATTAGACATGTTAGCCAACTTGTTATTATAGAATATCATGGTATTCCGTCTTTATTTTTAAAAAAATGTAACCAGGTCCACAACACGTGTTAGCTTGTAAAAGAGTATTTAGTTTCAATTTTTATACCTGGAAGTTCTAAATTTTAATTCTTATATACCAACAATTTGTTATGTTTTAATCTTTATACATTTATGTTGTGATTTTACATTGCTAGAAAAACATAATAAAATAGCACATTGGCATTTGTCCTGGTTGAACTAGAGACCATTGCAGTATTTAGTTATTGACATATATATTTAAACGTAACGAGTTTAGAAACTCCCTTTAGTAAATATAATTGGAAGCGAAACCTGAAGAGCAAGAATCGGAGTTGTTGGAGCAGCTGATGCGGTCATGTTGTGTTCAAACATTGTGCGTAGGCAAAGAGGTCACGCAAAAGAGTGATTTTGTAACTTCGTAACTTATTTTGTTTTATTTTTATTTGATTAAACATGTGACATGCTTAAAATATAGGATCGGCTACCAGTTTATTTGTCAGAAAATTTGTTTTTGCTGTCTATCATCAATAGGGTAACGTAAAGCCCAGCAGTGTTTCTGCTTTTGGCATACCGTGTCATTGTTCAATTTTAACTCCTATCATCAACTTCAGTACCGTCAAAAAACAAAGTTAATAAACTTGAGTTCTATCATCAGCCGTCGATGATACTATGTATTTTAACTCCAATATCAACTTCAGTATCCTCAGAACAAAGTTAATCAACTTCAGTTTTATCATCCACAGTCGATGATACTAACTTAGCCCTTTTAAAAGTGGTCAATATTGAGTTGAAGATGATTAGGACAGTTTCTTGTTCAAATAAAATATTACTAAAATTAACGTGTTCTAACTTTAAATTCAGATTTGAATAAATTAAGATATGCTCGATCATCTAATGAAACAGCATTGATTAAATTATTACTCAACCCAATAGCTATAGCTCGCGCAACTAGTTTTTCCAAAGAATTTCTAACTGTCGATTTTCTGGACTAAATCAAAGAGCGTAAAAACAAATCTTAAAGAGAAGCTCGTACAAAAAGACAACAAATTAAAAGGGTGAATTTAAAGGACAACAAGACAAACATCATAACTATATATACAGAAAAGGAAATTAAGCATTTTTTTCTCTTTTCCTTTGTAGGCCTTCGGCCAAAACCATGTCAACTTTTTTTTCTTTTTCCGTTTCAATTTTCTCTACAAGAGACTTTCTTCGAAAGCCAAATCTGTAACCTGCTCACCCCATATTTCTAGACAATTTTGGATGAGTAAGCCCCTAAATCTAAGACATGCCCCACCAATTCCTCCTACAATAACCCTATAAAAATTAAAATCCAAGCTCCCCTCCCAGAAAACAGTGAAAACCATATCTTATAATATTCCTTTGGAGGAACTATTTCCCAAAGAAAAACTATTTCTCAGTCGATTAAACCATGACAATTTCATCTCACCAGAGCCAGTACACTGACCCTCACCCTCCCCCTCGCTGCTGAAAAGGGTTTGGTCACCGCAGTCCAGTGAAGCTCCACATGCTAGATTATAAGCCTGACATGCAGAATGACATACTCGTAGCCTGTTGTCTCCATCCTTCTCACACTTCTGGATTGAGATCTGGAAATTATAGACAAAGATCTTCAGCCAAATAAGCAGCATTACCAACTAATGCTCAGATATCTAGAAACAGGGTTACCGAGCATTATATAATTCAGATAAGAAATATAGTTTGTTTCTTCCATCCTCAAAAGGCACAATTTAGGATCATCATCTTGGTTAGTCAGGAAACAGGTTTTACCTTATGAGTTATGAGTTTATGACCAACGGAATAGACATCTAAATATGAGTTTAAAACCTAATTCAGTACTTTGCTTTATGCTATAATGGAAAATCACACGCAACGCATCACAACGTGTGAAACAAATAGTCAAGGAAAAATTAAAATAAAAATCAGATTGAGAAACAAATTTCAAGTTGAGCTACACTAAGAATGCATTACAAAAAGAGAAGGATCTGAAGAATAACTTTGGTATAGAAGATGGAATTTACCCAGCATGCAAGCCTTTTAGCTGCCTCATCACAGTAGGTACTGCCAAATATATTAAATAATTTCCTAGCACCACCAGGAAATAATCGGTGGTAGTTGGGCATGACAACCACTTCTTCTAGTTGCTGTAGTATGCTAGGTTCACTGGGTGCACAATGCTGTCCAGAAATATCATTTCCCAACACATTTCTGCAAACAGAAAGACTGGAGAGGAGCATGGAACTGTTCTGGCAAGTGTATCCCGCATAGTCAGAGCACCGAAACTCACAAACACCATTATCACAAACCCCACCATGAAGGCTGCATTGCTCATCACAAACAGCTGCATGCAATATCATGGACAAGCTAACAAATTATGGCTCCACAATAATTAAATGTTTTCCAACTAGAAATATTATTTAAGACTGGCTAAATCTGTTCCTTAATATGTTAATGAATGTAAAAAGTTTAGGGGGAAGTACACAAACTACGAGCCTTTATAAATCACATAAAACAGGTTAATTATACAGTAAATATGTTCAAGTACTCTAATATCCTTCATACTTGCTAACAACGTAAAATATTATTCAAAAGTTCATCCCTGATACTTTGACTAATGCTACAAGGTTGGTGTTGCTTATTATTACAATTTAAGCAAGAAACCACTAAGCATGTTTTAGATCATAAAGAAACTGATTTCCTAGTGTATTCAAAAAGTTAGAAACTAATAGAACTTAGGAGTTTACCAGTGGAACAGTCAATGCCAGTATAGCCAGTTTTACATTCACATATTCCACTGGACAGACACATGCCATTGCCAGTGCAATTGCTGGGACAGGAACCTGGAATAAGTGAAGAGAACAAAAATTAATAAAAGGAAAAGTATAAACTATAATATGCAACTAAACAGTAGTTTTTTTTTTTCTGCAGTTAAAGCAAAAAAGAATACTAAGACATAGTGTAGGAAATGAGAGCTCACGTCTACTGCAATCATGACCATGAAATCCAAGAAAGCAGTGGCAACTTCCATCAACACAATCTCCGTTGAAATTACATGCACTGGGACATTGCCCAGTCACAGCCACTGAATCTGTGTTACAGAGCTCATGATATGCAGGGCAGGTTAATTCACCTATTGAAAATATAATCAAAAGCAAGCGGTCAACTAACTGGGAATCTAACATTGAAGTGTAAATAAATAAAACAACAGTAAATATAGACCATTAAAGCCAGGGAACTGAATGGGTCCACCAGCCCGAGGACACATTGTCCAGATACCGTCTACAGCAACCTGCATGTTACAAGGAACTTCATTCAGTGATTTCACAATAAAGGAAAAGGGAGGTGTAAGAATCAAGTCAAATAGAGGCCAGAGAAAAGCCAAGCAGCAGTAGCAATCTATCTGAAATATTAATGAAGTGTTCTCTACCCCAATATGATTGTTCATTACAGAAATAATCACTTACTCAGAACCTAAATAATATAATAATAAAATAATAAAATAAGCCACAAGGTAAGAACAAGTAGTGTGAAATCATTGCCTTGGAATAAGAAAAATTCAATTACTCTATCATATATTTCTCAGACAATCAACCCCTTGCAAGGACAAGAAGAAGGACGTTATTCAAACTTATAATCCACTTAGTTCCATCATAGTTAAATTTCATTTCATTAGTTTCAGTTGCAATAATTGGTTAAACATTTCCAACTATGACGCAATTATACAAACTCTTCTAGACTGTCATTGAAAATGACACTCAAAAACTCTGAGGATATAGTATTGCATCATATCATCTCCATGTCAACCAAAAAAAGTACTGCCTATTGAAGTTTAACTACAGTATAAGAATATGAAAGGTATTAGACACACACAGCATTTGGGAGATGAGAGATTGAGAACATTTCACTAATTAATACTCTAAAATGTACCTCTAAAGAATTGTTGATACACCTGTGCTGATAACAACCATTTCCCTGGGTCAGAGAACCTCGTACAAATCCTGTGCGCACTAATGATGAGGCCATACACCTGAATTGAGAGGGATCAACAATTAGAAATCCTATACCTTGTTTTATATCAAATTGCATTCAAAAACATAGTAAATTATAAATTTGAAGAACAAATCTGACCTGGAGTTACTTCCTCGAACTTCACCTAGCATTCTATCAGGTGCCCGTGCACTGTTAGTGTCTGTACATGATCCATCAGAGTATGCAACAAAATAAGTGCAATAATCAGCCAATGAGGATTGTCCACCTGCAACAATCAGAGAATAATGAGATTTCAATTTCACTATAGCCTACATATCATTTAGTATTTAAACCATTTCCAACAACTATCAATGACAAAAAAACAAATCTATTGAGACAATAAAAGAAGCAGCTACAAATAAATCAGAATATAACAGCCTAGCTACAACAAATGCTTGACAGTCTGCAAGAACGGGACCAGAGGTAAGAAATAAATATGGTTAGAAAAAGAAGGTAAAAGACTCAAGACTTCTATTCTTCCTCAAGTCTGTCCAGAGAAGATAGATATGAATGAGAATAGGGTCTATACCAGATAAGTAGCTTCAAAGCCTTCTTTCCTTTAAGCACCCCAAGAGGACATTTGAGTCCTTGGCTCTCCCTTCTCTTCCACTTCTAACTAAATTCCCTCCTGCCTCTACAACTCCCCCACTCATATTTATATATTGAACTAATTCTGTTACATCAGTAACTAATTTTTAATTCTGTTACATCAATAACTGTCCACCTTTACCCACTTAAGACCTTCCCTTATCCATCCTACTATAATGTTTCTAATTTGAAGGCTTGCACAGCCAAGCATTAAAACACAAATATTCTGGTTCAAGCAATGATTGCCAATGGATGAAAGACATCAACAGATCATACCCAGATTAATATTATATTCAGTATTAGAATTTAGAAATGAATACATGAAAAAATACCTTTATTAGCTTGAGGAAAATATTGAGCCCACTGAGGAAGGTCTCCGCTGTAGGTTAGAATTGGGCAGTAACCCTCTGCCTCTCTGTTATATGTACAACCTGAGAACTGTGTTGTGTTGCAGTGGTAGGCCCCCTTCCATAGATTGCAAGGGGAGGTAACAAACTCAGTACCCTGATTACGACCCCAATCAAGCCAGTCTGCCATGCTATAATTGGCTTTGTACCATCCACTATCTTCTAAGAGAGCTAGTGTCATTTTTGAAACTACAGATCTGGTATCTACAGAACCAGTCATGATCTCATTCATCAGAAGCCTCTTTTCCCAGTGAGACCCTGTAAGCCAATCACCAAATTGGATTGATCAATTTGTTGGTAGGTAGAAGAAGCACTTAAACATCATGCACGGTATATTCTAAGAAACAGTTTTTTTCCATATTTTAGTTTGATTATTTTAACCGTCTTTTGGGCAAAATTATAAAGCAACAGAACTATAAGGCTAATGCTTTGTTTATAATAATACTAAGAAGACAAACATATTTCAACGGTTCATTTTGCATATAATATATAAATTTTAAACTAAAAAAACTGATATCACTTGAGCATATTTTAATAAATTTGATACTGCAACATTCAGAACTCGCTAGTCTAACTACTAATATTGGTTTGACTTAAGCACTGAGATAGTATTATAATTATTACAAACGAAAAAGGTGGAGAAGAAGGATTATGGATTGGAAATTTAAGAAAACAAACAAGGTTTCAAATGAAATTCAAGCTTTGCCTGCTTCCAGGATAGCAAAAGCAGCTTACCAAGGTAATATAAAATTATAAAATTCCAGTGGAAAGAACATAAACAAAAGGAAGGTGATGACATTTATATTAAGAAAGACGAAATTAAAAACCTGATGTACCACGTCCTCCACCATCTTCCAGCTCTAATCCAGTAAAATTTCCTGAGAATGCCTGCCAACAAATCACCATCAATCATTTGTTGAATCTTCCCATGAAGATAATGTAGAATATAGCAAAAATGACATTGAAATTATAAAGAATATGTTCCTAACAATTACCGCATAATGATGTCGAGAATGCATGACAACACGTGGAAGCACCACACGTGTTACCATCCGCCCAATCTTTTCATCCTTAACTTGTTCAGTGACCTGTAAAGACACGTAATGATGAGCTTCCAAAATGTGACCATGTAAATGCCTGAAATGGAAAAGGAGTGCTTAAAAAGAAAAAAGTTTTAACATACATATCAGAAAGAAAAACATAACATTTCTAAAAATAGGGTTAATTGCCAAAAAAAATTAGCCAATTTCTCCTAAAAATTCCTGCTTTCATTGAAGTTCCTAAACTTATTGTATAGTGTACACAATTTACAAACACTAGAACTATAAAAGATTGTCTCTATCAATACAACTCAACTATCACATGTTTCAAACTTCATATTTAAAAATTTAAACTATAATAAAATTATAATATGGAGAACAAAAACAACTATCTATATCTAAAGGGAAAAGTTGTCATGATTTAGTTACTCATTGTAAAACTCAAATCACCAAACATGGATGAAAGTATGCTTGAAAACCAAACCAATGGATTATATATCTAGAATATACCTTCAATTGTAAGAGAAAAGGAATCTTACAACAAAAGTCACAAATACCTTATCACGGCGTCTTTTCCTTTCATCTCTAAAATGAGCGAAGGCATGAGGATCAAAACCAAGAACATGCATAACCTGAAAAGTATCAAATACAATCAACAGAGCCACAAAATTGCTAGCCATGCTCCTATCTCATCTCTTCTATAAGGAAAAACTAAACAAACCTCATGTATCAGAGTAGCTGAAAGCAAAATCTCTGCCTCAGCTGTCAAATGACGAGGAGCAACATTAACATGTCCTGCACATGCGTACAAAACCAAAAAGGCCCTTTCAGTTCCAAAGCATCCCAAATTCAAGACTAAGACCACCATTTAAATCAACACATCTATAGGAGAATCTACCAGCTATAGAACGGCCCCATTGATCCCGTTCACATGCCACAGCCCAAGCAAGAGTATTCCCAGTTGTAGGTCTTGTAGTCACCAAGAGAACTAAGTCGGCATCAGAGACTCCCTCTGGGGAAGGTGAACAAAGAGATCATCTTCATAAATCCACTAGTATAGTTAACTACAAGTTTTATAAGAACTACATTTTCAACAAATTAATCATACCTTCAATATATTCATGAGGAAGCTGCACGCCTCCATCTTGTCCACATGCAGAGTATCCACTTAATCGCAAGTTTCCCTTGACAGGCTCAACAGACAATGCTCTCCTAAACCAGTCAGCTGTCTGACCTAATGCCTGCAATAAGTTTCGATCAAGAATAAATATCTCCATCCAACCTTCATGTAAATAGTAGAACTGTGCCTATTATTATTAGCTCTAGCAACACATGTCCAATGATAAATAGAAAACTGCCAAAAAATGACACAGAATCATTTAAGACCATGGGCCTGATGAAGGGGAGCCTTCACATAATAGTTGGGGCTGTTGCCATGTGACTCAGAAGTCACAGGTTCAAGCCATGGAACCACCCTCTACCAAATGCAAGTAAGGCTGTCTATTATAGACACAAAAGGTGGACCTGGCCCTTCTCTGGACCCACACATAGCCAGATCTTTAATTCTTTATGGCACCAGGTAGCACTTTATTTTTGCTATCATCAACCTTGTGAAACAAATCATAATTAAAAGGAGAGAGAAGTGGGATCTCAATAAACCTTACGAAGGCGACGTTTTTTGTCCTCTCCTGAGATATCCTCAGAAGTGCAGTTATACCAACAATCACCAAAGATTGGAGGATCAGCAAGAGGATCACATGAAGGCAAACTGGGAAGAGAAGTCATGGGGGGCTCCCCAAGCTGTTCATGGAAAATTAATGATTAAATGTAGTGAGAGTATGAAAGAGCATACCAAAATTTATTTTTTTTTTCAATAAGCAAGAGATACCAATGTTAACATTTTTTTTTTCCCCATTCTTTTTAAACACTCACCTTGACAATATCACCAATATTTTTACAATCCCTGTCAGGGGAGTGACCAACAGCATCATAATTTAGATATATCCTAATAGGTTGCTTTTCATTCCCTTTTGGCTCCAATGATGTTGATACACCAAGTAATGCCCTACCTTTATGCTGAAGGGGTTTGGAGAGACCAGGCTCATAAGCCTGTGGGGTAACTGAATACACCTTGCGACCAGGCCGTTTTCGTTGTTCAAGTATCTGATCATGTATGCAAGAGTGTGAAGCAATGTTCTCAATTCTCCCTTCCACAGCTCCCCATTGAAATTTGTGTTCTTGGAGCTTTCCATTATTGACTTCCAACCAAGCCAATATCAATACAATCTGAAGCAGGATTTAACGATAGATATCCAATTTTAGGAACTATACTGTCTACACTATTAAATGCATTATATTAAACAAACATTATGAAACAAAACTTCTTAATTTAATATTGTTTGCTTTCAAGCAATGACTATATAAAAAATCCCCATTAAACACTAGCCATAAAGATATAATCAACCCAGAAACTTCAAATTTTGAACCCTTATACTCAACATTAATTACTATGAGCTATTAAGGACATGATTAATTAATTGCCTATCCCAAAAAAGGACATGATTAATTTTGAACTTTTCTCACTTTTTTTTCAATTTTTTTTTTTTTCTAAAAACAATTCCATACTAGTCAGCAATCAATTTCTCATCTGAAACCTGACAAGCTTTTGAAAACTGTTTCCTAAACAAATGTTTGAAAGAGTAAAAAACAGAAATAGTAGATGTTATCCCATCTTCTACAACCTCCCTCTCAATTTCACACTCTACTTTGTGTGCCTTGCACACTCTCCTCAAGGGCAATCTTGTTTAGTTGCATTTTTAAAACTAGAAGCAGTTTTTGAAAATAGAAATCAAACAAATCGTAAATCTTCATCTCTTGTTTCTTTCTCTCTTTCTATACCTCATCAACACCCATCCGAATCATGTAAATGTTCTAAAACAAAGAATATAAATCTTCAAAAAAAGTTAAAAGTTAAAAATAAAAACATATTAGAAAATTAAAAAAAAATCAGGTCCAAAAATATAATGTTCAAACATCAATTCTCTTCTAAATCTCCCCTCACAATCTTCAACTACAAAGTAGATCCTAAGCGTAGTTCAGCATGCTTAAGCCCTCGAGACGCTAGAACAAAATTGAACTAAAATAAACCTAAGAAAAGCAAACAAATAAATAAATGGAGAAAAATATCGATAAACTCGTGTGAAGTAGCGTAGTCCACCTCGAAAACAACGAGGGCGAATCGAAGGTTGAAACGAAATCTGGATAGTGAGCAGGAACTACAACACCGAACCATGAACTCCATGGAATGGCGAAGACTGAAACGCAAACGGCGCCGATTCCATCAAGCCGCCGGCGATTCCTCGATCGGAGAACGCAAAAACCGTTCGCTCCGATGCATTTTGGAAACGCTTTGCGCAGAAGCGAGGGTGGTAACCTAACCTAACCTTCGACCCCTAACAGTAACAGCGGCTTGGAATTGAAGTGAAGAAGAATGTTGCAAGTGAAAGCGGAACCTCAGTTTCCGAAGACAGAGGGCAGAATAATCCAACGAGCTTTGAATTCGTACAACGATGTCGTTGCAAACGGTTTGAGCTTCTCTCTCTGAAATGAGGAAAAAAAGAAGACACTGACAGTGAAAGAAATTGGAAGATATTAGATAGAGGGAAGCTCGGAAGAAGAAGAAGAGGAAAATATTGGGAGGAGTGGTTGGATTTTAATATTTTTTAAATGTTTTCGGACATTTTTTTCAGGGAAC
Organism: Psophocarpus tetragonolobus; assembly: GCA_037954015.1. Taxonomy (NCBI): domain Eukaryota; kingdom Viridiplantae; phylum Streptophyta; class Magnoliopsida; order Fabales; family Fabaceae; genus Psophocarpus; species Psophocarpus tetragonolobus. The sequence continues at coordinate 2,108,224 of CM075695.1, read as the reverse complement.
CGAACAATTTTTATTTATTACTTTACGTTTCAACATTTTGTACAAGGGATAATAAAAATAAATAAAAGAATAAGACTTTTATGATAGTAAATTTCGAAATCACTGCCTTCGAAACAAAATTTCAAATTCACGCTCTTCATGTATCAACTCGTGTGGATGATTCTTAATGGTTAAGTTACTGTTGAACTCGTGTAATAACGTGATGGCATGCGTATTGCGTAATTGAATTCCTTGCTTGATTTATACCCAACAATGAAACTACTACTCCACTACTTATTTTGAGCTGAAACAACAGTGGAACTTAATTTTTATTTTAAGATGTTTGTAAGAAAAAGTTGAACTAAACAAATTTATATTAAAATTTTTAAAAAAATTATTTTACAATATAAATTTTATTTATATATTTTTATTAAACAATAAAAGAAACTATCACCAATTTTTAATTTAAATGAGTTTTTAAGCTGAAAAAATAAAATTTAACAATTAATTATACTTATTTTTAAGTTTTAATATATATCTACCAAGAATATAAAATAGTTTGACAATGTGATTCATTATAACTCTTTATTTATATAATTTTTAAATTATTAATAAAAGTAAACAAATTTATTATATAAATAATTGTCATTAAATATTAATTTAAATTTTTTTTATATTAAAAATATTTTTCTCTTATTATAATCTTTTTGCACATGTCAATTCTTATAAATAAAAGTAAATACTATTTAAAAAGCGGCTTGAGTTTCTAACCCTTGATATTATTTTTATTGCAGCGCTTTCTAACCATTGTTTTAGTTTTGGATTATATAAGATAAATATTATTTTCATATCTAATTAATAAAAAATAAATATTTTAATACATATAAATATTAAATATGAGAAAGAATCTATTTATTCTAAAAATAAATATAATAAATTTATTTTTTATTTCTATATTTATTTTCTTGAAATCTAATGACAATAACAAGTAACTAATATCAACCATTAGATTTTTTTCTATACAAAAATTAGATTTATAAAAAGGAATGGAGAAGATGAAGTGCAACTTTTTACACTTACTTTTGGAGTAAATTAGATCTCTTCTCTAAATAAATGTATTTAAATATAGAAAGAGTTTAACATTTGTATAATGATAATGTAAACCGTTCAGTCATAATCTTTAATTTATATGACTTTTTAAGTATTAGTTGGTAAAGTCAATAAATGTATCATGTATAAAAGATTGATTGTGATTGAATGTAAATGAAAAAAAAATTACATTGATAGTGTATAAGTGTTTTTTTAATATAAAAAATATATTTTAAATTCTGATATGAAGTTATTTTCTAGGAAGATATAAAGTTTTTTTAACTAAGGGAAAATGAGTAATGCATTAATAGTAAAGATGGCAAAAATACTCGTTTCCATGGGTACCGCCCAATTCTACCCTATTTTTATGGTATTAGCCATTTAGACCTGGTATTGGGTATGAGTATTATCCGATATCATCAAATGAATATGGGTATAGGTATAAGTATACAACTACCCACTCTATACTCCTACCTGAACTTGTATATGTCCTGTTATAATTTTAATAATTATATAATAATTTTAAAGTTATATATTTAATTAAAAATTTTAATTCTTAAACTTTATGTTATAATTTATTAATAATAAATAAAATAAATTTAAATAGTAAAACATAATATAACGGGTACTCACAATAATATACTATTGTAGTAAGGATTAAAATTTCATACACACTCTTTTTTTACCGAATCTAAATGTGTTGCGTTATGATCCTAATTGATTGTGTAAAGATTAAAACGTTTTACATAATTATGTAACCATATTCCATAAATTTGTAATTGGTTGAATAAATTTGTTATACATTTTCAATATCACGTTCGTTGTTGAATAAAGTTTGATTATCTTAATTATTAATTATTTTACATATAGAGAGGTTATGATACAAATAGACATGTTTGTTGAATTTACTCAATTAAAATTTTCTAATAGTTAATATTATTTAAATTTATAAATAGGACATTCTTAGGCACAAATTAATAGTTTGTCTTGACATTATATTATAATAATTTGTAATCAATATGATATTTAACGTATTTTATCCCTATATATATAATGTCTCAAAAATTAAAACACGAGTTGAATCTATAAAGATAATATTTTTTTTTATTTACACTTTTATTAATACTATTATATTTTTATATTTATTTGAAATTAAAAATAAACTACTTTGTTAAATAAAGAATTTAAATCCATAACCTGTAACTCTCTAAACATCAACTTTGTTATTAGATCAAGTTTATAACTTTAATAATAAAATTTCTTTAAAACCTTTATATGTAATATTAATAATTGTTCTACTATCAATAATCTATAACATATATATATATATATTACTGTTAATTAAGGGAATACTTTTTAATGTTCACTTTTCAAAATACATATTTTATTCTTATACCTATCTGAAAATAAAAAAATAAATTATTTTATTATAGGAGGGAATTGAACCCACAATCTTTCCTTCACCAAATATAAACTTTGTCACTAGATCAACCTTATAACCTTAAAAAAAAATCACTTTAAAAAATTTATATCTAACATATTTTATTACCTTACTATCTATATGCATAAGTAATAATCTATAATATTATATTTTATATTACATTATATTATATAATAGGGATAGCGCCTTTTGATGTTTCACATTTTATGACTATTTTATTATTCTAAATATTTTGATGACTTGTTCGACTCTCACAGATATAAGTTTTGTTAATATATTATAACTTTTATCATTAACATTTTTAATACATAGGCAAAACAATATTTTGAATTTTATTCAAATTATTTCCTCTCCTAATTTTTACACAGACAAATTTGTCACATTCATTGATGATATGACATGTTTCTATTATGTAATCATAAGCAAAGAAATTTAACAAAATAAATAAATATATTTTATCATGTTATACGCAAAAATGATATAGTGAATTATTCATATTCTATTATGTTATTACAAAACATAATAAATTAAAATCATAAATTTGTTATAACATATCAAAATATAAATGTGAATACACAAGCGCAATAGCGTTCTCGCTATTAAATAATAAATTGAACTTAATTAAATACTCGTAAAATTAATAATTATTTTAGAAAAAAATCATCTAAGGTGAAACCCTTTAAGTTTGTAAATGGTTGACCTGAATATGACTGCTTTGCAGATTTTGTAAAACAAAAGTGCAACAATATAGAAGTTACAAGATGGGGTGCTTTTGTGCTCAAAGAAAAGTTAAAAGCGCTGAAAGTAGAAATAAAAAATTGGAGTAAAAATAATATTAGTAAGATGGAAGAATCAATAAAAGATCTAAAGGCTAAGATTGCTATTTTTAACAAGAGTGCGAAAGAGGGTCAGCTTGGGGATGAAGGAATTAGACTGAGAATAGAAGCATTTGGAGATTTGAAAAAATAGAGCTTATTTCAAAAAACTTTTTTCGCTTACAAGTCAAACTTTAAGTGGTTAAAGGAAGGTGATAAGAATTCACACTTTTTTCATGCCTCTATGAACCGGAGGAGAAAAGCTAATAGTATTCTAGGAGTAATGGCAAATGGGAATTGGATTGAAGATCCTCTGCATGTTAAACAGGATTTTTTTTTTCAAGAGAAATTCTAATCCCAAGAGGATGTGGGGGTAAGATCGGATGAGGTGGAATTTAACTGTCTATTTGGTTCCCAAAGAGAGGATTTAGAGAGAGAATTCTCAATGGAAAAAATTCAAGTAGTTGTTTAGGAGTGTGATAGTTCAAAAGCTCTTGGACTTGACGGGTATAATATGAAATTTGTGAATTATGGGACATCCTGAAGGAGGAAATAAGAAAGGTTTTGGTAGATTTCAATTAGAATGGGAAACTCCTGAAGTTTCAATGCCTCTTTTATCTACCTAATTAGAGACTCATTTCCTTGATTTGGGTGATTTATAAAATCATCGTGAAGGTGCTAGCCGTTAGAATTCAAAAGGTGATGTCTACTATCATTAAAAAAACTCAAACCACTTTCTTAAAAGGGTGACAATTACTTGATAGTGTGGTTGTTGTTAATGAAGTGATCCAGGAGGCTAAGCAGAGTAAGAAACTTCTATTAATATTTAAAGCAGACTTTGAAAAGACCTATGATTATATTAGCTAGCCTTTCCTTTTTTTATATGCTTAAACATTTCGGGTTCAAAGAAAATTGGATTGGTTGCATTCAAGGATGCCTTCAGTCATCGTCAGTTTCAGTTATAGTAAATGGAAGTGCTACACACGATTTGCATGGGAAGAGGTTTAAGGCAGGGTGACCCTATGACCCCTTTCTTATTCTTAATTGTAGCTGAAGGGCTTAGCGGGATGATTACGAAGGCTCTCTCGAAAAATCTACTATCAGGAATTAAATTAGGTGGAAAAGGAATATAGGTTGTGAGCTTACAATATGCAGACAATACCATATTCATAATATCGCGGAGCTCAAGAATGTGTACACTCTAAAAAGTGCATTAAGGTGCTATGAACTAGTCTCTCCGCTTAAAATTACTTTTCACAAGAGTAATTTGTGGGGTGTGGGGGTGAAGTTGTAGGAATTTTTACCTTTTGCCAAGATTCTAAACTGTGAGGTATTGCAGATATTATTCTCCTATCTGGGGGTTTTAGTGGGGACAAATCTGAGATGTGCACAAGTGTGGAAATCAGTTCTAGATAAAATGAGAGCAAAACTAATATCCTGAAAACAAAAAAAAAAAATTATCCTTGGTTGGGTGGATTTGTTTGATTAAGTTCACCCTCTCGTCCATTCCACTTTACTTTTTGTCTTTTTACAGACTTTCGAAGAAGGTGTTTAAGGTTATCCAATCAATACAAAGGAATTTTCTATGGGGTGGTTTTAACGAGAAAAACAAAGTAGCTTGGATCCAGTGGTGGAATGATGTCCTGGAAAACTTTAGTAGTAGGGACAAGTGAGTGGTTCTCTAGTGAGGTTAAACCTTTGATAGGGGATGAGTCATTGTTTAAGCTTTGGGAAAGGGGAGTGGGTGTCTACTAGTCTTAAAAAACCTTGTTCCCTAAGTTGTATGATCTATCTAATCAAATAGAGAATCTTCTTTCTGAGGTTGGCGATTGAGGCAATAACAGATGGGAATGGAGACTTACTTGGAGAAGGGCATTATTTAGTTGGGAAGTTGACTAGGTGAAGGAGTTATTGGGTGGGGTATCTATGAGGACAAATTTGAAGGATGGTGAGGGGTGAAGAGGTAACATTGGTAGTCCTTAAGGAGTATTTTATGAAGGAAGTGTACTGCTTAGTGAGTAAGGTTTCTCATGAGGTTAACTCATCACTCTTTAGAAGATTATGGAAATCGAAGCCCTTTCTAAAGTTGTGGCGTTCGCTTTGAAGGTAGAATTGACCATAAATCCTACCAAGGTCGATGATGAAAGATTATTCCGCCTAATGATGAAATATGTCATCTATGTGGCTTGACTTCGTTATATGTTTGTGTTACCTGATGTATGTGAGTCTAGTTATTGGCACTTACTAGGTACTCACAACATAGCTGAAAAATATATAGTTGATGTCTTTAGTGTTATTTTGTTGACCTTTCTGTGGGAAATATGACTCGCAAAAAACGTAGTAGTCTTTAAGGGAGAATCTTTCAATGTAGAAGAAGTTTGACAATCAACTTTACAAAGGTTTTGACTGTGAATTAAATGAATGTTTAAAGTATCGACAATTTTGTTCTTTGAGTGATCCATTCATTCGATTTTATGCATTGTTTAAGGATGAAATGTTTTGCTCTTTAAAGGGAAGTCTTCATTTTGTTGCTCTTTTGAGTCACTGTTCTATGTGGGGTTTGTTTTTTGTTGTTGTTATACTGTAAGATATTCTTGTCTTTGTTACGCCTTTATATCTTGCAAATTCTTACCTGTCATTTCTTTTGACAAGTTGATGTTTTATCTTAATGAATAAAACTTGCCTTTTCTAATAAAAAAAAATCTTTAAACAAAAAAGAAACAACTTCCACCAATAACATGGATCATTTTGTTGTTTTGCCTTAATAAGTATTAGGGATCGTATCATTAATAAGGATCAGTTGTCTATTTAATGTAATAGAACAAAATTTGGATGTAATGTTTAAAGTCTTTTTTTTTTTTACTTTTTAAATTAGAATTAGATCTTTTATTCTAAATTTTTTTTTTAAATTTTAATGTTAATACTAGTTACGAATTACAATAATCTGATTTTAAGAAAATAGATGGTGACAATAAAGAATAATTGTCTTAAACTTATTCGTGGAATAAGTGAATTTATCTTTTAATGCAGTACAACAACAACAACAATAATAATAATAATAATAATATCATATACAACAATGTTAATAAGTATTTGTCTTACGTTTAAGAACAATTTGGTATCTTAATATATGGTCTAAAGTCTAAAACACTATTGTTTCTTCATGGTTTGTGTTTTTGTTTTTTTTTTTTAGAAACATTTGTGGTTTGTGTCAAGAAGTCATTTTAACATTATTCTATAAGTACTCTAAGCTAAATTAACTGAATTATAATCATTGAATAAAGAATAAGACTCTTAAACGTATTTTTAAAGAAAGCAAATCACTTATATCTATCTATCTTTTTATCTATCTATATATATATATATAAACACATAGACGTATACATAGATATGAAAGAAAGAAGGATGAATTGTTTTAAATTTATCTATTTTATTGAAAATCACAATCAAAGAGAATTAAGAGAATTTTGCTTACAATTTTTTTTTTCATTAGAGCATATCAAAAAGTTAAAGTTTAGGATACTCTCTTTTAAGTATCTTAAATAATGTTAAATATTTTTTATAATATCTATGATTTCATGTTAACTTCAAGATATATACGCACATTTTTTCTCTAATTATTAAAAAAATTAACAAAGTAACATTTTATATATTTTTATTTTTAATTAATTGAATTTAAAATGAAATCATCAATATAATTAATTGGTTATTACTAAAAAAGAAATTTGTAATTGAGAAAAAAATAATATCTTGTAAGAAACACTTATTTTATTTTTAAGAAACTCACTTTACTATGTAATATCAATAGAAAATATTTTGAATCACACAATTTATGTATAACTCTTTAATTAATCATACTGCATTGAAAAACTAAACTTCTATTGTTATGACTTAGGAGTATTAATAGAAAAATAATTAATATTATATTAAAAATATAAATTTATTTGAGTTTAATTGATATATAAAGTTTAAAAGATTTTTACACAACATTCAATCATATTCTTAATTTATATGACTTTTAAAATATTAATTGGTAAAGTCAACAAATTTACTATAAATTAAACAATATGATTGGACATTGTAAAATTTTTTACACTGTGAGGGCATACGAATTAAAATCAATTTATTTTAGGATAAACATTTTGTATTTATTTTAAGACAAATATTTTTCTTCTTTTGAGATGGAAGGATTATTATTTCTGAGTTGTTGCAATTAACATTCAAATACGCACTGAATATATATTTGAATCTCAGTTGAAAAAGTAGGAAAATAGATACACATATTCTTAAAATAACAGATTCTATTTATTTTTTTGTGTCTTGAAGTTGGAAAGTATACATTAAAATTGACACAAACACGTTTACAACTTTTATCTGAACAAAATCTAGACAAATTGACATTCCCTCTCATTCTTTTATTCTTTCTTCTTTTTTTTGCCTTCGGTTTTGTTTGCACACTCAATAAAGTAACTTTTCTTCCATTCCATATATTCCCCATTGCTATTTGTTAGAGTAACGTGAACTAGGGTTCTGGTTCCACATAAAAGCAGCAATAAAGAATGGCCCGGTTACCAAAATCTAGCTACCGGTACAACATTTATTTTTCACTCTTCCTCTTAAAGTCTCACTGTGGAAGGAGAAAAATATGCAATTGCTTCTTTCTGATCTGTGCACAGTGCATTTTCTAAACAATAACTATAAATAGAATATTTTTGTTAAAACTAAATAAAAATCGTATTAAAAATAGTATTAATTACCAGTATTATCTGTCAATCGAGTAAAGTGAATCGTTGTAAATTTACGACTGACACTTTTTTAATTCCTATTAAAAACATAAAAAATAGTATTAATTATTATTATTATCTTTATTTGTTTTTCTTTTTTTACTTATAGTAGTTTCTTAACCGGATAAAATTATGAAACTTGGAAACTAAACCAGATGGATGCTAAGGAAAACACGAAAACAATTCCAAATTGAACCCAACAAATTAAGGCAATGGATATAACTCACTTACAAGCAAAAGACCAAAATCACGATTATCTCTGAAGGCGATGTCTTACAATCAAAGATGGGTTTATTAGGTTTGGTATTTTGCTAACCTACAATCTAAGCTTTCATGATATTTTAAGATGCTTTGACCTTCCAACCTTTTTGTATTAATGAGCACATTAGATTGGATAAACATACACGTTTAATTAAATATATATAGTATTAATCTAACAATGTTTTAGCTCAACAGCGTTGATGAGGAATTTGGGTACAACTCATCCACCTCTTGGTGACCAACCAGCACAAGATATTTTGATGACAATTGAAGTAGTAAATGGATAAAGGTGCTGTTTTGAGTCCCTGTCAGCATAGTTTTTTATAGATCTGTCACAGTAGAGTTGTTTGTGTTCGGTGGTGTGGTCATCACCATACTCCCAAAATCATTCTCTTCAAAGCTAGTGGGTCACGCACATTATAATATTATATATATATTTATTTTTAAAATATGTCATATTAGATTATATAATTGTCCTAACGTGATTAAGTAAATGTTTAGATTCACAGAATTGATTTTGCATTGTAATTGATTTTAAATAACTTGGTAGAGTATAGCTTATATGCACTTATAATATAAAAGAATATTACTATATTAAATCGTATATTTTTATTTATATGATTTTTAAAATATTAATTGATAAAGTAAAAAAACTTACCATAAAGTAAGGATTGTGATTGAATATCAATGTAAAAAGTATCATTATTACACTGACAATGTATACTAATTAAACTCAACTTTATATTAGTTTTGTATTTTTATTTATTGGCTAAATGTTAAGTGTAAATATATTAGTGGAAGAATTCAAAATCATAATTTTCTTCTTCATACATTATATTAGTTTTGCATTGAAAAGATTTAAAATTAATTTTGGCTAAACATTTTGGAGTGGTTTCTGCATTAAATTACAAAATTTATATTAAATTTTACTTATAACCTACTTTTATAATAAATACGTTTAAACGTACATTATTTCATATGAAAATTAATTTTTCAAAATCAATTTTATTTAAAATTAATTTTTAGATCCAAAACACGCATTAAGAAAAAGAATTGAACATTTGTTTAGAGAAGTTTTATGTTAGAAAAATGTTTTAAGATCACATTTATCCAAAAAGTTTGTTTTAAACAATTGGATTCATCGGTTCGACCTTCTGAATAAAAAACTAATTTTATTATTAGGGTAATATACATATTGGTTCAGTCTAATTCATGAAACTTGTATTTTAAATTGGCCAAATCAATTTGTACTTTAAATTGGCCAAATCAATCTAATTCTTTAAAGTAAATGAATTTTTTTAAAAGTTCATATTTAACTGAATTACGCATACTTAACATATCAGTTCACGACTGTATACACACATATGTTTTTTAAAAATAATTAAAAAATATCTAATATTTTTTAAACTAACTAAATTATAATATATTATACAAAAAATTATATCGTTATTTATAACAATCTAAAATATTATGTGTTCAACATTAAAATGGTAAAATATCACAATTTAAAAAAAATCAATATTAACACAAGTTATTAAAATATTATATTTTTATTTAAATTTAAACTTTATTTGTAAATTAAAGATTTATTTTCTTGTTTTAAAACTATGACTCATTAATTTTACAATTTTTCTAGTTATCCAACACAACATTGTTTTTCTTTTCTTAAGCTATTGTCATTTCTTATTTTGTGATATTTTCCTTAAGTATGAATAAATAAAGAGATATAATTGTATTTTCCCCAACAAGTAATTTATTCTAATATTAATTTTGTTACGGTTTTAACTTTGTAAAGGTAAAATGTTCATGATAAAGCAAAAGAAAAATTTCAGGCCACAAAATTAATTATTAGATATTTCGCTGGTAAATAACGGCTTAATATTTATTAAACATGTAATTAGGAATATGATCTCAAATTTGCACATATAAGAAAAATCTGTCAAAAATAGTGATACTCTTATAGAAATTTTAATATCTTTAAATACCGGTGCAAATTTTACTCTTATCAAGTACAGATAAAAGAATCGATATTACAGTTTATTTAGTTCTATTTTTTAGTTTTTAAAAGATTTTTTAAAGTTATTTAAAAATAAAAATAAAAATTTGTTTAATAAGTATTATTTAAAAAGTGTTTTAATATGTAAAAAATGAATAAATTTATTCAAATTTATTAAAATTCTATTAATAAAAATAAAAAAACATCAAATTTTGATTATATTTTGAGTTTTTCAAATAAAAATAAAAAATAAAAAAATAAAACTACTTTCATCTATTTCTGTATTTTAATTTTTAAAAATTAAAAAATCAAAACTTTTTTCAAAAAATAGTTCCAAACAAATTTTTTAATTTTTAAATTGTCATAAAAACTGATCCTAATTACATGTTATTGGCACTGGTAATGGAGAATTGGTAATGACTCCGCATGTGCAAATATTCCTAATTACGTGTTTAATAAAATTAAACATTATAGTTATTTGTTAGCCTCTTATATATTTTAACCATTACCAGTATCAGATATTTGCATAAAAGTTACTAAACATTATAGTTAAGGCTTTAATAAGCTAAAGTACGATCAAAAGTCTCGGCATTTATATGGAGAGTTGTCCTTAATCAAGTCCATTACCGTAGAATTAATTAAAAGAAATATAAGTTTGTCCAATCGTGATCTATTGCCAATGGTATAACTTATTGTTTGATATGAGACTATCTTTCACCTACATTTTAGGTGTTTCCTTATATATCAAATATGATAATGTTACTATAGGTGGATTAGTAAAATTACAGTTTTTCTGATAATAGTTGTTATCAATTTTAGTAACATGTTGAGTATACAATTATGAAGAAAGAGAAATTGATATAGACTACTATTTGGTTGATAGGTCCATATGCTTAGTGAAAAATTAAGTAATATTTAAACAAAAACAATTTTCAATTTTTTGTCTTCAAAGTTATTGGGAGTAGGTTAGAGTTTATTATAAAAAAATTTCACTTTCTTTCTTTGAATGATAATTACAACCTATATTATGTATTAAATAAATTCGATAATTAATGGGTGATTGTAGATAGTGCTAGGTTATTTTTTTTTTTGAAATTTTGATGATGTTCGTATAGCTATCATGTATTAAGATTTAGTTGATCTTGTTATTGCTAATTTTTTTTTTAAAAAAATTAAGCCTTTTAATTAGATAATTGGTGTGATGTCCATTAATAAACACACGTGTAAGTTAATGTTAAAATACTTCACGGTGAACCTCATGCAACCCGAAAAACACCGATTCAACCATTTTTTAAATCATATATCACGATTTTAAAATATAAATACACAATATCTAGCGTGTATGTATGAGAAACTCAATATCATTTAATTTGGTTTAAAAGGTCCTATAAACTTAAAGGGAAGTGGTTTAGAAAATAATTTTAGAATCAATATGGAAACTCTATTTTAATTTAAATATTATTTTTCTATTTTCATAAAAGCTAGTATCTACCAACTAGCAAGAACCTCAACACCTGTTAAATATTTAAATTAAAATTAAGTTAAAGAATATGTAATAAAAATTTTTATTCGATGTGTTTTGTAAAATTAGCTGAAAAAATTGTAAGAATGTATTTTGTTTATCATTTTAATTATTAAAAGCTGAAAAAACTAGTTAAATGATTTCAGTTTCATTCGCTAAGCAAAAAATTATTAATTTTTTTAGGTAGCTACTAGTTTTTTTTTTTTTAAATTTCAATTATTTTTTTTAAAAGATTTTTTATTTTCAGCTACTAACAGATCTTTTTTTATAACTTTATCCTTTATTAATTAATGAATAAATTGTTTTTCACTGATTCTCTCTCATTACATGTTACAACGTTTCTCCTTCATTCTAATTATACTACTTTATAATTTAAATATGTAATTACAAAAATTATAATTTAAACATGTAATTATAGTAATTTATAATTTAAATATATAATTATAATAATTTATTATTATTAAAATATGTTATAATTATTTCAAATACTTCATGGTTGATAATAATTAATTATGCACTTATTTATTGTTTTATAACTTTCAACTAATTGATAAATTAATTTTATCAAACACTTACCATTAACTTTTCAGCTAATTTTGCCAAACATACCTATGTGGTTGGTAAAGCTAACTGGTTGAAAGCTATAAAATGACAAATAAGGACATAATTAGTTATTAGATCAACAATAAAAAGTTTAAAATAATTATAATATATTTTAATAATATAAAATTTCTTAATATTAAGTGATTACACATTTAAATTATAAATTACTATAATTATATTTTTAAATTATAAATTTATATAATTATATATTTAAATTATAAATTTCTATAATTATGTATTTAAATTATATTTTATAATTACATATTTAAATTATAAATTACTATAATTATATATTTAAATTATAATGAAGAAAAGAAAAATGAAAGAGAAGAAGGTGTGAACAAGAGAGAAAAGGGTGAGAAGAGATTCTAACATGTGAGAAGAAAGAATAAGTGAGAGACAATTTATTAATTAACCGAGGATAAAATTTTAAAAAAATCAACTATTAGCTAAAAATATAATACTCCCTCTAGACTTATATATAAGCAAAAATACATAATTTTTTTACATTAAAAAAATTAGCTATTATTATCTAATTTTATTAATCACAACTAAAAAAAATTATTTCTAAAACACCCTTAGTTAAAACTTTATATCATAAAGAAAAAAATTATAATTATAATTAAGTGAACAAAGGAATAATAGTATTAAATAAGATATATTTAGTTAAATTTATTTGTATTTAAATCCACGACATAACTCAGTTTTGTTGCTTATATATAAATTTAGAGGGAATATTTTTTAAAAAAACTAATTGAAATAGTTTTTTTTTTTTTTAAAAATATAGTTCTTAACAAATCAAATGGAACTCAGAGTATTTTAATTAATTTTTCAATTGTTAACTATATAAAATGACAAGTAAAACTGCCTCAGTTTTTTGACAAACTATCTACTAAAACTAAAATTTTGTTAATGTTTCTTATGCGTATAATTCAGTGGACAAGTTGAATTATTGAGAAATGATTAAAAACCGATTGCTATAAAATAAATTTTTAAAAAAGGATGACAATTTATGACATTATGATACTGATACCAAAATAATTTATCCGACATAAGGATTGAATTGTTAAAACATTGTCTTCCTCATTCTTAATTAAGGAATTCCACAGTTTATGACATTATGACATAAAGATACTGATCCAAAAAAGGGGTTTGTAAGTTGTAAGCTATCATTTAGTGTGCAAAATAAATTTTGTTTATGGTGTAGATTTACTGTTTAAGAGAATGATTTAAAAGAAAATTATCCAAATAAGCGATCCTATTGCTTGTTACATGTGGATATATGGAACAAGCATGAACTCTAGTTTATACAAGTCCAATGCCATGCCACCTAAAAAGGCCATAACTCCAAATATCCGATGGGAATCCGGGAATATGCATAGTAATCAGTTATGGATCCATCTAATAAACTTTATTTGATTTATTTATTTATTTATTTATTTATTTAATGAAAATAGTTTTTATTTTTAAAGTTTTAATATTTAGAAAATAGGTTTCTTTTCATTTGATATTTTTTATTTTTCAAAAATAGTATTATTAAATTTCAATTTTAGTAAAAATATTATAAAATACTTATATATAATTTAAAATATATTTATATATAATTTTTGTTACAAGCACAATATTATTATTAATTTTTTACATATTTTTAATTTTTGAAAATACCAAACACATTTTTTCTCTATTTTTAATTGTTTTTCAAAAATTTTTTTAGATAAAATATTTTATAAATCATAATCAAACATATTTTTATTACTTTATTCAATTTTCTATAAAAATAAAAACAAAAACCACTAAAAAAAAACGTTACCTTATGCTTTTATTACATCAAAACTTGTTTGGTATGGTATTGGAAACTTTTTTTTTCAATAATTATGATATTTTATATGAATTACTCATCATTGATAATAGTAATTATATTTTTTTTAAAGCTTTGAGCACAAATAGCATAAGTATTTTTATCTCAACACTTCATATTTAAAGTCGCAGAAACTTTTTTCTGTTAATTAATCATTTTTTAAAAAAATAAATTTGTTATATTTGAACAAATGGACGGATATTTTAGACCCTATTTCAGAGCCCAGTAGAACACAGAATGTGAATAGGCCCAGTTGAACCCTTGAGCCCAATATCGTGAGAAGTTGAATTTAACAGACAAGCTCCACCCAAAGCAAAACATAATAAGTGTAAACTTTCATACGAAAATTTCTATTAACATTACTTCTTATTTGAATTAACACTTTTTTTTAAAATTTTTTCTAAATTATCATTTTATCTTTTATTTAATTTTTTTTAATATTTTTTATATAATTTTCTCTACCTGCACTTTCTTTTTTTATCTTACTTTTTGCCCCTGTTATCTCTCTTTTCTCTCATCACTTCTTGATTAGTGTATACATATAGTATAACTATTTAATGTTTTATCTTTTAGTATATTAATTTAATTTCTTAAATTTTTATTATTTTTATTTAATCAGTTTTAGTTTATTTTAATTTATTATTGTTGGTATAGTTATTTAATTTATTATTTTTTTATTATAATAATTACATGTTTATTATATTAATTTACTTAATGAATTACATGTTTAATATAGTTATTTAATTAATTTTTAATGTACTTAATTTATTATTTTTACTTCAGTTATTTAATTAAATATTTAGTTAGTGTTATATAATATAGTTATTTAATTTTTTATTTTTAGTAGATTAATTTAATTTTTTATTTTTTATTATAGTAATTTAATTTCTTAATGAATTATGTTTTTTAGTATAGTTATTATTTTTTTATCTCTCCTATTACTCTCTAACAAATGTTTGCTAGATAGTAAAAAACAATTTTAATTTTTTTTACTCTGTAACAACCGTTACTGAAGAGTAAAAAAAAATTGCAAATTTTTTTACTCTCCTGATTTCCGGAGAGTAACAAAAAAGATAAAATAAAAAATATACAAATATTTTATCATATGATAAGCATTACTTCAAATTAGAAAATATATTAATTTAAGTTTCACTTTCATGACACTTTTCACTGACGAGATGTTTGGGCTTAGAAAATATTTTTCGATACAGTTATATATTATTTACACAATAACTTGTAAAACTTTATTTGCTTTATTACTCATTATCTTCTCAAGTATTTTACCCAAGGCCTTGTTTACACATGTAGATCTGATTTTCCACTTTCAATTTGTGAAATTTTTATTTATGTCAGTGAAATAGATTACTTATTTTCATTATCTCATATTTTTGTTGAATATAGTGTTACAATATTTATCGTATTTTCTAATAGAAGGAAAATGAAATTGAAAATAATTAAAGGCTATTTATAAAGATATGTTTACATTGTTTTTTGTATTTTTATTATACATAAGCCAAAGATTTATTATGCATAATTGATAAGAGAAAAGGAGAGATTATATTTTGTAAAGCTAACAAACTAGAGTAAATTCTATTTTTCTTTTCTAAGTTACAGTTTTATTTAAAATATATACTTTTTTATGTTCATGCACTGATAATATATAAAATTTTACACTTCCATGTAATTAAAATACCAATTTTTAAAAGATAAAAATAAAGTATATTAATCACACCACAAACGAAGGCCATGTAAAAAACGACCTAGGAACGATATAAAAACAAATAAAAAACATATTAGAATTTAATATATGTAATATTTTTCTATTGAAATACCAATACTTGAAAATTAAACAAAATTAAAATACCAATACTTTAAAAGTAAAAAAATTTAATATATATAATAGTTTTCTATTGAAGCACGGTGTACAATTCATTTACATTTATGGTAAATAACATCTTTTTTTTATGTGAAAGAATTTTATAGAATTTTTCTTGTTATTTTCAAAATAATTGATAACTAGTATTAATATTTTGATATTAAACTGTCTTTAGAAGACAAAATAACTTTTTTTATGAAGTTTTAAAGCTATAATTTAGATTTGTTCGAATAATTAAATATTTTATTTTATAAACTAAATATTAGTGTTATTAATAATGTTTTTTTAACCCTCTTCCTTCCATAATCAATTAAATCAATTTATATCTTCAAATAAATGTGATTATTGAAAACAATTTTTGTCATGAATCACCTCATGACTATTTTCTATATTTTCAGATTTAAATTCTTTCTGATTAGCCAACCGGCCATAAATTTAGAAATACCTATGAAGGATTAATTGTACCTTCCACATTATTCACAAAACAAAACATATTATTTTTTGAATTTGGTATCCATGAAAAATGTCCTACATCATTATAATTTGGCACCTTACTGTCATGGAGATTCTTCATGTTATTATTTACGCTGTTCTCATTCAAAAAATTAAGGTCTATTTGTTGATTTTTTGTTAATTAACTACATCAAATGCGACATTTTCCCCTTATTGTGTGGATGAATGCCGTAAGAATTTCCTTTTTATGCTAACATCTTTCGTAACTAAGTGAGTATATGCTATTTATTAGTGATCTCTATAATTATAATAGTTTTTTTTTAATAAAGCAAAATTTTATTAATATTTATCTATCACATGGAATATATAAGATTATAAAAGCAAAAGAATATATCATAAAAAATAATCCTTCCAAAATATACAATACTTACTTCCTGTAAAATGACTAGACATTACATTTTGTAACCAATGCCACCCACCAAAGTCCACCCCTATTTAACCCTAATTTGATTCGCTTCATGCAAATATGTGATAAAGAAGACCATTCAGCATAAGTGACTGCTGAGACCTTACAGTAACCATTAATCCACAGCTATGACTTCTGCATGGCTTCCAGATTTCCTCAGCACATAATGGTACTCCTTTAAAAACATCATTTCTAGTCAGTCATATTCCTCACACCACAGAATGCCAAATGATATTAAGGACCTAGGCAGATCCCTTTTCCTTTGAGAAGTGCACACCCAGAAAAGATTAGAAACTACTTTCATAATCAACAGACATAATAGTAATGGACCTTAACCATCTACAACATTGCATCTAGATACTGTAACTATACTAACATGAAAATAAGATATGACTTATAGTTTCTAGATGAACACCACACAAGGGACAAGACATTTCAGACATGAGCAAAATGGACCACCTAACCAACAGGGCAAAATGTTACCTTCCAGTAGAATGCCACCACTTTAGTTGGAGTCTTGGTTTTGCATAGCCTGCTGAAAAAAGGAGAAATAGTTGCTTGATCCATGCCCCCCTCACTAATCTATGCGTTAGATACTGAGATTTCAAAAATTTTCCCCCATCTCGGCCTTGTTCTGCTTCAGAGAGACATCATCCATTGTTTCTCCAGCTCCTCTGCTAATTAAACAGATTCCTGTTCCAACTAAGTTCTCACTCCCCTGATTGATTAGGTCACTGGTCAACCTCAAACAAGTCTTTACTTCTTACCATAATTATCATTTCACTTAAAAACCAATTCCTATTCCCACCACTGGGAGCCGTCCGAGTAGGATTTTATTAGATGGTTCCACTACAATGGTAATAGATTGATTGAAATCACCTTGACAGTTTTCTACATTTGTAAATTTTGTTTGCTTTCTAATTAACCAACCATAAGGGAAATTCCCGCAAACCGATAATTATACTATTCACAAAATGATAAACATTCTTTTTTTCTGAATTTAGTATTCACACGAACCGTGTGTCACATTGTTCCCATCTTGCATTTTATTGTTAGAATTTTGTCTTTTAATGAGCACGAATCCCTATAGTATTGATTTAGGTTGCTATCATGAAAGAAATTAGGATTTATTTGTTGACTTTTTTTTCCATATTAGACGTGACATTTCTATCATCACGGTTTATAGATGTTTGTGATAATTCACCCTCATTATTTCTCTCTAGTTTAAAGACAATGATATGGTTGTAAAGACCATGAAATTTACAGTTTAAATGTTATCCTTCACACTAATGTTGAACAAATGACCACGTAACTAATTCGTTCTTGCATATGAAAAAACAAATAACTTCTATTCATGCAAGCCTTCCTACGACTGCCGTTAATGATGAAAAAAAAAAAACTTTCACACTAATGATGAACAAATGTGATCCTTCACACTAATGTTGAACAAATGACCACGTAACTAATTCGTTCTTGCATATGAAAAAACAAATAACTTCTATTCATGCAAGCCTTCCTACGACTGACGTTAATGATGAAAAAAAAAAAAAACTTTTATCATAGTATTCTAGATTAATGTACTACAAGCAATTATTATACTTTGATCTCATATGCTACAAATTTTAAGATCATGTGTCTCGTACCACAAACAATTACCTTCTCTTTTATCCCTCCATTCTAACATTAAAATTTGACCATAAAAAGATGGTTGTGAATATCATCATATATACATCCTCACTCTTCAATGGTTTACAAATTGCTTATGTGGATTGTAATCCGCGAATCACTTCAGCTGATAACCAAGTTCAAATTGAACTCAACCAAAAAGTGAAAATACTCTTCTTTAATAGGCCAAAATTTTACAAATCAATCCACTTTCAACTCAGCCTACCGAGTTTTAATTCATCCAAAATTTTACAAATCAATGCCTTGTTATTTATTACTAGATGATTGACTTGTAAACGGTGAATAAATTTTGTTTTGTTTTTAAAAAAAGAATGAACTTTCTTTTAAAAAAATCTATTGTTAAAAAATATTTGATTTTTTTTATATTTTTAGTTGAAATTTAAAAATTTTATTATATTTTTACTATTTTAGTATTTGTGTTTACTAAATAAAAAATTTTATTTTATTATTTTTTATAAAAATTGTTTTTAATGTTAGGTTAATTGTAATTCACTAACCTGTAGTAGACCCATCCAGGTTAAAAAAAAAAAAGGAGAAAATACTACGTAAATATAGTCCACAACCCACTTAGAAAGCTCTACGAATTGTGCTTTGTTAATTTTTCACGTTGAAGTAATCTTATGAACAAAACATGGGGACAGTAGTGTATCACTTTATTAAATTAGATCATTTCCTTCCAATAGAGAGGTGTTGCTAATCTAGCAGTTTAATTAAAAAAGATATTATGAAGGGAGATCGGAAACACAGACTTCTTTTTATTATATGTTCAAACTTCAAACCCACCTTCATATGACAAAGCGCAACAATTTCCAACAATGGACTAGGCTTTCTCATTTGGGGGTGATAAAATACTTTCTAGCCTTTGCTTCTTGCTTTTAAATACCAAGCAGGGTTTGGACCAGAAAGAAAAAAGATGAAAATCCACAAACTACAAAATTTCTCCATCTTATCCACATGGACCGCATCTTTCTCTACCATGGAAGGATATCTAGTATAAGTTTTTAGTTAACTATTGCAGTATACTTTTCATTTTGTTTAAATAAAGGGTTTCATTTGGCTCCGTGGTGATCACAGAGTACTACTACTAAGATAAATAGTTATCCACACATGATTCTTCAACTATGCATGGTTCTTAGATTGATTAGATGTGCCTCCCTGAGTGGTGGTGGTGGAAGAATGGAGAAGATTCAAATGTAGCACCAACAGGATAATTTGGATAGCATGCCTTAAATATCTCGTTGTACCTGCGCAAATCAAAGTTATATGTCTTCATGAGACGCTCTTGCTTGGTCTTGAACCTGTGATAGAAGAAGCCCTGAAAGGTGGGTTCTGTTGAGGTCTTGAGGAAGAAAAGATATGCAAGAGCGAACCCAAAAGAAGTAACGAAGAAGCATATGGGCTCCATCACATCCCAACTTAGCTCCCAGAAAGTGAGCCTGATGAACCCAAGGGTCTGGACCATCAAAATGCCTAGCCCAAAATAAAGCTCAGATCGGACCTGGGCCTTGGCCTTGTCATCAATCATGGCCTTTTGCTTTTCCATCACCTCTAGCTCCTTCCTTCTTGGGTCATTTGGATTCGCTATTGAGTGATAGATTAAACTCTCTATTGATTTTGCCACCTATCAAAGAGAATCACAGTGGCTTTATTATGAATTACTCAATGAAAAATAAGAAAAAATACAAAAAGAGACCACATTACTTAGGGTTGTTTATAACTTTAAGGCACCGCTGCATCATACGAAAGAAGAATTCAAAAATCAGAAGATAATTTTGGTCCTTCATTAAAATTTGGAGCTGCCCGAGAAGTGGAAGACAACAGCCCGAGAGGCATGTGGGCAGCGATAGCTACCGCTAAGAGCACAAAAATGTTGTTGTTGAAAAAAACAAGGGCTGTGTCAGGGAGCTTAAAATTTGTGCCAAAAAGAGTAATTGATGAGACCATCTCCCCGGGAACAGACATGTTAGACGCCTCACATTCCACATGTCCCAACTGAAACAAACCGTTTCAAATTCCTCCGCATGGTTAATGCTTGTAGGAACGGGGCAAATTCCTGTTACGCCACACTAGATGAGGATCCTCATCATCATCACTGAACTGTTCTCACTACACTTTTAATTAAATTCAATGCCTTTATTGACACCACACTTAACTTATTTAGTATTTTATTACTATAAAAAAAAAATTTATGTTTTAATGGGACCAGAATTTCTGACCTTCCTAGGGCTAAAATTTTTTGCAGTGACTTCCTTTTAGCAGAGAATCTGACTCTGTTTCAAGGGTCATCTCCATGCAGTTTAAAGTAGTCCAACACAATCTGAAGCCCGGGCCACTATTTTCTTGGATAACAAGATTTTTAGTTATTTTTTAAAGAGAGTTTAGTTAGCCTTGTAATGGGTAAACAAATATTTTAAAAGTAATATAAATTAAAAGTCTAAAACTATTTTACACTCTTCTCATTTTTACCTTGATTTTATATAGTTTTCTAACTAAATTAACATTAATTTTTAATCATTAATTATAATAATAATTAAAGAAGTTAATATATATTTATAATAGATGAATGCAAGTATTTCCATTATATTTTTTTCTATCTTGGGTGATCCATCAAGAATTAATCTTTGAACCACATACTAAATGAAACATTTGAACCATGATTTTATTCACTTTACAAAAAATTCATTATTCCCTCATGAATGACTCAAATATCAACATTTCAATCAAATCAATATTTTCAGAAGTTCTTTTTTTTATAAGCTGGAAATTTTATTTAATTATCTGATAAACAGTTTTTTAATATAATCTTTGGCATTTATTGTCATACTATATAGAAGTATGTTTCTTTAAGGTCAAATAATGCTTTTATTTTTCATATTTTTTGGTTCTAATATTTTTTATTTTATCTTTTCATATAAAATGAAATTTAATATATTTTTTATTTGTTAATTTAGATTTACTTAATTCAGTTATTAATTTTTAAAATTAACTAAATTATGGTTTTACTCTTGAAAATTAAAATATTTTTTATCTTGAAGTTTTAAATTTATATTGATTTTAGAAATCAAATTTGATTAAATTTAAAGGTAATTTTTTTAATTAAGAAAAAACAAAACTTTCAGTCAAATTTCAAAAATTAAAAACTTAATTTAATTTTTTTATAAACAAACGTTAAGCGTATCTTTGAGATTTAATAAAATTATATTTGTACTTTTTTTTTAAATTACATAAAATATTTTTATTTTTATGTATTTATCTTATAAATATTTAAAAACACTGACATTTTCTGATATCTTACCCTAACCACCATCATTATCTCAATTATTTATGATCCACTTAGTTAATATATCATCTTAACATGTTGTAACATTTAACTTTCAAGTAGTACCCCAACTACCTACTATCTTTCCGGTTAATTTTAATCAATTAATCTCCATATTATTAAATATATTTTATTTTGGTGACATGTTTCTTTATTTTCAAAAGTATTTTTGTAGTAATTCTTGTTCTAAAATCTAAATTTTGTGGGAGGAAGGATTAGACTGCTTTTATAAACTTTTATCAAAACTTATGTAAAATGTTAGTTTTTAAAATAATAAAAATACTTTTTAAAATTGTTAATGTCAAAGTAAGAATCCAAAATAAGTATTAAAGTAAATAAAAAATATTAAAAAACAATTAAGTTTCATTAAGAAAACGGGAAAGCCAGTTAGTGAGATGCCGGAAACAGAGCTGAATACCTGCTCCGGCCGGAGAAAAACGGTGTTCCCCAAAACGATGACGTTTCCGGACTCATCCAAGATCTTCGCGAACTCTGCGCCTTGTTCACGATTCTCACACCCCTCGACGCAGATCCGCAAGAAATCAGAGTACGGAACGGAACATTCTGGAACGTTCCTTAGTTTCGCCTTCACCTTCTCCATTTGCGTCGCCCTCAAAATCTTCCTCGCATCGTTCACAGACATTCCGTTTCCGAACACCGACTCGCCGGCGCTAGGCACCGGCTCCTGAGAGAGACTGACGCGACGCTCTCCGGCGATGCTTTGGAGCCTCTCCCGGAGCTTCTCTCCGACGGGGAGAGACAGGAACTCCGGGAGCTTCGCCGGACCAGAGTGGTACACGGCTCGCCGGAGGAGAAGAAACCGCAGGAGAAATCCTCCGTCGGCGGAACTCGGTGGCGGCGCGTTAAGAGGCGCTATCGCTTGCTGCAGAGGCGGAGAGGACACAACGGTGCGGTTAAACGGCATCGTCGTTTTGGAACCGTCGAAGAAACGCTTCGTGAGGAGTTTCCGAAGCGCCATCGATGCGATTCAGAGTATTTTTATATTTTAATTTCTATTTCTTTCTCTCTCAATAGAAAGAGAGAGAGAGAGAGAGAAAATGGGTCCAACAGATCAGGGATTCAGGACAAAAGGTTTTCTAGGCTCTTGGAGAGAGTGGAAGCTTTCGTGGATTATATATATATAGGTCCAACGTTCGAGGAAGAATTTCTCCTTTTATTTTTTTATTTTCTTTTTTTTGTCATTTTGGTATGACTTTATAAAAGTAGGAAAAAAAACAACTGAAGTGGTCTTTGGTGTATTAATTCGATTAATGTATTCCATACAGAGATTATTAACAATTTAACATACATTATTATTTTATGAATGGAAGTCCTATTATCAGTTTTATACATGCAATGAACGTTCAGCTCTAGAATAATATATAAAGAAAAAAAGAAAATTCAACACTGGTATGAATTTTATTCTAAACAAGAACTACCTTTCATAATAAAAAATAATACTTTATTTTAATTAAAATATTCATATAATTTACTTTTCAGAAGAAAATAAGTTTTTAAAAAAATCTTTTTATGTAATCGGTCATTTTTATAAATTTAATAGTTATAATTTAATAATTAATTTTAATTGTTAAATTTTAAAAAAATAAATATTAAAGATGAGAAGTAACTCTATTATAATTATTCTTTGAATAAATGAAATTCTCTTCTTACCATAGTTTTTTATAAGTATTTTTTAAAATGACAAATATTATGTACAAGTGCTACATGAACTACTGATAAGTTAAAATTGACCTTCTAAAAAACAAAAGTTTTGATTTGTTAATTCGTATAAAAATTTATGTATTTTTTAATTATAGTACATAATGCATGAGAGATCTTTAATCGATTGGAGACTAAGGATTTCTTTTATTAGTAAATATTACTAGACATAAAAATATAATATGATAGATAACATGATAAATTTTAATATGTATAGAATAAACTTTTAAAAGTAATCTAAAAGATGTTAGAGGTAATTGATATATTTATATAAAGTATTTTTCAACATGCTAGTTTATAAATATTTTTTAGTATTATGTAAATTAATCTCTAAAAAATGTTTTAGTATTTTAAAGTTTTTAAAAATTTTATCTAAAATATTTTGAGAACTAATTTGTATAGAAACATAATTATAAGCGGACTAATTTATCTTAATTTTTTTCTAAAAATTTAATGTAGTGTTTAGTTTAAGAAAATGTTTTTTTATTTTAAATTTCAAATTTTTATCATTTAGAAAATATGTTTGTTTTTATTTAATATTTTCTATTTTGAAAAAATAATATTATTAAATTTAATCAATTTTAGCAAAAATATTATAAATTATTTATATATATAGTTTAAAATACATTTTTATATTTTTTTATAATTATAATATTGTTATCAAGTTTTCATATGGTGTTAAGTTTTAAAAATACTAAAAACAACTTTTTTCTGTTTTCAGTTTTTTTTTTAAATGTTTTGAGCGTAAATGTTTTTTCTAAAAATAAAAATAGAAAATGTTCAAAACAAATGTCACAAGAGGTTAATTAGTATGCACTATTCACTATGTTTAAGAGAGTTTCACAGTAATGATATTTAATTATAACTCTTCATTTATATGATTTTAAATTATTAATTGATAAAACTAACAAACTTATCAATATATGAAATATTGTGATTGAATATTAACATAAAAATTTTTATATTAACTGTGAATACTAATTAAACTTAAATTTATATGCTAATATCAATCAATTTGAGGAATCAATATAGTAGTTTAGAATGAAAAATAATCTATAATGATAAGGGTATTTTAAGGAGAATGCTAACCGTAAAAAAAAATGAATGAATATTGAATTTTTCAAAGGTTAATAACTATGCTATTAAATGAATTATAATTTTAATAATTATTAGTGTATTTTAAATTTATTTAAAAGACACAAATATCCATCTATGTTTTTAATTAATATTTTATTTTATGTACATAAAAATTTAAAAATAAAAAAAAATAATTTTAACGTTATCTTTTTATTTCTTTTTCATTCTAACTTGTTGAAGGTTAAAAAAATTTAAGACCAAATATCAACATCTTAAAAATATAAAGTAAAAATATTAAAGTTTTTTTAATTTTTTAATTTTCAGCAGCATCAAAATATCAATATCTTAAGAATATAAAGTAAAAATAAGTTTTTTCTTTAATTTTTAATTTTCAACGCCATCAAAATGAAAAGGAAATATTAAAACAATGAAAAATTCTTATTTTATGTTTAATTTTTTTAAGAAAAATGTGCATCACATAAAATATTAAGTAGAATGCTAACCTTAGGGCACGGTTAAGGATTATTAATGGACATTAAATTTTATAAAAGTTTATAACTAAATGTGCAATTAAATGAATTCTAATTTATTGTTAAGGTAAAAATCGTGACTTTTGAATTATGTAATTTTTAAAATAGTAATGAAAGGTTGTAATTGAATATTAGTGTAAAAATATTTACATTGACGATGTATACTAATTAAACTCAAAACATAGTAGGTGAGTTTGTTAAAATAATTTATTTAAATAGAATAAGTATTTATTGTGTTTTTAAATATTTTGTTATTATTTAAAAAAATTAAAAAAAAGTACTCATTGTAATTTTTAAATGCAAAAATTAAGAAAGTTGATACTTTAAAAAAAATAATTTTTTATAATTATATCTAAATACAAATTTTGTCTTTTTATAGGTCAAATATTAGTTGTTAATTTTTGTTAGTGGATAAATTTATATTCATGACTTCTTCCTTTTTCCTTTTTCCTTCTTCCTTCTTCTTTCTCCTCCTCAAATGTGAATCTTATCACTAGAATATCCTTGTAACTTTTATATACTTTGTTTTCTTTAATGAAAATTACTTGTAAATTATTTATTTTAAAATCACTTATATTTTAACCTAACGAGCTAACTAATTTATCAAAATTTATATTTTAGCCACGAGAATACGATGGTGAATGGAAAAGCTTAGTCATGAGTTTGCTTTTTCTTTCTACTTGTCTACCACGTTTTTACTTTTTTCTCAACACAAGAATTACTTACAACAACGGGTAATGATGTTTATGTTTATAATAGGTCAACATATAATTTTTTGTGGAGCTAACAAAGGATCAAGAAATATGTTTACTAATACACATTAATATTTTGAGTTTAATTTTTGTGTACTTCATCATAATCCTTTATTTGTATAAGTTTTAAAATATTAATTAGTCAAATCATAATTATACTGACAATTAAGTGTGAGTATACAGACTCAAGTTTGCGGATCTCCAACCAGGATGAGTTTTAGACCTTTTTTTTTTAAATAATCATAACTATAAGAGAAAGTTGAGTTCGGATTGCGAAACCTGAAGGCTTGACCCGTAACCCGTTTAAAAGAACAAAATTATCATTTAGGCTATTAGTTTGTGTTAATGTTGTGACTTTTTTGTTGTCAATTGTGATATTTTACACTTTTAATATTGAAAATATTTAATGTTTTAGATTATTATAAATAATTATATAATTTTTAATATGATATATTATCATTTAATTAGTTAAAAAAACATTAGATATTTTTTAATTATTTTAAAAATATATTAAATATTTTTTAATTATTTTTAAAAAAATGTGTATGTGCGGGGCTGCGGATTGGTACGTTAAGCACGCGGACTTCACAAACCGAATATGGACTCTAAAAAAAAGGTCATTTATTTTAGTAGATCAAATTTATCCAGCTCATTTTAAATGCGGACTTCACCAACCGGAATTAAACAGGTCAAACCGATCTGCATACCCACCCTACTGAGTGTGCATAAGTTATTTTATCATATATTTTGTATGTTGTAACATTCTTTTATCATTTTAGACTTTATAACATCAGTTTTGCTCGTTTTGGTTGCTATACCCTAGTCGGCCCATGGCCAAGCCCTTTTGACCTTAAGTTCATCCTCGAGTGACCCAACTAGCAACAACAACTCTTGTAATAGTTACTCCTCACACCTTATCAAAACCCCTCCCATATTCATATCCCCAATTGCCTTATCAAATTCGAATATTTGTGTATGGGGATCCTATACCCAAGAATACTTATAAATACCAAGACGAGGCTATAAAGCAAGCAACAAATTCAAATACTAAAAAATATTGATGCTCTCAATTTAGGTATCTTATTATCAGGGAAACATGAATTTAGGAACATTTGGCACCTACCTTGGAGCAACTGTAAACACACTCCTCACTTAAACCTTCCCAACCCAGGGAATAGTGAGAGTAGTCCACCAAAGATCAAACATTGATGATGACAACAAACAACTCACGATGAAACAAATTATGGTGGAATTAATAAAGCTAAGGAAATAAAACAAGAAGTCGTAACTAAGGCCAACAAAACCCAAGCGGAACTCCAAGCTTAAAGCGTCGACCTACAACACTTGGAAAACAGTAGAGAATTGAACCACTGAGAGACTTTCAATCTTTCACAACCACATCTTGGAAGCCTTGATTCTCGCACACTTCCTAGTCCCAAAAATAAAAGCCTTTAATAGAACCTCAAACCCATCTCAATACTTGAAGAACTTCTAAGCACAAATGATACTAAGTAGGGGAAGTGACCTCATCGATATAAAATTTCCATGGGGACGCTTAAGGGCGCAACCCTCAATTGGTTTCCCTCCTTAATTCATTAATATTCAACTTCGATGATTTCACCCGCTTCTTCATGCAATAGTTTTTCCCCAATAAAAAAGGTCCCTTTTCACCACTTATTTATTTAATATTAGTCAGTAGAAAGATAAGACCTTCAAGGACTTCATCACTAGATTCAACCATGTGATCATACACGCCCCTAATGAAGAAATGGAGATGGCATTACTTTAAAAGGGGTTGCATTTAGGGCCTTTTGCTAAGTCCCTCGTCTGTCAGAAATAAGAATGTCTCACTGACATGCACTTCAGGGTAACATTTTAGATCGGAGTAAAAGAGACTATAAAGCAAAAAAAGCCTTGTAACAAAGAGAAATAGGTCACAAATGCTTATTGAACAACCATCTCAAGCCCCAAAACCATTGGACAAAGGCAGGTCTCTCCTTCGAATCACAAAACAGGCAAAAATACGACCGTTCATGATTTTGGGCAATAGAAACAACCAACCTGTTCCCTCTGGAAGTACCCAGATGACAAATATTGAGGGACGTGTAAAACATAAACCTATTACGATTCCCTGACCCCACAGACAGACAATTGGGCCTCGATCGATCTAAATGGTACAAATTCGACAAAGCCCGAGAACATGATACTTTGACGCTTCTACTCCCATAGAACGCGAACTTTCCACCTTATCCTGCAACCTACGTCTCTCCTTCCATCAGCTTGAGCCTCTCAACCTTACCGGCTAAACGACTAACCTCATCTTCCATCTCCTTTGCCTTCTCCCCCAATAACTTCACTTTCTTCTCCATTCAAGTTAATTTCTCTCTTTATGATAACATCTGACTTGACTTTACATAATTATTTTTATTCAACATTCTAAGCTATTCACATCGAATTTCATTCCCTAAAAAAATGGCAAGAAAAGAAAACAAGGCTCCTGATTCCTACTATTCTTTGTTGCATCTACTGTCATAGAGCGCGAACCACTTTTCTGCAACTTATCTCTCTCTCCCTCCATCAACTTACTTCCCCTTCCCTCCAAATGACCAACCTTGTCCTCTATCTCCTTTGCCTTCTAGCCTCGTAGCTTCATTAGTGCATATAAAGCTAAGAGCATACATTTTCAATAGTAAAAAATCATGAATTGACATGCATATGTACTTGTGATGTAGTTATTTGTTGTGCTTTAGTTGGTTGATTTTCTTTATACATGTTACTTAACATATGTGAGACGTAATCTCACCATTTGTTGTTTGTTGTTGCATTGTTGTTTCAGTTGAATGCAACTTTTATATGAACGTGATATTGAAGAACAAGACGAGATCATAAGTAATGAAACTTTGACCTCTCTGTTTTCATTATTTTATTGAAATGTTTTGATTAGGTGTAACATTGGGTAGAAAATATTAGTTACTTCATTTTCGATGCATATGAGTTATTTAAAATTTTATCATGATCTTTATTAATTGAGACTTATTATAAATGTCATTTTGGTGCTTAACATATTTTCTTATGTTTATGTTTTATTTTTTTATTATTTTTAAAAAAATAAGTATATATTTTAATACGCGAATCATTTTACCTAATTACTAAAGTTAATATCTAGAAAAAAAAATTCCTATATTATTTGATAATTAAAGATAAAATGTTTTGAGTAAAAGGGTGTCACATGCTTTATAAATAATTTAATAGTTGTAATATAAAAGGAATATAATTAATTTCCAAAATTAAATTTTTACTATATTATTGAAAATATAATATTTTTATATTTTATTTATTGCATAAATAATTCAACCATCATGATAAATAGTTCCGATTCTGAGTCATAAATAATTCTAAGTCTATAGTTTGACAATGATTATATGCTTGGATGAAGTACCAGTACCAACATATTACATGATTCTTAAAACGCAGAAAAAAATATATAAACAACCAATTGACCTATACATATGCGTCGATAGTATATTCCGATAATATACTATTTTTGTAGTTTTGCGGCTGAGAATTGTTTTCATTTGTGGTTTTTTTTTTTCATTTCCTCATACAACTAACATCTAAATAGGTGTAAAAGTTTTAACTTGACAGTGTTTATTGTATATAGAAGAGATTTCTTAGGAGGTTGTTTATTCTTCTTCTTGTATTGATCCTACAATTTGCTTTTGATCAATTTGTTGGGTGAGGACTTTGGTGCTTCTTGAGTTGAGTTTTTTATTTGTTCTGATTGAGACTTTTGTTATTGGATTGTACTTCTTGTATACGGTATTAGTAACCAATCTTTTATATATATATATATATAAACTCTTATTTACTCTTAAAAAAAAAAAAGAGTGTATCCGACTCCAAGGTGTTGGGGAAGGATCTAGGCCTACCTTGTTGTCATAATTGGTAACGATGTGGCTTTGAGAATAAAACGATAAAGAGGACATTGACATCATCTTCCTATGAATTTGAATCCACGAACTAAATACCCTTATTCATGACTCATGTGGATTCTTTTATCAGATTAGATTGAGAAGATTTTCATCTAACTCTCTCAAGTCTCAACCCTGGAACTGGGAGTTGACAAACATATTGGGCGTCTGATTCTGATTCTATCCAGAATTTAATGTTACTCTACGCTAAGCAATTAATTAATGCGCCCATTAAAATCCAATTAACTTGCTTTCTAGGATTCCAATTAGATATGAATATAGTACGTAGCAGCACAATACTTGACTGATAGGGTGGTTACAACTCACAACTTCAAGGCTAAAGGGATAATTCTTTTATGTCAAATTATTAAAGTTTTTTTCTTTTTTACAAAAATATATATATACCTTTAAAGAGTGATGATACTTACATATTTGATTGGAGGGAGATTGAGAAAAAGGGAGGGAAATGGAAGGAATGGAAAATAATATCTCTCTTCACCCTGGGTTAATTTTATTTAGGAGAATTAGAAGGAGAAGAAAAGTTAATAGATAAATTTTATTAAATTATCTTGATGTTTTTAGATTATAAATGGATTCAATTATTACATTTGTTTCTTCCATTTCTGTGCATGTTTAATATTTTTGCTACCAATGAATAAGAATTTGGTTCTTCTCTATTCTAAAAATTTATATTCTTTGTATTAAATAGCATTTTTAACTTATCTAACTCTAATTAAAAATAAAATAAAAAATCGTAATTATCATTATATTGCACAATATAGGTGTGAGAAATTCCTTAAAAAATAAATTTTATAATAAATTTCCTATATTTACTCTTAAAATAAGTTAATTATTTTTCATTTATATATGTGTTCGTTATATTTAGGGTTTAGAGTTCGTGTGTTTTTAAAGATATTACTTGCATTATTCACCTTCATTGTTAATTAATAAATATTATTTAATTTCAAAATAAATCTAAGAAAATAAAATATTAATATTTTAATTTCTGTATATAATTAATTTAAAATTAATAATTCTGAATAATTAGATAAATTAAAATAATTGATAATTATTTAATCGGAAAATCAGTGAAGCACTGAAATTCAGCTATCAGTGTTTTTTTCTTAATTTATATTTGGTTTTGGGGTTTGAGAGTATGGGATGAGTAAATTCTAGGTAAATTAAAGGTCCCCAACTAACTTACTGAAAACTTACTTGTTTTTTAATTTTTGTTTTTGAAATAAGTTATTTATTTGTTGAAGAGCTTTTTATGAAAAAAAAACGTTTGTCTATCTTTTATTTTTTTGGCAAAATGTTAGCTAAAAAAGATGTCAGTAGCTATGTATATATGGATTTATGTTATCCCATCCTTTATTTAATTTGTGTGCTATACATAAATAATTGTAAATTATGCTTAAATTAACATTCAGAATATAGTAAATATATGTTTAATTTACATGAGTAAGAAAAATGAGAAGAACAAAAATAATAAATATGGAAATTTAGATTATCAGTCTCACTTTTTGTGTTTTATTTTTTTCCCATAATTATATAATAACATGAGTTTAAATTATATTTGTAACTTTTTTAATTCACAAAATATCTTCCCATATATTGTAAATATGCATACGTTCATTGGTTTCTTTCAGTATACAAGTTAAGGGTAGAATATTTTTCTTATAGTTCGATTATTCTCCTCTTTTAAACTTAACCAAACAGGATCAGAGTTTAAAACAAGTTTTTTTTTTTTTCCCTTCGTTTTCGACTTTTTTTGAGGAACCTGATTGACAATTTTTTGTAGGAATTTTTTTTATCAATCATGTTTTTAATTTACTTGAATCGATTTCGAGAACTTACTTAAAGAAAGTGAATTTATTATTATTGAACTAATGAATTGCTCACAGATAAAAAAGTGAGTATAAGAAGTTTATTTTCATATTTTAGTATATGTTTTTTAAAATTAATGGTTAAATTAGTTATTTATTACGACTGTCATAATATATTTTTTATAGTTGATAAAGTGTTTGAAATAAAGAGATAATGTCTGTGAATATTACGTGTATACTTTTAGCAATTGGGCTCAGCGTAGGCAAGTGGAGCCCATTTCCTACGGTAGGAAAGGAACTAAGAAATAGTTTGGTGATGTGTTAAGCACCAATACTCTGCAATTCATTGAAATCACCACTAGCTCCTTCCTTTCTTAATCCAAAGTAGGAGTAGCAGCGGTCACGCTGAGTATGTATAAATACTTGTGCTTCTTATCTGTTTAAAATCAGCAGATATTATTATAAAAATATTTATAGGTTTTTTTAATACCTACGGATATTTAAATATATTTTAAAAAATATTTTTTACATAAATTTTATAAAAAATAATTTATTTATTGAAAAATTTAAAAATAAAATTTTACAAACTTTTACAAAATTAATTGGATAAAAAATAGATTATATAATATATATACAAAATATTTAATGTAAACAGAATATTCATTTTACTTTATCAACATTTTTATAAAAAATAATTTTATGAATTATACATTTTTCATAAATAAAGAATAACATTAATAATAATAAAATTTGATAATTAATATTTTAAGTTGATTTATTTAATAAAAATATTATCTTTTTTCAAATAATATATATATAATATTTTAATTTAACAGGTACATGTAAATACAAGTAAATTAGTGCCGGTTAAAAAACGGCTTAAAAAAAACTCTACCTACATTGACACTTTTTAAATTACTTATACAAATATTTTTATATATTTTATTTATGAATGTGAATTTTTTTGTCATATTTAATTTCGAGTGAGACTATGAATATTTAATATCGAACAGTCTAGAATAATTTTCAATTTAATTGGTTTTGTCTTGATTTAGAAGTAATATATATTAAAATAGATAATCTCCAATAATTAAGTAAAAAAAAAGTAAAATAATGTCTATTCCGTTTCAGTAATTCACTAATTCGTAGTGTGATTCAATATTCATAGCGTGGAAATGAATTTCATATTAAGGTATTCACTGGGTTATGTTCAACAAAATTAATTGAAAAAATTAAAAACAAAATTAAAAGTTAAAACATTAACTGAAAAGTTAATAACAAACTTAAAAAATTAGCCAAAAGTTATTCGACAACTAAAAAAGTTAATAGATAGCTGAAAAATTAGTTGGCGGAAGAAAATTTTTAAACTAACTTATTAAATTATATTATTTAATTTGAACATTTTAATTAAAAATATAAAATAAAAGAAATAAAAAAAACTTCTTATCTAATATGAAAAAGATTAAAATGAACATAAAATAAATAAACAAAAATAGCTAGAAATTATTAGCCAATATTTAAAAAATACCACTTTAATTAACATCTCAAAGTGAAAAATGCTAAAAGTTAGTGAAATATTTTTTACCAAAGAATCAAATAAAAAATTTGATAATAAAAATAAAAAATTAATTAAAATATCTTGTCACACATATCCTTAACTAATAATAATAAAAAAAAGACATGTCACTTGGATTCTTGGAGAGTACTACAGCAATTAATTTGCTTTGGTATTCCATTTTATATGATAAGAATGATTATCTATGGAATTTTGTCTATTATCTATGAATTTTTGTTTCTCACTAAAATCAGATTATTTATTTTAGTTGTTATTTATGGATTTTAGCATTTTATTTATGATGTTACCCTTAAATAATGACTTTGTTTTTGTAATGAGAGAAATTTGTGTTGTTGCTTTTGGGTCTAGAGACATATTTATCAATTGACTTTGACATACAAGTAAAATTTGACACCACCTTCAATTGAACTCAATTTTTTTATAAGGTAGAAAATTTTATCTATAACTATTAAAAAACACAAGATGTGTCTTTGTCATTTGAATAAAATATCTGAAAAAAAAAACATAAATGATAAAAAGTATCATAATCGTTCAATACAATTGAACTCAAATTTAAGATAATGAGTTTATAGATCTTTTGTGTCTAAGTTGTTTATTCTTACCCAATAAGAAACACTTTATCATGACACTTACACTCAATAGACTCAAACTTAAGATGATTAGTTTGGTTCGATTTTTATTTGATCGGGTATGAACTCGATCCAAACTGATCATGTCTTGTTTGATTCGAGTTTTAGCATTTCAAAATATTGACTCAATCCAAAACAATTCAAAAGTATATATATATATATATATATATATATATATATATATATTATTTCTTTTATATTTTTAAGTGAGTAAATTTAATAAATTTATTTTATACTTTAAATTTGTATAATTTGTTGTTTGTATTATGTTGTTTTAATAATTTAATTTGACTAATTTAGTATATATGAAACACTGAATATTTTGTTATAAAATTATGAATTTAATAGACTAATAAATTTGATTAGTTTCAAGTATAATTTTTTTTACAACTTAATAAAAAATTATTTTTTTAATTTTTTATCGGTTTTTTCCTGAACCAAATCAAACTAATCCGATTATCATAAGTTTAATCTGAAAAAAAAAATTAAAAACATGAAATCAACCAAATCCAATTAAAATTAATTAATTTGATTTTCATTTCCTCAAAATTAAATTAACCCAATCGCAATCCTATAGTTTTGATTCATTCATTTAAATTAATCTAACTGTGAGTGAAGTTGTATACACCGGATAAAAGTTGAAGGAAATGAATCATTGTGCCAATTATACTGCCATTGATATTAAAAACATGTTTGGACGTGATTATTTTTGAAACATAATATTTGTTTAACCCTTGTTTGTTTTATAAAAAATAAGCTGAATGAGACATGTATCGAGACTTGCAAGCTGTATAATAAATAAATAAAATGTGATTGAACATAAAGAAAGAGCAATGTGGAATCTAGAATGAATCTTTGACTGAGGAAGTTGTCGTTTTATGTTGTGAGATTAATTGAGAGAATCGTGATTCATGGAACAGTGGCTTGCCTAGCTCAAAAAGGGCATTGGAATTTGGAGGGTGCACTAATTATGCAATAATGTGAAGAATTTCGAGTCGTAACAACAAACAAGTGGATCAATGGACGCTGCAATTAAAGTGTGCTAAAAAGAAGCAAGTTAATATAGTAGTAGTTGTAGACTTGGTAATGTTCAAAAGGATTACGACATATGAGACGCATAATTATCGCAATCTTCTTGCGGGATGTCTTATTTTCCATGGCTTAATGCTTTATGCTTCAATTCACGGAACGATAATGATAATGAGTGACATTCATGTTTAAGGAAAAATGAATTTGTTCTTGATTTATTACTAGTTAAAATAGACTAAGTCATTTTTCGTAAAATTCACGGAACGATAAT
This sequence comes from Psophocarpus tetragonolobus, assembly GCA_037954015.1. Taxonomy (NCBI): domain Eukaryota; kingdom Viridiplantae; phylum Streptophyta; class Magnoliopsida; order Fabales; family Fabaceae; genus Psophocarpus; species Psophocarpus tetragonolobus. The sequence goes on along the minus strand of CM075695.1, from coordinate 2,072,696 downwards.
GAGTGAATTTGTTCTTCGTGGATCAAGTTGAACTACATTAAGTTAGTATGTGGATGAAAATGGACCGATCGGTTAAGTTTCCTAGTTAAAATAGACTAAGTCAAAGAGTTTACTTAAATTGAAAAATAAATAGTTAAACATAAGTAATTTATTCATAAATAATTTTTCTAAAAATATAAATTTTTATATTTTGATATAATTATATTTTTTTTAAATGTAAGTTACTTTTATAAGTTATTTATTTTTTCAACTTCAGCATCAACCAATTTAAAAAAAAAAGCATTGTTAATTTAATTTTTCTTTCAAACTTTATGTAATTTCTTTTGAAAAAATCTGGAGTAATTTTTAAATTTTCAGTTTTTTCAGAATTTATTTTTATTAAATAAAAAATAAAAAATTTACCTCATACAATGATGTTGATTATATTTGTTGCAGTATATAGAGTGAGTGAGTGAGCTAGAAGCAAATAAAAAAACATTTTATAAAAGCTAAATCTCAATCACAAAAATGTTTCAGGTAATAATCGTACATTAGTAACTATATTTTTTTTTTCGGTTATCAAAATATATTTTATGCATAAATAATTTTATTTTATTTTTACACGTACCAATTTATGATTGGCATCTAGTATAATATTGATTTGTTTTAATTTGTCTTTTCAAGTCAAGTGATCTGATATTCACTGTTTCACATCAGCTATTTAGTATAAATTAGTTTATTCAGAAAGTAAAAAAAAAATGAAAATTTCATGTGATATGGGATTATGGTCACTATTCAAACAACATGATCCAAATGGAAGTAGAATGTGCCTTATCACTTTTGTGCAAGAGGGGCATTTTGGGGGCTGGGCAATTTTTGGAGGATATGCGTGGGTGCCACGATGGTCGTTGGTGGGCACCGCCGTGGCTGGAGGGCAATAGTAAAGCTCCAGGGGATGAGTGGATGACGGAGAAGAGGGTAAAATTGGTATTTTGAATTTGGAGGTACCAATAGCAAAAACTTATGTCTATTTTTATGTTTTGGTAATTGGGTTAAGCCACACGCATTAAGATTTGGAGTTTTTCTTTTTGTATCTTCAAGTTTTCTTTCTGCACCTCTATATGAAATCTCTAAAATATCCTTAAATAAAAAAAAAAAGGTTAAAGCTCATTCTCCTTTCTTAGGCCTCTTTTCACTTTCATATTTGAATTTTTGTGAGTTTGGACAATTTCCTTGAAGTTAATGCACCCTTCATCAGAGTTTATGCACACCCTTCCTCTAAGTTCTTCCGAGTTCCTCTAGTCTCCCAACTCCGTTCATGTCTGACGATGCAACAATTCTAATGAAACAATATTCCTTATCTGGACTTTAAAAAAAATGCAATTACAAATCCGGATAAGCAGTCTGGATGGACTTGCAAAAAAAAAATTGCAAATCTTTTTTACAAGTTTGGACAAACTCATTCAAACTTTTTAAAAAATTTACAAATTCAGGATTTAATGAAAATGCAAAAAAAATAAAAAAATGTACCAAGTGAGGGATTAAATGACAGAACCAGAAAAGAGAAATGCAGAACAAAAAAAGAGAAAGAGTAATACATGTTCAATGGAACAAAAACCGCAAACAGAAACAAGAGCGGTGAGAAGGAGAGGTAGAAAGATGAAATTACGGAAAGAAAAAAAAAGAAGAGAAGTGGTAATTAAATTTTTATTTTTCTACTTAAAATATTTTTACCATTTTAAAAAATTATAAAGTGCATAAAAAATAATAAAGATGCCGAGAGAAAAAGCCTAAGATTTGGTTCAAGCTGATAAGAAGTATAGTTGATTGGCATCAGAAAATTACTCCAGTGAACCCGAAATCTACACAACATGGAGCAAACGTAATGCGGCCAAGACAATTATCTATATAAAAAATCAGTATGCTGGCGAAATAAAAAAGAGAGAAGTCATGGGTGCAACATTAGAGAATGTGTGCATGTGTTGGGAAGTTACAACTGAAAACCCACACCACAGCTATCCGTGCTTCTTCTAGAAAGAGAAAAGGTAACAGGGATCAGGGTGTATATTTTCGGGGTATTTTAGGAAAATAACTATTAAGAAATTACTAGTAAAAAGTGAGTGTAAGTAGAATCTTCCAGGCCCAAGCGAGTTAATGAAATGAAGCAATCTAGCTTCCTGTGCGTGTGTGTGTGTTTTTTTGTCACTTCATTAAAATTTATAGTGGTTTTTTTGTTTTTTTTTTTCTACTACTAAGAGAATATGAAGAATTTAAAGTGAAAATTAATGTCTTAGTGTCAAAAGCTCTGAAAAAATCAAAGGAGGGGTGGGTGATGCAAGTCGATGAGGATGGGTGTGTTCGGACTGAAAGCTCCAAGAGTGAAAAGAGGCGTAGGGAAGCTAGAACTATTTTTATACCTTTTATAGATTATGGAGGTGCAAAGAAAAAACGCTGAGCCGAGTGGAATGGGCCTAATATGAAAAGCCCAAACCCATTTATTTATGTTCGCACTCTGCTGCAGGGTGATTGTTGAGGCATGGAAGGAGCAAGCGACTCGCAGAAGCTTTCGTTGTTTTACGAATCTGGTATATACTCCTTCCATGATTCAAAAACCGTTTTCGTAGACTCCGTCCGCGTTCTCAATCGTTCATATCACCGTTTCAGTGTTTCTCCCTCTACCTATTATTCTCGTTTTTTCAAATCCCCAACAAACGCTAACCCTCTCTCCTCCACCGTTACTTCCTCTCTTGCCAAACGGAAACGGAAACCGAAACCGAAAGAGCCTCGACCTCTGAACGAGACCGAACTAATTGCTCTGCAGCGTCACCAGGTAATAACGCTTACAAGTTACAATAGTATTTTATATTTTATATTGTAATTACATTGACACGTGTGCTTTGTGCAGGAAGCTAGGCCTTTGTTGTTTGCGGCACACGAGTGTTTGCTGAAATCAACTGAACTGTTAAGTGCTTTGAAAAGTTTGAAGAGTGAATCGGGTAGCTCGACGAGGGACTCTGAGGGTGGTCAACATTCTTTCGTTGACCTGGCACGAGTGGAGCCTCAACTTGAGGTAACGCTAAGTTTACATGTCTGTGACGCTGACACTGACCCTCACCAGCCTCCAAACGGTTTACAGGGTCAGTATTCTTGTTCTGCCTCTCTTCCTTCATTATTCATCTTGCTGTTATTTTGAAATTTTTAGAATGAAAATGAGGAAATTTCTATTTAACTGTTTCTGAAGTGAATGGAATAATAGTATTGGGACACGTTCGGTAACTAATATCCATTAATTCTATTTTCCTCCATTCCGTTTCTTTTTGTCAATTCAGACATAGCATAAGAGTTACACCTAGCGTCAGGGTTTTGTTTGTATAAGCTTCTCTATAAACAATTATTAATTAAGTTTTCCCCCTAAGTTAAAATCAACGTGCACTTCAGCTTTTGGAGAAGTTAGAGTGTTATAAAGTTGCATAAGTTTATTTTAGTTTATGGGAGAAACAGAATTCATTTTACTATCGTATTTTCTTATTCTATAAGTTGTTGTGGAAAAGTTTATTCAAACATAGCTAAAGTCAAGATGCCTTTTGTGATAGCTAACTATTAATTGGGGTTTCTTTTCTTCTATAAGTTGTTGGCACAATGATGAAATTTTTGTTAGTTATATTGTGTGGAGGTGGCTGGTGAACTAAAGCTTACTGCATGAATGTAATGCTTTGATTTCTCAGACTTTCCCAGTGTGCAATGCTGTGAACAGAAGGTACTCCCTGCTTTCAATAATTTGGTTGCTAATAACACCAAGGATGATGCAGTGGCTGAACTTTTGAGTAATCATTATATAATACCCAGGGAGAGTTGCTTTTACATGGTATGTTACTATAATAGTTGAGATGTGTTTGCTTTTTGAAGTTTGTTTCTTGTTGTAGTCTCTTCTTTGGCTCATCCTCTTTGTTGGGGAATTGTTTCTTTACTTGGCTTTTAGTTGATTAACTTTAAACTCTTGATCCAATGTGTGTATCTTACAAGTTACAATATTTATTTGTTTTCATATGTGGAAGTCTGATCTGGGACAGATTCGCAATCTAATTCCTGGTAATGGTTGCATATAAAACTCAATTTTATTTCTTTTTAAATGTCTTCGTAATTCTTCCGACTCTCTTGTCCATTGATACCAAAATGTAGGCATTTATTTTTATGCCACAATTACCTTCATGAAAAGAACAGGAATCCTCTTTACTTTTTTATCTTTTCTATGTGCCATTTTCATTCTTTTCTCTTGACTTTTAAATTTGAATAAATATTTTAAGAAATTACATGACATGTTAATGGAGTTATTCTTTCATCAAATTATGCTAGATGGAAGGTATTGCCAATCTGCCTGTATTATCTTATCAACAGCAATCCAGTTTCTGAAATTCTTCATGGCATTTTCTGTACTTTTTGTGCTTAGTTGGTCAAATAATGACTGTTTTGTCATGCATACAAAATTGGTTTTTTATTTGATTAACTTTTTTGTGCAGCCCATGCTGATTTTGGTTTCAATCTCATAATGGTGGATCCACCATGGGAAAATGCCAGTGCCCACCAGAAATCTAGGTATATAAAGTCACATTATGTTTTGTTGATGTAGTATTTACCAATTTCCTGTACCATATTTATCTCATGAAAGGAGATATTTCCTTGTGAGGTTCTTCCCTGCATTGCCTTTAAGGATATTACGGGCCTGGTTAATGAACTTCTCTATAAGCACTTCTGACAGAAAAAAAGTAGATGAAATGAGTTTCTTCATAAGCTAAAATTAGTTTATGTGTAAACTAATCTTTAGAAGTTCTATCAGATAACTTTTGTAAAATATGTGAAATCTTTTACATATTATCTTATTCGTAAGTTACTTTTAACATATGGAGAAGTTATTTGATTTTTTTCTTCTCTTAGAAGTGTTTCTAGAGAAGTTCACCTAAACAGGCCTTATGTCATGCTTCTGTTCTTTATTGTTCAGATATATTTCTCTCCTAAACAGGCTTTATGTCATGTTTTTGTTATTTATTGTTCAGATATATTTCTCTCCCATGAACTAATTAAAAGGTTTAAAATTTAAATTTGTTATTTCTGTCTTGGCTTTTTGCACGGGTTACATTTGTTAGTTGCGAGATTGAACTGAATTTTATTTTCTAATTAATTAATGAATAAGATACATATCAGTGATACATATGACATAAACAGAGATAACTAAGTGGCTCAGTGAGGAACTCAATGGCTGTTACTCTTTTTAAATTGGCTCAGAAATGTAGCTTACTTGAAAGAAATCATGATTATAATGTCCTCAATGTAGGTACGCAACCTTGCCCAACAGGTATTTTTTATCCCTTCCTATTAAGCAACTCACTCATACTGAAGGAGCACTTGTAGGCTTATGGGTGACCAACAGAGAGAAGCTACGTGGTTTTGTTGAGAGAGAGCTTTTCCCTGCCTGGGGTGTCAGCTATGCTGCTATTTTTTATTGGTTAAAGGTGATCTCTCAGTTACCCCCCTTTGCATGCCACACGGGTCTGATGTTATTCCAATCTCTGATATTTGTTGTCAATTTCAGGTGAAAGAAAATGGATCCTTGATTTGTGATTTAGATCTCTTCCATCATAGGCCATACGAGTGCCTTATTTTGGGATATAGTCCTGGGAAGGTCAGATTCTGTAATGCTTAAGTAATAAGGCTCTAACTATCAGCAACCCTTCCCTTTTTTTCATCTGTTAATAGCACTGACTTGTTGTTTTGCATTTTCTAGGTAAATAATACTGATAACCAATCAGAACTTAAACGTGTAAAGAATGATCGAGTGATTATGAGCATTCCTGGGGATTACTCAAGAAAGCTCCCAATTGCAGGTATGATGTGCTTCTAATGTGGTATTTTTAGTTTTCCAATTTTGAATGCTATACTCGAGCAAATAAGTTGTACTGAAAGTTAGTACATGATTTGAATAATTCCTTTTCTTCCTGTTAATGTGGTTAGATTTATTACTGGAGTACGTTCCTGGGCTCAAACCTCCTCGATGTATAGAGCTATTTGCTAGAGAAATTATGGCTGGATGGGTTGCTTGGGGAAATGAACCCCTCTACTTTCAAGATTCTAAATATTTTGTCAAAAAGATGGATCTATGATTCTAAAGAGAAGAGATTCCGTCCTTGGTGATAATCTATTGACATCTCTGAATTTTCAGCTAATTTTAGCCCTACCTTGTTTTTTTCTCTCTCTTTGCATGAGTAAGTTGATTTCTTCTCGTTGCCAACACCTTTTTCCCGTCTTTTCTGTTGGTAACCGGGTAAGGGCAGATGGAAGAAGCAACGATACGCTGAAATTCTACTTCTATTGTGAGAGTGGCTTTAAACATTGGCAGGGAATGGTTTCTCATTTTTGGGATATGTGATGCTTATTTTCTATTTTGGTTCTCAGGAGAACCTAATGTGATTTTGTTTAGGTAGTTTTAAGTATTTTTGTACTATCAACTAAGTAGATGTCATTTTAAATGAGTTTTAAAGTAACAAGTTTATCACCATATATTTTTTATGATTGAATCTGTTCTAATTAGATTTTTGGTCAAATATCTTTTATAAGAATCAAAGGAGTGTTTTGACATAGGAAACAAATGAGATAGAACTTGGCATTTTTATAAATGCATGAAGTGGCTGTGCCTTGTAGCAAACTTTTAACTTCTCTGTGTGGTGTAGTGTAGCATATTCAAATAGATCATTTACGATTCCGGTCAGTGGAATGATTTAGAGGTTCTGCTCACTCAACTGCTCAAATGAGATTTCTATACTGCATCATCTTTCAAACTAATTCTCATAAAAATTAATTTTGTTCTTAAAGTAATGGTTAATTTTTTAAACTTTAATATACCGTATCATGATTTTAAGTAATTTATTTAAGACAGTTGTTTTTATTTTGGGTTAATAACATTTTGGTCCCTAAAAGATAGGGGTGTTTAAAACTGAATTAAAAACTAAAAATCAAACTTTGTAATTTTCAAACTGTTGACTCAATTTTGTTTATTGTGTGACATGTTGAAACATCAAATTGAACTAAATCATTCACAATTAGTTGTTTTAACAAATTTGTAAAAAAAAATGTATAATTATTCATTAGATATAATTTAACAATATGTAATGTTTAAATGAAATTATTGTTGGTTTGTATTTTAATTTTAATAGTTATTATTTCTATATAATTTTGTTGTAAGTGAGTAAAATTTTATACAATTTTAGAAATAATTATTTTAATGTGTCTTTTTAAGTTAATAGTGAAATTTTTAAATTGAAAAACTAATCTAAACCAAATCACAGATGATTGGTTTGACTTAGTTTTGATATTATAATTAACTTAAATTAAATCAAAATTATACTACATTTATTTTTTTTAGTTTAATTTGAACTAATTTTTGGAATCAAAATTTCACTAAATCACAGTGTGAACATTCTCGCTTAAAAATAGTGATTTTGCAAACAAAGTTTATAGTGGATAAATTTTGTTTTCAATTTGTTCAAATAGTTTATAAAACTATATAACGACGTTCAATAACCATCTTTTATTTATATAGTATTAATTTATAAACTCAACAAATTTATAATATATTTTTTTATTTTATAAGTAATTAAAAATATGATTTAAAATTTTTTTGTTTTATAAATGATTAAAAATATAATTTAAAAAAATTACATTGGATTATCCTTTCATATTTTCTAATGAAATTATAAGTAGTTGGACATTATATTAGTTAATGTTATTTCTTAAAAGTATAGACTACAAGCAAACAAAAAATCTTTAAAAAACCAAATAAAAAAATGCACTGTTTTTCAGCAGAAAAAAAAGTTTATTAAGTCTCTTACTTTTGCAAATAAATAATCTTTTTTATAAGACAAAAAATTTTATAAAAATATGGTTACACTTTAGAAACAAACTTTGATGCAAGTGAGGTTTATTAATACATTTATTTTATCTAAAGCCAGCTAGTTGGAGTGAATTTATTTGTTCACTTGAGTGACAAACTTTGTCAAAACTGAATAATTTATTTTCTAATCGTCCGAGGGTTTGAATTTGCTTGAGCCTGTACTAAGTTATAACCTTAGTATCGTATTCAGAAAGAAAGAAAAAACTTCGTATGGTGCTTAGTACAGTATTATTTAATTGGATTCATTTAAATTCTACTAGATGTTCTTGAGAGTTGAGACTCTCTATTCCCCCACCCACTGAGTAACTATATCTTTTTTGTAGCCTCAATCTTTGACCCACTAAAGAGAATGTGGAAAAAGAAAAGGTTTCAAACACTTCCAAAAAGATGGTAAAGAAAAAGCATTTTGCCGTTCCCAATCGAAATCGATGGCTTGACAGTTTGAAGGGTCATCAAAATTTGACCAGATACAATCTCGTTTCCATCAATGTATACCACAATCTAATAATTTAATTTGAGCCACAGTAAACCTTTTTTCGTTTTAATTTATATATAAGTATAAAATATAATCAGTAACTTTCAGAAAATCAAAATAATAACTATCGTATAATCGTATGATTTACTCTTTGTTTAATTAAAATTCCAACTCATAAATTTACACGACATGTTTCAAAAAATAAAAATTACTTGATTAATTTTTTTAGTGAATGAAAATTAATTAATTATAATCAGCAAGGATATTTGAGATAATAAAGTAATTAACAGTAAATAAGTTTTCTTTTCAACAAAAAGTAAATGTTATTAATGTAAAAAAATTAATAAGTTATTAAATAACTTTGTAAGGTTTTTACCAAAACTGAGTCGAAATGATGGCCATGATGCGAATTGAGCACGGACGGCCTGTGTAAGGTGCTCTAAGCTCTAAAAATATATTTTACTATTTCATAACATTTTTAAAATAATTAAAAACACCAACTATTTAATAAATTATATTAGGTTATCAAGAACATTGTTTTCAGAATCGTACTAATATTAGGTTATCGAGAGAATTGTTTTCAGAATCAGACTTGGAACCGATTTGATTAGTTTAACTAGAAATCAAGTTGGTTGTGGTGAAAAATGGGTAAAGGTGGATGGTTTGACTGATATATTTTTTTTAAAATTTTTATATTTTGTTAAATGTATTTTTTTTACAGGTCAATTCTCATTAATTAAAAAATTAATAAGAGAAAAAAGTTAACTTATCAATATAAAGATATATTTAATATTTTTTTTTTATATTTACAATCTTCATCTATTTTTTCTTATATATTATAAATTATGTTTCATAAGTCATAATATATTTTAATATTATGAATTATACAAATTTTTTATTTAATATTATTTAAATATTCTTCAGTGAAAATTACTTAACATAAAAATTATTATTCTAACATGAATTATACAATTATTTAAAAAATATTAAAATGTGTTAGAATTGCTTATTTTTAAGCAACTTATTATGCAATATCTACGTTAAAATAATAGTTTTCAAGTTAAAAACATCTTTAATAAAAATTATTTAAATGAGTTACTCAACTTTCAATAAAAATATCCTTAATATAATTATTATAAATCAATTTTATAAAAACTGATTTTTTTATGTTTGAATATAATTATAAAAATATTTTTTAAACTATGTTAGCTTTCATATTCTTATAAAAACAATTTTCATATAAATTTATTTTGAGAAACTACTCCAAATAATTTATTAAGGAAGCTTTTAGTTTTGTTATTTTTTAGTTTATGTTTTTATAAAAACATAATCAAATATCTAAAAAGTTACACTAAAAATTTATTCTATTTAAATAATTATTTTTTTATGATGAAAAAATTTTAAAAACTTATCCATTAATTATATTCCTTTTCTTAACGATAGATATTTGAAAATCATTTTATATCTTAAATTTTGAGATTTTTTTTAGATAACTTTCCTAGTACTTATAAGCCAAAAAACAAGATAAAATGCATCAAATTCTGGCTAAACTAAAATTAACTTATTTTAACTTCTAGAGAAATTAAATGATTTATTTAAAAGTTCACAAGTTGATTTATTTTATGTGAAAAATTCAATCTATTTTACTTTTTCTTTTCTTCTTTTATAGTTGCAAGTACTTGAAAAATATATAAAACAAGTCTTAAGTTGAGTTGATTAAAAGGATGGAACTCTTTTGACATTTGTTTTCTTCGAACACAAAATTCAATCTCGATACTTCTCTTTTTGTTACACCTATGCTTTATGTATTGACTTGTTCGGACGATAAAAAAAATGAGAAAAAAAGAGAGAAATATAGTGGAAATGTAGTATTCACATAAATATAGATGAAAAAAGATAGCAAATCTATTTCCTTTTCAAGTGTAAAACAACGAGTAAATGAAAAAAAAAAGAAGAAAAAACCTAATGGCAAGTTTATCATTTATCGAATTTTGTTGAATCAAGAAGCAAGTCATGTCATAAAGAAAAGTGAAAGAAATTAGCATGGTACAAATATTTTTTCACTTTATCTGAAAAAAAATCTCAGCAACAGAAGATAGATAATTTTTCTATGGATTGCACCCTAAAAGAAATTATTTTGTCAGACTTTGTCGATCTCTGAAACAAGCTTTTTCTTTGGGCATTTTTTGAATATTGTTATAATTGCTATTCACACCTTTGGTTAACATATTTTTTATAGATTTAAAAATATTCCTGTAATATTTCAATCTAACATTTCATAAATTTTACTTATATCTCCGTATCTCATTTCCTTTCTTTATATTCCCTCTTCTCACACTTATTTTCATCGTATAATTTGTATAAAATCTCTTTTTACAGCTGCACAACCTTGTGACGACGTTACAAGTATAATTTATAATCTTCTTTTTCGATTCATAATAAGTATATCTTGAATTGAATTTTTTTTTTCGTTTGTCATTTTAAATTAGTTTATATAAATTTTATCCTTTGTAAGACGTTGATTCAAAATTTACTTTCAATTTTATATTTTTAAAATTATGTGTTCTGAATTAATTGATTTGAAACTCATAAAAACATATTAATTGTTCTAAAAAATATAATTAATACTTAGTTATGAATTAATTGATTCAAAACTATCTTTTTATATCTAGAATATAAAACATATTTTTGGTATTTTTGTTTTAGGTGTTAAAAGTAATTATGGTGATAAAGTAATTATACTTAAACTAATATGCATTTGTGGTAAGTTATTGTAAAAATTTTCATAGCTTTTTTATTTTACCAGATAAAAAAAACTAACATGCATTTTGTTAATATACAACACTTATTAATATAAAATATTTATATATTTAATATTAAAATTTAATTAGTATTTATTGTAATTTTATTTATACTAACATTTTATTATAATTTTTATAATAAATTATTGATTTTATTAATTAACATTTTAAACTTAAAAATTCATATATATAAATAAATAAATGTAACTCAACGATAATGTAAATTTTTTTTATAAGTGTATGATAATTAAATTCTTAGTATTATTTCTTAAAGCAGTAAAACAAATAATTTTTATTAGTATACTCTTTCAAACAAAATAAATAAATAATACAGCAATAACAATGATACAGCATTTTGGGATTTTCAAAAATCATGATTCTTTTTTACATTACATGAATCATTTCCTTTGAATCATTTTCTGACCTTGGGTTCTGGAACCCACTCCCACTAATAATTACGATATCAGATAAGCAATCCATAAGAATGCAATACGTCCACATGTCACATCTCTCACAACACTCGCGCGCCAACAGTCAATCTCATCCGTTTAGTTTTTTATCTCTTTCCATTGCTGGCTCCATCTAACAGCGCGCATGCACCGACCTCACAATCTTCGGTGCGACTCTCCGCACTCTACAATTCAAATCAGCTTTATGAGATTCTTCTTTTTTCATTCTTCCACGCATCAGCGAGGACAATTGGAGGAACCCCGATCCTCGTGACTCGTGCCTCCGTTGCTCATTCCCTCAAGTTTAAATTCCCTGCGACGTGCACACGCTATTCACCACTGCCGGAGAATGGCCTCCGACGTAGCAACTTCGGCGGCGACGAGTCGGAGAAAGCCGTCGTGGAGAGAAAGAGAAAACAACAGAAGAAGAGAAAGAAAGCGAAGAGCAATAGCAGCGAAAATATACTCAGGACTTCGAGCTCAGGGGAACTATAACTTGCCGAAGCACTGCGACAACAACGAAGTTCTCAAAGCTCTTTGCGCGGAAGCTGGTTGGTACGTTGAAGAAGACGGAACCACTTATCGCAAGGTAAATCACGCGCATTCGTATCGTTTCCAGATCTTACTTTTTTATTTTTCATCTCAATCAAAAGGTTCGTTTAACTTTCCGTTGTTAATTTTCGGATTCTGATCCTTGTTACTGTGTAACTAGATGCGGAAAGTAGCTTGTAATAAGTAGCAATACATCTCTGTTGTCGATATACTGGAAACGAACTCTGATGCTAGAATTGCGTGTGTTAAATACTCAAATTGTCATTGAATTTATCTCTCAGAGTCTCGGACAAAGTATATTATCTTAAATTCTTAATTGTTAATGAAAAAAAAAAAAGAATTATTTGTATTTCAATATATTTATAAATTGTAATGCTTGTACGGATATAATAATTGATGATTTTCTTATAAACTACTGATATTATTAGAGTTTATCACTTCAGACTGATTGTTAATGTTAATGTGATTAATTTGAAATAGATCATATGAACTGATGATTGTGTCATCAATTACTGAGGTTATTAGAGTTGCTCACTTTAGACTCTAAATTGTTAATTTGGAACGTATGATATAAACTGATAATTTTCTTATCACAGTTTAGACTCTAACTTGTTAGGGCTGTTAATGTGATTAATTTGCAATTGTAACCTAGTTTATGTGTTTTTTGGTGAATAGGGTTGCAAGCCACCTCTGGCCAATGGTGCAGGGAGCTCCATGAGAAACATTCCCTTTTCTTCTTCACAGAATCCAAGTCCTCTTTCTTCGTCGTTTCCCAGCTCAATTCCTTCATACCAAGTGAGCCCTTCGTCCTCCTCTTTCTCGAGCCCGTTTCGTTTAGACGGGGATAAGGACAACGTGTCTAACCTCATTCCATACATTCGCAATGCATCCCTGTCTCTTCCTCCTCTGAGGATATCAAACAGTGCCCCTGTGACGCCGCCACTTTCGTCACCAACGTTAAGAAATCCGAAACCAATTCCTACATGGGAGTCTATTGCCAAAGAATCCATGGCCTCCTTCAATTACCCTTTCTTTGCGGCTTCTGCCCCCGCTAGCCCCACACACAATCACCTTTACACCCCGGCCACTATTCCAGAATGCGACGAGTCTGATACTTCCACCGGTGAGTCTGGCCAGTGGGTGAAATTCCAAGCATTTGCTCCTGCATCCGCATTTCCAACTTCACCAACCTTCAATCTTGTTAAACCTCTGGTTCCGCAAGGGGCACAGGATAATTCAATCCAAGCCATGAGGATGAGTTCAGATGAGTTTGGGGCACAGGTAAAGCCTTGGGTTGGGGAAAAAATTCATGAAGTGGCGATGGACGATTTGGAGCTAACACTTGGAAGTGGGAAGGTTGGACAGAGTTTGGTGAAACCCTCGCCCGAAACCAATTAAAATTATTTGGGTTATGATAATTATGTTAAGTTGGGTTTATGCAATTTTTTAAAAAAATAGCTGGGTTAATTGGGTCGAACATTTTTTTTTAAATTTAAAATTCCAAAATTGTTTTTTTTAAAGATTTTTTATAACATTTTTTTAAAAATAGATAATACAATTCTTGCAAAATAAAAATGAATAAAAATTTATAACTACAACTAAAATGTTAAAATTAAAACAAATTAAGATCAAATAATGGCTAATAAAAATTTAAGACAAATTATACCCTAGCATAAATATATTAATATGAACTCAACAAAAAGTAGTAGTCCAAACTCAAATTGAAAATCGTAGTCCTAAGCTGATTAAGCATAATATATCGGCCAATTTTATATTTTAGCATTTTTAATTATTATTATTATTATTATTATTATTATTATTTGAGTTGAATTGAGTTAGTCTTGACTTCTTGGATATATAAAGTGACTCAATTAATCGAAGAAAGTGAAAAAAGGTCACGTGTTCAATCTTACCACTAATAAAAACTAACATTACTAACAAAATTAATATTTGACTTACAAAAATAATTGTAAGTAATTAGATTTTATTGGATGGGTTGTGTTTAACCCAATCATTAGGAAACTTGAAGGTTGGATGGAATCGCGAAGGCAAACCAGTGGGACAAAGAGGGGCAAGGAGGGGTAGAAAGAACCTTTCAAAGATCATCTAAGAAGGTCCAAACATTAATATTAGGAAGAACATGAGTGAAAGGGATACAATATCCTATTGAGAAGGGGTGAGTGGAAAAGTGACAAAGGAATTGTTGGGGAAGGTTTGGAATGTTGGGAAAACTTTGAGGTTGTCTTGTGAATTGGAGGAACAAGTGGTGGAACGGTTGACTTGGATAGAGGTTCATGATTGGTATCAAAAGGAAGGGAGAGCAACCAATGGTGTGTTATAAAAATCATTACTATTAATATATGGGGGTTGAGGGGAAGGGTGAAAAAGGATGAGGTTAGAAGGTTGATCAAAGAGCATAAATTGAGGATGTTGTTTGTACAAGAAACAAAAATGAAGTAGATAAATGCTTCATTGTGTGAGTTCCTGTAGGTAATAGTGGTGTAGGGTGGTCGTATAAAACTTCAATTGGAAATCCGAGAGATTGTTGGTAATGTGGGATGAAAATGTGTTTAGGGAGGATGAGGAGTTTCAAGGAACATTGTTCTTAGGGGTTGTTGAGAAGTGGGTAGGGTTGGATACAATGTTGTCAATGGTTAATGTGTATACTCCATGTGATACTGTGGGGAAGAGGTCTTGTTGGGCAGAGATTTTAAGGTGTAAGGAAGGTTAAAGTGAGGAATTATCGAGATTTCAACTCAATTATTTGTGAAGATGAAAGGAAGGAAACCCAAACTAGTCAACGATTAGCGGATATAAACCTCTTTAATAATTTTATTAAAGTTGGAGAGTTGCCGGATTTAAAAATGGGGGGGAAGAAAATTCACTTGGTACATAAAATGATGAGAGATCGATGAACAAGTTTGATAGATTTTTATTTCGAAGAAGTTTCTTCAAGCCTAGGAAACAATTGGACAATGGGGCTATAAAGAAGTGTGTCAGATCACTGTCCGATGATGTTGCAAGGTGGTGAGATGAACTGAGGACCCAAGCCTTTTAGAGTGTTAAACAATTGGTTTGAGGATAACAATTTAAAACATTTGTGGAAGAAAGATGGAATAACCTGATTGTTGAAGGGTGGAAGGTTTTTGTGTTAAAGGAGAAGTTAAAATTGTTAAAAGGAAAATTGAATATTTGGAATAAGGACGTGTTTGGAGATATTATCAGAGAAGTAGCAAATGGTAGACAAAGGTTACTTGAGTTTGATTTAAGAAAGGAATAGGAGGTTGGATGAGGGTGACTTGTGGGAAAGAGTAGGATGCGTGGTAAACTTGCGAAAGTGGATGAGAAGAAAGTGTTCCTTACTAAGGTAAAAATCGAGAATCAAGTGGCTGAAAGAGGGCGATGCAAACTCTAAATTTTTTCATCGAGGTTTGGTGAAGAGGAGGAAAGCCAATGAATTTTGAGCCTTAATTTTTTAGGTGAGGAGGTGATGAAGGTGGACTGGTTAAAAAACAAGTTACAAGATCACTTCAAGCAACATTTTTGTAATCAGGACGGCTGTCAGCCAAGAATGGAGGGGTTAAAATTTTGGAAAATTACGATGGAAGCTCAGAAGGCCCTAGAAAAATTGTTCTTTGAAGAGGAAATTAAAGAAGAAGTTTGAGAATGTGATAGTGATAAAAGCCCAGGTCTTGATAGGTTTAATTTTCAGTTACTTAAAGATTTTTGGTATTTGTTTAAAGTGGAGTTTTTGGAGTTCTTTCAAGAATTTCATGCGAATAACAAGTTAATAAAAGGGTCTAATAGCTCTTTTCTTATGGTAACCCCAAATTTTCTTGCCCAAGTGGGGTGAATGACTATCATCTTATATCACTGATTGATTGTATATACAAGGTTTCGACAAAGATGTTAAACTGCCAATAATGGATGTTATAAAGAGGCGGTTAACAGGATAAGAGAATAAATATGTGAACTTGGATGAGAGAGTTGTGTTGCTTAAAGCTGTTTTATCTACGTTGCCAATTTATTTCATTTCCTTCTTCAAGGTTCCTAAAGGTATCATCTCTCAACTCCAGTCTTTGTTTTGTAATTTGATATTGGCGAGAACTAAGACGAGGGGAGGGGGGAGGGAGGAAGTAAGGTGTTGTTATGGGAAAAAATGTGTCAAGATAAAGTGGAAGGGGATATGGGTTTGAGAGAGGTTTCAAAGTTCAATAAAGCACTATTAGGGAAATGGAAGTAAAAAATGCGGGGAAAAGCCAGATAACCACTGGTTAGGGGATACTAGTTTTTTGTGCGATAGGTGGTCAGGGGAATCCTCTTTGCAACATATCTATAACCGCCTCTTTAGGCTACTTGTGAATTTTAAGGCTTAAATGAAGGATATGTGGAATGTAGATAAGGGTAGTTGGAGATGGGAGTGGCAGCGAGAGCTATTTTCTTGGTAGGAAGAATGGTAGAGGAGTAGGTTGGGGAGGGTTACTTTGTCAGCCGAGGCTAAGGATCAGTGGTCTTGGGACGCATCAGGATCAGAGCAGTACATTGTTGTTTCAGCATACGCGATATTGGCAGCATAAACATAGTATAATAAGGATGATTTCTTTAATCTAATTTGTTCAAAAGAAGTTCCTCGTAAGTAAAATCGTCAAAATGAGCAAAAACTCGTGGGTCAACCCGACCCACCATGAATACGAATAGGACGGGCCAAAAAAACTATAAATCTACATTGTAACAGAAAAAAATGACCCAACCAACTTAGGATGTGACCCGTATGGATTCAATCCGGGTGGGTGAGGTCAACCTGTATTGAACCCACTTTTAATTATGTTTTATTTTAATTGTAAATTTGTTCTTTATATAATCATTTTTTTAAATTTTAAATTATTATATTACATAATCAAATAGAAAATATTTTTTCTTAATTTTAAATAAAGACTTAATAAAATAGTAATTTTAAAATTTTTAAAAGATCTTTTTTAAAAAATATCTTCTTCTTTTTTATTGGTGGGCTAACCCATATAACTCACTAACCTATGATGGGTCGGATCGAACCAGTAGATTGAGTAGGAAAAGAGAAACGAATTGGGTTGGGTTGACCCATTTTTATGATAACTTAAGGTGGACTGACCCATATGGACAGACCAACCCATATTGACAACTCTACTCATAAGGTTCAAATTTTAGCATGCGACTGGTAAGTGATCAACTTCCCACTCGGTTTAATTTGGCGAAATGTGAAATTGTTGAACTTGGAGCGGATAGATGTGACATGTGTGATGGAGCATTGGAAATGGGCAACCATTTCTTCTTCTCGTAACCATGGTCTGCAATTTATAGGATTGGTAAACGATAATAAAGTTGTAAAGAAAGCATGATCATTTGTGTGGTTTGCAAGTTTATGGCATATTTGGAGGACACAAAATAATTTAATTTTTTAGAGTAAGGTTTTCACATATGAAGGTTATTGTACTTGATGTTCAATTCACATTCCGTGAATGGAGTAAGGTAGCACAATTAACTTCTCACACTTTTGTAGAATGGATTCTGAACCCGTCTTATTGTGTTCATTGAACTACCTGATAGGTTACGTTATTAGGGATTTAAGATTACTTTGATTGTAAAAGGATTGTTATTCTATTAACATCATTGTTTTTGTAACCTACCATTGGAAGACATTCCTTGTGCTTTTCATTGTTTTTATTATTAATGAAAGTTGGCTTATAAAAAAAAACTTGTAAGTAATTGGATTTGATTGAATTAGGTCAATTTGACTAAATCCCAATTTGTTTGGGTTGATTTGGGTAAGATTAGGTTGTTAAGTTACCTGACCCAATGAACACTCATACGCATAATTGTTTTTGCTGATTGGTTATTCACCTAACTTGGTGTGTTAAAGCATCACCAATGAGGGTTGTTTTGGTGTTTCTTCGATGTAAGAATTAGTTTTCTATCATTGGAGTGCATTTATATGACACAACCAATTGCCTGAAGTTGAATTTAGGTTGTTTGATGAAGTAACTTATGCTTCATATTAAAATAATATATTTAATATGGAGACATTTAACACAATTAACAAGTAAAAATAAAATAAGTTATAAGGTTGGTCAGATAGTAAAGTAGAGAGATAAATGAGAGAGAGGTTATGAGTTTGAATCATTTTAGTAACAAAACTAACCTATTACAAACTATTCCTATAAAAAAATGAAAATAAAAATATATAAAAGGTGAATTTCTTAGAATTTTTTATTTTTAGAATAAATTTGTATTTAAATTATTTAATATTGACATAACATTGTGGGAATTACTTAACATGATTTTCAATATATAAAGTAACTCAAATAAATTGTTTCCATTAAAAATATTCTTAAGTTAGTAATTACATTATCCAATTCAGCTTCGCGTGTGAGCAATTTATTTGGAATAGACCACGCAGTTTTTAGTGAGTACTAGATTTATGATATGTTGTGAGCGTTCTATGGAAAAAATCATATCCTTCCATGACTAAATCAGCTATTGTTAAAAAAAGTTCATTAGGCATACTACTTAGAGAGTTAGGTGTTCTAGGTGATTTGAAATTGAAGTTTAAGGTTTTGTCAAGTTTATTATTTGTCAGAAACTCAAAAGACCAAATTATTATTTGTTAATATGGTACATTTAAATAGGCTCTTTGGGAGCTTAAAGTGAAAAATGGTATTTTTTGTCTTTGTACCACAATGATTTCTTGAATCTTGATAAATAAATGAAACTTCTAAGTATCACAAACTCAAATATTTAATACGGAGATATCTTACTGGCCTCCATAGATAGAAAGATTGTCAGATGTTATTGAACTAGTATGTCATTTATAGATCCAACAAAGTATCTAACATATAATTATTTAAATTTAATTAACATAATTTATAATTAATTAAATAATTATATGTTATTTACTTATTGATTAAGATTATGAATGACATAGTTATTGTAATTATTTAATAATTTTTTCCACTTATGAGATTACCTGACACATTAGAATTTTTTATATTGACCCAAAATTAGAAAGTTCAAACTTGTAATGGTTTGTGAGTGATATACATTTATTCTAATCTATCAATAAGTTCAAACTTGTAATGGTTTGTGAGTGATATACATTTATTCCAATCTATCAATAGCTCTCAAGTGAGCAAAGCCATTAAATAAAAGATTAAATTTGAAGACTTAAATTTTATGTTTATTAACCATATGAAAATGCTTTTATCATTAACTAAAATTTTTTAAGTTATTAAGACCTTATATTGGGCTGGCTTGTTTAATTTTTTTAAGAAGAAATATTTATTTTAACATAACAAATCTATTTTTTAATTTTTTAAATATTTGGGTAATCTTTTTAAAAAAAGAAAAAGTTGAAAAAAGAGACAACTTATTTTGAGAAGCTACTTGTAATAGCTTATCATCAAAATAAGTTGTATAGAAACTGTTTTAAATAGCATGGAGATACGTTTGAATGAAATATTTGAAAAAAATATCTTTAAAAAAATTGATTGAGTTTGGTTAAGCTAAAAATAAATAATTAAAAAAAAAGGGTTGAAATCCTGATATCACAACAAAGTGGGAGGTGGGTTGTAACTAAAATCTTTGTAAATATTTTGCAAGCGCCATGTGAGAGACATTTGCAGTGGCGAGGGATTGAAAAATCATCTCTCTTCTCAAACAGCGATCAATGGATTCGAATTCGAAAGAAGCAGCCTCGAAAGAACACCGAAGAGACATATTGAACCACGTGGAAGCATATCTCGCAAAGCGCGACGGCGTGGACAAACTTCTCAAAATATCGCGTTACACCACCAAACTCATCCTCGCTTCTTCGCTCCTCCAATCTAACCCTAACCTCTCTCACCGCCTCAAATCCTTTGAATCCAGCGTTGGCGTCAGCCGAAAGGCCTTCAGACTCGGCAAATTCGTTCAAGACCTCAACGCCCTCAAAACCTCCCATCCCCACTCCAAACCCCAACTTCTTTTCACTCTCCTCGCCTTCGGCGGCGAAGGTTTCTATTACTTCCTCGAACAGTTCGTCTGGCTCACCAAATCGGGTCTGATCGATCCCAAGCACGCGCGCTTCTTCCAGACGCTGAGCGCGTGGACGGAGTTCGTCGGATACATCGGGAGCGTGGCGCTCAAACTCGGTGATTTGCGCGGCCTTGCCGAGGAGGAACGGTGTTTGGAGTCGAGCGTGGAGATCACGCGCTTGAGAGGGGTTGGTTGCGTGGACGAGGAAGCGCGGCTGCGGAAGTTGAGAGAGAAGAAACTCATCAAGAGGCTTTCTGTTGTTCAGGATTTGGCCGATGCGGTTATGGCTTTGGATGATATTTTGGATGGGAAAGGACCGTTTTCCAAACCGCTTTTGCTTGCTTCCGCGGGGCTTTTGTCCTCTCTTATTAGCACTCACAAGAATTGGGTGTCTTGCTGAAACTTCTTCTTCTGAGAAGTTGTTATTTAATGAAAATATAGGTATACACTATACTATATATATACGCCATATTCCAGGAGTAAATGCTGCTTCGTTCATCTTTTTTATGCTTATAGTTTTAGATTTTTTTATTTGTTTCTCATTCATCAATAAAAATTACCATGCTTCTTATTTGTTCTTCTTGTTTATCATGATGCTGTTATTCTGGCAATTCTGCAACTTGCTGCCTGACTTTGTTTCGTTTGGTGTAGTTTAGATACAAGAGAATCTTCTGGTTCGTTGGTGGATTTTGTTCAGAGCTAACTGTGAACTGCAAAATTGAATATTGTCAGGGATGAATTCTGGATATTCTTTACATAAGTTCTATTGTTTATTTCTTATATCCACTACTTTATTATTGTTTGAAATTTATTATAAATCACAAACTTCTGAAAGTCTCACTATTTAATGAACCTATTTTGTAGTTTTTAATAAATTTTAAATAATAATTGAGTGTAAGATAGGAAGAACCTATTTTGTAGATTTCAATAAATTTTAAATAATAATTGAGTGTAAGATAGGAAGAGTAGTTGATTGAAGGTAAGAAATAGTATGTTAGAGGGTTTCTTGATAGCTCTTTCTTATATATCAAGTTTGGCTTCCTAATTCTCATCTATTTAACTCAACCATGTTAGCATTTAAAAGGTGAGGGAGAAGGGCTATGATTGGAAAATTTGGTTGAAAATTTGTAGTTGGTGATTGAAGGTTGTTAAAATAGTTTATTGTATCATAAGTGTTTAATAAAATTATCTGTTGAAATAGCTAAAAATGTGAAAAATATTTTACCTTAGTTAGAAAATACTGTTAAAAAGGTAATCTAAAAAATGTTGAAGGATAAAAAGAATGAACAAAAAGTTAGAATTAGCGTTTTAAAAAACTCATTTAAAGTTGGAGGCTAGCTGAAATATTTTGTCAAACATATTTGATCTTATGCTTGTGAGGATTGGTTTGGAATCTAGATGCACTAGCAATATAACTACTAGGATCAATTTAGTGATAAGGGATTTGAATAGCTTGTTTGAAGTCCTGGGTTGAGACTTCATTGCTACCACTGTACACACACACAAATCTCTTATTACAAATATATTGCAAAATGTTTCAGAGGTTTGAGGGTATTTTTCCTGAAGGGTTCTGTTTGGTGCTTTTGTCTGTTGTGAGTGTGTGACTAGGAGGAAATTTGAGTTCATTATGCAAATGAAATTTGTTGTTAGCAACTTGCATCTCCGATCTCTCTTACATGATGGGAAAGTTGGCAGGTTATTGACGTGAAAGTTTTCTCTCAATTTTACTTTGATCATGTCTTACTTTCCCCAACCCTATTTCTATAGTTGACATTTTTTTTTTCTCATTTGAGAATGTCTGTTATTCAATCTAAGGGATTCTTGCTTTCCAGTAAAGTAAAACAAAAAGTATGGGAAGGATTTTTCAAATGGTGGTTTGAGTATTTAATCTCTTTAGGAGGTTTTGGTGTCAATATAAGGACTTCGCGTTGCTCTTCTGATTTTTGGTGGGGGTGAAATCATTTGTTTGAATTCTGATGAATAATCAGAAAAATGGATAGTAACTCATTCCTTTTAGATTTCCCTAGCTAGTGATATCATCTTCATGCCCAGCAGATTGAAATGCTTTTTCCTGCCTTCTACAATTTTCGAAGAGGTAGTTAATCGGTATTAGCATTGATTTGGCGCTTCGCAGGATGCAGATATAGCAAGCATCTCAATGTTTTATTGGACTGTCAGCAAGTGTTGGGCTAAGGGTTTACTGACCGACATGGATCATCAAAACTCAAGGTTTTTTTATTTAATACCTATTAATTTTTCATTTCACACTTACTGGTGAAAAAAATTGCAAAATTTTTCTTCTCCAATGGTGCACTGCCGAAGAAGAAAAAAATAAAAAAAATATTTATTACTCATAAATATTATTAGAATAACAGAAATTAAATGTTATTATTCTTAATTTAATTATAACAAAAAATTAGATTACTCATAAGTGTATTTAGTCTCAAGTTAATTATAACAAAAAAAAAATTAGAGTAATTAACATTAATTATAGTAATTAGAATAAAAGTAGTTATCATGTAATTAGACTCAGTAATTAGAGTAATTAAACTCAAAGTAATTATAGTAATTAACGTCATATATAAAAGTGATTAGAGTAATTTACAAAAAAAAAAAATTAAGAAAAGGTTTCGTAATAAATTTTATATTTTATTTATTTTTATAATATAAAATTTTAATAAAATGTTAAAAAATTATGTTATAAATAAATTATATTACTAAAATATAAAATTTTATAAATATAATATAAATATTATATATAAATTTTCTAATTAAAATAATAAAATATAAAAGTTTATTAGGAGAACCTTTTCTGTAATAAAATTTTATATTTTATTTATTTTGTATGTTAAAATATAAAATTTTAATGAAATTTGAGTAAAATTTTAAAAAATTGTGTTATAAATAAATTATATTATTAAAATATAAAATTTTATAAAGATAATATAAATTAAGATGCGATAATCATTTAAAGGCTTATCATATGTTTGTATATTCACCATCTTTCTCATCTTCTTCTGAAAACATGGGTTTTTGCCCTTGATTTTCGAAAACTTGGGATTTGTAAACTTTGTCGAGTTGAAAACTGGTATTGCGCGGACTACTGCCGTATAAATCCAGCTTAAACTCATAAGGTGTGCCTTTGATAACTGGTATTGCACGGATTACCGCCGTATAAACCCAGCTACGTCTCTCTCTCTTTCACTATATGGTATCAGAGTTTGTTTCTTTCCAAGGACAGTTCTTATATCAATCTGTAACTGTTAATTTTAATCGAAAATAGAAATCTGTCAAGAGTGGATAGTGTTTGCTATAAATCTCTCTCTCTCTTTCACTATATGGTATCAGAGCCTGGTTTATAGTGAAAGAGAGAGAGAGACGTAGCTGGGTTTATACGGCGGTAATCCGCGCAATACCAGTTATCAAGGGCACACCTTATGAGTTTAAGCTGGATTTATACGGCGGTAGTCCGTGCAATACCAGTTTTCAACTCTACAAAGTTTACAAATCCTAGGTTTTCGAAAATCAAGGGCAAAAACTCAGGTTTTCAGAAGAAGATGAGAAAGATGGTGAATATACAAACATATGATAAGCCTTTAAATGATTATCGCATCTTTAAATATTTATCGTTTTAGGCATCCGAAGATACCTTAGAAAACCGACTACTCCATGATTAAATTACGTAAACATAAAAGGAAAATAATATACTCACAGAGGGGAAAAGAGGGGAGGGGTGAAGAAAAACTTCGTAGTTTATTGCAGAGAAGGAGTGTGTACAAGAGGAAAGTTTAGAGAGAAGGGAGAGTTTAGAGAGAGAGGGAGGGTGTGTCTGAAGACCTGCTCCGCATAAGAGACTTAAGGCCTATTTATATACAAAGTGTTTAACCGGGAACCGGCTGTATAGGTCACCTGATTACAGGAAACCTGCTGTGTCGGTTTTTACCCTTCAGTCAATTACCATAAGGTAAATTTACTGTGTCATAGGTAAAACTTTTATTTTATTCGTGAAATAGAAGCGGTAAATTCTTGGAATTCTTCTTCCATTTGTTCTGGTAAGGATTGGTCATCTCCTTCGGAGGAAAGTGAGGATGCTCCTGGTGTGCCTTGGCCATAACAACCAGCTTCTTCATATATTTCTTTATATATCCTTTCCTTTTCGAAATGCTTTACCAAGGATGAGTTGGCTTCTGTTGGGAAAGGGTGAAATTTGGATACCATACTCTTTTTCCAGTAGAGTTTAGAATCAATTGTTTCTTTGAGTAAAATTAAGGTTTCTGAATCGTGTTTGGTAAAACCCCAATTGGACCCTTCTGTGTATGCTTTTCATAAATTGTATTGATATGTTTTATTTTTATTTAAGGAAAGACCTTTTAAACTATCATGTTCAAATGAAAGAAAAGAATGTATTTCTGGGTTAGATTCTGTGTATAATTTAATTACATGTGTGGGAAAACTTTCAGGTAAACTAACGCTTTTTGGAGATGTGGTTATTTGTAGTACCACTTTGTGCATGAGTTCAGCCTGGACGTCATTTATGATTGAGTTTATGGAGGGTGATAGAGAGCTAAATCTATCTGTAGGAGGGATTAGTATAGAGTATAAACACCTGACTTCTAATAAAGACATAGGGTTGATAAGAAAATCTCTGTGTAAGAGTGGTTCAAACTCTTCTATGTTTATTTGAGCTTTTCTAATTAAAAACCTGAGCTGACAGGTGCAGTCTTGGGTTACAGTTTTGCAATAATCCGAAGAAACTAAACAAGTAGTTCTATGGTTAAAATAAGTATGTATTTTAACAAAAAGGCCTTTATAAGATATGGCTTCTAAGTGTAGTTCAAAAAAAAATTCTTGTATGAGATTAAATTTAGATAAAATAATGTTTGGGTTAAGGCTGGGTGAAATACTAGTGGCGCTAGCCTAAGTTTGTGTTTGTGTTATGGGTTCTAATTGTAAAACAGTTTTTATTTTGTCTTCGTCAACAGTTGCTAAACGAAGTGCCATATGAGCTTCTTCACTGGAATAAAATCCTTTGTATGTGGACCATAAATAGTCCTGTTTGGCTTTAGATAAATCTCTGAATGAGGTGTAAATCCCTTTGTTTGGCCCATTTATAAGGGCAAAGTGTGTAAAACCTTTTTCAGAAAGAGAGGCAGAAGATGTTAAGACAACTCCTTGATTATTTTGTGCACAGAAGCTGTATAAAGCGCATATAATGCTTTGTTTTACCTTGGTGACTTGAGATTCATTCTCTATTGTGTATTTTGGAATGTTTCAAATGTTGTCTATCAAGACATTCAGCTTGATATTTGTATTGTCTCTACCAGGGTATCAGTAAATATTTGTGAGAATAGGCAATTCTTGCTTGCCGTATTTTGTAAATTGATCAGCTCTGAAGGGTGATCTTACTTGATTGGGCCCCATAGGGCCTTTCTTTGTAGGTTCCAGTGTCATGGATGTTTGTGTATGTGATCTCAAGGATCTTTGTAGAAGTTACTTGATAAACCTGGATAACATATCAGCAAAAATATTATCAGATCCTTTCATATGTTCGAAATGAATAGTTTTTCCGAAAAAATTTATATAATCATTTAGTAATAACCATCTTTTATGAGGTTTTTTATCACTATTAAGTTTATTTTTTCCATAGGAGACTATTGCTTCGCAATCTGTTCTAAAGGTTACTTCTTTTTTATTAATTAAAAATAATTTGAAGGCGTCCATTGCGTGTATTATAGCATTGACTTCATAATCAGTGCTTGTTTTATAAAGTTTTAGTTTTGTTGTGTATTTTCCACAAGCATATCTACAAATTTGTTCTTCTGTTTTTTATAAATGTTTGTTTTTCTTTCGTTTGAGGATTGCTCCCCATCCAAGTTCACAACCATCACATTCAATTACTAAGTAGTCTGAATCTAATGGTAGTTGTAGAGTTGGCAAATTTATTACCATTTGTTTTAATTTTTGTACTAATTTTACATCTTCGGAGTTGAATTTTCTTTCTCCTTTTAAAGAAGTTTTATTATACAAAGAAGATGTGTATTTTCCTAAATTAGGAATAAAACATCTTGCATAATTTAATAATCCTAAAAAGGATCTAAGTGTTTTGATATCTTCCATTCTATCAGGAAATTCTTGTATTTTTTTAGAAATATGCGGTTGGAGTTTTATAGTTCAATTACCAATTTCTGTTCCTAAAAATTCAATGAAATTTTTGCAAATTTCCATTTTTGATTTAGAAATTATGAGACCATAATGTTCTAGTTTATATAAGACTTGTTTTAGATGAAGAAAATGTTCATCTTTTGTTTTAGAGAAGACTAAAATATCATCAATGTAAACACAAGTAAAAGACTTTACATCTTTAAAAATGTTGTCCATTTTGCGTTGAAAAATGGCTGAAGCATTTTTTAAATCGAATGGCATAACGTTCCATTCAAATAAGCCTTCAGAATAGGAAAAAGTTGTCCATTTTATAGACTCAAGATCCATCTTGACTTGATGAAATCCACTTTTTAGGTCGAATTTAGAGAACCATTTAGCATCTTGTATTCAATTTATTAAAATATCTTTAGAAGGAATTGTGTATCCATCTTCTGCAGTGTTATCATTTAATCTTTTATAATTGTAAACCATTCTAGATTTACCACGTTTTTGTTCCGAAGATTTATTTACTATAAATGCAGGACTTCTATGTGGACTAACACTAGGTGTTATTACTTTTAATTTTAAAAGATTTTGTATATGTGCTTGACATTCTTCTTGTTCCCAATTGTTAAATTGAATGTCTTTTGTTTTTATAATTAAATCTGGATTAATTATGTCTAATTTACATTTTATGGGATCTCTATCCCAAAATTTTGTTGGGTCTTCTCCTATTATATGTGTTTTATTTAGTCGATCTAGAATTTGTTAGATATTTTCAAATTTTATAGATTTCGAAATTTTTATCGAAGAAAAGGCTTCAACTGTATTATCTAGTATGCTATCTATTAGATAGTTTTCTTTTGTTTCATCTATTATGTATAAAAATTATGTATTACATTTACATGTGTCAGAAACTGTAGGATTTTCACACTTACAGTTCTCTAATAGAATTTCTTTTTCTAATGAATCACCGCTAACTATTGGTGTCATTTGTGTTTTGTCAGATATCATTACATAATATTTATTTATTGTAATTGATCGGTTTTGTCCTAAGATAAAATCTAAACCAATTATCATATTTTGTTTACAAGGAACTAGGTTTTCTACCCTCATTGTTTAGGATTCTGAAAGGACCCTAGGAATTTAGCTTGCCGCGTTAACAAAATTAATCAACATGGAATGCAAACAATTGCAAAAAAAAAATAAACTGAATAGAATTACTATCAAACTTTTAGACACAGAATGAAAATTAAAAGTTTTTGAAATTCAACAATTAAACGAGTTTTTGAATAGTGCAGCACTTTCCTGTTATAGAGTTTGCTGGCCAGAATTGAGTATGAATGGAAAAGACAGAAAATGGAATTGGAATTGATAGACTCCACACTTCCAAGGATGGAAGATATGTCTACGAGATTACACACACAAAGGGGTGAATTACCTTTGATAAATCTCAAAAGATTTTGGATTGTCAAGAACCCAAAGGAGAGAAAACTCAACTAGTTTTTTTTATTTCCAAAATATTCTCAAGTACCTCAATCCTTCCATATAACTCCTCTGTATGTTCTCTCAACATTCTTTGTACTTGGTTTGTAATTGCTTCAATCATGAGTCTATTACCTCCTCCATTAGGAGGGGTTTCTTTACCTCCTGTACCTGCCATTTAATCAGAAAAAAATAAAATTGAAGTAATAGGCCCTCACCACTCTTCTCACGTGTTTACACTCAAGAATGTACACTCGTGTTTAGTGCTCTCTTTTCTGGCTTTTTCTCTAATGTGCGTGCACACAGCCTTTTACCTCTCTTGTACTCTCCTTGGGTTCTTAACAAAATCAAATAAGACTCTTTTTCTTCTTTTTTTTATTTTTTTTTCAAGAACAGTCCACACAATGTAGCAAAAATTTGGTGTATCAGACTTCAAACACCACTACCTCACAAAATAGCGAACGCAAAAGGCCAAACAAAAACAAAACTCTAATGCAATTTAAAACAGTTGCAAAAACAATCCTTCACAAAAACAGCCAATAGATCACCTTACAATTGGTTAAGTTTCTGTCCTAAATAGATGAATCATTCAGCCACAACCTTTTCTTTTATTTTTTTTTTCTTCTCTTTTTTTTTTTCTTTTCTTTCTTTTGTGTTTTTTTTTTATAGGCTTAACTTTTGCAATGACTTAGGCAGGGTGATTATCAATATCAGATGATGTTATTGGCACTAAGAACAAAAGGAAGGATGTTACCAATTTCTCCAAGCCAGCCAATGTCATGCCACTGTATCTCACGCTGCATAACTCCGAAGTGAACGATTCGACATCCAGGTGAAAGTTCACGTTCTGAGGAACAATTTCCACTCACGAATCACCGAAATTGACTCTGTAAAACGTGAGTTATGAGTGAAAGGAAATTGCGTCTCAGACAACCAAGAACTGCGCCCTAGAACCTTTAAGCAGTGTCCAAAACCTAGTCCTAACAACTAGCTCTGATACCAAATGATGTAAATCCAAAGGGGTTGGATTTGTTTTGCGGATCTATCTAGGTTGGAAGGTAATAAGTTAACAAAACAATGAGAATTGGGTAAACAAGAAAATGGAAAGGATGAAAATGGTTTAACGAAAAGATAGATGACGCCACTTCCAAGGATGGAAGATAAGTCATATGACGCCACAAGGGTGGTGATTTACCCTTGATAAGTCTAGGAGAACGCCACAAGAAAAAATTCCTTGATAAGTTCTAAAGAGAAATTCATCTCTCACAAAAGGGTAAAACCCAAATATAATTTCACTAATTCAATGGTTTTTCCTTTGAGTACAATTCAACCCCTATTTATAGAACTAGGTGGTTGTTCAAAATCATAACTCCCAAAAGAAAAATTAAATACTCCATTATCACGCAATTATCACATATGATTAATTGCATGTTACATTAATTCCTAAATTAATGAAACGTTACAAAAATGAAAAGTCATTGTCTTCGGCATTCACGTCAGTTTTGTCCTAAGATAAAATCTAAACCAATTATCATATTTTGTTTACAAGGAACTAGGTTTTCTACCCTCATTGTTTTTATAAAAGTTTTATAACCAAAGATTTCACAATTTGTACTAAATTGAAGAATAACATTGTTAACTTCTTCATCATTTATCATAATTTCTCCGGACATTGTCGTAGTTTTCTGAATGTGTTTACTCTTAATTATGTTTTGGGTTGGGGTTATAGTTTTACATATAACAGCTTCTGAACAACCTGTATCTATTAAGGCTTGTATTGTTTTTTCTGTAGCTGGTTTATTATTTATTTTTGGGAAGGTTATTTTAACTAATACTTTTAAAGTTATTAGTTGTTGTTTATTGCAGACTAATGGGATACATTCCATTGTTCCCATCATGATATTTTGTTCATGTGTATTACTAGATTCAGGAGTATTTATTTTGGTTTTTCCTTTTATTAATTTTTCTAAAAGAATTACCTTTTCTTCTAGATAATTTATACGAGTTTCTAATACTGAAACTCTAGTGTCAGTTAAATCTAAACCGCTAACTATTGGTGTCATTTGTGTTTTGTCAGATATCATTAAATAATATTTATTTATTGTAATTGATCGGTTTTGTCCTAAGATAAAATCTAAACCAATTATCATATTTTGTTTAGAAGGAACTAGGTTTTCTACCCTCATTGTTTAAAAGTTTTATAACCAAAGATTTCACAATTTGTACTAAATTGAATAATAACATTGTTAACTTCTTCATCATTTATCATAATTTCTCCGGACATTGTCGTAGTTTTCTGAATGTGTTTACTCTTAATTATGTTTTGGGTTGGGGTTATAGTTTTACATATAACAGCTTATGAACAACCTGTATCTATTAAAGCTTGTATTGTTTATTCTGTAGCTGGTTTATTATTTATTTTTGGGAAGGTTATTTTAACTAATACTTTTAAAGTTATTAGTTGTTGTTTATTGCAGACTAATGGGATACATTTCATTATTCCCATCATGATATTTTGTTCATGTGTATTACTAGATTCGGGAGTATTTATTTTGGTTTTTCCTTTTATTAATTTTTCTAAAAGAATTACCTTTTCTTCTAGATAATTTATACGAGTTTCTAATACTGAAACTCTAGTGTCAGTTAAATCTTTATAACTTGATTTATTTATATTTTCTTTCTTTTCAAAATAGGGTATGTCTAGTTCTTGTATATTTAAGTATTTTTCTACACATTTAATACAAAAATTTTTATAACAAAGAGGGTAATGAGCCTTTTTTGATATGTGAAAATATCTTTCACAATATGTACACGGGATTGAATCTGTTCCTGAGTAAAATTGTAGTTTATGTGAACAGAGTTTTATTTCTGAAATGTTCATTAGACAATATCCTAAATCATCTAAGATATCACCCATTTCGTTGTATTATTCCCCCATTGGAAAATTATTGTCATTGTTAGAATATAAATAATTATATTCATTATTTGTAAAATCATTTATTAAAGCATAATTTTTATGTATTTTGTCTAGATTTGGTTCATCTGTATACTCTGTTATACTAATGACCGATAAAATTTCTGAGTCTGTTGAGACATCTTCATCTATAGGGAGAAGATTCATGTGACAAGATTTTATTAGATTTGCCTCTTTTGTATAAAGATTTGAAATGTTTGGGCAATCTCTTGAAAAATGTCCTGGTTGATTACAAGCAAAACATTTTAAGATTTGTTTATAAGTTTTATTATCTCTAAATTTTCTAACATGTCTGTTGGGATTTAGAGTTGGTTTTCTAGCATTAGAAGCTCTTATTGTATAAGTTTTTCTAGGATTTCTTGGTCCTAAGTATTTTTGTGTAATTGTATTTCTTGGTTTCTGTCGAGATATATTTTTCTTATTTTTAAACCTATTTTGGGAATATTGTTGAGGTGTGTATATTTGTTTACATATCCCAGCATCAGAATGCTTTAGCTGTTTTTTTATAGCTATGTGGGAACATGTATCTTCCATTATTTTCATAATGTGTTGGATTCTTATAGAGAGATTATTCAACATGGGAGTAACCTCTTGATTTTTCCAACTTTCTCGAATTTTTTGTCCCAGCTTCCCTGGTAATTTTAAGAACATTTTATCTCCTATGTTTACGTCATGAAAGCAACCAGCTATAGACGCATATAAAAGATAGTCTTAGCAGTATTCTTTTATCTTAGCAAAGTATTCTATGGATAATCTTTCTAAATGTCTTAAATAAATTTGTTGTCTAATTGTGTTACCATCATTAGCGGATTGTGAAGTGAACAATCTTTGAACAAGGGAACAAAAATTGTAAATATTTGGACTGGGTTCTATGACCAAAGTATTTAGATCATTAGGGAAGTTTTTCTTAAAAGATTCCCAACCAGATATAGCAATATCGCCAAGATAAGTTTCTCCTTTTGCAGTCATTTCTTGGGAAGACTGCACATCTTGTTCATGATGTATGTCATAATCGCGGATTACCGCCTTATAAACCCAGCTAATTGTCTCTCTCTCTCTTTGTCTTTCACTATATGGTATCAGAGCTTTGTTTATTTCCAAGGACAGTTCTTATATCAATCTGTAAATGTTAATTTTAATCGAAAATAGAAATCTGTCAAGAGTGGATAGTGTTTGCTAGGATACTCATGGTAGTTGAAGGGCAGTGATGACCAGTGGAGAGCCGGTGTAAGTCCCTATTTTCCTACCTAGATGAGTTGAGAAACACGTGCATATTGCGCCAACAAACACAAATGTTTATTTTTTATTAACCTTGTAATTAAGTTTTTTTTTTTAAAAAAAAAGTTATTTTTCTAATAAGCTTTATGATTTTCTATATTCTTTAATATTTATTGTTTTACAGTGTATTCCGTGGATACCTTAATTTTATTATCTAAATTTCTGCTTCTGCCCTCTTTTGTGCTACTGTCTTTTCTAGTAATTTTACTGCTTTCTTTTCTTTCTTTTCTCACAAACTAAAAACTAAACAAACATAAAACTTTACAAATGGCAAATATACAACCCATAAAAGGGAAAGACTATCAATCAGCTCTTTCTGCTATCGAAATTTTTACAAAATCTCCTCCCGTAGGATACATAAAACCAACTAAAGACACAAATTTTGTTCATACAATATTAATAGGACAAAACAACACAATAATAGCTTTACTATAAGAAGTTTCTAGAAAACTATCTCCTCTCATCACTCAGCAACACAAAAATGTAAACATGACTGATGACATAAATGATTTAGTCAATAAAGTTTCTAGGTTATCTTTAGGAACAACTACACAAACTAAAACAGTATGTAAAAATACTCACAAATTTGTTAAAGTTATTGCAACAACAAACAAAGCTGAATCTAGTAATAGAAATTAGACTACACAAGAGAACAATAACTTCAACAAAGATAAATCTATTAGTTAAATATGAATTTTACACCAATTAATAGTTCACAAACACAAGTACAAGAAATTTCTATGGATAGTACATCTAATAGGAATCAAACATCAGAGAGGTTTCCCGGAACTTCTCGAATATTAAGATAACACAATACTAGGAGACAAGATCTCATCCAACATCCTGGAATCTTAGATAGATTTCTACACAGAAGAAGATCTACTAATGTTAGAAGATTAGAAGACTTAGTAGATATACAACAAAATGTTGAAATAGGATCTAATTCTAGAATAGATTATTTAAATCCTAGACAGTTATACAACATAGGTTGGTTAAGCTCCAAAAGAACTAGCCTTTACAGGTATAGGAGAATAGAAGATTTTCACCTACCAGACAATACATGTATTATAAATAAATTATATTATTAAAATATAAAATTTTATAAAGATAATGTAAATTAATTAAATAAATTTTTTAATTAATTTTTTTCTTTATTCGAAAGCTTATTTCATAGAATAAGTTATTTTATTTTGAAATATAAGTGAGTGAGGTTAATTTATTAGAATAGGTGTTATGAGAGATAAAACTAAGTTATTATGGTAGGTGTTAGGATAGATAACTAGGTTAAAAGGGTATTTTTGAGTTTTTAAAAAATTAAGGTTGGTAGGTGTTAAATGAAAAAGAGGTAGGTGTGAAATGGAAATCTCAAACTCAAATAGACTCATGCTGTTTATACTTTCATACAGTGATTAATATATTTTTTTATTCAACAAAAAAAATATTCAATTTTTCTTTTAAATATTTTCTAAAATATCCTAAAAATACTTTTTTTATTGATATACCTCACAATACCCTAGTTGTTAATATTATCTCTATTCTCATTTCCTCTGTATTTTCCAAACTCCATTACCTACCTTCTAAAATCTCAATATACCCCATTTCTTCTCAAAATATGTCTCTCTCATTTTCAAACGAACGAAATTGTTGAATTATACGAGATTGCGATTGTGGGACTTGTCTTGTATTACCGTTGGGCTTGTCGTCGCTTGCTACTATCTTCATGCGAATACGGTTGGTGTTAGAGCACACAGCAAGTGACCCATTTGCCTTGTATTCATAGTGGATCTTCAATTCTTTTATTTTTATTTGAATATGATTCTGTTACAATGCCTGTTTATTTAAGGTATTTTTTAGAATTATATTTGAACACAAAGGTTTTGTAAGTATTTTTTAAAATATGTATTTATATTTTTGAAAGGTACTTTTCAGAAAAGTATTTTATCAATGATTATTCTCTAATCTCCTATTTAACCCCTTAAAAAATATAATGAAATGCCTTTGTTTTTTTTTCTTTTGGAAAATACAAATTTTATTGATTAAAATCAGATGATATGGGACTTCCATGTCACAAGATATGACATGGGAGGTTTTTCCATATACACCATGAATTACAACAAGACACATACCCCTCAAGTTCCAAGAATTCCATATATACCAACAAATTTAACCATAAAACTTAAACCATAAACTATATTCACTCATTTCTCTCACCAATGCTAGAGAAACAAATTTATTGTTTCTATTATTCGCCATGAACAAAATTGTTTGAAAGAAAATCCCAACATCATAACCAATGATATTAAAGTAGAAGTAAATAATTGATAAAGGTAGAAAATAAAAATAACGTTTAAAAATAATTTCAAAATTATAGTTTAAATTTAATCATTTGAAAATACAAAGTTAGAGTTTAAAAAACAATAAAATAGAATTAGGCTTTATATTAGTTTTATAAAAAAAATTTATATTTTAGTAATAAAGGTTGGATAAAAGAGTAAGAGAGATACATTGATTAATTTTAAAAAGGTTATATTAAAAATACAATTATAAGAGTATTTTAAAAATATTTAAATTAAATATAAAAAGATATACATTAATTACTATATATAGAAATGTAAATAACATCAGTCTCTCATGTATACACATTATGCATGAATATATGCATTATACATGTTGACCATTTTCTTTCATCATAAATATTGCTTCAAAAGAATAATGCAACTTTTAATGAAAAAAACATTGAATTTGTTAAAGCAATATTTGGTATTTTTTTTTTAGAAATATTAAAGCAATTAATGTTGGTAAAAAATATTAATATTCATTTGCTTATAAGAAACTTATCAACTTCTTAACCTATTTTAAATGGATCATATTACTCTACATAACCTATAAACTCACTTATTTTATTTACAAGTTTGTTTTAATGATGAATTTTTATAAGTAATCCAAACTTTTGTATTTTTTCATTCTAATTATTTTTTTTATAATTTAAATTTTTATTTTAATTATTATAAATAAATATTAATTTAATATAAATTATTACAAAATATTAATTTTATAGACTAAATATTAGTGCTTATGTAATAATAATCAATGCTAAGTTTAAAAAAATTGTAAAAGTTGTGTTAACTTCCTCCCAGTTTTTCCTAACAACTTTTTTTATTATTAACAAACCATATGTGTTAGTGCTACTCTTAGAAATGTTTTACATTTTACTCCTTTTAAACTTCTTCTTTTTGCCCTTTGAGGCGCACTATAAATAATTATTATTTTTACTTAATTCATTAATTGTTTTAATAATTTTGTAAGCGTTTCTTATCTTTCAAAAAAATTTTGGGATATTGAGCATAATTTCTCACTTTCATCTTTAACGTATAATTACATCAATAATGATAAATTGAAAATTTTATCCTTAAAAATAAGATAAAAATTAAAAAATATATAAATTATAAATAAGATTTTTTTTCTCAAGAAACTTAGTTCAGTTGATCGAACATCAGTGTTCAACTTCTATAAGAAAATTAATAATTTTTTTTAAAAAAAAGGTAAAATTTGATATATTTATATTTTAATTATTAATTTTTATTATTTGTGTTATATTTTTAAATTAAAAAATATTTAAATATTTATATTTATACCTAATCAATAGGGAATTAAAACATTATATTAAATAAATTTAGTTATCACAATAGTTTATAAAAATGTTTATCAGTATAATTTTATACATCACGGTGCTGCACATTTATTTACTTAAAATAAGGGTTAAATATTAATGCTACTAAATGCTCGAACATCTTGAATATAATAAATATATGGATACTATTTTGTAAATAAAGTGTTTTTTCACTTTGTAGTGTTATTCTTATCTATTTTTGATATATGATAATAAAATAATAATATGTGGGAGTAGGATTCATGGAAATTTCGAGATTCCTGAAATTATGGGAATTTTCTTTATTCTTCTGCCCACCGGTCATCATGTTGTGGCTCAGGCTCAGGCTCAGGCTCAGGCTCAGGCTCTGGCTCTTGCTCTTGCAGGTCCTTCTCCGAACCTGCAAAGTTAGCCCATCCTACACACCTAGCTCCTTCACTTAACCGCTATTCCCTTCTCCTTCATTTTCTTTAACCACCCCTTTCAGTTACGTTTCATCCTTTTACGGTTAGGGTTTTTCTTCCCTCCAACTTTTAAATTCTTCCGTTTTTCTTATTTTTTTAATTGCTTCTATTTTTTGTCAATTATGCCCATGCTTTTCTTAATTCTATTATTTCTTTAACTTTATTCTGGAATAATAACTCAGGTCTCTGTAATTGAAGATTTATCGAAGGTGTTGAAAGTGAACTAAGCATTAATGTATTGGCAGCTATGAGATTGGATTGTTTAGCTTGTAGTGGTTGTTGTGTTTGGTGAACCTTAATTATTGCGTTGGTTAGAAATAAAATGCCATCTAATTACTTTTCAAGGCTTGGAGCTTCAATTCAGAGATCAGTTGCGGGGAAAGAAGGTGGAGTTTGGGACTCTGCTGAAGTTCTGATTGGGCAAGGGAAATTGTGGTTTGGTACTTCTAAGTTTTTTCATTCCGTGCATAGCTCATACTGCGTGGAACTGCGCCTTGGCGTTGCCTTAGCTTCAAGCCCTGAATTAGCTAGCAAAAGAAGAACATTGTCGGTAGTTGACACACTTTCTCGTACCTTTTCCGTTCCATCTGTTTCTGGGCCTTCGTATCAGGTCTGTGGATACCACATTGGTTCTGCCCTTGCTGGACCCGATCAGTTTTCTAGTGGGACCAGGTTTCGGATTAAGACTATGGCTGCTCGCATGCCCAGAATAGTGGTCGGTGAATCTTACATAGCTAACCTGGGTTTGAATTCTACTCGCCGCTCACTGTCAACCAATAATAGCAGTAATGTCTGTTTAAGCACGAGTTTGAGAAATGGTGGAAAAGTGAGAATGAGTTTGAAAAACCATCAGCAGCCAGATAACAGTGCAATTTATGGATATTTTATTTATAATGCTGCCAAGACCTGGTTTAATTCTCACCCTTACATGAAGTCAGGGTCTGAAGATTTCCATACTTTGTCAACCTCGTGTTACTCTGTTGGGCCTGCTCATGATGTGCCTTTTGACACCTCTGTCCGTGAGGAACAGTCAAGCAGTTCTGCAGATTCATCTGAACAGTATGTTACTTCCCTTTGGTGTTCACCATTTTAAACATAGCATGGGTGTGAAGCAATATCACTTCTCTGCGGTTAAATGAATATTTATATATCATGGTTCTGCTTGTTTCAGTTGTTTGTAGATTAGAATGATAATTTTGTCACATATAGGTGGTTCTTTGTGGTCATGGCCGTAATAAGCATCCATTTATGATTGAGATAATTTTAAAAAGGATTTAAGAGTGCAAATGTTTTGAACACGGGAATTTTGACTAATGCTATTTTGAGTTAACAAGATATGGTTGCATCTCATCTTTACATCGAAAGGTTCATTAAGCTGTTTTAGAGTATTAATATTTGAAAAGCATGACAAGTTGAGATTTGTTGACATTTGCATTTGACTGGTGACATTCTGGGAATATAAACAGGAGAGTTCCATAATTAGAATGTGCAGAAATGTACCACCCACCTGTCAAAGTGGATCAGATTGTGTTAGTGTCTGCTTCATAGTTTTCTGCTTTTCTTGTTATTTTGGACTAGTGATTTTGATACCATAATAAGACAATCCTATAGGGAAAAACTGAGAATTTTTCTTTATTGTATTGCCTTTTGGATCAACAGACAATGTGTATAAGCTATATAAGAAAAAAAGTGTGCAGGCTATATATTGTGTTTAAAACGTAAAAGTGTATTCTGAATTTGCAATCTTAATGGCTGATATCACATGTGGAGAGATGTTCGCTGCAGGAAAGCTCCTTTAGGTAAGACCCTTAAGTTAATATCAGGATCCTGCTACTTGCCTCATCCTGATAAAGAAGAAACTGGTGGAGAAGATGCTCATTTTATATGTTCTGAGGAACAAGCAATAGGGGTGGCAGATGGTGTAGGTGGCTGGGCAGATCTTGGTATCAATGCTGGATATTACTCCCGTGAGCTCATGTCCAAATCAGTGGAAGCTATTCAGGAGGAGCCCAAAGGTTCAATTGATCCAGCTAGGGTGCTGGAAAAAGCACACTCAACTACAAAAGCTAAGGGTTCCTCTACAGCATGCATCATTGCACTTACTGATCAGGTTGCCTTCCCCTTATGCTGTTGTCTTGGGAATATTTCTGCAGCTTCTGCTCCATCATTTTGACTCATTGCTTTAAGCTTCTAAGAATGTGAATAGACTAGTACTGCATTTACCTTCCTTAGTACTTCCATTTTGTTGATGTTTTGAGTATCATTTTTGTATCATGCAATGGTGTCAAGTGATTGCTTTCAGCCCTTGCAGCTTAATTTCCTCATTCCAGCTTTCATTTGTGCTCAATTTATGAAGTCCTAGAAAAGAATCGGTGATTAGGCTTTCCAAAACAATTTTCACCGTTTCTAGTATCATGACTCTGGAAAGATTAGGGACAATATAAATTATCTAGGCAGTAATCTTAGGACTTTGTAAATCTTGAATCCTAGTGAATGTTAACTGACAAATGTGAATTATGATGCAAAGTATAAGTTGCATAACAAAATGTCGGCTTAAATAACTTATGGCAAAAGTAGCCCCCGATGTGCTTGTAATAGTTAAAATCACCCCTTAATTTTTTTTTATGCCTTGAAGTTAATTTTCTGAAATATAAATTTGTCAGCATTGGAACCATCTAAGCATAAGTTTATGCAATATGAAGCTCCATTTGGTAAAAATGGTGTGATTGTTGATAATTTTGAACTACCAAAAAGAAGACTAAGGTAGCATTTAATAAAACTAGTGTAACCTGATGCCGGGGGGCTCCTTACTATGCAGAGGTATGTGGGAGTTGTTGTATGTACTACATAGCCTTATCCTTGCATATACTATTTCCGAATTTCAACCATCACCAACCGGTCACCAAGGCACAACTTTATTGCTGTGTTAGGCTTTGTCCTCTAAGGTAGCACTTGATAGACTACTTAAAATGGAGTGGAACATAATGTGTGTTCTGTTATACTTTGGTGTATTTTAGAAAGAATAGAATAGGACATTAGGTAAAAAAAGGGTACATTCTGGTTAAAGGATGGAACTGAATAGAATGAAACATGACACATTATTCCATTCA
This sequence comes from Psophocarpus tetragonolobus, assembly GCA_037954015.1. NCBI lineage: Eukaryota > Viridiplantae > Streptophyta > Magnoliopsida > Fabales > Fabaceae > Psophocarpus > Psophocarpus tetragonolobus. The sequence goes on along the minus strand of CM075695.1, from coordinate 2,033,351 downwards.
ATTTCTTCTATTTACATATGAAACACTACCTAATAATTTCTAAAATTTTCCTTGAGCTTAGACTTTTTTTCCTGCTATCCTTCGTATTATATTGGTTACTCGAGGACATTGCAATGTTTCTTGGTTGTAAATAACTAAATATTCTGTTGTAAATAATAAATTTTTCTGTTATTTTGTAATCCTGAAAGAGATCTCGATTGTGTTTCATTCTTTTGTCAATATATATATATATATATATATATATTATTAATTTTTTTTTATTCTTTCACAGGGCCTTAATGCTATAAATTTGGGAGACAGTGGGTTTATGGTGATCAGGGATGGATGCACTGTTTTCCGGTCCCCAGTGCAGCAACATGATTTTAATTTCACCTATCAGCTGGAATATGGTAGTAATGGTGATTTACCTAGTTCTGGTCAGGTATTTTCCTTCTGTAGACTTCATCCTTGGATGACTCTGATTAAATTGGTCAATGAAGCACCTTTTATTTTGTCTTTATGAAAGTGTGCTTAATGTTTGTTCATGAAAATAAGTTTCTACTGAATCTGCTGCTTGTTTATCACTTCTAATATTGTTCTTATATATATGTAATGTAATAAATGTATACAAAAGTTTATGGTAATTTTACTTCATAGTCACTTTCTAATTCATGAAAATCTACTATTCCCTTAATCCCTTCTGCATATCTACTGTCAGAATTAGACCTTGTCTCACATGAGTTATTGTAACACAGACATATGTATACTATTTACTTTACTTAAGTTTATAAACAATGATTAGTCAGATGTGTTCAATTTAGTCCGTTGTATTTAAATTTTCATGATTTAGTCTCTTAATGTATTGTACCATTTGTATTCAATTAATTGTTACAAACTAGACTGTTAAACGCTTTCCATGTGATCTACAAGTGAGTCTGTACTCAGTAATCACCACCAAATCAGGCTGAACATATAATCCAATTTAACCATTAATCTAAAATTCTAAGTTTAGGTCACAGCTAACTCTGGAGACTGCATTTTGGGACTTAAATAAAGAAAAGTAAGCAAGACTAAAATGAACATAGCAGATTACAGCATTGCTAGATAAAAGGGGAACATGGTCTGAAAACATCAGCTAAGTTAATTAAGGCACTTAAGAGTTGTGCTGCACAGGCAGCACTGCCAGAAAATTTTAATCTGAATTCAGCTACATCTGGTGGTGGTTATGAGAGGGACAGGAACCACATACCTATCCAAGGGTCAATAAGCCTGTGAATTCATGGGGTGAAAAATTTCCAGAAATTCTAGCATTTTCATATAATTTATTGTTGTTCAGTGAAGCTTATTATGTTTGCAGTTTATGTTCCATGAATCAAAATTTGGCTGCTGATATAATTGTCAGCTGACAGGTTTGTATTAGAGGTCTTAGTTCTGCAGCATTCTGGGGAAGACAACTTGTTTCTTTTCTATCAAACTGATTACTACCTGATTTAATGCCTTATTCTGTGTCTATTTTTTGCCCTGTGATATTCTTATTCCTGCTGATCTAATGATCTCTACATTAAGAATTTAACCCTGACTAGTAGTCAAGTTTGGTTCTAAATTATTCTTTATGGTGATAAATTTGAGAATAAACTCCTTCAGTTATATTGAAGGTTTAGTTCTATGCATCTGGGTTTTTTGCTACTATTAGGATGTTTAGATGGTTTGCCATGTTTATGTCAGGTTTTTACAATTCCTGTTGCATCCGGTGATGTCATAGTTGCTGGTACGGATGGGCTCTTTGATAACTTGTACAATAATGAGATTACAGCGGTGGTGGTTCATGCCGTGAGAGCTGGATTAAGCCCTCAGGTGACAGCTCAGAAGATAGCTGCATTGGCGCGTCAACGGGCACTGGATAAAGACAGGCAGACTCCTTTCTCAACTGCTGCTCAAGATGCTGGTTTCCGTTATTATGGAGGCAAGCTTGATGATACTACTGTTGTAGTTTCATATATTACAGGCTCTGGAGATGCGTAATTTCATTTTGCTGTACGTCTGTATATATTCACTTAGTCTCGGTGGTGGTGACATGTTGTGATTTTAAGTTAACATTTATAGGTCTCATAGTGGCTCCGTTGAATTTAAAATTTCCGTTGTCCATGTTATGCTTGGTTTGTTTATCCAACCGAGTAGTTGTTAGTTGTTACACTGAGAATATATGTCCACTTAGATTTAAAGGAGAAAAAAGATATTTGTTTTGAGGTTAAGGAGAAATCTATTGACTTTCTAATAGTGGGAGACTTGGAGGTTAATTCTTGTTATCATCTTGTGATCATAACAAATAATAGATTTATATCTCATAATTCCCTATCACGAATTAGGGTTACATTTTTGTTGATTTTTAATGCAGTTGTCATTTATTATTTGCTATTTTTATATTTTTAAATCTGCTACTTCAGAAGGCCAATTAACTTGGAGGTTGATAGAAATGGGAGGACTAAGGTGTTCATGGAATAAATTAGGGTGGACTTATGTTTATTCGTTCTTCAATTTTTAATTACCTTTTCATTTGAACTCAAAATATGTAGATTGAGATAATATTAAAGAATTGTAGACATTGTATGGTCAATTATAATATTGTGTACAATTAAGTCAAAAAATTAAAGATATAGTAGTATTAAAGTATAATTAAATTTATAAATTTCTAATCATAATTCAAAATAAATAGTATCAATGTAAATATTATATTATGCTGTAAAAAAACGTCTTTGATGAAGAAAATGTAACCATGCAAACTCTTGTTATGAGAAAAGAACAAAACAAAACACAATCTTATCACAACGTAGAGTTAATCCAAGAAGAAAAGGATTTCAATCTTTTCAAGAGAGTTTTGCAAGGATAAGAATTCGGAGAGCTATTCTTTATTTTGTTTTTCGTTTGTGTGTGTGTTTGTTTTACATAAGCAAAGTATAATCACTTAGAACACATTTTTTCACATATTTCAATGCTTTATGTTTTGGGAGAGATAACAATTCTCCTTTATGTTTTTTCTTTTCTCTCATAAGAGTTCTGAGTCGTGTTTTAATATGATTAAGTTAGTAAAAAGATTGAGTGTGTATTTGAATAAACATTGAATAATGGATTTAAAAAAATTGATGTATGTTTAAATATTTTTATTTTTCTAAAGAAAATATTTTTAGTTTAATAGCAATATATTTTTTTATTGAATACGAAAATTATCTAAAATTATTTTATATTCTTCTCGAATATAAACCAAGTGAAAGTCTGTTTAAAATTAACTTTAAACTCATAATCAATTCATCAGCATGAAACCAAATGAGAATTACCATATTTTCCTTTTTTCCTTAATCATTTTGTCAGTTTTCTTCGGAAACAATCAATAATATTGCTTCGCTTGTTTTTCGTTTCTCCTAAAAGCCTGATATTTTTGTTAATATAACACAAAAAGATAATTTTAAATTAATCTTAAAGATGACCTTTGAAATTAACAAAAAGGATAATTATTTTATGCTGCATAGTCTATCTCCTTAGTAATATTCTTAGAAAAAACATGGTTTTTTCCCTTCAATACGAGGCCTGTTTAATTATGAGGAACAGGACAATTGATTGCTATTTCCACCCTAATTAACACATAAATTTCTAACAAAAAATATAATGGAATGATTTTTTATTTTTTTCTTCAAAGTCCTTGTCATCGCCGTTCCCCTTTAATTAACAAAGCCCACTACTGGTGAACAAATGTGTGACTAAGAGTTTTACATGACATTACTTCCAAACTATTGATGGATATTCAAATTTGAAGTGACATTCTTATTTCCCATAATTTGAAATCACTTTTACTTTTATAATTTCTTAAAATTTTTATTTAACTCCTAAACCTAATTTTTCCTTTTCTCCTTAAATATCTTTTTGTTTTTTACTCTCAACAGAACTCTTACTGGAAAGTTTAAAAAATTTTGAAATAGATTCACGCGCATGTATGGATAGGTTCTGTCCTTTTTTTTTTTTAAAAGGCAAAAGTATATTGTTTTATAACATATAAGGTGAGGTTGAAACAAAATGTTTCAACTGATAAATAGTATTCAAGTATTCTTTTAAATCTGTGCTCCACCTAACCTACATCTCTATTTCATATTCACCAGACACAATCTAGGGTGGGAGCACCAATAAGAGAATATACATCGTGTAGTAAAACCAAAAGAATACAACAACCATTTTCACGATAAAAACTTTATCGACGTTAACATATCAAGGGATTCCATCGCGGACTTTTGAAAATAATAGCATTCCTGGACAACCAAATGCACCAATATACAGCAAGTCAAAACACATATCTGCACCTCTTCTTCCGCTTTTCCACGACCCACCCAGAGGATAAAGGAAGCATCTGATTGATATCTCCCGGAAGTGGGGTCTGTACCCCTACCCAGCTAATAACTTCATACCACAGCCTTTGCGTGTTTGGACATAGTAGGAAAAAATGGTTTTTGGTCTCTGGCCCATTATTATAGAACACACAAACGGGATTGAGCCCCGGAGTATGAATTCCTCTCATTAGTAGGTTGTCAACAGTGGGAAGTTTGTCCCTTAACAATCTCCAGGAGAACACCAGTACCTTAGATGATAACTTTTCCTTCCACAATCGGCACAAATCCTGAGGTTCCACAAAATTCATTCCTAAGTCAGATATTCCTTCATTCAACACCTTATATCCTTCCGCCACCGAGTATCCCCCCGGCAACTGAATTCCACCCTCACTCATCTGGATCCCGACCCACCAATACCACTTCACTCAAAGCCTCCTGTAAAGCATGTAGCAGCTGCTCCTCCCATACAAACAACTCCCTCCGTCAGACCTACTTCCATGAAGATAGCAGGGCTCCTGAGTCACATTTGTCGTTAATAGTAATAAACTTATCCTCTGCTAAGGCGTACAATCTGGGATATAGTACACTGAGTGCCATATCTCCAATCCACCTCTGCTCCCAGAATAGAGTGCCCACTCCAGACCTTACTATCCTGTTTACTCTAATTTGAAACCATTCTGGCAGTAACGTGGTTGGTCCATCAATGCCCCATATGTCTTTCCACCACTGGGAAGTGTGGATAAAGGATGTCGGCCTATCCATATATCTATGTACCTCCCCGTACCTACTTTTCAGAAGCGGACCCCAGATAGCCGTATCAGCTGATAATATTCTCCATCTCCACTTTGTCAACAGACTCAAATTAAATTTCTCCAAACACTTCACCCCTAAACCTCCTTCGTCTTTTGGCCAACAAACTTTTTCCCAACTTAACCATGCAATTTTTGAATGACTCTCATTGCCTCCCCATAAGAATGTCCGCTGCAGCCACTTCAGAGACTTCAACACTGTCTTGGGTGCCTTATAAAAAGAGAAAAAATACAATAGAATAGAAGCTAGCACAGAATTTAGTAAAACCAGTCTCCTAGCGAAGGACATATTACTTGTCTTCCAACCTGACAGTCACTTCTTAAACTGATCAATGACTGACTTCCAAACTTGTTCCCTCTTAGGGTTCACTCCCATTGGTACTCCCAAGAATTTGAGCGGTAATGTGCCAACATTACAATTTAGAATGGTACTCGCTGCAAGTGTGAAGGATTCTGACGCATTTAAGCTATAGAAACTACTCTTGCTGAAATTGACTTTTAAACCTGACGCCATTTCAAAACCCCACAACATTACCTTCAAGTACCACACCGTTTGCAAATCCGCTTCACCCATCATAATGACATCATCTGCATACTGTAACACTGAATACCTCACATCCTCTTCTACCTTTATTTCTTTGTACAAACCTTTGTGAATGGTTGATCTGTACAAACCTGCTAGTGCCTCCGCCACCATAAAAAACAGAAAAGGAGATAGCGGATCTCCCTGCTTCAACCCTTTCCCTGGTTGAAACTCTGATATCAGACACCTATTTACTAGGATCGAAACATAACTATTCCGAACTATAGCATTCATCCACAGCCTCCATCTCCATCCAAACCCCATCCTAACCATCATATAATCCATAGGTTCTGTCCTTGTTCATCTGGGTGTGTGACAGTGGACGTGATCACCATTTTGATACTTTCTTCAGAGTGTAATTTCTAAACTATGAAGACAGAGGGTTAGCACTTATATTAGAGGATGAGAAATTTCTCTTCTAGTTTAGTAATATTTAGTTGGATATAATAAGGAAAAAGAAGCACTCTAGTGAAAAGGTAGAATCCAAAAGGATATATTCCCTGCAATCAAGGAAAAGATAAAGTTACAAAATTCCTTCAAGAACCTTGGGTAGTGGGTACTGTCTATGAAATCTTTTTAAATTTTGGACGAGTTGTCAGGATAGTTAAAAAAAAATAATTAAAAGAATGATATTTAAGGAGAGAGGAATTAAGGAGTAAAATCAAAATTAAATTTATTTTTTTTTATAAAAATAGTTTCATTTTGAATTATAGAAGGTGTTAATTCCTACTACTATCATGGGTAAGATTTTTATTCTTTTGCTTGACATTACATTCCAAACTATTGATGTATATTCAAATTGCTCTTTTCCATTAACAACCACTGTTTCTATCTAGGTATAAGCAAGAATAAGTTGGATGAACTCAACTGTTCGTGTATCCTTAGCAAGACTACCACGTTTGTATTTTGTAAGTTGAATCCTAGTTGAGAAATGCTAACTACATGCTCAGTGAAACACTGTTTTGATCTGTAACTGATTAAAAATTATAAAAAAAAATACAAATTTAGGTGCGTTTCACCGATTATTAAAAGACTTTTCTCTTCATTTTATAATTTTTTTTTTAAAATTTCAATTAATAATAAAGATTGTGTTGACTCATAATTCTTATCTAGTTTCTTTACACATATAAGAATATGATAAGCTCATTTATGAAATTTTAGAATAATTGTAAGTTTCTTTAGTGACCTTTAGATGAAAGAATTCTTATAAATTTTTATCTTAATTATAAAACACAGTTTTTATTTAATTAGCTTATAAGAAATTTACATTTTAAATAAACCAATTCTTCACTGAGAACCATTTTTATGACTAAAAATCAAGATTCAACTATAGTTGCTCTAAGAAGCCTATTACACAAACATGAAACACGCAATGCTTACACGAGAGCAGGTAGTATAAAAAACCAAAATAGAACAAAGCAAGTGCATAATACTCTCAATACGACATTATAAAAAACCTGATAATATATGCAATCTAGCATTTTCAAACTATACCTAAACTGAAGTTTTCTGTGATTCTTAACATAAGTGAGAACCCCATTTTTTATCTACACGTTTTCCCACCCTTACAACTAAATCCATGATGGCTTCCTTCCATACATGGCACTTATACAGAAACATACAATCATAAGGAGAGACATCTTATTCCTCCTGCACAAAATCAGTATTAAATAAATGTCAGTTTATTCAGTACAAAATCAGTATCAAATTATAAGGTGAAAGTAATTTCATTTGTATGCTGATTATAGAAAAAAAGAAAAAAGTATTAGGTGATTTTAGTTTATGAGAAAATTAGGATAATAAAATTTGAGTATAAAAGAGTTTTATATTGAATTTATTAAAAAAGTTTTTTACACATGGGGTGGCAAGTATTTTTCTCGTAGTATTTTAGAAATAAAAAATGATTTAAAGGATAGTAGTAATAATATTAGAATGAATGAGGAAATCTTTGTATTTAATATTTAATAATATGGGAGTGGAATAAGAAGATGGATTTCTTGTCTTGCGAAGGGCGAAGGAGTTGACAGTGAGAAAGGAAGAGGGAGTGGGGCTTGAAATCTGAATAATATTGGTTTAGGGTTTAGGGTTTGAAATTGGATCTGATGGCGGGTCGTAGAGACGCATTGCTGACGAGGGATAAAGGGCAATCATCGGTTGGATCTCGAATTGTCGTCGCCGTCGTCATCGGCGTTCTCCTCGGCTCCGTCTTCGCCTTCTTCTCCTCCGCCCCTTCTCCTCCTCACTTTCTCAACCATAAGGTTTTCATCTCTCTCTCTCTCTCTCTCTCTCTCTCTCTCTCTCTCTTTACACTTGTATTATGCTACATCAATTCATCTCGCTCCTGATTACTGGTCCTTCATTTTGCTGTGCCTCAATCTCCCTATCGCTAGGGACCAAATGGACTTCCCATTATCTAATTGATTAATTTTGTAATCTTAGGGACCATATTGACTGCCACTATCACTAAATTCATCGTTAGTTGTAAAAGTCATTTATAATATCTGGAATTAAATTAACCAGTATTTGTCATTTTGGTGTATTACTCATTTGTTCTGATGATACTAAATAAAGATAATGTTAAATAAAAATAAACTAAATGCATTTAATAATATATAAAAAAAAGTTTACCAACAGAAGGTTGAGTATGAAGAATATGCTATAGGATTTTGAACTATTTAGTTATATTGATTGTTACTGTTGATTTTAGATGGCTTCTTCTGCATGCGAATCCCCAGAACAAGTTGATGCGCTTAAAGTTGATATTTTATCAGCTAAAGAGAAAAATTCCGAGCTGAAGAAGCAGGTTAGGGATCTTATGGAGAAGCTGCGTTTGGCTGAACAAGGAAAGGGTCATGCAGAGGAACAGTTTGTTGTGCTTGGTGAGAGCCATAAGGCTGGGCCTTTTGGAACTGTCAAGGGTCTCAGAACTAATCCATCTGTCATTCCTGATGAATCTGTGAACCCCAGATTGGCCAAGATCTTGGGGGAAGTTGCTATTTATAAAGAACTTATTGTTGCTCTTGCTAACTCTAATGTGAAGGAAATGTTGCAGCTATGGTTCACCAACATCAAGAGGGTTGGCATACCTAATTATTTGGTCGTTGCCTTAGATGATGACATTGAAGAGTTCTGCAAATCCAATGATGTTCCTGTATACAGAAGAGATCCTGATCAAGGTGTTGATGCAGTTGGTAAAATTGGTGGTAACCATGCTGTTTCGGGATTGAAATTTCGTATTTTGAGAGAATTTCTGCAACTGGGTTACAGTGTTCTTCTCTCGGATGTTGATATTGTGTACTTGCAGAATCCCTTTGATTATCTTTATAGGGATTCAGATGTGGAGTCTATGTCTGATGGTCACAATAATATGACAGCGTACGGGTATAATGATGTCTTTGATGAACCCTCAATGGGTTGGGCTCGCTATGCTCATACCATGAGAATATGGGTTTATAACTCCGGTTTCTTTTACATAAGGCCAACTATTCCTTCAATCGAGCTCTTGGATCGTGTTGCAAACCGGCTTTCTAAAGATCCTAAATCGTGGGATCAGGCAGTTTTTAACGAGGAACTCTTTTTCCCTTCACATCCTGGTTATGATGGACTTCATGCTGCGAAAAGGACAATGGATATGTACCTTTTTATGAACAGTAAGGTTCTCTTTAAGACTGTAAGAAAAGATGCCAAACTCAAGAAGCTGAAGCCAGTTATTGTACATGTTAATTACCATCCTGATAAGTTTGCAAGGATGAAGGCAATAGTTGAATTCTATGCCAATGGGAAACAAGATGTGCTAGATCATTTCCCAGATGGTTCTGATTGATAGGAATATTATTAGAATAAATACGTTTCTAACACGGTAAGGTTTTGTATGCTTCAATTGTTGTAATACAGCGGCAATCATTTCGGTTCACCTCCCAGGATCAGTTTTATCTCATGTACTTTCTGTTGAGTTTTACAATTTGTCGTGTTTGATGATTAAACTGGTTTGCTGTAACTTTGTATATATTTCTTCTCTGTCATGCGTTGAAATTCAATGTCTCTGCGATGAACTTGATCAGTTTGTTTTTCTTTTAATGTAAAGAAATTAACTGTTTGTATTACAGTTTTGGGGGGTATGAAATAACATGAAGACCGCAAGGCTGACCAGAGATTGTTGTGGGGATCTTTAAACAATGGTTGCCTGCATATTGGTTTAAGAATTGACTTGGAAAATATGCAACTAATAGGTATGGCGAAAAACTAATAAAGTGACCACTGACTTATGGATTTAAATTCTTTAAATCATTTGTTAAGGAAAGGTTAGTTAATAAAATTAATAATTTTTAAAAAAAATAATAATTAAGGTAATTATTTATAAGATTTTTTAAATTAATACGTGATAACGGTCAAACAGTCTTTATATTATTATCAATTATTGGTAGATCGTCGTTAGAGAATAATACAACCTGTCATCTTGACCAAATTTTTATGGTTTTTTCTGTGATAGTAGTGTCTTATTCGGGGAAGGCGCGGAAAGCAACTTCATGACCAATAAAATATTTGAGGGAGCTTTGAGAGGTATTGTTTGAATTTGTAGAATAGTGTATCTGGACAGTTGGTCTTTTTTTTTTTTTTTTTTAGCATTTTAGGAAAATTAGTTGTTTTATGCTAGTCACTTTACAAAATTTATACTGCTGACGATGGGATCAAATGGTACGTTGTTGTTGATAATTAATATTTAATTTTAGCTTTTATTTAGTACAATATTAAGGTTAATATTTAATTTTAATTATGTTCTTACCTTTAATGGCCAAAAAACTATTCTTTGTTGATGTTATAAAAAATAACCTTTATCTTGATCTTAGAAGGAAGAATACCTGCAAAAAGAATTTTGACGCTCAAGTTAGTAAAAGAAAATAATGCTTATGGAAGTGAATAAGCGATGTACATTTGCTTTTTATACGACTTCTTATTTACAATAGTTATCTAGGTTTTTACTTGTTGGATATTACTCATTTATGAGAAGATACTACCTTTATATTTCGGATATTGTTTTATTGAACGTAGTGATAATTTTAAGTTTTTTTTACCAATTATATTTAACTTCTAATTAATTTCCTTTGTTGTGATGCAATATTTTTCAATTGCTGAAATATGAAATATTTCATTCACACTTGCTTATGATTGACATGGGTAGTTTAGTATTTTCAATATCCGAAATCCCTTTAGTCGTATAAATGGAAAGTAAAACTAAAGTAACCATACCTAAAATTAAGAAAAAAGAATTGGAAATTGTAAGAACATTTAGGATTAGTCATATTTGAATTACTTAACATATGCTTGAACTTCCACGCAAGTTTGGTCATCCATTCGATAATAGAAAAGGAGAAAAGGGAGGTACGGGAATAATCTTCCTGTAGCATTATTATCTTGTTAAGTTCATGCTTACTAGATGAATAAAATAATGAATATTTGCTTATATTTCTAAGACATTAAATATATCCATTTTTTAAGTACATATTTATTCATTTTGAAGAAATATTGTTTTTTTTTTAAGAAAGAAATATTTGTCTTTTTAAAAAAAACCTTGAAACAAGTTATAAAAAAATTGCTTTTTAAGACAAATTAATCCTGACTTGAATGAACTCTTAATAAATTTGTTTGAAGTGGTCTTTATGCGAGTCTTTATGATTCCGGCCGTGATTTGCAGGTCTTAACTCGTTAAGTTCATTTTTAGTTTAATTAATTTGTGTATTAAACAAATTTACTTTGTCATTGGACTTATCCAAAAGAAGAGGGCAAATCTTTTTTATAAGTCTACTAAATCGGTCCTAGAGCAAACGTTGTCAATGTTCAAGTCTATCAAGATTATTCAATAAAAAGGCTTAAGATGATTGGAAATACCTTTATCTTGTATTTTATAGTCAAAACATGATTAATATGACTTTTAATGACATTTTATTACTCATTAACTACTTATTTAAGTTGTCTTGTAATAAGTTGTCTTAAATGTATTGATGTTGCTCGTGTTTATTGAGTTTTCTGAGAAAGTTACTTAATAAAGGGTGTCATCTGGGGCGAGGTTGAACTCTTTGTGTGTGAGATGAGCTCTAAGTTCCTTGAATGAAAGCAAGCGTCGAGCTCCTTGATTAGGGATGAGCTCCGAGTTCCTTCGATGCTAGTGACGAGGTGATGGAGTTGGAAAGCAAAAGTGGTAGAGCGAGTTGTAAAGTTGTAAAGGAGGTCGTGATTGTTTTGACAAGACGATGTTGAGAATTTGGACGGCTTGTGATTGGGGCGACTTTGGGTGGAGAGGCTGGTTTGAGTTGAGCAACTTCTAGTGGTGATGTTTTTACATGTAGACATAGTAAATTAAAAATATAATAATTATAATTTTAAGAAAGTTATTTTAAATATTAGATTAAAATAAAATTTTGGTTTTTGTTTACATTTTAAATTTCAAAATTCAATTCCATCTCCTCAGAGAGTACTCTTGACTTAATCTAGCTGGTTCTTTTGTTTGTTTATCATACTATGACACATGACAAATTATAGAGATAATCCTTCCTTTTAAGGTTTAAAAAATACAATTATGAAAAATATCGGGAAACTTTCTGATATATCATTTATCTTTAATAAATTACATGTTTTTTGAAATTGAAATTTAATGTGTGAAACATTATATATAAACGCAACATTGTAATTTTCACTTCTTACGTTTGCAAATTCTATAAAAAATAAAAAGAAAATAAAAAAAGGTAAGAAACGACATTATTTAATTTTTTTTTTAAAAAAAAAAACAACTCAGCCCAGTTTGGGTTACCAGTTTTGCTTGAACCAACCGCTTCAAACCGAGTCAACTGCATGTCTGGTCTATTGAGAAAATCGGCTTAGTTGTGTGACCAGATCCTGGTCCAAATCAATTTTCACAACTATGCTCTCTCAAATTCAATTTGTATTGCCTACTAAGCTAGATGAACATGATATTCCACATAAAATATTTAATATATCATTGAATTTGTAAAGTATTTTTTATTTTATAAAATATCAAATAACTTGAAATGGAGGAAATATTATTTTACCCAAAATTGACATTATTAGTGTAAAAAATGAACAGAAAAAACTAACTTGTCTGTAATAGATAACTACAAAAGACTAAAATAAAACATTTCAATTTAGGAGACCAAACTAAAACTCAAAGACTAAAATTCTATTTTAACTTTTTTATGGAAAATTCTATTTTAACTAAAAAATAATAAAATTTATCCTATTTTTTTATAAAATATTACCAAAATTCATAAGATGATAAAACATTACCTTTTTTCAGTCTGACTTTATTGCAAGTAAGACATAAGATCTCTCCCAAGGCCGACCTGTCTTTAGCATGGACTTCACTATGTCCTTTCTCAAGGTCCTCTTTCAAGGTGGTCAAAGTAGTGTTCACTTTGTCCAACTCCGACATTTGCTTTAAGATCTTATTTTTCTCCAAATCAAATGCTTTTACTTTTTCCTTCAATCCTTCAAGGTTTATCTTTTCTTTCTTCAACTTCTTAATCTCCTTATCGAGTCGGCCTACATTGCCTTTAACCTTCTCCAAGCTTTTGGTCATCTTCTTGTGCTCTTTTAGCATATCTTGTATCAAATCTTCACTGATGATCGACATAATGACCAATCAGTTCACCATAGCCTTTTGCCCTTTGCACAAGCTAATTAAAATATGTTTCTGGAGCTATTCTTCATCTTCCTTCTATAATAAATGCATCTTTACGAGCGCATTATGCTCATAAGCAACATCCCAAAGTGAAGTCGCATCACTCTTTGAAGTACCTTTGTTCACAACCTCCCAATTGTCCTTATGTGATTGGTGACTATGTGTTCTTTAGATTGGACTTTGTGGTCATAAGATTTTCCCCCAACATCGATACTTACATCCTCAGTCCAGGGATGATTGCTCTTAGGTGATCCTCCCACAACTTCACTAACTGACTTGGTTGTCAAGCTTACGCCTTGAACTCCAGTCAGAACCATTAACTTTAGAGGTTGTTTACTTATTCCCTTATAGCTTTTTCATTTCTTTCATTGAAAGAGCCTTTTTTTTTTTGCAAGATAACATATCAGGAAAATTAGCTCATCTCTATACAAACAAAACAACAATACCTTCAAATGCAAGTAAACATGATAAGTTATATGTACTACCAATGTATTTATGCAACTCCACAGTATTATACTCAAGTGATAACACCGTGCCAATCTCGTGATAACCCAAGTTTTCCCATAGTTAAAATCTCCTAGACAAACACATCCACTATTGTAATCCTCCAAAATAGTTGGGACTTTGTGTTTAGTAAAGTAGAAATCTTGTCAAAAGCTCATGAAAATGATTTGGAGCACGAACCTTGGCATATTGTTCTTTAAACTTATATGATGATGCGTATAGTGACAAAAAATGACCTCGCTTGACAATTTCTCCAAACAAAACCCAACTAGATCATTTATTCTATTTTGTTGGTCGAAATTATGTCAAGGGCCTTACTCAAAATTTGGAAACCCCAACTATTTAGATGCAGTTGTAACAACGCCACATTCGTGAAATCCAAGACATTTATCTCAAACTCTACTAATGGAATTCACACACCGAACTTTCAATTACTATCTCATTAACACAAAAAGAAGAGCCCCTCATTTTTCTTGAGGTGTCACACATGGGGGTTCACGGTGTAAACAAGGTTCACATATCACATTCTCTTCAACTCCATTGTGGGTAAAAAAACATGCTTTTCTCTCAACTCTTTTATTCGCTCCGAGTGATTATAGAACATCCTATATTTAAATATGTCTTTCTTTGCCCACAAATAAAAGGCCTCATAGTCAACCTCTGTGTCTATAATCTTATACTCTCACTATCCAAACTTCAACGATGAAAGCAAAGTGTAAAGAAGAAACACATACCTTCCCAAACTTGAGCACACATTCACACTTCTTCAACAAAACGTATTTGGATTCTTTCCTCCATTTGGATACGGGATTCACAACACCAAACAAAAAGAGAAAGCCTAGGAAGACAAAAAAGTAAGCAAGTGAAAGAAGGGACATAATGTAGTAGCTTTCACAGAGAAAGTGGATTATTTGCTTATATAAGGCTCAAAGGGGAAGGGCACGGCATGCGGTGAAAGAGAAACGATATGGCGATGTTGAAGAGAAGCGACACGACACGAAGGGGCGTGAAAACAAGTGTTGCTAGGGTCAGATGATGGTCCATGGGATTTGTAAATGTGTAATGTTGAGGGTTTGAAATGCACCAATAGAAATGTGATGCGTGGCTCAAACACTCAAATCACGTTGTGAGATTTAACGTTTGACTTTTGTGAGACGTGACTTTGGTTGTCCGAAACAACAAATGACAAGAAAGGATAGTACATATTTGTACAAGTTAAATAGATCGTCTGAAGAAAGATTAAGAGGTTCTTATTCCAACCTCTTAATTGCTCCTAGCTTGATACTAAAGGGTATGTAGAATAGGAAGTTAAATCGACCTCATGGTCGAGAGATCGTGGGGTAAACCGACCTCAACCCTCACCCCACAAGTCATGGGAAAAAACTACTAGACAAGAATAGAATAAAAGATGACTCAAACCGACTAAAGAGGATAACTCAACTTTGAAATCAACTTCCCTTAACTAGAACAATTATTAAAGTAAATTTCTTTTTATTAGTAAAAAACCTAATTGAATTTTTTAGGTTAATTACTTAGCATATCATTAATAAGGATATTATTGAAGCATTTGTTAAGATAGTTTTATTTAGTTTGCATGGAAAAATGTTATTAAGAATTCACTATTAATAACTGTCTAACTGATTTTTTGAGAGATTAATACACAACAATGGCTGGCAGTGAACATTTTACACCAATATTAGTCATAATAAAATTTTCAACTAAGTTGGGAATTAAGTCTAGAGTTAAAAAGTGTACATAAGTTATCCAAATTTATCCATTTATTTATTTTTCTTCAAATTTCAAATAATGATTGATTTTTTTTTTTACACACTTTTTAATAAATAGCATTTTAAAGTAGGAGAAAAAGTAAGATGTATTGTAAGAGTAGAAAAATTTATATTGATATTTAATTACAATATTTTATTTATGATAAATTTGTTAACTTTATCAATTAATACTTTAAAAATTATATAAATAAAAAATTATAATTTCATATCGTGTAGAACTCTTTTATACCATAGTAATATTAGTTAAATTCTTAAATTATTTCATCCAATTACCCTACATAAACTAGTTCAACAAAAAAAAAAAAAAACCTACCTAAAGTAAGACGAATTGAATTAGTAAAAACTCTACTACTCACTTTTATTTTCTCATCCACGATTCTACACTATGTTGTTGTCAGTCATGGTGCAAGATTTTTCCGGTTACAGAATTTTATGCACGACATATTCCAAAATGTAATATAATTTGGTGGTAGATTACCAGAAATTATTGTAGAATTTCAAATTATTCATTTAAAGAGTTTAACATCTATATAAAAAAGTTTTACATTGATAATATTTTATTAATTTATATTATTTTAAAATATTAATTAGTTAAGTCAACAAATTTATTATATAAAAATCAATATATAATTTTTTTTCTAATTTAAAATTTGACTAATTTTGAAACAGTATCATTAAAGTTTTTAAAAACCACATCCGTAATTGAATATTTATATACATAAATTTAGGATTAAAATTCAATCAGATTTAATTAATAAATAATTTTTTGTTAATATAATAATATATTAATATACAAGTTATATATAATAGTAACACATAAATTTAATACATTATATTAACTATTGTTCTAAAAGATTTTATAATATTAGAAAGAAAAAGATTTCACAATAACGAAGACAACAAAAGAATTTATTTTCTAAATTGTTTTGATAAAGAGACTAACAAGTTAATGAAAGAAGTTTTGTTCACGTTAGAAATACTACATTAAGTAGTTAATGAGATTCTCTCACCTAATAGACCAAAAAAGGGCTGAATTATGAGGTAAATGCATTTAATGGAGATTGACATTTTTAATTTATGAAACATTTATAAATTTAATTATGTATTATATAAGTAGAGAGATGAGTGTTGGGATCATAGCATACGAATTTTGATTGTACTAGCCGAAATGACTGAAATAGAATTTAGAATGAAAATGTGCATAAAAATTGGAAGGACAACAATAGGAAGCAGATTGCACTTGGTGGCTGCAGAGTGAATTTGGCTTGATGCAAAGGTAGAAACCATACCCCATTAACTCACTATGACTATTCGTTCCTATCACCTGTTTGGGAACTATTGTCGTTGGTTGCAGCACCACTGCTAGACCCTACTACTGTTCTTCTTTTAACTTTTCACGTGCTTTCCCATTCTCCTGCATTTCTGCCACCAACATGCTTCCAATTCCTCTTCTTCTACTTCATCTGTCCATTTCTTTCAATTTTCAAAGCTAAACATTTATCAAGTGTATTGATTCAAACCTATTTAAGAACTGGAAAAAATAAATTACTGCCACTAGAATGGAAATAGTCGGTACGTACCAATAATGTGAACAAGTCAAGTGGTCCATTTGCATTATTATTGTGCACCACTTACTCTTAAGTCAATTAATATTGTGGCTATATTATTAACCTTTTAGTTTAATATTTAGACATAATGTTAGTTGGCTATCATTAATGCTAACGACCAACTTCGTCATTTGCAAGCTGTTGAATGCATATAATATGTTCAGCGTTATGAATCAATTTAATGGAATTATAAAAAAGAAAAAATAGCATAACATACGTACCTGCAAACACGAGAATCCGAAGGAAATAGTGAAAAGAAAAAACACAGTGGGACAAAAGAAGGGAAAAAAGTGGAAGGGTGACATGGAAGTACTTTGATAGGAAGATACTGGCAGGAGAGGAAAGGTATTATTATCTCAGTGTATATGAAAAGGAAGAGAAGAGACAAAATACAGAAAATAATCTTTTCAATATAAAATAAAAAATTCTATTTTTTTTCCCACTGTAACAAAGAGAGATGGTTAAAGTTATACTTTTTTGGTATTTTAGACAAAAACGGAAAACATATATAAGACGACGTTATTGAAGACGACATATCTAAAATCAATCATTTTATTATGATTAGTTGAGAATTTTTTTTAACCAAATAACAAAAAATTGTTAACTTAATTTGATAAATTTTTATGATTATGATTGACATTTCTACTTTCTAGCAGTATACACTAGTCAGATTTTCGTGAAACCCGTAACCCAATTAATTAAAATTATTTTGGTCGGCTTAAATTTCTGAAATTTAAAACGATTTAAAAAATATTTTAAAAAACTTAAAATTCCAAAATAGTTCTAACAATTCTTTAAAGATATACAATATAAATGTTGTAAAAAAAATTGAATAGTAAACTATAATTATAATTAAAATATTAAACTAAAGTAAATTAAAATCAACAAATTAATAGATAAATATTCTTATAATTAAGTCACAAAGCATACTCTACCGCACAAAAATATATTGCTATAAATTCAAATATCAGTAGTACTCTAAGCTAAAAATAAATATGATAATACAATATGTTTAATAATTATAAAATCTTGTTCAATTTTATATTTTTAATTATTATTATTATTATTATTATTATTATTATTATTATTATTGATTAGCTTTAGTTGAATTGAATTTTAAATTTAAAAATTTATCAAGCATTTGCAAGTGGTTGGATTTGATTGGATTGCATTATACTTATTCCGATCACTATAAAAATCTAACTCAAACTATTTAAAATGACTTAAGATAGATTGGTTCGTCTGCATATATGAAACACCTTATACACACACTACAACTTAAATTTTTAAGTTAATCTATTTAGAGTTAAATAACTATCTATTATTTGCACAAACACCCTAAAATAACTATTCACACAAAAAATATTGTTAGAGTTTAAAATAGTTTTAAAATAATCATAATACTTTAAACATGTATTCAATATTGTATTTACAAACACAAACTATATTATCACTAACACTTAAACTCAATTATTATCAGATTATTTAGTTTTCAAAGAATGAGTTTGCCGTCATAGTGTTTTATAAAACTCAAACAAAATTGTTTTCTCACTAAATATGCAAATCTAATATGAGGTTATTCCAGTTTTTGGAGAAAGAATTTTCTGTTAATCCTTTAAAGTTCGAACATAATTGATTTTAGCATAGTATATATATATATATATATAAGTAAACAAAAATGATTAGTAGTGTTTGATAAAATCACAAATTTCTAATTATAATACTTATCTCATGTCCTAATTATAAATAATAAATTTTCATTTTTTACTTATAAGTAATAATTATCAGTTTTTAAAATCATTCAAGTTATTTTTTTATAGTTTTAATTTATTGTTAATTTTTTAATGCATTTAATCGTATGAGTAACATCTCAAAATATAACAACAATCACTTAAAATAAAAAATTGGAATTTGTGTAAAATTAATTAATTTATTTAAAGACATTTTTATTCTATTTGAGATGTTAGAATACTTTTTTTTCACACGTTTAATAACACGTTGGATCTTTTAAGAGAAGAAAAAGAAAAGTATATTTGATAATTGACAAGTCCAACCTGGTACTAATGGCGTGCGTTGTTCCTCGTGTCCGCACGAGCATTGGTTAAAATAATAGTAATTATTTTCCGTACATAGAAGAAGAAAAGGTGGAAGAGATTTTCAGTTTTCCCGTGCGGTGAGGTGCTTACTTCTTAAAAGTGGTCGCGCTTTCACATCGCAGCTAAATATTACTTTTATCTTTTATGATTTTGCAAAAGAATTTAATTAATATGTCATAGTATTAAATTACAATTATTTATTTATAATAAAATTATTTATTAATTTTATTAATTAATATTTTAAATTATATAAATAAAGAATTATAACTTAACTTTTACTCTTTCAGTAATACAAAATCAACACTCATTCCAAAATGTTGAATGTATGTTGACAGTAAACAAAACATTTATTAACACACTACTTTAATTAATTTATGAGTCTTGTTAATTTAGAAATGAGATTGAGATTAAGAATGAGTGCCTACATAAAAATTACGTTAATCAATCAAACAATCACAAATTTTTTCTTATTTTTTATACGAAGAAGCATGTATTCTTTCTTTTCCATGATTCAAGACTTAAAGTCAAAATCATTAACTAAACTGAAATAACTCTAAATCAATTAATAATAATAAGAAGCATGAAACCATGTTAATTTTAAGTCTAAACTAATAAAAAAATGCGTCCGCACCCGTTAATACACGCAGTTGAGTGAAACTACGCATTTTCTACTCCACAATGGTTTGAGCGTTGCTAACACCACTAAACAATTTTGGTTCAGACTTTTTCTCACTCCTTTCAACGTCTCAATCTGAGTCTTCACTTCATCGTTTTTGTGATTCTCTCTTTATAATGGCGGCACGCTTTCAATCTGCAGCTGTAAGTTCTACATTTTTACCATTCTCTCTCTCTAAACTCTGAGGAATTTGTAATAATATTGGGGTTCTTGCTTTTGAGGTCACTGTTCTGCTGCTGCATTAGCATTTTCGGACTATTCCTTTCGTTTCCTATGATGCCATTGTTGTCTTATACTCTTGCTTGTGCTAGATCTGAAGCTGTGAGGCCAAACTCTTTTTATTTCATTTCCATTTCGTGCATAAATTGGAGCTTGGAAACTTCCCCTTTTCGTTCTAGCTTATTCACTGCTTGATTTTGTTGCTCTTAACCCTTTTCAGAAATCTAAACACTTGCAAATTCGGTCCATTCTTTCAGTTTTCTCAGATTTTAGTCTTTTGTTTGTTGTTGTGATCTGCTACTGATTCTGCTATGTTCCTCATTTCTAATTCAGTAATTCTGCATCATGTATTCGTGGCCAGGAGGATATTTGCACTGAAATTAACAATCTTTTTGGGGGTTTTTTGCTTCTGGGAGGTGTTTGGAATTTCTTGAGGATTTTGGGGAGGGGAAGTGATTCGGGCTTAAAGTGCCCTTGTCATTTCAAGTTATCATATCTTAAATTAGTTTGTTGGGATTTCTTTTTGCCATAATTTGACCACCTAGTAGTTTGAGTGTTAGTTTGACTTGAATCCTTTTCCAGTAAAGTAAGAGAGAGAGAGAGAGAGAGAGAGAGAGAGAGAGAGAGAGAGAAAGAAAGAGATTGTGTTCACTGATTACTAAGATTGATAGGTGAAGTTAAATTGAATACTACTATTAAATTTGTTCAACATCACGCAAGCCTGTGGAGTCTATCAATGTGTTAGGTTTTTGTTTTTCCCCATGTTGAAAATAGTGCATTCATCAAAACCTTAATGTACCTTTAATTGAATTTCCTGTACCATTTCATGAACGACAACGTTGTTTGTCTCATAAAACTACGTTTTTTTAACTTTTTTTAAATGAGCGACTGAGTTTATTATCTTCGTAAAAGGAAGGAATGGCATAATCTTAGCTTAGCGCACAGCTTTCTATTTTTATTAAAGATTTGTGAACATGAACAGCCGATGCTTGTGCTTAAATGCTTGCTGCATGCAGGTGCTATGCTGGTGTTCCCTATAGGGAAAGATGAAATTGAAGTCTAAGAAAGGATGGAAATCTATTGTACATTTGAAAGGAAAATCAGCGACCCGTTTTTCTTTATTTCGCAAAGTCAACTCAGCTGGCTACGGACCTGGCAAAACACCAGTTTATCTGAATGTGTATGACTTGACACCCATGAATGGTTATGTTTATTGGGCTGGTATTGGTATCTATCATTCTGGTGTAGAAGGTGCAGTTTTAAGCTTTGATGTTGAATTTTGCTTTTGCTTTGTCTCTTAATCCCAGCATATTATGACATGTAGAAATCTGGCTTTTCTCTCAAATGTATTGGTACTATTGTGTTGGTGGGATATAAGACACTTCCATTTAAGTATGGATTGCATTCCAGCATAAAGAGAGTCGGGAAAGGGATGATGAGATATAAATTTTAATCTTATGTTATATGATACACCTTTTCAACATTCTAAGTTTTGCTAGGTCATACACTGTCTAAATAACTTAATGACTAGAGAAGGTGTTCTGGGATGTGCAATAACGTAACTTCTTGAGATTAATGATTATTATTTAGAGCATGTTTGGAAAAAATTACTGGATTATAATCTGTTTTTAGATTATAAGTTGTTTTGGAAAAAACTGCATCTTTGAGAATCCAGCTTAAATTTGGAAAAAGACTTTTGTTTGAATTTAGCTATTTAGTTTTAAATTAGCACTTATATCATCTGATATATAGTACCTGTACTTTACAGTTCATGGTGTAGAATATGCGTTTGGAGCTCATGACTACCCAACAAGTGGTGTTTTTGAAGTTGAACCTCGACAATGCCCAGGCTTCAAGTTCAGGAAGTCAATATTCATAGGAACAACATCTTTGGATTCTGCTCAGGTTAGGGAGTTCATGGAACGCCAGTCAGCTAGCTACAATGGTGACACATATCACTTAATTGTTAAGAACTGCAACCACTTCTGCAAAGACATCTGTTACAAGCTGACGGGGAAATCGATTCCAACATGGGTAAATCGACTGGCCAGGCTAGGTATTTTCTGCTCTACTTGTTTAATTCTGGTGGCAGTTTACTTTGGCAATGTGTTCGGATAGAGGGAATGTAAGGAGAGATTTGGTTAGAGAAAATATTTTTTATTTTCATTTTCAAATTTTCAACATTCAAAAAATATGGGTTTGTTTTTATTTGATATTAGTAAAATTGTTAAATTTAATAATTTTAATAAAAATATTATAAAATATTTATATATAATTCAAAATACATTTATATATAATTTTTGTATAATTGCAATATTGTTGTTTAGTTTTTACATAATTTTGATTTTAAAAACACAAAAAAACAGTCTTTTTTTGTGTTTTCAGTTGATTTTTTAACATGTTTTCTTAATTGTGACCAAATATATTTTCACTACTACTTTATTTAAAAATGAAAACAGGAGATGCTTAAAACAAACAGACTTCTTGCAATATGCGTTTGGGAGATTTTACCCAAACTGTTATTATGTGATTCTTACATATGTGACAAAAACTAGTATGACCCATACATACCAAATATCATTTATGTTGATTTGTTGTGGCAGGTTCAATTTGCAATTGCATTCTTCCTGAAGCACTAAGAATTTCTGCTGTTGGGCATGATCCTAATTATCAGCCTCAGGACAGTGAAAAGAGAAGGCTTCGAAGTGGCTTCAATTGCTTGTCCTCGATCTCAATGCGTCAAAAGCACCTCTCAACTTCCTCACTGTTTCTACAGTCACCCTTGAGAGGCTGCTTGTCATCATCATGGCCCTCCTGGGAATTGAGAAAATCCATTAACCGTTCCTTGAAAGAAAGATAACTGAACTTTGACAAGATAGGAAATGAACGATGGTCCGAATCTTGTTTATGGTAGTCTTTTGTAAGTAGTATTTGTGTTTCAGACACAACCTCATTTTCTTTTTTTGTCATCTGCTGTTAAACGTGTTCTGCTTTTATTGATTGTGGTGCAACTTTGCCATTATATTGTTCATTCTGTCAATTTCCAACTAAGAATGATCCTTTCCAAGCTTTAGTAGAAACTATAAATGAGCATAGCCAGTTCGCCATCTGCAGTACTGTTTTTTCTTTTAAATTTTTATTATATAATAATACATCAACAACCTCAATCCTATTGTCTGCCGAAGTTCGTTATTTTCGCATTCGTAATTATTAATCTTATCTATATCTTAAGCTTGCAATTTATAGTTAGAACGCATGGCAACATTTGATCAAGAAATTCATCACAAAAGGCTGCTTAAATCCTAAAATACACGAACATCAACTCAAGTATTTTACATATCTACTATCTTCTCTACGACCCTAACTGCTCTACTAAAAGCTTCAGCACTTGTTAAGATTAAAATCATTACTAGATTAAAACTTATAGGTAAATCTCCCTAAAAAAAAATCAGAATCAGCAATGACATTGCAATTTGTAAACCTACTTATATAGGAAAGGATCTGCCTGGCTCTCGACACATTGATCGACCATTCAAATATAATCTAGCTCATCACCGGATTTCCTATACTACTTTCTCTTTCATAACACAATACAATCATACGGCAAATACACTAACCACGAAGCCAAGTTAGCATTGGGAAAACAAACCTGCAGGAACACAACAAATTATTAAGATCCAAGTTTATATTGCCTTCCTAAAATGGGTTAGGAGAGATTTATCAGAACGGGTGCCCTTCGATAGTATAATAACTGCTCAAGTGTAGGTAAATTTTAATACAATCTGGTAATTTTTCTCTACAAGTGTTTAACTTTTAATAGAAACCTTGAACCTCTTCTCTCATGACTCGTCTATTAAAAATTAATTGACAACAGATTTACGAAAAAAAATTACAAGATCCATTTTGAAAGTTAGAACCACATAAAGTGATTAAATTATTAAAAATTACAAAATCGTAAAAGAAGAAATATTCTGCCCTATTACCAAAGCAAACGCTCGTAATACAATCATAGCTTGAACACACAACCTATTAACCCTTGAATTGTGTGCTTCAGCAGCGGTTCACCAACAATTAACTAAAATTCATTGGAAACCGCACGTTATTTACAATCAAGTTACAAAAGAATGAATCAGTATCATAGCAATGGGACTACTAAATACTAGTCTAAAACATAGGCAGGCTATTATTTACCATTGAGAGCAGCGTGATATATTCGTTTTTCAGCTAGCCCAATATCTGATAGTATCAAATTACCCTGCGAGCAAAACATATAAACAACATCACACTACTATCAATTACCAGCTGTTGTTTCAAGGGTATACAATACATTCTACTCCCCTTTGTTCTATAAGTAACCACTGCATAGCGAATGCATATCATTGGGACAAGTAAAGAAAGTAAAGAGGAAAGGATTTGGAAATAAAGAATGTAAAGAGGAATGAGGATTTTGATTAACCAACTGGTGAAGTGAAAATTAACAGAAACAGAAGCAAAAATTATACCTAACTACTATAATTTAATCTGCCAAAAAAATTCTGCCCCTAACAAAAACCTACTATCATCCAATTATTTTTATCAAATTTTCAAAACAGGATGTACCAACACAGAAACAAATTATTCTACAACATTTTTCCACTGCAATGATTCAAAATATCAGTTAATAACATTGAAAATGGCATTCATTTTACTATGTGTTCCTCTTTGGTCTACTACCAAGCCCAGTCTGCACACAATACTTTATTCACTCATTTTCATTAATTTAATTTTACTCACAACAGAGTATGTATACATAAAGAGGTCACACACATACACAACTGTCAAACAAAAAATATGGATCACTCAATCATGTACAAACTATGGTTTTCTAATATTTGGAACGCAAGATCAGCATGATCAGAACTTATAATTTGGATGAAGTAACCAAAAGCATTCTATAAAGAATTATTGAGCGGTATTATTGTGCAAAAATATTAAAAGGTGGTAATTTAACGAGTTGTGTGAACGCAGAGAGCTGAGTTAATCTCCATACTTAAAGAAATCCAAATTTTTCTCTCTCTCTCTTTCTCACACACACACAGTGTTCAGTTACATAAACACTGATTCCATCTATAGAATAGAACAGATATATCCTGCCTAACTGCTTATGGTAACATCCTTGTAAGATGTAGTTTTTTCATAATATATTTTAATTATTAAAGGGAGTTACATACCTCACTTGCCATCAACCTTCTAACATTATTAGCATACAATTTGGGATCATCCTGCTCTTGCTGTGAGGGATAGTAAGTAGGTAACTGTGTCACCTCCATATAATTAACAAACTGGCAGAGAATAAAAATCACATGGCGCACCTGCCAACCACATATATGTATATCAAAATTTCAACAAACAAAAAAAGTAGCTTAGGGATAGGGCAATCGTTCAAAAATTAAATAACCAGCTAGATTCAATGAAAAAATGTTTATTATCTCAGTATGAGGAATATGAAAATAACTTTTATTCTAAAAGAAAACTGATTGAAGACAAGAACATTTTGTTTCTCCTAGACAGTTAGCACCACACACTTTGAAGTTCGAAGCACACAAGTACATCTATATTGGTCCTGAATTAACTAGTTACATTATACACAAGTAGAAAGCAAATTATTTAGCCGATCCTTTATCTAAACAACTGATTGACCATTCTCATCCCCCACATGCAACCCAGTGTGTAAAGAGTTTACACAGCCACTTGTCCCCTCACAATTCTTAAAGAAGAGATCAAACTTCAATTAGAAAAAGGCAGAAGAGGTTGGTAGCTTATCACAACCAAGGTAAAACTCTAAACTTATAACAAGACATATTTGCCGACAGAGCAGTTTATATGTTTGGTACCAACATTAATTATAATATTAAATTCAGTGAAAAAGGGAAAGTCTAATATTATTCAAATGCTTACGCCAGATATGGATTCCCAGGCAGGGCTAAATCTCTGGTAATGATAACTTAAAATTACAGGAAGTACTGGTGCTTTTGCTAAAAAACCGCCAGTCTTGAATGGAAGGAGAAAGTCCCCATTTGTGGTTGTACCTTCTGTAGTATATCCAATATACATTAAATGATTATATTAACATACATACACACACATATATATATATATATATATATATACATGAATAATTAAGATTGTCCAGATCACTTGCGATATAAAAGGAATTATACAATGAGCAAAAAGTTAAACATTGCTAGAATATGACATGCAACACTAGCAAAATAGAAAAGTTAATGAAAGTATAGACCATAAAGAAATTTAAGGTATAGAATATAAAGGAATATTTGAAGACAATAATGAGAGACGAAGTAGCTAGAAAATAAATTTAGAAATCTTTAGGTTGAAGAAAGAAATAAAATGTTAAAAAATATGGCCAATCACTTTCAAAAGGAACTTGGAAGTGAACAATAAATTGACATAAACTTCCATCTACATTTCCAGGATGCCATATTCATTTCACATATGGGATAAGAAAAGGTGAAGCTGAGAGGGCTACAACTTCTGTCTTCAATTGATTGTGTGTGTTGTGGAAAAGACTGGAGAAACTTGTACATTTGTCAATAAAAATAATATACAAGATATACAGTGAAAATGAAATCAAGCAGAAGTGACATTTATAGCAATAACAAAATCAACAGGATAATTTTACCACCTGCCCAAAAAAGAAACATAAAATTAAGAAGATAACCTGGAAATAACATCATTGTTGGAGCCGATGTATTTTGATGAGCTTCTCGAATTCTTTCAGTCACCACAGCTGCAGCAAGAAAGGTGAAAATTTAGTTTAAGCAGAAATTTAACAGACTTAAATACGTCAATGAGTGATTGGATTAAGTATCAAAACTAGCCACAAGTTGCAACCTTAGAATTTATATTTAAACAAAGCATTAAGAATATAAGTTTCTCAGTTGACTTGCTAATATACATGAATATGCATAGTAGGAAGACAGTTGGAACACCCATACATATGACAAACAGCTAGAGTATATCTAGAAGCCTAGAGGGAAATCCAAAATCTACAGCAAACAATCAATTAAAATTGATCTACCGTTAATATAAAGAAATGATAATGTCAGTTAACCATATATGATGCCACCTAACAAGACTGAAGAAACTTTTCTCTACATGAATGAAGAAACCTTAACACTCAATTGATTTAGAACTTTATCGTGTATAATTAGTATGAGATGTTTTAGCTGATCCAATCAGGAGATAAGAGTCATACAGCAGAAAACATACACCCTTACGACATCTGAATTTTTAAATAACACTGATTATTCTTTCACTTCTTCCTGAAACCCAATATAGATACATAATTTAATTTATGCATTGAAAAAAAAAAAAAAACTATTTGTCTTCCCATTTTATTGCAGTTTAAGAAATAATTTAATAAAGACTGAGTTGAGAAGAAAAGGAAAATTTGGTAACAAGCTTTTAACCTGGCCAGGTTTTTATTGCTGGTGATGTTCATAAGAATTCAATTAGTTTCCATTTTTCATCTTCTCACCAATTTCAATAGCTTTCTATTTTCTCATATGAATTATCTACCCAATATCTTCCAGACATCATACTTGTTCAAAACAAACTATTAACAGATTCATCCTATTGACTGTAATAAGATAGATTCTAACAGATGATTCAATCAATATAATCCAGTTGGAAGTTCCTGGGATCAAAATCCATCAATCTCTGGAGCAAGTATGGACTAAAAAATAAACAGTTCAAGATCAAATGACTCAAAGATACAAATCAACCAAAATTGTGGCAAACAATGTTTTCTTCAATAATTTAAAATTTCAAGATCAAATCCAATGCAATTTTTATGCTACTAAAATATGAAGGGAAGAATCACACAGAAGGAAAAGAGGGACAAAGATGGGGTTTACTTTATTAAAATGGCACAAATTTTCAGAACTATTACAAAGTGCATACACACCAACAATCTAAATACCTGAAACACCCTTAAAGTCTGATGATTTTGATTCCCGTTGAACCAAGACGCAGCCAAGGCACTTACTGTCACAACTCACAAAACAAGCTACCATATGTTAGCACAGGATTCTGAAAAATCCTACTTATAAAGAAACGATAATGAACATTTAAGCAGATAAAATGTAACATTCTCATTGATTAACTTCAATTCAATGATAACTGAAATTTCAACCTGACACTGAAAATTAAATATAGAGGGAAGCACCCCAGGATCTAAAGATGAAGGAATTGATAAAAAGGCACAGACCTGATGAGACCAACAAGAGGAAGTTTAGCCACTGATCTCTTCATCGTTGAGATCCAAGATTGAAATAAAGCATTTGAAATTAAGAAAACGTCAGTTACAAAACTATAGGCCAACCATGAAATATGTTCTCAAGATAACTGGAATGGAGGAAGCACTTGTCACAACATCACAAACCTTAGCAACAAAACTTGGGAAAGAGGTAGACATGTGATACAAAATATCCAAATACGACACATGATTAGATATTATAACACCGGGTCTTTTCATGTCCTCAGACTGAGCATTGTTCTCCTTATTACATAAAAAAGACAAAAAATAAAATAAGTAGAAGTAAAATTAAATACCAAAATAGAAAATTTTCAATAGCAGAAATAAGAAATGGTATGATAGGAAAACCAAGTTTTCTGTTTTGAGGAGTGTTAGCAACACACTCTTTTCAATATTTTACTATTTAATTAAAATTTATTAAAAACTACAAAATCATCAGTTAGACTCAATAAATAAAGTCTAAGACACAATTTTGTGATTTCTATAAATTATTAAATTTGAGCCAGTAGTAAAACACAAACACATTTTCAATAACAGAAAATGTTAAGAAGTGTGTTGCTAGCATTTCTCACCCATCTATAGTTGTTCAAACACTTTCCCCTTGCTCCTTCAAGAAAATGGACCAAAACAGGGGTACAGTTTGTCATTAGTTACACTGTCAGCAATTGCTTACAGAAAATCAGATAAAGGAAAAGTAAACAATTAAAAAGAATAATAATGAGATCTTCTATTCTTTATCTTACCGTTACACTTCATGTGCCTTTGGTTTTTCGTTGATTCTCCTTAATCCATTGAAATTTCAGTTAATGTGGTTTTAGATAAATTATCTCATGTTTATTTTCATTCTGAGAAATTGAGTTTGAGTTTAAGCAAATTTATATAACTTTCCTCTTGGATAAAAAAAAAACTGAATTTTATTATTAAACTATTTTATAATAAAGAAATCAAAACATAAATTATATTGTATCAAAGTTAATGTTAACCAAACACAAATCTGCCAATGCTCTTTCTGCGTATGTTTACGTTTGAGTTAGCAAAATTGATTTGGGGGTAAGTCAGTAGTAAAACTTGGAATAAATATTTTGATTCAACGTAAAAGCTACAAGTTGTTTGAACTCAAAATTACTTCCGGACCTAAAACCAATTTTCCGCTGTGAAAGCAAACATGTATCTAAAATCACAAGTTAGTTTTAGCTTGTATTTCAACGTGTTTCTGGAGAACCCGACATGAAATCATAAACATTTCCAAATACAATTTTCCAATGGAACAGAATCGACGCAACTTTCAAATAAAAGCACGTTTGTTAATAAAGTATACCACATTTTTAATTGATAGTAGTGAAAAATACATTAATAAATAACATGAAACATGCAGTTAGCAACATTCTATATCTGTATATTACCAAATCAAATCAAAGCAGAAAAGTTTTGCTGCGTAAGTAAGCACCTGCGTGGGGGTGGTGGTAGGAGTTTCATTATGAACATGTGGAATCCGATATGATTGTGTTATCCAATAAAACCCTAAAACGAAGAGCATGAGCCTCGATAGTGCTCTTCCACACTGCACAATGACGATCCTTCTCCACCCTACTATGTGCGCGTAATCCTCCTGGTGCTCATCCTCGCGATTGGGAGCAGAGCACATTGTGCAAACCCTACAAATCAAGTAATACAGCAACAATATGGTGGTGACCGCAACCACCCTGACCGGAACCAGCGTGACGAGTGCAACGCCGAGTAAGAATTTCTCCCTCGTCGGCAACTCGCCGCGTCCCATGGCTCCGTAGACATCGCGGCGCACGAACGCGGCGAATTTCTTCTCGAGTTCGCCGGAGGAGGCGGTGGCGGAGTTGAGGAGGGGACGGTCGTCCCTATTCCCTTCTGGTTGATTCGGCGGTTTTGGATTCAGGTCTGGGAGTTCGGACTCCATGGTCGTGACTTGAAACTTTAATCATGTGACCCGTTTTCCATTTCTTCGTTAGCTTGGCGCCAAAGAAAATCGAAGTTTTTTTTTTTTTTTCCTTTTCGCAGAAAGCCAGATGATGAAGGATTTGGTTTTGCTCTCAAGATGAAAAGAAAACCAACACAGGGAGAGTGGAAGACAATTAATTAAGAGCCTACAATTTACATCATAACATTTGACCATATTGTGGTAAAAAAAAAACACAGTTCATCATATTATATCACTTTATTTTCATTTTAAAATTAGAAGAATTAATATATCTAATATGAAACATTTTTTCTATATACTACCAACATTATCACTTTATTTTCATTTAAAAAGAAATTTTATTGATGATTAATTAGTTTTTTTTTTTTACAAAGCTTAATTATTGAAAATTATAAATAGTTTACACATATAGCATGAAAAAAAAATCATCTATTTTAATCTCTTTAAGATGTCATCACTGATAAAGTAAAACTTATTATATATAAACATTGATAGAAAGATTGTTTAAAAAATTCAGATTGATGGTGCATGACGCTTTTTTTTTTAATCCCTCTTTTCTTAAATGTAAAATAAGACTAAATAATATATACTATGATGTAAACATTACTATCATTTAATTACATATCATGATAAATTTGTTTATTTTTATATCAATAAATTTATTAATTTTTAAAATAACTAACAAATGGTGACGTGCTTTTCATGTGTGCACACAATAAATTAGTATGCCTGTCTAGTCATGCTTTTCATACTGTTATTTAATAAACTTACAAAATAAGATTTCTAACATAATTATTTTTAATATAAAAAAATTTTATATTAGCGGTTAATTACAATCTTTTATTTATATGATTTTTAAACTATTAAATAGTAAAATCAATAAATTTATCATTTATAAAATATTGTGATTAACTAATAATATAAAAAAACTTGTTTAAACTGACAATGTATATGTATTTTTCTCTTTTTGTTAACTTATAATCCTTTTCTTAACAAAAAAAATTTACTCCTGG
Organism: Psophocarpus tetragonolobus; assembly: GCA_037954015.1. NCBI lineage: Eukaryota > Viridiplantae > Streptophyta > Magnoliopsida > Fabales > Fabaceae > Psophocarpus > Psophocarpus tetragonolobus. The sequence goes on along the minus strand of CM075695.1, from coordinate 2,001,744 downwards.
ATTCCCATCATTTGATGTTAGAGCTTCAATTTTAAGTTTGAAACTGAGATGAATATTTTTTATATAAAGTGTTTAATAAAGATCATTTGTATTTATTGCAATTGATGAAAGAAACTATAGCAATATGGTGAGCCAAAAATTAATGGATAAACGCAACTTACAAATGAGTTTTTATGCTAGACAAATTAAGTTTAGATTCACTGTCAGAAAATATGTGGATGAAGTAATATGCAATATTGTTCTCATAGACATACATTACTTTCTTTTAGGAAGACTTTAACTCGATGATAAAAATATTAATCCTAAAATATTTTTAATTTCTTTAGTTCATAAAAGATGTAAACTTAATTTGAAATTTCTGACATCAAAACCAAGTTTGTGAAGATCAACTTAAGCAAAAAAGAAAGTAAGAAAAACAAGAAAAGAGAAAATTAGAAAAAGAAAAGAATGAAAAAAGCAAATAGAAGAAGAAAGAGAAAAAATCCAAAGAATAGAAGAAAGTGATGCAAACAGAATAAATGTGAAGAGAAGAGAGAACAGGCTAGAAAAAAAGAAAAATAATGAGAAAATTTTAGTTGCAAATAATTTTTCTTCTTCTATTTGTTTATTTTATAAGCAAAATAATATTATTAATAAACATCACTGTACACTACAAGATATAATTTCTAGTAAAATTTACAATAAAACAATTATAATCTAGTCGAAAAGGTCCAAAACATCAAAATCCCGTTTCACTTAGGCACTAACGGACTTAAGATCCATTAGCAAAATGTTATTAATAATTTCTTCTATTGTTGTTGTTATTGGATGGACTTAAGATCCACAAAGAAGTGTGTTTGATGAATGTTTCAAGCACTTCATTGCTTAACAAGGAGGTGTGTTTGAACTTGAACATTTTCCCTGTATATTGATAATAATTGTAAATGATAGGAAGCTGTGGAAGTGTTGCTAAGGGGAAGTGTTCAGCAGATTTCCTTCAATTTGTACAAGTTGTGTCTTTGAACCTGGAGTTTGGGATCTAATTTCCTTAATGCATAAGGAAGAAAGGAAAAACTCTAAATTTTTACAAATTCTTGTGGAGGTTGAGTTTATCTGTTTTAAATTGTAAGTGAATAAAACCGGTAGAAAAATAAAGTTTCAGACTCTATTACAATCTTTTTCAGAGAATAAAGTAACGATATGAATATGGAAGAAAATAGTCATAGTTTGAATTCACTAACCGTGTTCAAAGATTGATTTTTAATTTTTGCTAAGTTATTTTAATTTAGAAATTAATGTAACGAATCATAAGTGTTAATTACATTATATCAGTTTTGTATAGTCACTTAATTTTATAAATAGGAGCTTAATTATATTTAAAATTAATTATTATTCAACCCGTAAAATTATAATTGAATTTGTTTTCTTTTATGAAAGAGAACTTTTTAAAGAAATTCTTCCATCTTGTAAAGTTGACATCATTTATTCCTTTATCAAATGCTCCCCTTTTCAAATGTTTTTTAAACAATTTTTTTATTTTGTTAACTTATTGCCATCCAAATAAATCTGCTAAAATAATCCTTCTTCCCTATATTTACATTAGATGCGCTTTCATCCCATCTGAAAGTTACTAATTGACTCGAGATATACTAAGTTATCTATATTAATATATATTTTTTCTTTCAACGTTTGACTACAAGATAACTTAGACAAAGGAGTGACACGTGGATGTTATGCTCTTACTGTGACACTAACCTTGGAATAATTTTTCTCTGACTGTGCACAAAGTTGAATATGCAGAGTTTATCATCTTCTTGCTTTTACACACCTTCACGCAAAAACAATAATTACTTCCACTGTGACTCTTTTGTTGCAATTGGAAAAGAATGATCAAATTTGAGACAATTTGAACATTGATCCAAAATTATCTCTATTTTTACAGTTTCCACACAAGTGAAAACACTCAAGGCGAGTATATTTTTACACGCCAACATAATATTATATTTTTTTAGCTTTTAAAATTGGAACACTTCATGTGAATATATTCCAGATAATTTGTTTGTTTTGTGTTCCCATGAAATTTGGCAAAGCCAGTTTTGGGTGGACAACCCCTTCATATTTGAATCAGTGAAATACTCTTTTAGTTATTAAAAATTATAGATGCTTGAAAATTATAAATGCTGACACTTAAATCTTTGAAAAAGTTTTGAGACAAATTAATATTTGATAGCGTAAATTAGTTCCTAAAATGTTTTACATAATCTTTTAAAAACAAAATGGTATCTCGCTCGATTTGAATTATATGCAACTACTATTAGAATAATTAAGAAAAAAAAAAAACATATATTGCATTTTGGAATCAACACAATGATCACGATGAAATGTACATCCTACTAAGTATATTCTATTTGCTCAAATACAAAGAGGAGTTGAGTTGACAACTGTTGATAAGGACATGTTTGAAATTAATGTTACCTATGCACAAGAAAACTTCAACTGCATTCTGTCTTGGTGCAAAAAGAGGTTAGACAACGCAATTACTAGCAACAGTTGCATTCTACTAGCGTGCAAACATTAATTTGAGTGCTTAATTAACATGGTGCAAGACAAAAACAAATGATTGACAATGGATACATTACATTTTGGAAATAAAATTATTTTTTATGAGACATAGTGCTAATTGTAATTTACATTGCATTGATGCCTGTCATTGTAGAAGTACCGTATAAGTGATTTGATTTTATGTAACGTCAATGTAAAATGTGTTCCATGAACATTATGTTGATAACTATATATACATATTTATATTTATAGTTCATGAAAAAAAATGGTATCTTAAGTAAATTTAAATATAAACAAATTCAACTAATTTAGTTTAATTTAATGTTATTATTTTTAAACATGTTTTATTTAATTAATATATAACACTTTTTTATTTCATAATATCAAACTTTAATCAAAGGCACTTTAAAAATAATCTTGTTATTTACTTCAAACAAATAAACTTAAATAATGAAAACTAATTTCATGAATATATGTGAATTGAAAGCATTATTAAACAAATTCAAAGAAAGTTAGAAAATATATTCAAAGACATAATTTTTAAAAGAAATGTTAAAAGATAAAATTGGTTTTTCATAAAACTATCCAAAGTAAATTTTTAGATTTGAAAAATTGAAAGATATATTGTATCATGTTAGTTTTCCTTATATCACCTAATACCCCTTCTAGGATTCTCAACACGAACTTTGTCACTATCTCACATTTCTTTAGTGTTTCCCACTTTAACCTTTCTGACTTCCTCTTTCTCTACTACCGACTTGTCGGTACCACCTTTCTACCTTTGTTATTGTTGTAGCTCTCAAAATGTAAAATTTTAAAATCCAAATGAAAATATTTTCAAGAAAAGCTAATATGCAAATAAACAGTCCCTATATATTTTTATTTTTACTAATGAGAATTGCTAGCAAAGCTCTGTTAAAATCTCTTTTAGATACTAAGGATTAGTTAAAATTTCTTCTTAGAAACCATTAATTTCAGTAGATCATGATCTAATTTTAGTACTCACAAAAGTTAACTATTTCCAACCCATCACATGGAGAATCTGTAAAAGAAAAGTTTGTTAGAAAGTTTTGTCTTCTTTTACTTATGTTTGAGTTTGGAAAAAGTAGTTGCTATGACAAATCATTATATCAGGGTTGTATTTTACGGAATCTAAAACTTAGTATAATATTAAATATCAAATATTTACCCTTTGTCAAGTAATATTATTATTAGAAAATATTAATATTTTAATAGAAAAATATTTGATTAATATTTTAATAGAAAAATATTTGATTAATTTTAATTTCTAAAATTTTGAGTTTTATCAATTATATATCTTATAAGTATTACTTTATTAACACAAAGTCTAAGACAATAATTTAAATTATTTCGCTTTAGACATAACCAGTATTACAAGATTCGAAATTCTTTGGTCTTTATTTTTTATCAATTTAAATCATATTTTTTATTTATAAAAATGAATTAATAACATCTCACGTGAAAAGTCGTCATATGTAAACTTTGTTGACGGATATTCACACCGCCATTGGCATAGGAGTATAGACTTGTTAATTTAGAACTTCGGAACTATTTGTTTATATAATTGTTACTTTATGCATTTTCATCTGCATCTATGCTCTTGTTTTTGTCTATCTTGTTATTTTTTTCATGTTTATTATGTTTTTTTTAAAAAAATAAAAATCTTACTTTATTTCATTTTTAAACAAAGTATTAACAAGAACACTGATTTATTTTTTGTTGTATAGACACACAGGTAACAGTGTCACTTTCGCAAGGATCTTATCTCAAACTCAAATTTCAAGACTAAAATTTCTTTAAATTCTTAGTCCTTTACACCTTAATCATATATTTCTTGGTCTTCAAGAACAACATTACTTGTATAAAGTTTAAGTTTATCATCATCCAACTAAAAACACAGTTAGAGACAAATTTAGTTAACCCAACTTTTGATATAAGTTTACAGTTTAGTTGTTGTAAAAACTTATCTTTTATTAATACTTGTAATGTGTTTATATCTTGTACATGGACTTCCTAACAAAAGCAAATTTGGGAAGTCAGTCAACAAAAATATACGATAGGTGAAAAGACTTACAAGTTTCTCATTATAATTTATTTCCCTCTTTTGTGTAACAACTTGAAAGAGGCCAGAGATTGCAAGAGCAAAGTGATGCTAAATGATCATGACAAGATAAAAGTTAAGGAATTCTGAAACTGATTAGAGAAAAAAGTTCATGTGATTTACTCTGCCATTTAACTGCGATCATTTACACCAGCTTGATTACCTACAAACATACCCTCTCTTCTTTTCGGAAATCCTGGAGGGTCCATGGTGGTGGCCCTGTATTTTAGCTCTGAGGCCGCTCGAAAATCTGGATCCACCGAAGCTGGCCTAGCGTTGTGATCTGCAGAAGCACCACCAAGCCTATATGAAGCTGCAGCCCCACCAGGATACCTTGTAGGAGAGCCATATCTTCTTGGTGGAGGTCTCAGATTTCCACCTCTAAGATCCATAACCTCAGAACTTCTCGAAGAAGAGTCTCCAAAAGACCTGTCCCCAGAGCCAGTTGCCAATGGTGCACCGGTTGTAGCTGACGTGGAACTAAAGGGATCATCTGGTCCCCATGAAGTGAGTGCTTCCTTCTTTTTGGCAAAAAAGTGCCAAGACCCGAACAAGAAAAGGATGAAGAATAATACAGGGCTAGTCCAAAGCATGGTGTTGAATTCCCCTTTGAATATAGGTAGATTAGAATGATACATTCCAACATACCCACCTCCAAGACCAACAATAACAAGCTTTTCCCGGTCACTGGCTATCAAGGGTGTCACTTTTGTTTCTGCATGGATAGGATGATTCAAGAATGATGATCTGAGCTCATCAAGACTTGAGGATAAAACAGGCCGAGGCACACCAACTCTCACATAATGCGGGGATGAAACATTGTACACAAAAACCTTCTCCGAGTTAACAATCAGCAAATACCCTTTAATTGCCTGTAGAGCAAGAGGCTCGTCCACATCAAACTTTTTCTTGTATCTAATCCTGCATTTGAAGTTCATCGCATCTCCAAGCAACAAGACATAAATCAGATCCCCATCTGAGGTAAAACCATATGCCTTGGAACGCTCCATGGCATCAAAAACATAAGTTTGAGCAATAGAGTGGTTCAACCCTTCACACTCAGATTCCCTGATTTTCATGCTCCTTAAATCCAATGAACCTGCCCCAGTTTCTGTCAAGAACATAAGCCGTTGCTTCAAGAAAACCAGCGGCCTACTAGAAGGTGTGGCAGAACCATGTATAGAACCATTCTCCTTAAAAACCTTGATTTTCCCACTTGTGTCGGCTGAAAGAATGTATTTCATCCTCCCTAGGAAATGAACTTCTAAGAGAGTCACAGGCAACCCATTTTCGCGGCTTTCAGGTGACACAAACATACCAACATTCTCCATGAAAACAGAACTATAATCCTCTCCACTGGACCCTCCCTCCCAAACTTTATGTATCAAAATTTCTCCATTTTGATGACCAGTTGCCACGAAACTCTCATTCTTATAAATAGAAGTATATGAAACCATTGCAGTAATAGGGGACTCCAATGAGGTATCGAACTCGACCAAGACATCTCCATTCCTCGTGAACACATACACTCTCCCCCTCTCATCACTAACTGCAACATACTTACTCAACCCCTCCTGGTCCCTAAAAGGCAAAACATTTATACAAGTGGCATCAAAATCCAACTTCACAGCACTAGCAAACTGGAACCTCTCTGACCAAAAAGGTGTGTACTTTGTCACGGACATTCCCCTAGCTTTCTCCCCATCTCGGATTTTCCCCTCAAATTCTCCATCTTCAACTAATTTACTACTTGATTCAGCATCACCGTCATCATCTTCACCAACCTTTGGTTGAGTAACCCTACCCTTTTCTTTTGATGGGTCGGGTAACTTTGATTCTAATCTTGCAACTATATCACTAAGATTTTTCACTAACTCCTCAAGTTTATCCAACAAAACTTGCTGATTCAAATGATTAGTAGTTTGGGGTTGTTGAGGAACATGTTCCTGGCATGAATCGTGGTGGTCTAGGTTGGATTGTACAGAACATGATTCTGGGTCTAAGGGGGTACTAGAAACATGAAGAGAAGAGAATAAGAAGAGCAGAGAGAAGATAAAAAACTTACCTTTTTGCGATGACGCCATTGAATTTGAAGAAGAAAATTGGAGGATGTGTCGGGAATTGATGGATCTGGCAATAGAAAATTTAGCAGAAATCTATGTAAGATTTGGGACACTGTATTGACTTTGGTTGAATTAGGGCATGCATGTGGATTAAGTAACAGAACCAGAAACAAAATCAGGTTGAAATCAGTTCATTTGTACTGTGACTAAGGATATATGATATTATTCCTAGATGGCTTTGTTTGGGTTTATTATATCTACATCAGATAATCCTTTTTTCGATATTGATGAATTCAGGTCCTACAGTTATGCTCCTAGCCATAATTATAATTCCACATTTAAATTGTTTAATTTTGGTTCTTTAATTTTTTTTTTTTTAAATCTAATTTATTAAATAAATTTGTTGTGTTTTTAGTCTCTACTTTTAAATATAACATTTTAACTTATACATGGTAATTCAAAATGGAGAGAATTTCATAGTGTTTAAAGCACCATTGTAAGGAGAAATCCTAAATTATAAACAGGCTTAAGGAAGTTTAAACTTGAAAGAAATCAATTATAGTTTTTGATAAAGAGATTCTTGTACATAACTCACCTAATTAAAAATGCTAATTGTTAATTGAGTTTTTAAGATTTTTACTGTCATTCTTTATTTTTTGAATTATAAATAAAAAATTCAAAAATCATAATTTATTATTTTTCTCATTTCTTAAATAAAAAAACGTAAATAATTTACAGTTGAGTCCACAATTTTTTTTTTACTTTACTAATAAAACTCGTATTTAACAAATTTTACTATATACAAAATTTCATTAATCATACGGTTTCTTTTTAAAAATAACTACTAATATTTTATATTTATAATTGTATTAAATTTATCTTTTACTAGGTAAAAATAATTCATTTTAGTCCATTTATATATAATTTTAAAGAGTAAAATATTGACTTTTTTTATTAGAGAATTTTAAATTATTAGAGATTTAATATTTTAGTACTATAAGTATATGGAGTAAAATAAGGGTTTGATTGGTTTGATTTTGTTTTTTAGTTTTTTAAAAGAGTTTTCAAAAAATGTTTTCAGAAAGAAAAGAAAAAAAAATTGTTTCATTAGTGTTATTTGAAAACTGTTTTGAATATAAAAAAATAAAAAAACTTGTTCATATTTATTAAAATTTCACTAATGAAAATTAAAAAATAACATATTCTAATTGTATTTTGAGTTTTTAAAACAAAATAGAAAATTGAAAAGCAAAACTACTTTCTGTTGTTACTGTTTTTTAGTTTTTAAAATTTAAAAAACCATAACTGTTTTCAGAAAACACTATCCAAACGAGTTTTTTAGTTTTTAAATACTAAAATACTAAAAATAGTTTTATAAAACTATTGTCAAACAAGTAGTTAAAACAACTCTAGATAATAAGTAAACAATTTTTCCTTTTATTTTTAATAGAGTTATCAAAATTGATTACCCATCACGATCTAGCCAGCCTAGCTCAAAAAATGGATTGGGCAAAGCATGTCCATATTTGATACGACCTATGTTTTTTCCTAACCTAGTCAGACCCTTTGATCTTGAATTGATTCAAATAGGCTTGTTTTCCTTTTTTTATATAAACTATAGAGAAAAATAAAAATTTAAATAATGTCAAGTCCGAATAGGTTTAGTTCTGAGACTAAATTTTTTTAAGTTCAACATATCTTACGAGTCAATCCATTTAGACTTAGTTCTATATGGGATTCAATTTCTTAAACTCAACCTAATTCATTCATTAGATCATGGGTCGACCTATCCCATTAAATTAACCAATTTTAACAATTTTACTTTTCTTTTTGTTGACTAGAGTTTAGGTTGTTATTTTTTTTTTTTTTTGTAACCATAGATTTTGCACATTTTTCAGCTTATTGGAATCACAAACTGTAGATAATTATAGCCCTTGGTTTAATTTTTGTCAATATTTAGTATAAATTTTTATATTATCGATCAATAAAATAATATCTTATTATTTTTTAAGATAATTATTATAAGAATTAATAAATTTAATTTTATATATATATATGTATATGAAGAGCTTTTATGAAATTAAAATGTAGAATGCTTTCTTTCAACTCTCACTAATTCGTAATAATGTCATGGTTATCCAAAAATAATGATAATGTGAAACTTTATTATATTATAAATTTAATTTTTATGCACTGTAAAAAAGTTTTACATTTAATCACAACTCTTAATTTATATGACTTTGAAAATATTAATTAATAAAATTAACAAGTTTACTTTACCTAAAAATTGTAATTAAATATTAGTATAAAATTTTTTACACACAATACATAAATCATTTTTACTTAAATCATAGTAAATAAATTGTATATTGTGGAACTAAATCCTCTTCTTAACAAAGACAGAAAAGCTCACCTAATATTGTGTAATTCATTTACGGATGGTACCAATCAATTTATCTTGTTATCAGGTTCGATTGTTAGGATTTTACATTTTAACCCTTAAGTTGTATATATAAATATACATGTGATAATGAATGTATTCTCTCATGTTTAATATAATTATAAATACATTTTTTTATTTTTAATTAAAAAATATTTTTTATTTTATGTATTTATTATAATTATATTTAATCTTTTTTAAACTACAAAAATCTTCATTTATTTTGTATTATTATATTTTATTTATTGTGACCGCAATATAAATAATTTTTTTCAAATTTCTTATCAAAGCGAGCATAAAGGTGAAAGAGATGTTAGCAGGAGAGATTGATTACTCATGTAATAAGGTACAAAACTTAGAAAAAACATATATAACATCATATAAAATTTAAAAAATACATGTATAATAATAAATTTATTTATGATATTATATGAGATAGAAATATAATAAATAGTTAACAATAAAGGGCAGCTGTCATTAAAAAAAAAAGAAAGAAAGAAATATATATATATATATATATATATATATATATATAATTATACTAAACCTCAATAAATACATCCATAATTACCTCAACATATAATTATAGCACATCTAATCTTTGATTGAACCCTAGCTCACAGTACAAGTAATTTTTAAAAAGTGGCATTTGCACGTCAACTTTTCGTGGCATCTTCAAGATGATGAAATTAAGAGCAAATTACATCCATATTTCCTTAATTTTTATCAAATTATCGTTAACTTTAATCTTTTTCCTAATACTAATCTCATCTGAAATTTAAAACATTATACCAGCATTCACTACATATTTGAAAACATGATACTATAATATTTATCAAATCCAAAAATAATGGTTAAAATTCAAGGAATATAAGTATAATTACATTAAATTAGAGTGTTATTTATTGTAATTTGCTCTAAAATTAATAATCTCATGGTTTTATTCACAGAGTAATTAAATTAATACTATACCTTAGAAATCTTATTTTTACTAAAATTATAACTATGTTTTAAATTCCAGAATTATTTACAACCCCCCATTATGATTTTACCAGAACATCTTATCAGCAATAAAACTGTCAAACATGTTCTCTGCATTTTGAATTACACAAACTATATAACTTAAATAAAGTAATAAACTTTAGCTCGAAGTTGCTTCTAATTTATTTATTTATTTTCTAAAAGAATTTTTTTTTTCATATGCCAAGATATTTGAATATGCAAATAAAGTTATTAAAATATGTTGTAAACTTCAAACTTACAATGAAATAATGCAGCTCCAAAACACAATATCAATAACAAGGCCTTATCCTACTAGAAAAGATTGATAGAACCATATCATTAAGAATGGTTAAAAACCAAAACTCCAAATAGAACAAAATATCTTTAAACCATTCTCGTAAGCATGGAATAAGGAAAGAGCTGAATAGAACAACTTGTATGAGAATAATATACGTCCCCACATTTTATAGGCAAGCAATTACAGGTTTCTGTAAAGTGAAGAAATTCTGGAATAATTTAAGTTCAAATGAGAAGTTGTGAGTGAACAATAAATGCCAGAGTTGCTCGTAATATGATCAAAACAACACTTTCAAGTATAAAATATTCAAAATATGCTCAATGATGACCGAAAAAAGCCTTCAAAACTTGACAGTAAACCTATCAAGCAATTGAAAGAATATATTGGAATCAAGCTACATCTCAAAATTCCATGTGGTCTCAGCAATTAGTTTGGGAGCTTTCAACTCCTCGGCCAAGTTAACAGATGCTACAATCTGGAAGACAAAACCTAGAGTTAGACAATCTGTGAGGAACATACCACTCAAGCGTCTATAAATCATCATGAATAGTTCTAAGTTCTAACATTTTATCTAAGTCTATACAATATAAGACTCAGAGAGAAAGAATGACCACAGCATTGATACCTCGTTCTATCCTCCACAAACGTAACTAATTAATGTTAATGAATGCAAGGAATGATGATGCAAGAAAAAAATCAAGATTACCTGTGAAGCATTGGCAACTTTGTCATGAGGTCAAATGAGAATGAAAATAGATATCACTACCCATTGCAACACATCAACAAATTCTTGTCCATTTGGGATTCTACAGATATCATATGACCTTATATAAATAATAATTCAGTGCAGCCTTTACTTTGATTCTTAGCACCCAAGAAACGTGAAATCATTTTCCAAATCCCCTCTCCTATGTTTGCACATTCTTCCACGAAACAAACTTAACCAAAACTACTAGCTTTATATTTTCAAACAGAACTCCAAAGATGAACGACTGCATCCTTAATCTAAAAAAGTACTCATAAGCTGAATCATCATTCAACTCAGAACCCTTGGGGTAAAGGAACCATTGAACTTGAAGTTTCTACTATTAAAAATCAACCATGAATGAATCCTCTAGAAAAATATAAAACCACTAGTCTTCTAACTCAGTATATCTGCATATAGTAAGACTATTCCACCCATGTCCAAAATCGAGCTCATAAAGCGACAGAACTGCCCCAATTTTATATACTATTTTAGCCGTAACAGTATCACCATGGAATCACCAACACAAGCAAGTGATTTGACTGGGTGGCTAATTGGCCCAGGAATTAAGATGGACCTTCATAGCATATTAGAAATTACATCTAAACCCAACTTAAACACAAAATTCAAAACTAGCTGAAAGGGTAAGGTTTCTCCCACTTATAAACACTACTCCGACTACATAACTAATGAGAAGACAAATCAAATCAATAAACTCTACCAGACAGGTGAAGCATAAATATCAAGAAGATCAGAAAAATTGCAAGTGAATCTGAGAGAAGAAACATTACAACATTGATATTCATCTGTAAGTCTATTCACCTTGAAGCCAACTGCTTGTTTGGGATTCCGCGACCACTCAACACCCAAAACCTTGCTGGATGTCTGGTACGATGCCCTCAACGTGTCATCACCGTAGACCCTCCTCAAAACGGAAAAGTCCCACGTGTTCTTAGCCACATCATAAGCAGGTTCAAACGTGGTCAACCCCTTGTGAACATAAGTGTACTTCAACTTGCAGTTTCCAGAGTCAAATGCATAATTAGCCGAAACCTTATTCGAAGGATCGAACAAAAAGGTTCCGTCCAAGACGGTGCGGTTATCGCCCCTGCTGTGCATGTAGGTCAAATTCAACGGCCTATCCCCAACCCTAACGGTGTTCATGAACTGAAACCGAAAGTCCTGCAACAGAAAAGGGTATTAGAAACGGTGTATTGAAGTGATAGAAGTAAGTGAAAATAGGGAGCGAACCTTTTTGGGAACGTTGTAGTCGACGATGAAGGAGCCGGGCTTCTCGACGGCGAGAGCCAAGCCGGTGAGGCTGGGACCGTTAATGAAAGTGGCTTCGGTGACGGAAGCTCGGAACTTAACGTCGCCGGCGTTGACGGCGAGGGTGCCGAAGCCACCGCCGTTTTTGTCGACGTCGTATTTGCCCTTGAGAGTGGCCTTCATTGTAAACAACGGATGCAATTGGCAAGAGACACGACAAGTGCCAAAGCCAAAGCCAAAGCCAAAGCCTCTCTTCAAACGCATTTCACCAACCCTTTAATATTATTTTATTCCCGCCATCTGGGCCTCACTACTGGTCTTAACATTGGCCCAATCAGAGTCTAAGTTCATTTCTTTTTCTTTCTTTTTTTTTTTTTTGCAGCGTTAGCTTCTCATTTTTTATATTTATTTAATTTTTTTATCTTCTTGAATATTTATTAGATATTTTTTAATTTATTTTAAAAACTAATTTTTTTGAAAATTTATAGATTAATTATCTAGTTTAAAAATTTTTATTTTTAGTTACTTGTTAAATTTTCATGTGATTTTGCCAAATATAATCTTACATTTATCTTAATAATAAATTGTATTATAATCAATAATAATAATAATTTTGCAAAAAATATTTTCAATAATTTATTTTTTTTAAACAAAAAAGGAAAAAAGATGTTAAAAGAATTAGGGATAACTTGAGAATAATGTTTTTGGAAAAAGCTATAAAAGATAAATTTTTAAATGCATGAAAATAAATTATTTATGTTTAAAAATTATTTTAATATTATAAATTCAACTATTATCTAGTGCACATAACTTGAAAAAATTTATTGTTTAAAAGTAGTCGAAATTCTAAAATTAAACTCTTCCACGTATGTCTTATAGAATAAAATTTAAATTGTTTGTGTGAAGTAAAAACGATAATTTTTTCGTATTAAGAATAAGATTTCATTTGAAAAATTTATTTTTCGCTTACAAGTTATTTATAAAATTTTTATTAAACAATGTTTATATTTTAATCTTTTAAGGGAATTATTTTACAATATAAATTTTTTATTAAACAATAAAAATAATTTATTTAAAAAAATTAATTTTAAAAAATAGATTAAAAATAATATTTGATAAATATTTATACTTATTTTTGAAATTTTATTTTTATAATTTAACTTAAAATTAATTTAAATTAAAAATAAACCAATGAAACAGAGCCAGATATTGAAAATGGAAATAGTTTAAGCTTTCTTTTTTCACTCCCAATCTTTATTAGCCAAAAGGTCGATAATTTTCTTCCAATACTTTTAGAGAAAAAAATACAAAGAAAAAAGTAAAATAATTTTTTATATACTTTTTTAAATGATGTGACACTTTTTACTAGTTAATTTTTTTTAAAAAAATCACATGAGATAGCTTCTACATGTTACTTAAAATTAACTTTAAAAAAATTCTTTCATATTTTCCAAAAGTTTGTGGAGAAGTTTTTGTTTTTTTTAATTTATTTATAATTTTGTCTCTAGAAGCGTCTTTAGATGACTTTACCAAACATGCCTTTTATGTAAGTAATTTACTTAAAATGACTTGGTCAAATCTTTGGAATTGTCATAAGATAGATATCTATTTTAATTTGCGTGATGTGAAAATACAGCATGACTTTTATAACTAAGGTGAAGTGTAGGCGTATTTGAATTGGTCAATTTTGAACTAAGTTTTTTTTTTATTTATTTACAGAGATTTTTTTTTTGTTTTTAATGTATAGTTCTTTTTTTTTCTTTATTATAAGGGGAGCTAAAATAGTTATTTTTGGGGGGAAAATATTAAAATTTGCAAATGTGAATATGTTATTTTAAGCATACTTTAAAACTTTTGATAAATAGGATCTATATGATGGTTAGACTGCGAATTAGTAGTCTAACTAGGTCGAATTGATTATTATTTTCATGTCATTAGCTGAGTATGATTCATATTGATTTATTTGTTTATTTTCATGGTTGAACTCGTGATATAACCAAACCATTCAATTTGTTTATTTGTTTCAAATTATTGAAAATTTATTTTTTATTAATACGATGTGTTTTGATTAATTTGTTGTTAGCTATGTTTTCTTCATTATTTTATATTTTATTTATAGTTACAAACTTTATTTTGTAGCTATTATGTGATTTTTTTATTTAGTTGTTGTAACATTACTTTTTTAATTTGTTGTATTTAAGGAATATATATATTTAATTACTTTAGATACTTGAGATTTTATTTATAAGTCATTTACTTGTTCAGTTTTAGTTGTGGGATAAACTTAATCCAAATTATATTCAATTTTTATAGTTTAGTTTTAGGTGATTAGTCTAATTTAATTTTTATTTATCCAAACCATGGTAAAAGGGTAGACTAGGAGTGGTATACAATACTTCTTATAAGCAAAAAGTGACAATAAAAATATTTGTTATATTTCATTTGAAATAATATATCTTTTCAATAAATGTTTAGAAGATAATTGGGGATTGCTTAATTAAGAGTAAACCAACCAATATAGAAATTGTTATTCTTACTACCTTTTATTACTTAAAGTTTTACGTTGTTTGTTTTTTGCTTTTATTAGATTTATTAGGTGTAAAATGTCTGTATGACTAGAAGATCCTATGAATCCATTAATTAAGTTTTGATGATAACAAATGAAATTAAGATTAACTATCTAATGTATTATTTGATTAGAAGATTACAACATATGACAACTATCATTGAAGAACCAAGGCATACTAATCAATCAATTTACAAATAAAAAAAATCACTAACACGCTGAAATAACAAGAAGAATGTTCAAAGACAAAAGTAGAATGAACACGCTTACAAGATCAAAAGACCTTTTGGGTTATCGTCTATACAAAATGGCATCAGAAGCATTTAATATTGTGCTTAAAATATATGACTCTATATTTGACCAAAAGCTACTAGAAGAAGCATTTGATGGTAAATATCTATAGAAGATCATTATCCTTATATATTACTCTATCATAATTTATCATAATTTACTGTATGATCTGATTTCAAAGCAAACAGTCACTATCATCAACCAATCCATAAAGGCAACCGTTACATGCAGCATTTAATATCCTATTCCCATTTTGATATATACCGCAAAATAGTTAACATTTAAATATACAATATGTACAAGTGTTAGCATAAAAAAGTCTACAAGCAGTTGAAATGGTGATTTCGTTTAACATTCAGTAGACTTTATGGAAAAACGATCTACAAGAAAGAGACAAATCAAAGCTTAGTCTCAATGACTACATAAATTCCACACCTATATAGAGGATGCTCAACACAAAGAGAGAAAAAAAATGAAATGTGAATAATATTATTTCATTCTTATATGTGTTAAAAGCTCTACTAGTCAACCTTTTGATCAACACCTTCTAGTGTTTTAAGAGAAAAATATGTGTTTTCATTTGTAAAAATTTCACTATTCTAAAGTTATTTTTTAAGCTTTACTTGTAAAATCCTCTCTTTTGAGAGTTATATCATTTAAGCTTATTTACCTATATTGAGAGCCAGAAGTGACTTAGTGACAAATAACACTTGTATCTTAAATTCAAAGAGAGTTTAAGTACAAAATCAAGAATGGTCTGTGTACTCATTATAAGTCAGTAGTGACATGGAAAATACTTATTATATTTCATTTGAAATAATGAAACCTTATAAGATGTGTTTAGAAGAGAATTGTATATAACTTTGTTTGAGTGAGTCAATATAAAAAAATATCTTGCACTATCTCTTACAAAGATTATATTCACTACCTAGTTTCATTATTAAACATTTTTATAAAAAATATGTGTGAAATATTTTAATAGTAAATAATATGCTAGATGATTTACTCTCTTATGGAACTTCATAAAGCTTCTTAAAAAGTGTTTACAAAAGGTTTGTGGAAAACTTTCTTAAGTTTTATTCAACCTCCTTTTAGAGCTAACTTGTTATTTCAGTTGGTATCAAAGTATCTCTTAAAGTAAGTTCTTTGTAGGACTAGAGAAAGATCCCACAAGAAGCAATGAAAAACGAACGTCATACCATTGCTAGACCTCTCTTGTTTAGAGGAAGTAAAAAGAAATGTTGCATTCTTTTGGATCCTACCACATTGATATATAGGATGTAGTTGAAAACGAAAATTTAATCTCAGGTAATAGTAAGGGAGATTTGTTGCCAAGAGAATGATGGAATGGTGTATAAAAGAAAATTTGATATCTTCTAAGCACGAAGGCTAGGAAGCACTGCACTTACAGATGATGAACATTCAAAAGTTTGCCTTCTCAAAAGTACTAATGAGGTATGAGACACTCTTGATGCAACTTATGAGGAGTTAACTAAACCTATGAAGAAAAGAAAGATGATCAGAAGAGAAGATTCAAAGTTGGAATCAAAAACTTATTCAGAAGCTTCATATGGAAAAATAAATCTCAGTCTAATAACAAAAGCTATTATAGAAGGATATGAACCTAATAAGATATTTATGCACAATTTGGCTCTAATTTTTTAAAAAGTTAAAAAACTCATATTTTCATAATTTTTTATTTTTAATTAATTGAGTTTGAAATAAAATCATCAATACAATTAATTGGTTATTGTTAAAAAATATAACTTTAAGAAACCACATTGTTACATAGATCAATATCCAATGAGTAATTTTTTAAAGATACAATATTTTGGACTTAAGCAAGTTGTAAGAAAGTTCCATTAGAGATGAGCTTAGTTTTCTCTTAATTTTTTGTTAAAGATAAATCCAAAATGTCTACTTTTCTTTAATCTAAAAAATGAGTGAGCTAAATCCTTCTTATCAAGTTAAAACTTAAAACTAGGTCCTCGTTGATAACCCTCTTAAACAACAATTTGACACAATTGACAAACATTATTATTCCAACTATAACAAGTTAAGATGATTTGGTTAAAATTACAAAACTTATTTCTTAGTTTTGGTCAGCATAATCTAATTGTTTAATCACAATAATTTTAATGCGTCAATACTTGCAGGAACTATAGTTTGTTTTGTTAAAGTTCACATGAAAAAATTGTTTTATTCTTTTCAACTTTAGTAGATTAACAATTTTATATTATTAAGGTAGTTTATAGTCACATTTATCAGATGACTACTTAATAGAGAGTTACAAATGAGAACATACAAAAATAAGTTAAAAAATGTTAGAGAGATAAAATTAATACAAAATTATTTTGAATGATGAAATTAATAAGTATTTCATGAGGACATAAAATTTAATTCACCCTAAAATAAATTCAACTAACAATTGTAAGGCATGTTTAAAATAAAACATTAAAGAATGTGTTGCTATTTGGTGTTATAAAAATAAGGTTATAAGTAATTTAAAGATTAAGAATTGAGATGTTGAAAGAAACTTTTTAATTAATTGCTAGAATAATAATATTTGATATATATACTTTTGAGACAGATAATACACTACAAATGTATAGTTGAAACATAATGAAAGGGTGAACCTGTGATGATTAAAAACAATGATTATTTATAACTTAATATAAGTAGATTAAAATTTGTGGTTATCTATAACTATTTTTGGTGAAAAGGAAAAACACTAAAAGAGAATAAAATAGAGAAAGAAAAGGGTTATGATTCATGACGTGTTTGGTGCATGCAATGCATACTATATTTGCGTTAAAGAATGTTAATTGATGATCCCTAAATGAATGTAGGTAAAGTTGTGACCACACCCATATGCACCTCTAATCTCTGCCTACACATAATGTGTTTTTGAATTTCTCATATCTCCACATATACACAAATAAAAAATACAAAAATCCTTTGTTGAAGAAACAAAGTGGTTAATGAGGAAATTGTGTCCGAATTATGAGAAGGTGGATGGGTTGGAGACAGTGTTAGAGGTTCCTATCCCAGAGGACATGTGGATGAGCATTGGGAATAGCAGCTCAAATCGGTGGCAGAACCTTCATGCTCTCATGAAAGCTCAAATATCCGCTACGGATAAGTCATCATCCTCCTCCTCACATCTTTCTTCTTCCTCCAATAACGAATTCAGTGCTTTGCTTAAACTCGTTGGTTGTCCCCTCGTCCCTCTTCAAGTTCAATCTGATCACACCCTTATTCGCCCCCTTAAAGATACTTCCATCGTAAGTTTTCACCTTTTGCACCGTCCCTTTTAATTTAGTAAATGTCAATTGTTCAATTTTAGACTTGGAATGACTTACATATACTGAATTGTATAAAATTATTTATAACTAAGCATTATAATTCTCTGTTGTGTTGTTGTCATTTTTCAATAAATAATGAAATTTCATCTCAATTTGGTGTTGTTTATTCATAATGGAATTTTCATCTTGTTGACATAATATTTGCCTTTAAATGAGTTGAAAAACATTATTTTTTTTATGTAGAGTGACAAATTTTGATTATAACTAATCGCACTCGATATGATAAAGTTTATATAATTGTTGTAATGACCTATCATCATCTATGCACAAATTTATCATATAAATTACAAAAATGAACTTTTTTTTATTAGTCAAAGTTAGTTTGTAAGTTTTTGTCAAACTCAAATTAGCAACATTCTTTTCTTTCTTTCCTATTTCATCCTTAAATTATTTAATCCTTACATCTAAACCAACATTAGATATCCATAAAAATAAACTCTAATTATTATTAGAGACTTGTTGTATTGACTTAAAATAATCTAGGTAAACTTTTATCATACAAATTATAGAAAATGAACTATAATTTTGATTATGGCATGATTTATTGTTATTCTACTTATCTAATGTAATTTATACAAACTTACAAATTTTTATTATACAAACTGGGTAAAAAGAAAAAATTTAATTAGTATAGACTTGTAAAAGACTTTTACACTTATATTCAATCATATTTCTTCGTTTATATGACCTTTAAAGTATTAATTAGTAAAGTCACGAAACTTACCATAAATTAAGGATTGAGGTTGAATGTTAATATAAATTTTTTATATTATGAGTACATATCAATTAAACTCAAAAAGAAACTCTAATTATGGGAGAAAATATCGATAATAAAATAACTACACATGTATTTTGATAATTATAATACCAACAAATTGAAAAAAAAAAGGTTTTTTTTCCTAGTTAGTTAAAATCTCGATTTGAATAGATTATCATAGGAGTTTTATAATGTATTTTTATACAAGTATGAATGCTAAAAACTTTAATTGACAAGCTTATCACATATTTTTTATTGGATGTGTAGAAAGCTTCGAATGCTAAATATATAGTGCAGCAGTACATAGCTTCTATTGGAGGAGTTGGCGCATTAGATTCCCTTAAAAGCATGTATGCGGTTGGACAAGTGAGAATGTTTGGTTCAGAGATGCGTCAAGGTGGTGAAAACATTAAACCAATAGGCAGGGCTGAAGCAGGGGGGTTTCTGTTGTGGCAAAAGAACCCAGATTTATGGCACTTTGAATTGATTGTCTCTGGTTTCAAGGTTAGTGCAGGAAGTGACGGCAAGTTAGCATGGAACCAATCTTCTTCTCAACCTTCACATGCCAACAAAGGCCCCCCTAGACCCCTTCGTCGCTTGTTTCAGGTACAACAACATAAATCTATCATTACTAGTATACCAAGTAGCCTACACCATACCAATTAATGATGATAACAAATTTATTGTGGTTTATGATACATAGCCTATATAAAACATTTGCTTAACTTGTTAAATAGTTACTACCACACAATTTAATCTTAATATAACAAAACATAAATATATAGTTAGTTTAAAAGAATTGTTTCCAATATGTCTGTTAATAAATAATTGAGGCGTTGTCCATTTTGTATGCAAGTAAAAGTTTTAATCCATCATTTGGGCCGTAGTGATGCCTATGAAATCGGCATTAGCATTTTAAAGAAAAAAACTTGCTGATAATAATATAAAAGTGTAACTTCACAAAATTATCCTAATTACTTAATTATGGTTAAAGGTGTAAATGGGTTTACTTTATTTATTTGTTCACTTTGCTGTTGTTTTTATTAGGGACTAGATCCAAGGTGTACGGCTAACTTGTTCATAGATGCAGTTTGTGTAGGAGAGAAAACCATTAACAGGGAAGATTGCTTTTTACTAAAGTTAGAGACAACACATGACATTCTCAAAGCACAAGACACTTGCCATACAGAGATTATAAGACACACGGTGTGGGGATACTTCAGCCAACGCACAGGACTTCTTGTCAAATTTGAGGATAGCAAATTAGTAAGAATAAAATCCAGCATGGGAAATGACTCAATATTTTGGGAAACAAGCATGGAGTCTATGATTGAGGACTATAGATATGTGGATGGCATTAACATAGCTCACAGTGGCAAGACAATGGCTGTGTTGTATAGGTATGGTATGGCACATAATCACCAACGGAGGATTGAGGAGACATGGAGGATTGAAGAGGTTGATTTTAACATTTGTGGCTTGTCCATGGATTGCTTTTTGCCTCCTTCTGATCTCAATAAGGAAAAACGTGGTGTAAACAAAATGTCAACTAGTGCATTAGGAATGACTTAGGATTTTCCTTTATTTTTTGTCCTCATTTTCATAACTCACTCAATTTGTCAATTGCAATAAAATGAGTTTTACCTGTTACATAGATGAAGGTCGTTCAATGTGGTGGAATTCTATCTCGGATTGCCATAAAATCATAAAATGCATTTTAAGGATTTATCATTGATCTTGAATGGGCGTAGAAGTTAAATATATTAAGAAATAAAAACCTAAAAGTTTACAGGAAATTTTTTAATATATTTAATTTTTGGATTTTACATAGATATTTAAACGACCTTCTTAATATTTATTTAATAATAAAAACAATGATAAAATACACTTTTTATCTCTATTTTTTAATTTCTATTCATTTTTTAATTTTTATTTTATTTATCAATGCTTCAATTTTTATTTTCAAAAGTAGTTATAATTAATATTTAATGTCGGTACAAAACGTAAAAAATTACAGTATGAGAATTTAAAATAAAAATATTTTTAAATTAAAAAACAAAATAAATATAAAATTATTTAGAAAATTTTAAAGAGACAAAAATATATTTTATTCTGATCATAATTGAAAGATTCCATTTTCATTTTATTATTTTAAAGAAAAACTGCGTTAAAACAATGAAAACGACACCGTGTTGCTGAAGCTGAACGACCCAAAGACCAAAGTTAATAAAACGGCAAACCCTAATCTCCTTGCAGCCCCTATTTAAGGTGTGTGAGTTCAGCCTCAAATTGCCGTCTCTCTCAGCAATGTAGGCTCAGATTTCGTTTCTATATGCAATTTTTTATCCATTTGCTTGTCTTTAGATTTCCATTTATATTTCCATCCCATATAGCTTAACGATCACCTTTTGTTATTCCTGTTTTGTAATCAAATATTCGATTGGTTTTATGTTTAGTTCACTTGTTGTTTGTTCCTGGTTGTCGCACTGCATCTGTTACCCTCTCCATTTATGTCCAATTTCAATGGTTTTGGAGATATAACTGATGCAGAGAACGAGAAGGTTGACTTACCAGCCCATTGCACTGATTTTGAAATTGCCATGGGTCAAATGGACCTACCGAAATACCCAATTAGAAAAGATTTTTTTTTTTTTCTGCAAATACGTGTTATTTATATTTGTAGTTAATTGGCAGGTGATGATTTGGTTTTAATCCGCTTATTGATATACTGATAAGCTGTGATGACCACAAACTCCTATTATCTGATTCCATAATTTGTACATTGATTTTATGTTTGCTTTTTTTTTTTTCCTTTCTGTTTCTTAGTGTAATTTGTTATTGTAACAAAGGGTTGGCAAATGATGTTAAAATTTCTTATCCTACACACTGAATGGAATATGTGAAGATCAAAAACTCCGCTTATTATCTGATGCCTTCTCTGTCTTTCAAATTTTAATGTTAATTTTGACTGTCTCACTTAGTGATTGTGTTTTGGGGTGTGAAAAAATAAACATGGTTTGGCATAAATATCAATTAATTCGTCAATGATGAAGAAATGCAGACGGGCGGACTGAACTGATGCCGTGTTGATTGTCTGCCACTTCCAAATTTGGAATTTCTCTGAGATTCAGTTTCACAATGTTTTGCTTTTTGTCTTGAATGTGATTGATTGTATCAGTTTAGTGTTTTTGTTAAGGAGTGATGCTTCTGCAATGATGAAGTTGCGTAAATATGTCTGGACATATGAAAATTTCTTATGATATGATTGCTACTTCTGAGCCGAAGTATATAGAGCCCTTGTTTGTGCAGACTGAAGTAGCTTATGTTTATCAAAGTTATTTCAGCATTTATTTCTCGGTTATTTTTAAAGATTATTTTACAAGGCAAATCTTGTTTGTTGAAATCAAATTAGAGGATGGTGAATTATTATGTATACCCATCTAGTTAAATTGTTTTGATTAATTTATTTTATTTTTTCATTTGATTTTTTTTTCTTTTATATCTGTTAAATTGTATTATCCATCCTACTGTAGTTTCTAAATTTCTCTCTTTTTTCCAAATCTTTGATTTGATTTGAATTTTGATTTTACTGATAAATTTAACGACTACAAATATGAATATGCAAGAGGATGAAAAGGATGTTGCAAGTATGAAGACAATTAAGTTTAAATGTGGTAAATAATAGATTTTGAAAAAAATAAGTTAAACGAAACAAACTAACAAAATTAAATTTGCTGGTAAATGAATGAATATAAGATTTGCGATGCAAAGAAACAAGTAACAGAAGTAACAGAAAGTGTCTTACCACAAGTGAAACGGTGTTATGATTGAAATTATGTAAAATATAATTTACGAAGACAAATTTGCTAAAATTTTTATAAATTTGTTTGAATTTAATTAAAGTAGTTTTATGTTATATTAAGTCACTACTTTTAATTTTAGTTTATTACTAAAATTAGTATAGTCGTGATTGGTTTAGGGTTTAGGTTCTATGTTATATTAAGTCATCAATGTTAATTGAACATATAAACTTTTTTAAAAATATTTTACAATATAAATACTAATTAAACTCTTTGAACTCTTTTAGTATATATAAAATTATATAAACAGAGAACCTCAATTCATTCTTGTTCGTAGATAAGATTGTCTTGGGAACTGACGCGATAAATTGAAATTTGTATTGGACCTTAAAACCATAGGTTAGAGTCGTTAGAACTGTAGTTTTATCCTCAAAGTTGAACTTTTGTATTGTCACGTATTTTCTGTCAATACAAATTGGACTTTTGCATTGGAAAAAAGAAACAGCATGGTTGCGCTTTTGCATTGGACATACAAAGGGGACAAACCCAAAACCCACTTGGGAATACAAACTGCAAAATTGAAATGGGGTTTACGCTTCTTGTTTTTTCAACCAATACAGGGTCTAATCTCATCTAAATAAAGCAGCATAAACCCCATGAGAGGGACTTGTGGTTATAGCTTAGCTTTGCGCTTTTCCAATCACGTCAAAATAAAGGCGACATAAACTAAAATTGAACTGCGGCTTTGCATTTTGGTCCACCTACAATTTAGTTTCTAAATTAAGAGTTTCACGATTTGACTCTTATAAACAAAGAGCACAACTTGAAAGCTTTTAATTTTTTTAGGTATTTTATTCTTAATATATATACTATGTTTTTAAAATTTTAATTTTTTTTCTTATATTTAAATATTTTGACATTGTTTGTTAATGTTAATTATTAAATTGGATATTATTACTTATCCTCTTGCAATGACCTCTTATAATACTCATTATTTGATCAACAATAATGAGGATTAGTTAAAAATAACATACATAGAACGCAAAATAAATATGTTTCACAAAATATGTTTGGAATGGAAATCTATTTCTTCACAAATAATACAATATTTAGTTAAGGGGGGATTTTGCCCAATAGGTTATATGAGTTATTTAAGATCACTGTTAATTTTTAAAAAACTCATTTGTGTCATTGCATAAAATTTTGCTTAACTAAATATTGTATTATTAGGGAAGAAATAATAGATTCTTCTCTATTATGCGTGGAAAGTCCAATTTTTTATCATCATCTACATTCTAAATTGCAATTTAATAACCAACATCAATAAACTATGCATAAACTGGACCTATAGTATTGAAAAATGTGAAGCTAAAACTGTATAGGTATGAGGAGACAACACTCTAAAACTACAACTACATGTTAAGGGTCCAAATACAAGTTCTAATGTGTTGTGTCGATTTCCAAGAAAATCTCATCTACGACCATATTGTCAGGAATGATTTGCGGTTTTATATGGTTATGGGTAGTCATGTGTCACCACGGTGGCCTTGAATTCTAAGTGGTAGTCAAACTATGAGTTACGATTTGACCCACTTAAACCTTAAAATGAATATGATGGTAAATATTAAAGAAGCTCATCTAGGTAAATATATTTTTAAAAAATAGACTCAATTAGATCAATCACCCAAAATTTGATAAAATTATTTACACAAACCAACAAAAATAATATTAACTAAATACATAATCAATGTCAATCATTAACAAATAAATATTAGTATAAAAATAAATTAGTAAATCAGAAAATGAAATAACACTATTAAAAGAATATTTTCTATTAATGAACAATGAAATACGAAATAAATTGGGAGAAAGTTTTCTATTAAAAAAAAATTAAGTTAATGCAGCTGAAGGTATATAAGTCATTAAACTCATAAGTGGGACCCACGAATTGACAAGTCAAACTTACTTAGCAAAATTACATTGAGATTTTAGGATGACCAAACTACATCATCTTCCTCCTCAAATAGGACAACTCATTGGAAAATGAAAAAAAAAAAATCACTCCCACAAAAGCCCAACTTGGACCTGCAATTTATGGGGGAAAAAAACAAAAAAGCACCGTAAATCGTAGGTGGGGATTGTGATTTTATTAATGATACTTATGTAAATATTAATAATTTTTATTTTTATATATTAAAATAATTTTTAAATAACACTTATCAAATAGGTTTTTTTTCATTATCTTCTTTTAAAATGGAGAAGGCTTGAGAAATTTCACTACTGAAGAAGATCTGAACTAGTCTTAGCATTCTTTTAAAACGATAAAAGATGATAGATAAATAATTTTATTCTTTAATCATAATTGATCACATTTGCTCATTAAATCCAATAGATAAATTTTGAATGAAAAAGGTGGGAGAAATTTCACTACTGAAAAGGATTTGAACTGGTCTTAGCATTCTTTTAAAACGATAAAAGATGTAGATAAATAATTTTATTCTTTAGACACCTTATAAACTTGGAATGTGAATAAACCTTGAACTACAAAGGTTTTTGGAAAATATTATTTTAATTCATTGTTTCATATTTTATTAGTTTTTTTTATAATTTTAAAATTTTGAAATAGTTAAACTAAAAAGTAACAACTAAAAATGTTATTATCTTTATTTAAATCTTATTACTTTTCGAATTACGTTTACTACAACTACCACTGTCACTTCTCATAATACAACTTCTCGCAATACAATCCATTTTAAATCTAATAACTATTGTGGTTGTGTATAATAATTTTTTAGTGTACACAACATGTACAAAGGTGAACACTCACACAAATCAAACACAAAAGAGTCAAACTTATAAGTATCTTTTGTTAAAGTGCCAAAATAAAATTTTCAAAGAACATAAAGAATCAAAGTAAAATTTTTAAAACTTGATGAAACAAAGTTAACATTTGGCCTAATTAAAATCTCCTAAGAATGTTACAATATACTAAATCAAGCTTTTCTTTTGAAAGTCAAATTAAAAATATATTTTAATGAATTGATCGTATTAAAAATAGTAGTAATATTACATGAAAAATAATTTCAAGTTTGATTTGTGATATGGGTTATTGGTATAAGCAGAGATTATGGGTATCATTACTGAAGGCAGAGAGAAGAAGGAAGATGGAAGATGAAAGAGGAAGGGCTAAGCCAAAGACAAAGACAAAGAGAATGTCATCATTCTGCTTTTTCTATTGTCTATGTTCATTGCTTCTTTCACTCTCAAATGTTCTGTCCATCAATTCCATTCTCCCACTCTGAACTATACTAGGAAGTGGAGGAAAGGGAGAAAGGATGTGAATTTGTATAGTCAAAGTAAGAGCAAGAGCAATGACAGTGGGATACCTCATTTTTTGTATCATGCCATTTACCACCACTTGATCGGTGATGTATGGACTGTCCAAGACATTGTTATCACCAAAATTGCTAAGACATCCATGCACTCTCGTTAATCACATGTCAATCAGATACACACACTCGATAATAATTCTTTTGTGATCTGGCTGCGCTGAATATCATTGGATCAGGCAGAGGGTACTGTTTTGTATAGCTTTCAATAAAAACTTGCAGCATTCCCTAAAACTCATAACACTCCCTTCCCAACTCATCAATAACTGTTTTGTATAGCTTTCACCATTTGTGTATAATATATATTGTTCTTGTTAACAACTACAAAGTCAAGTTTAGGATGAAACGATGTGTCTTTCAATCAAAAGTCACCCCCCAAAATGAGAGTTGTCTATTCTATATATAGATTTGGGAGGAAGGTGTGTTTCGTTGGACAATTGCCTTCTTCTACCCCACTTTGATCATGACATGGTGTATTGTGGAGAAACCGAAGACATAACATCGTGAGTGGTTGACTCTCCATCATGGGTTGTAATGGTTGTTAGACATCATAGAAATCGGGTTGTAATCCTCCCTTGTAGTCCATATACAAAAAACAATTGCCTTTTTCGACTGCTATAAAAAAATGGCACCAATAATAAGCGTGCTAGACAATGTCGTGCTTCGTAAAATAATATACCAGACATGCCACAATTTCTTAAATTATGTATCTTCATTGTAACTATATGAGAAATGACAAACATTATTGAAATAGCATCAATTGAGAAAAATACAATTAAGATCGTTTGGTGATAACAAACAGAAATAATTATGTCTACTAAAATGTTTATCACAATTTTTTTTTTCAAAAATCTCATAATCTCATCTAATAAGATAGGATGTTGTAACATCGATGAAAAATCCGGCCATATTCTTAAGGACTAGAGACAATCAAAAGCTTTGCATTAATCCTGAAATTTGTTATTTGAAACAAATTTTAACACTTATAAATCAGCCAGTGTTGAATAATTACCAATAAAAACATCATTAACATAATTTCCGACACGAAAAATGATTGAAAATGAACAATGAATTAAAATCATTAACGGCAATCGCAGAATAAATAGAGAATTGAATCACGACAAGATTGACAGAAATATAGAGCACTGTGAAGGGGTTGAAACGTCAAAACATGTCCTACTTATAACAAAATTGGTTAAGCAGATCCAATAAATGCTGCCACTGCTTCTGTATAAAAAAACATAAAACACCTAAAACGGAAAAAACCATTTACAAAGTACGACCAAAATGTATTTACATCTACAGTAACAACCTCCTCAACTCAATCTTCTACAGTCTGGATCTCGCCCATCATGATCCGGTTACTCACAACGTTAAAACCCAAAACTGAAGGGCTTACCTTTTTCCCCTTTTTACCTTTCTTCTTTCCACCTCCTTTAGAGGACCCTTCAGTGTAGTCCACATCTTGTATATCTACATTAGCCGATGCTGTGGCTGCCGCACCATGTCCGGTAACTTTCTTGTCATTCCTATTCTGAAAAGCTATATCCAAAACATCTGTTGGCAACAACTCCTTGTAATTAAGAAATTTATCAATGAACTCATGGTCAGGATCATATGATCCAAGGTTTTCTTTAAGAAGCATCTCAGCTTCTGATCTTGATTGCTTCAAGCAAAATTCAAGGAAACTTGTATCTGCAATGCCCACCCGAAAAAAAAAAGTTAAAAAACATTTGATCGTGTTTAAAGAATAAAATACTTTAAAAAAAAAAACGCAAGATTCAAGCAAAGCCATTATAGTAACTAGTTCAATTCAAAACCATTGGTATACATACCTTTTGTGCCAATAAGCCTAACACACTCGTTCTCACACCAATCTCTGAAATCTGTGGCCTCTGAAAATTTGATAAAGAATTTCAGTACTCGTGAGGGTTGTCAAAAGATCCAGACAGTAGAATATATAATACACTCGACAAGCACAATAAATAAAATACCAAACTAAATCCTTTTTTACCAGAATGCCTTGTCATTGCATCTTTTTTCAATTTCAGCACTGATTGAGAAGAGGCAGGTGACGATGCTAGAGACCGATCAGTTGGTTTGGCACTTGCTGATTTTTGTCTTGTTGATAAACCAGGAGAATTGCCTTTCAAGGGTACATTTTTCGAACCCCAGCTCCCCTGGCTTGCAAGCTGAGGGAAATCTGATCTGCTTAAAAGAAAAACAAATAAATCAGCCACAGGACATCAACTGTCTGCCAAAACCAAATATTTGTCAGGACAACGAATACTCAATTACTGCGGGATAGGGTACTTCAGAGTATACGGGTTTTATAATGGAAACCACAAA
Organism: Psophocarpus tetragonolobus; assembly: GCA_037954015.1. Lineage (NCBI taxonomy): Eukaryota > Viridiplantae > Streptophyta > Magnoliopsida > Fabales > Fabaceae > Psophocarpus > Psophocarpus tetragonolobus. The sequence continues at coordinate 1,972,747 of CM075695.1, read as the reverse complement.
GGGCAATGATCAGAAGGAATGGGGACGTAAGTGAAAAGCTCAGTCATACAACTTAAAGACAATTTGACAAGTAATTAATTTCTACGCATTTTACCAGCAGTCAAACAAGTTTTATTTATAAATACCCTTATTATATACTAAGATTTATTCAATAAACACTACTGTTCTCTACCTGCCCGTTGGATGTCATATACAACATAAGTTTATTGCTTCCGCAATATATGTGTAAGACTAAGTAACAGATGCAAAAACAAACAATTTCAGAAGAGAATACTACAAAAACACTTTTTAACACCATTTTTGGGTGAACTCTCATATAGGTCCATCAATAAGAGTGGAGCTATAGACTATATAGTGGGACTCAAGTGACAAAGTATCAAACAATAGTATCAATTATCAAATGAGGATGTTTTTTTCTCAATCTTCCAAAAGTAATTTATTTAAGACATGTTAAGTAGTTATAACTGTGATGCTGCATGTAAAATAAAAAAAAAAATAAAACTGTTAAAACTAGCCTATTTTACCTTCAAAGAAAGCTTATAAACAAAATTCAGAAATGTTTTAGTTGAAAATTTGAGTGCAAATAGTCAACCAAACATGCATATAAAAAACATAGTAAATAGATAGAAATTTTACTGCTTAGTATCTGGCTTAGATTGCTCCATTGGACCCCAGAACAAGTCTTCATCCCCTTTGTATTTTGATTGAGAAGAAGCTTGAGTATTTATCTGTATAGGAGAAGCAACTTTAGATGGAGAAGATGCTGAAATTGGCCGGGAAGACGCACTACTCCATGTAGATTGGTTAGGCTGAGATTTCTGGGGGGGAGGCGTTGGGCTCACAGGAATTGCAGAAGAGGCTTTTCTCTCCTGCTCCTTTAGAATGTCTCTTAATGAAGTTGGTTTTGGAACCCTACCAGAATCAGTAGACCATGCTGGCAAAGGTGACGGGCTTGGTGGTTCTCGCTCTCCTTTCCAAAGAACAAAATCTCCAAGAGAGGGTCCTGCAGGGATGACAGGCAATTCTTCTTTGTCCTGCAGTGTTGAACGGGAATTTTTTCCCTTTTCAATGGGGCTTGAAGCTATAGTTACCTCAGAAGATGCAACAGGCAATGAAACTTTAGTTGCCGAACCCTTTGATTTTGCTGATTTTTTTCGACTTCTTTTAGTATCTTTTGCCTCAATAAAATTGCCATCATCCAGTGATTCTGAATGTACAGCTATATTAGGTGAGGGCAATACAATATCTGGGACCTCAGCATCTATTTCACTAGATTTCTTTAGAACTTCTTCTGCTAAGAGATCATGTAGTGGACTTTTCTTGCTCTTATGATTTTGGAAAGTTTCAGATTTCACAGGATATTCTGCATTGCCTCCTTTGTAAATTTCACTAGATACCTTTACAGAATCTGGATTGGACACCACCCCAGCCCAGGGACTTACCAGACTCATTGAACTAACAGAAACAGCAACATCGGATACAAGCATTTCTGTCTCAGCCTTCCTCTGTTCTTCCTGTTGAATTTCTAAGAATGATTTCGGTTTGACACCAGGAGCAGGTTTCCAAGCTCGTCCTGCAGGTACTTCTGTTTTCTGCATTGAAACAGAGCTAGCTAACTTGGCCTCGCCCACATCAACTGTTTCAGTGACGTTTCCAGTAACAGCAGACCAACCACCAGCCTGTGGGTGTTCGGCTGCCTCTACAACTGCACTTCCAGTCTGAGTTACACTAGTTTTTGTTTGATGCAAATTTGTTTCATCTAATGATTCATCTCTGTTGGGTTCCACAGACTCACTTGATTTTGGTCTTCCAGTTTCTGACTGCTTTGTTGATGGCAAAGTCACATTTTTTAGCACTCCCTGAGATTTGGTTGATTTTTGCTTCTTTGATTTCTTCTCTGTAGCCTTTTTGGGTTCATGTGTATCAGTGTTTCTTATGTCTCCTAAAGAGGGCTCAGATACAGAACTGTCCCTTCCAGCATGTTGCTCTTGATGCACAATATCCAATTTGGTCTTCACCACCATACCAGAATCATTGACTGGTGGAAACTCAACCCCATTAGTTCCAGCCGTAGATAAGGCAACAGTGGGTGCAACAGACTGTAGATGTTCGGAGCTCTCACCAGGCTTAGAAATTGAGGTCATGACAACATCATCAGACCTAAAATCACTGGGTGGCACCTGCTCCAATGACTTGGCAGTGTAATCAGAAACAGAAAGAGGTTCCTGCACAATGTGCGGTTCCTCTTTGGATCTGTTCTGATCAAGCAATGGAGAACTCTCAACAAGACTTGATGCGGGGAGCATTTCCTTCTGATACTTCTCATTAATTTGTTCAGAAAGATTAGGGCCCCAATTTTCTGGATGATTAGCATCCCCAAATAATTGGTGGGGCAGACGTATAGAAGCTTCACTGCTTACATTACAACCTGTGTCTTGACTAACATTTATTGGTAAATTTAAAGAATTAGAAATATGCTCATTATGCACATTGGGAATCAGTGTCTGAGAGCTCATGGGAAAGATCTCGTGTGGTGGTTGAACTTGAGAAGGATCCACACGCAAATTGCCCATGGGTAATACACCTTGTAACTGCCCATATGATGGATTGTTAAAAAGCTGGCTAGACTGCTGATCTTGCAACACTTGAGAAAGCAGTTGCTGTTGTTGTCGCAGTAACTGCTGCTGCTCTTCCTGCTTCTGTTGTTGTTGCTTCAGCAACAGGAGTTTATCAATCAAGGGCATCTGCTGTGCTTGAGCAGCTGCTTGAGAAGCTGCTTGAGAATGCAGTTGCAACAAGTATTGCTGTTGCAACATATTTAATAATTGTGGATCTTGTGATAAACCTGAAGAAAGTAGCTTCTCCACTGTCAAAGCATTAGATGGGTTATCAGCAGCTTGAGTGAGTAAATTGCTTAAAGACAATTGATTTTGTGTCGCCAGCCTTTGTTGTTGAATTGCAAATGGCATTTGTGCAAAATTCTGATCATGAAGCAAATCAATTTTATTCTGTAAGGGATCCAATGCACCTTGTAAAGGATAATTTGGCCATCCAGCAGCACCATTATTCAAGCCTGCAGATGCCCTATCAGATAAACCTTGGATGATTGACATCAATTCAGAATTTTGTGACGGAGGTTGACGAGAATTTTCACTCACTGAAGACAACAGTTTTGAATGCAACGATGCATCTGGGACAACATCTGATTTTGGAGCAAGTGAAGATGGATCACGCCCCGGCCAATATGGGTAAGGATTGGGTAAGGATCTGTGTCTTTCAAGTGCCATCCTCTTAGCAAGCAAATAAAGATTATTTCCACCATCAACTCCAGTAGGGCCCATATTGCCAGGATTATTTCCAACAAAACCTTGTAAACCTGATATGAACACATCAAGATCAATGTCAAATAAACATCTCAAAACATGGTACAATGACACAAATTAGGAGAGGGATTATCAATGCAAGTAAATACATTTTTATCTAATTTTTTAATTAAAAAAAAAAGGAAATTACTAATAATAACAAGAACCTTCTGATAATGTCAGGCCATCAAGTGGAGGACTGTTCTTGTTACCCGACATAAGTGATTCCAAAAACCGATTTTCAGCTTCAGTATCTGAATTCTGCCTATGCCTAGAATCATTTCTCAAAATGTCAACCTCATTCAAACCAGTAAGGGTATTTCCAAATGTATTTGAAATCTGCCGACCAGGAATATCTGTGAAGTCATTTGGCTTTGGTGCAGAAAACCCAGGGGGTGGTCGGGCCTTAGCTCGTAAATGAGGCATCACATCACCAAGAGGCAACCATGGTGAGTCAGCCACAGAATTTTCCAGACGGACAGGTAAATCAATACCAAAATACCCAGCCTCAAACCATCCAATAATATCAATTCCTTTAAATGGACCTTGGATTAGACCTTTGGGATCTTTATAGAAAAGGGACAAGTCCTCTGGTGCGATCTGTGGAACTCTCCTGGCTTCATGTTCACTGTCCAAAATGCCAGATAACTGCCTCTTAATAACAGTATCTCCACTAGCTTGCCACTTACCTACTTCTTTAGAGTCAGATAAATAACCCAATGTATTTTCCCACTGATTATTAGGATCTTTTGGCTGGTGTGAATTCAGATCTGCTTTTCTTAATCTAACATCACTGGGTACATCTCTACCATCGTGAAAATGGGATGTAGCATGTTCACCCAATGGCATCGTTCGCCATGGAGCACCAGGATGAAGAGAGGTATTTCCTTCAAAGGATGAATCCCTATTGCTGGAGACCTCATCAGGCACTTTGTATGAACCTCCATCTTCACCTCTATCTGTTCATAAAATATATAAGACAATTGAAGTGGAGATGGAGGATAATACTAATGAAAAGACAAAGTATAGCTTAATAGAGAACATAAGCAGGATGGAAAACATTTAAATTGAAAGAGGAAACCAAATAATGTGATATAAAAGGAATAAATATCTTTTCTTTGGAGGGGGGGTCCTGAACAATTCAAATAAGCAATTTATCAAGTGAAAATGTTACTCTCTATAATTATTATTGGAGCATGTTAAAAACAATCTAGTCCCAAAAGCTATTCTGAACACAAACCAATTTGATTATACAACTTCATATCATGAATGTACCTGGGAAAGGTGCACTTCCAGGCTTTATTCGTCTAGTATGAGTAAAATCTGTTGAGCTCCTTCCATCTTTTGGCACTTGAGGTGCACTGCTGCTAATTACCTCCCCTTTATCAATACCCTTTAAGACAGACTGTTCAAATCAAACAGAAAAGCAATACTCTAAACCACTAGAAAAGACAACAGTTTTCAGTAATTCAAAAACAAAACAAATATATAAATTACCAGTTCCTCAGAATTTGGGGCCAGAAGGGCTAGAGGCTCCAATGGTTCATCCTGAGTAAGACTAGGTACCTGCACAAAATCATCAACTAGTTTTCTATTTGTACCCATTCCGGCCACTCTGTACACATCAAGCAATTTTGTCCTGCTATATCTAAAGGGGCAAGGATCTTCATGCCCACTTTCAACTTTTTCCAATACAGTTCCAGGGTATGGGCTACTCAAAGAGCTACTGAAAGAACCAGCCCGGCCATGTCCAAGACTAGAGACTGGGGGTGTATTCTCTCCACGACCACGCCCATAGGAAAATGTAGAAACTGGTTTGTTTGGTGTTGCATGTGAAGTCTCTACCCTTCCACGGCTTTGTGAGTAGTTAGGTCTCCATGGACGATAGTGATCTCCCTCCTTCTCATCCTTTCCCTGATTGGAAATGTTAGACAAACCTTTTTCCAAATGTATATCTCCATCTTTTCCAGAATCACTCCACTTTTCCCGAATGCCTTCTGGCTCCTTATCATCAGGACCCCAACGTGTGTTCCACTTACTCTCACGCCGCTGATCAAAGTTAGTTTCTCTGTTTCCTGAATCATTCCATCTTTGAATATCAGATGTACCACGGCGTGCTTCTGCAAAGTTCCTTGTGGACAAATTATCAGTCCATCGATCCACTCTGCGAGAATCACCAAGATCTTTGTCCCCATCCCTCCATCTATCCTTTCGGATGGAGGACTTGGTATCTCTCTCCTCATCACGCCAACGGTCTCGACGTCCACTTTCGGAGTCAAACATGGATGGCCTAAAGACATCCTTTTTCTTATGGGCATCTTGCACATCCTCCCCATTTCCAGATGTCTTAACAGTCTCTGACCGATGGCCAAATGGTGGGTTTGAGATCACCTGATTCTCCTGAGTAGTGAAAAAAGGAAAATGCATAAAAAAACATAAGTAATTAAAAATTATTTATGGAATGTTATGGGTGCACTGGCACCCAAGTCTAATTAGCAGACAAGTTATACAAAATTATATGCCAAAACAATTAAAAAATGTATAACTAGTTAAGCACACACCACAGATCCTGAGCCAGGTTTACTCTCCCCTGGCTTCGGCAGAAGCCACTGTGGTGAAAGTGGAATGGGATTGTCAGATCCTTGGACATCTGCACAAAATGGATACAAACTTCAGTCATTAAAATAGAAATTGAGGAATATATCAAAAAGTCGCCAAACGTCATTAACATTAGTTTAAAAAATATGAAATACACAGAAAGTATGTAAAAGAGAAGAAAAACTAAAAATATGTGGGATACATGAGACAGAATGTGACGTGTGTGCAGATTTCAACCAAAGATGAGGTTTAAAAATAAAAAACGGAATCAAAGTGGATCAAATAGGAGCAACAACATCAGTCGGTATACCATCCAACATGAATTACAATCACGTGGCAGCATCCTAAATTTGAAATCATGTTTTTTGTTTACTTATTTGGTAAAAAAAAATGAGCAGAAGGGGGATCAACTCAAAAAAATAACTTTTCTGGATTCAACCATAACAAAACTAACATCCCTCAAAATAAAACCAGAATAGTGGCTTCTAATAAAAATCTTTAAAAAAACTTCGATTTTAAAAGCCGGCGACGTTTACTGCCAGTGTAAGCCTCCAACCTTCTAGGACTAAACAACAGTTCACCAAAAACGGCACAAACGAATTTTCTTAAGATAATTCAAAAATAAATATAACTTCAAAGGTAGTTCAGATATGAGCAGAATGCGGCACATAGACCCCTTAGCAGCAAGGAATTGGTGAATGTCACTTCCGTTCCTGAAGCAATCGAGCCGTTACGTGACGTACAATTAGCAAAGCAAAACCCTACACTCGAACACGGAAACGAAGTGCATTTCCGTTGTTCACGAGACGGAGAGAAAAAAACATGTTCGGGGAAGCTAGGGTTTAGAGAAGTAAGTGATAAACCGCAACTGAATAAAATAGGGAAAACATAGGAGATGAGGAGAAAAAACAAATAATCGGAGCTAAGAGAAATAAATCATAAGGGATTTAAATTTAAATGAAGGATTGGAAATGAAAGGAAGAGAGAAATGGAAACCTTTGGAGATCTGCAATGGCGGTGCGACGGAGAGGTGGTGGCGAGCATCGGAGGTGGCGCGTTGTTCAGCCATGGATGATCAGCGAGAATAGGAAGGAAGCAAGGAAGCGAGAGAGTGAGCGAGTGAGCACTGAGAGAACGAAAACCCTTTCTTTGCGAGAAAAACCAAACGGGAAGGCCAAGGGGGAATATAGGTTAACCCTTTCAACACACTTCATAAGTGTTAGGGTGCACGCTAAACCGTGCGCACGTTAGCGCTAACCCCTGTGATTCTCGGGCAAAAACTAACCACGCGCTCTGGAGCTGTCCGTGTGCGACCCGTAATTTTGTTCTAAGGCGTATCTTGCACGCGCCTAGTGAATTATGATGGGTTTTTGCTATGTTGAAAATCCAATTTCCCTCGTATTTTTTCGATTACCATCATTGGTGCGCACTTTCCCACAACCCGACTTATAGGAAACGACTTGGGAGAAAGTCGTTTCGTGTATGGTACTGTGATCATAAGTTGTATTTTATTTATTGAGATAATTTTGGGTTTTAGATATTTTTGGTACTAGAGTAGGAGCATAGCACATGGGCTGTAGGGTAAAATCTCCATGTTGTTCTTTCTGTGTTTCTTATTTCTTTTGCGTTTGCTTTTTCAATCTTTTGTGCCGTTTCTTCACTCCAACTTGGCTTGTGGACAAGTAACTCACCATATTCTGATTTTGTACTTTTGGCTTTATCATGCGGCAAGCTTAACCACAGCGGATTGCTCGTGTTTGATTTTAATTTTAAAAACCATTTCATTTTAATAAGAGTTTAATTAACACGTAATTATAATAAAAAAATTTACTATAACTTTTAATCACAATTCTTTGATTATATGATTTTTAAAGAGTTAATTAATAATGTTTATAAACTCATTATAAATGAATTATTGGATTAAATATTAGTGTAAAATTTGTTATATTAACTATAAATAGTCTCTTTTTCTCTTAATAAAAATAATAAGTCTTATAATTTGGTATTATTCCTATATATCCAAAGTTTTAAATCACTTAGTAACGGTGAACAAAGGTTATTTGTTTACATTCATCCTCGTAAACTATTAGAGAGCATTTTTTCATAACCAAATCAGAATTATTGAACTTTAAAGTAAACAATACATCAAATGTGCTCACATCATTTTTTATTAAGTTGGAAGCTAATACCTTTATTTAATGAAATGGTCTTCTCGTGGATGAAGTGAAAAAAGGAATTGGAAATGTTACAATTTTATTAGGCTTACTACCAAAAAGTATAGGAAGACTCGCACCATAATAAAAAAAAATTTGGTCTTCCCCATCCTTAGGAAGCACAGGGCGGCATGAGGTCGAATATGAAATTTTAATTTTCGTCCCCATCCTCGTTGGGTATTTTCGGGTTCAATATACCAACGAATATTCTATTATATTATTTTGTATAATTTAAATTTACTTATAATTTATTAAATAACTTATATATCAAGATATTAACTATATTTTAATTTAAAAAGTATGTCCCTACTCACAATGCATCATTCACAGCATGGTGGTCCACAATGTTGTGATTTTTGTGTAATCATGTTTTACTAGTCTACAAAAGTATGGATCTGTACACAAGCATGTAAGATTAAAAACTTGTGTATAAAAATTTATTTAACATATAAGCAAGGTGAGGACTAACAATGCAGGTTTTTTCTGTCAAAGTTGAGGTGAGGAAGGATCGAAACCCAGGAGTGAGCATGATTGTCACCTCTAGATAAAGCCCTCTTAAGTAGCAATATATACTGGTCTCTACGCGTCCTCTTTCATTTTATTTGTTTCTTCCAAGTGTTTGACAACCCTCTCCTCAGCTGCTCAAGCCTTGTCTTCGACTAGCATATTTGCCTTTAAAGATCGATCCTTTTCTCACTAAACCTCCACCTTTTTCCCTTATTCAAAGTCAGTTGAGACTCTTTCTCCAATAAGTGGTCCTCGGCTTCTCATTATAAACTTCCAAATTGTTCTTGTCCTTGGTTAGACCCTCATTTACCTTCAATTGTTCCTCAACATGGCCTATAAGCCTAGGATTTTCAACTCCAAAACCTTGACGACCTTAACCCTCAAAGCCAAAGGTAGGTCCCTTGCTTTCATAGTTAGGGTTGACTTCTTTTTTGTCCTTGTTGTCGCCTTCAATATTCTCTTGGCCTCCACGATCTTTGTCTTATAATGATGAATTGTGGCAAAAAAACAGAGCAAAAAGACCTCTGTCAAGGCCAAACTTCCACTGACACCCACAAACTCCATCGTCCCCGTATCTTGCTTGAATAACAACTTCTCGATGAGGGATGAACTAAGAGTTGGTTGGATTGGCATTCCAGAGAATGAAAGCATCGGGGATCATTAAGCAGTTACCCAACCTAAATATCATCTATTTATGATAATGGAATACCACTTGGGCATGCATTGGTAACACCTTCCCAACTATGAGTTATCAACATTGAATACTTTACTTTGAAACAAAACTAAGGTGCTCAATAAGAAGCCTCACCAATAGATCCTTGTTCCCACAACCCTGCATCTACAAATAAATAACAGTAAGGTTCTCGAGAGTTGTAAGTGTACTAAATGGAAGAGGAATGACAAACTCAACAAAGGAGAGTTTGGTAATCGATTGATGCTAAAGAGTAGTGATTCCCACAACCTCTCCAACTAACGTCACAGCATGTCTCCTTAGCAACCACATAGTCACCGATGACGATGGACATTTGGTCACTCTTGAAGCCATTTCCCATTTGCTCTTTCTCTTTATTTTCATTAACTCAACACATGCCTTTGCACTTTTCTCCTTTTCTACATTTGACACAAAAGCTTGCATCTTCGAGAAGTCAAATCCCTTCATCATGTCTACACAAAAAAAAAAAAATACAAATAAGGTCACAACCAACAAGAAGATTCATACATCAAAACTCCTCGATATTAGGCAAGCACGAAAACATAGTCATTCACTACTAAGATTTTATCCACAATACATCGAAAAGGTAACTTAGATCAAGCACCTGCTTAATTAACATTTTGATAGGGAATTGAGAGATCACAGATATGTCACGTTGGTCCTCGACAGTCAAAACATTTCCAGCCCCTAACTTGAACCTTCTTAAATTCTCTTATAGTACAGGAGGAAGCCTAACAAACACGTTGTCCTCCTAGTAGAAAAGTTTGTTATGGTCGGGATAGCCGGTGTTAAGTTAGATTATAAAGTATGGCTCTTAAACTTCTTCCACGAGGAATTCAAAAACGTGAATAAATACCATAGTGCGCCCCGTCATTGAAATCCAACTTACTTTCCATCCTCTTTGCTTTTTATTCAATAGAAGTATAAAAAGTTGTTCACGATAAAAATTATGTTGAACTTATAATATATTATCTAGAAAACCCTTATGAAACCCCAATTTCTTAGATAAAAATATGTAAGGGCAACATTCAGCTCAATCATTACCCCCAATTTATAGGTGAAGTTAGGTTGATTCTTCCTTGTCTGTAGATACAACCTTTTACTCTTTAAGCAATGCTCAGTCTCAACCCAATCTGAATGACGTGGGAGTGACCTTCAGCTCGGTCAACACCCCAATTTGTAGGTGAAGTCAAGCTGATCCTTCCTTGCCCGTAGATACAACCTTTTACTCTTCAAGCAATGCTTGGTCTCAAACCAATCTGGATGACTAAGATCCTCACATAGGTTAACCTCCATTTTCAATGCCTTAATCGAGCTCGACCAGGAAAAAGAAAGCTATATGGACTAGGAAAGAAATGACGAAGACAAAGTGTCCCTCCCCTTTTAAAAGAAAAAACCCTCAAAATCATTGTTTCAATCCCATAATTCAAATGTCACCCCCTAGAGAAAAAAAACACCCTATAATAGCAAAGCACCACCTGGCGAAACATTAGAACAATACGTGTCATAAGAGTCCCTCCAACTCAAGCCTTGATATTAGGGGCAAGTGTACTATCCACATTAGCTAAAAGTCAACCCATCTAGTAACCCAACCACCATATACAGGTCTATATCATCCTTACCCACGTGTGATGGGTATAAGTGTTAAAATGGGTCTAGCTTAAAGGGTTAGCCCCCAACGGGTTTAAGCCAAACCGGGACAGGAAAAATAAAGTTTACAAATGGGTCTCAATATGTTAACTCTACCCACCTAACCAGTAAGTTGGATGAATTCATGTCAGTGTATGTGCACTAGAGATTAAAAGAGGAAAAAAAACTGAAATTTTAAATTTAATTAATTTTTACTTGGTGGGTTAACCCGCCTAACCCACTAGCCTATGGTGGGCCTATGTTTGGCAAGGTGAATCGAGCTGGCTCTACCCATATGACATTCAATTTGTGGTGGGTCAACCATTGTAGGTCGGACTAACCCCATTTTGACACCTTTAGCGATGACCCAATGAAGGAACCCTAGTTGCGTGCTTTTTCACTACTTAAAAAGTCGGCGCTGCATCATGCCCAAGGTATGTAATTCTAAAACTTCACACCTTTTTCTTTTCTACATTCACTAACTTGAGCATCAAAATTTTCTTTGCAAGTACCTACTTGTTATCCATATCCCGACAAAGGCAAGAAAAGAGGAGAATATCTGAACATTGTATTAAAAAAGGTGCACTTATTAAAAACAATATTTTTAAAACAGATATATCTCTATTTTTCTAAATTTCAGTTTTTGTAAAAAGTTATTTTGAGAATATCTTGTTTTTAGATTTTTTTTTTAACTTTTATTTATTTTTTATTAAGTTTACCCTATATTTAAATTGTAATAAGTGTTTATTATGTTTTAATAAGTGATATTTTCTTAAAAAAAAGTCTAAACAAGCTCACCTTGTATATGTAAAATATATTTCTTGGCATGATCATGTTTTAATATAAAAATTTATAGAGAACATTATTATATTTATATTTTAATTATATTTTGCCGTTTAAGACCGAGTAATTTTTTTTAGAATCTTGAAAGATTATCACATGATAAAAATTTTTCCTTCGTGTATTTAATGTTGGAACAACCTCATGTAAGTTACATTTGTGGTTTAAAACTGACTAAATGAAAATTAGTTTTATTTCACTTTATTATATTTTGATTATGTTTGCGTTCGATTTTCGCTATATCACAGAACTTGGAAACTCAGGGAGGGCATTAATATTTCAAGGATCAACATAGTCTTTAATGTTATTAAAATTGTATTTTATAAAGTAGTATATTGTATTTATAAATGACTCTTATTTCTTTTGGTTCTTTTAATGTTCCGTAATTTTATGTAACTCCATAATGCGAAATAATAGTTCATATGAATATCGTTATAGTTAAAAATTATCTTTAAAAACCACCGCTAAAATATCCCCTTAAAATCCAAAAGAGGAAGTATTTTATCAATGATCATATAAATATAATTTGAAATCATAAATGAACGTGATTTTACTTATTCTAATAAAATATTTCTTTTTATACCTTCTCATAGAACATTACAATACATAATCCAAGGCAGCTGACATAGTAAAACGCTTCATACTCTCTCAATTTATATTTTTTTCAGACTACTATTTTATAGGTTCAGTCTAGCCATGTCACCAGACTAAGATTACTCAAAAATTAATTTAAATTTTAGAAAAAAACAAGATAATTCTTACAGTTTCCTAAAAATACTTTTCCAATTACAGTTCTTGGGCTATCGTGGAATCGTGCCCTTCTTAATTGTTATCTTTTAATTCTCAGATTAGGGAAAGAACTAGGAAAGTTGAATTAGAAATTTATGTTTTATTTAGTTTTTTTGGCTTATCCATTAATATGTTATATCTCACATGGCCATACATTCCAATGTGCAAGCTACGTAAAAAATATTTCTTAAGCTCCAATTTTTATTTATTTTATTTTTTAATGACATGTAATATTTTATTATTTAATATATATTAATATAAGTATTAGAATTTATATATTTATATTTGGGTCCGTATGATTCATCTAACTCAAATTCATTTACACAGTAAAACTAAATAAGTTAGAAAAAAAAATATTTTTATTTGAACATTAATTTTTAGAATTTTGATTTATTTTGTAAGTCAATGATATTCTAAACTCATTTTTATAGTTCTACCTCTTAACCACATATTAACCTATTAAACATGATATTAATTAATTTTAATATTTGTATTTATTAAATATAGAAAAGTATTTTTTGTTATTAAATATATGACTTTTAAAATGAAACTATATTTTTGGATTATAAAGTAATCATATATTAAAATTCAATAATATTAAATTAAAGGTAATTACGATTTTTTTTACGATGTTTTTAGCACTTTCTCGCTGAAATTTGACTTATGGTAAGTCTAAATTCTTGTTTGATAATATTTGATTTAGAAATAAAACCTAATAAAATTCATTATTTTTAATAAATTTAATTAATCATAAACAGAATATGTGTAGTTGAAATTTCTCTTATTATAAAATTAAATATATTAATTTAAAATATTTAATCAATTTTTGTTTTTAAAAATACTATGTTTTTTTTTTATTTTGATCTTTAAAATTTCTATTTTGGATCCTATAATCTATAATATATTATAATCCACAATAAATAGTTAGTAGATGAAATTTCAGTTTAACTTCGTATAATATATTGAGTTTTCCTATCAATACAATAGTATTCAACATTTATAGAAAAATATAGATTTTAATGTATTTATAGCTTTACATGATTTATTCTATTTTGAAACATATTTAAAATATATTTATTTATAAAATTAAACATTTTTATTAAGACAAATATTTTATTTATAAAATTAAAATATAGATTTTAATGTATTTATAGCTTTACATGATTTATTCTATTTTGAAACATATTTAAAATATATTTATTTATAAAATTAAATATTTTTATTAAGACAAATGTTTTTAATTCATCAAGTTCTCCAAAATAATAGAAAATAAAAAATATCGAAGCAAAAGAACTAGATTAAGAGTCTCACATATATTACTAGTATTATTTAAAATATTTACAAAATTTTAAGAAAATATTATTAAGTATAAAAAAATTTATTTTGTTAAATTTATAAATTATATAATGATATAATTATTCAATTATTTTTTAACTATGGCGTATATACAGATTATTCATTTTATAGTATTGTAGTTTATAATTTGTTTTTGGATGATATAAAATACAAAATTAATTAGAGTCAAAATATTGAAATCAATATTAATTAAAATGAATTATTATTTTACTAATTATAATCTACATGAGATTTTAATAAGATCAAATATACTTATATTAACTTGATTAATAATATTTATTTTTTAAAAAGGACATAATATTGTTGCATAATTCACTTTAATTGTTACTCTAACTTGTTTATTTCTATTTGAAAAGTTACTATGTTTATATTTAAATTGCATCTTCTTAAAACAAAGGTAGAAGTACTCTTTATTCACATGTTTATAATAAATTTATAGTTAGGTTTTTTTTATACTTTTTGAATATTGTTGGATTTTAATATGGAGTTTGTTCGATATTCATAGAAAAATATCGTTACTCAACATATTTCATCATATTGGTGTTGAGTAAAATTATTTCGCATAATGATGTTACGATCTAAATTATAAAAATAAAATAAAATTGAAGTATATTATGGTTTTGCTTATATAATATCAAGTTAGATTTTTTTTTTTATTATAAGAATCACCTTCGAAATAAATAAATGAAAGGAGACTAAACCTCTAATTACAACGCGCTAGTAAAATCAAAGTTATCAATATCAAAGTTATCAATATATGTGACTCTAATATAACTTGTTTATAGAAGTAACAATATAAATTTATGAGAATTTTTCTTTGAACCTCCATAATTTATTATAATGACAAAAATGTTCTTAGTAAAAGAAAGTAAAAATTTAATTGCCACTTACATTTCTCTTTTGCTTGCACCTCTCCTCCTTACATATCTCTCGTTTTTGTCTCTCGTTGTTTCTCCATCAAATCATTGTGTGTTTTTCTTCTTTGTTCATGAATCATTATGCATTTTCTGCAATTTTTTCTACAAGTTTGGATGGGTTTGTTCGGACTTGTAAAAAAATTTATAAATTTTTTTACAAGTTTGAATAGAGCTTTCCAGACTTGTAAAAAACATTGCAAATTGTTATGAAACTATTTATAATAAAAAGTATCTTAGCTTATAGGATTGCATGTTTTTTTAAACTCTGTCCTTTTGCTTCTCACAATTATGCTTTCTTGATATTTCTTTGCTGAATTTAGCTTTTGCAAAATAAGGAGACTTATAAAGTCATAGTGTTGTTTTATTTACCATTAATTTAGAGTGGAGTATACATAAAATGCTTTAATTAAAGTTAATGGTGGACTGATTTCTTACTTTATGCATCACATCACTTTAGACTAGCTTATTCTTAATTTACAAACCATGCAGTAAGGCAAGTGTGTGTTGTAGAGAATGGATGCTTTAATATTTTTTTTTCCAATAATTGCTTATAGGCTTTATCAGATCTTTTTATGTGTGATAATATATTAGATATGTGTATGTATTGTATTGTATTGTATTGATAAGAAAGATGAATGAGAGAGTAAACAAGGAGAAAAAGGACAAACGAGGAGCTAGGGTTGTGCGATAATGGAGGAGAAAGAACGAGTATAGCGAGGCGCACCAAAAATGAATGCGAATAGAGGAGGTGTAGGGAAAGAATGGGTAGCTCAGAGTAATGGTGTCCGAACGTGTGATGCAAAGAAGAAGGAGAAAATAAGTTAGCATATTTTTTTACCTAGGAGTATTTTAAAATTTTCCTACTATTATGGAGGTGTAAGGATAAGTTTGGAGGTGCAAGGAGAAATTCCCTAGATTTATTAACCAAAGAAAAAATAGGAAGTTCTCAGAATAGAGAGATACTCAATTAGATTGATTTATGGATTATGCCTCGAAAGCTTACAATAAATTCTTATTTATAGGTCATGCTAGGCAACTGTAAAAAATTAAAAAAAAAGAGTAAAATTCCACTAACAAACACATTAGTCATTGATTTTCCACTAATATGCATGCACTTTATTTAGGGTTATGGAGAGGATAGGAAATAACTAATTGTGGAGTTGTAGTGGCCCCTATGGCTATGATACCTAAATTGTGTTGATGTTATTTACCTCACTAAAACTAGGTCATCGCTTTATGGGCCTTTATTTCTTGCTTTTCAAGTCTCGTACGTGTTTACAAATCACAAATTGAACCCCCTCATTCAATTTGGTCATTCTGATTTCAATTAAGGCCTAAGTTCTTTGCTTAGGCCTAGTCTTTACTAATGGAGGCTTGACAAGCCGACCTAAGGATGCTTTGTATGATATTGGAGGTCTCATGACTATATGTATGACTAAGACAATGAAGCAAATTTTGCAAGGCCTGACAATGGAGATCTTGTCAAAGGAAGAAACATTAGAGTTTACTCCGCATTGGACAACCTTTCTACAAGTGGATGAAAATTTCAACTCAACTTGTAAACTATAGGGAAAGAAGCCCAAATTCATATAAGAATAAACCTTTCATAGGCTGGACTTCTTTAAAGCCCAATTATTATGTAATTTTCGTATTATTTTTTTATGGGTGATATTCCAAATAACTTTTTCATGTTTTTCTAGATAGTTGTGGAGTTTTTAATGTTCCTAAGTCACTAGGTATGCAAGTGGAAATAAACTATAAGTGAAAAATAATGGGATAATGGGAAACCAAGGCTAATGGAAAATTAGTGCCTTAGTGGAGTTTTAATGCCTTTGTTCGCAAGGTTTATTGTATTTACTTATAAATAAGAGTCTCTTGTAAACTTTCATCAAAACAACAAAATTCAGAATATTAATTTGAGTGATTTTCTCCTGTGAAAATTTTGTCTTTATTATTGGATAAGAACTTTATAGTGTTGGTTTTACCGGCAAATCACAGTTAAAGTCATGCTGTTTTCTAATAACTTTGGTTCTACCGGCAGGTCGTGGTTAAGGTCAAGTTCCTTTTTTTCTTACTTTATCTGTTTTCAAGATGATCCGCATAGTAGATTTATATCATTTGGTATTAGAGCTTCGACTCTTGAATTCAAGTTTTATTTATCCTTTGTTTGATTTTTTTTATCCTTCTTGTGCCTACTATTAGTTTGAGTCTTTCTTTTTTATTAGTATTCTATTTCTTTCATCTTGTGTTTTGTTTTTATCTTGTATTTTATTTCTATCTCGTTACTACATTCTTTCAACCCTCCTATTAGTCGAGATCCCTTTTTTCATTAGCTTCTTAGTTTTTCTTCTTAACCTTTGTCTAAATTTGTTTATCTTTCATTCTTTCATTTTATCTTCCTATTTGCTAGGCTATAAAGACCGGGGGGGAAAAAGAGAAAATAATAGATAATCCAAAAAAAAAAGAGAAAGAGAGAAAAATTATGTGACAAAAAAATGTTTGAAAAATTAATCTTTTGCTTCCAATTACATTTTGGAAAAAAAAAAGTTATATTAAAAAAACATTATTAATTCTTATATTCAATTACTCAAAAAATTTTCATTTCTAGTCTTGTGCATTTGTTATCTCTTTTATACACTATTCTTTGGCATTGCCTCTTAAGTTCCTACTTGTTTTGTTCTTGTTTTTTCAAGTTATCATATTAGTAATACTCTATCATTTCTTGCTGCATAGAATCTTCCATAAAAGTTCTTACTTAAGGGCTTATAAGGTGAATTTGAGTGGTAAAAGGCAAGAGTAGTGAGACCATCAAAGGCCAAATTGAGTGCAAAACACGACTGATAATCGTTATATGAGTGTAAACATGTGAGAGAGCATTTGTGTAAGGATTTTTTCCCTTAACTCAATTTGTTTCACAACACTTTAATCATGATTGGAGAACAAGGAGTAAGAGATGTCGAGCTTAAATTGTTCATGAAAGCAGTTTAAGAACAATTCAAGGCTCTAAATACTAGATTTGATGATTTGACATCTAATTCTAAGTTTGGGACCTATCGTAAGAGAAACCATGATGATGAAGAAGAGGAGGAAGAGTACTCAAATAAGAAAGATGATAGAAGGAGAATACGAGATAACCTAAGAATCGATAACTACTTGGGAAATATCAAGATAAATATCTGTCCATTCTAGGGAAAGAATGATTTTGAGTTGTACTTGGAGTAGCAGAGAAAGGTTAAACATGTGTTTGATCGTCATCATTATTCAGGGGAGAAAAAGATAAAATTAACAGTTGTTTAATTTATTAATTATGCTAGTATTTGGTGGGATCAATTTGTGATTAGCAGGCACAAATATGGAGAAAAACTCATTCGTTCATGAGAAGAGATGAAATTTTCCATGAGAAGGAGGTTCATACCAAGTCATTACCACATGGACTTGCACAAAAAAATGCAAAATTTAACTCAAGGTTCTATGAGTGTGAAAGATTACCATAAAAAGATGGAGATAACCATGATTAGAGCCAACATTAACAAACAATGGGAGGCAACTATGGCAAGGTTCATTCGTGGTCTAAGGAAGGAAATTGCTGATGTGGTGAAGTTGCAACATTATGTGGAGATAGAGGATTTGTTCATAAAGTAATCAAGGTGGAGAGACAAATAAAGTCAAGAGACCCTTCCAAATTTGTTTCATCTTCTAATCCTACATGGAGATCAAATTGGAAGAATACTAAAGTTGTTACAAATCCGAAGGATGATGGAAAGGGGAAGTACTCATTTTTTGCACCAAAAGGTAAAATTGAAATTGATGCATCTTCTAGATCACGTGATATTAAGTGTTTCAGGTATCAAGAAGTTTGGCATAATGTTTCTCATTGTCCAAATAAAAGAGTCATGATCATAATGGATAATGGAGACATAGAAAGTGTGGGCTCAAGTGATTATGAAATACCACCATTGAAGGATTGTAGTGATGTTGAGGTTGCAGAACCTGTCTATGGAGTAGCACATGTTACAAGGTGAGCTCTTAGCATACAACCTAAAGAAGATGGTGATGTGGAGCAACGTGAACATATCTTTCATACCAGGTGCCACATAAATGACAAGGTATGCAACATGATCATTGAAAGTGGAAGTTGTACTAATGTTGTTAGCACTTTATTGGTTGAAAAATTAAACTTGCCAACAAAAAAACATCTTAATCCATATATACTTCAGTGGATGAATGGTTGTGGAGATATAAGGGTGACAAAATAAGTTTTGATTTCATTTTCCATTGGGAAGTACAAAGATGAGGTTCTTTGTGATGTTGCACCAATGCATGTTAGACGTCTACTTCTTGGGCGTCCTTGGCAATTTGATAGAAAAGTAACACATGATGGGTACAAAAATAGTTATACCCTCGTGATGAATGGTCGCACCATTATACGAAAGAGAGAGAGACAAATAAAAACGAGCGTTGTGAAAAAGAAAATAAAAAAATTAGTGCATTTGCCAAGAAAAGAGAAGTGGATAACATTTTTTTGGGAGTGGAGAAACTACTCATACTGATGTACAAGGTTTCACTAACAATTTGCATTCTTCTTTGCCTTATGAAATTAGTTATTTGTTGTAAGAATTCATTGATATTTTTGCAAAAGAATTACCTTTGGGATTACCTTCTTTAAAAGGTATTGAGCATTAAATTGACCTAATTTCAGGCTCTCCAATTCCAAATGGATCAGCTTATGGGACAAGTCCAGAAGAAACAAAGGAAATTCAAAGGCAAGTGGAGGAAATATTGCAAAAAGGCTTTGTGAGGGAAAGTCTCAGTCCATGTTCTATTCCTATTATTTTGGTTCTAAAGAAAGATAGCACATGGCATATGTGTATTGATTGTTGAGCTATCAACAAAATCACTCTAAAGTATAGACATCCTATTCATAGATCAGATGATATGCTGGATGAGTTGTATGGTTCATGTGTATTTTCTAAAATTGATCTAAAAAATGGATACAATCAAATTCACATGAAATAGGGCGATGAATGGAAAACAACTTTAAAAACAAAATATGGTTTATATGAGTGGTTAGTGATGCCTTTGGCTTAACTAATGCACCCAACACTTTCATGAGATTGATGAACTAAGTATTGCGCTCTTTCATTGGAAAATTTGTCATGATCTACTTTGATGATATTTTGATTTATAGTAAGGCCTAAGAGGAACATGTTCATCACTTGCGTGTTGTTGTTACTGTCTTAAGAGAAAATAATTTGTATGAAAATCTCAAAAAGTGTTCATTTTGCCTTGAATCCCTTGTGTTTTTGGGATTTGTTGTGAGCTCCAAAGGAATAAGTGTGGGTGAAAATAAGATAAAGATAATTAGATAATGATCTATACCTAAGAATGCAAGTGAGGTAAGAAGTTTTCATGGTCTAACAAGTTTTTATAGAAGGTTTGTGAAAAAAATTAGTTCTATTACTGCAACTTTGAATGAACTTGCTAGAAAGAACGTTGTGTTCAAATGAGATGATGTGCATGAGAGAGCTTTTAATTTGCTGAAAAAAAAGTTGACCAATGCACCTTTACTTTATTTGCCTAATTTTGATAAGGCTTCTAAAATTAAATGTGATGCTTCTAATGTTGGGTAAGAGTTATGTTAATGCAGGACTCTAAACCAATTGTTTTTTTTAGTGAGAAGTTTAGTGGGACAACATTAAATTACTCTACCTACGAGAAAGAGTTGTTTTCTTTGGTAAGAATTTTGCAAAATTGGCAGGACTACTTGTGACCAAGGGAGTTTGTAATTCATTATATTCATCAAAGTTTGAAGTTTTTTAAAACTCAAGAGAAACTTCAAAAGAAACATGTTAAGTGGTTGGAGTTCATTGAGATTTGTTCCTATGTGATCAAATATAAAAATGGTAAGGAAAATGTTGTGGTTGATGCATTATCTCAGAGGTATGCTTTACCAACTTCTTTGCAAACTAAGTTGCTTGGTTTTGAATTTGTAAAAGATTTCTATGTTAATGATTCTGGTTTTTGCCAAATATGGGATTCTTGTTCTAAACATGTTGTGGGGGACTATTATAGGCATGACAAATTTTTGTTTAAAAACACTAAGCTTTGTGTGCCTCTTTGTTCCTTTTGTGAAATGCTAGTTAGAGAAACTCATGGTCGGGGGTTGATGAGACATTTTGGAATTCAAAAGACTTTTGGAATTTTGCATGAGCATTTTTATTGGCTTATAATGAAGTATGATGTGCAATCTATTTGTAGTAAGTGTATCACATGCAAACACGCCAAATCTAAAGTCATGCCCCATAAGTTTTACACTCCTCTACCTGTGCCTAATCAACCATGGACTGATATTTCAATGATCTTGTATTAGGGTTGCTTAGGTCCTAAAGTGACATTTTTGTTATTGTTGATAGGTTTGGTAAAATGACACATTTCATTTCATGTTCTAAAACTAATGATACTACACATATTGCTGAGTTGTTCTTTAAAGACGTTGTGCGTTTGCACGGGTTACCAAAAATCATTGTAAGTAATAGAGATTTAAAGTTTCTTAGCCACTTTTGGCAAACTCCGTGGAACAAGTTAGGAACAAAACTCTTGTTTTCTACTGTAAGACATCCTCAAACGGATGGACAAACAGAAATTGTCAATAGAACACTTGGTACCTTACTACATGCATCATTCAAAAGAACTTAAAATAATTAGAGAAGTGTTTGTCACGTGTTGAGTTTGCATATAATAGGACCATTCATTCTACTACTTCTCATTCTCCTTTTGAAGTTCTGTATAGTTTTAATGCTCTGACTCCTCCAGATATCTTGCTATTGCCAACTAATGAGGTTGCTCATTTGGATGGAAAACATAAAGCAGACTTTGTTAGGGAATTGCATGCGAAGGTTTGAGCCAACATTGAGAAAAGGAATGCACAATACACAAAGCAAGTAAATAGAGGGCGTGTCAAAGTGCTTTTTGAACCTGGAGACTGGGTTTTGATTCATTTTAGGAAAGAAAGATTTCCTACTAAAAAAATCCAAGTTGCAAGTCAAAGGAGTTGGACCTTTTGAAGTGCTCGAAATGATTAATGACAATGCTTACAGGCTGGATTTGCCAAACAATTATGGAAATATGAATTCTATATAGTTGGTCTATCTTTGTTTGATGCAGGTGACAATGGACTTGATTCGAGGACAAACCTTTTTCAAGAGGGAGGGAAGGATGAAGACTTGACAAGCCGACATAAGGATGCCTTGTGTGACATTGTAGGTCTCATGACTATATTTATGACTAAGACAATGAAGCAAAATTTACAAGTCCTAATGATGGAAATCAAGTCAAAGGAAGAAACATTAGATTTCATTCCATATTGGACAACCTTTCTGCAAGTGGATAAAGATTTCAACTCAACTTGAAGAGTACAGGGAAAGAAGGCCAAATTCATATCAAAACAAACCATTCATGTGTTGGACTTCCTTAAAGCCCAATCATTATGTAATTTTCGTATTATTTTTTTATGGATGATATTTTAGATGACTTTTCATGTTTTTCTAGAAAGTTGTGGAGTTTTTAGAGTTCCTAAGTCACTAGGTATGCAGGTGGAAATAAATTCTAAGTAAAAAATAATGGGATAGTGGGAAATTAGTGGAAAACAGGGTTAGTGAGAAATTAATGCCTTAATAGAGTTTTAATGCTTTTGTTCTCAAGACTCCTCATCTTTACCTATAAATATGAGTCTCTTGTAAGCTTTTATCACAACAACAAAATTCAAAATATTACTTTGAGTAATTTTTTCTTGTGAGAAACTTTGTCTTTGTTTTTGAATAAGAACTTTAAAGTGTTGGTTGCGGCTAGGGTCACATTGTTTTGTGATAACTTTGGTTTTACTGAGAGGTCGCAGTTAGGGTCAAGTTCTTCTTTTTCTTACTTTATTTGTTTTTCAAGATGATCTATATAGTAGATTCGTATCACTTACTATGATCAATAACCTTAAAAAGGATCAACTACTCCAACTTTTTTTTTTCAAACTCGTATTCCTTCATAAAATTTTGTATAATATGGTATTAAAAAATATTTTTTTAAAAAATATATTTAGTAGACATGTAAGAAATCATCATATCTAATAATATAACATCAAATATATAAACTTTATACGATATTTATATCTATTTATCTATATATCATGTAAATTATAGGTGAGATTATTTAGATTACAAAAGTGAATTTAAAATAAGCGATTTATTTATAAATTATTTTTATAAAAGTAAAAAATTTGTTATGTTTAAATACAATAATAAAAAAATATTTTTAATTAAAAGTGATTTTAATCTGTTGGTGTGTGACAACTATCTAAGAGTTTTTTTTATGACAAATTAAAAAAAAAAAACAATTGAGGTGGGCAAAGTTAGGGTACAATTGACTTGTTATTGCTTAGGTTTTGTGTAGGCTTTTGGTGGAGGAATTTCAAGTATAAGGTTTTGGAAATCACTCAAGGGAGGTTATTGAGGTGGGCATAGAGGGAGATGATGACAGGTGAGGGGGATGAGAGGTTGAAGACATGAAAAGGAAGAAGAGTTATCACAGACATTTTGGTCCAAAAAAATCATAAGCTTACCTATGTGTTTTTTCAGTTTTGTTTTTGCGCAACTTATTTTGAGAAGTTATTTCAAGTAGTTAATAAGTTGTTTTAAGGCTTTTTTAACTTCTACTTTTTTCTAAAAATTGTAGCGAACATCTAAAAATTGAATAAGTTTTATTATGTTTAAATAAGTAGTCTTTCTCAAAAAAGTTTAAATAAAAACTCACCTAATAAGTCATGTACTTTATGCATAAAAAATATAATTTAAAGGAAAACATTTTAACTTATTTCCAATTATATTAAAATTTACTACTTATAATAAAAAAAAGTAAATATAAGGTTAAACTAGCTATAGATCATATCGTGAATTTACAATATTTTATATATAAAGTTTTAAAAATATATATTTTCGTGGGATATTAAAAGTACTTAGTTAATTTTAAGATTTTTTTTGGAAGTCGTATATTAATTGTTAACGTATTAAGTTTGTTAATTGAAAATTTTAAACTCATTATTTCTTTTTCTTACTCTCATGTTAAATTCACTACTTGACTTATTTTATAATTTTTTAAAAGATTTTTTCCCATTAACTATGTCAGTTATGTGTCACCTAGGTTCATACCCTTTTTTTTTAAAGTTAGGTGTTAAATTATGTATCTTTCTACATGTCATATTTTATGTAACATTTGCTATAATCTAATTTATATACATTTGTTTTACATTAAATGATATATAAATATTGATGTCGCGTGATTAACCAAATAAAAAAAAGAAATTTTAATGTCACCTTTAAGTTGTAATTCGCGCTCATAAGTATAAAAGAAATATAAATTTACAATTAACATTCATTATAAGACATGTGTCGCTTTTATTCTGTATGTATTATTAATATAAAAAATTTTTACACTGACATTCAATTATAACTTTTTATTTATGTGACTTTTAAAATAATAATCAATAAATTCATCATAAATGAAAAGTTGTGATTGAATGTCAGTGTAAAAATCCTTATACAGATAGTGTATACTAATTAAATTTTTTTTAATATTATAATATTTCATGACTTTATGACCTAAGAATACAATAAGTTAATGTAATATGTTTGTGTTCATTTATAATCTAAATTATCACACACACAAAAAAAATTTATATTAACTAACTAATTCAATTAAGTATTATGAGAAAAAAATTTCTAAGTTTTTTAACCAGCTAGGAAATACGTGTTTGAGTAATTGAATGTTGATAAAAGATATCTCATAAGAAAAATTGGAAATTATATTTACTAAGCTCAAAGGGGAACTAAAGTTGAAACCAAGATACACCTTGTTCATAAACCATACCATCATTACTACACTTTTGTTGCATAGGTTGGCTTTCTCGAGGCAAATTTGGCATCAACTGTGGTTAATATTTGAGGTATTGACATGCCACCAGATATAACAATTTCTGCATCACAATACAAAATGAATGTTAAAACTACAATGATGAATATGTAAGATAACATAATCTATAGTTAATTAAGGAGAAAAAGATGACCATGTATTATTTGGTTAATAACATCCATACCTATCCCTTCTCTAACAGACAAATTAGGCCTTAAAATATCATTTGGGCTAACGAGATAAATATCCCCGAGGTACAAGTGATTGGTGGGAACATAAACACAAAAAAGCTCTTCCTCATTTATGTTCCTTATTAGCACCGAAGAAGTGATGAACCCAAGTGCGTACTCACCAACTCGAGGATGCCTTATTATGGCAACTTCTTTAAAAGCATTAGAGGTTTGATCTGTGAAATAAGTGAGAAGTTTAGAATTTTCTAAATGCATGGAAGGAATGACAAATAATCATGTCAATATAATGAGAAATATACCGGGTGATATTGCTGCACTTATCTGTTTGGAGGCAGCATATATATAACTTACAAAAGGCATTTTCTTAATGAACCATTCACCAAGGGTGAGAACTGATGTTCCTAACCACGATGACATGAAAATTCCAACCAAAAATATGAAAGTGATGGAAGTAATAAATCCGAGACCTGTCAATTGTCCGAATTAATTAAATTCAAGGCTTGAAAATATTTCTCATGAATTATGTAAAGAGATATAAATTTAAGACTTGAACTTGAAACTCAACTTTTGTTAGAAAATGACAAAACTATTTCATGACATTAATTTTGTAAGTGATATAGAAATGTTGTTTATGAGGTAAAATCATCCCATAATTTTACAAGTATGATTATAATTTGATTTATCTTATTCAAATTTTCAATTCGAAGCAAAGTCAAAATCAAGACAGTGATCTTATTATGAAATTATCTAATATTACTTTTTTATCATAAAATTACATTTTATTATCCATATAATAGGTCATATCTCCCAAATATATCATGTAAGTTTTGAAGTGACAAACAATTTGTGTTTACAAATAACAAGACAAGGTATTGTAAAAAGCTTACCAAAAATATTAATTCCTAGATGATTATATATAGGGGAAAAGAAACCATCAACAAAGCGGATAAATCCCCAAGTGACATAGAATGTTATTGCGATGGGTAGAAGGATAACACTGCAAGTTACATTACATTCTTTATAAGAATCTTAACAATCAATATGTCGTAAAAATGATGGCAATCAAAATTCATTACTTTATAAAGTCAACAACATTAAGTTAAATTTATTTAACCATTTCAAAAGCATTCCTAAATGACATATTCACTTGCTATAGTTTGTAAAAAAAATGTTACCTCCTTGAGGTAATATCAAAGAGCAACATTTTAAAATTATAGTACTTTTTCATATACACATGACCAAATGCCTAATGTTCACACAAAAGTAATAAAAAAGTGTAATAAAAAAAGGAAAAAATAAAATGAAAGAATCAACATTTCACTAGTTGTTAATTCATGGAAAAACTATTAAAATATGGAGCACACATTATTTTTTTTTCTCTACAATATACACTTGTTTTTGCCTTCTTAAAAATCGTGTCAAGTTATGCGAGTGTCTCTTGTTAACAATGTAACTACAATTTCGCAGGTTGTGTACATGCTACTTGATTAAATCAAACAAAAGACGTGTCAAGTAAATAAAATAAGTTAAGCATTTATTTAAAAGCTAGAGTATTCCTTATAGGTGAATGTAATTTTTTCATTATATATTGAATATGCTATAAGTGTTCATGCTTCATGAATGTTACCGATACTTGATTTTTTAAGTTTCATTTGATACATAAAAAATATCCAGTTTAGGATCATTTAATTTAAACTAAGTTTATGTTTACGACTTGATCTCTCTTCTGTGTACTTTAATGTGAAGCATGCAAATAATATATTAATAAAGCACAAGCAAAGTATTCCACAAACATGAAAGTTAATTAGATCAACTATTTTGTTAACAACAACATAACATATATTATGATGCAATGAAGTAAAATGATATACATGATTATTAAAAAAACAAGATATAAATTAATGTATAAGATTACTAAAACAAACAAGATGAACATACCATCCTGACATAAACTTTTTAGATGCCCAACTACGAATTACTTTTGAAAACGCCTGAAAATAAATAAATTTTGTAGAATTGAAAAAACAAGGGAAGATAATGAGTTAGCAATATTCATATGTTTAACATTAGAGGAGAAAAAAATGAAAAAGAAAGATAATACAAAGGAACCTCATGGCCAGAGTGATTTGGGATGGAAACAACACTAGGAGATGAATGGGTAGAAGATTTGGATGCATTTTCTGAAATGCTTGGCACAGGGATCAAGAGCTCTAGATCTCTTGATGCCATATTTTCTTTTTCCTTGTTATTGTCTCCTATTTTTTTTCTTAGGGATCACTCCAGGGCTCTAGGATGGTTAGTTCCTCATAACAGAGCATCAAGTTCAACTAACAAATTTCATTTGGTCCTGCGTTGAAATCGTCATATAAATATTGGTGCTTGATATTCTAACTTTTAATTATGTGGCATCAAGATTTGTAACAACTTCAACCACGTCTATGTTTTATCATAAAAAATATATATTTTTTCTCATAAAATATAAATGTGTTATACATTTGACTTTTTTTTAATTGTGTGATATCAATACTTGTAATAAGTTCAACAACATTTTTTTACCTTGAAGTAGAATAAATACATAATATTTTTTTTTCAAATATAAATATTTATATTATTTTTTCACCATTTCAATTCTTTTAAATTGTATTATACTATTTCTTTCTCCCATTCAATGTATAAGACTTTATTTTATAGTAAACATAAATTATAATAGTTGACAATTTACTGACATAAATAATATGGCAAAAACTTGTAAGTATCTTCATAGAGGGATTTATAATAAATAAATAAATTATAAAATATGTTCAACATGTTTTTTGAAATATATATTTGCATGATATAAACTGGACAAGATAATGAAAAATACACAAGTAATAGTGAATTATATTAATAATAATAACATTAAAGACAAAATACTTTACTTTAAGTTTAAAAAAAACTATAAATGATAAGTATAAGATATATGTGATTCTTTTTGGTATTTATTGGACATAAACCTAATGAGAAATAAAATTGATTAAACATGTCATAGAAGTGATAAACTAGAGTTTGATTCATATTTTTATCATTTTTAATACATGTAGATAACAAAAAAATTACATATTTGTTGACGAACTTTATTTTTAGTGTTCATTCTAACTTTAGACCGATATTTAAAAAACATGAAGAAAAAGAGACAAAACCGGATTTTTTTAGAGTAATTATTGAAGATTTAGGTTGGCAAGATCATGCTCCATTAAACACGATTGTGTTAAGTCAACGTAATCCAAAAAGTTAGGATTGTTCACGGTTCGGGTTGGTTCGATTTTAGAAGTAAATGAAAATCAAACCAATTAATTTTAATTGAGTTGGATTGATTCGGTTTTTTGAATTTTTTTGGAAAACCGATAAAAAAATTAAAAAATCAATTTTTCATTAAATCATAAAAAATAATTTTATACCTTAAACTAGTCAAATTTATTAGTCTACTAAATTATAATTTTATAACAAAATATCAAGTGTTTCATATACACTAAATTAGTCAAATTAAATTATTAAAATAACATAATACAAACAACACATTGTATAAAAATTTAAAGTATAAAATAAATTTACTAACTTAAAAATATAAAATATGGTCGGGTCAAGGTTTTGAAATGTGAAATCCTAAAAAAATAGATTACTAAATTTACTAACTTAAAAATATAAAATAAATATATAATAATATAATATAATATATATATTTTTTGATTGGTTCAGGTTGTATCAAAGTTTTGAAATGCGAAAATTGTGAACCAAACTAGACATGACCAGTTCTGGTTGGTTTGAGTTGGGTCTAGACCCAATCAAGCAAAAAACCAAACAAAACTAATTGGTTCGGTTTACCGGGTTGGTCGCGTTGACCCAAACCAATGAACACCCCTACAAAAAGTCAGCTAGAAGAAGAACAAATATGCTTAATTCAACATAACCATGCTACAATTTCAAAGCCTCGAGCACAGTCGTGCGTACAATAGTACAACCGTGCTACTTAGATTTCAAGAATGACGCGAAAACAAGCACAATCGTGCTTAATTTCAACACACCAATGCTTAATTTTAGCATACACGAGCTAAAAAGTCCAAACTCTTCTTGGAGGTAAGGAGACACAAAAGCCTTTGATTGAGTCAAATCACAGTGCTCTATATTAGTAACTTTTTCCTTTTTACAATGAAGTTGTTTGGTTTTACATTATCCATGTCTGGCTAAACCATTTTTTTCTAGGGTTATGATGTGAACTCCTCATGATTCCCTTTTGTGCTTTGCATCATCATTCAATGTTATTTGTTGATTAATTTGTTTCTTTACTAGATTTGTTACATGTTAATTGTTTGAATAATCATGACAATTGATATTTGAATAATTGATGTGGGAAACAAGTAGGTTATTGTTCCGATAAGATTGACAATATTCATCGAAGGTACCTCCAATTGATTAGTAAAGGAATTGATCCTAATTGTGAATTCTTGCATGGTCAAATTGAAAAACATTTTAGAGTTTTAGTGTGGTGTGAATGACCAAACACATCACAATAATTTGGATAAAATATAATGACTAACATAGAATGAGATTGCTTAGTAAACAGGGAGTAAAAACATTGTAATGAAATCACAACTAGGGATGACAAATAAACCCGTACCGGTGGGTAATCCCCGAACTTGCCTCAAAGTTGACGGAGAATCCCCGGTTTGAACGGGTACGAATATGGGTATGGAGAATACCCGATTTATTAAGTCAGGATGAGAATACATACCCACCCCGTACCCATCCCCATACCTGCCTCATTCCGCTCTTATTTTAATGACTAAAATATTCATTTATTTTAAAAAAGAAGAAGAAAGGTTTGATTATTTAAATAAATTATTTTCTACTAAAATATTATGTTTTTTTTGCGGGTATGGAACGGGTACGAGTATATCCGATACCCGACGACGACATAAATCTCATACCTACTGGGTATGGGGACGAGGATGAGGATGAATTTCAAAAGCGGGGATGGGGATGAGAATATCATACCCGTCCCCGCCCCGCCCCGCCCCGCCCCGCCCCGTTGTCATGCGTAATTACAACCATAAGTCTTAATTCATTGACTTCTAAACTTATTTCCTTCCTCAGTTTAAAATCTATTAACTTAAATTACTTCTAAAATTCATTGTTTGAGAACTATATATTGTTCTTGTAGTACGATATCCGAACTTAAGTTCACTGTTGGTACTGTGTAGGGCACAATTGTCCTTAAACGGTTATATTTATGTATCAAGAATAATAACCACAGGCCCATCAAGAAATATTACATTACATTAATATATTTTAAACATGTTTAAATCTTTTTAATAGTACTATATTATTTAATAAATTAAAATTAAAATATAAAAAATAATATTACCAAAATATAATTAAAATATAGAAATAATTTTTTATTAGTATTATAATATTTAAAATGCCACACATCTTAAATTTTACAATTGAAGAGTTAAGTGTCTCAAAAAATACCCTAATTTACAAAAAAAAAAAAACAACCCTACAGTCACATGTGTTATACAAAACATTAAACATAGATGTTATTAAGACTTCTTGATCGTCAAAATTCATAAGCATTAAACAATTTACTTTTGAAAACAATATGCATTAGGCATAAAACTGAACAGTTTTTAATTACTCATGCTACAATAGATAATAGAAAATGAATCAATAAGAAAGGAGAGATATAAGAAAAAAATTACTCAATTTAATTTTCATTGCTAATAAAAAACAATATTAACATCGTTAAAATATAGATTACACACCCAATTTAAAGACACTAAATAATTTATAAGAATAGTATACATTAATTACAGTTATAAAGAAATTTTCTAACCCATTAAACCGGCACATTTAGACTAAGGAAAAAGTCTTTAAACAATAATAGTAATTTTTTAATTTAATTTTATATTATTTTAAAAATTAAAATTCATACACATAATTAATAAATTCACATAGTCAAACATTTTAATTTATAAAATACTTCTTATTTTGATTTTAATTGGTATCAAATTTAAAAATAAAATTAATGAAATAAATTATGAATTTTAATTTATTTTTAAATTATATATTCATTTAAAAATAAAAATTGAAAATATGGCAAAAAAATACACAGTTACCAATAAATGAAAACACAAATTCAAATTTACAAATAATCAATCATTTATGTTCGTTATGTTTATTCCAATACTTATTAATGACATAAAAAATAATATTTTTAAAATGTATACTAATATTAATATATACACACACATATTTTATATATTTATATATATATATATATATATATATATATATATATATATATCTAA
The DNA here is from genome assembly GCA_037954015.1 of Psophocarpus tetragonolobus. Classification (NCBI taxonomy): domain Eukaryota; kingdom Viridiplantae; phylum Streptophyta; class Magnoliopsida; order Fabales; family Fabaceae; genus Psophocarpus; species Psophocarpus tetragonolobus. Next base: position 1,941,332 of record CM075695.1, on the reverse strand, counting down.
ATAATCCCTAATAATTAATATATTTATTAAATAAAAATTAAAAAAATCTGTAAACAGTGTACATACTTTAAGAAAAAACTATATTCGTAATAATAAATATTTATTTTCCTTTAACTTTTTTTTTGAAAATAATAATTTTACTAAATAATTAAAATTTTTCAATATATTAATTAATTCACAAATTTAAATAATCTTAATTATAAATTTTTTATCTTTTTTTACCTTAATTATTTTAAAGATTAAAAAATCCAATGAAAACTTCAGTTTTCGCTTCTAGGATGTTTTACTGTTCTTTAATTATCAACACAAAAAAAAATGCATTTTTTTACTAAATTGAAAGGTTAAACATCAATGATTTTTTTGGTTGATAATTATTACTACTAGTTTAAATTAAAAGAACACATTTTCACAAATCTAAAGTTCCTCAAATTTTATAATTAGAGTAAAAGTTAATTTATTTTATAATATCTTTTTCATTAAACTAATTTCTCCACAAACAAAAAGTTATATAATATGTTACTGGACTTCCTATAGCAAGTGAAAACATTGCCAAAATTGAAGAGAAGTTATATAATATATTACTGAATCATGGACCCGGATTTCCAATGAATATTCAACAACAAATAACCCACACATCACAGTTCACACTTCACACACACATAAATAAAGCATAAATTTGCTTGTGATTAATTAAAGGTGACTCTAGAAGAAATAGAGGAAGATCTTCTTCCATACACGCAACACAATCCTATTACATATTTACATAGCACTCTAAGAACCAGGGCATTTCTTAGCCATTAAGAGAGAATAATTAATACAACAAAAAGTGCCCTCCTTTATCTACTTTCTTTCTTGTTTTTTAGGTTAGGCATTTCCTCCAGCATAAAGACAACTCTTGTAACCTACAAAATTAACAAAGAGCAAACATCGTAAACTGAGCATGCCAATTTAATCGTTTATCTCTCAACTTCTGAAATACAGTAACACGATTTTGGCCACAATCTAAAAGTTTTTGAGCATCTGCAATTGCCTGACCACAAATTAGTATTTTTATGTAGTTTCTCACAATATAAAAAAAAGAATGAAACTGTGACCCCACTTTAAAAACTTGCAAAAAATCAACACATTTCGCAAACATAAAGAGACACATAACTCCCATCTTCAAATTATCCTTTTTAAAAAGTAGTTAGTGCAACATGACTGCACACACATTAAAAACTAATTTTGTGGAATGACGCAAAACATCAAAGTTTCATGCAATGCACGAATAGCATGGTGCTGAGAGTCCTAAACTCATAATTAAACAATGTATTTTATAATTATTCACACAAGAGAACAAAAGCGGTATGAGATATGAACACATACAAAGCTATGCAAAGGTCAAATGGGAACTTACTTGGATTGATCGTTGATAACATAGCTGTTTGCGAGAAATCACAAGTGAATGGATTCCGTCCAGCAGTTTGGTACAAAAGATTCATAGCATATGCAGCATGGTTTACTAAAGTGTTAGGTTCAAAACAAGCCCCTCCTTGTTGAATTGCTGTACAATCAATCCCCTGCCCACAAGCATAATCCAAATTTGCTTGTAACTGTGCATCTGTCACTCCTGCTTTTGGCACACACCATGTTGCATTATTATTTGTTTTGGTAGGACTTGGAACAGTTGGCTTTGGAGTCACGGGAGATTTTGACATATCCGGAGTAGTCTTCAATGAAATTAAGAAATATATTATATTAAATACTACTAGCTAGAACAGCATTAAGATGAGAAGTGTGAACATTATTAAAGACTGCAAAATGGTGGCTTCATGTCCACTCAAGAATTCCGCTTTATTTGGTGTTGGACCCGGGCCTATTGGCGCTGGAAGCACAGGGGATTTTTGTGTTTGACCCGGGTCTGTTGGTGCTGGAATCACTGGAGAATTTGAAACATCCGGCGTCTTCAATGAAATTAAGAAATACATGTTAAACACTACTAGACTATCAAGTCTAGAACATGTTCAAGAAGAGAACACAATGAAAGTGATGCATCAAAACCATGTCAACTCATCAATCTAAGTAAGCTAATAAATGGCAACAAACATAGAATAAAATAAGAGTACATGACGATAATAGAAATTCATTCATACCGGGGCAACCACAGGTACTGGGCTACTAGTTTGTTGCTGTTTAGAGAGGCCAGCGTCATAGATCATGGACTGATCAGGGTTGTAAAGTCCAAAGGCTCTCTCAGAAGCAGCTCCAGGCTTCAAATCCTCATCGTACAGAGCAAAGAGGTATGTGTCCACCGATTTCCCTGGCATCAATGGGGTCCCAACCATAGATCGCAGGTGAGCAATGAGATTACCGTTATAAGCCTTAGCATTCTCAAGACTTGGACCAGCCTCGTTGCTGTCTCCTTTGTAGGGCCATCCTGTCTCCGCAACCACAATCTCAACATTCTTAAACCCCATAGCATTCAACGCAGAACGAACCGCATCCACCTACACACACTCAAAACGTTTATTGTAACAACAATCCTAAGTATGTGACACCTGTTGGTGCCTCACCTTTTCTGATTAGTGATTGATAATTTGACTGACCTGGGCATCAAACATGTTCATGTACTTGATGTTGGTGTTTGAGTCAACTCGGCCCGCGTTGGGCTGGAAAAGGCAAAAAGCAAGGTTATCGGCTCTGCCAGGGTCGCTTCTGTAGGCAAAGTAAGGGTAAGGGTTGATGGCAAAGGGCGAGCCCGTGGCATTGTTAAACGACAACAGCCCTTGCAAAACGGTGTCGTATTCAGGGTGGAACCTTCCGGCAGAGGGAGGTTCGGAGTCCCTGAGAACCGCCATGGAGTGCACCGTCGACACCTTGATCTTGCCGCCGAGAGAAGCGCCGTCGAGAGCGTTCTGCACGTTCTGAATCGCCGGCAGCATCTGGTTCATCAAGTTCGGGTCGTTCGAGGTTATCACCTCGTTGCCCACTGTTATGAGGATGATGTTGCTGGCCGGGTAGTACGGAATAACGTTGGTGTTCACCCATGTTTTCGCGAAGTTAGGGTCCGAGGCCAGTCCCGGAATGTCCCCGTTCGCTGCTCCGATCACGATTCCGATTCCAGTGTTCGCTAGAGCTTTTATTATGCCCGGGTCGGTTCCGTACAAACGTACCTTTCCGATGGCCGTCGATTGGAGCAGCTTCGCCGTCGCCGATGGCGGTGGCAGGTTGTCTGCGACTTGTCCGTAGTTGACGCCGATGAATGATTCAGAACCTGCACGGAGTAACAACAGTAACTTCACTTCTTTATCTCAATCCAGTTACGTTACTAGCAAAACCCAGTAACTAAGTAAAACAGAAAGTAGAAAATAATCACCAAAATAGTTCAAACATCAAATAGAGGGGGGAAAAGTAGAATATGAATCTTAAAGTTGAAGGTCCAATTTCAAAGGATGAATGTGGTTTTTTGTCATCCTAAAGAAGCAAATAGGACCATGGTAGTTGAAAGAAAGAGTTTTACCATCTGTAATAGAAGATACCCATGGTAGAATATAAAAAATAATGTTGTTAACTAGTTACCATAACATACTAAATGCATATGGAAATTTTTTAAAATTGGTAAAGAAAATGGGATGTTGGACACAGAACTTTAGAAAGTTTGAAATAAGTGTGTGAGGAATTGAAGGAAGAGTTGTAGATTGAATAAGAGAAAACTCACTTGCAAACTTAAATAATGTGAGAAAGAAGAAGAAGGCAAAATACAGAAGAAGGATTACAGAGCCGGAGAGCCAGCAAACCATTTTTAGATAAGTATTGTGTCAGTTTTGTTTTGTGTGAATGAAGAAGCGGTGTGAAGGGAAAATATATAATGGGAGGGAAAGGCAAAACCCAACAATTGAGGGTAAAAACGTCTCATACTAATTTAATGCTAGACTCTTCCCTTCTTTCATAATGCATTCAAAATCAGATTTCAGAACTTATTAACGGTAACATACATTGCTATTTGTCAATAAAAAATAACATACATACATTATTGTTAGTATCAGAGCACAGAATCACTACTAATTAACCCTCTTGATTTCACAAAAAAAAACTTTGTTTTATTTGAATGAAAAAAGAGAAATAGAAAACAGAAACAATTTTATGTTAATTGTTTAAAGAGAGAAATATTTTATATGAATTTGTTAGAGACAAACTCTTTTTTATAAAGAATAGAGTGACAAAATAGAGAAATAAAAATGTGGATCACATTTTATAATTTTACTCATTCTCTTTTCATTACTATGTATTTTTTATTTATTTTACAATTCTCTTTTGGCGATGTTAAAGAACTTTTATACTTAAATTCAATTATAATTATATAAGTATGTTCACTTTTCAATATTTTATAAGTTATATATTTAATTATAAATACATAAGCTCCCATTTGGGGTGGTTCTTAGTTTCTGGTTTTTTGTTTTGAAATGTATTTTGAAAACTGAAACTTGTTCTGCAAAAATGGTTCTGTGTTGATTTTTTACTCATTTTTGAAACAGTTTTCACTCAATTTTAAAAACAATAAAATTTGGTTTTTAGATTTCTGTTTCTGTTTTTATTTAAGTTAATTACTTAACGTCATTTGTCACCATTGACCATCATTGGTCATCGCCTCCGATCGGCGGTCACCAGCCCCCACCTCCGACTAGCAGTCACCGATCGTCACCTCCGATTGACAGTTATCAATCGCCACCTCCAACCGGCTGTCACAGAAGGCCACCTCCAACTGGCGGTCACCAGCCGCCACCTCTGACCGATGGTTATCGGTCACCAGCTCCGACCAACGGTTACCGCCCGTCACCTCCGACCAACGGTTACCGGCCACCACTTCCGACTGACAGTCACTAACCACACCTCCGATTCGTGATCGCCAATGACCAACTGTCACCTTCAACGATTGTCTTGATCGCTACCTTCAACTAGTGTTTCGTTAAGATTTAAAATCAATGTTTTAAATTTGAAAAAAAAAACAATGTTGTTTTTAAAATTTTAAAAACTTAAAATCAAAACTAACTTTTGTTTTTAGAAATTTTAAAACTAGAAACCAAAAACCACCCTAAGGGGACTTACGTTTGTAAACTTTTTAATATTTTATCCGTGCATAAGTTTTTTAACATTTCTTTATTGCTCATTTGATCTTAACTTATTCAAAATTATACATAAATGACTACTCTCTCAAATTTTATCAAGTTATATATAACTTTAATTTTTTATATTAATTTTTCTTTAAATTTAAAAATATTATGTTCACAATCCAAAATATTTAAAAACATTACACTCCCATGTAATTTAAAACTTACAGTAATTATATATATATAAAATATTTAAAAACATTACACTCCCATGTAATTTAAAACTTACAGTAATTATATATATATATATAGATATATATATATATATATAAAAAACTTATAGTAATTATATATATAATTACACTAAAGTTAGGATGTTAGTATTTTATTATAATTTACTCAGTTATAAATAAAGTTTACTAAATAAAGTAAAATTGATTTTATATTTTTAAAAAAATTTATCTAGTACATCTTTTATTACAAATGATTAATATTGAATATTTTTATTCAAAATAAGAAAAATAAATGTCCTAGAAAATATACTCTTATTCTATATCTCATTTTCAATAAATATATCATTAAGTATTTGAGATCATGAATATTTACTAGAGGATAAATTTAGAATAAATATTTTAATATCATTAAAAATAAAAAAAATTATTGGTCAATATCATTTTAATACTAAAATATCAATCAATTTGGTAGGAAATGAGTAATAAAAAATGCGTCGTTGTTGTTTCTTAATTTGTTAGATAATAATTGGGTTATTCAGGAAAAAAAACATGTCTACTTATTTACTTTCATTCTTAAATGACTTTTTATAAATATTATAAATAACATAACCTTTTTTAATATGCTTAATAATAATAATCCAATGTTTACTTATACTAATAAAATTGTAAAAAAATCGGATGTGTAAACAATGATATATATAAATTGAAAATAAAAGTTAAAGTTAAAGTTAATGTAAAGACAAGTTAATAAGAGGCATACATTTTAAGTAATTACCTTTAAAGAAAAATACTTATCTATTGTGAAAAGGTGAAGATACTTAACTAAATATGGAGTAATTATATTTATTGTTAATAGGAGAATGTTAATGTGTTCTTATTATGCAAATTAAGAATAATTAAAAATAAGTTACTTTATAATTTTTTTGGTGTTTTCTCTTTTAATTTATTTATATTGTTGATATTTTATGTTTAATTATTTTTTAGTTTTCAGCGAGAGAAATAAGTAAACAACATTAAATTATTTTATATTTAATTATTTATTTAATCTTTGGTCTGTATTAAATAAAATATTAGTACATGTATATAACATTGATAAACATTTTTTTCATCTCAATAAAGTAAAAATGCATGATTATTAGCAAAATATGTTTTTAGAAAAACAATCATAAATCAATTAACATTTCTTTTTTAGAAATAGACCCTCTTCATTTCTTTTTTATCCATTTCTTATATATTTTCTATACTTTGAAAAATTCATTTCAATGTAAATAATATAATTTTTATAGAATGTAACATTTATTTATTGAAAAGCCTATTAATGAAAGGAAACGTAAATAATATAATTTTTATAAAATGTAACATTTATTTATTGAAAAGCCTATTAATGAAAGGTAATTGAGAGAGAAAATGGAAAATATCTTAACTTTACTTGAGTAATGCATTTATTAAAATTTATCCTAAGATTACACATTAAAAAATCCAATAAAAAAATTAAACATTAAAAGTTCACATGATTACTAATTATACTCAAAATTAGAAGTTCTAAAACAATTAACCACTGTAAGCTTTTCCTTTTTTACTTTATATAAAACAAACATAAAGAAATAGTAAGTGCTTATTTGACAACAATTTTATAAAAATATTTTCAGTATTTTAGTATTTAAAAACTAAAAAACTCATTTGGATAGTGTTTTTTGAAAATAGTTTTCAAAAACAGTTCTGATCTTTTTAGTTTTTAAAAACTAAAAAACATGAAAGACTAAAAGTAGCTTTACTTTTCAGTTTTCTATTTTTGTTTTGATAAACTCAAAATATAATAAAAATACAATAAAAAAATGTTGTTTTTTTCTCTTCATTAATGAAATTTTAATAAATATAAACAAGTTTTTCCATTTTTACATTTTTAAAACAGTTTTTAAATAAAACTTACCAAACAAGTTTTTTTTTTATTCTCGAAAATAGTTTTTGAAAACTATTATTGAAAACTCTTTAAAAAAACTAAAAAAAAATAAATCAAACCAATCAAGCCTTAATTATTTTATCTCTTCTTCTCACTCTTTAATCTATTATATTTGCTTAATATTTCATATCTACTTCATACAAAATATTAATTTTTAATATATTTAACTAAAAGCAAGCTTTCTTAATATAACTGTGCTTTTATACTAAAGAGATTGTAAATTTGAATTTTTTTTTTCCTTAACAAAATTTATATTTAGTCATTTATCTATAAAAAATACATTCTTCAATTTTTATTAAATTATACACGACTCTAATTTTTATTTTCTTAGACTAATATCTTTTTAAGTTTAAAAACACTATACTAGCATATTTGTATATTTAAAAACATTACACTAATAATTTTTTTCAAATTTTGACTAAACTTTACTTTAAATATTTTAATCTCATCAAAATAAAAATAAAATGTTTTTATTCTTTAAACATTTCGTACTGTGTATACAAGAAGTTTAAAATTTTAATTATTACTAAAAAATTAAATAAGGAAAAAAAATCACAAATAAAAAAGTAAATATTGTAAACATTGATTTAGACTTTTGCTTATTAAAAAAAATTAAATAATGATAAAATTGAAAAGTTGAAAAAGAAGGGAAAGTATCGATAGGGCACAGGGCGTAGGCATAATATTGCTAAGAAATCTCACGTCCCCGATTAAAGGTTGTTTTTCTAAGCAAAAATTAGTTCTATATATTACATTAAGTAAAATATAAAAAAATAAATTATAAAAACTAAGTAATATTTTGATAAATATTTAAATAATAATAAATACTATTTTATTTATTAATATATTTTCAAAAACATGTTTTAACTAAATTTCCCATGTCATTTTCTATTCTCAAAATTTAATTTATTCACTTTAGATAAATATTAAATAATTTTTTATGATCTACAATATCATATCAATTTTACAAAATGTGTTCACAATATCATTTTCTATTTTATTTGTAAATAATCAAATAAATAAATTAATCTTTTATGTATTGTGCTTTTTAACAAGTTCTACGTACCGAACGCTCACTAAAAGTAATGTTCATTGAATTCATTAATTTGTGGCTACTTTTTAAATTATAAAAGCGAACATTAATTTGAAGAAAATAACTTCAACTTGAATACTACCAGCTGTATAAAACCAAGTGGCTTTTTCTTACGTGTTAATCAAAGAACATTCTCTCAGTCGACCTGAAGTCACATAAAAGTGACTGAATAAGATGGTTTTGAACGAAATAGAAAGTAAGGCATATTTTATTTTTGAGTTTAGACAATCACGTCCTCGAATGGGGGTCTTATGGGAAATCAACTGTTATTATCTAATATAAGCGTTGAACAGTGTTTTATATTTAGTTACTGGTTGTTTTATCTGTTTTGTAAAAGAAAAAAAAATGTAAAAGTGTTGCACAGTTATTTCTATTGCAATTTTTATGCAGTTATGTTTGTTAATTTTATTAATAATAAATTATAATTGAATGATAATTTAAATGATCAGTGTATAAACATTAAATTCTTTGTATAATTGAGTGAAAAAATTAATTCATATTTTTAAGATGATATTAAAATCCATAGTAGAGGAACTCCAATAGAAGATTCTTAGATAAATTGTTTAATATTAAAAATATTATTTTAATATGAATCTTATAGTGAATGCTTAAAATTGGAAATAGTTGGTTTTAGTAAGTTGTTGTTATATTTATTATACCAACTACTATTGGACCACACATGTTTGTCAAATAGGTTTGTCCTAACCCATTTAACCTTGATACACATGGGTTACGATCAAATAGGTCACATATATAAGAATAACAAGTTGGGATAGGTGTAAGACAATATCTACGCGTGACTTGCCAAATAACATTGTATTTGTCATCTTACTGGTTGAATATTTATTATAAAAAATTCTGTGAGTTTTTTAATATTGTGGATATTTTTTAGAATATTTTTTAAAAGATTATTTATTTACATAAAATTGTATCAAACAAATTCTTTATTTGTTATAAATATAGAAATAAAAATTATACTAATTTTTCCATATTAATTAGATCTAAAAATAAATTAATATATTATATATAAAATATTTAATAAAAGTAGAGTCTTTACTTTACATTCCTGATATTTTTATAAAAAACAATTCTATTAATTATTCAATTTTCATAAAAAATATTATTAACAATAAAATTTGATAATTAATATTTTAAATTGATTTATTTAACAAAAATATTACCTTATGAGTTAAATATGTGTAATATTTTAATTTGATAAGTCGCAGGTCCAATGATATTTTGATTGATCTTATCTATGTGTAAATGCAAATTTTTTGTCGTTCCTACAATATATAAATGACCCATAGGACCAAAAAATCCACAAAACACTATGGACTTGGGATAGCCTTAGACCTAATTTTTTTCTTCAATTCTTTAAATTTCAAATATAAGCATAAAAATTATATAGTTCAAATAAAATTTTAAATTGATATATCATTATTGAGGAAAATATAAAAAAGTACTTGATATTTTGAAGAAAAAATTATCAATGACTCATATTTAAATAATTTATTATTCAATTATTAAGAATTGAAATCACTAATAAGTTGTTTGGCATGTAAAAATTATCTTTTTATACAATAATATGTCTAAAAAATATAGTTTTCACTTTAAAAGTTTACTAAATAATCTTCATAATATCAATCTAATCCTAATTGAAAATAAGATTAAAAATTTGTAATTATTAGTATAACATAATCACAAAGATGTGAATATGTCCACAGAGGCGTAGATAAAGAAAATGAATCACGGGTTTACCCACAACCAATGACGTATTTAGATAGATAGTTAGGAACCCTATGTTGTTTTTATTATAATTGATTAGAAAAAAAAATCAAAGACTATTTCATATTTAATTTCTTAATCAAGTAATCTTGTGAACAACCCACTAGATTTTTTGTGTAAAAAATTATTTAATATATATAATTTTTGCTTAATTTTTTATATGCGGATATATTTTTTATTTGTCCTTCTAAGTTGTAATCATGACCTCGTCCTTGCTCAAAGTAATGTGTCACATACAAAAAAGGTACGAGACGTAGTGAAAGATAAAATGTATTAGAGATTTGTCCACACAGATGTACACCTCATATAGGTATGGAGGACATATGGAAAAAAATGCATAAGAGATTTTTCTAGAACAATGTGACACATCCCACCAAAGTTTGGACAATGCATTAAACCCTAAACACTAAAACAGATGGTGTATAAAGTGATTTTTTGACCAATGTGACACATCCCACCAAAGTTTGGATAACGCACTAAACCCTAAACACTAAAACAGATGGTGTATAAGTGATTTTTCCACCAATGTGACATGTCCCAAAGAAGTGTGAGAGACAACATCTCACAAAAGTTTGGAAGAGAAAAAATTCATCACTCATTTTCTTACATGGGTGTGGCAGAGTGTACGAAGGTGTTTTGTCCACAATGTTGTTGAACAAATGCTGAAAAGAGAGTGCTTAACATACAATAAAAAATATAATAAACTATTTTTTAAATATTTTTTTTGTTTAAATTACTTAAAATTAAAACTTATTAATTAGACCTAAAAAATAAAAGATTATTCTTAATTAATAGATCATGCTAATGTTTGTGTTCGGTTTGTTTAAATTTAATAAATATTTTTTAATAGGTAAAGCGTTTTAATAAGTTAGTACACTCATATATTAAATTCTTACTTAATATACAAATGACATGTTAATAGTTATAGTTATAAGGATTTTTTAATAAACTGGGTTATTTTTTAACATAATTCCATTTAATAACAGGTCAAGTGTGATCTATTATTCACAAATGTATGTTAAAAAAATTTTCCATTATTATTTTTATAAAAAATGTTATTTATTAATTTCTTAATTTTTAAATAAAGTGATTGGAGGTCAATGTATAATTTAATTCCTATTGTTTCCATTGTTAACGTCCATCAACACTTGTGAGTTGTGACATATATTACTCTAGTGGTTGGGAAAATGTAGGTCTTGAGACTAAACATATTGTCTATAAAGAATGAGATACCATACAAAATTATTGTCTATAATATTATAGTAAAAAACGCGGGTGATCTAAAATATTATTCACACTGACCATAAGAAAACAAGGTAAATGAGATAATGTCTTTTTTGGGGGGACCATATGTAGCAATCAAATAATTTCATCGTTTAAAGAAGTAGCTCTTGGTTTTTTAAGAGGAGCCAATGTCTTAAAATGGCATCCACACAGATTTCCAATTCAAAGCAGTGTGCTAGGGGCAAAACTGTTCAACAACCTTTTGGCAAAATTTGCTACTACCCAATTGTAATTCTTTCTAAACCCACTAGTTAATGGTGCCAGGTGTTATCACAAACAAGTCAAGTGTAATAATATTTAGGTCAAGTAAAAGAAAAGCTAATAAAGACGTGTTGTGACTTGTGAGTGCATGTTTCCTCTTTAGTCTTTAGGGTTGGCTCCACATTAAAGTTAACCAGGAAATGAAATTAAAGGGAAATGGAGTTTTTCCCAAGGTGTTCTAGGACGAAGGGATGGACCACGACCTCCACTTCTGCTTAATAATTGGCCCTTTTCTAGACTACCAACTATCTTTCTTAATTCATAAGTTACCCATTAAACATAAACAAAACATTCATATATATATATATATATATATATATATATATATATATATATATATATATATATATATATGTTTCTTCAGGATGTATTCTTTTTTTTTTTTACTTATCTGTATATTTAACTATTTTACTTTACCATTTAAGATAATCATTTATTAGATTTATATTTAATATTTTAAATTGTTAATTTACATTCACTTTAAGTAGCAAATTATATGTTGAATATATTTTAAAAAAATTGTAATTATAATTTTTTAATTAACTCTTATTTTTAAAAAAAAAAAAAGAGTAAGTAGGTATAAGTAAAATTTGACAAGTGGATGCATTTGAATCAGCGGGCAACTTCTAAACTCATAACCTACATAATATACTAGATTATATAATTATATTTAGAGCCTATTTAATGTCCAGAATCTAGATCCATAAAAAAGGGATTTAAATCCGTATGAATACGGGCCAAACCGTAAAAAAAAAGAAAGAAAAATGAGCTTTAATAACTAAAAATCAACCTGACTCACTTTGGACCCGACCCATATAAGTTCAACTCGGGTGGGCCAGACCAACCTGTATTTAACCCACTAAATATTTATTATTTTAATACTTTATTATTTTACTAAATATTATTATTAAAATATTTTTCTTAATTTTAAATAAAAATTTAATTAAATAATTAGTTTTAAATTTTTAAATAATTTTAATTTTTAATTTTTTTTTTGAGTTGGCCTGTATAACCCACCAACACGTGGTGAGTCAGGTCAGCTGACAAATTGAGTAAGAAACTTTAAATGAGTCAGGTTAGATTGACCCGTTTTTCTAATGGGTCAAGGTGGGTTGGCCCATACGGGTCGAACCATCCCGTTTTGACAGTTATACCAAAATCTTTACTCTGATTCAATTTCAAGATACTAGTCTGTCATCTTTTACATTATACATAAAATATTTTTTTAATATAAATAAATAAAATTTTAAAAAATAAAAGAGCCAATAGTTTTGAGAGTATGCCAATGTGACCAAGTCTATTGAATGAGTACCAAATATACTTATATCTAACTATTATTATAAAATTGCCTATAAAAATTATTATTATAAAATTTAAATTTTGATGAATGTTAATTTTTTTTTATTATAAAATTGACTTTAGGGCCATTAGCATGGTGTGGAGGATGAGTTATGGGTTGAGCCTGAAAATTTGAATGGACATGAATACTAACCTAATCATAAAATCATGTAGGGGCTCATTCTCTCTCTGCCATAGGCTAGTGAGGGCAGTAAAGGTGGTGTGATGAGGGCGACTTATGGCGTAATGTGTAGTAAACTATTGGACTAACTCTCTAAAGTTTCAGATTGAGTTAGCATGGAGTCGGGTGAACCAACTTAGTGTTGGGCCCTTCAATGAAGTAGGGAAGACGCAATATCGGATGACATCATCAGTGGTATACAAATTCAGTTTGTGATGTAATCATCCATGTGTTTATCAAGATCATAGAGACCTTCATACTTGTCGAGAGTCAGTGACTTCCAGCAGGGAGGGAGTGGAACATCCATTGATCCCAACTACGAAGGGATGTCGCTCTAAGTCAACATCATAGGTTGCTGACTATGTCAATCTAACTGAGAAATAACCAGGGGGTGTAGGGCATGGTTAGTTTGAGAAGGCATGAGAAATCGTTGTTCCTAAGGGGAGTAAGTATGCGACTATCCTTCGGTGGTGTGGGAGCGTGAAATGGTTCGTTATAGTTGGTGTCGCCTTTGGTTTGGGCACGTGAAATGGTTCGTTATAGTTATTCATTCTGTCTTTTTAGCTCCAAAATAGTGGGTGATTTCACCATTGGTTTGTTGTGGACAAGGAGGAAATTTTACGAAGGCCTCACGATGAGTAGGGATAAAGTTCTCTCAGAAGTCAACAATGTAAGACCTTCAAGAGGGTTTTGTCGAAGGTACTTGCAAATTAAACTCTAATGCTTAACTCAGAAGTAGTCTTATAAGTGTCTGATTGGAAATTCATTGGGCATGGACATAATCATTACCTATAAGGATATTATAAGTCGACAGAGTGTATACCAAGAGGTACCTCACCATAATCGAATTTCTTTGCTCAACTTTATCGAACTTAGTAAGGAGGTCGATCTAGCCTTTTATAGTTACACTGCTACTTGCAAATCCAAATAAAGGCTCATCGTATGGGTGGATGAAAGAGTCTAGGAAGCCAAGCTGGTGAAAAGTAGATCATAAAAGGACACCAGTCGAGCTTCCTTGATCTATCAATGTTTTATTAACTTGCTAGTTTGCCACCACAACAAATACACCCATTCGGTTATCTTGTTCTCAATGTATGCCTACAAAGTTTGTATCTGAGAATGTGATATGCCTTGTTGCCAATACCATTTCATATCCATGATAAGAAACTTTTCTACATTTTTTTTTCAAAAGTAATAAGTGATCAGTATACTTATTTTTTATATTTATTTTATATATTTTTCTAAAATATTCTAAAGATATACATCTTATTTAATAAGCTTAAAATACAATCATTAATGTACTTCTATTATCATTCTCTCCATATCTTTCCAAACTCTACTACATATCTCCTCAAAAGATAAAAAGTTAAGATTGAGGGATAGTATTAGCACTGGCATGTTAAAGTATATTACATATGACACTAACATAATAAAGATAATTTGTCTTTGTTGTAGTTTGATTAGGATATGAATGTATTTTAATTTTTATTTGGAGTATTTTGGATTTGCTTATTCATAAACCTTAGCATCAATGTCTCACCCTACAAGACCCACACCCGCAAAATCGTCTCCCTGAGTTGTCTTGTGTCCATGATGTGACAAATGAAACTTCCACCCTGCAACTACATATCATTCGACGCCTTCGAAGTTGGGAATCCGACTGTAGGAGCTTTGTCTTTCTTTCATGAAAGTAAGCACAAATAGGCAAGATGAAGAAGCAAATCCATGAGGGTGAATGGACAATTCGTGCGGACGAGAAGAAGACGCTCTTCAGTAAGGATGAAAGGACAACCAAATCCTAAATTGCTGTGGTAATTTTCACGCGAGATAGCAAGAAAAAAACTTTATTAAGGACGAAAAACAAATGTCACGTCAGACAACAGTAAAATTGGCTAAACTTCAATTAAGCAAGTCAACGTTGTTTTTTAATAGTCAACTGACGGAAGGGCAAAAATATTATTTTTAAAATGTTGAAGAGCATTAAGTGCGCAAAAAAATAAAAATAAAAATGAGGAGCCAAGAAGTACCCAACTGCAAAAATAAGGGCACGAGTAGTAATTTAGCCTAAAAATTATATATATACACACACATTTCAATAAATAAAAAATATATTATTTACTAATTATAAATTATTTTATATAAAATTTAAAAATAATTATATAAAAAATGTCGGTATAATTTTGTTTAGAGTATTTATGCATTTTAATTAAACGTTGATATTATTAATATGATGATACACCATATACCGTATATATTAATATTTTATTCATGTTAAATAGTCAAAAAAAAATATATTATGGGATAAATCTTATGTAAATGTTTATTAATTTTTATTTCTTGAAATTATTATTATTTTTTATTTGAGTATTTTGATCGATTTAATGCCATTATAAAATGCATTTTATCTCCGCTGTAAAATGTAAAATACTAACAATATTATTTTAATTTGAGAAGGATAAAACCAAACCAATTTTAAGAAAAAAAATCAAATTAAATTTTGTAAAAAATAAAAATAAAAATAAATGTAAATTAAAAGATAAAAAGTAAATTACAACAATACTTATCCAACTTTTTATTAAAAAAAATCCTACTGAACTTTTATTAAATTATATGTAATTTTATCATTTTTCTACAATAATTTTATTTACACAACTAATTTTATTTCCTTATATGCTTACACCTTCTCAAATCTTATACCATTACCCATAATGAAATGTGAATATAATGACTAAAAAACATGTGATGCTTATGTAATTATACAAAATATTAATGAATGTTGTTGTAATTTGTGTTAATATATATAAAAAACTAAAAATATAATTTACCTTTTAATGATATATGGTGACAATGAATGCATTTAAGTATGCTTTTTTTTTTTTTAAATTTTTGTTTTAATAAAAATCCACCTAGATTATAATGTTGGAGTAAACTTTTAAATAAATAGAAGAAAAAAAACTTAGAAACTACTTTTTTTTCCCTTAACAGGTATTTTCCATTGGATTTGAGTTTTGTTGGATTATGCACAACAAACTCTCTTCCAAATAATCCAGTGCTAGTTGATGCATACTCTTAATTGTTAGAAAATACTTATTTTGAAAAATAATTTAAATTTTTTTTATAAGAATTATTCATGAATGAATCACTTTTTAATAAATACTTATTTTAAGTTTAAATAAATATGTCCAATGTCATTTTATAATTGTGGAGATTTGTGAGAAATCTTGCTACAATATGGGAATTTTAATTAACATCTATCATAATTTGAAGTAACACTTATTCTTTTAATTTTTTTTAATTTTCATTTTATCCCTAATTCTCCATCTTTCCTCTTCCCCTTACATAATTTTTCTCACCATCACTCTCTCTTCTCACCTTATGTTTTATCCTGTTGTTGCTCTTCTCTCTTCCCATCTCGTGATTAGTGTATACATATGATATAATTATTTAATTTTTTATTTTTTAGTATAGTAATTTAATTTCTTATTTTTTAGTATAGTAATTTAATTAATTTGTAGTGTACTTAATTTATTAACTTTAGTATAATTTTTTAATTTATTATTTTTTATTATAATAAATATATATTTATTATATGAATTCAGTTAACGAATTACGTGTTTAACATAATTATTTAATTAAATATTTGGTCAGTCTAGTTAATTATATGTAGTATAATTATTTAATTTCTTATTTTTTATTATAGTAATTAAATTAATTTTTAGTGTATTTTATTTATTATTTTTATTATATTTATTTAATTTATTATTCTTATTATAATAATTATATGTTTATTATATTAATTTACTTAATGAATTACATGTTTAGTATAATTATTTAATTAAATATTTGGTTAGTGTATTGTAGTATAATTATTTAATTTCTTTTTTTAGTAGAGTAATTAAAATTCTTATTTTTTTGGTATAATAATTTAATTTCTTAATGAATTACAGTTTTAGTATAGTTATTATTTTTTTATTTTTCCGATTACCGTTTGCTTAAGAATAAAAAAAATTTGCAAATTTTTTTACTCTCTGCCAAACCATTACAGGCGAATAAAAAAATTACAAAATTATAAATTAAAACAAAAAATCAATATAATTATTGAATAATTAATTAACTAATAATGATATTTAAACTGAAATTTTTTAAATATAGTATTCAAAGACAAAATAAAATCAATATTAAAGAAAAAAAAGATTATAAACAAATATCTTAAACAAGTTTATTTGAACTGAGAAAAAAAGGTACAAACAAATGAAAACTTATTTTTATACTTCTTTTTCCTAATTTAGCTATGCCTTTCATTTTTTTAAAAAAATATATTAGAACATATCTCAATTTATTTTGTAAATTATAAATTAAAATAATTAAAATTATAAATTAAAATAATTAAAATTTTAAATAATTTTAACTATAAAATTTAAAATAATAATTAAAAAAAAATTTATTTCAAATTTCAAATTTTAAAAAATACTTATATCAAATTTCAAATTTTAAAATAAATTTCATATGTAAACAAGAAAATATTGAATATATTTATATATTATTTTTTAAGAAAATATTAAATATATTTGTATATATAAATTGTAAAGATAAAAAATTATTTAACTACTAAAATTAAGTTTTTATTTAAACTTGTATTTTTTAGGAGTTATAATAACATTTATTTGAAATAAAAATGTATTTAGAACTCAATTTCAAAATGGATAATCAAACTAATACAATTCAACACTAAAAGATCTATATTTACTTATTTTTGTATTTTCCTCCCTTTTTTAGCTACGTCTTCCATTTAAAAAAATGTTACAATAAATCTTAATTTATTTTGCAAATCATAAATTAAAATTTTAAATATATTTAATTATAAAAATTAAAAATAATATTTATTTTCAATTTTTAGTTATTTAAAACAATATTTATTTCAAATTTTAAAAAAAATTCACACTTAAATAAGGAAATATAATATATTTATATATTAATTTTTTCAATAAAATATTCAATATATTTATATATTAATAAATTATAAAGATGAAAACACTATTAAATACTAATAAAGTTTTTCTTTAAACTTGTATGTTTTAGTAGTTATAATAGTATTTATTGAAACAATTATATATTTAAAACTAAATCTCAAAATTAATAATAAAATGAGATAATTCTATACTAATTGAAGATCTTTTGATCTTCCTTTTAAATAAACAATAAAATACATTAAAAAATTAGTCTTTGACGTGTCAAAGAGTAAAAAGAATTTTAAATTTTTTTACCCTCCAACAATGTACTGGAGGGAGTAAGAAAATTTCAAAATTTTGTTTTACTCCAAACCAAATAGTACAAAAATTTGCAAATTTTGTTTAGTGCAATGTAATGCCAAAGAAGAAAAAAATATACAGATTTTTTCACATTACTAAAAAATAAAATTATTAATGATATATTAGTATTTTACCAACTAAAACTATAGTCTGTTGAAATTGAATTATAGCACTTGTTCTAGAATACCTTGTATTATCGGTTTTAGAAATGCAAAGTTATTGCAAAATTCTTGCACTGGTCTGCTGAAATTCAAGTTGAAATTGAATTATTGCACTGGTTCTAGTATACCTTTTACTACAACATATTAGGTGTTATATTTGGTCTGATTTTGTTATTCCAAATTTAGGTAGATTGACATATTACATTATAAGGTCAAAGCAGATCATATAAGGACTATGGTATACCTTATATTATGGGTGTTATATTTATTCTCAAAATTGGGATGTTATATTTGGTCTGATTATGGCATATTAGGTGTTATATTTTGTCTGATTTTGTTAATCTTAGTTTAGGCACTTTGGCAGATTACAAAATCTCTTAGTTTAGGCACATTTGTACATTATACAGGGGACAAAATTTTAGCATATTACAAAATTACTTTGTTATAATGACAATTACAAAATTCAATTTTGGAAGACTAGGCATATTAGTTTGATTACAATATATGGCAGATTAGGAATATTAGTCTCACATACCTTACACCCTCAGAAAAGAGATGTTGCAACGACACTTTTAATGTTTAACTTACTAATGTTGACAAATTGCTCTAAGATGATATTCATGACATCAATGATGCCAAAAGTTTTCATAATTATATTTGCATAATTCCATCAAGTAAAGTGATTCTTAAAGCAACTAACACGTTATAAATATGCATGGTTCAAGAGGTCTAACAACTTAAAATTAACTTGACATTACCATTCACTTAAAACATATCATTAAGTTCACTTAAAACATGACATTAAGGTAAACCAATCAATCCTAATATTGACAACTACTCCTGACAACAATGGTAACAACAAGAATTAATACAATTCCTAAACAAATAAGTAACCAACACCAAGTAATATTTCCTTTTTCTTCATTTCTTGCATATTTTTTTCATGTCTAAACTTGATTGTTGAAACTCTTCCACCCTTCTGAGCAAACCTATAATGATCATTTTCTTTCTACTGTTCAACACTGGATCATACTATTAAAAAAAATTACACCCTCCACTACTTGTGACCTGCACTTCATCCATTTGACAACATGGGTTATAAATTATAAATGAAAAACAAAAAAAAGAAACACTTTAAGTTTCAACATAAACCCTAGCATCAATGTCTCAACCTATAAGACCCACACCCGCAAAATCGTCTCCCTGAGTTGGCTTGTGTCCATGATGTGACAAATGAAGCTTCCACCCTGCAACTACATATCATTTGACGCCTTCGAAGTAGGGAATCCAACTGTAGGAGCTTCGACTTTCTTTCATAAAAGTAAGCACACATAGGCAAGATGAAGAAACAAATCTGTGAGGGTGAATGGACAATTCGTGCGGATGAGAAGAAAACGCTCTTCAGTGAGGATGAAAGGATAACCAAATCCTAAATTGCTGTGGTAATTTTCACTATTTTATTTTTTTTTAATTTTCATTTTATCCCTAATTCTCCATCTTTCCTCTTCTCCTTACATAATTTTTTCCACCATCACTTTCTCTTTTCACCTTATTTTTTATCTTGGTGTCGCTCTTTTCTCTTCCCATCTCGTGGTTAGTGTATATATGTGGTATAACTATTTAATTTTTTATTTTTTAGTATAGTAATTTAATTAATTTGTAGTGTACTTAATTTATTAACTTTAGTGTAATTTTTTAATTTATTATTTTTTTATTATAATAAATATATGTTTATTATATGAATTCACTTAAGAATTACGTGTTTAACATAGTTATTTAATTAAATATTTGGTTAGTCTAGTTAATTATATGTAGTATAATTATTTAATTTCTTATTTTTTATTATAGTAATTAAATTAATTTTTAGTGTATTTTATTTATTATTTTTAATATATTTATTTAATTTATTATTTTTATTATAATAATTATATGTTTATTATATTAATTTACTTAATGAATTACATGTTTAGTATAATTATTTAATTAAATATTTGGTTAGTGTATTGTAGTATAATTATTTAATTTCTATTTTTAGTAGAGTAATTAAAATTCTTATTTTTTTGGTATAATGATTTAATTTCTTAATGAATTACAATTTTAGTATCGTTATTATTTTTTTATCTTTCCGATTACCGTTTGCTTAAGAATAAAAAAAAATTGCAAATTTTTTTTACTCTCTGCCAAACCATTATAGGCGAATAAAAAATTGCAAAATTATAAATTAAAACAAAAAATCAATATAATTATTGAATAATTAATTACCTAATAATGATATTTAAGCTGAAAATTTTCAAATATAGTATTTAAAGACAAAATAAAATCAATATTAAAGAAAAAAAAGATTATAAACAAATATTTCAAACAAATTTATTTGAACTGAGAAAAAACAGTACAAACAAATCAAAACTTATTTTTATACTTCTTTTTCCTATTTTAGCTATGCTTTTCATTTTTTTTAAAATATGTTAGAACATATCTCAATTTATTTTGTAAATTATAAATTAAAATAATTAAAATTTTAAATAATTTTAACTATAAAATTTAAAATAATAATTAAAAAAATATTTATTTCAAATTTCAAATTTTAAAAAATATTTATATCAAAATTTCAAATTTCAAAATAAATTTCATATATAAACAAGAAAATATTGAATATATTTATATATTATTTTTTAAGAAAATATTAAATATATTTGTATATATAAATTATAAAGATAAAAGATTATTTAACTACTAAAATTAAGTTTTTATTTAAACTTGTATTTTTTAGGAGTTATAATAGAATTTATTTGAAATAAAAATGTATTTAGAACTCAATTTCAAAATGAATAATCAAACTAATACAATTCAACACTAAAAGATCTATATTAACTTATTTTTGTATTTTTTTCCTTTTTTTAGCTACGTCTTCCGTTTAAAAAAATGTTAGAATAAATCTTAATTTATTTTGAAAATCATAAATTAAAATTTTAAATATATTTAATTATAAAAATTTTAAAAAATATTTATTTTCAATTTTTTAGTTATTTAAAACAATATTTATTTCAAATTTTAGAAAAAATTCACACTTAAATACGGAAATATAATATATTTATATATTAATTTTTTCAAGAAAATATTCAATATATTTATGAATTATAAAGATGAAAAAACTATTAAATACTAATAAAATTTTTCTTTAAACTTGTATGTTTTAGGAGTTATAATAATATTTATTTGAAACAATTATATATTTAAAACTAAATTTCAAAATTAATAATAAACTAAGATTATTCTGTACTAATTGAACACCTTTTGATGTTATTTTAAATAAATAATAAAATACATTAAAAAATTAGTCTTTGACACAGTCTCATCAAAGAGTAAAAAAAATTTTAAATTTTTTTACCTCCAACAATGTACTGGCAGGGAGTAAGAAAATTTAAAAATTTTGTTTTACCCCACTACCAAATAGTACAAAAATTTGCAAATTTTGTTTAGTGCGATGCAATGCCAGAGAAGAAAAGAATGTACAAATTTGTTCACATTGCTAAAAAATAAAATTATTAATGATATATTAATATTTTACCAACTAAAACTGTAGCGGGTTGAAATTGAAATTCCTTACGATCTTTTTAGAAACCCAACATGGTTAAGCCCAGCCAACCAGTGTACCTATCCAACCCAGTTAGGGCATTCAGACACAAAAAAAGTGCCATGCTAAATAAAATATCTTCAAAATCGAGAACCTTCTTTTCTTTGTAACCGCGAATACCTTACCAAACCCAACTAAAGTTCGGTATTTTATTTTGCGAAATCAACTCATACAATTTGCACCATTGGATGCACTCGTTGCCAGCCAATCACAGCCGGTTATCATCTCCAAATTCTCCAATATAAAACACTCCACGGTATCCCATTCCATTCACCATCGATGTCGCATGAATCCTACTCATCGAACCCTCGCTACGTTCGATCAAAGGAAAAGTCTCAGTTCATATATCGCCAATTGAAGCTCGATCTGGTTTTTACGGATCGATAATTGCAGATTTTGTTGATGTTGTTGAATCAATTTCGACAGACGCGAGCTAAATTGATTTTACACAGGCAAGGAATCGTTAATTTGGTCGTGAACCTCTGCGAATTTCCGATTGCAGTTATTTTTATTTGAATTGAATTAATTGGTTATGAAGTCTGTGATATGATAGGTTTCGGTGATGATCGAGACTTCTTCTGTGTGGTGGATTATGATGGTCTCGTATCAAATCAGAGTAATTAAGGCGAGATTCGTGGTATAATTTTGGTTGTATTGGCGAAACTTTTAGGAGATAATATTTTATGTGGTTATTGATTGAATGTGATTGGTTGAAGAGAAGGTCATGGTTGTGAGTGGTGTGTGTGAGAGGTGTGTATATAAGGTAGTTGCTCTGTTACTAGTTCTTGTTAATGGACCTTTGCCATGTCAGGTGCGCTTGTATGGCAGGTCCGAAATGCGTTAATAAAATCACTGTTGTTTTTTGTTTGGGGGGAGAGAAGGTTTCGGGGGTGTTTTTCTGGTTTCCATTATTTTTTACCCGATTCTATTCTCTCTCCCTCTCTCGTGTTGTGCCTTCCCCTTTCCCTTTCTCTCCTTCCTCTTTCTTCTCTGCCCTGTTAATTTTCCTATATTCTACTACGTATCGCGCGCTATTGGTTATCGTTTTGGAAACCGGCTCAACAAAATAACAAAACGATCGGCAACTTGGCAAGGTATATAGTACTGAATGCACAGTTTAATTTATTTTAATTGTGCTGCCTATGAATTATGGTATACAATTTTACAATTTATGATTAATATCATGTCTCAGCATGTAATTACAACAAAAGGCAATTGACAATCGCTATAGTTACTTCATTGTATATGTATTTTCATTTAAAGCTAAGGATAAGTTTTATTCATCTTGAGATTTTTTATGTATTTGGTAATAGTTTTATGATCTCTTAAAGAAATTATTTATTTACACTGTTTTTTATTAGAATTGAAGTGAAAATCTCTTAACTCAATGATTTGCAAATCAGTATACAATCTGCAACATAGGAGAGCAATGCAACTGGCTGTATAGACACACATATGCTGTGACTTGTTTTAAATTGTCATGATTAGGTTTGAACTGAAAGTTTCTTACAATTCAATATTGTAATAATATAATCAGTATGCAATCTACTTCAGAAGACAACAGTGTAGCTTGCGCCTGGCTGTACAGTGGTTTATGTTCGCTATAATTTTGATTAACTAAAAATTAACTATTTTTAATCAAGAATAGTAATAATTTTAATACTGTGTTTGAGTTTTTGCCTTTATCAAGTGAATCAAAATGGCTTTGGATCATTTGAAATTGCTAACCTTAGACAGGTAGTTTACGATAAAAAAAATGTGCAAATGCTCATTGTTTGTGTAGCACTCATGTATTTATTTCAGCCAGATGCCTGTATCTAATTCCATATTCCAATATCTTAAGTTGGAAGTTTTATTTTTGTTCAAAGTATGTGGAATTTGCTATATGTCAACCTATTTTCAGCATAGGTGTCACAGTTATAGAAACTAGCAAGTCTCCATGTAGAATCGTGCTTGTATAATGATAACCTTTTAGGGTTGATTCTAGTTTTGCTCCTATTGTATTTATATAGCTGTTAGTTGCAATTTTACTTGGATCTTTTTGGGATACGTGGGTGTTTGTTGTATGGATATACTTTTAGAAAATTTGCCATGGATGAAGCACTGAGTACAAGTGGTTGTAAATAGCTTCAAAGTTACTTGTATGTGAAGTCTTCTGTTTTGGATCATCACCAGACTTTGACCTTTTTCAAGCATTTGGCAACCAGTGTTACCTATTCCTTAAGCTTAGATGTCTGAAATACAAGTGATAGATAATCTGCCAGATGGTGAAAGTATCTGTCCTTTTGTTTTAGTGAAGCAGGGAAGGACACTTGGACGCTGGAGGTAACTTGTTTTGACTTTGAATCTGCAGATGGAGTTGTATTAATTCTTCTCTTTATATGCATATTTTCATTTTGTATTTTGTATCACGGGTTAGTTTTGAGTGCATAATGGCGTACTTTGTTTTGGATTTTGATATTCATCTGCTTACAAATGTTGTTGCATGCATTGTGTATATAATAATTGTTTTCTCTTTCAAGTTGGAATGGCTTTTTTCTAAACACAGATAAATAAGCTAGTACTTAATATTACATTTAGAGCCTGTATGGTTGGGTGTTATATTTCGACTGAGTGGGTCCTTATCTAGTTTGGTGATTGACCGATATCTTATTGCTTCTGACACAATTGATGTTGTTTGTGCAGGATTATGTTAATTGTCCTTCACTTGAAGGGAGTTTTGTTTCAGTGTTATATATTAAACATTATGTTGATTTTTCAAGAGATTTGGCTTTGCAAGCATCAACAACAAACGAATGTATAAATGTATGTCTTGTATGTTATATACATTGAATATTCCTGTCGTTGGTCGATGTTTTCATAGCCTTGGCCACTGTTATTGAAATTCATCCTCATTGTTGGTCTTAAGAACAAAGTATTTATTTCTGGTTTGTTTTTTCTTCTTTACTCTTTACTTTGATAATGCTGAAACCATTTGTCCAAGTTTTTCTGTAGATGTTTCGTATATTGGCTGATGATTTGGTGCAGTTTGACTAATGGAAGGGCACTCACACTTATTAGTGTTTTCATGTGGTTTTGACCTTGTATAATTATATTAATATATTGGCTTAGAATTGGTTCTGAATTTGGGTTTTGTAAGTCTTGTTGGGAATCAGATATTGTGGAAAGAGGTGGTAGAGGTAGATCATCAATTTAAGTTAATGGACCGAATAAGATTTTATTTACAAAGAAACTAGAGTCGACTGGATAAGTTTTTATTTACAAAGAAACTAGAGTCGATGATGGGAGTTATAAGGTTGGTTTGCTCTCAAAGTCAATATATGGAGAGATAGAGGAGGAAGGAGTCCTAGGTTCAAATATCATCACTAATAAAACCAACACACTAACCACCCACATTTGTCTACCAAAAAAAAAAAACTAGAGTCCATGATGTTATGGCTTTCCTAGGCTGTAAGAACAATGTGTAGGACATGGTACATTGCATGCAGAGTGAAGTAGTTTAATGCTTTTAAAAGTGAACCTTTCAGTGTTTGTTCATGTTCTCTGCACTATTTTCTGAAGGATAAATTCATTCTTATTGTGTTTTTGTGCCTTTTTGCAGTATTGTGAATTTTGACTATTTTAATATTAAAAGCAAGATTCACATAATAACAAAAGGAAACATGCATAACTATGTAGCTTGTATTCTGGGTTAGATGTTTATAATTATTTTGGCAACTTAATATAAGTTACGTAGTAATTTCATTTTCTGAAGCTATTTATAGTAAGGTTTTGGCCGATGTTTAAGTTTTCGGTGAGAACATTTAAGTGTATGTTCTGTGCACTATTTTCGGAAGGATAAATTCATTCTTGTTGTGTTTTTGTGCCTTTTTTGCAGTAGTGTGAATTTTGACTATTTTAATATTAACAAGATTCACATAATAACAAAATGAAACATGCATAGCTACCCAGCTTGTATTCTGAGTTTGATGCTTATAATTTTTTTGACAGCTTAATATAAGTTACCTAGTAATTTCATTTTCTGAAGCTATTTAAAGTAAGTTTTTGGCCAACATTGAAGTTTTCCGGGATGGGGGGATTTTTCCTGCTTTTTGCTCAGGTTTGTAAGTTTTTGGTCAATTTTTAAGTTTTAAAATACAAAAGAATTCTACAATTTGTTGTATTTTTTTATTTTGAAATTATTTTGTTAAAAAAGTTTTTGGAATTTTTTATTTTGAAATTATTTTGTTACATTTATTAATTTTTCAGTTCCTAAGTTTACAGTTTAGCTTTACAAGTTTTGTATAGTTTTGTCGAAATATTAAAGAATACGATGGATCCAATTGCTCGAGTTGGAAGGAGCACCCAATTGCTGTAGCTTATGGGAGATTGGTGGTTCGAGTCCACCTGGATTCGCCTAAGAATTTCATGTTATAATAACATTTTTTTCAATAAATTAATGAAACTGTGGCTGCGAATAGGAAAAGGGTGTGGTTAGTTATGAACATTTAGTTGGCTTGACCTTAAAAGGAAGTGCATTTAGGCATTTAGCAAATTAGATGTTGTGTCGTTATTACAAAACATGAATGGATAAAAAATTGAGAGAAAGTTATGAACAATTGTGTATTATGGCTTGTAAATATTAATATTTTAAATTTCTTTTGGAGGTGAAATTTGGGTGGTAAAAGGTGTTGGGGTGCTTTGCAAACCCTTTTGGAACAATAAGGCGAATCTTGTTGCCTTGTGTGAGCAGTGGATTGTAGGGCATACTGGAAACGCTGCATGTGGCGCCACCATAGTTTTCATTGTAACATATTCTTTCAATCTGGCAGTTTTGGGCAATGCTAACTTCATTGGTTTGAGAAATCAATGCCAGCAACTGAAGGTTGTCTTTCCTCCCATTAGTCAACTCGCATCATGGCTTGGCGCCGCCATTAAGGAAGGTTCACATAAAAGAAAATAATGTTGAAAAGTTTAAATATGGACTGCACAACTTTTCTTTATTTTTCTTTTAGTGCACAATAATATAGATGATAATAACTTTTGATGCTTCGAGAATCTTTTTGCACGGTTTAGTTGACTGGAAGAAAAGAGTCATTGCTTACTTATGTTCACTAACAAAACAAATATCTAATCCACCAACAACCAGTTAAGTAAAGTAATTTATCTTCTATTCTTCTAACCACCGGAGATACTATCTTTTACAACCCAAATGTCCTCTGTCCTGCATTTCTCCAAATATTATATTCCAACTCTCAGTGCAAATATGATGATCCTCCGATTATAATATCACATATCCTTCTCCACACAGAAGTATAACATTAGCAACAGCTGCAATTACAAATAATTGAAAACAGAAAATAAAAAAAATAATTTTCCCTGTTTTTCAAAGTTTACACAAAATGAAAACTTAATAACAATATTATAATTATGTAAAAAAATATATAAATATATTTTAAATTATATATAAATAATTTATAATATTTTCTCTAGAATTAATTAAATTTAATAATATTATTTTTTGAAAATAAAAAATATCAAATAAAAACAAACATAAACTTGAAATTAAAAACAGTTTTTAAAAAATGAAAACAAAAAAATTCTCTCAAACCAGTGTTTTAATTACGTAACATGAAATAAGTTTTTGTATTTTAAAATAAATCTAATATAATTTAATATGTAAAATTGTAGATAATTTGGTTATTCTATTTTAATTTTAAAATAAAAAATATTTCTATCCAACTGGAAAATAATGATATTTGACATTTTTTTTTCAAAATTTGAAAATATTGAAATTGAAAAAAGATTGAATTTATTTTCAATTTAAAAATTTGAAAACTGAGACAGTTTTTCCCTTACTTCAAAGTTTGAAAACAAGATCCAGAATTTTAAAACAAAAAGAATGGCATCTTGGAAAAATGATAAAAAAGAAATACTTTCTCCGTTATTTAAAAAATTGAAATCAATATTATTTATTTCTCTACCATTTCAATTTTTTTTTTAAAAAAATCCAATTGAGATTACCTAACTACAATAAATCTTGCACTTTATAATTTTCTTTTATTAATAAATAATATTGTAAATTAAAATAGTTTTAGTTAGTATGAAAACTACATATATTATTTAGAGGAGACAAAATTTTGTCTAAGACTATTAATTTTTATAAATTATGTAATTAATTTATATATATATTATTAAAATAATTATAGAAAAATAATTTAAATTGTATTATTTAATAATAGACTAAATTAAAATATTTTTTGGTAAACACATAATAAATTAAAATATTTTAATTATGACAGAAACTACAAGTATTAATTGTGGAAAATAAAACACTGCTAAAGACTATTAATTTTCATAAAAAATATTGATTATATTTCCCCATATTTTAAAATTTAAAAAAAAAACAATAACACGATGAAAAATAAAGGTTTCTCGCCTATTTTTTATTTTGCAAATAATTAATTTGAACTTCAAAATTAAATTTGAAAAATTAAATTTATTTGTGATGTGATACTATGATTTTTGGGTATATCACTAAAGTATGGACATGAAATTTTTATTAGAAATAGAGTCATACATGTTAATTAGCAACTTTATTGTTTAACATATGATATCATGATCTTGTGTTTTGACCAGAGAACCTTCAAACTGATTTTTATTAAAAAATATTAATTTTTATAATTTAATACAATTATTTTATGATACATTTTTAAAAATATTATACTAAAATAATTTAAATATATTTATCTACTAATATTATAAACTAAATTATGATAGAGATATAAAATATTATTTACAAAAAAATCTTAGCCAAAATTATTAATATAATTTTAAATATTTTCATTATGTAGTTGAAACTTTTATATAAAATATTATTTTATTCATCATAAGTTCAATTCGTACTGATTTATTTTGGAAATTTTTTATTTAATATTTATAATAAAAAAATTAATTTATTTTATCTTAACTAACATTTAATTTTATTTTGTAAGACACAATAATATATTTAGATAAGCTTTATCATTGAAAAATGTAATTTAAACTTTTGTTGTAAAATTAAAAATTATATTTATTTTATTTTTATAATTGATTAATATAATGCTTATGTATATTATTGTTTAGTATACTATTATTGTACTGATGGGACTGATACTATATCAGAAATGAGATAATCTCAAACATCATCTTGATCACTTGACACCCTACAAACATGATAGATTAGCTTAATTTTATAATTAAGAGAGCTAAAATTCATTAGCACATCATATAATTTTTGTTAATCCGATTTATAGATACTAAACCCACACCCGTCTGTCTATAAATAAGAAAGTAGGTGCATTGTTGAATTATTTATTATTCCTATTAAATATTTGCACATACATGTTCAACCTGATTAAAATATAAAGTAAAAATATTTAAACCTCTAAAAGTAGAGTGTAATTTTAAAATAAAAAAGATGAGAGCATAAGTGTATTTATGATGGACAAGAACTGTGTTTTTTTTTTTCTTTATGGTTATCAATTTTAGTAGAATCCGTGATGTTTGCGCCATTATGTTTAGTGTTTATTGATACCCACGGTGGTTGGAGTTGGACTATGAGCATTCTTTGTTTTCCATGCCATTTTTTTGGAAATATGCAGAAAAAGTTGGTTAAAGAATTAAGAAACAACCGAAAGCTGCCGACACACGAGTCAAAAAGATCAACCTTTTATTTATGGAGGCACGTCATGCTATTCTGTGGTGCCCATTTTTTACTTACCAAATCAATTTACATTTATGTTAATAATAGTTTATGTCTTTTAAGCTCGTAAAACTTGTTATTTTGTTACATATTAAAATGATTTATGTAAAAAAAGAAACAAAGAAAATTAGTATTATCGAAATATTATATATAAAATTTAATATTTATACATTATTTACATAAATTTTTATTTATTAGAAATAATCTTATATGTAATTATTAAAGTATTATTAAAATTAATCAACTTAAATTTTAATTATATGATAACATAAAAAAATACATTGTCATTATATTTAAATTGAATACCTATATGAATAGTAGTTTACATTTTATATATTTGGCCTAAATTTTTCTCTTAATTATACATTAAAAGTGTTAGATTATGAAACAATTATCTAACTAGATTAAGATAATTATCAGATCTATCATATTATCAAATATGATATCATTAAAATTTATCCAACAGATTCAACCTAATCAATGATTTAGTGTGGTCGAACCATTAACCGAATGACATGATTTAGGTTATTATTTTTTAAAATTAATAAAAAGTATTTTATTTTTTATTGATTATGACATTTTTTTTATATAATATGATAATATTTTTTTTTACAAGACCACCTAACTTGTTTTTATTGTTCTTTAAAGAAGTTGCCGACTAGCACAGGGCATCTCATTTAACAACAATGAAACTTTCATAATTTAGGGGAAAGGGTCACAAATGATCTGCCAAAATAAACAACTCACGCTTGCTAAAGAAAAGAAAAGGGAATTTTTATGAAGGAGATTTATTAAGACGTTTTCATGAAATTCGTGATATATCAAAGCTAGCCGTAATATTTCTTGCTCTTTAAGTCTTTTTCAATGTATAGAAATCGTTTGGTTGAAATTCTTGAAGTAATATTAGACGCCGTGTTTGTTTGAAATCGTTTTACCACTCTTTTATAACGTGAATTCTACACTACATACACATAATAGCGTAGGTTGGACGCGCATTATTTACATGTTTGACCCTGTGTCTAAACAAACAACTTCCCATGACAATAATATGATGTCAAACCGAGGGCATATCTTATCTTAACCGTTTAGGTATTGTACTGAAGAGTCATCAAATTAAAAGCTTAACATGAACTCTATCTAGAAAGTGGGGTAAAAAGGTAAGTAAAAGTCATTAATTGTCCAAAGTAAAAATTATGTTATTTTATCCAATGCATCCCACTTTAACTAAAATTCGTAAATAGACACCCACGTGTCTTCACACGGTAGGACAGTAAGACTTTCCTCAATCGTACACTTTGGCTAGAGAGAGGGGAGGGAGAGCCCCACTATATCTCTTACCCTTTCTTTACATGGATAAAAATATTGAGATTATGAAGGATAGATAAATAAAATATAATAAAAATTCAACTCGAATAAAAAGCATTGACATAAAACAAAAGAAAAGTATATATTAAAGTGAATATAATTAAAAAATGAGTTTCATACTAACAGTTAATTATAATCATTTATTAAATTAATAAAATCAACAATAAATTTATCACATATAAAGAATTATAATTAAATATTAATATAAAATATATAAGTGTTTTTTCTCTTACAAAATTACCTATAGGTTTATTACTTGTTCAAGTACAATAGAAGTAATTTTAAAAACACAAGTTTTCTTTGTATTTCCTTAACACTTCATGTCTACTTTGAATGAAAGAAAATATTACGGACATTCACCCCTTCTTAACATATTTCTTTTTTATTTTATTTTGACAGTGAACTAGGAAAGTACTTTATTTATTCTCATTTCCTTGCATTAGTAACTTTTTAGTTTTCACTTTTCATGTAAAGGTAAATACATACTATTTTATTTTACACAATTTTCATACAATACAGAAAAAAGTTTAGAGAAACTTCAGGTGATTATTAACCATAAAGTGATTATTAACCATAAAAATGGTTCTCTGCAAAAACAACCATTGTAGGAGGCATTGGTTTTACATAAGAAATGTTCTTGAAGAATATATTCTTTGTTTAAAAATATAAGTATATGTGATAATTAAAAATAAATTCAGACTCAAATGAGTTCTATTATTTAATTAAAAATTTATAAAAATTCTTCAATTGTATTTAATACTATGAGTTGACACACAAAAAAGAATATGAATGAATTTATTAGTGTGTATGTTTTTGAACTATTTTTTATATATTAAATAATTTTATCACCTTTCCATTTTATTATTTATGATTAGGGATAACAACAGGAAGAGATAAAGATGGGTTTAACCCTCTCAGTTCTCGTCTCTAGAAAGTGAAGGATACATATAAATGAGACGGGTATAAAATTTTAATCATCGTTGGATATTTTCGAGTTCAAGTATACTCGCGAGTACCGTGTTATCTTATTTTTATAATTTAAATTTAAATATACTTATAATTTATTAAACAAATTATATGTTAAGTTATTAATTATATTTATTTATTAAATAAATAAATAAATAAATTATATCTTAATTTATTAATTATATTTTAGTTTTAATGGTTCAAATTAGTGTGGATTTTGCACACAAACATATGAGATTAAAAATAAAGTTTAATTAATATGCATTATCTGTGTAGAAAAATTTATACTAACATTTAATCACAACTTTTTATTTATATGACTTTGTTGATTTTACGAGTTAATATTTTAAAAGTTATACAAATGAAAAGCTGTGATTAAATGTAAGTCTAAAACTTTATTACATTGTTACATATCAATTAAACTCTTAAAAATATATGTATGAAACTTTGTTTAACATAAAAGCAGAGTGGATGCAGGAAGAGGACAGGACTAACAAACCCACCTTATCCACGCTTCCGTTCTCGATTTTCTTAAACATGACACATAAAGATAAGACAAAAACCAACAACACAGATTTTTTGTATCAAAATTGAAGTAGAGACAAAGCAGTATCATGTCATATCTATTTATGATATAAAAATATTTAGATGTTCTCAATTTGTTAAGACATTAAATATTTTTTATTTAACACCTTTTTAGTATTTTAGAAAGCATTAATAAAATATGGCAAAATTTGTGAGAGTTGACTCCTTTTATTTTTAGTTATGAATACAGCCGATGTGCATGGTCAAGATAATTCTTTATATTAATAATAGTATTTTAAAAATAATTATTAATTTATGAATAGATAATAATAAAAAATTGAAAAAGAGAAAAAGAAAGACTATGTACTTTGATATTATATATTATTTGGTCTATTCAAACACGCATGACCACTTCTCTTCTCTCCTGAGTTTCAGTCAGTCTTCGGAAGGGTGTTGTGAATTTGTGTCTTCTTGTGAATAAGAAGTCTATGGTTCTGAACTCACGATCCACACGCAACCATACAATTGAGTGAAGGCGAAGTTTATGTTTAAAGGTTCTCTTTCTGTTGGTTTCACTTGTCCCTATCTTTATGTTATGTTCCTTTTATGGATCTGTTGACTTGTCATGAGGAGAAAAAGCACCTACTCCTTACTAAACAATTCTTCTTCTTCTTCTTTCTGTAATTTGTGTGCTTATCCTTGTTTGTTTTCACTCTCAGAGAGATAGGAATTAGCTGTGACTTGTGAAAAAACAGAAAGCGCTTGTTTTCAAGTAAAGGAATCTTCAGCTGCCATGTTCCATCGCCGGACCAATTCTCCTCAACCAGACCACGAAAGCAGCGAGCTTTATGCTGAATCTAAGGTGTGTTGTTTTTTGTTTGATGATATTATGTTCTGGTTGGAAAAGTTTAGGTGAGTCGAGGCCAGAACTTATCAGGGTCAGCACAGGCTTTATGGCTCAAAGAGTGCTTAGAATTTGGTCATGTAATGTTAAATTGTTAAGCGAGGATCTTGGTACTAATTGTACATGTTAAAAATTTTACAAGCAGATTAAGGAGCTAAAGAGTGCAATTGGACCCTTATCAGGACGGAGTCTGATGTATTGCACTGATGCATGTTTTAAGAGATATTTGGAAGCCCGAAACTGGAATGTAGACAAGTCCAAGAAGATGTTGGAGGAGACACTCCGGTGGAGATCAACCTATAAGCCAGAGGAAATTCGCTGGGTAAGTTATGGCTTGGGTTATCATTTCAGATATTTTGGTGCATAGATATGATCTAAAATACTCTATGTTAATGTCATCTGTCAGCATGAGGTTGCAATGGAAGGGGAGACCGGAAAATTGTATAGAGCAGGTTTTCGTGATAGACAAGGAAGGAGTGTTCTTATTTTGAGACCTGGAATGCAGGTATCATGGTTAAACTATTCGCTTTATCCCCTCCCTATATTTACCCCAATTTAAAGTTTTATTCCATATGTGAGAAAAGTGTAACTTTTGGTCCCTACAGAAGAATGAAAATTAAATTTTGGTCCCCATTACTAACATCAGAGAAAACTTAAATTCTGATGATGATAAACTGCTACTACAAAACTTCCCAGGGACTAAAACTTACTGCTTTCTTGTATAAGGATTAGAACTTCAAATGATGACACCTATAGGAATCAAATGAATGGTATAACTATTTTTTCATAGAGCTTGATCAGTATAGAGTCTGAAACATTTTTATGTGTTGCATGCAGAACACTACTTCAATGGAGAATCAGATGCGGCATCTTGTGTATCTTTTGGAAAATGCCATGCTTAACCTTCCGCCGGATCAAGAACAGATGGCATGGTTGATAGACTTCACTGGGTGGTCAATAACCAATAATGTGCCCCTTAAATCTGCCAGAGAGACCATCAACATTTTGCAGAACCATTACCCGGAGAGGCTCGGCATAGCATTTCTTTACAACCCCCCTCGAGTTTTTGAAGCTTTTTGGAAGGTTGTTGACTTTGATTTTAGTCATGTCATTAAATTTCTGGCTTAATTGGGAATATAATACCGATTCAATTTTTAAGAACCTCGAAAATAAATGTTATGCTTCTATTGATGCAGATAGTCAAGTACTTCTTGGATAACAAAACATTTCAGAAGGTGAAGTTTGTCTACCCAAAAAATAAAGACAGTGTGGAGCTCATGAAGTCCTATTTTGATGAGGAAAACCTTCCCAAAGAACTAGGTGGAAAAAGCACAATGACTTATAACCATGAGGAGTTCTCAAAATTAATGGTTCACGACGAGTTGAAATATGCAGCATTTTGGGGATCTGACGAGAAGCTATCAAACCTCATTGCTAACGGACATTCTGCAGCGGTTTACAATGAAACCCCACCTGAGGCACGTTAAGCTATGTTTAGATTACCCTTTGAGTTAAAAATAATTTTGGAAGGGTTAGAATGGTAATCCAAGCATATACTTAGTTTTAGTGTAGAAGATGCTAATACTAATCATTAAAGACATCAGCTCCGGGCACATTATGACTAAGGGGTGAATCCCCTGTTTAATTGATTACTGCTAAGATGGATTTATAATACATTTATCCTTTACTGTATAAGTGTATAACTATTCCATCCAGATATGGTATTCTTGTTCCTAAGCCAGCAGGCATATATCTCAAGCAAGGTGACTACAGAAAACACGACATAGACAATGTTGTCTAAAAACTATCTTTTCAACCATTAAAATCTAAATCTACATAATCAACCACACAAATTACACAGTGGATGTCATCCTATCATTCCTATGATGATGACAGAATTTGAGGATCTATACTATCCTTTGAAACATGAACATTCCTTAGGTTTATGATAGGGAAAGAGTGTTGTTGCTTGTTTTGAGCTATAGAGCGTATAATCAGACTCACAAAGGGTTATATGAACCTCCTTTTAAAATTACGTGTAGTTGCTTGGTATGAGCGTACTAACAAGCTAACCCCTATACCAACTCCTACACAGATGCCAAGCCCAATTCCAACACCAACTCTTACCCCGGCATTAAACCATGATAGTTCACCATCTTCAACATATACTGTTCTTTGCCAATGCATGCTGTTGTAATCCTCTTCTTGTTCCGGTCTGAAGCTTCTGTAATCAGCTACCTATGAAGTATAACAGGGGAGGATAAGTACATGGAAATTTCACTGCTATAATTTAATATCACTATGAAATTGAGATGCAGTACCGGGTAAAATTAACGTAGGAAAATAATTCGCATGACATAATTAAATGTTTTACGTGATCAAAATATCTGTTCAAATAGAATTCTTACTACATAAAAAAAACCAAGGTATAGAGCAATGCATACATATATAGTTTAAATTAAGTAAATGTAGCAAAGAAGATGAAACCAATATCACGGATGAAAAATCAAGCTCTTAATGCAGATAGTCAGTATTAATGCGTTTGTGTCATAAAAGAAAGGGTTGGTGAATGTTCCGGTGCAATTTGACAAGTTTTTTTCTTAATCCTATTTAGAAACTCATCATGTAGATGTGTGCTGCGTTTTGAGGTTAAAAAAGATGACGGAATATAAGTTAAAAATGGCAACTTATTATAAAAATGACATTATAAAAAATGGAAGCGATCCTCTCCGACCCTCCAGCACTGTTTTTAGCCATAGGATATTATCTTCAACTCCCTCCAATACCTTAGTCATAGGAATATAGGATATATAAACCAGCATTTTTCATAAAATATTAAAATAATCATATCTAAAAATTATTAACTGCTGTTGAATGCAACCATAGTCCCAAAAGAGGAAATTTACTTTATGTAGATGATTATATATATATATATATATATATATATATATATATATTAAAATACATTAAAATATAGATCAATTGAATTTATTATCTATTTTTTTCTTTAAATTTGATAGATATATAATTTATATGAAATGATTTTTTAATGAAACCGTGAGCTTTAAAATAAAATTGTTCAATTTGAAAGTAAGTTATTGAGTGGTGTAACAGTCAGTAGAAATTACACCAATGTAATCTAATCCTTCCCATATCTCTTTCTCTATATATATTGAAAATTTTAAATATGTAACTAAATTTATAATAAATAAATACTCTTAAATATAATACTTATATTTTAAATTCATGATAAACAATTTATAGTGTGACAAAAATTATTTTAATTATTAAAAATTATTTTATATTAAATAGTCCATTTTCTCTCACTCTTAAATTAAATTAAAGTAAAATTATAATATATTTGAAATAAATAAAATTAAATACTCAATATATAAAATTATTTATCATCAATTTATATTATTATATATATGTATTTATTATAAATTTTAATTATATAAATTAAATATATTAATATCCAAATATATATATGTATATTAAAAAGAGAATCAAATGCATTATCTTCGATATTAATGATTAATATATTTTTTTAGGTATAACTTTTTACCTTAATCTCATCCATTAATAATATCCTATGGCTACAAAGAGTACTATAGGGGCGTAGAGGGGAAGAGGCCAGAGAGGATCCGCTCTCAAAGAATCTAGTCACCTGTTGAACTGGCAGACTATCAACTATTCAACTAAAGAATAACAAAAGGGTCAATTTGTTATTATACTTTTAGTTTAAAATCCTATTAACAAAAATATTACTTTTAGTTTTAGGCCTCATTTCAGAGTTGTTGTCTTTTTTTATCATTGGTTTCAATTAATTTGAGCTTGAGTGTAGTTACTTATAAGCCTTGAATCTTAAAAAAGATTTTTTCCCCTCAAACTAATAGATTAATTCATTTGTTTTATGAATTAAAGAAAATCATATAAGATATCATAAATATTAATTAACATAGATATAATACATATGTTCTATAGCTCAAAGTTTCTTCCCAAAATCCAATGAAATTAGCTAAATTCATTTGTTGAGGCAGATTAAACACGTGAAAATTAGTTTAGAAAAAATAAAGAGAAACTTACTTTTCATGGATGCAGGTCTTCTACAGTTTAAACAATATTAACAGCCCACTAGTTTTAAAATTGTGTTCTCAATTTTTTCTAAAAAACCATTTAAACATTTTAATGATAGATTGTTAACTCCTACAGTTTTAAAACGAACTGCAGGGATCTTATGAACTGAAGACAGAATCATTTAATTGTTATTATAATAAAACCTTTTGTCTCCTCAGAGTTTTAAGAATGAAATGTAATTATGTAACAATTTTACCACATTTCATATGTACTTTTCTAAAGGAATGACATATAAGTAACCCAATTTTTAAGTACACATACAGAATTACAGATGCACAGAGTAGAAGCTATCTACAGGCTTCAGAGCTTGTGGCCCCACTAAGAATTGTCCTTAGAGGAGAGCCAGTTTTGTAACGTAAGGAATATTGGAAAATCCGAAAAGGAAAAATAATTAGGTAAAATTAGTAGCTCCCCATACATCATTAAAAAGTGCGTTGTGACTTGTGCCTGCCCATGCTGCAATGCCACTACTAGGATAGTATCGTTACTCGGAGTTAGGACCAATTTAAAGAAAATGATAGAAAACATTGAGGGACCAAGTTATCGATTATACAAAATTTGTATTATGTAGCAAAGGAAGTTTAGAGATAGAAGTTTTTCTTCTTCTGCAGTCATAAAAATTGGAACATCATTTATATATATGAAATCTTAATCCCCCAAAAAATCGTCCCCTCATATGATCATATCCCTAATGAACTATATTCAGGCAACATAATTTAAGATATGATGCGAAAAAATTATGCCAATTTTTTTACCTGCAAATGAAGTCCATGATCATATCCATCTTTCTGGCACTCAGTTGTTTCATATTCTGGAATGGCATCCAAGGCGTATTTCCTATTATGCTTCTTCCGGCAATTGAGTTGCAGTGTCTTAGTTAAGATTATAGGTGTTCCTGCGAAGCAACCAGCAACATAAACCTCAATTTCAGGACAAGGTAATTCAGGGACAGCTACATGTTTGCCCTTGAAGAAACCACAGCCAGGTGCCATTTCTGTTTGACAACTCATACCCCATCTCTTCACACTACTTCTGGATTCGCCTACAAAACCATTACTATTAGACATCTCCAGAACCCCAGAGAGAAGGCAATACTCCTTGTCATAAACCTCAAACTTCATACTCCCAGTAAAACGTATACTATCTGTGTTCACAAAGGTAGCTTCCTCAGATATCTTATCCACTCTGTCCCTTCTCAGAACTGAAGACTCTCCATCAGAGTAAGTGCTGCTCCTAACACCATTCACCTCTAAAAGGGTATCAGGACTAAGAGGAATATGATTGAGAGAGAGAAACTCCGGGGTGGATTCATCAACCTGAATGCCACTCACTCTCACATAAAACACTCTTAGATCAAACCAAGGTGAAGAAATCATGGGGGAGGGTTTATAAGGAGAGTATTTAATGATCTGAAGGTTTTTTTTACCGGCTTCTCCATTGCATGATGAATCATAAGATCCTTCCATATTCGTATCCACTCACTCAATAATCACTGGGAAATCCTCAGGTGTGGTATGATTGAAAGCATCCTTGGAAGTGGAACAACCTCCAAAATCTACATCAGATTCCCAATAGAAACCTGCTCCACAATCAACAAAGTACTTGGAATTCTCAGATAATTGAATCAACCAATCTTGTAGAAAGTTTTAAGAAAAATAAAAAACCAAAGCACGCATATGGCATAAAACTATAAATTAAAATTTGGAAGAAATTATAGGTAAAAAAATAAATAAAAGGGAAGGAAAGAAGAAAGAGAACTTGAGTGAAGGTGGAAATCAAATGACAAATCACGAGGAAAAGAACAGCAACTCTTGAGTTACAACAAAAGAGGAAGAAGAGGGGATGAAGTATGAAACTAAAGAGCTTTTATATCTCTTAACTATAGAGATATAAAAAAAAAAACAAAACTATAGACCATAGTAAATAACGCAGGTCAGTTATTAGCAGTACCAGGAGGCCAATCTGTAAGAAGGGGCATAACCACAAACAAATTCAAATCCTCTTTTTCCGGAAATAAACTCTAACCATGAAAACTATTTCATCCACTATCTCAGATTATGGTATGATTGCATGCCACTTCGTTATCACTTAAACACAAACCACTCATCTTTATGTGCAATCAAAATATAAAACCAAAGTACCTTTCAGATCTTTGTCCACATATATCAAACCTCCACTCTTTGATCCAACTAATACATCTTTGTCCTGGCCTGTGCTCGTGCCAGCTTTGTAATAATATATATAATAGTATCTATAACATAGATTATGAAAGTTTCTACTGATGGGATCGTTTTTATCTGCAGAAAATAAGGATATTATTTTATATAAAACATAGATTATAACTCTTCATTTACATTTATATGACTTAATAAATAAATAAATAAATAAATAAATAAAAATATATAAATAAAGTTATGATTAACTACGAGCAGTTATAAGTATTTATCTCGTTTTATATTATATTATGGTAGTGTGTTTGTCTTTTGGTTGGGCTAATTTTACGAATTGAAGGTATTATTCAAATTTTATAGCAAGAAAAAAAAAAAAGAGTTACTATTCAAATTCAAATATGAAACAGCGTGATGGTGTCTTAGATTACAAGGAAATGGGCCTTCTGACCAGGATGCTTCATCTTATCCGATAATCAGATAGATATAAAGAATTTGAGTTTACGAATTACGATGTCGGTGTGCCTAATACGAAAGTGATGTGATGGGATTGTTTGGCCGAGTCTTTTTTGCTTATCATGTTTAACACTTTAACCAATTAAACCTGTTGTAAGTTAATTATATTTGAATTATGCAGTCCTTTTTTTTTCACTGCCAATTATGTAATGCTTAGATCACTAATATAAATATATTTTCTCATATTTTAATATGTAAAAATAAGGTGATGTTATCTAAAAAATGTGTGCTTGGAAATTCTCAATATAAGTGATTATTTCTTTTTTATTTTTTAATTTATTCACGTGGCGATACATTAATTGTTAACTGGATTTCGAAGCTGAAGAATGTTTTTTCAAAAAAAAAATAAAAAAAATTAACCAGGATTAAATTTTCCAATAAAGCATCGTTATTATCATTTATTAAAAAATATACATGCTAGGCGTAAGACGTTGGCTAATATGGCAATCAATATGCTTTGAAAAATTACGTTAAAAATTGAAAATTAGAGCCTTTCTCTATATTTTATTGTCGACTTGAACTATCCATTTTTTTTAACATGATATTATGTCCATGTTTAATTTTCTTCCCCTCTCTTTTTTTTTGTGTTTGAAAATTTCTATGCTTTGGATTGAAGCTTGCGTGGCAGTCAAGAGTGTTTCTGATAATTGTTTTTTGACAGCCTCATATTTGCTATTCGCACATCCATACATATAAAACACCCATAAAAAAATGCTTTTATTTGGTTTTAAACACTAAAATGAAACTATTATACACGAAATTAGTTGATATTAAATCCATATAAAAATAAATTAAAATTAGTTCATCTAGACAAAAAAATAACACTTTTGAATCATTCAATTTCTATGTGTTATTGATCAACTGATTTGATTATAAAAAGAACAGACAGCTGTTGTTGGAATTTCAGTTTTGAACGACAAAGAGCCCAATAGCCCAAGAAGTTTGCACTAGTACCATTCTCTTATTAATCATTGGACCCAACTGTTAACACTCCTTTTTCCTCTTCACACCATTCTCTTATTTTTGTCTCTATAAATTCCTACTCTTTAGACGTCTCTTCTTCCCTCCCACCCTTTCTCTTCTTCTTCACCAAAACTCCTCCATTCCTCTATCTGTTGTTCCAACCCTCATTCTCTCGAATTTGAGCTTTTCACCCCACTCTTTCCTTATCTTAAAAAGACAAAGTGAGAGTCTAATCTATTACTTACTAAAAGATTTTCTTAAAAGTCTGATATGACTTTTAAAATCTCATTTTGTCATAAGACTTGTAAAAAAAGTTTGGGAGGTTTATTGGCCGAAGTAGGTTGATAACAAGCTTAATACATGGTTTTTAAGGTCTATATTTTTAGTTAAATGATCTTTTTAAAAATAATAAGCTTTAGTATAATATAGGATAAATAATAATATTTCAATTAAAGAAATTCCTACAACATATTAATTTTTATAAACTTTTTGTATTGATTGAAATTTATTAAAAAAAATCAAATTATATGCATCTATTTAACGTGTTTCTCTCACAAAATTTAACCACTTATAATAAAGATACTTTAGAAAGTATATTATTAATTTATTAGAATGATAACTAATTATCGGAGTCATGTTAAAGAAATACAAGCTACTGAGAAGAAAAATGAATAAAATTCGTATGAAACATCTAAGGTTTATACTATTTGTATAAATAGATTAGTTTTTGTTTCCGTTAAGCGTTGTCACCTCGGATGATGGAAACAATCGCATACATCGTGATTCATGGATGCTCCAAGTGTTTCATTTTGTGAATTTCAACCTTTTTTTTACGAGAATTTTGACGTATTCTTCTATGGATATTTTTTCTTTCAAAATAAAATAAAAGAAAATGTTTCAAATTCGTACTACGGGAGTCTATATCAGTTAATTGACTAGGTGCGTAAAGCGTTATAAATCCTATGATACTTCACGAAGATAAAAAATAAAAATAAAAATCCACATAGATGCTTTAGTATAGGGGACGACAATTATTCAAGAAAAGTAATTTTAACTTTTGAACGTAGTTTCTATGTATAAAAAAAACATAACGTGGTATTAAAAAAAAAAAAAACTCAACAATGTATTTTTTTTATATTCTTTTCTAATTAATTTTATTATTTGATAAATTTTTATGTAAAGAAAGTAATAAGTTAAATTTGAATAATTATACATGTAAAAGTCCAAAGCAAGCAAAGAAAACATCCAGAATAGAAACTGAAAGGGAGGGAGGGGGAAAAGTCTGTGGTATGAAACAACATTCAACTTAGCATTCATGCATCGTGTTGATTCGTCTTTAAATTATGAACTTGCTTGCTACTTACAA
This sequence comes from Psophocarpus tetragonolobus, assembly GCA_037954015.1. Taxonomy (NCBI): domain Eukaryota; kingdom Viridiplantae; phylum Streptophyta; class Magnoliopsida; order Fabales; family Fabaceae; genus Psophocarpus; species Psophocarpus tetragonolobus. The sequence continues at coordinate 1,898,373 of CM075695.1, read as the reverse complement.
GTTACAACAATATTTCAAAGTTTTGCCACATGGTCTCCGATGAAGACATTTGACACCCATTCATGGTGGGCCTAGCTACTCATTCATGAACAAGCTAGGGTTGCAATTCCTGTGCCTTAGATATATTGTTGCAATTCCTCTTAACAAAATTTGTTTCATAGTGACAAAATCAGATTTAAATTTCAAAACAACCCACAATTTATGCATAAGAGCTTTCTGAGTTTTTACATAGACATAACAATGAGTAGTGTTTGGAAGCTTGTAAATGGTATCTAATTAAATTTACGTTTGAATGTGACTTTTTATTTAATATTTATCTTAATGCAAATAATATTTTTATTCAAAATTATTATTATATAGTATATAATATAATTATATTAACTAATTAACTAATATTATACATGTAAAAGGTACATAAGGGAATCTGTCGGGTAATAGAGGACTCATACTTACATAATTTTTGTATGTCCATACTCATTTCGTATTTAGATCTAATTTGCAGATAATTATGATTTTTTAAAAACTAGTAAAAAAATTATTACTTAAAGTTAGTTTATAAAAATTAATAATTTTTATATAAAAATATTAATAACTTAAAGTAAATAATCTGTAAATAAGAATAGCTTTTTTCTAAAAAATATATTTATTAATATAACAATAGTTTAAAGCAATTATAAAAAATAAATGAATGTATAATTAGGATGAATAAATAATTACTTTATCTAAATTTTTAAAGGGTAGTAAGAAATAAAATTAAGTTGGATTTGATTTATTTAATATTTAAATAATATACAAAAATAGTAATTATTTTTTTATTTGAGAAAATAATATAAATAATTTTGTTCTAAGAAATAAATAATATCATTGTCTTATATTTGAATTTATAACCTAATTATATTTTTAATTAGAGTTTAATTAGTATGTATTGACAATGTAAAAAAATATTACACTGATATTTAATCACAAATTATTATTTATATGATTTTGAAAATATTAATTGCATACTAATTCAACTCTTTTAGTTATGTTATTTGTAGGTTTTTCAAATTTAAAGTATGTAATTAATGATCGCAAATGTAATTTGTTCTGCAAAATGTATCCAACTGTTTTAACCAATATTTTTGGTTATTTTTATCAACTCTAAATGTTAGAGGGAATGGTATATTTAGTAAATACTTTTTCATTTTAGAAACCGTTGACTCTTTTAAAAAATTTCTTATTTTTAGATTTTATTTTTTTTACAATTTTACCATTTATTAATGAATTGTGACTTATTTTTCCTTTCTTCTCACGTATTATAATTTTATAATTTAAATATTTAAATAAATAATATTAAGATTATTAAAATATAATTATATAAATTTATAATTTAAATATATAATTATAATAATTTATAATTTAAATATGTAATTATAGAAATTTATGATTTAAATAAGTAATTATAATAATTTATAATTTAAATATGTAATTGTAAAAATTATAATTTAAATGTATAATTATAGTAATTTATAACCTAAATATATAATAATTTTATATTAAAAAATTTATATTATTAAAATATATTAATAATTATTTTACAAATCCTATAATTTATATAATAATAATTATGTCTTTATTTTTTATTTTATAAATTCTAAATAGTTGATGAGCTAATTCTACTAAATATTTATAACTAGTTTTTGGATTAAATTTATTGAACATAACGACATATTTATTCCATCTTATTTGTTGTTTAAGGTTTTTCACACACATTAAGGTCAGCAATAAATCACTTTTTGGGATATTTACTAGTGTCCTCACGCTCTTCTCTATTCCCCTTTTTATAACCGTTGCACATTTGTTATATCAGTACAAAGGAAGTTTTTCTATATAATTTCTAATGAGTAATAGATTTAAGAATTAACTAATTACATTATATTCATTAATAGATAGTTAAGAATTTTACATATACAACATTAAAAAAATTTAGAATAGGGTAAGTATTTATTTAAGATAATACTGAAATAAAATTATAATTACTGCATTAAAGAAAACGTCAGTAAATTTAAAAACGGTAAGAAAAAAAAACTGAAACGACAAATAAAATAAAATAGAAGTCTTTCATCAAATGCTACAACTTTCAAGTACACTACAAGTCGACAACAATTCTAATCTAGATTAAATAATTTTTATTTAATATTTATATATTTTTCTTTATAAAAAGGTATTTATATTTTTTTTATTAACCAGTCTAGTACAATGATAACTGTAGTGTACTTTTTTTACTTGGTGTTCAAATTCTGCTAAAGGAAAAAAAAACTTTTATTATTTTTGTAAGCTTCCTATTTTTTTACTCTTTTTTTCACTTTTTTTTGTTTTTTTGGTAAGCTAAACATTTAAGTGTAATAATAAATAATTTAAATAATAAAAAATGAATTAGTTATTATTTTTTGTTAGCCCCCTAATTTACTAATTTTTGGTAAAAAAATGTTATTTGCTTTCAAAAGATTTATCTGAAAAATCACTTTAAACCCAAAGATATGTTGAGTAGGAGTTTTATGTACGTGATTCTATATTTGAATGTAAAAGTAGGAGCTTTGCTAGAATTGGATGCAATCGATGCAGGTTGAATTGAAGCAGAGCAGTTTGTTGTTTCGTGTGGCATATGCCTTTTTATTATTAGGGCTAAAATGCATGTAGCAAACAAAACCATAGAAGCTCTCAAATGCTGAATCCAACTCCAAAATATATGGTCTCATGATCTCATCACAGAGTCCAATCAACATCACGTGAATCCACAAAATGGGTAGAGAGGATGAATCCATACTTGTTCCTTGGAAACTCCTAAATTCATTAAGGAGAAGATTGCAAAATGTATACTTTCTTTACCACTCTCTCCAACTACAATATTTACCCTACGTTAATATCCAACGATTATTATAAATCATTCAAATGAAATCACTATGTCGGTTAAAAATAATTAAGACGTAAATATGGTTAGAGATGAAAAAATTAATCTAAAACCAACTGATACTTGTAAAAATAGTCTTAGGACGAATAATTGCTCTTAGAGATGAAAATAAATTAAATTTATTATTTACACAGAGTGTTAGACTAACGTGTAGTGTTTTCTTTGTTTGTGTGCATCATCTTTCTCTCTTCCTAGAAAATAATAATGGTCTTTCTAAGATGGTGTTGAGAGCAACATGATATCTATACTATTAAGAGCATCTTTATGATTAAAGTTTAAGATATTCACTTTAGATACTTAAAAAATATTGAATCTTTTTTTTTTTATCCAATGTTATGTTAACTTTAAGATAAGACACAATTTTTCTCTAATGATAATAAAAGTTAAAAAAACTCAGTTTTCATTTTTTTTTCAATTAATTGAATTTAAAATAAAATTATTAATATAATTAATTGATTATGGTTGAAAAATGAGTTTTTAGTTCTAAGAAAATATATTCATCTTGTTTTTAAAAACCAACCTTGTCATGTTAATCAATCTTCAATAATTATTTTTTGGAAAATATAATATCTTAGACTTAAGTTATATGTAAGAAAACATATGACATAAATTGTCATGCACATTTTAATTATATCTAATATAAATATTTATTCTTGTAGCAAGCTAACATAGTTTTATTTTACCAAGTAGTTTTTTTTTTATAGTTATAAAACATCTTTTTTCAAACTAGTTAATTTGATAGAAAATAATTAGAATTTACACTGAAATTCAATCACAATCCAATTCTTCGTTCATGGTCAATTTATTGACTTTACTCATTACTACTTTAAAAGTCACATAAATAAAAGATTATGATTAAATATCAGCGTGTATACCAATTAAACTCAAATAATTACTAAAGATTCATACATAAACTTAATATATTGAAAATATGGATGTATTATTTGTGATTAAGAATTATTTATAGAAGGAGTTATAAGATTCTGATAGTGAAGTGAAAAGATAGAAGAGAAAAAAATGATTGATTCGAATACTCTTATTAAATAAAAACTAATATCTTAACAATTAGTATTTAAAAAATTATTGATTGAAATGATGTATCAATTCTGAAATTAGATGAGGGAAATTGAAGTTGCATGAAATCAGAATGCACAAGGAAGAGGGAAGATTTTCTTAGGATTCGTATTTGAATGATTATGATGGATCGGTCCCACGAAGTTGGGCTATGATAGGATTAGCCCCTACCAATGGCTCCCTCACCCTTACATTCACCAAAACAAAAAATTTGAACCCTATCAATTTGTTGCATTGTAATGTTTTTTTGAAAGCCAAGCGAACCCCATAATATATATTAATGGAGATGAAACAAAGTGTTTCATGTTACTCTACATTATCACAAAAAAAGAAGCAAAGTAAATCCCTATATCCACCTATTAAACCATTATTCTGACTTACCTAATTAAAAAGGTCTTATTCCACATAATTCCTATTTTATATTTACCATACTAACTAAAGGATTACAGCAATCATCTAAGAGACACAACAGAGTATATATTAGTTATTTCCACGACATAGACATCAAAATATTCAAAAAATTGTAACACCCTTAAATACTATGGACTCCATTGTTGCATTGCAATGTAGGAGGTGGCGTTTGTAAAGTATGTTCAAGGTGATACAACCCGGAACTATAACTAATTACCGTCGGATATATTACTAACAAATTCATTCGTTTATGTTTTACCAGCAACCTAAAACTGATCTTGAATTGATTTTAAATATTCTGAAACGGCTGGTAAAGTTTTTTACGAAATTAAATAATAATTTCAATGTATAAAATTTAAATAAAAATTTAATTTGAAAATTTTCTTTATACTTCCATTTTTATCTTTTAAATTTTATTGTCTGGTCTATTTTTCAATTTTATTTTTTGTATTAGTTACCATTTTTATATTTTATTGCAATTTTTTTATATTATAACTAATAATACTGTTTTTTTAGGTAACATGTTTAGATAGAATTTAATTTTTTATGATTACTTTTTAAAACCTAAAGAATATGTAAGAGAAAGGGTAAAAAATAAGATAGCTAATCAATAAATTAGAAAATAATTTCTATGATATATTTTCTTTAATGTAAAAAAATTATATTGTCGATAAATTCAAATGATAATCTATTTCTATCCACCGAAGAAATAGTCACAATGATAGTCTTCTATTCCATGCATCAATCACTTATCAATTCAATTTTCCCCATACAATTCAACCTATTATCAAATTTTAAGCGTTATAATAGTCAAATTTATATATTTAATATACTTACTTATCTTCATTTCTATAGTTTAAAGTTCTTATTTTTTTAAGCAAAAAAAATACTATTGAAAATAAATATTAAACAGTAACACAAAATGTACGGTATACAATTTTAAAAAGAACAAAAAGAAATATCCTCATAATACAATTTAGAAAACACTAAGCATAATATTAATTAAAGACTCATTCGCTAAATAAATAAGAAAACAACTTCAATACATGAAACAATTTTCATGTTTTTAAATGTATAGCTTGAACAACCTTATCAATGTATTAAATTTTATCACTAACGATTTTATTACTTTTAGTTTTCCAAATATGTTATATTTCTACGAACAAAATAAAAGACCAAATTTAACTCAATTTTTTGAATTGATAATTAAGTACAAAACTTTCTACAATAACTACGAATATATTATGAAATTTCGACTCATAAACAGCTCAAAATATTACCTGTTTTCACTGACTTACCACAAAACACATATCTTACATTTTTTTCGATATTTTTTTTTAAAAAGTTATTTTTGTTTCACAATCTATTTACTTCAAGTTTACACGCTATACATTGCAGTTTTAGGGTAACCCCTTTCGGCCATAATTTATTGTAAACAAATGGCTCACTTTTTCTATTCCAGGTATATTCACAAGCTCATCAAGAAAAAAAAAAGGTATATTTGCTGTATTGAATAAAATCAATTGAACCTTCGATAATATTGATATAGTACTGAGATGGGATCAACTACAATTTATAAACAAGTAGTGGAATTATTTTGTCCGCAAAAGTTAATTTACGTATTTTTAGTATTATAATTGCTATGTTAACAAATAAAAAAGAGACTGCTATGTTAACAAGTAAACAAAAATCATATTTACTCTTTTGGATGTTCATGTATAAATACAATATACATAAATATCAATGGAACCCAGGCCTATCAAACAAATGGATTGAATAATTTTTTATTCGTATTATCCATTTATAACCCATAAAAAATTCAATAAAAATATGAGTTCATTTGTGGTCCATTTAATAAAGTTTGTCTAATTTATCTACTAAATATTTTTATGGATGAATAACCAATCCATCTATAATGTTTTCAAATAAATCAAACATTTTCTATAACTATTTCTAAATATTGTCTCTCATTTCTAAATAATTATATATATGATAAATATCTTTATTAAATCGTAAAAAAAAAATTATACCTGAAATCAACGAAATTCATACGGTTCAGGTTGGTTTAGTTTTGGAAGAAAATAAAAATCGAACCAATTAATTTTGATTGAGTTGGTTCCATTTTCTATATTTTTTCCAAAGGTTAGTTAGGTTTGATTTAAGGGAAAATCAATAAAAAATGAACTCAAATGTTTGATAAATATTTTTTATCGATTTCTCCTTAAATCGAACTGAACCAACCCAATTATCATTAGTTTTGTTTGGTTTAGGTAACGGGAAAAATCCAAAAAAATGAACCAACCAGTTCAATTAAAATTAATTGGTTTGATTTTCATTTTCTTCCCAAACCAAACCATGAACACCCTTAAATTCAACTTCATATACATTATGTTAAAACAGAACATTGGATTCATAATTCATTCATTATATGAATTTGATGTGAGTTTCAAAGTATGATATAATTCTCATGTTGTTAATTGTACGACTTGGACTACATCATCAATTTCTTTTGCTTGTTCATTGAAAATTTAAGCATTTTTTGCCTTCCAAATGTGTCAGAATCACACAAATCAAATCAAAGACCATGTTTGCTTCTATTGGTTTGTTCCACTTATTAGACCCATAAATTATAAATAGTGATGATGAAACACCTTAAAGAGAGCTAGGAGTTTCTCCATCACGCACATAAACAGGACCAAATCTGTTTAGAGAGAGTACACAGTCAAAAAATAAGTATTGACATATTTACCCTGCTTCTTTACAAAATCACACTCTTACCCAGTAATGCACTAACCGATAACATGGAAATAAAAAAAAAAAAGTAGAGCAGAGAAAAATTTTTCCCTACACTAATTTAGATGAATAAAAAATGGTGGAAAATATTTATCATATATATATATATAATTAAAATAATATTTAAAAATTTAAGTATCAAAATTAATTATTTTAAATAATTAAGTACCAAATTTTTATTTAAATAATTATTTTTAGGATCTTATTAATAGGTGGATGATACTAATTAAAGAACTATTTTTATTTTCAAAAATATTTTGTATTAAAAATAATATGTAAAAGTGATTCAAAATTCTAGATGAACATCATTTTATGCGCCTTAAGTTTTTTATTTAATAATTTTTAATCAGTAACTTAAAAAATATTGCTTGGCATTTTCTCTTTAATTTTAAGACACATTAGTTGCCAATTTTTATAAGATAAGATAACTTGATATGATAGAATATAAATATAAGAATATTATAAGTTATAATCCTATCTGATATTTGATGTATAATTTTTTTTTTGTGAATAATATTTGATTATATCATCACATAATAAATTAAATAAAAATATAACTTAATATAAAATATTTAAATAAAAATTATTATTTTATTAAAATACATGTAATTTTCTGATACTAAAATTGACGTCGAATTTATATTTTTTTGAAAATAATAAGTAAAAAAAATACACTGTAGATATTTTATTATCAATAATTGTAATTTGTAATTTGTCAAAAAAAAAATCAATAATTGCAATTGTTTTTAAAATATAGAATAAATAACATTTTTGGAAAATTATATTACAACACGGCCATAAGTATAAAATATACCGTGTGATCATAAGTTATTACAATATGACCATAAGTAGAAAATATACTGTGTAACTCTAGCTTATTACAACATGACCATAAGTAGAAAAACCGCTGTCCATAGAAAAACTGAATGACAGCTTAAAAGTATATTTGAAATTTCGTTACCAGGCACCATCATCTATACTTTTAGACTTAAGTTACGTTTTGAAAAAAGAAAATTACCACCATTTTTTAACACTTCTACATAGAAAAGATACCTAGATATTAAGTGTACTTTTCATACAGAAAGATAGCTTGTTTCTATGCTTTTAATCTTTATCTCCATTATAATATTTGTTTATAAAGCAAAATATCGTTTTTTTAATTCTTTTCCCTTGAATAATATTTATAGATCCTTCGTGTCTTTAAACCATTATTAAAAAAGTACATAATTAGTGGTCCTCTCTTGGACGAGCTAGACTTTTCCTAAACATTATATAAAAACCATGTTACTTGCACGCCGTATTATTATATTATTTTTCACTTTTTATTTAAATAAATAAATGAAGAAGTGCATTATAGGCTTGTTATTTCATGGGCTAAAAAGAAAATTTACTGAACAATTTACCCTACATAAATTCTTATATGGTTCGGATCATTACGAGGTCTTAACTAAAACAATTTTTTATCAGGAAAATATTATATATAATATAAAAAGGATAAGAATTATAAAGGAGGGCAACATATAATTATTAATTAATTAATCAATTTAATTAAACTTTAAAAAATTAATCAATTTATATTTTAAATTATGTAACTTCTGATCTAATCAAATCATAAATAACAAAATACTTGTTCAAGAAAACTTGTATTTAAATTTACTTTCATTTTACTGTGATAAGAATGAAACAATCCAAAGAGTCAAGCCTAAAAAAAAAGAGTTAACACAGTCGTATCACAAAAATAAGAGCGGAAATATTTTTGTAAACTTAAATTAATGGTAAGTTAATAGTAGATTAAAAGTATGAAGAGAATGACATTGATATGTAATATGTAAATATGGAGAGTCCATTAGTGATGCAAAAACCCACAGAGTCTCTCTTGATGACAAATTCAGAGTATATAAAAACAAAATACGAAACTTCGTTAGATGTCATTAGAAAGGTGCTTCCCAGTTCCCCCAGTTATATATATCTGAATGAGAGTGTCAAAAGCCAACACACAGCATCACAGATAGATCGCTAATTTGGTCCCGATAAACAAACCACACACACTCGTGTGTTTTTTCTGTCGTTGGTTTATCATTTCTGATTGTGCTTGTGCCATTCAAGTTGCCACAGAAAATATTTTTTTTTTCCCTTTATAATATTCCAATTCACTAATGTCCACAACCATAACAGTGGAGTCCTAGCCACTCTAATTAACCCTTTCAATTTAAAAAACAAAAATACTAAATTCGAGTACATGTCTAGAATATACAACTGATTAAATCCTAGAACAACTTTTAATGGTTAGAGGGATGTAATCAATTGATGCATATTACCTCCTTAAAATTAAGAATGCATCTGATTTGTAAAAAATGTTGAAGCACCCATCTCATGTTCCATTAAATGACAAGGTAAGCTACTGTTTTAATTAGCTTAGTAGCATACAAAGCTAGCCAGTGATGCAGCGATTTAGCAAAACCCCATTCTGTTATGAACCCAATTCACAAATTGAAGAGGTATCACATAAGTTGAAACATCCAAGTTACATTGATGGAAGAAGAATGAAGATAGGATAGACGGTGAAAATGGTAAGAAAAAAAGGGGGAAGGGGTGCACACACACACTTATACACCAGTGTTGTGGGATGAGTGATGAGTGATGAGTGAGGAGTGATGACCCCAACATTTAAAGCTGCAGAAGAGTAAGGACGCGAAACCCGGGAAGCAACACAAGTGGTCAGACTGGAACACTGCGTGTGAGTAGTACAACACACACACCAAATCTGGCTACCTTACCCCTCGTAAAAACCCCACATGCCCTTTTCCCATCACCTCTTTGGTCCACACTCCTAACCATGGTTACTACTCCTATTACTTTTCCACTACCACACTAGTTTAGTCAAGGAGAAAGGCCCTTCTCATCTTTGCTCACCCCTCTGCACACACTGTCTACTACTACTCTACTTTCTTCTAGTAGCATAAGCAATTAAGCATAGCTACTTCTTTTTCTCTCTCTTTCTTCTCTTCTTCTTCTTCTTTTTTTCTCCCCGCTGTTTTAGAGAGAAAATAACGTGTAAATTAGAATGACAATAGACGGAATGAATGGACAAAAAAGGAAAGTGAAAGATGATGTTATGAATGGTTTATTTAATTCGCAGCCGAATGAAGACCTATAGTCATTTGTTTTTTATTCCACTATAGTTTACAAGGGCCTTGCTTTTATAGCGTTTCCAGAACCCCGATTCTGGTCAAAGATATTGGTCTTCTTGCTTTTAACATATTGCAAAATAAAAATTAGAAAGAGAGAGAAAAGTAATTGTGTGTATGTATGTGGGTGTGTGTATTTTGCATTAGAAACAGAATCATCTTTTTCTCTTCCAACCCTATCTATAGTGAATGAATATTTGAAAGGCTAAGGGATGAAAGATTTGATATTGATGGTTTAGCTTCAGTGATCTCTTAGAATTGAAACTTCAGAAATCAGAAATAGTAAGTAATGATGGGTAAGAAGAAGCCACAAAAAACTAAGGAACTTTCGGTGGCAATAGCTGAAGCATCATCAGCATTAGATGAGAAAGAGCAACAAGAAGTTAAACCTCAGGCTCAAGCTCCTCGAAAGAGAGGTAGACCTCGTAAGATTATTGTTAAGATGGAAAGTGAAGAGGAAAAGGCAGAAGTGATAGAGCAAAGAGGAGGTTCTATAGCAATAGCAGCACAAGGCACGGAGAGTTCGATGGAAAAAAGTACAACCAATGAGGAAGAGGGAACATCATCAGCATCAGCATGCATGAGGGTTGCAAATCAAGAGGAGACGCAACTTCCAAAAGTGGAGCCATCCAGAAGCAGAGCTAGGAGGAAAAGCAAACCCAGAAAGAGTAGTTAATATATATAATCATTGCTCTTTTTTCTCTTCTCTTTAATAATTTCCTTCTTTCCCTCTACTTTTTTCATGAAGCAATTAATTATTGCATGCTTCCTTGGTCTTGCCATGTTTTTGTTTCGGAGATTGGTTTTAAAAACTGATATTATTGTTGTTGTGGAACACAAGTGTCAATAGAAACACTTGAGGTTATTGTTTACTTCTTTGGTGTAAGTTAGTGATTTGTCTTATCCTTGCGTGTGGACGATATGTAGTGCGTTATGTTTCCCTGATTTCAATTACTCGTTTCTTTAGCTGAACTTCCATTTCTCCATTCACACGCAGAAAAGAAAGTTGTAATTACCATGTTCTTGTTTGAGTGTGTTGTGTTTAATGCTTGCAATTAACTATTAACTAGCTATATATAATTGTGCATTAACGTATAATACTTAATTATCCTATTGGGTGTTTTCTTAATCATCCGAAGCTCTACGTTTCTGCATAATTAATCAGTTTGATGTTTGCATATATATATATATATATAGATAGATATATTAATATCGAGCTTCTTTTGGTTGTGTTTGTTGCTTGAAAGTTGAAACCGTAGTTTTGTATAAGCGATAGTAGTATTGGGCATGTTCTTGATATTCTTTTTTCTCCCTCTATCTACCATAGCATCATGGCATTACCAGCTGGATGTTTATATTAATTAATTATGTAAATCTATATGGTTGGAGAGCTACTATTGTTGTCCCTTGATGGGTTCTACTTCTAGTTCTAGAAATTGAAGGGAATTGGAATATCTATATAATTTTTATATCCCTCTGCATATTGTATTATTCTTAATTAGCTGTAAAGTGCGTTGTTAATGTTGAGTGAATTGATTGCAACGATTGAAGGAATGGGAGAGAGTGGGGGAAAAGGGAAAGGAATTGGATAGGACGAAGAGAAGAATAACAAATGGAATGAAACAATAAAGGTCAACTCAAACAGGTAAGGTTTACCTCTGTAATCCGAAAGCTAATAGGGACAGTGATATAACAAGACTGATATTATTAGTGTATAATATTGAATGATCATATTTTTGAAGTGATGATGAGGTTTAAAGTTTTCACGTTAGAGAGCGTGAGTGATATTGGGTAGTATGAATTGAATATTTGATAACTGATGGAGTGTTAGAAAAAGAGGGAGAGAGCATGTCCATGTCCATGTGAGAATCACGTTCCAATGAAGAACGTAGTAGCCGCCTAAGCGTACCAATGGTTCCACTTCCACTACGTGAGTACGTCGGACGTCAACACAACTTTTTCTGTCTCTAAATTTACTCTCTCTCTCTCTCTCAAACCATCACATCTCCAATCTCGATTCTCCACTCCTTTTAATGTTAAAATACTATTTCTGAAATTTCATGCTTTTCTTAACGTGCAATGTTTCTTACTTGACACCTTATTCTAGATTTCTAGTATTTTTAAATAATTAAGATGATTAGTATAATATATTAAAAATAAGACGAATACCCAAAAGTAACAAAAGTTTGTAATAATTCTACCAAAACTTAAAAATAGTTAACGTAATTTACTTTATTTTTATTAGTGATTGTATGAGAGATAATTTTAATCCAACTAATCAAGTCATTATCACTTAAACATTTTATATCTAGAATCTGAACTCAAAACTATTAATTGAATTAAAATAATGTCATATTGATTCATGTATGATGTATGTGTATTGATATAAATTTGTTTAAAGTAATACGTCTTCATTATTGTTGGATATCAGAAGTACTGTATGACCTACTTCAAGGCTGATGGTACGTATGTTGTTGCAACTAGCTATAGTATATTGTTCTTTGGAGGATTTTACGTGGGTTATGGTGAATTGAAGAAGTATTGGATTCAGTGACTTTCAAGTTGAGTAACTTTAGTGATTTTGGTTTATTTTAAATTATTATAATAATTCAAATTTGTATGTATTATTATTATAATAATTTAAAATAAACTGAAGTTATCAAACATCAAACTCCCGAATCCATCCTCTTAAAGTTCACTAAGGTTGTAAATGCAAATCTTTTATTATTTAACCAAACTCTTGAAGATACATGAGGAAGGTTCATTGGCCATTAAACTTTTTAATGTTGGATGAATCAATAATGATGATTGCTTACTTATTACTAAGCTAGCAATTTGTGTTGGCAGAAAGAGTTTTTCCCCTTACAGAAGGATGGAGCACTTGGTATTTATCAAACCTTTTACTTGGTCCAAAGAATCAAGGACAGATTCCGTCCATGGCCTACACTTAGTTTTCGTTACTTTCCATAAAAAAAAATAATTTAAGTGACGTGTTACATTTTTCTCCTTTAAATTACATGGCAAATGTGGCAGCATTGAAGCCCAACTTCAAAATCAAAAATTGCATAATGCTCTCAGACTTTAGTGAGGGAACAAATTATAGCTAGAGGAGAAAAAACTGGTAGAACCGTAGAATTTAATCTCAAGAGCAGTAACTATCTTGACCTTACTTAGAAAAGAAAAGAAATATTAACACTGATCAATAGAGAAGTCTACAAGGAGATTTTGCATTTATAATTGTTTATGTAAACTTGTAAAAACAATTAATTTCATTTTAAAATATTTAATAGTAATAAAAACTCAAATAACTAACCAGTAAGGTGACTCACTGGGTAACGATGCCATCCAGATGAAGGTTATCGTAGTTTAATCATTGTTTATTTTTGTTCTAAAGTTAATAGTTTTTAGTGTTTGATTATTTATTTAATTTATTTTACCTGATAATTTTAATAGAACAACTCTCTCAGTTTCTAAATATAATCTTTTTTCTTTTGCGTACATAATTTCTAAATATAATCTAATCTCTTTTATATTATTTTTAGAAGTTTTATATTATAATAGAGCGTTTTTAGAAAATATTTGGTATAAATTATTATAATCATATATAGTTTTAGCCTTTTAGGTATCATGACATTGGTACAGTAGTTTTTCACAAAAAAGTACAGTACTAGTATCTTTTCTTTTTTTTTTTTATTCACAGGACTGGAACTTGGGTTAGACTAAATCTAATATCATTAGAACCAACTTAAATTCTAGTTTCATATTAATTGCTTATTTCTAATTTATAATAATTTATTTATTTAACAGTATTTATTATAATTTTTTTTCATACAAAAATAAATCTTTGTTGTATATTATCCGTTCTAAAAATATTAATTTTATATAATTTCTCATAACATTATTTTTATACTTTTTTAGAAATATATTTTTATTATCTTAAATAAATAATAACTGTACACTTTCTTTACCAAGCGAAATATTCTTTATAAAAGAAAACAAATGAAAAGCATAAAAAATGCCTATCAGTTGCAATACAAAATCAAAAGTTCCCGTACGATGGACCAATTAAAAAATAAAAACCTAAGAAAGATTATTTTCATGTTAATGAATACAAAAAGATTGTTAATCGCGGAAAAGCATAATTGCGCACTTATATACGTGAAAAAACTTTGTGCAAAAACCTATTATAAAATTGATAGGACCAACTAAAAAAAGTTGTTGCTACTTTCAACTTGCAAGTAATGTTCACACGTGTTTCACTTTAATTGTTTTCAAACCATGTTTGCTATTAGAATTGCTCTTGCAGTTGTTTTTTCTAGAGCAACCTCACTTGTATAAATTTATTCGAACAAAATAACATGTTAGATAAAAAGTTGAGTTTAATTATTACATAGTATAAAACGATTAATTACATATTTATATGATTTTTAAAATAGTAACAAATAAAATCAATAAATCATAAATGAAAAATTGTAATTCAAGTGACAATATATTAATTAAATTCCAAAAAATTTATATAATTAGTTCATAACATTTCTTTTTCAAAAATTACAAAAGTATCATTTAAAATTATAATTTATCATTTCTGTTTGTAACGTAGATATTTTAATAAAATTCCTCATCCATCCTTCCTTTAATATACATTTAAAATATATTATTTTATATTACATTATTTGTTAGTTATTATTTATTTTTATACTATTTATGTTGTTTTTCTAATAAACTATTTGGTATTTCAAAAGGAATGCTAACAGTTCGGAACTATCCAAAACCTAAAACTATTGTAGTTATATAAAAATATATTTTCCTATACAAATAAAAATTGTTATATAGACACTTTGTATGTTATTTTATATTTGTTAGCTAAGTTAACAATTAATTTGACTAAACACTTCTAAAATGTAATTCCACATTTTTAATTTTCATCTTTTTTTTAACAAAAAAAAAAAAAAAGGTTTCAACTCAATTAATTATTTAATTTTTAGCTAATTATGCAGTTTCTTTTGTGAAACATGACATTTATCGTGTTATAGTTTGTTTAGTGCGTTTGGTCACCTCTTCTATACGACTCAAGTAGTATTTTTTTGCTTGGTTAGGTCAAGCTTGTAATTTACCTCTGTTTGTATTTGTATCTTTTGTCCCAATTGGAAAAAGAGATTTTGATTTAAAATTTGTTAATTACGACGAACAGAGCGGTGCTGTCCGAGAGCAACTATTGTTTTAAATAACTTTGGGGGGACGGGGGACCTAGAAATGATGTTCCTTGCAATTTGTACAAAGGGACAAGAATATTGTACTATATTTTGTTCACATAATAGACCACATGATCATACAATGCTGTTCATGTTGACAACATCCACTAACCGAAACTAATTTTGCAAAAAAAAAAAATGGGAATATAAAATCTTAAGAAAAACTAAACATGTACCACTTGTGCTGAAAACATGCCGAAAAAATTACAGCGTGTAAAGGATAATTTTAGTTTTCGGATTTTGTTAATTATGTTTTTAATTTGTAAAATATATTTTAGATAAAAGATAAGAATCTTACGCTTGTCTTCTGAATCGAAAATTTAGTTTATTTTTAGGCTTAATTAAGAGATTAAAAACTTTTATGGTTGGCAGGCCCTCCTTGTGCTTTTATTGCCTAATTCACTTTTGGTAATAAAATTTTTTGGATTACCAAAAAGAAAAAGAGATTAAAATTTATTTAGAGGTTTGTTTTGACATTTTCTCGTGCATATTAATGAAAAATGAGACAAACACAGACAACCATATACAAAGGCAAATTCACGCTGCTTAGATTCCGGTGTTTCAGTTCAATAATTTGTCAAGACAAGGCAAATTAAAAGCAGGGAATCTATATGATAATCTCTTTGTTTAGTACCATCCTTTGGGGAGTATGATTATGCAGTACAACACATTAATATTGGAAGCCAATTACGAAAGTAACCTACGGTGATGTGAATTAGATTTCAGATCAGCCGATTTTATAGTAGTGGTCCAAAGTTGTCTTCAGTCAAAAGATAGATGGCAAATGGATTATAATTGAAAGGGACTTCTAAGGAAAATTGACAGAACATAGTGGCCACTGTGTGAAAGCATGTTTCGGGGGAAAAGGGAAATCTGAGTAGCAATACTAGTAAACCAAAATGAGAAATATTGCTTCTCGAAAAATCTCATAAGAAATCAAATCAAGCGTAGAAGTATGAATAAAAGAATAGCAACAAAAATTACACAAGGTAAAAAGGGAGAAAATGTGATGTCGGTAATCGGTATAATTGTGTAGGTGTTGTCGTAGCACCAATAGAGATGAGTACGACTCAGCTAACAATTCCACAAGTGCATTGCATAGGCCGCTGCTTTAGATACCAAACTTTAATAATAAATAAATTAATAAATTATGGACGTGGTGCAGGGTAGGAGAACTTAGTAAAGAATAAAGACCCGCAGCAATTTTCACCATAAAAAGTACGTGGCATCATTTTAATTCTATAAAAAATAATTAACATTGTTCAAGTTCCTTAACCAAATTAGCTCCTTTATTTAAGCACCTCTCAATCATAGGAAGTTGGCATTTAGTTTTTTAATAAGACGTTAATTTAATTTTTCAATCTCACCTTTTGTGCATAGAAATATGATTAAGAGACAAAATTATGTCCGTAGAATTTACCAAGGACCAAAAATTTGAACAAATAATGAAATGGAGAAGGAGAATACTTGGGTAGACATACGGTCAAATAACAAGATTGTTTATTCGTAAACATAGAGGTCTACATTAACTATTGACAATAATATTTTAAAACTTTTACATTACTATTTAACTCTTGAAGAAAATAGGAGTTAGCATTACGTTGAGATTTACACATTCTGCATGTTTGCATTTTATTATAAATTTCCAACTTATCTTCCATTCCCGAAATACCAACCGAAGGAATTTGCTAAAATATTACAACAGAGCAACACTAAGCAATGCTTAATGCAGCAAAAGTTCAAACATGTTCTTCTGATCTCAATCTCAAAAAATTGCTTCTGCAACTGCAACATTGACATCCAAAAGTACTATTTGTAGTAAATAAATAAAAAAAAATGTACTGCCAATCGGGAAAAAATTGGGGCTTAAATACACTGAAAAGGTACTAACCTACGTATGCGAAGCAATGTATTACAAAACTATCCTATTGAAGTATGTTGTATAACCTAGAGTTATACACACTGAAGAAAAAAGATCAACAGGAAAATGAATGTTGGCTGTCAAAGGCTCTTAAATATCTGACCTTATTGATTGCGGCTTGACTTGTGATGTCTCTCTTTCCTGTATCTCAATTGCCCTGGATCAAATCCACCTTCCTCCGATCCATAGAAGGCCCATGATGGTGTGGCAGTCATGTAATCTCTACTGTCAAAAGTTTTTCCGGATGCCACCTGAAAGTAAATTGAGGCCAAGTTTCATAAACAAACTATAATCCAATTTTGGTCCAAAGAACAGTAAGACTTAGATACCCACCAGATCGTGAAATTTTTCATAGTCTATCCATGTATACCACTGGCCATCAATTCTGAACTTGTTAGTTTTTGCTAAGAGGACACAACACGAGTGAGCATGCTCACATGCAACTTCATACTCTCCTTGGCTTTTCAAAGCTAGGGCCTCAGAAAAAGTTTTCACATCAGTATGCCAAGGGACATTATCCATTGTCAATTTTGATGTAGTAGACCTGTTAAGAGCTCATTGTCATTTAAAAGTGGATCTCAGATACTAAAAGATAACTGAAGTGCAGGAATAAAGGGGAGAAAGAATGTATAACTTACGAGCCACAATATGTAACTCCCTTGATTTCAACAAAGTCAGGTTCTCCTAAACTAAAGAGCTTAGAATAAGCATCAACATCTTCAGTATTCCAACCTTTCACCAAGGTCAGGCGGTATACAGTTCGCTGATGCTTTTCCTTTAGAGCAGTCAAGGAATCCTGGAACATAGTTATGAAGCGAAACTGAATTAGCTATATTCTTTTTTCTGTCATCAAAATAATGTTTATTTCTGCTATTATTGATACTTGGTAGTAGACAACTAATCAAATCCATTCTGTACGATGAAAAAAGAAGGGTTCTGACAAAAAACACACTTCCTCAGTCCTTTTTATAAGAAACAAATTAGTGATGTACTTCCTGTCCTAATCATAAGAAACACAGACCCTTTCACATGTAGTATTCATTGTGAAATCTGCAAATGAGACACACACTTGTTCCACATGCAAGTGGATACATTTATCAATCTATTGACAACATATGTCAGGTAATGTCATTAAATACAAGTCATGCAACCATCATTTACACAATTTAATTTTATATTTTTATAGATATTTTTTAAAAAATTAAAATTTGTTGCATTATTAATTAAAATTAAGTAACTATTTTCAGTGGTCTTGATGGATCACTCAATCTAATTCTACTAAGAAAGGATACATCTAAATTTTCATTTAGAGAAAGGGAAAATACTTACAATGAATCGCTCCCAGAAATCCCCAAAGAGAGGTCTATCAATTGCCTTCAAAGAGTCTTTCGTTGCAGCATCTACACTAACATATAACTGTAAGGGGGAAAGAAGAATATTAAGTTTGGCTAGCTTTAGCATAATTAACATGATTTTAATTTGGAAAGCCATTAAGCCACAAAACCTGGGTGACAGGTTTCAGAGACTTAATTTTCTCAGGAAATTGTGCATTTGTAACTAGAAAAGTGGAAATCCTCCTTTTGTGCAGCTCATCCACAAGTGCATTTATCTCTGGATACATAATAGGTTCACCAACAAGAGATAATGCACAATGACGTGGTGAGAGACCTTCAGTTAATCGCTCCAAGGAGACTCCTACAGTTAAATGAGCCAATTTAGAAATAAATCACACAACAGAATGATGTGCAGAAAAAAGGTTGGGCTGCTCTGAAGCTAATCTCCCCAGCATCAGTTAGAATGGATACATAACAGGGTACTTGGGCGGAATATTCTTTTTCTTTTGATTTATTAAATTGCACACAGCATGGCAATATGGAAATTAATGTGCCAACATTGTCCTCGTCATCATACAAATGCATAGGAAGTGCTATCTAGATTGAAGACACTGTTGATATAAAAATACAATCACTGAATAACATCCAAGTTGGAAGTTCTATTCAATAATTTAAGTTTTGATTGAGAGCATGGTTTTAAAAGGAGGAGTTTGAAGGGAAATTGAAGGACAACTAAATTTTCATTTTTTGGGATGGATATAAAGTAGTCCTAAGGGATGATTGAAAGATCGCATGATAATCTTGTATAAAAGTTCTTAAACAAAGAGAATATTTTCTTGAAATGAAAACTTTACGCTTCCGTTTTCTTTCCCTCTAAACTCCTTCACCATAACACATCCTTAGTATGGCCAATGCTTCCAATGAGAGTATGGTGAATGATAGTACACAAGATATAATCAAGGATATTTTAACTGCTTCATTATTGACCTATCACCTATGTAGGTCCCATCAATCTGACAAATAGCCTAATACCTCAAAACCATTACATCATAGAAACATAAATTACCAGGAACTCCTTTCATTTGTTTAATCATATTTGTATGCAGCTCTATTGCAGAATTTACAATCTCTATTGGATCATCCATCTGCCACTGCCAACTTTTCCCTACTGGATTTGTGTGATGCCTCCAGCAGAAAACACATTTATTTGCACATGCCAAGCTAGGGGTTGCCTCCATGCATCTGTTTCAACCCAAAAAAAATGACAGTGAATTTGGCAGCTGAAATATGGTTGCCAGCATAAAACAAACGATAAGTCCACTTATTTGACAAGTACAAGAAGAAAGCACTACCAAAACCCATGGCCAGGATAAAGCCACCCAATTCTGGCCAAACTTCAGATGATATGGAATGATAATTACAACTCCACTGTCCATCACACTTTCCCCAAGCCAAATCATTACATTGCAGCCTAAAGTTCTCTTCAAATAAAGTACCCTCTTTCTTTCCTCTTGTAGACCCATTTAGTACATTCTAATTTTTCGAAATCTAATTTAGACACTCCAATGGTGCACAAAGTTTCACACCATCTCTGTATAATTCAGTGAACTCAATTTTAAATTTAAGATGGCATGAATAAGATATTGAATTGAACCACCAAGACTTGCCAGCTAAAAGATGAATGAATTGTAGCATGAAACACCCAGACATATATAACATAAAACGAATAGAATGTCAAGTTTCATTACCTATGACTCTCAATTCCGTAAAATGAGTGCTTATAGCAACCACCTCTACCTCGAAGCTGTGCCTTGGTCCATCTACAAATCTTGACACCGCTATGTGAACCAATAATTTTATATCCCTGCAAATTGAGGAACAAAGCCAATTAAAAAAATGGTTCGGATGGCGTAATTCTCATCTACCAAAGTTCAATCAGATAAAAAAGTACACCATCACCAGTTAGGCAACAGAAATAAAATCGTGGCAACTCCAAATCATGCAAACCGCACATGAATTACACAATGTACAATGTGACATCATCACATTATATACCTGCTTCTCTAAATTTGCTCGAATCACCGGAGTCACCATTTCTTTCGTGCCATTCAATTTGGCATTGCGCTCTTCCCCATTAACCACCGTCTTGCGCCGCGAAGGAGCTTTACCAGCAATGTCCTCCAGATCAACAATATCACTACTCTCCACATCAGACTCCTCTTCGGAACTCGAAACAATACCGTCATCATCATCATTATCGCAGCTTTCGACAACATCACCACCTTTCAATACCGAAACGACCTTCTCACACCAGCGACCGAACACCGCATCCACGTCAGCAGAATCAACATCCCCATGGGAAAGTGGAATGAGTTCCGTTGCGCCGAGCGCCCTCAGGTGCTTGGCGAGGCCCCTCGCGACGGCGTTGAAGGATTCGCCGTAGGCTCGGCTTCCGAGGCCGAAGACGGCGAATCGGCAGCGCGAGAGGAGGAGGGAGCCGGCGCGGAAGTCGGCGGCTGCATCGGCGAGCCACGTGGCGAAGAAGCGGGAGGCAGCGGGGGGAGCGCCGTCCTGCCACGTGGAGGCGACGAGGAGGAGGAGTGTCTCCTTGGGGAGGTCCTCGGGTTCGTAGTGCTGCGAATCGACGAGGTCGAATGCGACGTCGTTGGAGGCAAGGAGGCGGTGGAGGCGGCCAGCGAGGGATTTGGCGGTGCCAGTTTCTGAGAGGAAGATAATCTTAGGGTTAGGGTTAGGGTTAGGGTTAGGGTTAGGATTAGGGTTTAGGGATAGTTTGAGGAGTCTTAAGCGGCGAGATTTGTAGAGGCAGTAGAAGGTGGTAGCGGAGAAGAGAGCGAGGAGTGTGAGACGAGCTGGGACTGAGGATAGTGATATTGATATGGACATTTTTGGCGCAGAAAATGGAGATTATGCGTGTGTCGTAATAGTAGCTATCTATGTGTTGTTAATTTGTTACTGAATAATAGAGAGTGAAGTGAAGGGTGCATGTGCATGGTTTTTACTTTTTAGTTCATAGATCTCTTTGGGAGCGCTCTGCAGCGGCCAACACCATCAGAGGAACAAAGCCAGCGAGACCGAGAAGTTCAATTCAAGTTTTATTGCTACACCCTTTTTGTTATGGATTTCATACATGAAGAAGAAGGAATCATTTGAACAATAATATGAATTACATTGGAACAGAATTATTCTAAAAAAAATAACAGATTAAATTAATAATTTAATTTAACCCCTATACCTAACTATATATGAATTATATTGGAACAGATTAAATTAATAATTGAATTTAACCCCTATACCTAACTATATATGAATTACATTGGAACAAAATTATTCTAAAATAAATAACAGATTAAATTAATAATTGAATTTAACCCCTATACCTAACTATATATGAATTACATTGGAACAGAATTATTCTAAAATAAATAACAGATTAAATTAATAATTGAATTTAACCCCTATACCTAACTATATATAAAAAAAATAAATTACATTAACATTTAAACATTTATAATTTATATTATTGTTCAAATAATTCCGTGTATATCTTATTTTCTGCTTCTGTTTTTCTACTTCTGTTTCTGCTTATTTTCTGCTGCTTTTCCTGTTTTTTTCACTTTTCGTACTTCTGTTTTCTCACTACACACTATAAACAAACTTTTACAAATATACTATAAACAAATTTTTACAAATAAATGGCTAACATACAACCTTTTAAAGGAAAAGACTACAAATCAGTTCTTGCAGCTGTAGAATCTCTGACAAAATCCCCTCCAGTAGGATATACAAAACCTACTACTGATACAGATACTGTTCATACAGTTCTAATAGGACAAAATAACACAATAATAGCTTTACTAGAAGAAGTTTCTAGAAAATTATCTAATCTTATAGACTCAAACAAAGACGAAAATATATCCGAAGATATAAATGATCTAGTTAATAAAGTTCCTAGACTATCTTTAGGAACAAATATACAAACTAGAACAGTATGTAAAAACACTCATAAATTTGTCAAAGTAATAGCAAAAACAGACATAGCTGAATCCAGTAATAGGAATCAGACTAAACAGGAGGATAATACCTCTAACAACGACAAAACTGTTACTTAAAATATGAATTTAAGACTAAATAACAATTCACAGACACAATTACAAGATGTTTCTATGAATAGTACACCCAATAGAAATCAAACAACAGAGAGGTTTCGAGGAACTTCTCGCAGATTAAGAGAACACCAAACTAGGAGACAAGATCTCATACAACACCCAGGAATCTTAGATAGATTTCTAAATAGAAGAAGAACTACTAATGTCAGGAGATTAGAAGACTTAGTAGACATACATCAAAATACAAAAATAGGATCCAAATCAAGGATAGATTTTCACCTTCATGATAACACATACGAGATAATTTCTTTAATATCTCAACAAACACTTACACAACTCCTAAATCAACATGGGAGATATGTCCACATGGGATTAATTACTATAGGAGTCAGATCCCTAGCTAGACATATGATTGGTGCGAGAGCTTTGATAGTTCTCCATGATATAATATTTCAAAACAATGATTCTCAAAGTATCATTGGAATTTTAGAGGTTGACTTAAATCAGCCTATATAATTAATATATTTTGCTCTAAACTTTACACTTACCCTTCCAGACTTCGTTAATCAAATTAGTCTAGAAGTACAAACTATAGGTTTTGGAACAAATTGATTAGGAGATAACCTACACCTAGATATTAATTTCATAGGAATAATAAGTAATTATATTTCTTCCATGTATAAAATTAACACTAGACCATTAGAGGAAGCAATAAGCTCTCTTGGTACACAATGTTTACCAGCACAGACATTTACAAGAAGAAATGAGGGTCATCTATGGCAAGCTCATTTACAAAGGGAAGAACGAAATCCCATCACAAATCCAAATACTGCTATCATACACAATAGATCTAGAGGCCTTAGTTTAAGCTTCACATATTATAGAAATACCCCCCTTGTGGATATAGAACACAACAGAAGGGATAATACATCTGCTATTCCAGAAGATGATCATATCTGTATGATGAATATCATAGAAAATGACATCATAGATAGTGATGATGAAGAAGATGATGATATGACTGAAGAAGAATGAAATCATCATCAAACAAACATAGCTATGCTTAGGCAATGAACTATAGACAACCTTAATAAAGAACCTCGGGAAAGGTTTTTAAATGACTTTAACTAGGAACCATGGAATAACTTTCTGATGCATGCCTCCCTTGATCTTTTTCTAGAGGTTTTCTTCTTTGGTGAAATGGTTTATGGAAAGGTAAGAAGTGAGGTAGTTTTAGGTGCCACTTAAGGTAAGATAAGCCTAAGAGGGAAAGTTTGCCACAAGGGATGGAACCCTTGATAAAAACCTAAGGAATTCTCAAAGAGAAAAGGGTGGACACTAAGAGAATTTTGGCCAACTCAAGGTTTTTCCATTCAATAAAGTGTAAAAAATACAAGAGTGTGAAGGAGCACCTTTTTATAGAGAGAGTTAACCTCTTGGACAAGTCAAGAAGGAAAGGAAGAGCTAGGATTAAAAGGAGTCATCTAAGGGAGGAGGATTGAAGCCCAAAGTCCAATCAATCCCCTCCCTTAGATGAGAATTGGTGTCCAAGCTACCTCATCCAAGGGCCAAGATTACTCCTTTATTAGTTTTGGATTTTATTTAGGAAAAGAGGGTGTAGTTATCAAACTACCCCCTTATTTCCTAAATAAAGGCCCAAAAGCTAATCTTACCCCCTCTTATTACTAAGACACCTCCTAGAAAATTAAATGGACTAATACATGTCCAACATAAAATCCTAGGTTCCTAAAATAAAAATTACAAGTAAATAAGTCATGACTTGCATAACTTGATGGTCATATGGAGGTGAGATATTCCTCCCTCTACTCTAGCCATGTCTTCTTCTATTCTCCAAGCCATGGCCCTAGTGATAGGGCCATTGCTTGGGGAGAATGCATCAATTTCTCCCTGAACACAATGAAGTTGTAAGACTTCAAGAAAATAAAGAAAATGATGAAATTGATTATATAGTCAATACATTTTTACAAAAATTAAAAATTGAAGAAGAAATTGAAGAAAAAGAATTCTCTTATCAATTTACAAAAAATTTACAAGATAAAGAAGAAGATGTTTTATCAACAACATCTGAAAATATAAAAGTAGGACTCATAAATGAATATGAAGAATCTACTGCCACAAATTATAGGTTAGATCCTGCTGGTACACAAAATTATAATCAAGGATTCATTCCTAGGGAAACTGTACAAAATATTGTCCTTAGTGATAATAAATACATATCACATGGTAAAAGATTACCAGTCGAACCAAACTTTAAAATTCCAAACTTATTACTAAATATAGGAGGTATAGATCCCCAACTCCTCCCAGCATACATAGAACAATGGATAGCTGCTGTAATCTGTGATTATGGCATACATCATGAGAAAGATGTACAGTCTTCACAAGAAATTATTGCAAAAGGAGAAACATATCTCGGCGATATTGCTAGATCTGGTTGGAATCTTTTAAGAAAAATTTCCCTAATGATCTAAACACGCTGATCATTGAACCAGGTCCAAATATTTACAATTTTTGTTCCCTTATACAAAGATTTTTTACCTCACAGTCAGCCAATGATGGTAACACAATTAGGCAAAAAATTTATTTAGGACATCTCGAAAGATTGTCCATTGAATATTTTGGTAAAATAAAAGAATACTGTCAAGATTATCTCTTGTATGCATCTATAGCTGGTTGCTTTCATGATGTTAATATAGGAGACAAAATGTTTCTAAAACTACCGGAAAAATTGGGACAAAAAATTAGTGAAAGTTGGAAAAATGATAAGGTTACTCCCATACTGAATAAACTCTCTATACGAATACAACACAATTTATGAAAATAATGGAAGACACTTGTTCTCATATAGCTATACAAAAACAGCTTAAGCATTCTGATGCTGGGATATGCAAACAAATATACACACCCCAACAATATGCACAAAATAGATTTAAAAACAAGAAAAATATATCTAGAAACAAACCAAAATATAATAATACAAAAAAATTCTTAGGACCAAGAAATCCAAGAAAAACATATACAATAAAGGCTTCTAATGCCAGAAAACCCACTTTAAATCCTAATAGACATGTTAGGAAATTTAGGGATAACAAAATTTACAAACAAACATTAAAATGTTTTGCTTGTAGTCAACCAGGACATTTTTCAAGAGATTGTCCAAATATCGCCATTCTTTACACAAAAGAGGCGGCTTTAATAAAATCATGTCATATGAATCTTTTTCCTATTGATGAAGAGGTTTCTACTGATTCTGAAATATTATCTGCTATTAGCATAACAGAATACACAAATGAAATAAACCCAGAAAAGGTTTACAAAAATTATGATTTAATAAATGAATTTACAAATAACGAATATAGTCATTTATATCCCAACGATGACAATAATTTTCCAAGGGAGAAAAATATAATGAAATGGGAAAAATATTAGACGGTCTAGGATATTGTCTAATGAAAACTACAGACATAAATCTTTGTTCTCACAAAATACAGTTTTATTCAGGTACAGAATCAAATTCTTGCACATACTGTGAAAGGTATTTTCACATATAAAAAAGGGCATATTATCCACTTTGTTATAAAAATTTCTGTAATAAATGTGTGGAAAAACATTTAAATATACAGAAACAAGAAATACCCTCTTTTGAAAAGAAATAAAATATGAATAAATTGTATAACAAAGATTTAACCGATACTAGAGTTTCAGTATTAGAGACTCGCATAAATCATCTAGAAGAAAAGGTTATTCTTTTAGAAAAAATAATAAAAGGGAAAACTAAAATAGATTTTCCAGAGTCTAGTTACTGATTTGAACAAAATAATATGATGGGAACAATGTAATGTATCTCATTAGTTTGTAATAAACAACAACTAATAACTTTAAAAGTATTAATTAAATTAACTTTTCCAAAAATAAATAACAATCCATCAACAGAAAAAACCATACAAGCATTATTAGATACAAGATGTTCAGAAACAGTAATATGTAAAACTATAACTCCACACCAAAACATAATAAAAATTAAACACATCCAAAAAACCAGAACAATGTCTGGAGAAATTATGATAAACGATGAAGAAGTTAATAATGTTATTCTTCAATGTAGTACAAATTGTGACCTTTTTTGCCATAAATTTTTTATAAAAACAATGAGGGTAGAAAACCTAGTTCCATCAAAACAAAATATGATAATTGGCTTAGATTTTATTTTAGGCCAAAACATATCAGTTACAATAAATAAAGATTATGTTATGATCAGTGACAAAACACAAATGACACCAGTAGTTAGTGGTGACTCATTAAAACAAGATACAACCCTTGATAAGTGTAGTTGTAAAAATTCAACATCTCGTGATACATGTAATTGTACTATAGATGTATCAAATATTTTAAATGAAAAAGTAGAGGATTATTCCCCTTTATCTAATATACTAGACAATACAACTGAGGTTTTTTCCTCAATAAAAATTTAAAAATCTATAAAATTTGAAAATATTCAACAAATTCTTGATAGGTTGAATAAGACAAATATAATAGGAGAAGATCCCACAAAATTTTGGGATAGAGACCCCATAATTTGTAAACTAAAAATTATTAATCCAGATTTAATTATCAAGACAAAAGACATTCAGTTTAATAATTAGGAACAAGAAGAATGTCAGACTCACATACAAAATTTGTTAAAACTAAAAGTAATAACACCTAGTGTTAGTCTACACAGAAGTCCTATTTTCATAGTCAATAAATCTTCTGAACAAAAAAGAGGTAAATCTAGGATGATTTACAACTATAAAAGACTAAACGACAATACAGTAGAAGATGGTTATTCAATTCCATCTAAAGATGTTTTAATAAACCGAAATCAAGATGTCAAAAGATTTTCTAAATTCGACTTAAAAAGTGGATTTCATCAAGTTAAAATGGATCCTGAATCAATAAAATGGACAGTCTTCTCTTGTTCTGAAGGTTTATTTGAATGGAATGTTATATCATTCGGTCTTAAAAATGCTCCTACTGTTTTTCAGCGAAAAATGGATAATATCTTTAAAAATGATAAATTCTTTACATGTGTCTATATTGACGATATACTAGTATTTTCTAAAATAAAAGATGATCATTTTCATCATCTAAAACAAGTTTTATATAAATTGGAACATTACGGATTAATAGTTTCAAAATCAAAAATGAAAATTAGTAAAAATTTCATTGAATTTCTTGGGACAAAAATTGGTAATGGAACTATAAAACTCCAGCCTCATATTTCAAAGAAAATACAGGATTTTCCAGATAAAATAGAAGAAATAAAAACACTTAGATCCTTTTTAGGACTTTTAAATTATGCAAGAAGTTTTATTCCTAATCTAGGAAAATACACATCTTCTTTATATAATAAAACTTCATTAAAAGGAGAAGGGAAATTTAATTCTGAAGATATAAAATTAGTTCAAAAGATAAAACAAATGGTAACAAATTTACCAACTTTACAATTACCATTGGATTCAGATTACTTAATAATTGAATGCGATGGATGTGAACTTGGATGGGGAGCAATCCTTAAACGAAAGAAAAATAAACATATACCAAAGGTGGAAGAACAAATTTGCAGATATGCCTCTGGTAAATACACTACAAAACCAAAAATTTACAAAACTAGCACAGATTATGAAGTAAATGTTATCATACATGCAATTGATGCATTTAAATTATTTTTGATAAATAAAAAAAAAATGACAATCAGGACAGATTGTGAAGTCATAGTTTCTTATGGTAAAAATCAAATTAGTAATGATAAAAAGCCACATAAAATATGGTTGCTTTTCAAAGATTATATAAATTTTTCAGGAAAAATTATTTATTTTGAACATATAAAAGGTTCTGATAATACTTGTGCTGACATTTTGTCCAGGTACATCAAGTGAAGTTATTCACATATACAAAGATCTTTTCAGATCAATGCTCGAAAATACAAAGAAGGGTGTCGTAGGCCCTAAACAAGTTAACTCCCCTTTTGTGGCAGACCAGTACACAAAATTTGGCAAACAAGAATTGCCAATTCTTACAAATATCTTCCAGTACCCTGGGAGAGATCAAACAAATGTCAAATTAAATGTTTTAATTGATAACATTTGAAATATTCCAAAATATACAACACAAAATGAGCACCAAGTGACTTGTGTAAAACAAAGCATCATAAACGCATTATACAGCTTTTGTTGCCAAGATAATAAAGGAGTAGCGTTAACTTCTCCTGCCTCTCCTTGGGAAAAGGCTTCACACATTTTGCCTTAATAACAGGCTCAAACAAAGGTGTATATACATCATTTAGAGACCTTAATGAGGCTAAACAAGACCAGTTCTCGTCCACATACAAAGGCTTCTATTCCAAAGAAGAAGCTAAAATGGCAGTTCAGTTGGAAACAATCGATGAAGAAAAAATAAAAATTGCCTTACAATTTGAGCTTCATGCTCTGACACAAACATATGCTACTGTTGCTGGCAGTATTACCAAACAAATCAATCCAAATATTCTTCTAGGAAAATTTGGGTTAATACAGGACTTTTTGTTTGAAATCTATGCTGAAACTGCAAATTACGAAGGATTGTTCGTAAAAACACAAACCTATTTCAATAACAGAAATCCATATTTTGGATCTTCTGATTATTGCAAGACTGTTGACAAGGATTGTACTTCTCAAATAACATTCATTGTGATACAAACTCAAATTGATTTGAGTTCCTTCAAAGGTCACTTATACAGGGATGTTCTAATAACCCCTATGCTGCTACTAGAAGTAGGTTGCCTTCACTCATTAGTAATTCCCCCCACAGATAGGTTCTCAGCCCTGTCCCCTGTAATAAATTCAGTCATAAACGATATTCAGGCTGAACACATGACCCAGGTGGCTTTACAAATTACCACTTCACCAAGAAGTGCTCATAATCCTGATAGTATAGCTACACATGTAATAAAATTATTTACTGAAACAAATCCAGAGATAAATACCCTGACTTTGTTTGAACATGATCCACTAAAAGGGTTGTCCATCAATAAAGAAAAATTGTATCAGTATAACCTTTGGAAGACATACATTGAAGGGTCCAACTGGAACTTCACTAAAAGAGATTATGAGGTTTTCACTCTGTTAAAAGAAACTCAGAATACTAAATTATACTGGAAAAAGATAATGGGTAACAAATTTCAGTCATTCTCAATTGAAGCAAACTTTTCTCTCGTAAAACATTTTAAGAAAGAAAGGTTATACAAAGAAATATACGAAGAAACTGGTTGTCATGGCCAAAACACTCCGGAGGTATCCTCTTTACCATCTGATTTTGATGACACAGAAGACTCATGTCTTCCTGAACAGATGGAGGAAGAAATAGTTGATGTGTCTACACTCTCTCGACTCAGAAGAGCAAGTTAAAATTTTACCTGCGACAAAGTAATTTTACTTCTTTATTGAAGTAATAGACTGAAGGGTAAAATTTACCTACAAAACAGGTTGTCAGTCATGAAGTAACCTATATAGCAGGTCACCAGTCACTAGGTTACCTTCTCAGCCAGTTTCCGATTACCAACTTTGTCTATAAAAAGACCATAAGTCTCTTATGCTGAGCAGGTCCCGAATACTTCTCTCTCTAAGTCCTCTCCTCCTTCTCTTTAAACCCACTCTCTCTTACATGTACAAATTTCTTATTTTCAATAAAATCAGAAGTTTCTCTGCAACCCCTTCCCTTCCTCCCCTGTTGTAAGTATTTCCTTTTTAAATTTTGCTCATATTTTTATTTTACGCATGGAGTAGTTTTCTCTCCTTAAGCAATAAATATTTAAAGATGCGATGATTATTTAAAGGCCTATCATATGTTAATTAAATTTACTTTTCATCAAGTTTATAAGCAGATGTTTAACTAGCTCTGCCAGATTCAGTAGCTTATAAACTTGTTTTTATCAATATTATACGAAGATGTCTGGACTTTACCAGATTCAGTATCGTATAATGTTGATATGTTAATATGAATATTTTCTTTAAGTTTCCTCATCTTCTTTCTCACCTTCTTTCTCTTTTATATATTTTCTTTAAGTTTCCTAAAAAAAATAATAGATTAAATTAATAATTGAATTTAACCCCTATACCTAACTATATATGAATTACATTGGAACAGAATTATTCTAAAAAAAATAACAGATTAAATTAATAATTGAATTTAACCCCTATACCTAACTATATATATAAAAAATAAATTATATTAACATTTAAACATTTATAATTTATGTTAGTTTTATTGTTTAAAATAAAATAAAAATATTTCCATATAAAAATAAATAAAATTTCAATTTACTCTCAAGAATAACAATTCTATTTTATTGTTCAGTTAAGTGCACTTGTAGTCTTTCTAGTATAATTCTTGGACAATTTTACCCTTCCCATATTTTTGTGTGTGTGTTTCAATTTAATCTCTTAATTTTTTAATTGTTACAAATAATTGTTTTCTACAAATCTAATTTATCAAATTTTTTATTTTATTCTAAATAAATCCCCATATATTAAACATTATTCACCAAAATAAAAAAAAAAAATAAGGGTTTCCAATTTTGTTTCTTTTGAAATTTTAACGTCTTGTTACAAAACTTTTCAATGTTTCAGCAAATTTCCGTATTTTGAACAATTTAAATAACTTTATATCTCAAATCTATCGAAAAGACAAAAACTTCCAACTATTTGAGTTAAAAAAAGAATTTATGTTTGAGGCTTCAGGGAATAGAAAAAGATACTGTAAAAACTTAATGGAAAGAGTTAAAAAATTTAAATCAAACTTGAACAAGAGTAAGGATATGTTTGCAAAAGTTCATGGAGAACTTATTTAAACTTATCAAACCAAATAATAATCTCCAAAAGTTGATTTTTATAGGGTTTATTTTTTTAGTTTATTCTAAGTTTATAGTAAAATTTATGTGATAAGAACTCGTTTGAACTTATTAAATAAATACTTAGTTGTTTAATAAAATTTAAGTTACAAAATAAAATGAACTATAAGGAAGATTGGTTAAAATTGATGATTGATAGATGAAGGATGCGTATAAAAATTCCTTCAGACATATATCATTTGATGTTGAAGAATGAAAATAATGGTTACATACAAATCATACCGGGAACTTGTGGTTGAGGTTGAGGCTATGATGTTACACAAGAAGAAAATTGCATATAATAGAGGAGACTTAAGTTAAGGCCTCCACATAGTTTTCTGTGCACATAGGATTCCCTCCTTATCCTGGGCAAAAGTCATTCTAATCTCCCACTGCATACTTCTCAATATTTCTTCCACTGGATTTAGAATTTCAGCTTTGTCACGTATAATTGTCCAACCTCCTGGCCGTAATATACGGTCCATCTCAACAACAATGGTCACAGGCTGCTTACACCTGCCAAATAATTGTTTCAACAACATGGTAGGTCTCACCTAGCTGCTGTATGAAGTTTTAAAGCTCATAATAAAAGGAACATGCATTTCATCATTAGCATGTAATTAACACTCATTCTAATTTCTTTACAATACACAAAACCTAACCATGTAATGTCACAAAACACTGGAGACACGTTAATTTTGCTTATCTGTTCAATAAAATATAGTGATTACTTTTCATTTCATGTGACACCTACTAGTGTCTGTACTTTGTAATATTGTGTCAATGTCAATATGTAACACCTCTAAAATGTTTAGCAGATTTCTGAAAATAGTGATTCAAATGTTAGAAAAACAAAATACCAAGAATAATGTTTACAGGAATCAAAATCAAAATTTGCTCATCTCACTGAGATAAAAAATAGCGATTTCAAACTTTACAGCAATATTAACCAGCAAAGTAAAAATTTCAGGGCCAAAATCAAATTAGTAAGTTTTGTATTGACTAAAAACGTGCTTAAACTTTCTGACTTCGCTACAATCCAAAGAACCGAACCATTTAATTTGATAAAGCTAAAAACATACATAACACAAATACACAATGTAAGACATAGTCCAATAATACCTGTTTTTGAGCCGTGAGAACAAATGATCGGCATGTATAAGGTCATATGTTCTTGGATAAGTGCCAAATGACTCACACCAATCATGGTATATACCAATAAGCCCACGTTCAAAAATGATGGGAAGGGTGTCAGGTGCATGAACAGGTACTACATTCATCACCCAGACCTTCTGTTGAGAGAGAGCTACAGCCAATCTGCATTTCCAAGGGAGAATTGTTAATATATTTTTACCATTGCTTCTAATATATGTTGGAAATCATGCAATGACAATTTATTATATGTGAATTAAATATGTATTAGAGAAAATTGCAGATCACTTATTGATGCAAGGAACTTATCCATGATATCTAGAAGCTCTAAGACTTTGAAATTGAATACAAAATGAAGCTGGTTTTCTGGCATACCCTCCGTAGATGGATTTCATGTCCATTACATTCCGAATACTTGTCCAGTTAATGCCCAATCCATTGATATATGACTTATTAACAATAGCATTCCAGTGGTTGGTGTCTGCAACAACTTTTTCTTTGTTGTTCACCCATTCAGGATAAGATTCAAGCCTCTTGGGCCATTCCTCAGGCCACTCTGCCCCATGTTGTTCAATTCCAGACGGAATGGTATGCAAACAAGTCTGGATGGGAATATGCCTATTCAAAGAATATTGAAAAATTACTGATTAATAAATAAGATTAATTTGCTTATAAATAAACCATACGGGTATATCAAACATGGTATGGACCATACCAGGTGATATGCCCAAACTGCTAAATACAGCAGTAAACAAACAGATTCATACACACACATAGATGATGAATTTGGTTTGGAACTATCCCAAGCATCTAAACACAATGCACTTCAATCATAATCTTTTGGTTTTCCTAGTTTGGTTTGGAAGCTTAAATGATCTACTCTAAGTTCTAACCATCAATAAAGTACATGACCAAACAAAGTGACATCCAATTCTAATCACGGATTGCACTGCCATAGTACCATACTAATGTGTAATTTATGTCATTAACAGATAGTTCTGCTAACATAAAGTAATGCAGATGAATCGCATTGACATTCAATGGTAAAAAATTATAACTGCACAAATATTGTAGAAAGCAAGGACATATTGCTAGAAGATCCATTTTGCAAAATAATGTTACAGTAAGATACCAGACTGCATCAGGATTTTCATTTTCTTTGCAAAGTGGTGGAATCTTCTTCCTTCTCAATTCGTATATGTCATTTCCTTCAGGCTTTTGATATATTTTAACTCCAACTTCGCCAACATCATCACTTTTATGTGCCAGAACATTCCAACAAATAGATGCTGTCAATGTGGTCATTGCTGGAAGTGAAAAGAAATGTAACTGTCACTTGTATGACATTTCAATTTTCATGTAACAATGCAGAGCAGGGTTCATATCTACACAATGCATTGCGACATTTATAGTGTAGTGCAATATTTTCTGCTAAAAGGCATGTGCATCTCCAATAGTTAAGTACAAACGAAATAGAACACACTGAAAACTGTCTTACAGGATATACAATATGATCAGTTTATGCTAATTTAAAATTTTACCTATATTTATTTTATATTATATAATGTTTTAAATGTATATTTAATTATTACCAATTTGATCGTGGTTTAACATGATTGAACCAATGAAACATGATAAGAAATGATCCATTTTTACAGCATTAATAAACCTAATTATATATCCTACTTCAGTTTTGTTCAAACAAGCAGTAAATGAATAGAAATAGAATCAAGTTAGCAGTATCATAATAACCACACTAAAAAGCCAGGGTATAAAAAAGAATCAATGATAAAAACGAGTTCTTTTATTTCATCTGTGGATGCACTGTTGAATCGAAAGTTTGGCCAACCTTCTTCTTCTTCAATGCTGTCATGTTTAGTTGACATAATAAAGTATCCACCGGGTCTTAGAATTCTATTCATCTCCAATAGAAGCTTACCACCTAAAAAACAAAGGAAATTCAAGCTATTCTTCTGAGAAAATAAATATAATTTGGAGAAACTTTTCCCAAAAGCTGGAAACTAAAGACAAAACACGAACCATTGGAATGCCAAGGTATGCTGCAACCCCCACAATGTATAGCATCAAAAACTTGACTTGGAAAAGGAAGCCTCCTTCTACTAAAAGGACTAACCAATGCTGGAAAGCCGCGCTCTAGTGCCACCTGAGCTAGGTCCACTAGATCATTCTTCAAGCCTAGTGTTAATGTTAAAACCTCCTTATCAAGGAGAGCAGCTGCAAAGCTCGAATCTGTACATCCAATGTCCAGGACAACACGAATATTTTTACCCCATTCAATGTCTGGTACCATCTATGAAATTCAGAATGAGTTTCAAAATGTTTCCAAGATGACAGCATTAAATAGGGAAAAAAATATTATGTTCATAGTTATAACTTTAGCTAATATAAATAAACATCAATATTACCATCACAATGCAATTATAGAATACATAAAGAAATATTAATTGTGGAAATAAACTAAGTAATGAAAATAGTTGTCACAAAGAAAACCCAAAAAATATTCAATAACTTATTGAACAAGCCATAATAATACAATCCTAGAAATTTCATTGTCACATACTCAAGTATACATTTTCATCTTGAATATGTTAGGATTATCATTTATGAGAAATAAAATCCAGCAGTCCCTCGTCTTCTTGTTTTCAACTTTTCATAGAGGCATCAATTTTGTTTGTCCTCAATTAGGCTCAAGAAGTGCCAAACATAACACACCCTAATAGAAAACTTACATCTTCAATGGACTCAAGATAGTGATGAATCCCTCCCTTGAACTCAGATTGATTTTGTGGAAATGTAAGATACTCTCCTGACTCCATCAACCAAATATGCCTTTTTATGTATGCTGCTAGTTTCGGGTGAGCAACATTCTTATATAATATCTGCACTGACACAGGATCTTAGCATGAGAAAACAAGAACATACCACTCCAACATTTAAGATACCTTATCTAACTTCTCTATAATGACCTATAAACTTATAGTGGCTATTTTGTAGCTTAGAAATTCAAAAGTAATCTCAATTTGATATACCTTCAATTTGCTCTCGGGCCAGGGCAGTGGAAATTCATACCCTTCATGAGGAAGAGGAACCAGACACATGACGGGTGTCCTGGGGCAACTCCTCTCTGTGTGACGATAGCTTGGTACCTTCCCACCACCAACTTCAATGTCAATGCAGGGAATGTAATTATGCTTGCTTCTAGAATTACACAATTTCCAGCTATAGCTAGCATTTGGATTGAACAAGGGTCCTTTCACCTTTGCCTTGCTTGTTTTTCTCACCTCCTCATCATCTTCCACCATCTCAGAATCCTGATCCACGGATTCAGCCAAATCATTGCCAGCATCTACATCTACATCCACTTCATTCTCACGATCCACTCTCTCCTCCTCACCTTCACCCTTCGCCTCCACCTCCTCTTCAGCTTCACCCTTCTCTTTCTCTTCCTGGCCATGAAGGGGTTGAGGATCCTCAACCCCTTGGTGATTCCCTTTTTCTTTATCCTCCTTATGCACGTGTTTCTTCTCTTTCTTGTTGTCTTTTCCCCTGTGTTGTTCAGAGTGAGGACGCGTGGCAGAAGAGTGAGAAGACCCGTTACCGTTACTGTTTCTCTTTTTCTCTCTTTCACCGCCCTTTTTAGATTTATCTTTTAACCTTTGTGGCTTGTGAGAAGAGGAAGAGGACACGGGTTCCGCAATGTCCTCAAAGCTCTCCCTTTGGGAAGTGACTGAGGAGGAAGAAGGAGAAAACACTGCCCAGACAAAGATGAAGCAGAGACCTAACATGGTCACAGCTGTCATCTTCACCCACAACCCATGAGGGCGTTTTGCTTGCCTAACTAACCGAGCTATGGCCATAGCTCAATTCAAATTTCAAACAACAAAAATTTGAAATCCAGTAATCGATATTTACCAGCTTTTGGAACTAGAACTGCCACCTTTTTTAAATGAATCTGATCCAACACAAGAGAATGTAAAGATACTTAAACGATAATCTATAAAAACGAGTTCAAATCTGAGAAGTGAAAGAGCCAAACAGGTGATGGGTGGTGGGAGAAATAATGTGAATTTGAGATTGGAAGTGAGGAATGGTAAAGTGAATGAGTTAAAAAGGGGAAGAGGTGGGAATGGTTAATGGGGAAACGAGGAGTTAAGTAGACAAAAGGAAGAGGAGTTCGGAGTGGCGTCAGATGACATGTTCCATTCTTCATCGGAGGTTCGATCCGTATCAGGTATGATGTTCCATACGTAGTCAGCGCTCTATCAACACTATTATTAACCACTACTTCCTGCTTAAAATCTTAAACGCTTCTTTATTTTCTCACAAATTACATTATTATGACGAAGAGTTGATGGATATTAATATTGAAACCCAACTCTTCTTCCTATATAATAAGAGTGATTTAAATGTATGGAATAATTAAACTCTATTACATATTAATATGTATATTGAAATTATAATTTTTTTAATGATAATAACTATTTTAAAAGATATCTAAATTTTCAATTTTGAATAGTATAAACTATAAATATTTTGAAAGTATATTTAAAATAAACCTTTTTCTTTAGAAAATACCTGGGATTGTAGTGAATATCAAAACGTGGCTATAGTCAATATACGTGTTAATTTTAGTACATTATATGATACGGATTTATCGTCTTTTTTGTTATTTTCCCTCGTTATTTTTCAAATAGATTGTTTATTTTAAATTTGTGAATTTTACAGTATCGCATAGATTTAAAATTTCTGTTCTTAAAATATTTTTAAAGTTACTGTTATCAAAAGTTGTTTATTTTCAGTTATTTTACTTTTAAGTCTCGTTGAATAAAGATGCAAGAACAGTTGATCGAAAATAATCTTTTATAATTTCATTATAATTATTTTTGTTGTTATAGGTATAAAAGGCAATTTTATGATAATCCTATTTCTGATAAAATTAATATCATTGTCTAATTTGAAAAAGGGGGAGATAATTGATAAAGAATTTATGGAAGTAAATGAAAATGTATATATATTTTATCTTCATCATTAAATAGGAGGAGATTATTAAGTTCAGACTAGAGATGACAACAAACTAGGTATAAAGAAGGTAGATAAAAAATTTTAATTCACATCCTCATCCTGCAGGTTATTTTCGGCTTCAAATATATCCATAGGTACTATGTTATATAATTTTTTATAATTTAAATTTACTTATAGTTTATTAATAAATTATATGTTAACTTATTAATTAATTAAATAAATTATATGTTAAGTTATTGATTATATTTTAGTTTTAATAGACATGTGAAATTTTATTTAACTTATAATTATATGTTAAACATAGAAGTAGGGTAGGGGTGGAGCGGGGACCAACAAATTCATCTTTGTCCTCGTTCTCCGATTATCTTAGGTGGGAACCAATAACACCGATTTTTGCATCAAAATTGGGGCAGGAATGAGGTGGTACCCATGAGGGTGGGTATGATTGCAATCCCTAGTTCAAACGATTCAAATAATCAGTGTTGAATATCGTAAGTGGTTTTGATAATAATAAATAAATAATTTTTTTATTATTTAATGATCTTCATGAGTTATAATATGAAAAGGTACCTAGGAAGAAGCTAACTTATACGTGTTTGAATAAGATATTTGGTCAATGCAATTTGAAGATGTGCTTCTGACAGAAAAAGAGAATAGATCGATCCCAAGATGAGTTGAACTAGCTCAGATATTTTCATGACAACGATGCGAGTGATCATCTAATGAACACTAATTTTCACATAAATGCATCGTTATATGACCATCATACATCACATAAAGAAACTATTTAATGTATTTTAGAAGACAAATTGATCATAAAATAGAATAAAGATCAAACCATTCTCTACTTCTCTAATGAAGGTGCAAGTTGGTCAAACAACAAACATTGAAGGGAAGAAGTCAAAGTCAATTCGATCAAAAACTTCAAGATCAGATGGAGAGAGTCTTTGTTTCTAAGTTGTGTTTTGAACTCATGTGTAGAGTATTTCGAGAGCCCATTAAATAATTTTAAGATTGAATTCATGTTTTAATGTAAAATAGATTAATTTAAATACATAATTTTAATTAATTTTAATAATTTAAATATAACTTTAATGTTTTATGATAAATTAGTACATGTGAAGCATTAATATGTAAACCCTCAAATCCCATTTGCCACCAACCTGAGTCCCTAAAGCACCCCTACCCCCTCTCTTGTCTCCTCCATCTCGAACACCCATGTTCATCCCTTTTGATTCTCCTTTAAGAACTTCTTCTCGCCTCTTTCTCCAAAACCCCTTCCCATCTAATCCTAAAGCTATATTATTTTGATTTTTGTGTTAATTCAAAGTTTTACATTTTCATTAATTTTTTTATTTAGTAGAGTTTAGTAAGATTTTTTTCTAAATTTATTGGATTGCTTCTTTAAATTATTTTGTAAATTTGATTCTGTTTCATGCTTCACCTTAAAATTTTTATGTTTAAAAAAAACATTTGAATGAGTATAGTAAAATGATATTTTATAATTTTGTAGTTGTTAAAAACTATTATAAAGATTTTAAGAAGATTAATATGTATGTAAGAGGAAAATTTTTAAAAAAAAAGTGGTGGTTTTAGGTGTTACTGAGTATATCCATTAGCTTCAGTCAAAAAGTATATCACATAAGAATAATTGTTAATTTAGTATCATAGAGATTAAGTGCTTGTTAATTTAGTAAAGTAGAGTATTTTTGTTTTTCAATTTTTTATTTTTGTTTTGAAAATTCAAAATATAATAAGAATATGTTATTTTTTGCTTTTTATTAATGACATTTCTATGAATATGAACAAGTTTTTTCATTTTCACATATTTAAAATATTTTTCAAATAACACTTATCAAACAATTTTTTTTTTCTTCTTTCAGAAAACAGTTTTTGAAGAATATTTTTTAAAACTATTTTCAAAAACTAAAAAACAAAATCAAACCAACCAAACTCTAATAGAAAACTAGCTTTGGAAAAATAGTCCAAGGATTAATGTTGAAATTTGATAAAAAAAAAGGACAATTAAACAACTTTGCATTATTTTAGTGATGGTAGTTATAACCAACTCTCAACTACATGTAGGGGTATATAAAATGAGGTATGGTGTAATTGTTTTGATCCGGTGTTAATATTCACTTCAAAACATTTCTCTCATCCTCTTTTCCCTACCAAGTATAGAGCCTTCTTGTTTTTTCTTCCTAACCTAGTTGAGCATTTTACCAATTTCTTCAATTTGTTCTAACAAACTAGTATTCAAAGCTTCTGGTTCAACGTGCACAACTCTACTCACATACAAATCAAAGGACCAAGATTGTAAACAGTGGCATCCCTCTAACCTTACCAATTCTTGAAGGAATTAAGAATTAGGACAAATGGTGTTCTCAAATGAGAGCTCTCATCAAATTTCAAGGTGTGTTTGATATTGTTGTTAACAAAGGAATTAAAGCATTGAGAGAAGGTGCGATTGAAGCATATATAAAAACCCATAGGGAAGAATTAAAGACTGATGGAATAGCATTTTTTCTGATTCACCAATGTGTGGATCTCAATATCTTTGAGAAGATACAAGAAACAAATTTAACTAATGAAGCTTGGGATACTTCTGCAGTATGCTTCGAGGGTGATGAAAAGGTCAAGAAAGTGCAATTTCAATCACCAAGGAGATAGTACGAGTTGATTCAAATGGAGTCCAGTGAAAGGGTTTTAGAATTCTTGACAAAAATTATGAATCTTGTAAATTAAATGAAAATTTGTGGTGAAAAGATCTTTGATCAAGTAGTGATTGAATAAATCATGAGAACCCTAACTCCCTCATTCAACTACATAATTGTGGTATTTGAAGAATTAAGGAATCTTGAGACTATGAAGATTGAAGAGTTACATGGTTCTTTAGAAGCTCAATAAATGAAACAACTTAAGAGAGGTACACTAAAATTTAGAAATCAAGTTCTATAGACCCAAACCTCCAACGAAAACAATGGTGGAAAAAATTGGAAGAAAAACTCAAAAAGGGGAAAATACTTAAAAGAAAACTAAAAAGATAAGCAAAGAAAGAAAGAAAAACTAGAGTCATCAAGCAAGGGATCTTGGAAGAGTTTAAACGACAAAGATGGGAAAAAGGGTATGACAAAAAGAAGGTGCAGTGTTTCCACTGTGGAAAATATGGTGCCTATGTTGATGAGTGTTGACACAAAAAAGGAAAGGCAAGCAACAATAATAGTGAAAAACCCAATGTTGCCTAAGAACATGAGTTTGATTCTTATCCAGTCCTATTGATGATGACAACCAGTGAAGGAGAATCACATAATGAAAATTGGTACCTTGACACAAGATGATCGAACCATATGTCTGACTATAAGTATTGGTTGACAGAGTTTGATCCCAACAAGAAGACTCAAGTCAAGCTTGTGAATAACATATCACTAACAATATAAGGCATGGGTAAAATATTGATTCAAAGAAAGCATGGCAAAACTTCAATGGTTGAGAAAGTTTTGTTTGTATCAAATATGAAGTGCAACCTAATGAATGTATGAAAATTCATAGACAGAAGAATTTCAATTGTAATGAAGGAGAATGGCCTAAAATTATTTGAATCTAAGGAGGGTTGATACTAAAATCTCCACTCTTCGGAAACAATACCTTCCAAGCTTCAATCAAACTTGCACAGGTGAAATGTCTAACTACAAAAACTAATGAAGGTTGGCTTTCACTCACGTTTAGACATCTAAACTGTAGAAGTTTGATTCATTTACACCATAATGATGTGGTAATAAACTTGTTAGGGATCTCAACCTTAATAAATCATGTGAATCATACATGCTTGAGAAACAATCAAGGTTAAGTTTTAATTCTCACTTGCTTATGAGAGCTACGAGTCTATATGTTGTTCATTCTAACGTTTGTGGACCTTTTGGGACTCTTTCCCTATGGGGAAACTTGTATTTTGTAACTTTTGTAAATGAATATTGCAGAATGATATGACTTTACATTGTCGAGTATAAGAGTGATGATCTTAAGACTCTTTAGAAAAATTCATAACTATGGCTAAAAGATAAAGTGAGAAGAAGTTGAAAATCCTCAGAACAAATGGTGGAGGAGAATACACATCTAGTGCATTTGAAAGTTTTTGTGAGAATAAGGGCATTCAACATGAAGTGATTGCATCTTATACTCCTCAGTGTAATGGACTCACAAAGGGGAGAAATAGGACAATCCTCAACATGTGTAGAAGTATGTTGAAACAAAATTAATTGTCAAAGTCCTTTTGGGGCGAGGTTGCTACTATTGTAACCTATTTACTCAATAGATGCGCTACCAATATACTAAACAAGAAGGTTCCCAAGGAAGTCTGAAGTGGAAAGAAACCAGTGATAAACCATCTTAAGATGTTTGGTTCCCTATGCTATAAGCACATTCCACATGCTAAGAGGAAGAAACAATATGACAAGAGTGAATACATGATTTTGATTGGGTATCACAGTGTAGGTGTCTGCAGGTTATATAATTCAATAAAAAACCATATTAAGATTAGTAGAGATATGCTTGTTTATGAAAATGAATTATGGGATTGGGAGAATCGGGTGGGTAAATTAAAATTGGTGATTCTTGAAACTAAATCACACCAATAAGTTGTAAATGGAAGTATAAAAGATGATGACTCAAACATGGAGGG
Organism: Psophocarpus tetragonolobus; assembly: GCA_037954015.1. Taxonomy (NCBI): domain Eukaryota; kingdom Viridiplantae; phylum Streptophyta; class Magnoliopsida; order Fabales; family Fabaceae; genus Psophocarpus; species Psophocarpus tetragonolobus. The sequence continues at coordinate 1,855,524 of CM075695.1, read as the reverse complement.
AGCAGATATGACCAACCCAATATCTGAGTGTGGGGAAGTTGTTGAAGGAATCAATGAAAATTAGCAAAGATGCCATCCAGATTTGAGTAATTCGAAATGTTTCCCGATAATGTAGTAACAGATGATGGTGATCTAATTCACTTTGCTCTATTGGCTGATTCTGAACCAATAGCTACAAAGAGGTTCCCAGAGAACAAACCTGGAAATAAGCTATGATTGAAAAGTTTCATTCATGGGAAAAATCACATATGGTAGTTCATTGAATCACCCCCAAAGAATAAACCAATATAGTTGAATGGATCTTTAAATACAAACTGATCTTAGACAGATCAGTGGCCCAACACAAAGTCAGGTTAGTAGCTAAAGGGTTCCTGCAGAAAGTTGGAGTAGATTTGAAATAAGTTTTTGCACTTGTTGCCAAAATTAAAACAATCAAATTGGTTATGACCTTAGCCAATAGAAGAAACTAGTTTGTGTATCATCTAAATGTGAAATATGCTTTCCTAAATGGACCCCTAAATGAAGAAGTTTATGTTACCCAATCACCTGGATTTGAGATAAAATGGAAAGAAAAGCTAGTCTACAAAGTAAATAAAGCTCTATATGGTCTAAGGTAAGCCTTTAGATGCTGGATTCAAACAGTGCAAAAAAAATAAAAATGAAGTATACTACAAGGGAGAGGTTGTATCGAGTTGGGTGTTAATTTGCTTCTATGTTGATGACCTATTGATGATTGGGAGTGACTCTAGTGAAATTGGAAGATTCAAGGATTTGATGAAATGTGAGTTTGAAATGTCTGACCTTGGGACATTAACATACTTTCTTGGAATGGAACTTTTGCACTCTGATAAAGGAATCTTAATGCATCAAAGGATGTATATTATTGATGTGGTTAAGTGGTTCAAAATGATGGATTGCAATCATGCAATAACTTCATATGAACTAAATTTTAGGAAGGAAGACACTGAGAATGGAGACTAAGTGGATCATACACTCGACAAACATAGTTAGGGGCTTGTCTGCAGTTACTGAGTTGGTCATTTGACTCAAATTACATGGTTAGGGGCTTGATTCTTGACAAAAAGAGAGGAAACATCTTGAAGGTTAACATTGAACAAGTGTTTTCTATACATCCACGCTTACCAGAGGAAAAGCTTTATTAGAGGATTGCTTGGAAAGCACTTTTTTTTTTCTGTTTTCAAAATTTCTCTGTCTGATTTTATATTATTGGTTTTGTTACCTCATGTACTTAGATGGATCGCCACAAGTATGTGAAAGTCGCCTATCATGGGTTCAAAGAGTTGTCAAAAGAAGATAAAGTTGGAACATATGAAAATACTTTAGTACATGATTCTTTTGATGGAACAGACTATGCTCTCATTGATACACTCTTTTCACTCGCGGAAGCTTACTTATTTGCTCAGCTAGTTGATTTTAAGGACCGAAATCCTGGAATTATTCCAGAGCATGTTGAGTAAGTTCTATTATCACTTGAATGAGTCTTTTTTCTTTCAGGAAGTTTATAAATCCGTATGTTTTGATCCTGGGCTTACCTTATGCTCTGGTTTTAAATGAATAATTTAATTTATTAAATAAAGGAAGTCTATAATCAGCATTTTTCAAGTTCAATTGCATACCAAGGAAATTGTTGGTTTTATTTCATTAAAATTGGGGCAATCTTGTACAGTTTCTAGAGAAGTATTTCTCAAGGTTGTCATTTATGATGATATATTTGTTGAAAGTGGCAGAGACTTAAGAAAATAAAGTTAAAAGTAATAGGGAGGAAGTCTGCACTTTTTTATTAATCAGAAAGGCCAATACATAGGCAATATTCACATGACTTGATAAGCACTACTATTTCAAATGTGCACTAACAGCAAGATAAAAACTGACTCTGAAAACTACTCACTCCCCTACTTACTCGGTCTACTTAGAAACTGACTAACAAAGACTCAACAATATTGCAACGTACACATAATAGTAACCAACTAGAACAATAATGACTAAACACATAAATATTTTACTTTTAACAATATTAGCTTCCTTGCAGAGGTGGGCTTTTTTATGGATATGGACATATCTAGAACAATATCATTAATTAATGTGATTTCAACATCCTTACAAGGCATTGAACAAGGTTATGGTCATTTACTGCTAAACTTGTTTAATTTCAAAATTAGAGGACAGTAAATAGGTAGCTACAATTTTGCTGCATGAATATTAAGCAGGTAAAGTAAATGTGTATTGGGCAGTGGCCATAATTTTTTTAAATGTTTGAAAACTCATAGATTCTGATATAGAAATTATTCTTATTCTTCAATATTAAGCAGGTAAAGTAAATGTGTATTGGGCAGTGGCCATAATTTTTTTAAATGTTTCAAAACTCATATTCTGATATAGAAATTATTCTTATTCTTCAATATTTTTTATGAGTTGTCCTTTTAGTTATGCTCACTTGTACAAAGATGTTCGAGATGCAGTAGATTTGTGCCACCGAGATGGAACATTGAAGCAAAAGGTTGCTATGGATCCGAAACGGTACGAATGTAAAATCCCTAGCACTTCATAATGGAAAATGCACAAGTTTTTTTTTTTGCATTATCCAATATCTTTCTTATTGAAATATCAGTTTCTTAATAAAAAAATTATATGCTTAACTTTAATAAATTATCTTTGAATTCTTGATGATATTATTCTAACGGGTCATTTTTCTTTTTAATTTAAAAATATTTAGGTATATCAATGAAGACACCTCAATAGTTCCCATGCTTAAAATGCTTAGAGATTCTGGAAGAGCTACATTTTTGGTGACAAACAGGTGCCAATGAAATATCCATATAAGCAAAGTGTAGTATTAGAATTTATCAGTATATCATTGAACTTCTTGTTATCAATTTATAAACTTGTTTAGGAAACAATGTAAATTAATTTTGTTTGACAAACCCATTATGTCAGTTTTCTTCAAATAAGCATTCCTAGTATTTATGTTATTGTACCCTAAAAAAAGTATTTATGCTATTTAATATTAATAATTTAAATGTTCACATAATAGAACGCGGTGGATTATCATATATTTCATTATTTTAAGCCTTGGGGACATTTGCTTCAAGTCATGATATTGTATTCTAAAATCACATTCTTGGGAATACTGTAAGTTTTATGTTTTTTTTTTTTAAAGAAAGTAGGAATGTTATTCTTGGACATATATAAAAATTTGTTTGGTTAGATTTTAATATTCATAGGAATACTTTTTAAACTTTTAAAATAATTAAAATAAAAATAAAAAGTAAACATAAAATTGGAAGTTAGAGTGACGTCAGAAAATAACTTGCTACATTTATATGCTTTCCTAGGAATGGAAAATACTCAAGAATAATTTTTTATAACCTTTTAACAAAAATGAGAATGATATTTCCACTTTCATGTTTCTAGGAATGTAAGAGGATTCCGTGAAACAAATGCTTCTTTAGTGTGTAATGCTAAAAAAGTAAAATTCATTTATATGCTTTCATGAGATTAATCAATCTACTTGAGTCTTTCAAATAGTTGGTTGTCGAGATGGTATTAAAACTTTTATGACAATGTGGTCCCGAGTTTAATAATTTTTTCTATTCTTCCGAATAAAAGCTATTTCAACTCAAGAGAGGGAGTGCCTGAAAGTATACTCACTTCAAAGTCGTAAGGCATGAGGTGTGTTAGAGAGAAATGTTAGGGCCTCAACCTAACAGCTTAATCTTTTTGCAAGAGTTTATTCATGACTTTTATATGGTTTGAGTAGTTTTCTTTTACAATTTATTATGAAGTATCCTCTTGTAGAAAATATAAACACACTTGTGCTATGGTTTCTTAATTCTTATCTACAATTTACTCATATTTTAAACACTTGTCTCTAATTTTGCAGTTTGTGGGACTATACAAACGTGGTCATGAATTTCCTCTGTGGATCCAGTGGGGCAAATGAAAGTACCCAGTTTGACTGGCTTAAACACTTTGATGTTGTAATCACTAGCAGGTCTTGTTCTTCTCTTGGCATCTACAACCAGTTAACTATTTTTTTGTTCATTACCCCGCTTAAATGCTAACAACACACTCTCTATCCTACTCTTTTGGACAGAGTCTGTTATTGGTTGAATTTTATTGAAAAACACAAATTTTGATGGGTCTCACACCTCAGTTAATGTTTCTCATTCTTGATTTTGTAGTTCTCAATGAATTTTAATCAATAGTGAAGTGTGTTAGAAATAATGTGTTAAAAAAGTGTTGCCAACACTCCTCTTTCTCATAAATAGGGGGTGGGGCCTCTTGGAATTCCATAATGCTCAAATTCTATCACAAGTAATCAGGAGATCTTGCAATAATTTTTAATTAGGTCCTTGCATCATTCATTGAATCACATTGGCAGTTTCTTTTGTCCCAACCACAACATTTGTATTGAAATTCTTATGATGATACATTGTTAATGATTCTGTTTATGCATTTGTTAATTTTGTAAAAAGAATATAAAAAAATATACTTCTGTTGCAATTTGTACTGGGTTTTTGAGCTGGTTGAGTTTCCTTGCTAAACCTGATCATGCCAATCATTCATACAGTGTAAAGCCAAGCTTTTTTCTTGAGGGAAATCATGCCAACCTGTTTGAGGTTGTCCCTGAGAATGGAATGCTACTTAATACAGATAATGGCTCTCCAATGGCTCAGGTTGGCACAGTAACATCAAATCATTCTATTGATTCCTTTAGTGATCTCCTTTCAAAATATGTCCCTTTTTTTCTTGTTTTAGGTGGGAAATATCTCGGCAAGGGTACTGAAGCAAGACGAGAATTGTGCTCGAAAGGTTTTCCAGGTACATCAATCAATTGTCCTATTCGAAAGACAATTCATTTTGGTTAGGTTTATGTGACTGAAAAAAGTTAAGGTTAATGTTATTTGATACTAATGTTTGGATCCTATAAAAGGTTATAAGCTCAACATTTTATTACTATAGTAATTGAACACTTCCGTTTTAGGGAGGCAGCGTTGGTCACCTACATAATCTACTCTCAATAGAATCAAGTTCACAGGTATTAATTTTCTTTTATGAAATATGTATATTGTTAGCATAAATGGCAGTAAATTTTACTGGGAAACATGTTGGTTTAAAGAGCTTGTTATTATACTAGATAGTGTTACTGTTTGTCTATGAATTCTAACACAGTAACTCTTACTGAAGCTATATATAAAACTCTGCACTTGTAGGTTCTATACGTTGGGGATCACATTTATGGAGATATTCTACGCAGCAAAAAGGTTCTTGGTATATTATATTAGTCCTTATAACTCAAAATAGATAGATTATGAATTTTAATCCGATCTTCCAGCTAGCCAAGTGTTACTTGTACTTAAAATAGTGAGTATAGATATAGGAAAGGCAATTTTTTTTAGAAAGGCCACAGGAAAGGCAATTAAAATTTAAATGCAAGGCATGGGTGAGGCTTAATACTTGTTCTAGCTATTCTTATTTATGTGTGGAAACCTAAATAATAATTCTCTTTTTTTAAGTTATGTATATTTTGTTGAATAGTTGCTTCATTTTTAAAATGAAAATAACTTTGATTATGATTTAATGTGCTCATGAGCAGGTTGGAGAACGATGTTGGTAGTCCCAGAGCTTGAGAAGGAGGTTAAACTACTTTGGGAATTGAGAGAAGCTCGCAAGGTGCTTGTGGATTTTATACATACAATTTTATTTTTCATATAATGCTTAGCTTTCTAAACCAGTCTCTAAAATAAAAAAGGAAATTATACTAAATAATATCCCGTTTGGGCATTTTCTTCTCATCAGACAACTGAGAAGCCAATGCTTGTTAGGTTTATAAGATTTTTACACAAGTAGTGTTGTGTAGGATCTTCAACATCTAAGGAGTGAGCGAGACCGCATTGAGGATGAAATGCATTATCTGAACGAGTTTCTCAGGTTAGTATAACTCTGGACGATATAAGTCTTGTCTTACTATCCAATTCAATTCACTGAGAATAGTCAACATATTTTCAGATTAAAGAATCCAGATTGGGTTACTAAGCAGAAGTTAAACTCAAAAATTGATAAATTGAAGGTTAGGCCTTTTAGGTCCTTTTTTTTTATAGAACTCCAATTATTGGAATTTATTTTTAAGTACCTAATTCTTTTATCAGCTTGAAAGAGAGAGAGTGCGGTTAAGCCATCAAGAAGCTCAAAGAAAATTACACCACAAGGTAGAAAAGCTCTTAGCCTTCTTTCCAATATTTATAGTTCTCTTGCTACTGGTCTGGTACACTTAAGAGTACATGCAATGTACTTTATACAGTTTCACGAGCCATGGGGCCAACTGATGAAGACTGGTTATCAGAACTCACGCTTTGCACATCAGGTAAAATCTGACTCCCTTTGATACTTTACATCTCTTAACTAACTAGTTAGTTTAGTTAGTTATTTTGTTCTGTTAGTTACTTAGAGTTAGTTAGATAACTAACATAGTTACAGCATCACCAATAGAGCATTGCATAGTGTTTGTCATATACTAACTCTTCCTAGATGATGCTTAAGAACATCTTTAATGAAAGTTGCTTAATCACACTAAAATAATAGTTTTGATGTTAAGCAACTCATCTAAGCAACTGTCCCTAAAGATTATCACACTAATGCCACAGTAAATTATGCATATTAGCCATTTTGCCCCTCATTTAGAAGCTTGTGAAAATGATTGAATTTTTTCCACTTTCCAAATTATAAGCCAAAATTGATCTTAGTGAATGGTAATTTCGTTTAATGTGAACTTGTGTAATGTGCAACATGCAGGTTGAGCGATTTGCTTGCCTTTATACTAGCCAAGTATCTAACTTGGCATTGTTCTCTTCTGACAAGTACTACAGACCCAGTGAAGATTTTATGCAGCATGAATTTAGCATTTTGGAATGCTGAACTCTGCTACAGTGCGCTTTGTCTCGCACCCCTTCTCTCGCTTTTTTTTTTTTTTTTTGGGGGTGGGGGGTACATATACGAATACGATGTAATTTTGACATCTTGAGGTTTTCGGTGTGTTATAACTTATAAATGGAAAAATACATGCTTATTAGTTTCCGCTGGTTACTTAACGGAATCCGATGGCACTACACAGCCGCAGTAGTAGTTAGCAAACGGAGTTCACTGGGCTTTATAGTTGCAGTTGTTAAGCGTAATGTGAGGCAGATTAGTTAGTATTTTACATATTTGTTAGGAACTTAATGAACACATGAATAATTATAAAAGAACGAATTTAAATTGGTAAGAATCAAGAGGTGTCCAATCTTTGGGAATGGGAATGGAAGCATACTCAGCCAATTTTTCAGCTTAAAGGACTTGTTTTATACCTTCAGGCTCCAGCTGTTTTTTATTTAATTATTTTGAAAGTACCCTTTAGCAAACTTAAACAAAAATTAGTTTTAATTATAACCACAATCAATTATACATATATGATTTTTTTCCAGTTACGCCAAACTTACTTGCAACTTCAAATAACTTCTGAAGTATTTCTCCTTTTAAGTCATGTTTATATTCTATGTGCAACATTCTCGTTAATTTATCCATTGTTTTAGTATAGTAGACCCTAAATATACCTATAATATGATATTTCTCCCATTTTTACTTCCACTTCATACTCCTCTCGTCTGCTGCTAAACATGCTAAATAAACGTGATCTTACTTTTACTTAGGCAAAAGCCTATGGTTCCAATGTTTGCCTCTAGAGTTTAAACCTGTTAATTTCTTCTCTTTATTTCTCAATGAAGACTGTTATTCGCACAAAGAGCCTGCTATTAAGGATAACTATTCTTATGTCCTCTGTATGTTATCCAACCCTAGATTGAACAGGGAGTTAAGGTTGAGCCTTGATGTAGTCCTATTCCCAATACAAGTCTTTGATTTCTTCAAGTGGTATTTCAACAGTAACAATTACCCATCTGTACATATGTTGTATAAGCTCGGATATAAGCCATATGTTCACCTTTTTTTTTTCGAAGTCCTCCATAGTACTTCTTTTTGGTGCTCGATAGTGAGCTATTTTCAAATTAAATGGTACCTATACAATATTTTGATGATAGTCAAGACATAAAAACTAAAAGAATGTAACAGGGCATCGATTATTCACAATTTTTTAATTTCTATAATTTGAACCTAAATCAGATGGTTTGTTTACTAAAACAAATGAGTTTGATGAGGATTTATGAGTTGAGCTCAAATAATTCATCAATAACATAATAGATGCTACTAGATATGATGACAACTTTTGCAGAGTGGCGAGTCTGTTGTGTTTTGATAATACATCATGAACTTGCATAGATAGCCTCTAGTAAGCACATGACTTACTAACTAATATAGTACTAACTAAACGGCAACAAAGTTCAAGAAGATTTACAATGCTAAATACATATAACCGGCCAAAGAAAATCACGAGTAACACAACGTTTATCCCACTTCCAATTCCTCGTAAAAATGAAAACCCTCTCGTTATTTTACATTTTGTCACGCATTCTTTGACATAAGAGAGGGTTTTGTGTTTCAAACAAATCTGTTGAATGAGTAAAAATATTGTTTTTTGAGGAGCTATCATATACTAGACAATTGAATGACTAGTGCTTAATCCAAGCCTTTTAAAGCAAAAGCTATCACTAGCAGTATTAAGGTTTTCCATTGCATCAACATGGACCATAATGGATGGTGGGTAGTGAGTTTGAGATGCTAATAACAAGCAATTGCTACCTCACCACCAAAGAATAACCAAATCCATTTCTCAATTGCTTATCTTGCCTCTCCAGTCTCCACATCCTGTATTTCCAATGGTTCAGGGAAAATTTCATTGGATGACCTTTTATTGGAAGATGAGTGATCATTTCCACTACTTTGAGAACCTACTTTTCCTGATTTTTTAGTATCACTACTACCCTCTTTGTTTGTATGTGTTGCGGCAACAACACTGTCTGATGAGCTGTGTCTCCAGCTACCAAAGAACGCAGTGCTCCAAGATTTCCTAGAAGAGTTTGTTCTCAACCTTGCTGAGCTAATATTTTCTTCTCTCACAATCTTCAATGGATTTTCCAATGCTTTCAGGACATGCCTCATAGGAGGACGTTTGGAAGGCCTGGGATTCAAGCATGCATTGGCCACAATTGCCATAGCCCATACCTCTTCCAATAGGTCCTCATCCACGATCAATGATGGGTCAACAATCTTAGTCACCCGTTCTTTATCGTATATAGTGATATAAGGCAAGGTTTGCTCTAACCACTCTTTTGTAGTGGCATCATCTGACTTGCTGACCTCAATGTTTCCAGTAACAAGCTCGAGTAAAATCTTCCCAAAACAGTAGACGTCGTAGGCGCACGTCGCCGATAATTTACCTGTTCATTAGCACAACAGAAAACAAGTTACTGAGTATTTTTCTTCCAACAGTTTTAAACAACAAAAAGGCCATAAATCTTAATGTCAATATGTAACTGTGCAAGTCCTTTCTATGTACTAACATATGAAGCAATTTAGCACACAACTAAGATATTTCTGCCCATTAAATGAATGGATGCATGCAACAACAACCGAAAAATAAAAATAATACTCACCAGAATCACCTTGATTAGAAGTTCTGCAAAATCAAAACAAAATAAACAGTTAAAGCCTTATCTGAATATAAATCTGAACAGGAGAATCAATTTAAGCATCAATAAAATCCACATGCAGTAATAGATCTGTCTGCTTGTGCTTTATGTTACTAGATTAAAAGAAGCACCCTTGATTCCTTATCAATAAGAATGCGATCTTGTTATCAGTTATATACAATCAATTAATTAGCTATACCTCAGTTTTCAGTGACTTTTGAATGTATACAAATTTAAATAAATTAGGTCAAAAGACTATATATGTACAAATATGCACCAGAAAAAGAAAACAATTATACTAATTCCAACAAAGATAAGTGACAGATGTCCTAAGTCATTCTAGTTTGTAGGTATGGTCAAATCGTTTTCTGGACGGTATGTGTCCACCATTAAGAGCTTCAGTATATTTATAAATCATCGTAGTTTCTCTTCTTTGATTTTCATTTATTATAAAACAGTTATGCTTTTTGAATTTAAAACTTACGGTGGCTTGCTGAAAACCCTTGAGATGACTCCTTGTTGAAGATCTCCTTGGGAAGTAACCTCACTCAAACTTCCAAGTCGCACTTCAAATTTATCATCAAGAAGTATACTGCTAGCTTGGATATCTCTTCAAAAAGTCAAGAGTATATAATATCAGTATTTCGAAGAACTGCAAAAGTTCCTTCAGATCTCCTCACTCTACATATTCTTAATAGTGACAATGAACTTACAATTCAATGCTACATAAAATGTAGAGCAAAATATCACTGCATAAATGTTTGACCAGCCTTCATAACATAAGTCAGCAAGAAAAGAAGGTAGGCTTTATAACCATGCAAACTACAATGTAAGAGACCAGGAATGTTTATTTATTGAAGTTCTATTTCTAACATAGAAATACGCCATTGTAACATCACAAAGGCACCATGCTAAAAGTAAATGAAAATCCAGCATATTTTGATAAAATAAATTCAATTAAATTTTGCTGACTAATTCAATTATGTGGCATAATCGTATTTTTCTAATCATAGTGAGAAAATGTTAGCAATCTATACTGCATTTGGTATTACCTGTGGATAAGGGGAGGACTGCACTCATGTAGGTAAGCTAGGCCTTCAGCAGCTCCTATTGCAATTTTCAATCTTGTGATCCAATCTAGGGACTGTAATTTACCATCTGAACCAGTGATTCTGTGCAAAGAAGTAGCTAAATCTCTATTTGGCAAGTACTTGTAAACTATACATTTCTCGTTCTCATTGTCCAAGCAGTGGCCCAGGATTGGGACCAATCTTGCATGTGAAACCTTACTTATTAGTTTCAATTCCACGACATACGATTCTCTCTTATATACATTCAAGTCTACCCTTTTGACAACCACATTTGCTCCACCTTCCAAGACTGCCAAGAAGAGGTCCCCAGAATGACCATGCTTTATGAGATTTGCTTCAGCAAAATTGGCAGTCAATTGGATCATTTGCTCAAAACTAAACGCTTCTCCCACGCCAGGCACAAAATCAATATCCTTAGGAGGTATAGGACTTTCCCCATCTTGAACAGGCCCCCCATCTTTGGTCCCCTTTTCAACTTCCAAGCTTCTACGACTACGACTACGACGACACTGTTTTAGAACAAGCATGAGTACCAATGCCAGCAGCACAATAAAGCCAAGCCCACCAAATATTCCTACCAGTATGAATATCAGCCATCTACGGCTCCCCGAGTCGGATTCTGGGAATGCAAAGGGTAAATTTCTCCTAAGATAAAAACCTCTACACTCTTCCAAACTCCTTTGGTTTGAAATCATCTGTAGGCAATTTCTATCCAGAGTAACATTACTAACACCATCTACTCCACCTGGCACCTCACCTTCCAAATAATTACCTGATAAGTCAATCGTTTTAAACCTGTCCAGTGAAGTATTCAGAAGTCCATAGAACAAATTGTTTGACAAATTGAACACAACACCAGCAGAACTAACATTCCAACTTGCGAAATTCGGCAGCTTCTCAGTGAGGTTGTTACTGGACACATCAAGAAACTGCAACCTGGGCATTGACCTCACAGTAGCAGGAAGAGCACCATCAAACAAATTCCCTCTGAGCATGAGTACCTTAAGGGCCAAAAGCCGAGAAGAAAACAAATCACCCGGCAACGGCCCCTCCAGAAAATTGATACTAAGATCAACCTCAGTCAAACTGGAAAGGTTACCCAGTTGAACGGGAACCGATCCAGTAAAAGAATTCCAAGAAAGGTTCAAAACTTGAAGAGTAGAGAGGGCACCCAAATCAGGTGGAACAGGCCCAGAAAAGAAATTATTAGCAAGATCAAGCCTTGTGAGGTTCCTAAGTTTAGACACAGAATCAGGCACAGGCCCTGAAAGAGAATTGCCAAAGAGATCAACAACAGAAAGGTTTGTGAGGTTCCCAAGCGTTGAAGGCATTCTACCTGCGAGAAAATTCCCTGAAAGCAACAAAACCCTCAACTCACTCAACCCCCCAATCGAATCAGGAATCAAACCCGTTATAGAACAAAAGCTAAGGTCAAGCTCCTTCAACAAACCAAGGCTCCCACCCAACCACTCGGGAATAGACCCATTAAGCATAAACCGAGAAGCATTAAACGATTCCAAGAGGGTCAAATTCTGAAGAGCATACACTTCAAAACCTGGGTTAAGCCTACCCCACCTTGTTCTCCTCAAACCGGACACGTTTATACCCACAACTCGACCATTCCGACACTGAACCCCTGTCCAGTTCCCGCATGGTTCGGCTTTTATGGGCCAATACTTTGCCCTAATCCCCAACGATGACCGAAGTTTCCTTAACGCAAACAATTCCGTTCTCGAACTCAAACCCATTCCCATTGTCAACCCAACCATTAACAACATTGTAACCACACTCACTACAATTCTTCCCATTTCCATAATACTAAAACTCAACTTCACTTTTTTCACACACAATTATCGTCTACAATAGATAATTTTGTTAAAGTCCAACGAATAAAACTACTATAGACAGCAAAATTCCCCCGCACTCAAAACACAGTTGCCTACTTTAATTTGAACTGAAGACTAGCAGTTAAATTGAAACAATTTTGTATCGCTTGATAGTAAACTTCACCTCACTTCACTTGGTCTGCATGCACGAGTTTAGTTGAATTCAGCAAAATCGACCCACAGAGAGCAGATGACGATGTTGTTCAGCTGTCTCTTGTGAAATTCCGACACAATGGATCCATTAATGTCAAGAATGTGTGTGTTTTTTTTATTTGGTGGCACGAGCGTGGATGAAACACAGGCTTTAGCATGTTTAAGGTTGTATTTGATGTAATGTTTTGGTGTGTTTTACATGATGAAATGAAAAGGGGTGGTGATTTGGAAACAGAGGTGCAACTAAACATTAAATGGGTGTAAGGAGAATGGATAGTGCATTAATGATTCCTACAACTGCCACAAGTCTAACTTTGTTTCTAATTCATCAAGACATTAATGAACGCTTTGGAAAGAGAAAGAGAAAGAGAAAGAGTGAAGAGTGTGTGACTGTGGAAGTGTTCTCTGAAAAAGTAAGGTGTGCGTTAATGGCAGTTATGAAGAGAGTGTGCTGTGTGGTTGGTTGGTTTTGTAAAGAGGATTGGAAATTTGGATAATATAATACAATACAAAATGATTGTCATTTTGTTATTAGAAGTTTCATGGAATTGCACTACATGCCCTTTTTTCTTAATTGAATTTTCTGTAGACATGAAAAGGTGAGGTGAGGTGAGGTGAGGAGGGTTAATCACAAGTTGGGTTTGTGTCTTCACACGTAGAATTTTCAAAGGAGGAACCAATTTTGAAAAGTCACGTCTTCGAACCGAGAAGGATCACATGACAACACCTAGATCGGTCCAATTCTCCTAGTTTTATTTTATGTAGAAATATATAAATATGTGTGCGAAATTGACAACGATGTCGCATTTTCTTTATGTTTATGTATGTATATTGTTTATACCATTAGTAACTGTTTCTTTGATTTTTTTTTGTGTGTTCAAATTCAAAACCAGCGTTTCTGAATTTCAATTTTAGCTTAGTTGACAGATATCAATCCTTCATTTTTAAAATTGTAATGTGACGTTCGTGATGAAGATTCTGTTTCCTTTTTTTATTACACAGATTACAAATATCATCTTTCGTATATATCTTCTGCTGCATAAAATTGAAAAATAAAACATCTAGTTTCATCATCATCATAATAATTGTATAGTAATAATAGTACACATTTACGTCATTCTATATACTAAAAGTTAGGCCTTTTAATGGACGATTAGGTAATTTTAAAATCAAATAAAACAGTTTTGAATTTTGATAAGATAAACTGAATTTAATAAGCTGGGACTAAATAAAAAACAATAACGCAAAATATTTGCAATTTCATATAAGTATGTGAAAATGGCAAATAATTATTTGAATTAATTAAAACAAAAACAAAAGTTTGTTAGACTTATGGATGCAAGTAAAGCAAATTGGTGGATTTAGACTATACTGTACCAAACTGATTTGGACTGATCTTGTGAACGCAATTATGCAAGTCTTGGTCTTTCAGCCTATTTAATTTATAAGCACAAAAGGTAAAATACTTTATATAAAATTAAAATCATCTAATTAAACAACGTAAGACTTTAATCTTTTGAAATATTGGCCATGATCACAACAAATAGATGGTAATGTATGAAACTTATCATGAAATCAATTCTTACGTTAGGAAAAAACAATACTTAATTTTTTATATCTTTAATATATTTTTTCAAGTTATTAATTTTAGTGATATTTAAAGACTACTGTAGTTAATAAAAATATAATTTTATGGGTAGAAATTGTTATAATTGAGAATAATAAATAAAAAAGGATTAACATAAAATTAAAATTAAGTAAAAAATAATATATAAAACTTGTAAAAGTGAATGGTTAATGTACTAATTCTAATTTCTAATATATAATATCACTATTTTTTAATAATCTTAATCAATTATTATACAGGAAAAATCTGTTGACTCGAGGAACCAGGTGACTTGATAAAGCTTCCCACTAAAAGAAAGTTGTTACCTTTTTTAATTTTAATTTTTATCTAAATCTACGTGGTAAAGCCAGCTGTCTGATCTCCCATCATTCATCAACCAACAATTAAAAAAAATTATTGTGTTGCAACTTGCAAGAACCAAATATATAACATCAAATTAATGGTAGTATTAAAAGAAAAGGAGAAGCCCTATTTATCAATTTCAATTAGGTCATCTTATTTTGATATTCAAACTTAATAAATATGTAATGTAACGTGATCCTAAAATATGCTGAGTCATTAAATTAATGAAAATTTATTATGTTTCGCTTTTTATTTTAAGACAAAGTACTTATTGACAAGTTTTGTTGTGAATTGAATTGTTTTTCATATTTGGCATAGAAAATGGTACAGTTATAATTAATTTGTCTATTGGAGAAGAAAAATGTTTTTATGTAATTGAAATAAACTAGTGATAATAAAGGATAATATAATTTTTTTTTCTCCTAATAGGAATTAAGACAGCATCAGACTTACACCCTTAACAAGAATAATATAAATTGTGACATAAAGTTATTTTTAACTATTAATATTTTAAAAAATATTGATTTAATTTAGAGATACAAGTAAAAGAAAAAATAAATAAAAGAAAGGTTTTTGAGTTGGTTGAGAGAGAAAATTTTGAGCTAGTAGCTATATATTAGTACATGAAATGCACTTCAAAATTTAAAAAAAAAAAGAAGATAAAAGAATATTAAAATGTTTGAGAGAAAAAAAACATGCTTTCAAACTTCAAATTTCAATGTATTAATAATATAAAAATAGATTAAACAAAAAAAAATTATAGCGGACCTAAAATAATCATTATAAATTGACAATAGCTAAGGTTAATTTGTAATGGTTACTTTAGGTGTATATAGGCTACTATTTTTTTTTTTAATAACCAACTAATAATTGACTAGGAAAGTTTGGAGCTACAACAAATCGTGGTAGCAAGGGATGATGAACATCAAATTTAAAAAAAAAAAAGAAACATAAATTTCATATCAATTTTTATTATTTTTAAATAAAATAAAAATATTTTAAAAGTAGCTAAAAAACAAAATTATAACCATTTTTTAAATTGAATAAAAATTATTTAAAAATAATTCAAAAATAGAATGATAACAATTTTGGCTAAATATATTTCTAACTTCGAAACTAACTAAATTAAAAACTAATGATCATTTAAACCATTTTTAACCAACATATTTTAATACTGGGAATTTTAATTTCTCATTCAAATTAAATTACCTACTTAACTTTCCTTATGAGAGCACAACATAACTTGAGAGGGGGAAAAAACACTAAATGAAAAACAAACTTTAACGGATCTTTACATTAGAAAAAGAAAAAAAACTTCAACGGATCTTAAATATCGTGTTCTCTTTTCCCACAAGTTAAGGATGATTATGGACATATTCACAAAAAAAAAAGAAAAAAAAAGGATGTTTATGGACATGATCCTAAATTGAAGGGATAGCCTATATTTTTTTCCCCTGAAAAGATTGATGTCAGAACATTCAGAATTAGTGAATTATTAAGGCGACTAATCAATTGTTTTTTACAGTTCACAAAAGTTTGTCTTAACATTTAAAAAAACATAATATTTTTCTAATTATATTATTTACATAATAGTTTTTCACAATGTCATTTAATATCTTTCTTCATTTTTGTCTAACAATAAAAAAAAATCATATATATATATATATATATATATTTATTTTGAAAATAAGGAAGAGTGTTCCGATTTGGTGATGTCGATCGATGAGATTGAGGAGGTGGCCAAGTGGAAAACTAAATTATAGTGACTGATCAAATACTGTCAGCATCCTACGTATAACCATACATGCACCCGTCCACCACTCTATTTCACAGACCACGCTTGCATTCCCAATAATAAAAGTAAGGAAAATTTAATGTTATTTGATTAATTTTGTGAATATTTATATTTTTGTTTTTTAACTGATAGAAATGTAAATTTTGTTATTATCACCATATAAAAAATAATATTATTTTTAGTTAAGAAATTTGAAAGACTTAAAAGCAAAAGTATATGTATATTAAATAAAAAAAAGAGAAATAATATGTTTCAAATTTCCTATATGTGCAAAACAAAAGTTTATTTATGAATGATTACTATGAATCAAAATACTATATGGAAGGAGTATGTGCTCTATCACATAACCTTTTTAAATAATTATTTCAAATTCAAAAGACATAATTAGAGATTATTACATCAGTCAGAGAACACACATCTCCTATTAAAATCAAACTTATATCTTAACCATTTTCAAGATATAGCCTGAATAATGTTGAAAATATTCAAAGACTCCATTAATCTGTTATTAAAAATCATGAAGTTTCTAGAGATTCAAATACACTAACATACAACATGCCCAAGCAGATACTTATATTTATGTTTATACTTTCCGACCACTCTAGAACTAACTAAAAGGAATAACTGAGGTAGATCTTCAGGAAGAGAAGACTGAAAACCAATCCACATCAATACCTTATACCACAACCTTTGAGCATAAGAACAAGAAAGAAAAAAAATGTGTACTCTCCTCTACACGATCCTTGCACAAAAGATACGACTGCAAATCAGGATGAATGATGATTCCTCGCTTAAGCAAATTATCAACTGTAGGAAGCCTATTTAGCATAAGCTTCCAAAAAAAATTAAAATTTTAGAAGACAATTTATCCTTCCAAAACCAATTAAACAAAGGGGGGGTTCACCTATTGACCTATTCCCATTGTTGTGACCTCCACCTAAAAGCATGTATGCCTCTACTACAGAAAATTCACCTTTACTATTTGGAAGCTAAGACAAATGATCCCGTTATTGATAGTCCACAACTATATTTTGCAACAGATCCTCCAAAGAAAGGAGCACTTTCTCCTCCCATACAATCCTCTTCCAGTCCCATTTCCACCAAAGTGAGCCCGAACCATTACCTCCCATTGCTTTAACTGAAACATTCTTATTCATTTTCCAGACTGTACATCCTAGGAAAAAAGCACTCTCAATGAACCACCTCCTAGCCAGTTATCATTCCAAAACAAAGTGTCACCCTCATCTCCTATAAGTCTTCTCGTGTTGTTTACGAACCCAGTGAGTTTGCCATAGGACCATCTAAATACCAAATATCCTTCTACCAAATTGAGCATGAAGACCTATATGCCATTTGGTATAGTAACTTTTGGAAGTCCCCATATGTGCTTCGAAGTAAAGGACCCCAGATGGCATTTACCTTAGTTAAAAACCTCCATCTCTATTTAGCAAGCAGATTGAGGTTGAATCTTATTAAACATTTAACCCCTAACCCCCATTCACTCTTAGGCTGACACAACTTCCCCCTGCTCACCCATGCAATTTTATTTTCCTCAACATTCCCACTCCACAAGAATTTACGTTGCAATCATTTTAGCATATTAATGACCTTTCTAGGAGTCTTATAGAAACAAAATAAATACAACGGGTTGCTAGAAATGACAAAATTCAACATTACTAGACGACCTCCAAAAGACAAGTTCTTCCCTTTCCAATCTAAAACCCTATTCTTGAAATGATCAACTAGTGGTCTCTGCATTGCCTCTGACCTAGGGTTAACCCCTACTGGAACTCTCAAGAACTTAAAAGGCAGAGAACTTACAAAGAAATTAAGCAAACATCTGTCAGATCCACAATCGGGCCATAAAAATGAATTTTAAAGAAATTCACCTTCAAACCTGATGTCATCTCAAAACCTCTTAATATAACCTTCAAAGTCCTAACCAAATGAAAATGTACTTCCCCATTAGAATAACATCATCAACATATTGGAGTAGAGAGAATTTTGCTTGTTCACCTACTCCGACCTCCTTATAGGCTCCTTTCAGAATAGTAGATTTTTACAGCCCTACAAGACCTTCTGCTACCACGAAAAACAAGAACGAAGATAGGGATCTACTTGCTTGATACCCTTACCCAGTTGAAATTCTGAAGTCAGACTCCTGTTGACCAGAATAAAAATGTGGTTATTCTGGATTATATTAGCAATCCACATTTTTCATCTCTGACTGAAGCCCAACCTGCCAAACATATAGTCGAAGAATTTCCAATTGACCGAGTCACAGACATTTCGTAATTCTACCTTAAATTAGTTTTTAAGCCTATGAGCCTAATCAATGACTTCATTAGTAACTAAAATACCATCAAGAATGAAACTTCCATGTAGGAAAGTTGTTTGACACTCATCTATGATCCCCCCAAGACTTTTTTAACCTTCACAAAAAGAATTTTGGATATAATTTTTTGAACAATCGAAATGAGGGAAATAGCCGATATTGAGATAGATTACCAGGTCTAGCCACCTTCCGAATCAAAGATAAAAAGGATGACGTGACAACTCTAGGAAGCTTTCCTGACCCATGAAATTCTTGCACCACTTTAGCTCAATCTTCCCTAACAATGTCCTAACATGATTTATAGAAATTCTTACCAAAATCATCCGACCTCGAACTTTTACCACCTTCATAGGCCCACATAGTTACCTTAATCTCATCAATAAAAAAAAGGACATTTAAAGATAAATTATCATCTTTTGATAAATGCTTAAAATGTACCTAATAAAGGTTAGTCTGACACTACCTTTCTTTAAAAACAACTCATAAAAGCGTTTCACCACCTTTGTTTTTAACACCATCAATAATATCTTCGTGAATTTAATATAAGAACGGTTCATAACTTCATGTGCCTTATGTAAATTCAACTATTTCAAATTTTCAGTAGGACAACTCAAGAAGAAGAGTACAATAGTGTTATACGCATTATTAGAAAAGTTAAGTCAACAGTAACACACATTACTATTTTTTATTGTTTGATTTTAAATAGTGAAACCGTTGTCTTTATTTTTATGTATATATCTTGTTATGTTGTATCTAATTTTTTATATATATTTATATAAATTTTACGTTTGCTATAATAAAAAACTACTTTTCAGTAATGAAAAAATCTCACGTTAATTCTATAAATTTATAAATAGAGATACTCTTAATATATTCTTTTTACACTTAGTTAGTTAAAAGGTTAGACAAGTTTTTTAATTTTTATAAAGGAATGAAAAAAATTATGATGATTTATTTATGTTATTCAAACTAAATTTTTGGAAAATGTGTAAAATGTTTTCTTCTTAATAAGAAGGGAAAACCCGTCAAGAAAAAGGAAAAAGAAAAGGGAAAAACGTGTGGAATGTGCATGGCTTGTCGGCTGCAGCCTATGGTCGATAAGGTGACGATGGAAAGGAAAACGACCTCAAACAATATGTCATTGACTCATTCATATTCCCCACAACAAATATGTTTTTGACTCAGTCTTTAGTGAAATTTTGAGACGTGG
Source organism: Psophocarpus tetragonolobus (assembly GCA_037954015.1). Lineage (NCBI taxonomy): Eukaryota > Viridiplantae > Streptophyta > Magnoliopsida > Fabales > Fabaceae > Psophocarpus > Psophocarpus tetragonolobus. Next base: position 1,835,444 of record CM075695.1, on the reverse strand, counting down.
TAGGGTCTTTTTTTTTATTATTATATCTATTGTGCTTCTATAATATTTAAAATCAATTCTTTTCAGCAAATACACACAAATTAAATATCCATCTATTAGTTTTTATGTGTAAAGACCAAACATGGATGACAAGAGGCTTAATTATGGGAATCTATACATTTTATTCAACCACTAAATTAACTATAATTTTTAAATATGATTGTTCCTTTGTTTTAAATTCTGTAATCGCTAAACGTAATTTGAATGTGTTAAGATTAATTTAAATGCAATTCTTTTTAATCAAAACATTATATCTTATTAAAAAGTATAAAAAATAGTTTATTATAACTATATAGTATATAAACAAGAACAGGTATCAAATGAATTATGTTATAAAAAGGGCCAAATTGTCATTCGCTGAATATTGGTTCGTATTGAAAAAAAAAAGTAGGAATGATTGATTAGTTGATGGTCATCCTTCAATAATTTAGGTCTTGAAAGCCACTTTTCTGCTTTCCTTGTTGCTGTGTGCTTTTGCTAAAAATCTGATTGCAGATAACACCTTAGTTTGGCTTTACATACACGTGTTTCTTCTTATCGATCATCTATGTGCAATTATTTCCCTCCTCAATATCTTCACGTTATTTAAATATGGATCATAGCCACTTTCTGTGGATTCTATTATTCAGACCATTGTTCGTTAATTAATCGATGTTTAGTTATCATTTATAGATATTTTTTAAAGCATTTTCAAAGGAGGAATTAGAATGATAACAAGGTAAAACAAGGTTATGTTTAGCAAAAATAATCACCCTTACAACGAGACGAAATTAGCAAAAACAGTTAGTGTTAAATGGTTTTTCAAACCATGATTGCTTGGGAATAATATGCACCATCATATATTTCTCCTTCCTTATTAAAAGAAAACTACTAACATGGCATCTTGAGTTTATTCTGTGTTCATAGGAGTTAATCTGTACGAATTTTAATGGTACAAAACGTATGGATTCAAAAATAGTCAACGAAGAAGTAGGACCATTCACAAGGGATAAGAATATATATATCCCTTCCGCGGTGGTTGTAAATTCTAGTTTTTTTGTTTTCAAACATATTTTAAACATGTTCAGGAAAATTGATTTTGTTTTGATTTTTACTTATTTTTTAAATAATTTTTACTTAATTTAAAAAATAATAAAATATCATTTTCACAATTCAGTTTTTGTTTTTATTTAAGTTTATCATTTGTCACCATTAATCACTTCCTTTGATCGATGGTCATTGTCCATCAACTCCGATTGGCTGTCACCGACTGTTACTGGCCGACAATCACTAGTTGTCACATCTTGCTGGTAATGACCAACAGCTACCTTCGACCAACGGCCACCTCCAACCGACGGTCACTAGCAGCCACCTCTGACCAACAGCTACCTTCGACCAACGGCCACCTTCGATCGATGCTTACCAACTGTCACTTTTGACTGGCAGTCACCGATTGCCACCTCTAATCGACAATCATCAACTGCCACCTCTAGTTGTCGGTCATCAGTCATCACCTTTGATCGTTGGTAACTGACCGCCACTTTTAATCGTCAGTCATTGACTGTCACATCATATCGAAAGTCATCATCCTGCTGATCATCAATCGTTAGTTTTTCAGTTGATAAGGAGGAAAAATTCTTTTTTATTAACATTTAAAAACAATTAAATTTTAAAATTAAAACAATATTATTTTTAAAAATTTGAAACTTAAAGCAAAACTAATTTTTATTTTTATAAATTTTAAAACTAAAAACCAAAATCCACCCATTTCCAAGTAAGATTCATCAATCTGTATCAAAATTATAAACTCAAATTTCTATAAACATGATATATGGTGTAGAATTAAATTTTTATTAATTATCAAATTCATATTGAAACTAAAACTAAACGTGAGAGTGATTACATTTTTTCATCTCTTATTTTTAAAGTTATTAATTCCAGTTGTCTATTTTCATGCATTTTGTTTCCCCAAATTGTAAATTTATTTGTATAACTTTTTTTTTTCTAACACAAACCAATAGGAAAATATAAAGTTAAATGAAAATTATTAAAAAATAATAAAATAATAGTTATTTGATCCCATCCGAAAGTACTTATTGTCTCTTGCTATGTAACAATAATAAGTAATATTTTTTGGCAAATAAAAAAAATAATAAGTAATAACAAATGTTAAAAACAAAAATATTATAGTTGACAAAGCTCAATCCTATATCTTCCAACACCTAGTATTTTCTTTTTATACTTTCATACTATATCTATATTATATATTATATATAATATAATATAATATAATATAATATAATATAATATAATATAATATAATATAATATAATATAATATAATATAATATAATATAATATAATATAATATAATATAATATAATATAATATAATATAATATAATATAATATAATATAATATAATATAATATAATATAATATAATATAATATAATATAATATAATATAATATGTAATAAAGTTGCGAATATTTTGAAATATTAATTTGACTTTTGATAAATACAGATTACTTTTTACAAAACACTCCAAATCAATTTTAATGAATTTGAAAAGGGTAATTCATGATCATTCTTTATAAATCTGAATTATCTATTTTAGAATCATTAGCACCTATTCTACATTCATTCTCAACCCCTATTTTAGTCTCATTGGTGATACATATCCTTTATGCTCCATACCAAAACTATGTGAAACAAATATCATAATTCTAGATCACTTGATAATTCAGAAATTAAATAAATTTTTTTTTATATTTCATTAAAATAATTCAAAAATTAAATACCATAGTTCGAAATCAGTAGATTCGAAATCTGAAAAAATATTTTGTTTTTGGATCAATTTATCCAGAAGTATGTTTATTGTTTTGATACCTTAGTCTGAAACACAGTGAGTACGTCTTGATTTAGAAAGTGCATGCTATTTCTAGATCAAGTGAATGCAGGGGATATAGTTTTTGAGCATTTGGACGTTATACAGTGGTAGATGGGGTTGGGTCGGTGGGGTGTAGCACCGGCTGGCGGGGGGTTCAGTGGGATGGGGTTGCGACGGTTGCTAGTGGGGCAAAATAAGAGGAGATAGAAGAGGACAATAACGATATTTAACATTACTTTGGAGGTTCCAATAGAAACATGGGATGTCAAAAGAAATTTTCAATGAAAATAGTTGTACCATGTGTAGTCCACTAGGATAAATGGGTTTTCTTTTTGCAGCTACCTCTTTGCTATTAGCACCTCTATGAAATGCAAAATACCCAAAATAACCTCTTCTTCCTCTCGTATATCATACCTATGACATCTCCAACAAACAAAACCCAAAACATAACCTATCCTATACACACCAAAGAATCTACCCCTCCACTACTTGCAAATCACCATATGATTGACTTAAGTGAGTCTTTTTTTTAAACAAAAAAAAATTACCTAAATGAGTATGATTTAAAAAAAATTATCAAGGTGACTCTGTTTTTAGGTTTGACTTTGTCAAATTGTAATTCTCACTTATAGTTTTATCGTTATATTAGTTTTATGGTCATGTGACTTTCGAGTTGACAGAAATGTTTCTTTAAAACTGCAATCTATGATTGTATTTTAATGAAAGCCAAAAAATGGTAAATATTTATTTTCAAATATTTTGACTTTCATTAAAATGCAATCATCGGTTGCAGTTTTTGTGTGACTAAATAATTGATGTGGTACTAAAATTGCAAATGAGAATTGTAGTTTGGCAAAGTCAAATATAAAAATAGACCTACCTTAATAAATTATTTTAAAATAGACCTATTTAAGTTATTATTTTAAAAAAAAAGACTCACTTAAGTCAAGCACCCACAATCCACCCCTTCCCGCCCCCCCCCCCCCCCCCCATCCCCCCCCCCAATATGACACGTCGCAAAGCACCCACAATCCACCCCTTCCCGCCCCCCCCCCCCAATCCCCCCCCCCAATATGACACGTCGCACCTCCCTTTTAACATTTTTTGTATTAGTTTATGTAGAACATAGAATTTGTATGTGACACGTCGCACCTCCCTTTTAACATTTTTTGTATTAGTTTATGTAGAACATAGAATTTGTGTCTTGGAATAATTAAGAGTGAAATATCTTTGTTGTTTAGTTGTGAAGAGGATAAGAGGTGGAAATGGGCTTGGAGGAGGAAGTTGTTTAACTGAGAGTTAGAGTTGCTTGTAGGGATGGCAACAGGACGAGGCAGGTGCAGGTTTGACCGTCCTCGTCCTCGCAAAGTGCAGGACAAGTTTGGGTTCAGGTATAAAAAGTGCGGGTACGAAATTTAATCTTCATCTCCGTCGGGTATTTTCGAGTTCAGGTATACCCGTGGGTACCCGTCATATTATTTTTTACAATTTAAATTTACTTGTTTATTATTAAATAAATTATATATATTAGGTTATTAATTATATTTTAATTTTAAAAGTATATAAAGAATAATTAATAACAAGAAATTATAAATTAAAGCTTAAGAATTAAAATTTTAAATTAAATATATAAATTTAAAATTATTATATAATCATTAAAATTATAATAGGGCAGGTACAGGTTCGGGTACGGGGCAGGTAGTCATATACTCATACCTGTACTTGTACTCGGTTTAACACATCGGGTAATACCTGTATCCGGTCAAACCGGGTAATACCTGTCAAAATCAAGGCGGGTTCGGGCAGGTGCTCACAGGTATGGGTATTTTTGGCATCTCTAGTTGCGTGTAATTAGAGTTTATGGTGTTTGAAGGGAAGAAAGATAAGTGGATTTGGCAGAAGGGTCGAGAACCTATTTTGTTTCATTAGCGTACAAGTTACTTACTATTGACAAATGCATTCAGAAGGACCACTTTTACAAGCTTATGTGGAAAAAAAAGTGTCCCTATACATATGTTAACATGACAGCTACAAACTTACAACAAAGGTGAATTTAGTGAAGCACGAGATAAACATGTGTGAGCTTTGCGGAAAGAAGGTGGAAACATGAACTCATTTATTTAGCAGTTGTGAAGTATCTATAAGGGTGTTACTAGAAATTTATTTTGAGTTTTTAATTTAACACCTACCCTTTTTTAATTTCACACTTACTTTTTTTAAAAACATTTTAAAATACCTATTCTACCCCCACGAACATTTACCCTACCTTTATATTTATGCTTTCGCCTTTTTCCCCCTACTATTTCTACCGGCTTCTCTCAGCTTTTTTCTTTCTTCTTTATTTTTTACACATTTTGTTCCAAGCCTTCCCTCTCCCAACCGCCACCAACCCAGCCAGCACAGCCACCACGCGCCTGCATAAACATGCCACCCAACCCCTGCATAAACGCGCCACCCAGCCTGACCATTCGTTCAGTTGTTGGTCTGAACACCGAGAGCCTTCCTCACAGTTCAACCCTTCTCACAATTCAACGTAGTAAGGTGATATTCTTCTCCGGCGAGATACTGCCGGAGAAGTAAAAAAAATCACAACTTTTTATCCTTATCTCGCCAGAGAAGCATAAAAAGTTAAAATTTTTTTATTTCTCCGGTGGTATCTCGCCGGAAAAGTAAAAAAATTTTAACTTTTTTTACTTTTTTTACTTTTTTTTACTTTTCTGGCGAGATACAGCTGTTGGTTGTGATCTGGATATTTTAGCTTTTATGATTTTAACTTTTTTTTATATCTTTTTATTTAGATTTAAGTTTTTTTATTTTATATCTTTACATTTTATATGTTTTTATTTTCGCCTTAATATATATTTACATTCTTTTAATTTTATATGTATTTATTTAGGTTTAGGTTTTATAATTAGTTTAAGTTTATGTTTTATTTCATGTGTTTACATTTTTTTATTTTATTAACGTTTTATTATTAGTTTAGGTTTTTTATATCATTAGTATATATGTTTACATTTTTTTATTTTTAGGTTTTATTTTACAATTATTCTTATATCATGTTATTCACGGTTTGAATTTTGAATAACATGATATAAAATTTTAAATATTTTGAATGTTATTCAAGTTTAGGTTTTTTATATCATTAGTATATATGTTTACATTTTTTTATTTTTAGGTTTTATTTTACAATTATTCTTATATCATGTTATTCACGTTTTGAATTTTGAATAACATGATATAAAATTTTAAAAATTTTGAATTTCAACACTTAGAAATTAATGGGAATTATGATATAATAAACATTTAAAATTAAAATTTTAGATGTAAAATTTGAATGCTTAAAAATTGGCAATTCATATTATATGTTGTAAATTGAAATATCAAATTTTACATTTCATCTGTTAGAAATTGATGGGAATTATGTTAATAAATATTTAAAGTTAAAATTCTAAATGTAAAATTAGAACTCTTAAAAATTAGCAATTTATGTTATAATAAATACTAAAAATTGAAACATGACATTTAAAATTAGAACGTTGAAAATTCATATTTAAATCAATATATTTATGTTTACGTTTTATTATTAATTTAAGTTTAACTTTTTAGTCATGTTTAATTTCAAATATTTTATGAAATTTTATTTTATGATTTTTGAAATTGTTTATTGATGTATATATTTTTTATTTTATTGTTTTTTTTAAAAAATTCAACTCTTAGAAAATAATAAAAATTATGTTATAATAAGTAATTAAAATTGAAATTTTAAATTTGAACTATTAAAAATTAGAAATTTATAGAAATATGTGGTAAAAAATATTTAAAATTGAAACAGGAAATTTTAAATTTCAACTCTTAAAAATTAATGAAAATTATGTTATAATAAATATTTAAAATTAAAATTTTAAATTTAAAATTTGAATGGTTAGAAATTAGCAATGCATAGTTATACGTTGTGACAAACATCGAAAATTAAAACATAAAAAATTTAAATTTCAACTCTTAAAAATTAATCAAAATTATGTTATAATTAATATTTAAAATTTAAATTTTAAATTTAATATTTGAATGCCTCAAAATTAGTAATTCATAGTTATATGTTGCAACAATTATTGAAAATTGAAATATAAAATTTTGAATTTCAACACTTAGAAATTAATGGGAATTATGTTATAATAAATATTTAAAATTAAAATTTTAAATATAAAATTTGAATGCTTAAAAATTGGCAATTCATAGTTATATGTTGTAAATTGAAATATCAAATTTTAAATTTCAACAGTTAGAAGTTGATGAGAATTATGTTAATAAATATTTAAAGTTAAAATTTTAAATCTAAAATTAGAACTCTTCAAAATTAGCAATTCATATAAATATGTTATAATAAATATTGAAAATTGAAACATGGCATTTAAAATTTATAATTTGAACGTTGAAACTTCATATTTAAATCAATGTGTTTACTTTTACGTCTTATCATTAGTTTAAATTTAACTTTTTAGTCATGTTGAATTTTAAATATTTTATGAAATTTTATTTTATGTTTTTTGAAATTGTTTATTGACCCACATATTTTTTATTTTTTATTTTTTTAAAAAAAATCAACTCTTAGAAAATAATAAAAATTATGTTATAATAAGTAATTAAAATTGAAATTTTAAATTTGAACTATTAAAAATTAGAAATTTATAGAAATATGTGGTAAAAAATATTTAAAATTGAAACATGGAATTTTAAATTTCAACTCTTAAAAATTAATGAAAATTATGTTATAATAAATATTTAAAATTAAAATTTTAAATTTAAAATTTGAATGGTTAGGAATTAGCAATCCATAGTTATATGTTGTGACAAACATCAAAAATTGAAACATAGAAAATTTAAATTTCAACTCTTAGAAATTAATCAAAATTATGTTATAATTAATATTTAAAATTTAAATTTTAAATTTAATATTTGAATGCTTCGAAATTAGTAATTCATAGTTATATGTTGCAGCAGTTATTGAAAATTGAAATATAAAATTTTGAATTTCAACACTTAGAAATTAATGGGAATTATGTTATAATAAATATTTAAAATTAAAATTTTAGATGTAAAATTTGAATGCTTAAAAATTGGCAATTCATATTATATGTTGTAAATTGAAATATCAAATTTTACATTTCAACTGTTAGAAATTGATGGGAATTATGTTAATAAATATTTAAAGTTAAAATTCTGAATGTAAAATTAGAACTCTTAAAAATTAGCAATTCATATAAATATGTTATAATAAATACTAAAAATTGAAACATGACATTTAAAATTTGAACATTGAAAATTCATATTTAAATCAATATATTTAACTTTTACATTTTATTATTAATTTAAGTTTAACTTTTTAGTCATGTTTAATTTTAAATATTTTATGAAATTTTATTTTATGTTTTTTGAAATTGTTTATTGATGTATATATTTTTTATTTTATTGTTCTTTTTAAATTTAAACTCCTAGAAAATAATAAAAATGATGTTATAATAAGTAATTAAAATTGAAATTTTAAATTTAAACTATTAAAAATTATAAATTTATAGAAATATGTGGAAAAAAATATTTAACATTGAAACATGAAATTTTAAATTTTAACTCTTAAAAATTAATGAAAATTATGTTATAATAAATATTTAAATTTAAAATTTGAATTCATAGTTATATTTAAATTTAATATTTAAAGTTAAAATTTTAAATGCAAAATTTGAATGTAATTGAAAATTGAAAATATTTAAAGTTAAAATTTTAAATATAAAATTTAAATTTAAATTTGAATTCATAATTATATGTTGTAACAGTTATTGAAAATTTAAATATCAAATTTTAAAACACTTAGAAATTGATGAGAATGATGTTATAATCAATATTTAAAGTTAAAATTTTAAATGTAAAATTTGAACTTTTAGAAATTAGCAATTCATAGAAATATGTTATAATAAATATTGAAAATTAAAACATGACATTTAAAATTTAAAATTTGAACGTTGAAGCTTCTTATTTAAATCAATATTTATTTTAGGGTTTAAATTTAAAATTAAGAAAATATTTTCAAATTTTAAGTTTTAAAATTGAAATTTGAACTAAATATTCTTTTAAATATGTATTCAAAAATTACATTTTTGAAATATTATTTTTAATGATTTTATAGTTAAAGTTATTTAAAATTTTAAGTATATTTATTATTTAAAATATTTAAAATTTTAAATATGCGTGTTGCTATATTGTTTATATTGTTTTCACATATATGGCTACGACATGGAGAACTGTTTACAATTTTCATGTCAATAATGAACGTGTATGACCGACTGCGTCTACACGTAAAAGGCGCATACCGACATAAAATGAAAATGACGTGGTTGAAGACCAACCTATTATGCACCAAGATCCCTTTAGAATGGGCTATCCAAGAGGACCACAAGATACTACTCTTTTAGTATCATATGCTGATCATGTAGCAAATCACATATGGAATAACGAAGTAAGTATATGATATTTTAATTTATTAAATTTTTATTATATTAATTTATTTAATTACGTGTTTAGTATACTTAGTTAGTTAAATATTTTGTTTGTGTAGTTTATGATATATATAGGATATTCATGTATTTAACTTATTAAATCTTTATTATAGTAATTTAATTTGCTTTTTTTATTTACATGTAGTATATTCAGATAATAATTTAATTAAAATTGTGGTTTGTGCCGTTCATTACATATAATCTATTTATATAGTAATTTAATTTATTAAATTTTTTTAGTAGGTAGTTTAATTATTTTTTAGTGTACTTGATATAATATTTTGAACATAGTTATTTAATTATGTGTTTAGTATAATAAATAATTGAATATGTTTTTTTAGGTTCGTGCTGATCTTAAATGCATAGCACACGGACGGAAATTACGCATGATTGGAGAGTCTCATGTTGGAATCGTAGAATATGTTAGTCACTCTGGGCTATTACCGTTAGTTGGTGCATTTATGAGACAGTGGATTCAACTCTTATTTGTGCATTTGTTGAAAGATGGCATGAGGAAACATCTAGTTTCCATCTACCCATCGGGGAGATGACCATCACACTAGATGATGTGTCATGCTTGTTGCATCTACCAGTGATGGGTGTGTTTTCCAACTACGGTTACCTGAACATGGAAAAAACAATTCCCGTTTTGATGGACTTATTAGGCATATCACTGGACGAAGCGTTTGACGAGGTTACTGCTTGCAGATGCAAGTCTGTATGTCTTTCTTGGCTAAGAGAGGTCTATCAACAAAGATGTTTAACACGCAATTGGGAGCAGACTACTTGAGCATATATGTTGCACCTTGTTGCGTGCACCATATTTGTAAACAAGAGCAACACATCTGTTTGTGTAGCGTATCTGACGTTGTTTAGTAACCTTCAAGACACATGTACAATTTATTGGGGTGCAGCTGCATTGACACATTTGTATCGTCATCTTGATGAGGCAAGTTTTAACGACACCAAACAATGTGCATGTTACGCGACTTTGATTCAGGTTAGTACTTTGTATAACACGCTGTATTTTTATACAATTTGTCATGCATTACATATAACTGATACAAGTATGTTAATGTCTTATGCAGGCTTGGGTCTACGAAAAATTTTCCGATGATTGGGGCAAGATCAGTAGCCACTGCATTCGATCAGGCGAATCCACGTGCGTTGCGTTGGAATGTTGCTAAACGTAGACCATCGACACTTGAATATAAACAGCAGATGGACCAGTTAACATTTGAGTCTGTTATATGGTCACTGTATCATGAACAGAGAAATACATTTGAATTCCAACTTATTAGCATGTTCTCTGGCTGGATTCGAGCTCGTGAATATACACAGTTATATCTCTCTTAACGAGTTTTTCGACAATTTAAGATGGTCCAAAAAATTCCCATAGATCCTACATTTGTTAGGATGCACACCATCACAAGTTAAGAAATGAACGAGCGGTGACTTAACTTTATGCAACATTTAGTGTATGGGGAGCCTATTGGGGTTGACCTGTCCGACTATTTTGATGACTATATGTCATAGTACTTTCAAGTGTCACATCCATATGTTTGTCCACCATCTGAAAGTAACCCTCTGGTGTTCCAGAATCGTCTCTGCCCAACAAATGAGTCATCATACAACTTGGCAAGTGATGGTAACGGGTCTACAACGTATGATTGATCTTGACATGGTACCACAAAGAACACCAGCTTGGGAAACAATTAAGTAACTTCTAGCAATAGCACGTCATTAGCTATGAATGCTTATTTTTTTTTAACATAATGTGATGTTATTGGTCAACAAGACATTATATGTTATTTATAAATAAATTATCTTTACTTTATTTTCATAGTACTTTATGTTATGTATACAAAGTTAATCATCATCTAAAGTAACGTATTGTCGCTTAACATACAACAACTTTGAAAACTCTTGACTGCGACTACTGTCATACGTCAACCACTCGTGTGCAATCGGATAAGAATATGTTTTTCACAAAATATCTGCATCTGGTATTGGACAATGATTCTTTAAGAATACCTACAAACCTATATAATAAAATAATTATATTAATTACATATAGGATGTTGTATGTTTAGGGTTGTGTATTATAAAAACGCATGTTTTTACTTGAACAAAGTGATTCCCATTCACATGAGCTATGCAAATGAGTCGATGACTTGACGTATCAGTAGGAGGACCACTCCTTAACGAAAAAAATGTCATGCATTGCTTTAGAGATAAAGAAATCAAGACAACATTATAACGAGTGGCAATGACATATCCCATGTCAGGTAAAGTCATCCATTTGTCAACACTGGCTGCAAAAAAAATATAATTATATACTATTAACAATTTCTTACGTGAAAAAGAACATAACGTTAACTAGTGATAATGTATATTCATACCGTGTGTCGATCATCAACAAGTAATGAATTCCGTAAATATTGAAATCAGTCGTCACTGCCAAATATAGTTATGTAGTCAGAGCGCCATGTTCCCATTTCTCTGTACAACTGTTGACGAATAATAGACAAAAAATCTTCACCCAAACCCATCAGACTAGCAATTGCACGATAGTCACAATGACTGTCAGCCACAACATCTATTATGCTTTGGACATAACGATGCATAAAAACGGGCAATTGATCTATGAACATAATCTTCATGTTAAGTTCATTACCAACAGACGTTGCCGATTTTTGGGATGGACAAGTGTCATGACTTGAAATATATGCATCAATATGCTCAAAATATGATGGATCACGCTTTGTTGATCTCTCAGCTTGACGCGCCCGACCTTTGGTCTTAAACTTCTCTTTCGGAGGACACATTGAAGTCCGGTCAAGATATGTTATCTCGTTTAATTTATCTCTTATTCTGATCTTTCCAGACACGTCAACTTCGTTAAAACGCTGACAGATGACATCAATTTGCGGTTGGATTGTCAACTCTTCTTCAGTTTGCAAATAATCATTAGGAAAACTAAGTTGCATCCACACTGGATCAAGTGCAGCAATAGGAATACCGTCAACCACATATGTGGCTAGTTGACATGCACATGGAATACCATGCGTAGTTCTCACTACACATCTACACTTTGTACTGTTTGTACCAACAAGTTTAACCCGTTGATATTCTAATGAAATAAGGTTCATTGCATACCTTGAGACAATGCCACACATATTTTTATATATTGTTAGATTAAATGCATGTCCAACAAAATTAATGCTTTTATCAAAAGATGCTTTAATTTCAATATGTTGCAATTGTAACATATTATTCATCGCATCCCAACAATTACAAAGGTCACCTATACTGGTTTGTATCAATCTTTTGAAAGTTGAATGTGATAACTCAACCATGTTAACAATAAATACATGTCAATTATAAATAATTAAACGACTTTGAAAGTTGAATGCGATGACTCATACCTGTTAGTAGTTGTGTTCCCTAAGTGCATGAACTGATTGGTCCAAGCTTTAACAAATCTTTTCTTGTGAGGGGTTAACAAAGTGTCTTTCACATAATCAATTAATAGAGGCCAAGGTTGACAAATACATTCAAAGTTGTACAGATATCCTTCAAATGTATCTTCAGTGTCGCATTCTTTAACTTCATGGAATGACTGCATAACTTGGTCTCATGCTTCTTGAAGATGAACATACATTTTGCATTTAGCCCTCACATTTTTTTCAATATGATATTCACACAACAAATTAAATGTTTATGAAAAACAAATTCAATTCCCTTCATAAGAGCTAAATCTCTATCTGTAACAAACACTTTGGGTACTGCATTAGTTTTCAGGAAAAGACTTCTAAGACGTTGAAGTGCCCAAGCAAAGTTACTTTGTCGTTCAGACTCTAAGTAGGAAAAGGCAACAGAAAATGTCATGCCAGTTGATGTCATACCAACAATTTTAAGCAACGGTAGTCTATATTTGTTAGTTTTATATGTATTATCCAACAACAGAACAATGTTAAATGTGTTAACCAGTTTCACTGAAACCGGGTGTGTCTAGAAGATATCACACAATACTTCTGTGACTTCGTCCATTCTATGCCAGTGAAGATACATGTCACTCTCTAGTAAATTCATTAAGTGTTGGATTTGTGTTCTAAGACCTCTTTGAGACTTATGAAAAGCGTGTCTTGCAGTATACATTTAATTCATGGTTGTAACATTATTTTGATTGTGGTCCTTCAAAGTAAGAAAAATGTTCTTTGGTTTGACCATATTTTTTGTCAAATCATGAAGTAATGCTTTTTCCTCCTCTACCAAACGACTGACATATGGATGACCAACTAATGTTTCGACTAATGGATGATTGTGAAACCCACATACTACTTTCAACTGCCACCCATGTTGATTCTTTAGAGGCCGTCCTCGTAATCTGAATGGGCAATCACATTTTCTGGTCCCCGTTGTTTTACGAATGTAGTCGTCATAATTTTTGTATGGTTTATACCTGCCACTTCGCTCACACCCTAAATCCACAAATATTTTTTCGCTGGTTACTTAACCTTAATATTACGGCGACAAAGCCATTTTCAAATGCTACCCCTCTGACCCACTTTAATAAATCATCTTGTGTTAAAAAAACCTAGTTCAATGAATACTAATTTTGAAATATTTCACTTAATGATTAAATAAAATCAAAGTAACATAAATATTGATTTGATTTTTACCTCCGTGTTGCTTAATGCATTCGTAAAATCAATTGCATTTTGAAGAATTTGTTGTCCTTGATCAATGTATAGTTGTTGACCATCATGAAAATTTAAATCGTTGTCTTCAATATTTACTTCATTGGAATTATTTTTAAAAAAATTCATAGAAACCTGCAAAAATAATTTAAAATTGAATTGAACTTAAAAAATTTAAAATTTATGTACAAAATTTAATGAAAATCTAATTTTAATTTATGTACAAAATAATATTTAATGGCACAAAATTTAATGAGAATAAAATTTAATTTAAAATAAATTTTAACAACAAATAATTCCATTTTTGTATAAATATGAATTAATTTTATATAATTTATATTCTTACTGCAATATTAAAATACAATTTATATTTAGTAATTTGATATAACTTGTTAATGTAAGTTATAATACAATTTTACAATACATATATTCTATTATTAACACCACGTTAACAAATAATGGAAATTACCATACAATATTTTTATCAAGTAAATTTTTATAAATATGAATTAATTTTATATAATTAATATTATTACTGTAATATTGAAATATAATTTATATGAATTAATTTTATATAACTTATATTAATATTATTACTGTAATATTAAAATACAATTTATATAAATTAATTTGATATAACTTATAATAAAATTTTAAAATATGTATACTGTATTATTAATGTCACCTATACAGATACGGTAAGTTATGAAGTTATATATATTATTATGTAATTTTATGTAACTTATACATATATTTTAAAATTCATATTTGTAACTTATAATACAATGTTAAAATCTGATATTTATATAATTTATATTATCAACTAAATTTTTACAAAGGTATATATATAGTTATTTTTGACAAAAAAATCCATATATGAATCGTTAACACAACATAAATGTTAGTCGTCTAAAATTAAATTTTTACTATGGTTAACATTATTATAAGAAAATAAACTTACTTACTTGAGCAAGAGATGCTGAACAAATCCCCGAGAAGTACGTACGATTATATAGAGAAGAATAAAGCAAGAAAGTGACAAAGAACAACTAACTATCAACAAATGTAACATACAAATGTTAGTTTTTATAGACATAAACTAAGGGTATATTTGTAATTTCCAAAATTAATAATGAATGATATTTGAAATTTAGGACATAAAATATTTTAAAAAATTCAATAAACTTAATATACTTTAAAACATAATATTTAATTTTAATAATTATATATATTCAATAATACAATATACTGTAACAAATAATAATTAGTTTTAATAATTTTAATAACTATATAATTCAACAATAAATTTATTATAAAAATTTATTAAATAACTTAAATTATTTAATAAATTTTTAAAATATTTATAAAATAACTTCAACTATTTAATAAAATATTTATAAAATGTAGATAAAAATTTATATTTTCAAAATAACTTCAATTATATAATTTAATATTGAATAATTATTTTAAAAATAAGTTTAAAATTTAAAATTATATAAGCAATTAAAACATCTAAGTAGTTAAAAAATTATAAAACCTAAGTTGCAAATTTTAACATGCATGCAACTTTTAACCCTAATATTACATTAAATAAGAAACCCAATTTTTTTACTAAACCTTTACATGCAACGTAAAACATCACCACCTCCCATGCAACCAATACTATTGAAGTCAAAGCCTCTCATGCGTCCAATAAAATCGCTCACCACCTCCTATGCATCCAGTAAAATTACTCAAACCACCTCCCATGCATCCGGTACAATTACTCAGACCACCTCCCATGCATCCAGTACAATTACTCAGACCACCTACCATGCATCCAGTACTCACACCACCTCCCATGCAAGACCACCTCCCATGCATCCAATAAAATTACTCACACTACCTCCCATGACCACCTCCCACAAATTCAGTAATAATAATAATAATAATAATAATAATAATAATAATAATAATAATAATATTATTATTATTATTATTATTATTACTATTATTATTAATATTATTATTAATAATTATTATTATAATATAATAAGACGAAGTTGCCATTATAATAAGAGGCAACTGCATGCATTATATATTATATATATATATATATTTATTTATTGGCATACAAATTCTGCATGTATTATATACTGGCATACGAATTCTTCTCCAGTGCTGGAGAAGTAAAATTTACAAATTTTTTTACTTTTTCGGCGATGTAAAAAAATTTGCAAATTTTTTTACTCTCCGGCGGTGCATCGCTGGAGAGTAAAACATAAAGGACATAATGATATTTTTTTCACCTGTATGTAGGAAATTAAAAATGAGTAAGTGTTAAATAAAAAACTCTCTATTTTTTGTGGGACATATCTACATCATTATCTAATTCAATGAAAAGCCACACATTTCAATTCTATGGGTTGTTAAGGATACTTCTAAAAGGCAAAGAAAGTGGTTTTCTATATGGTTCACCACCCTATGATATATTTGAAAGGTCATAAAGAATGTTGTGTCTAATGAGAGTGAAATCACTCTTATTAATATTGTTCATAATACACAATTCAGTTAGTGGGACTGATGTCAACCAACTAAATTGCATCTCAATCCCGAATGTGTTATGAACCCAAGATTTTGTATTTGAGGGGTTGAGTTCTGCTGACATTGTTGTTTCTTTTGTATGGTCAGAAGACATGTTTTATGCTTTCTTTGATAGATAAAAAAAATAAAATAATTTTTGTTTATATTTTGAATAAGTTTAATAAGTATGAATTGAAAGAGATTTATCTATATGATAAACTTGTTAACTGAAACATATTAGTTATACGTTTAAGATCAACTAATCCGAAAATACAATAATTTTATAAGAATAACACATGGGTAAAGTTGGAAATTTAGTATATTAAAGGTTTAAATAGAAAATAATAAGTGTCATAGAAATATGTCTAGTAAAAAACCCTTGGATTCTCGCATTTGCGTCGATTTTTCTGTATATAATTAATCAGTGATATTTTTTTTTTTTGCATCTACAAATTTCTATTTTCACCCATGGATTTAATATATTTCCAAAATTCTCAACATACCCTCCATTATGGTTTTAACCTAAGGTTACACTCTTTTACCCTTTAAGCAGTAGCAGCTAGCAACACTTGGCTCTCCCTCAACTTTGCACACCCTCCCTTCCCTCTCCTCTCCCTCAGGTCTTGCATCGCGTCCTCCTCATCACAATGCAATATAAGATATAATAAAACCAAGTATGAAAGAATATAACCAAAACGCTAACAAAATTTGCATGCAAAGCACCTTTGAAATTCAATTACTGAATTTATTTCAGACAAGATGATGATTTTATAGTTTTTTCAGATAAACATTGTTTTTATCATTTATTAACTTGTGTGACACTGTAATGTCATCAACATAGATTGTCCTTCAGGTTAAACAAAATTCTTTAAAAGATTAAAAAAATATTTCTTCGGAGCCAAATTGATTTTAGCTCTTATTTCTGTTGTTATTTTTTCTCACTGACAATCAATGGGCCAAGTATGGCAATGGGAGAATGGGTGAATCCACATGCAGAATCTGCTCCAAGCAATATCCTTCCAAGTGTTGATCAGAGCACCACAAACAAAACAGTATCTAATACTAAACAAGCGGGGTTTATGAAACTGCATGTGCAAGTTCATGAATAAATTTTGACATCATTTTATTTATTTTATAAGAATAATATTTGGTATATTTGATAATTAAATACCATACAAACTATTCAATTAAAGTGATCGATCAATTTTAAATTAGATTATTTTATGATTAGTATTATGTTTTATAATTAATTTTAGTAATTATATTTGGTCAATATTAAATTATAAATATTACTTTTTTAAACCTACAATAAAACTAATGTTAAAAAAGAGAAGTTCCAATTTTTTTAGCAGGAAGTCGCTACTAATTAAAACTCTGTTGCACTAAATCTAAACATTAAAATATTATTAATATTTTAAAATTTATATAAACAAATAATAATTATATAATTTTTGTTTACATTGCAGGCTAATTAAATTCTTAAATTTATATTATATTATTAAAAGATGCAACAATTTAAAATATTTGATATTATGTTATTTTGAAGGTAAAAATTTGGCCAGCTATTTGGGGTGTGTTAGAATAGGACAGAAAGAAACGGGCACGCAGCAGAAACTTGTAATTTGGAAATTCCAAAGTTGAATTATAATTTGTGTTAGTGTGGAGTGTGGTGTTACTCTACAGCTTCCCTTCCAAACTCCAATCTGTTCCCGCCATTTCGTCGGCAATGGAAGCTTCCACTTCTTCCTACAAGGTACTCTACTGCTGCTATCTAGGGTTTCGCTCCACATTGTATTGCTTATCCACTCTTTCTCGTTTTTAACTTTGCAGATTATATTGGGTTCATCCTCCGTCGCACGCCGCAAGATACTATCCGAAATGGGATACCAATTCACAATAATGGTTGCTTCCTTCATTCCTCACACCCATTTATTTCCCCTTTGTTTCTTCCTACTTTTCATTTACTGTTTTATATAGACTGCAGATATTGATGAAAAGAGCATTCGAAGGGAAACTCCACAAGACTTAGTTATGGCTCTCGCCCAAGCCAAGGTTTATTTCCCATGTCAGATTAGGCTGTGTTTCTATTCTGTCTTTGCTTCAACTTATCTTAAAGAAAAATTATTTGCTGGATTTCAAAATAACTCATTTTACTCTAAATTTTCTATTCCTTTTATTTATTCCCTACAAGTGCATTTTTTCCTATTTTAAATAAACAATCACATGATTTTTATTAGTTTTTTTTTTTTTTTATAAACATTTCAAAATGAGAAATTATTTCCTTAAAAATAACCGGAGTTAACCACTATTTTAGTTTTGAAAGTGTATACACTGCCACATTAGTTTTGAAACTAAGAAAATTATAGATTAGTCCTTCAAACTGGAATTCATCACTCACATTAATCCAAAATTTAAAAAATGTGACTTAAATGATAATATTAAGGTATGTTTATATTGATCAAAATGATAATAAGTGATTATGGTTAGGGGCTTGGATGAAATAGTTAGAAATTTTAGGGACTTATTTTGAACTTCTTTGATTTCAAGGACTAGTGTGACAATATTGTACACTTTCAGGAATTGTAATGGTGGTTTAGTCAAAATAATTGGTCCTGAACAGTGAGCATGCATTAATTCTGCTAGATACGCCATAACTGCTTTCTGATGTCCATTGTTGCGGTGCCTTTTCTTGATGGAAGCTTGTGTTCTAAGATCCATTGTTATCTGATTATGGATGTGAATTACCTTTGTCAGGCCAATGCCATTATATCCAAACTTCAAACTACCAATAATGGAGAGAGGGTTGATGAACCAACTATTTTAATTGCAGCGGACACAGTATGTTGCATTCCCCTTAGTTAAGTGTAGGTGTTTGTTAGGTTCTTTGTCACCTGGGCCATTTATTAATTGAGGATATGCAGTTTGTAGAGGCTGTAGTCTGTAATCTAGTTTTTACATTATAGATCCAGCTTCTTTGGCCATTCATAGGTAGATATGATGAAATATGAACCTTTCCCGTCCATAAGTACAGACCAAATGCTGTCATAGTGCAATTGCCATAAAACCTTATTTCTTGTTTTCAGTTCTTGGCCATATATTTGAGGGAATTACCAATATAGATTATACTATGATAGTATTGATAAACTATTATCTTTCTAACATGTTGAATGAATATTGTAATGGTGCTCTTTAAAATTGAATACAAAAGTGGAGGTTTTATGTTGTTTATTTGTTAATATTTGGGTTCTGATTCCACGTGCTCCCATTTTGTTTAAGAAGTGTTTGTATTATTGATTAATTTGCTTTGCTTCTTATAAAATAAGTTACAAGCTACACTTAATTTTAGCAAGTTCTTGGGTATCATGTTGCTCATAGTTTCTGACTGTCAGGTCAGTGGTTTGTATTTTTCCACAAAATTATTTTGTGGTTTCACTTTCTGTCATCCTCTGTTTGAAGTTGTTACCTGGTGAGGTGATGTAATTGTTACACATTTATAAAATGCTACTGTTCTCTTATAGTTGTTCAGCTGATACTCTGGCGCTTATTTTAGCTGCTCTCAATTTTTTCCTTAGGCAGAAGCCATCTTACAAGGGCTCCCTATTGATGACTACTTAAAGGATGCTGAGTCAACGTTATTAATTACCTCTGACCAAGTATACATCATATTCTTCTTGATGTTTCTTTTGTAGTTTGCCATTGTACATCTTCAAAATATTACTATGCATAAGCAACATGAAATTTTTTTTGAAGGTAAAGTTGGAAAAAAATTCAATAATGCTATCATTGATTCCTTCGTGACAAACTTTGTCTTTCTCTCCCATGTTTCTTGTGGTTATTATAGTGAAGCTTTGTTTGCTTGTGGACTGTAATTAATTGACTTGTGTTTATTAATAATCTAAAATATGTCCAGTGTCTTAGCAAATTGATTCCTTGTATTAAGAAAGGCTAGATGACTTCCATTCTCTTTAATGCCCAAGCTTGCAAGTTTGTGCTTGCTACCTCATAAATAAATGGCCTTATGGTGACAATACTAGTTTGTAGCAGAAAATTGTCTAGTTTCTTTGTTTCTGAGTCAAAGTTTGCTTATGAGTTACATTCACGTCAAATGTGTTTTGGAGGTGGTGGTGTACGAAGGTGTGATTAGGGAAAAGCCAACTAGCAAAGAAGAAGCTCGACAATTCTTGAAAGGTCTGCTGAATGTTATATTCCTATAATTTATCAGCTAATAGATAGTTTCCTCTCTCTCTCACACACCTCTCCAGTGATCATGAGCTTCTAATCACCTATATAGTCATATTTAATGGATTTTTATACAATTTCAGATTATTCTGGAAGGCATGCTGCAACTGTGGGATCTGTACTAGTTACTAACCTCAAAACAGGGGTGAGAAAAGGAGATTCGGATCGTGTGGAGGTATTATTTCCCCCCTACCTTTGCTCTCATGGGTGATTATTATTTAGTCTGTCTCCTGTTTTGTCTAACCAAAAATCCAAAATTGATCCTCCATCCAGTGTGATACCAATACCTGTCCAATAAACAATAAGGGAACTCTTACTCCTCGACCTTTACTTTCAACTATGCTAATACTTAGGCACAAAGGTTCCCCTACTCTTCTGATAAAACAGTGACATCAAAACTCAAAAATAGAAAATGGTTTTAATTTGCTGTTTCAATGTAAAATATTCATTTCCAAATGGCTAGCTATGAATGAGCTTTGCACTCCACCTTGTTCCTTTTTTGGGGATAAAATTTGCAAGGGACTGGCTACAGTGAAAAATCATTAGTAAAGCATGAAAGGATGGCATTAGGCACTGGTCATTTTCTAAACCTGAGAAAGTTTTGAAGCTGAGCGATCAGTTTTTTAATTGGTGCAAAAAATTGACAAGTAGTTCACTGATGAAGCCTGAATGACAAAAGTACAATATCATTTATCAACACTTTCCAAGTACTGCATGCTAGATGACAATCCCATTGATATCATTTGTGCCCTATGTGAGATTTTGTTTTCCTAGTTCCCACTATTTTGTTTCCATTATATTAGTACTTGATTCTTCATAATTTTAACAAATACCAATCACGTCAAAAGAATGACTACCTTATAGGATATGTTTCCTGCTGATTTCTGTTTCCATGACAATTTCAAAACCTTTAGTACTTGATTATTCTGATTTTTTTCTCACGATACTAATGAGACTATAGAGGAACTTGTTTATTTCAAACCTGGATTTTTAATTCAATGAACCTTCAATTTTATGTTTCTTAGCACTGTAATTCATGGTTGCCATGAATGAGTGTGTACTCTCTCTCTATCTTGTCCAGTGTGTAAATTGATTTTGGCTTGTGGTGTTTTACAGATATATTTCAATGAAATACCCGATGAAATCATTGAGAAGCTGGTATGTATTCTTCATTGCAATTGGCTGTTTTGTGGATGTTTCTTATACAGGCACTGTTTCTGGTCGGAGTTATCTTCTGTTACTTAATTGAGTAGCTAATGTGCTTTTAATCCTTTTCTTCTTGTTTAGGTTGATGAGGGAATTACTCTCAATGTTGCCGGGGGGCTGATAATAGAGCATCCTTTAATATTGCCATTTGTCAAAGAAGTGGTTGGTTGACTCCTCTTTCATACTTAGGAATGTCAGTGCATCTTAATAAATAATAATAGCAATAGGGGGCCATGATGCATTGATCTTGGGAGACAAGGACAAATCTGACTCATGGCCCTGTCTGCACAATAATAGTTTAGTTTGTACCAAGCAATTAGCTGCTCTTTTTAGTATGAAGTGGCAGTATTCCATTATTCAGTTTTCACCACTTAGAACTATATGTTTATTTCTATTAAAAAAAATCTCTTAATTTAATTAAGTTTTGCTGGCTAGAGATTTGTGTTTGGAGCATATCCAATTTAGTTTTGGATTTTTTTACCACTTAAACTATAGCAAAAATATGACAGTGACAACCAAGACTTTCCCTCTCGTTGAGATTGACTGCATGGATGAATTTGTATGTTGATTGTCCTGAAATATTGGGAAAACTTTCATGTTTGCCCAAATTAATAGTTAATTGGTATAAATGTTCTGTTTGCCTGACAAAGTTTAGTGCCAGGTGATATGGCCAGCCAGTTTCATGCGGGGACTAGATTGCTGGCATTTTACTTTGTAGTTCCTATTAAACAGTAAATGAATTCTAAATGAATGTGTATGTGCAGGTGGGGACAACCGACAGTGTGATGGGACTTCCCAAAGATCTGACTGAAAAACTGTTGAAGGAGGCCCTGTAGCTTGAGTGAGCTACCAATCCAAAGGCTTAATCTGTGAATTGCTTTGTCTCTCAACATTTTTCTAAACTCAGTGCGGTGTTTTCTGGTTATAGTTGTTATGTGTAGGCTGGGATGTACTGTGTGACAATTATGTCTGAACTTCCATAGAGTATTCTGATCCATGTTAATCAATTGGCCCATATTTTAATAGTAATAGTAACACAAGGCTGTATTGCGACTATTCATCGGTATATTAGAATAAAAGTAGCATGTTGACATCTCCAGTCACGCGAAAGGAATTCATTCTGATTCAGATACATGATGGAGTCCGGAATAGTTTGAAACTCTACATACTGATATTAAGGATCACATGATATTTGTTTTAGTTTCTTCTTGGACACGTTTGGCTGCGAAGTTTTTAGTTAATTATGTCATCGACTGTGCAAATCCAATGCATTATTGAAGTATAGAAAATCCAAGAATAAATTATGTAATAAAAAAATCCACTGACGACATATAGATAGCCCAAATATTTGATTTTGGGTTCTAACTTCTAAATATTAGTGATGCTCCATTTTTGAATTATTTTAAATGGTTTTTATGCCTTTGAATTATGAAGGCTATTAACGAACATTGCCGGGGTTGGCATTACCGTAGATTGACTTGTAAAGCATAGCTTGTGCGTTGATTTCTCCATAATTCAAATGAGGTGACCTGTGAGATTTTTTGCTCTTCTAGAACTCTCCTTGCATTTACTCTATCAAATTTAGAATTTAGTTAATGTTTATCTTATAAAAGAATGCTCATAGTTACATATATTTTATTTTTATCAATTTTTCATAGATACGTTTATGAATGGTTCAGACAAGTCCAGTATGTGAAGAGGGGGAACAATTGAGCAAAATATAATTTTGTAATAAAAATCTCCTCCCAAGACAAGCGTGGTTCATATATTATTTTGATAATAATTATTGAAAATGACATGAATGATGTTACATTGCTAACTTGTCTTCCCATGGATTGAAAAAATCGATTTGTCTTTTGAATCAACGATTTAATTTTTTGATATGAATCAAAGATTACTGCTGGCCATTGTTTAGTGTTGTTTATTGGCCTCCCATCCAAGGCTCGGTTTTGAAAGTCAGGATTTTGAATTTTAGGGATCCGTTTTCTTTTTAATGTATTTTTTTTCCCACTTGGTTAACAGTGTACGAAGTATATATATTACCTGGGCTCAGTTGAATTCCTGTAACATAACAATCAGTAGTCTCTGACTGGGTCATTTGTTATTAGTTTATTATATATATAATAATAAAAAAAAAGAAAGAGATTACTTGCGTGAGCTGGGAGCAGAGGAGCAGATTCCACATTGGGTCGTGTCCTGAGTACGAGCCCAGCCTGGTCATAACTTCCTTTGCTTGTTCCCTCTCCGGAAGCGCAGCTTGGGCTTCTCGTTGACATTCAGATTCCGAAGATGACAGTGACGAGCGGAGGAGGAGCGGCGGTGGGAGTTCAGATCCACCAGCAACAGAAGCAGAAGCAGCAGCAGCAGCAGGGGAGAACGGTGTTACCGGATTTCCAAAAAAGCGTGAATCTAAAGTACGTGAAATTAGGTTACCACTACTTGATCTCGAACCTTCTGACCCTATTCTTGGTCCCCTTGATCCTGGTGACGCTAATCCAGGTGTGCCAAACGACGGAGCTGGAGCACCTCCGCCACCTATGGGTCCACCTCCAGTACAACCTGATCACCATCTTGACCTGCTCGGCGGTGCTGGTCCTCGGGCTGACTCTCTACGGGGTGACCAGGCCACGGCCCGTGTACCTGGTGGAGTCGGCCTGCTTCCGGGCCGCGGACCACCTGAAGGCCCCCTTCTCGAGCTTCATGAACCACTCCCGGCTGACGGGCGACTTCGAGGAGTCATCCCTGGAATTCCAGAGAAAGATCCTGGAACGGTCTGGGCTTGGGGAAGAGACGTACGTGCCCGAGGCCATGCACTCCATTCCGCCTGAGCCCTCGATGGCCGCGGCCAGGGCGGAGGCCGAACAGGTCATGTTTGGTGCTTTGGATAATCTCTTCCATAACAGCAACCTCAAACCCAAGGATATTGGTATTCTTATTGTGAATTGTAGCTTGTTTAACCCGACTCCCTCCCTCTCTGCCATGATTGTTAATAAGTACAAGCTTAGGGGCAACATTAGGAGCTTTAATTTGGGTGGAATGGGCTGCAGTGCCGGAGTCATTGCTGTTGATCTCGCCAAGGACCTTTTGCAGGTTCATAGGAACACTTATGCTGTCGTTGTTAGCACTGAGAACATAACTCAGAATTGGTACTTCGGCAACAAGAAATCCATGCTCATTCCCAATTGTCTTTTTCGCGTTGGCTGCTCCGCCCTGTTGCTCTCCAACAAGCCCGCTGATCGCCGGAGGGCCAAGTACAGGCTTGTTCACGTTGTCAGGACTCATCGTGGTGCCGACGATAAGGCCTTCCGCTGTGTTTATCAGGAGCAGGATGATGCTGGCAAGACTGGTGTCTCTTTGTCTAAGGATTTGATGGCTATTGCTGGTGGTGCTTTGAAAACCAATATCACCACTCTAGGTCCCTTGGTGCTGCCTATTAGTGAGCAGCTTCTTTTTTTCACCACTTTGTTGATGAAGAAGTTGTTCAAGGCTGATGTCAAGCCTTACATACCCGATTTCAAGCTTGCTTTTGATCATTTTTGCATCCATGCTGGTGGCAGGGCCGTTATTGATGAGTTGGAGAAGAACCTGCAGCTTCTTCCTGAGCATGTCGAAGCTTCTCGCATGACCCTTCACCGTTTTGGCAACACTTCCTCCAGCTCCATTTGGTATGAGTTGTCTTATATTGAAGCTAAAGGGAGGATCAAGAAGGGTAACAGGGTTTGGCAGATTGCTTTTGGAAGTGGTTTCAAATGTAACAGTGCTGTTTGGCAGGCCCTCAGAAATGTCAGGCCTTCGCCGAATGGACCATGGGAAGATTGCATTGATAAGTATCCTGTGGAAATAGTCACATAACATACTTCACTTCATTTCAATCATATACTCTGGCTGTTACAATTGATTTCAGGGTACCCTTCATTAGTTTCCAGATCCTTTGTCTCTCTGTTGTAGATTTCGTAGTGTAATTCACTGCCTCTTTTATGTTTCATGATTGTGGATTTCCATTTACTCAAATTCATGTATCTGGAGTGAAACCATATAGGGAATTCCTGATTTTTTTCCAACTGTTGACACTCTTCAGACATTTTTTTAAAAAAATTATTTTAGCCTCAGAACATTTTGCTTGTTTCTTACTTTGTGATGTGCTAGTGCATTATAATCTTCTGAAAATTTCTTGTCCTCTCCCTTTGGAAGTCTCATGTCTGATTTCTAGAAAGTTTTTCCCATCTTAAAAATGTGCAGCAATGCTTGTGATTACTTGTTTATTTCTTCAGAGTTGTCTTGCCTTCTTCCTAGTTTATTAGTTGATATTGCACTTTCCGATACAATTTGTTGGCCAAATCAATCTATTGTTCTATCACTCTAGACTCAATTTAGTTTTTTATCAGCAATTCATATATAACAATAGGTATTATTGCTTTGCTAAATTGACAACTGTTTGTAAAATTAGATAGGTGTATGATGAAGTTTACATGTTCGTCCTGTTAGATTTATAAAAATATTTTTAAACACCCAAATTAAGAAAGCGCTGCCCTAAACTATAGAAATGTATTTTTGCGCCATGCGCTTACTTTTGCACATACCAATGGAATATTGAGTGAAAACATGGAGTCATTGGAAATGTGGATGACATTTACGTGACAACGACGTTTTCATTCTGGTTTCAGGGTACGATGCAGGCACCTTCGTGGATGTCCTCTAAAAGTCGTTGCAACGCACATTTCTAGTACTCCTCTGATTACGAGTGAAGCTACTGTGACGTAGCTTGCACGTGAAATGTGCAAGTTCAAAGTACTGCAAAAATACACATCCCAATCACATTTAATTTAACAAATGCAACGTTTTCTTTCTTTTTTTGATTGTGTTAAAATAATTATAAACTAAACATGTTTTCTAAGAGCAAGGTGTCTGCTGTGTAACTCACTCTGTCAGGCAATGTTGGGGAGAGGCAAAAGAAAACGAAAATGAAGTGAAATGAACAGTCAAATTTCAGTGGGGTCTACATTCTTAGTTTTGTGTTTTAACTAAAAATTTTATCTTTTTCGCTTTCATATTTTTTTTTGCTCTACCAAACATACATTTTAATGTGTGAGTTATTACAGTTAATTAAAGTTTCATCTTGGTAATCCATTATATATTTTTTTAAATGTTTTATTATAATACTAAGATGAAATTCTAAATTTGATTGAAAAATCATAGTTTTCGACTGGCTACACCGGTTATGAAAACATGGTTTCGTCTTGATTATTAATATAATCAAGGATAATACTTAGACGTAACATATATGTTATTGAAATTTCATCTTGATAATACACTCATGTTTTTTTTACATATTTTATTATAATACAAAGACAAAATTCAAATTCTTATTGAAAAACTATGATTTTCAAAATAAGAACTCGTCAATGGTCCTATCAATTGTTTCTAAAAACTAGGAAAGGATAGGAATCAACATTAGACAGGTTGAATCAACGAAAAATCTAAAATTGGAAAAACGAATGAAAGTAGACATACGAGTTTAACAATTTTTAATAAAACCCCTATATTTTACACATTAGGAAACTCAAGTTTACGTGCATAAGCTCAAGTTTATGTGCATCAGACTTCATCAACTTACTAGTCTTTTTACCGAGTTTTGGTATAAACTTTAAATATAAATATTTCTTTTAGAATATTTGAAATTTTATTTTTTTATAATATTATAAGATAACAATATTTAAAGTCGTAAACTTAGATAATTATATTTTTGTATTATCATATATAACTTATTTTTTTCAATATTTGCTATATTAATGAAAAATATAAAAAAATATTTATTTTATTGAATTCTGTTTAATTTTGGTTGAACATTTGGATTCTAGGCTCATATCTTTATCAGTTCAATAATCGATATAATTTTAAAAACGTTGTGAAAAACAATATTATTAGGTATAAGTTTTTTTTTATAATTATAAGATAATTTATTAAAGTGATATAAGATAATTATTTTTGTTTGAAAGCAGAAAAAAAATTACATAATAAAATAATATAAAAATAGTTGAAAATAAAAAAAATTCTTGAAAAATAATTAAAGTTACAAAATCTTCAAATTATTAAAAAATAATTTTTTTAAAAAAAATCTTGTTACAAATTTAAGCCATTTTCTAAACGTATAGTTGAAATTGTAAAAGAATTTTTTTCTATAAAATAATTGAAGTCAACATAATTAATCAATTCCAAACATACAATAAAAACAAACATGTTTAAAGTCCGTTTATTTATAAAATAATGCTAGCAATATTTTCTAATACATTTTCATTGACTTGAAATTTATTAAAAACAAAAATTTTGGTATGCTCCACATGTTATTTGATATTTTTTTATTTTGTATTTTTCAATAAATTTTAATCATACAAAATAATTATATATTAAAAAATGTAATTATCTAATTGCTTCCGACTAACACAGTCGATACATTTTTTACCCAAAAATTACTCATTATCATTAATCATTGCGGTGGATCATATATTTTTTAACACATTATCCTTACTAATTTATCAGAACCTGCACAATTTAATAATTTATTGACACACATTATTTATCCAATTACGTTGCTAGTATTGCTACTTGCTAGTACTCGTATTTTCACTTGCCGCAACCAGCCATAGGTCTCAAACACGTTTCACCCTAAGTTTAATGTTCTTCCCTTAGGTAAGGCTGTTTAATTGCCTCCTACGTCTAAAATGTACGAAGCCTTGGGAGACTTTCCTTATTATCTATAAGTATGGGTATGAATATGGATTTATCCGATTTGTTAAACTTTGTTTTACAAAGTTTATATTTTAATTGAGTCAGATAAATTCAGTTTGTTAAAATAAATAGATTTTTTTTTGTAAGTCTATATTCGATCTGTAAAATATGTAGACTTAACGGACTCGTATTTTTTAAAATAATTAAAAAAAATATTTAGTATTTTTTAAACTAAATTATAATATATCATACTAAAAATTATATTATTATTTATAATAATTTAAAATATTAAATATTTTAAATATTAAAAGTGTAAAATATTACAATTTACAACAAAAAAGTCATAATATTAACATAAACTAATAGCCTAAATGACAATTTTGCTCTTTTAAACGGGCTAAGCCTGTGAACCTGTAGATTTAGCTTGCGAAGTTCGTGGGTTTCGCGGACTGTACTCAAATTTCTCGTATAGTTATGATTTAAAAAAAAAAAAAGTCCAAAACCCATACAGGCTTGGAGATCTGCTGACTTAAGTCCATATACCCACCTTTACCCACCAGTGTGCAAAAGTAACGAATTGTATACTAGTTTTAACTGATCACGTAAAAAAGTAATTATGAATGCACCTCTTTAGATTTTAGTATAATTATAAATGTATCCTCTTTTTCTTTTTTAAATTACATAAATTCTCTTAAGTACTTATTAAAGTTGTATCTCTTATTTCAAACCACACAAACCTCCATTTATTTTTTCATTATTACGTTTTATTTTATGTAAATGTGATATGAATAATTTTTTTAAACTTCGTAACATTGAGATAATAGAGGTGAATGGGGGTGTCGGCTGTGAAGTTTGAAAAATATAGAGGATGTATGTGTAATATCATACAAAATTTAGGGATACATGTGTAATATCATACAAAATTTAACGAATACATGTGTAAAAAATTTACATATGATATTACCTTATTTTAGAAGGAGGGTACAACTGTAATGAGTACGTAAAAGTAAATCACATTGACCCAGTTTTTTCTCAAATGTAATCAACTCAAATTCTTAGTGTCGTTAATTAAGGTGTGCACTACGCATTGCTAATTTTAAAAAGGAAGGGTGTTGCAAGCTTGAATTAAAACAAGGTACAAGAAGGATGAGGATCGGGAAAGGAGGGGATGAAACACGGCTGATTGACCCAAGTGGGGTTGTTTTTTAAAAAAATTACCGGTATGGGTCTGTTTTGAAACATATTACCAGTGTGGGTCTGTTTTGTTGGTTGACTCGGTCAAACCGCAACTACGAATTGCGGTTTCATTGCCATGTCAGCAACGTCATTACGTGGAAGCCAGCTGGAAAAACGACCACGAAACCGCAAGTCGGAATTGCGGTTTGACTGGTCTTTGACCAGCACCGCCTTGTTATCCAATGGGTAAAAAAAAACAGAAAACGATGCATGTAAAACCGCAAGTCAGACTTGTGGTTTTACTGGGGTTTAACCGGCCCCCCCTTTACCCAACGGTTGCAAATGAACGGGTGCGGATATTGAGGAAGAGGCGCGGTTTTTTATGCACACAAACCGCAAGTGCGAACTGCGGTTTTAATTAAAAAATATTTTTCACGTAAACCGCAGATGCGAGTTGCGGTTTATACACAGAAAACGATGCATGTAAAACCGCAAGTCAGAGTTACGGTTTTACTGGGGTTTAACCGGCCCCCCCTTTACCCAAAGGTTGCAAACGAACGGGTGCGGATATTGAGGAAGAGGCGCGGTTTTTTATGCACACAAACCGCAAGTG
The DNA here is from genome assembly GCA_037954015.1 of Psophocarpus tetragonolobus. NCBI lineage: Eukaryota > Viridiplantae > Streptophyta > Magnoliopsida > Fabales > Fabaceae > Psophocarpus > Psophocarpus tetragonolobus. Next base: position 1,804,764 of record CM075695.1, on the reverse strand, counting down.
CGAACTGCGGTTTTAATTAAAAAATATTTTCCACATAAACCGTAGATGCGAGTTGCGGTTTATGTGGAGTTCGACTCCTATAAATCGCCCCCCTAACCCCATAGAACCGCACACCTTTCCGCCGCAGATAATCGCAGACGTACTTGGAAACTACATAGTGATAATCAAAGAAAGCTTTTGTTTTGTGGAAATTATTTAGAAATATTGAGGTTAGTTTTCGTATATAATATTTGTTTGTTATCTATTAATTTTGTATTTTGATATAGATTATTTTGGGTATTATATTAACATAATATTTTGTATTAAATTGTAGTAATTGTCATGGCATCATCTTCTTCTCGCCCTTCTGTTGATTGTGTTCATTCTGGACCTGTGGAGAATGACGTGTTGTATATGCAAAATCAACACGTTTCTCAACATATATGGAATGGAGAGGACGACAGAAAACTGTTAATCAGACGTGCAGTTCCCACGTATAATGGAGAAGAGTCAATTCCTCCTCAAATTGTACGATATTTGCGACAAACGGGATTTTACACGGTCGCGCAGATGAGTTTTCTTCGTATTAATGCAGGTTTAATTAATGCATTTGTTGAGCGGTGGAGGCCGGAAACTCATACTTTCCACATGAGATGTGGAGAATGCACTATCACCCTTCAAGATGTTGCAATTTTGTTGGGTTTACGAGTAACTGGCATTCCTGTCATAGTTTCAACCAATGTTAATTGGGTTGAACTATGTCAACAACTGCTTGGCGTTTCACCAAATAACGATGAAATTGATGATAGTTCTATTCGAGTTAGTTGACTAACTCATAATTTTGGTGATATCGCAAATTTTGAAAATAATGAATAAAATTTACAGAGGTTTACTAGGGCATATATTTTACGCCTCATTGGTGGTGCCCTGTTTGTAGATAAATCTAGTAGTAAAGTATCTTTAAGGTATTTGTTATTGTTGCGAGATTTTGGTGAGTGCAGTGCATATGCATGGGGTGCTGCTGTACTTGGTTTTTTGTATAGAGAACTATGTGTCGCAACAAACTACAAAATAAAATCCATGGGTGGTTTATGCCTATTAATACAGATATGGGCATGGGAAAGATTCCCAAAAGTTGCACCCACTGTATTACCCCCATACAAACCAAACAAACCCGTTGGATCAAGGTAATTTTTTTATTGAGTATAATGTTAGTTATATTTGAAAATATTATTTGGCAGTTAGTTATATAAAATTTAATATTATTCATATAATTTTCGTAGGTGGCTACGACGGGGAAACCGACACATTGGAGCCACCGATGATTTAAAACATCATCGTCGTTTGCTGGATACAATGAAGCAAAATGATATAAGAAAATGTATGTTATTGTTTGTTAATTTTGTGTACGTACTAACTACTTGTTATTTTATATAGGTCATTTGGATGCCATATCCAAACGAAGTTCTGGCACAGTTACCCCCGATATGCTTAGAAGGGGTTAACACGTGGAAATGTGTTGTGCCATTGCTTTGTTTTAATATTTGTGAATGGCATCAACCAGATAGAGTAATGCCGCAGTTTGGCATGCGCCAACCCATACCCCGTCCTCCTTTGCAGGCCAAAAAATTACATGGGTTGACTATGCGAGGAAAAGGTTCTGAAAATTGGCTTATGTTGTTGCAACCAGCCATTGCAATATGGAACAACATAGACCAATTTAGGGTCGAAGAAACTGGAACTCAGGTTGGAGAGCTGACATTCAACTCTGAGTACATGGTTTGGTATCGTGCCAAAACCAAAATGTTTATCGACCCAAGAAATGCAAGAGCATCGTTGTTGGTAAAATTTGTCATAGTTATCGAATTTGTTTTTTAATTTTTGCAATAAAATTTTTATGGTTTTAATGTTTTCCATTCTGTTTTTATTGTAGGGTGAAGTTGGAGAGACATTATCGTATATGGTGTCGCTAGAGGGAAGAAACAAGTGGTCAGTGGACGATTTAGTCCCATATGTTGATAAAATAATGGTCTTGTTGGAAGATGAAGATCGAATCACACGAGCGGCAGTGCCAGCACCCGAAAGTATGCCTGAGGTGGATGTTCCAGATTTTCACGTTAAACAGTCATATCGTGAAAGTCGTGGTCTAACTAGACGGAGGGACGTCGTTCAGGCAGAAGTTTACCCTGTTCCTAATTTGCCTGAACGTCAAGAAGACATATATTATACACCGACACAACTAACTGGAAATATGCCTACTACTTATTATTATCCGTCTCAGACAGACGTAAGATCATCTTACCAAGGTCGTATACCGTACGATGGTGGCATGCCCCAAGGCCATATTTTTCAACAAATATTTGGATCACTTCGCACACCGGAGATGCCAGCACAGCAACAACCCGCAACGACAGCAGCTATCGCCGAACCGCAATTCGATATACCTTGAGATTCTCCCTATGCTGCCGCTAGTCTAGGATTAGGTAGACAATTTGATCCAAACTCATGCCAAAATGTAGACGATGATGATGATGCTCAATGAAATATTTTTTTATTTTCACTTCAGTTTTTTATATTCTTTTTTAAAGTTATTATTGTAATGTTTACGGAAAAAAATGGTAAGAAATTATAAAATATGACAACGTTGCAAAAGTTCGAAATAGATAATAATAAATTATAACATATAACAACGTTGAAAAACAGAATAACATTTAAGGTAATTACATATCACCATCGGTTGGTTGAGAGCATCCTACATCAGCATGCAAAGGGCAACTTCTTCGATTATGACCCTCTTGTCCACATCGGCGACATTTATTTTTTTCCTGTGTTTGTGACTTAGTAAAATCCATTTCATTTCTTATCCTCGTTGACTTTGGACGTCCTTTTCCTCGAACAGCAGAATGGTTTGGGATAAGAGTCCAACTTTCTTCATTATGAGGGATCAAGTCGTCATTCCCAAGAGGAAACCATTGACCAGAGTATGCACGCATGATGAAGTCATTCGTGTATACTTCATCAACAAATTGATAATAGTCTAAACTAATTGCACCACACACATCAATTACATGTGAACAAGGGTAATGGAAAGCTTGGAATCGCCCACATTAGCAGTATTTGTCGTTCAAGTTAACTACCCATTTTTGTCCTCCACGTTGAGTCAGTGGATTAAAGGCATCTTCGACTTCGAATCTAGTCGTTTTGATATTGTACTGACGAACTATATGGGAACAAGCGTCTTGTTGGTTTTTACGCAATGCTTGCATCAATTTATCACAATAGACCTTTCCAGCTTCCAATTGGGACCTACCATGGGATCCTATTTCGGCAAAATATGCAACACATTTACTATATGTTGACCTTACCAAAGCACATTGGCAGTATTTGTCGTTCAAGTTAACTACCCATTTTTTTCCTCCACGTTGAGTCAGTGGATTAAAGGCGTCTTCAACTTCGAATCTAGTCGTTTTGATATTGTACTGACGGACTATATGGGAACAAGCGTCTTGTTGGTTTTTACGCAATGCTTGCATCAATTTATCACAATAGACCTTTCCAGCTTCCAATTGGGACCTACCATGGGATCCTCTTTCGACAAAATATGCAACACATTTACTATATGTTGACCTTACCAAAGCACTGATGGGAATATTCCTACAATCCTTGAACACTTTGTTAACGCACTCAGACAAATTAGTTGTCATGTGTCCATACCTGTAACCTTTTGTATCGTATGCCATACTCCATTTTGCTTCGATATGTCATTTATCCAACTAGCTACTTCAGTGCTTTGCTGACAAAATTTTTCAAAGTTTCTGTCAAATATATGCTTGCATGGAGTGTAAGCTGCAAAACAACACAATACAATGGCTCGTTTATAATAATAAAAAATACAGTTGAAAAAAATGTCATGTGGATAAAAAGAAGTCATACCTAATTTTATCAACATTTTTTTCTGTGCCATATTTTTAAATCGGGTGTTGAAATTACTTGCAATATGGCGTATGCAATACTTATGATAAGCATATGGTGGTTGCCATCCTAATGCCTCATTTTGCACAGCAGACTTAATCCCAGCATGCCGATCAGAAATTAGACAGATTCCTTGTTTTTGTGTCACATGCAGTCGTATGTGGGATAGGAACCAAGACCACGAGGACGAGTTTTCACTTTCAACCACAGCAAAAGCTAAAGGTAATACATTGCTATTTCCATCTTGTGTGGTTGCGATTAACAACGTTCCACGATACTTTCCATATAAATGTGTTCCATCAACCTGTATCAACGGCTTACAGTAATTAAAGGCATCAACACACTACTTAAATGTCCAAAACACTCTTTCAAACTGTTGGTATTGACGGTAACCTCGATTGCCAACAACAAGATCATCATGACATATTTGATAGAAAAAACCTGGCGATTTACTTTCAATGAATTTCAAAAATGTTGGAAGAGTCGCGAATGATTCATCCCAATCCCCATAAACACGCACAATTGCTTTTTGTTTTACTTTCCATGCTTTCCTGTATGATATCTTGTATCCATATTGACTACAAATTCTCTCCTGAATCAAATTAATTCTTAAAGATGGATTTGAACCAACCATTCCTAAAAAAATTAAAAAGTTAACAACAAATGATAATAATTTAATTTAAATATTACGTTACATATGGACAAGTAACCAAACCTGATATCAAGTTACTAATGAAAGTTGAGTTTAATTTTTTGTGGTCTTGTGTGACTGCCGGATTGAGACATTGATGATCTCCACCCCATTGAGTAACCGTCCAATTGACTGTTTTCCGAGACAAAATTGCCCTCATATAAAATGGACACCTATCTTTATGGTTGGGACATTTGATAATGTATTTCAAACTTTTTGACTCCACAACATGATACGTTTGATGTGTTCGCATTGAATATTGTATCAGCGCATTTTTTAGATCTTCTTTTGTGTCAAACTGTAGACCTTTGTACAATGCATCTCCAACATTCCATGAGTTATGCAAGTCTTCGCCTAAAATATCTTCTTCATCAGGATGCAACCAATTAATGTGTGTATAATGAGCTGCATCAGTCCAAGGTGGACGTTGCCCTGCAACTGTAACAGTATTGTTATTCATGTGTCTGTTATTCAACAAATTAAACTAGTAAACTGTAAAGAAAATAAGTATTTTTGTTAAACATACCTTGTTCCACATTTGTTACCGACAATAACTTCATATTACGAGTTTCATTGTCATCAGTATCAGATAAATTACCATCAATTGAAACATCATTTTCTTCATCAGATGTTTCCTCACCACATGATTCACCAACAACATCATCATCATCTACTTCAACTATGTCAGAACTCATTATACCAGTGTCTACTGCAGTGCCTAAACTACTACCAGCTGATGATTTATGAACATACAATTCTATTATATCAACATTATTTTGTTGTTCAAATGCATTAAACATAATTTCAATATCTTCATCATCAACAATTTGTAGTGGCACATATTTTCCAGAAAATAAAAATCTACAAGTTAGAGATGATATAAATTCATTTGATGGCATTTTTAACTTTTCCTGAATTTTGTTCTTCAATGAAGTAAAACTGATATGACGCGTAATTCTAATTGCTCTTCTACTCCCTTAAAAAATAACACCTTCGTCTCCTTCGTACATTCTTCCATCACTATAAATGAAGGTGACAATTGGAGCAGACATAATATTCATAAATGTACCTACAAATAAATAATAAAGTAAATTTAAACATAAAAAATAGAGTTATAAAAGCAATTTGTTTTTAAAAATATTTAAAAACACACAAAATTTACACATTACGTTTTTTACCTGAACAATTGGACTGTAACGTAAAGCTTTGTTTTACGTCGGGTGCAACTACGTTGGCGGTTCTCTGGGTCGAACGGCTGTGCGGTTCTGTGGGGCGACGGGGGATTAAATAGCAACTGCACGTAAACCGCAAGTCTGATCTGCGGTTTATTAAAATTATTATTTAATACAAACCGCAGTTCGCACTTGCGGTTTACTGAAAAAATATTATTTAATTCAAACCGCAAGTCGCATCTGCGGTTTTATGTGAGTAGAAACACGAATCATTTTTGCAACCGCTGGGTAAAGGGGGGCCGGTTAAACCCCGTAAAACCGCAAGTCTGACTTGCGGTTTTACATGGAAAAATATTATTTAATTCAAACCGCAAGTCGCATCTGCGGTTTTATGTGAGTAGGAACACGGATCCTTTTTGCAACCGTTGGGTAAAGGGGGGGCCGGTTAAACCCCAGTAAAACCGCAAGTCTGACTTGCGGTTTTACATGCATCGTTTTCTGTTTTTTTTTACCCATTGGATAACAAGACGGTGCTGGTCAAAGACCAGTCAAACCGCAATTCCGACTTGCGGTTTCGTGGTCGTTTTTCCATGCTGGCTTCCACGTAATAACGTTGCTGACGTGGCAATGAAACTGCAATTCGTAGTTGCGGTTTGACCGAGTGAACCAACAAAATAGACCCACGCTGGTAATATGTTTCAAAACAGACCCATACCGGTAATTTTTTAAAAAACAACCCCACTTGGGTCAATCAGCCATGAAACACAAGAAAGAAGACAGAATCCTGTCGCGAATAGAGTTGAAGCTGGTAATAGAGAAGAAGTACAAATCTTGCAGTCAAGAAGAGTGGGAATATAACAACATTCTTTTTCTCGCAATTCTTGAGGCATATACCAAAGTACAGGAAATGTATATTGGGCCCCAGAAAATGAGAGTGAATGTACCAAAATATAGGAAAGGAGTGGTGGTGAAGAAGAATCAACGAACAAATCATCAAATAGTAAATAGAGGATCAAACAACTATGGAGAAGGGAGGATGAGTAAGAGAGGTGGAAAAATGTAGGAATATGCAAGCTAACATATGCAAAGGTAACTGCACTTGGGAGGTTAAGCATGAAGAAAGTAATCAGAAGAAGTGAGCAGAGAGGACTAGACTGGTGCAAAACAACATTTTTTTACAAGTTGCGAATGGGCCTAAGTGCACTCAATCTCGGATGGGTGGGTATAGTAAATCAGGAGGAGTGAATAGTAAGCCTAGTAACATCTCATGTGAACCTGGTATTGAGAATGCGTCATGTGCACTGGTGTTGAATGAAGTGGAATTTGTGTCAACCATTAACCCTATCCAAACCAAACATGCCGAATTGGTGGCCATGGGTACAATTGAGAATGAGAAGTCGATTCCACTCACGATCGAAACATGCACATTAAACATTGAAGATGTGATTGACCATTATACCGATGCTGTGAGCAACTTCTTATACTTCTCGAAAGTGTTGTGTTGCCTCATCCCTCAATTGATCTGCCTATCATTGAAATGGGAGCACTACCGATTATGAATGCATAATCTCTAGGGTGCGGGGAGCAACCTACCTCTGACCCAATCGAGAATCACACCTCAACCATGGAGGCACAATGAGCACAGCGGATGAGGACGAGAGCAGAAATTAGAGGAGTATCACTCATGGATGAAGGAGAACTGAGTAGTGACAATGATATGGCCAATTCTACTACACTGAAAAAATGTAGACCTACTTAATCATCTTTAGGGGTAACTGATATAATTTTTTTTTTGGATCGATAACTTCAACATCAACAAGAAGAAAATTAAAAGGAAAGTTTGTAGAAGAAAACGATAAAAATGGATTAAGGCAGAGAAATGGAAAGAACACACGCCACAATCGTTAAAGATTGATAGGTTGAGGAGAATTCGTCACAAAGAATAAGAATTCTTTAATAGAATTTGAAAATGTTCTACTCAAGAATCTAGAGAGAAAACACTCTCACTTTAGCAAAAACTATATTTGATTTCATCTAAGTCGACCTTACAAAAGCTTTCTTAGGCTTATTTATAGCCTAAAATTTATAAAAACCCATTGGGAAAATTTAATACGAAGAAATTAAATTCCTATTTCCATAAAATCTCACTAACCACTTAATTGCTTAGGAAGCTTAAAAGAAAGATAAAACTGAACTCCTAAACATTTCAAGAATCATATGAATTTATTACATAAAATAACTACAAAAATCGAAAGAAAGAAAAAAAAAGAAAATGGACTTTAATTTATCTTCAGTCCAATATTCATAATTTTGAAGAAAAGTTTGAAGTCTCCTTGATAATCCTCTATTAGTACCTCAGTTAAATAATTTTTTGTTGGACTGCAACATTATCAACTGTGATAGGTTATTTTGTCTTAGAAGAGGTAGCTCTGAAGCGAATCAAATTATTCAGATAGGGAAAGCTCTAGGAGTAGTATATGGGGAAGAGGATGAGAAAATCAAGGGTAGATTAATTGAAATGGAACATAGTGATTGGAAAGTGAATATGAATGTAAAGGATGTTAGGGGGTTTGAGCACCCAATGAAGCTGTTAACTTCGAGAATGGGGAGGATGATGAGAAAATCAAGAGTAGATTAATTGAAATGGAACATAGAGATTGGAAAGTGAATATGAATGTAAAGGATGTTAAAGGGGTTTGAGCGCCCAATGAAGTTGTTAACTTTGAATATAAGGAGGTTGAAGGGTGCTGTAAAATGGAGGAGGGTTAAATCATTAATAGTCAGAGAAAAAATGATTTGGTGTGTCTTTAAGAAATGAAAAAAGAAGACATTGATAAGAAATCTGTCAAATAATATGGAGGGACTCTGAGGTGCAATGGACTCACTGTCCGTCAATAAATAGAGGAGGTGGAATATTATGTCTATAGAGCGATAAGTCCTTCACCCTAAATACATACATAAGAGGAAATGGGTATATTATGTTGGAGGGGAAATGGAAGGAGGATGAGTGTGACATAATATTGTTAATGTCTATATAACATGTGATATCAATCAAAGAAGAGATCTGGGGGGAACTGAAGCAACATAAATAAAAAAGCTCTGTGCAATTGTGGTGTGTGTTAGGGGATTTCAATGCTGTGAGATTAAACATTGAGAAATGTGAGGAACTACCTAAGGGATATGAAAGAAATGTGCGAGAAAAGTTCAATGAATTCATAGTAGATATGGAATTGGATGATGCACCGGATGGGGGGTAAGAGGTGTTGGTCCCAGGGGGGAATCTAGAAGGGGGTTGAATAGATTCACCAAATTATTTTTCAAAATTTCTATTCAATAGTATTAGAGTATTTTAAAAAACAACCATTTTTTTTTAAATTTTCAAAATCTACCTTCTTTTACAAAAAAATTGGTTTTTCAAGAATTCAACCCTGAAGGAAAAACACCAATTAATCCAATTCTTTCAATAATGATTTCAAATAAAATAGCAGAGAAACATAAAAAGAATGTTATATCAAGTATTTCAGGATCAAAAGAAAAGAGTCGAAAGAACAAAAATCAAACCCACAAAATATGGGTTAAAACCCAAATTTAAACACAAGCAAATGTATAAAAATAACTTTATCTGCAACAAGAAATTGTAATGAATCAAACGCAGCTGCAAAAACTCAGTTGTTAGTGCTCCAAGAATTCAATAAATACTTAAATTAAAGAGTATAAGGAAGAGAGATTTTTCATAGGGATTTATACTGGTTCGGTCCAATTGACCTACATTCAGTTTACAGACTTACCCTTCCGCTAATCTACTTTCCACTAAAATCTCAGTACATGCACATCACACATACAGATTTTACTCCTAGAAAGATTTAAACCACAAAAGAAGAGGCTTTCTTTTGCACTCCACAAGAGTTTGTTACACCGTGACACCCCGCTACTCACAATGCCTCACTTGCAACACCTCGCTACAAGATTTTTCCACAATCTCAAGAACATCTCAAGAGATTGTTAACCTTATGCAAAAACACAAATAAGGGTACAAAACAATATCACCTGATGTGAAAAATACCCAAACGAAAAGATTAAAACTCAATAGAGTATCTTCCTTGAATCTTGAAATTCAAGCACTTTCAAACCATAAAAAATGGATATGAATCTTGAAGAGAATTCTTAGAAATTGTATGAGAGAAGCAAACACTTGATTGGACTATCCAAAAGTTGTAAAATCTATTTTCAAAATTCTTTTATATTAGTTTTTATGCAGGGTAATCAATTACCCACTTGATTACTTGATATCTTGCATAAAACTAGTCCAAAGTATTTGTTCTCAGGAGTAATCGATTACTGAAATCGATTACTGAATCGATTACTGAAATCAGGTAATCGATACAGAGAGCACCAATTCATGTTCTCAAAATTCTCGCAGGGTAATTGATTACCGTTTTTAGGTAATCAATTACCTTACTTAAAAATCCATTTTTGAAGCTTTTCCAGCACAACCCAGACTATAAAACCTATCCAAAACTATCCCAAACACATTCTCAAGCCTATCTAAAACACACAATTCAAGTACCACACCTATAAACATGTTTGATACCATAAAATTGATTTAAGAGCAAAATCAAAGAGAGAAAAGCAAAACCAAAACTTCTTCAAACATCAATGTAGTTTCTTTGGTTCCAACAAGAGGTTCATGTGGTTCAGACCAAATGGCATGACTATAACCGTATTGATAGAGTTCTATTATCTATCCACTGGATGCATAAATAGCCTGATTCAAGCCAACAAATCCTAAACAGAGACATCTCAGATGGCTACCCTATCTTGTTCAACTCGATGATTATAGAATGGAGACCCAAACCTTTCTGTGTTTTAGATTGTTGGTTCATGGATAAAACCTTTCTTAGAATGGTAAGAGACACTCGGAGGAGCCTGAAGGTAAATGGATGAGGAACGCATGTTGTAAAAGAAAAGTTTAAAAAACTCAAAAAACATCTGAAGAGGTGGAGTAATGAATCCTTTCGGGATATTTAGAAGTAACAAGAAGAGGTAGTTAAGAGACTTAATGAGATTCATATTAAAGGAGAAAGGGAAACTCTCAATCACCCTAAAATGGAATTGATGAAAGACCTTTAGCAGAAATTTTGGGTGGTTTCTAACAGGATGAAGTCATTGTTGAGGCAAAAGTCAAGGGAAAAATGATTAAAAAAAGGTGAAGGTAACACTAAGTATTTTCATAATTTGGTGAATTAGAGAAGGAAAAAAAATCATATTAATGGAATCAAAGTAGATGTCATGTGGATTCAGGATCCAACTTTGCTCAAACAGAACACAAGGGTATATTTCCACCAAAGGTTTGATAAGGTCAACTGGGATAGGTTGCAACTGGATGAGGTTAACTTTCAACAGATATCCATTGAGCAAAGTAAAAATTAATCAAACTATCCAATAGCGAAGAGGTCAAAAGGCTGTGTAGGAATGCAGAAGTCATAATTGCCCAGGACCAAATGGCTATAATTTCCTTTTCGTAAAAGCAATTTTGGGAATTGTTTCATAATGATATTATGAGATATTTACATGAATTTCATGTTAATGGTAAATTATTGGTTGGGCTCAATTCCTCCTTCATTACATTGGTACCTAAGAAGGATGACCCTGAGTGACTTGGAGAGTATAAACCCATTTCATTGATCAGTAGCCTCTACAAGATTTTGACTAAGCTGTTAGCCAGGAGGATACAAAAAGTATTGAATGAGGTGATTGACGAACAACAATCTGCATTCCTAGGAGGGAGAGGCTTATTGCAAAGCGCAATGGCAGTAAATGAGGTCATTGATAAGGCAAAGGAGAAAATTCCTAATTTTGAAAGTGGATTATGAAAAGACATATGATTCCATTAACTGGAACTACTTGCTATATATGCTCATGAGAGTGGGTTTCCTGAAAAAATGGATTAATTGGATAATAGAATGTTTAAAAGTCAACCAAGGTATCTGTTTTGGTTAATGGCAGTCCAACTTCTAAGTTTAATGAGAAATGATAAGCCAAATTTTTACCTGTATTTTTACCATGATTAATATGTGTTTGTAGGGAAAGAATTGCATATTTATTGGCAAAAGTCACTTTTTAGTGTTTATTTTGACTTTAAGATAGGTGCTTAAGAGACGGGAAGAAAAATGAGAAAACCTGGACCTTTTCAGAATAATTATTGAAGATCCAAGTTAGCATGATTGTGCTTCATCTCAACACAGTTGTGATAAGTCAACACAACCTAAAAAGTTAGTAAGAAGAAGCACAGTCGTGCTACGATTGCAATTTTACAAGCACGACCGTGCTGAGCAGTAGTGTGACTGTGCTACTCGAGCCCCACACAAAACGTAGAAAAACCCAAACTCTCTTATAAATACCAGAAAAGAAGATATAAAAGGGGACTCGCTTTGGCTTAGAAAGAGGAGGTAGATTTGTGACCTAAGAGGTGAAAAACGACAATGAAGCCTTGGAATTGAGGCAATTTAGAGTGCTTCCTACAGTAATTATTTATCTATTTTTATGTACTCTATTGTTGGAAGAATGTTTGGCTTTACATTAATCATGTTTGGCTAAAACTCTTTTTCTACGATTATGATGTAACTTTTTGTAATTCCCCTTTGCACTTTGCATGATTATTTGATGTCATTCAATGATTAATTTACTTCTCTATTTTATCAGTTACACCGTAATTGTTTAAATAGTCAAGATCATTGATGTTTGAAGAATCGATCTAGGAAGTAAGTAGGTTATTGTTTCGATAGAATTGACCAAATTCATCGAGCAAACCTTTGATTGGGTAAGAAGAAATCAATCTTAATTTTGAATGTTGCATGATCAAATTCAATAATAAATTAGGATTTTAGTGTGATGTAAATGATCTAATTCACTACAACAAGATAGTAATTTATCGATAATCATTAAATGACAAAGAATAAGATTGCTTAGTAAATAGGGGGCAAAAGCATTGTAGTGAAATCACAACCCTAGGTTTTAATCCATGACACTCTAAAACCAATCCTGTCTCTTATTTTACTTATTACTCCAAATCTGAATTATTATGACTCACTAAAATTGTTCTGACTCACTCATTAAAATATTGATTTTTTAATTGTTCTTTTACCTTTAAATTAAGTTAATTGAGAATAAGATATGGTCCTTAGGTATGATATTCAGACTTAAGTTCACTGTTAGTACTACATAGGGTACACTCGTATTTAAATGGTGTATTTTCTGCATCATGAAATGAGGCCTAAGACAAGGAGACCCACTTGCAACTTTTCTATTTCTTATTGCTACTGAAAGATTGATTGAATTAGTGAGAGAAGCTGTTAAAGAGGGGTCGTACCAAAGCTATAAGTGTGGGAAGGACAATGTATAGATCAACTTGCTTCAATTTGTTGACGATACTGTATTCCTGGGGTACCTTGAAGGTGAATTTTGAGATGTGTTCTGGGTTAAAGGTGAATTTTAATAAAAACTGTTTCTGAGGAATTGGTTGCCAGTAGTCTGAAATATACATATATGTTAACTTACTAAACTGTAAAGTGCTCAATTTGCCTTTCATTTACTTGGGTATTCCCATCGCAGCTAATCCAAGGAGGATATCAACATGGAAGCCAATAATTCAGAAGTATGAGAAGAAGTTAACATGCTAGAGGAATAAAACAATTTCCTTTGGTGGTAGAGTCACTCTCATCAATTCTATTTTGTCTTTCTTGCCTATTTTTTTCTTTTCTTTTTTTTTTTTTCTGGTTCCTATGAAAGTGATTGACAAATTAAGTATCCATGTGAAGTTCTTGTAGGGTGGTGGGTGTGTTGATAGTAGCAAACATATACATTGGGTTAGTTGGAATAAGGTTTATTCACATAAACACACAAGGGGCTTGGGTATTAAGCATTTAGCTGTCTTTAACAAAATGATGTTTGGGAAGTGAAGATTAGAATTACTCTAATTGAGTACTAAATTATGGGTTCAAATACTTAATTCTAAGTACGGGGGTGGGAAGGGCTACAATGGGGGAATGATGGGAGTAACACATCAATATGATAGAGGGACCTAAGAAAGGCTTGTGAAAGTGAACAACATGATGGCTAGCTCTAGGAAATGAGGGAGCGGATGGTAGGTTGTGAAAATAGAACTAGATTGTGAGTTCATGATTAGACGGGAGAAGGGTCTTTGCAAAATAATTCTCTAGAATGTATAGTAACTCAAATAAAAAGTCAGAGATGATCAGTGATATGGGTGAGCGGGTGGAAGGCGTTTAGATGTGGTGGCTTTGATGGTGGAGACAATGGTTCCAATGGGAATTAGAAATAGTTCAAAGGCTTCAGGACGCAATTCTCAATATTGTGCAAGGTCCAAATTAGGATTACAGTTTGTTATGGTTGAGTGATCCTAGTGGCACATATAGTACCAAATCAACATACTCAACATTACAACATAGGGCACAAAGGATAACAACACCTATGGAGGAGATGAAGCTACTGTGGTCATGCAAGGCACTGTAGAAAGTATTGATATTCATATGGAGGCTATTGCACAACAGATAACCTGAGGAAGGGAAATGCTCTGATGGATGGAATTAGTATGCTTTGTTCATTTTGTGGATCTAATGAAGAAAATACTGCTCATCTATTCTTTAACTATATGAGGGTCTCCCAAATCTGGCAGATGTTTTATTCATGGCTTGGGGTGGCTACTGCGTTACATCAAGAAGCAGTCATAAACTTCCAACAACATATGGGTTGGGACCTTTGCTATAAAAACAAGCATAGATGAAAAGTTCTTGGAATTGTATGGTGTATTTGGAAAACAATGAATTCGTGTGTATTCAGAAGGGAGACTTTTGATGCAGACAAAATAATGCATCAAATTAACTACTACACTTAGACTTGGTTGTCTACCTATGATCCTTCCTTCTCATACTCCTTTTCAACTTGGCATCTTAGTACAGGTAATTGTATACTTGATAAATGTACTTGAGTGGGCTAGATGGGGTGGTATAACGAGGGTTGAATGTTAGGCTTGAGAAATTATCTGTAGCTTGTAATCTATTGTATATTTCTTATTCTTTGGATGAGTTGTTGTTTGTGATGACCATTTCATCCTTAGAGCTTATGTCCAAGTATTAACTTATCATTCCTTTTGTTTGTTGCTTGTATACCTTGTTGGGCATTACTAATGCCCTTTAATGAATTTCTTTTGCCTATAAAAAAAAACATAAAAGTAAGAGAAACTGTATAGTTAAAAAATAAGAAAAGAAAAAAAAGTATATTTGTCATTACACTAAACCTCAATAAGTACATCTAATGACTTCTAAAAGTAATTTTGCTTTTATATATATAATGCATGAATGTGTAAATAATACTACATAATTATATGAATTTGGGTTCCAGTCTTAACAAAGTAAAATAACATAAAAATGAATTGAATTAATTTGGAACAATTACAAGGTCCATACACGAGCTACGGAGCACTAGTCGAAGTTAATTTTAAGGTGCCAACTCATACAAAAAGCTCCAAGAACCCCAGATACATTGCAATGTGAAAAGAACTTCATCTGAAAGACCATTGGATTTCTTCAATGGATTTCCCCTTTGTCTCAGGCACCCAAATGGAAACAAATACTACAGTCAAGGCACATACTGCTGCATATATGGTGAAGGTTCCTGACAGAACAAACGTAGCTTCTGGTTAACCACATCTACAAATAACAAATATTCAGAGGAAAATATAAGCAATCCACACAAACCTCCAGAGCTCCAGTCCAAGAGCATATTTGCTGTCAATGTAACCAACCAGGAAAAGAACCAGTTGGCAAGTGTTGCAACACTCCCCGCAAGGCCTTTAATGTTTATTGGAAGAATCTGCGATTTGCAATATTGAACACATTAACTGTGACTTCAAAACCAACCAATAATGCATACTACTAATTTTATTTCAACCATTCGCATATGCAGTCATTCAATGCTCCATTTCAGAAGTATAATGTTGATAATCAAAATAGTTATATCCTTACGAAAGCACTTTTTTTTTTCATGATGTACATGATCTGCAAAAAATGTGTTATTTGTGCAGCATTGATGCATCTTAAAATGCTAATTCGTCATTTCTTGAGATTCCTGTATTTAACTATTAGTTTGGACTTATAGCCTGTTAAAACAAGCAGTAAAAAATGTTAGTTTATTTTTTTAAAATAAATTTGATACTAAAAATGCCTCTTTGTTTTCTGGTTGTCAGAGATTCTAGCTATGTTACTCCTCCCACTGATAACAACTTGACCAGTGGGTGAAAATTAAAGAAAAGTAAAGAAGAGTAACAACAACCACCAGCCTTTCTCCTGTTAGTTGAAGTTGTGGCTATGAGTCAAACGACGCCCTAATGTTTTACCTAAAACAAGTATATTGACAAATTATTAACCTCTAAATCCTTAACTGTTATTACTATAAGATTGTCAGGTGTCTCATTGTCGTAGCATATTCCTGTATTGTGAGAATAAAAATCTAAAATGTAAAATCACAAAAAATGGTACCTCAGACATTATAATCCATGGCATAGCTCCCATTCCCAGAGAGAATGCAATAACCATGGCCTGAAAGAATTGGAAGTTTAAGATGCAATAGTTAGGGGGCTAGTAATCAAAAACATTATTTGTAAAATGAATTTACATGTATTCACATACCACAACTCCAACCAGCGACAAGGTGCTCAATATCCCATACAGGGAAGAAGTTTCTGATATACTAGCCTGGGAGCAAATTTCAGAAAAACATAAAGGCCAGGTGGCAAGTTGTTCAGAGAGGCTGTGGTACCCACACACACATGTGTGGACAGACAAGTACATGAATATAATAAAACAGTGTATGCTACTTATATAGAAACAAAGTAAAACGCATTATTACCTTTATGAAGAATGAAACTGCAACAACTAAGAGACTAAAAGCCATTCCAGTTGCAGAGACCTGCAATGCAATGGACGATTTGACCACTCTCTTTCTCTTTCTCCAAACAAAAAGTCACATATAATTAAGCAAGATAGAAAAGATCAGACTCACAATAAGGAGAAGGCGGCGACCAGATTTGTCTGCCAACCACAAAGTTAAACTGGTTGCAAGAACCTGTATGACATGTATATAGTAGTCAGGTTATAAATTGAGAATATTGGAAAACAGAATAAAGATATTACAAATTTTGTTTCAGTTGAACCTGAACAGCACCAACTCCAAATGTTGCCGCATCACTTGAACTAATTCCTGTTTAATATGAATGAAATAATAAGATCATAAGAGTAAGGTAAAGGATAATTTTATACATAACAGATTGAGAACTGAAGAACAAGCCAACCAAAAAACCATGCCTTTGTCAGTCCATAAGTAAGATCAATATCAATAACATGAGAATATCCAGAGAAGTAATCAGGAGAAATAAACTAGGTTCTTTGGCATGACATGATCCCATAAAAGAAAAATCTGATCATTAGGAGATTATTCATTACTATACACTTGTAGACTTCATTAACTATTTTTTAAAAGTTTGAATTCAACTCTTCAATAATTCTAACTCATGGTTTTGAACAGAAAAAGTGTTATTGAAAGTCATACAAATATGAGACATCAACTCTAGCCAAAATATTTCTTCGTTCCCTAATATTGCTCCAGGTATATTCCTTTAGAATATTATAAGAATGAGTGTAGCATACCAGCACTTCTAAAGATGGTACTGGAATAAAAAAGAACACCATTAATTCCAGAAAGCTGTTGCAAAATAAGCAGGCCAATTCCAATCTACAGGATGAGTTAGTAAAAGTGGTTAGGCTCTAAATGGTCATTGTTAATTTAATATTTATTATGTAATCCAACTCCATTAGGCAAATAGATTTTTAAAACTAATGCCTCTAGATAATAGATACGAAATACCATTAAGGGAAGCCAATATCTTCTTTGTTTGAGGTCAGCAAATCGAATTGTAGTTCTTCTGTTTGTCGAAGCAACAGCCCTCTGAAAACAAATGACTCCCACATAAAAAGTCAATTTTAGGATATTTAAATGGTAAAATATAGGAAATATGATGTCATGCATTCGAACAAAACTGATGAATGCTTATTACCTTAATTTCATTCACTTCAACAGAAACATCAGTATCAAAGCCTCGGAGCACTTGCAAGGAAGTTTCAAATTCTTCTGTCATTCCCATTTTTGCCTATATTCAGCAAAACAAATTCAGTTTTAGAAACTGTCAACAAATATTCGATGATACTCAAGAATACTGATTCACAAAGCTTACCAGCCACCTAGGAGACTCAGGAATGAAAAATAGGCCAGGTATCAATATTGTGCAGGGTAAAATTCCTGCAAGAGTTAGACCATAGAGATGCTTAGTTTAATTTTCTTACACAACATACAGAGGGCAGACAATGCGGGTGACTTAATGCCAACAATCACTTTAATACCATCTTAAAACTTGTACTTAGACCTACATTGGTTATACAGATTTTATAAAGACTACATTGGCTATATGTCTAATCAATGTGGTATCTCAACAACTAAAAATTTCTAAATTTAGTTTTATGAAATTTTATAATTACAAGTAACAAATCCGTTCATTTGAAGGCGGAGGGAATTTACTAAGTCTTGTAGAGTATTACCTATAATTGCAAGGATTCTCCATTCAACAAATATCCCCAGCAGATATGCCAGCATAATTCCAATGGTAACTGAGAGCTATGCAGAAAATAAAAATAAAAATCAATAATCTATGAAATTTTAAAACTGTTAATATCTAGCGTTAAATCATCAATGTCTTTTTGGCGTCAACCAACCTGGTTAACTGAACCTAAACCCCCCCTCATGTTTGGAGGCGATATCTCAGCTATGTACACAGGCACCTGAGAATTTGAAGTTTAAACACTTAATAATTGTGTCACACATAACTTTATCACACTAGCAAAGACAAAAGCATTTAAAAATTACCGTGTAAGATATTATTCCTACGCCAAACCCTTCCAACAATCTTCCCATATAAAGAAAAGAAGAATCCTAAAAGATGAAGACATGTCAGCAAGACAAGCTAAGGATCATAACCGAAATTTACACATAGTAGATCTTATTGAGTTCTTAACAGATTTTAAAACTCCTCATTAAATGTATTACATCTGTCGTGAACAATTTATTAGATAACTGTGAGAAAATAATATATTAAAATGATTAAAACTTACTTTTGCAAATGAGATAGCCAGCCAACCAATGATATTTGGAATAGATGCAACCATCAAAGACTGCAATTTCAGACAACAAATAGAAAGTGTCCGTTGACCATTGAGTTAGCATCATCCCTCAAACTCAAAGATTTAACAATTAAAGGACAAGTGTACACATATGCACAAGACAAAAAGAGGAAAAAGGATACCCCTTTGCGGCCTATATGCTCAGCAATCTGACCACTGGCTATTGCTCCAACCATTGCACCGACATTGGACAAAGAACCAAACAAAGAAAACTGCCCAACAAATACAATTAAGTTGTGAAACAAAAGAAACAGGGAATCAAATTAACCAAATCAATAGAGACTCATTCTCAATTTTCTCATTCATACATACCTCAGAGACTGAGAGGCCTAGATCAGTGATGATAGCAGATTGGGTGGGAGAGGTGTAACCAGCCTGCATAAAATCATGGTTTGTGAGTTTCCCATTTGCTTTTATAACTGGCTTTGCAAGAAAAAGCGATTCTTACAGTGAAACCAAACTGAATTGGACCCAAAGCAACGATAAGAACACAAGCAAAGACAGAGATGGAGGTGTCACGAATGGCCTGTGTGGAAGCAAACAAACTGGATTGCCTCCCACTCATACGATACCAACTTCCAGTGTGGAGGAATGGCTTCTTCAGATCCCTTCCTTCTTCATTGTCTTCCCTCAAACTCATATTTCCTTATGCTATGCTTTGTTAATGTCAACCTCTGTCTTAACTCAAACACACATGTACATAAGAGGGAAAGTGAAGGACATGACATATCACATATAATAATAAAACACAGCATGAGTTGGCATTACAATTTGATTAGTATGCATGAGAAGATAGAGATTAGACTGGATGTTTACAAAGAAAGAGAAATAATACCAATAACGTTTTTCAACACGTTTTTTTATTAATAAAATAATCCCAAATTTTCCTCCTTTCATCTTCCTTTTTATTATTATATGATAAGTAATAAATATGTTTTATACTACTTCCCAGTGCCCTCCCTAATTATTCTAATTAAAAGCTGGCCTAACTTATCTTATTAAAAAAAAAATAATACTATTAAATTTGTTTGTAATATAATTTTTTAAAATTCACATCAATGTTAACGAGATCTGTTCATTTTCATTTTCTTTAATTTAATAGAAGAAAAAAAAATTAAGAATAATATTTAATTATATGGATTAAGATAATAAGGATATTTTAAAAAATAATTAGTGCAAAATAAAATAGACGAAAAACTCATAAATCACTATCTTATAAGTAAGGACAGACGTAGTACTTTTGAACAAGTTAAATATTTTATTTTTTTTCATTAATTTTATAACAATAATGAGTTAGTTTGTTTAAATTATTTTTAAGAAAAGATATTTATCGTAATTTTGTAAATGTTTGGATAAACTTTTTCAATAAAACAGAAATTAAAAAATTTTAAAAAAACTTATTAATTTATCAAAATAAGCTCATGAAACTGAAATTTAGAAAACATAAAATTTTTTTAATTAAAAAAATAATTTATAATTTCATTTAAACATAAAAAATCTCTATTTTTAGTAAAATAACTTGTTAATAAATAATTTCTTTAAAAAACTTATTTAGAGCTTAAACAAACTCATACAATAAAAAATTATTGATTTTTTTATATAATATTAATTTTCATTATTAAAATTTATCAAATTTGATGAATCTTACTTTTAATTTAATTATATTCATTAATATTTTTATAATTTTCAATTATTTAATAAAAAATATAAATGTATTAGAAAGTATTATTAATATTTTAAATTATTGTATTCTTTTAAATAAAATGTTCACAACATACTTTAAATTTTTATTTTAAATATATTTTTCTATTGTAATGTAATTTTTCAATTACTTTTTATTAAAATTAGTAATGGATGGATAGGAGAAACCAATTTTGATTGTCAACGAATCACATATAAATTTTCGCATAATTATAGTTAAAATTAATAAATTTATCAGGAAAGATTATAATTAAATGATAGTTTAGAATTTTTACACAATTTATACATCACCCTTTTTCTTCTTATTGTTAGTTAAATTTATTAAAAACATAAAATTTTATGAATTATACTTCTTATTTAATGAGCATATTAAAAATTTTCAATTTTTTAATATCATTATTTAAAGAAAACATATCCAATTTATTTAAGATTCAAACAATTTTAGTATATTTTATCCATTATTTAATAAGTTTCACACACAAAAAGGAATAGAATGACATGGTGTAACTTTTTCTTTTTTTAATAGACGAATGACATGGTGTAACTTATCTCAATGTTACACTACTCGGAAACTTTTAATTGAATTATTTTATACCAAAATCTATTTTTAGATTGAAAGATTTACATAGATCATATTAATTAAAATTAATAATTGGATTCAACTCGGTCGGGAGACGACTCACTCATCGTGTTTTGGGTCAAGTTGGATGACAACCCAACCCTGCAATACGTCCCACGTAATCCTGCGCCACGACCTCCATAACGGGGCACGATCGCACAATCCTTGATTGCGTGTGCCGTGGGGAGGATAGCGGATAATGACTGTCATACTGGCTAGCCCCTAAAGCCTATATAAGGCAAAATGGCTTGCTCCCCAGGGATAAGCCGAATTCCACGCCTAAAATCTCCCATCTGTTAATCATAGCCCACTTTCTACTTCCACTAAGAACAGTTGGCAACTACAGTGGGAGCTAGTAAAATTGAAGGGGCGACCTACTATTTTTTAACCATTATAGTACGAACTCGACAGACGGAGTTGATGACCTCCGAGCTGATGACTCTGGATAAACTGTTGAAAGAGATGCATACGATTGCTAGGGGGCCCAGGAGGCGCATAAACGGGCCGCTGAGGCATAGGAACATAGTCGCAAAGCACAAACAGATGGACACACAACGTCAGGTTGAGACGACCCAACAAGAATTCAGGGCACAGCTGGCCACTGTCCAACACTCAAACCCGAACACATACCCTGAGCCCCAGTGTTACCTTTAGCCATTCTTGTTGGAGATTAAGGCCGAGTGTGTCCCTTCCACTTCCTTGTCTCCAAAATAGAGGCGTTTGACGGGAGTGGCAATTTGAACCACCATCTGAGAAAGTTTTATTCGTAGATGCTTATCAGTGGTGACACTGACGTTGTCAAATGCAAAATGTTCATGGGGACCCTGAGCAGGTTTGCTCTGGACTAGCTTAGCTCGTTACCCGACCGGTTGGTGACCCACTTTGAAGACTTCACGAGGCTCTTCGTGACTTAGTTTGCCGCAGACAGGCAAAAGCCCCCCTCCGTAGCTGACCTGTTCGACATAAGGTAGAAATCGAAAGAGACTCTAAAAAGGTATCTTACGTGTTTCAATAACGCAACATTCTGAATTTGAGACCTTAACGAATGAATGTTCATTGCTACCTTCATTAAAGGTCTCTGTGCTAGATCATTCGGAGAGTTACTGGTCCACTGAGAACCTGAGAACATGGCGGAGACAGGGTCAGGATTGTCTGCCACATCAACACGGAGGAGGTGATAGCACAGAAGAGAACTAGGGAGAGGGCCAAGGGGATGAATAAGTTGAAATCACAAAAAAGGGACGACAAGTTGAGACCTCATTCAAAAGAGAAGAGGAAAGACAGCAGGTCGAGCGGTAGGCGACAAGAGTATAACACATCTAGTAAAAGCAGGGGCGACACCTCTAAGAGGTCGCCTTGCTACAACTACGACCTGAAGAGCCTCACTCGCTAACCATCTCAAGGTGGTAAGTCCTACAGAACATCAACACCACCCAAATGATGTGCTTCCCCCCTTAATCGATAAGCAGATAGGGCGAGAGCGAGACTCATGGTGCGAGTTCCACTGTACCTATAGGCATAACACTGAGAAATGTTATGCCCTGATAAGACAAATTGAGAGACTCCTAAAGAGGGGCATCTACACCAATACGTGAGAGGCACGACCGCAATCATGAGTGATCCTTGTAGCTCGAGCCCCTTGAGAGGAATAGAAGCAAGCTCGGATTGATGACAGACCTCACGAGAAACCCATCAAAGGCAATTTCAACACAATAGCCAACAAATTTGCTGAAGGCTGAGCTACCTCCTCAGCAAGAAAGAGATATGGAAAATCAGTCCTCAACATCTCGACTGCCATAATAGAATGCCCTGCGACCCTGATGTTGTCCCAAAACAAAACGCATGAGTCATCCTTCACAAACAAGACCCGATTGTCATTTTGGCAATAATGATGGGCTATAACGTCCATTGTGTCCTAGTCAACCAATGGAGCTCTGCAAACATTATGTTCTATAAGACGTACTTGGGCCTAGGAATCCCTAAGGACCTTTTACAGCCACATAACGGGGTCCTAGTCGACTTTATCAGCAAGCAAGTCAAGGTGCGAGGATACGTCGACCTGCGCATCACTTTCAGTTTTGAAGCTATGGTAAAGACGATAGTAGTGCGATATCTGGTGATCGACGCACTGTCATCTTACAATGTGCTGCTCGGTCGACCCACCTTCACTGGTCTTGGAGCCGTGGTCTCTACTGCACATTTGAAAGAGAAATACCCGTTCGACGATGGTGGCGTCGGGGTCATTTGCATCGGCCAAGATGTTGCTCGAAAATGCTACAATAAGAGTCTCAAATGTAAGCGCAACTACTCGGCTAGTGAGCCCAAGAAGTTGTAGATCGACATGGTGAGTTGCTTGATCAGCGATAACCCTAGTCGACCTCCTGAAGGCAATACCAATAAATAGGGGCGAGGTTTACAAAGTTAAGACCAACGCAACCTGTGCTACAAGCCACTTTCATCGTCGACCAACGTAACCTATGCTACAAGGTCATGCCGTTTGGGCTAAAGAACGTTGGGGCAATGTATCAACGGCTCATGGAACGCATACTCACAACCATGATCGATCGTAATGTAGAAGTCTATGTAGATGACATGGTTGTTAAATCAACTGTCGCCTCAACCTATGAGACCGACTTCCATGAGTTCTTTACCACCATCAACAAGTACTACCTGAAGCTCAACTCGAAGAAGTGCTTGTTCGGGGTCAAAGCGGGAAAATTCTTAGAGTTCATGTTGACCAGTAGAGGCATCGAAGCCAATCCTGAAAAATGCTCCGCAATTCTGAACATGAGACCCCCTTCAACCATGAAGAAAGTACAAACCCTCATAAGACGGATCGCCTCCTTGTTGTATTTCTTCTCCAAATCAGGAGACTGAGCATTCTCATTCTTTCAATGCCTTCGCAAGAGTGGCCAATTCTAATGGATTGACGAGTGCAATGAGGTCTTTTCGAAGCTCAAGAGCTACTTATCTCAACCCTCAGTCTTGCACCGCCCCTATCCGAGCAAGTTGATCTACGTTTATATCTTTGCCTCGGATAAAGCTCTCAACTCTTTCCTTATCTAAGAGGACTTCAACCACTACGCCCTGGTCTATTTCGTTAGCTACGTACTTAAAGGAGTCGAAATTAGGTACCAGAAGATAAAAAAATTGTTGGTCGCCATACTAATTACCTCATGCTAGCTGCACCACTACTTCCAAAGCTTTCAGATAATTGAGTTCTCCAACCAACCCATTTGCTAGATCCTCCACAAACCTGACCTAGTAGGGCGCATGATGCGGTGGACCATTAAATTGTCCAAATATGGGATCTTCTTTGAGCAATAAGGCCACGTTATACTGGAGATATGGTTAGATTTTTTGAGTTGTCTCCTCTCTCTTCCATGGAGATGGATGACTCGGTCTAGTTCTTGTCGGTCGACGAATCTTCAAACCAAAAAGGTAGTGGCACATGAGTTATCCTTGAGGGGCCGAATGAGATGATGATTGAGCAGTCTCTACGAGTCGCCTTCAGCACCAGCAATAACCAAGGGAAGTACAAAACGCTAATTGTCAGTATGCAGCTCGTCAAGGAGATAGGAATCAAGGAATTATCGGTGTGCAATGATTCCCAACTCATGGCAAACAAGTGTTGGGGACGTTCCAGACAAAGGATCCGTAACTAATGAAGTACCTCCAACACGTAAGGGAAACTAGAGACTTCTTCACCTACTTCAACTTGCATCATGTCTCCCACGATCAGAACAACCAGGTCGATCTGCTCTCTAAATTGGTGAGCACCAAGAAACCCAACCACAACCGATTCGTCATCCAAAAGACCCTAATGTCCCTAAGCACCTCATTCACCGAGGCTGATGAGGTCCTATTCTTGCTAGAAGAATTGGACTCCTGGATGAGCCTTATCATAAAGTACTTGAACGAGGGTGCCCTGCCCCCCGAAAAACAGCCCGTCGATCGCCTCATTAGAAAGGCCGCTTGTTACACACTAATCGATGGCATGCTTTACCAACGTGGCCTGTCAACTCCTCTCCTGCGTTGCCTATCCCCGACGTAGGCTGAGTATGCCATCAGAGAGGTTCACGATGGTTGTGTGGAAGCCATATCGATGAATGCATCCTCACAAAGAAGATCCTTAGGGTCAGGTATTACAGGCTGACCCTCAGGGCTGATTGTAGTACGTACGCTCATAAATGCAACAAGTGTCAATGACACGCTGACCTCCAGCACTAGCTTGGGGAAGCCATGCACCCGATAACATTGTCGTGACCGTTCAGCAAATGGGAAATTGACATTTTAGGGCCTTTCCATGTAACTACCCGAAAAATGAAATTCTTGATTGTGGCAGTCGACTACTTCAACAAGTGGATCAAGGTCGAGCTGGTGGCCACCATCTCAATCGACCGAGTAGTCTGTTTCATATGAAGCTTCCTCATTTTCTTCTTTGGAATCCCTAGAACGATCATCGTTGATGATGGGATGTAGTTCGCCAGCAAAAAGGTCTAACAACTATGTAGCAACCACAACATCCAACTCGTCTTCAGCATAGTCGAGCACCAACAAACAAACGGACAAGTAGAGGTAGCCAACTACGTCATACTACGCGACCTTTGATGTCGACTAGACGAGACGAAGTCATCTTAGCCCGACAAGCTTACTATGGTTCTCTAGTCCTACCACACGATGCCCCACTCGACTACCCGTGAAACCCCTTTCTGCCTCATCTACGACTCAGACGCAATGATCCCCATAGAGATAATCGAGCCAATGCACAAAGTCCTAACCCATGACACCAAAAGAGCTAACCTCACCCAGCAAACCGACCTAGATTCCATCAACGAAGTCCGGGAGCTCGCAAAGGTGAAGCAATACGCTGCCAAGCAGCAAATAGAGGTCAGATACAACACCAAGGTATACCCATGCGACTTCTTTGAGGGTGACCTGGTCTTAAGAAAGGTCTATCCTAACTAGATTTGTGAAAAACTATCACCCAAGTGGACCGGTCTTTGGCAAAGGCATGTATCGCTTGAAAACCCTGGATGGTGGCCAGATCCCCCGCACATGGAACATCGTCAGCCTTCGTTTCTACTTTAGCTAGTCATTGCTTGTACTATTTCTCGTTCTTTCTTTCTTTTTGCATACGCTATGTACTCCAGTGATATAAAATGAAATATGAAGAAGGGGATGCTGCAAATGATGGTTGGGAGCAAGGTGCCAACATAGTTGGGATGTCGTCTCCTATAGTGATTCTTACGCCCCGTTCCCCATTTTTTGGAATCATGGATCAATCACGGCGCATCAAGGGGCCAACATGAACCCACAAGGTAAACAAGAGTTACCTTGTTGGCTGCCCAAAATGACATGAGCCCAAGGTAAACAAGAGTTACCTTGTTGATCACTAAAATAACGCGAACCCAAGGTAAACAAGAGTTACCTTTCTGGTTGCTAAAATAACATGAACCCAAGGTAAATAAGAGTTACCTTGCTGGTCACTAAAATAACGTGAGCTTAGGGTAAACAAGAGTTACCTTGCTAGGTCACCACTCTATTAGTCACCCAACAAAGCTCCTCTTTAATTTAACGCTAAGTTAAAACGAGAGAAGACGATCACTTACGATTACACAACATGTAGAAGTTCTTTTTTTAATTTTAAGCTAAGTTAAAATGAGATAAGATGATCACATGCAATTATATTGCATGTAGAAGTCCCCTTTTAATTTTACGCTAAGTTAAAACAAGAAAAGACAATTGCATACAATTATATAGTGCGTAGAAGTCCCTCTTTAATTTTTCGCTAAGTCAAAACGGGTAAGTCGACCACATACAAATCTTTCTAAAAAGAAACAACCACAAATACAGAATCCCATAATATAGGGCAATCACAATTTCATTAATCATGTTAAAGCAGTACATATAATAATAAACGAAATAAACAGGTAGCTAAGAAGACCCCCTACATGTCCGCAGTTGGCGCCACAGCGCGAACCTGCTTCTCCGTAGATTCAAAGCCATCTATATATTTGGTTGTGACCTCCAGCTTTAGCTTGTCCACCTTCTCCCTTAGCTGTTTGTTTTCCTCCTCAAGGCTCGCCTTCATTTCCATGGCTTCATCCCTTTCCGCTAGAAGGCTGACCAAGTCTCCAAAGAGTTTCTCCAATTCCTCCTTCACTGAATCCCTTTCTTGGGTGATCGTGTCCTTTAGCCGGTCAAGATCGCCCATCTCTATTTTGACCTTCTTTAGGTCTTCCCCAGACTTAGCCAATTTCTTCTTGAGCTTTTTCCACTCCTTTAGGATGCCGCGAGCTTGGTATTTGGTCGTGACCGTCAAGAAGGCAAGGCACTGGGCAAAGGCCGCTTGTTCCTTGCATATGGTTAAGAACCCTTTCTTCAACTAGACTTCCTCATTGGTTTTCAGCAGCAGCCACTCCTTGTCAAAGGAGTAGTGTTTGAAGGTGCTATACCAGAATAAGGTGTCCTCATTGCCCGCCTTCGTGGCAACGACAGCAAAATTCTCCCCCACAACCTTTGTGGAGGCCTCCTCGATATCGACCTTGGTTGCTTTGCTTTCTTGTTTTTCATGACTCGGCACCACCCTCGGGCGCGGTCATCTTAGCCTTTGGGGCTAGTGTG
The DNA here is from genome assembly GCA_037954015.1 of Psophocarpus tetragonolobus. Taxonomy (NCBI): domain Eukaryota; kingdom Viridiplantae; phylum Streptophyta; class Magnoliopsida; order Fabales; family Fabaceae; genus Psophocarpus; species Psophocarpus tetragonolobus. The sequence continues at coordinate 1,776,696 of CM075695.1, read as the reverse complement.
GAAGTCACTGCAGCAGCAGATGGGGCCGCGGTGCTCTACTTGGCTTTCTGAGCCTCCCAGAGCCTCTTCATCTCTTCAATCGAGATCGGCATTTCCTATGCGAAGGAGAATCAATACATAGTCAAGTAAGTTAAGAGTAAAGCAAACACATCAAGAACTAAAAGAAAAATGAAAAAAATATAGCAAAGGACTCAGAGTAACATAATATCCATATGGTATTTTAAACCTAGGTTGTTGTGCTCCAGCTTGAGCACAGTCCCAGTCAAGTGGAAGCCCAATCCCTCTAACCGCTTCATTGTTGCCTTTTTGGCATCGGAAAGAGAAAACCTTCCTCTACCCCCTTCCCCTTGCCAAAGTTCGGGCTTGCGACTCAATAGAGAGGAAAGCCTCTCAAGAGATCACTTTCTAGAGTCGACCCCATCACCTTGAAAAATTGATCCTTGAACTTGTACGAGGAGGTCTTAAGGCCAAGGAGACTTCTCCCCACTATGCTGCTAAAGGACAACCAACTCGACCGATTATTTTGCTTTAACTCAGAAAAATAGAAGAAAACATTACCTTACGACTCCACCTCGAGGTCCTTGTAGACGACCTGGAAGGCCTTTAGGAAGGACGACTGTTGGGGTGAAATTGACAGGAGGCCACCTCAGCTCAGGTAAGCACCGCCTTTTCAAAAGCAATAAGAGGGCCTCAAATTGAGCCTTGTAAGCAAGGTCTCGTACATGATGGTGAAGGGCTTCTCATTCCCTTTAGGAGAGACATATGACAGTTCCCCATGTAAGTAGGGCTCGCAGACGATAGCATTTTCCAACTCGTCTCATGCCATGGGAATCCCCCCTTTTAGGCGGTTCGTCTCCGACTAGGACAAGTGCTTCGTCTTGTGCTTAAACACATTTTCCCTCGCCTAGGGGTACAACTCACGCCAGTCCATTGTTGACACCTCCAATACTTCCTTTGCTTCCGTCGTAATATCCCTCCCAAACTCTATGAAACCCCTTAAATATTTGAACTAAGCAACGCAAGGGGGAAGATGTGTACCTCCAAATGAGCAGATTGACGCCAACAAGACTAGGGAGCTCTCCTCTTATCACTATCGTAGATCACCACACCGGAAGGTTTACAGAGAAGAACGAAGAACTCAAAGCAGCAAAGAAGAACAAAATTCAACTCCTCATCCTACTTATATATAGGGTCGAAGCAGAAACCGAAGAGGCAGGACGCAAGTCCGTGCCCCTCGGTCCTCGTCATGCCTCGATTTTCACCTAGATCCTTGTGTACTATGGTGCGACATGTGTCCCCTTTGGGTAGATGAAACACTGCGATGACAAGACAAGTGATTGACTGGTGAAACGTCATAGTGAAGGGTCATCAAAGGGAACATTTACGCCTATCTAAACCTAGGTCCCGACCTAGCGAACAGAGCCCTTTTGGCCTCAAACACATCTTAGGCTCGAGGTGAAGGGCTAACGGACTAGGGCTGGGTCGAAAGACAACCCACTCATCGCGTTCTGGGTCAGGTTAGATGATGACCCGACCGCACAGTGAACATAGCCACATCCTGCTTTTCTCGATTCTTGTGTAACCCTGCCCTACAACCTCTATAACGAGGCATAATCACACAACTCCGGATCGAACATGTCATGGGAAGGATAGCGAATAATGATTCTCATACTGACCAGCTCTTAAAGCCTATATATGGCAAAGGGGCTCGCTCCCCAGAGATAAGCTGAATTCCACACCTAAAACCCCATGTGTTAATCATAGTCCACATTCTACTTCCACTAGAAACAATATTATACATACAAAGTTTTATATTAATTCAAAATTGTTTGTTATGTCATTCATGTTAATAGAAAATTTAGAAATGGATGTATTATATACTTCTTAAAATATACTAAAATATGGATAATTTTACTACTGTTTAATTGATCCAATTTTTATAATAAAATTTAGTAGATCTTATGAACTATGTAAAATAAATTTTTAATCTAACCGCTAATTTTGGAATAAAATAAGAGATTAACACTTAATCTTTATAGTTAATTTTTTTAAAATTTAATAATTATAATTCGTTATTTTTACAATTATTAAATTTTAAAAAATAATGTGTGATGATACATTTTTTTTTATAGTTTCTCTTATAATTAACATTTCCTTTCCTCTCTTTCTCTATGTATAACTTTTTAATCAGTAATATAAAATAAATTAAAACTGGGTCGGAGAAAATGTTATTTAGTTATCTTAGTATCTTTTATTCGATTAGAATATTTTAAAGTAGAGAAAATTTACTTTATGATAAAGTTTATTAGAGCATTTATAGGAGATCAAATTTTTTATTTTAACTATTTTTTTATAGATTATAATTTAAAAATTTATTCCATTTTTTTTTACTCCAATAGAAAAATACTTTTAGTGGACTCTATAATTAAAAATTTACTCAATTCTTAAATATTGGGTTGAAGAGAATAGAGAAATTCATTAGTTCGGGTTAACTTGACGAACATGGTAAACTGAACTGAACCAATTAATTTGATTAAGTTTTTTCACTTGATTGACTTTGACCCTGATCCAACTTGAACAAAACCGTACATGTTTAGTTCGGTTCACGAGTTTCACATTTGAAAACTCTGACCTAACCTGAACCAACCCAAAAGTATATTTGTTTTATATTTATTATTTTTAGTAACTTTAATAATTTAATTTAACTAATTTAGTATATATGAAGCACCTGATATTTTGTTATAAAATTATAAATTTAGTAGACTAATAAATTTGATTAATTTCAAGTATAAAATTATTTTTTTACAATTTAATAAAAAAAATTAATTTTTTTAATCGGTTTTCATTAAAATCAAACTGAACCAACCTGAATATCATTTGTTCGGTTTGGGTCTGCACAAAAAAATTCTCAAATCTGAATCAACCCAACCTATTTAAAATTAATTGATCCAGTTTTTATTTTCATTCAAAACCGAACAAACTCAAACCATATAAATACTCCTAAAAGATTATTATTTTTTAAATAAAGAGATAATCCTACCTATATATGATCTTCAAATCAGCATTCAAGAACAAACACAGACAAGTTCTTATTCCTAATTAAAATTTGGTTACAGATCGTTATATTACTTCATCGTTATCTGCCTTCTAGATATTCAATGTTTACACCAGATGGAGACCACACGCAGGTATGCTACCCATACAAAAATGGTCAAAATAGAGGAACGAGAAATTATCATGATTCTTGTATTAATTAATACATACTTTGTAAAGGCTTTTACCATTAGTTTCATATATTTTTGCATAATTTTTAAACATCCTGACTCAAAATTAATTGTCAAAATCTTGTTAAAATCCTTCACATCCAATACGCTTGTTTTTCCTTTACGATAATTTTAAAATACTTATAATTTTTTGTTATTAAAAGTAAATATCTTTCTAAATAAGAGAAATATTTTTTTTCTCTTAAAATAGTTATTGAGTTTTATAATGTTAAAATATTTAAATCTCAAGCATAAAATACGCTTGTTTTCCCTTTTATGATAATTTTAAAATACTTATAAATTTTTATTCTTCAAAATAAATCTCTTTCTAAATAAGAGAAATAGTTTTTTTCTTAAAATTGAGTTTTATAATGGTAAAGTCTTTAAATCTCAAGTATAGAAAAATCTTTAAATTGTATTCTTAATACGAGATAAAAATAAAAAATGTTGCATAAAAAAAAAGTTGTATTTCATATTTTTAATTAAGAATATAAAGTATTATTATGTGTTTAATAATTAAAAACGTAGGTCCATTCAGTTTTCTATTAAAAAATAAAAAACTCGGAACACGCCAAATAAGTTCTTAATTAATAACTTTTTTTACAGCAACCGATTAATTAAAGAACCTGTTCTTCTATTTTTTGTCTGAATCTTCGTATCACTTTTTTTTCTTCAGAGACACCCTCACCAAGGTAAAGGTAACGGATAATTACGGTCAAGAGATGATTAACACATTTCACATTACTTTTTTTTATTCCATATTTATTATTAGTTTAAAAATATTTTTTTTATAAGTCAAACAGTTTATTATTAGTAATAACAACCACTAAGCATAAGAGTACAAAAAAAATTTCAATTCAAAAAGTAAATTAAGTAAACTATCCCTAATAGCATAATTTGTAACTCCAAATGTGGAATTGATTTCAACAAGAATAAAGAATATACAAGACTAAATGCGTTAAAAGAGTTTTTCTTTTCCTTAATTTTAATTTACTGTTTAGATAAATAACTGTGAAAAATTTATAAAAAATATTTAGGTTAAACTAATACGTAAAAATTAAAATTTTACATAAATCTCTCAGAGTTGACAAGGTTGTTGTTGTAAACATACTTTAAAAGCATCTGTCTCTTGTTTGCATTTTAAAACAAGATCTATGCAAGTTAATGTTCTATAAGAACAATTTGATGGAAAGATGGAATTAAAAATTTATAAAATTGGAGACCCAATTAAAAGAAAAATTCAAATATTACAGATTTGATAAAAATTAAACATCAACTCTTTTTTTTTGTTTTTTAAACATCCACCTAATAATTACAGGCATTTATTTTTTTGGCTGAAATTTGTCGTTACAATTTTATTTTTGCGGAAGACCGCTGCTGTGTTGGACGGGTCGGTGTTTCGGCTTGTGCTGAAGATCTCGTGCACGAGTTGTTCTTTGCAATTCTTCACCTCCCCACTTTTTTTGTGGAATTTCATAAAGAGACAAAGTTGGGATCAAATACAAAGTTGAACCAACAATTATCTTTATAGGGTGGGGGATTTGGGTAACCCGATATGACTTCTACAGGTAACGATCTGGTCTAGCTAATCTAAAGTAACAGTCATCAATCTTTTTTGGAATAATGGTCATCAATCCCACGAGATTCGACCATAACCCTTGTAGCATTAATGACAGTTGTGTGTTGTCAACCAGAGGTCCAAGTAGTAAATGCTCAGGATTGATAAATAAGAGAGATACGTAAAACAAGAGAATGAAACCCCAAAAGATAGCTTTTTACTCGGCTGATTGATCCAAGTGGGTTTATTTTTTAAAAAAATTATCAGTATGGCTCTGTTTTAAAAAATATTACCAGCGTGGGTCTGTTTTGTTGGTTGAATCGGTCAAACCGCAACTCCGAATTGCGGTTTCATTGCCACGTCAGTAACGTGATTACGTGGAAGCCAGCGTGGAAAGACGACTATGAAACCGCAAATGGAAATTGCGGTTTGACCAGCACCGCCTTGTTATTCAATGGGTAAAAAAACACAGAAAACGATGCATGTAAAACCGCAAGTCAGAGTTGCGATTTTACTGGGGTTTAACCGGCCCCCCCTTTACCCAACGATTGCAAAAAGGATCCCTGTTTCTACTCACATAAAACCGTAGATGCGACTTGCGGTTTGAATTAAATATTATTTTTCCAGTAAACTGCAAGTGCGAACTGCGGTTTGTATTAAATAATAATTTTAATAAACCGCAGATCAGACTTGCGGTTTACGTGCAGTTGCTATTTAATCCCCCGTCGCCCCACAGAACCGCACACCCGTTCTACCCAGAGAACCGCAAACGTAGTTGCACCCGACGTAAAACAAAGCTTTACGTTACAGTCCAATTGTTCAGGTAAAAAACGTAATTTGTAAATTTGTTGTGTTTTTCAATATTTTTAAAAACAAATTGCTTTTTTAACTCTATTTTTTATGTTTAAATTTACTTTATTATTTATTTGTAGGTACATTTATGAATATTATGTCTGCTCCAATTGTCACCTTCATTTATAGTGATGGAAGAATGTACGAAGGAGACGAAGGTGTTATTTTTGAAGGGAGTAGAAGAACAATTAGAATTACGCGTCATATCAGTTTTACTTCATTAAAGAACAAAATTCAGGAAAAGTTAAAAATGCAATCAAATGAATTTATATTATCTCTAACTTGTAGATTTTTATTTTCTGGAAAATATGTGCCACTACAAATTGTTGATGATGAAGATATTGAAATTATGTTGAATGCATTTGAATAACAAAATAATGTTGATATAATAGAATTGTATGTTCATAAATCATCAGTTGGTAGTAGTTTAGGCACTGCAGTAGACACTGGTATAATCAATTCTGACATAGTTGAAGTAGATGATGATGATGTTGTTGGTGAATCATGTGGTGAGGAAACATCTGATGAAGAAAATGACGTTTCAATTGATGGTAATTCATCTGATACTGATGACAATGAAACTCGTAATATGGAGTTATTGTCGGTAACAAATGTGGAACAAGGTATGTTTAACAAAAATACTTATTTTCTTTACAGTTTACTAGTTTAATTTGTTGAATAAGAGACACATGAATAACAATACTGTTACAGTTGCAGGGCAACGTCCTCCTTGGACTGATGCAGCTCATTATACACACATTAATTGGTTGCATCCTGATGAAGAAGATATTTTAGGCGAAGACTTGCATGGGTCATGGAATGTTGGAGATGCATTGTACAAAGGTCTACAGTTTGACACAAAAGAAGATCTAAAAAATGCGCTGATACAATATTCAATGCGAACACATCAAACGTATCATGTTGTGGAGTCAAAAAGTTCGAAATACATTATCAAATGTCCTAACCATAAAGATGGGTGTCCATTTTATATGAGGGCAATTTTGTCTCGGAAAACAGTCAAGTGGACGGTTACTCAATGGGGTGGAGATCATCAATGTCTCAATCCGGCAGTCACACAAGACCACAAAAAATTAAACTCAACTTTCATTAGTAACTTGATATCAGGTTTGCTTACTTGTCCATATCTAACGTAATATTTAAATTAAATTATTATCATTTGTTGTTAACTTTTTAATTTTTTTAGGAATGGTTGGTTCAGACCCATCTTTAAGAATTAATTTGATTCAGGAGAGAATTTGTAGTCAATATGGATACAAAATATCATACAGGAAAGCATGGAAAGCAAAACAAAAAGCAATTGTGCGTGTTTATGGGGACTGGGATGAATCATTCGCGACTCTTCCAGCATTTTTGAAATTCATTGAAAGTAAATCGCCAGGTTTTTTCTATCAAATATGTCATGATGATCTTGTTGTTGGCAATCGAGTTTACTGTCAATACCAACAGTTTGAAAGAGTGTTTTGGACATTTAAGCAGTGTGCTGATGCCTTTAACTACTGTAAGCCATTGATACAGGTTGATGGAACACATTTATATGGAAAGTATCGTGGAACGTTGTTAATCGCAACCAGACAAGATGGAAATAGCAATATATTACCTTTAGCTTTTGCTGTGGTTGAAAGTGAAAACTCGTCCTCGTGGTCTTGGTTCCTATCCCACATACGACTGCATGTGACACAAAAACAAGGAATCTGTCTAATTTCTGATCGGCATGCTGGGATTAAGTCTGCTGTGCAAAATGAGGCATTAGGATGACAACCACCATATGCTTATCATAAGTATTGCATACGCCATATTGCAAGTAATTTTAACACCCGATTTAAAAATATGGCACAGAAAAAAATGTTGATAAAATTAGGTATGACTTCTTTTTATCCACATGACATTTTTTTTCAACTGTATTTTTTATTATTATAAATGAGCTATTGTATTGTGTTGTTTTGCAGCTTACACTCCATGCAAGCATATATTTGACAGAAACTTTGAAAAATTTTGTCAGCAAAGCACTGAAGTAGCTAGTTGGATAAATGACATATCGAAGCAAAAATGGAGTATGGCATACGATACAAAAGGTTACAGGTATGGACACATGACAACTAATTTGTCTGAGTGCGTTAACAAAGTGTTCAAGGATTGTAGGAATATTCCCATCAATGCTTTGGTAAGGTCAACATATAGTAAATGTGTTGCATATTTTGTCGAAAGAGGATCCCATGGTAGGTCCCAATTGGAAGCTGGAAAGGTCTATTGTGATAAATTGATGCAAACATTGCGTAAAAACCAACAAGACGCTTGTTCCCGTATAGTCCGTCAGTACAATATCGAAACGACTAGATTCGAAGTCGAAGACGCCTTTAATCCATTGACTCAACGTGGAGGACAAAAATGGGTAGTTAACTTGAACGACAAATACTGCCAATGTGGGCGATTCCAAGCTTTCCATTACCCTTGTTCACATGTAATTGCTGTGTGTGGTGCAATTAGTTTAGACTATTATCAATTTGTTGATGAAGTATACACGAATGACTTCATCATGCGTGCATACTCTGGTCAATGGTTTCCTCTTGGGAATGACGACTTGATCCCTCATAATGAAGAAAGTTGGACTCTTATCCCAAACCATTCTGCTGTTCGAGGAAAAGGACGTCCAAAGTCAACGAGGATAAGAAATGAAATGGATTTTACTGAGTCACAAACACACAGAAAAAATAAATGTCGCCGATGTGGACAAGAGGGTCATAATCGAAGAAGTTGCCCTTTGCATGCTGATGTAGGATGCTCTCAACCAACCGATGGTGATATGTAATTACCTTAAATGTTATTCTGTTTTTCAACGTTGTTATATGTTATAATTTATTATTATCTCTTTCGAACTTTTGCAACGTTGTCATATTTTATAATTTGTTACCATTTTATTCGTAAACATTACAATAATAACTTTAAAAAATAATATAAAAAACTGAAGTGAAAATAAAAAAATATTTCATTGACCATCATCATCATCGTCTACATTTTGGCATGAGTTTGGATCAAATTGTCTACCTAATCCTAGACTAGCGGCAGCATAGGGAGAATCCCAAGGTATATCGAATTGCGGTTCGCTGATAGCTGCTGTCGTTGCGGGTTGTTGCTCTGGTGGCATCTCCGGGTTGCGAAGTGATCCAAATATTTGTTGAAAAATATGGCCTTGGGGCATGCCAGCACCGTACGGTATACGACCTTGGTAAGATGATCCTACGTCTGTCTGAGACGGATAATAATAAGTAGTAGGCATATTTCCAGTTAGTTGTGTCGGTGTATAATATATGCCTTGTTGACGTTCAGGCAAATTAGGAACAGGGTAAACTTCTGCCTGAACGACGTCCCTCCGTCTAGTTAGACCACGACTTTCACGATATGACTGTTTAACGTGAAAATCTGGAACATCGACCTCAGCCATACTTTCGGGTGCTGGCATTGCCGCTCGTGTGATTCGATCTTCATCTTCCAACAAGACCATTATTTTATCAACATATGGGACTAAATCGTCCACTGACCACTTGTTTCTTCCCTCCGGCGACACCATATACGATAATGTCTCTCTAACTTCACCCTACAATAAAAATAGAATGGAAAACATTAAAACCATAAAAATTTTATTGCAAAAATTAAAAAACAAATTCGATAACTAGAACAAATTTTACCAACAATGATGCTCTTGCATTTCTTGGGTCGATAAACATTTTGGTTTTGGCACGATACCAAACCATGTACTCAGAGTTGAATGTCAGCTCTCCAACCTGAGTTCTAGTTTCTTCGACCCTAAATTGGTCTATGTTGTTCCATATTGCAATGGCTGGTTGCAACAACATAAGCCAATTTTCAGAACCTTTTCCTCGCATAGTGAACCCATGTAATTTTTTGGGCTGCAAAGGAGGACGGGGTATGGGTTGGCGCATGCCAAACTGCCGCATTACTCTATCTGGTTGATGCCATTCACAAATATTGAAACAAAGCAATGGCACAACACATTTCCACGCGTTAACCCCTTCTAAGCATATCGGGGGTAACTGTGCCAAAAGTTTGTTTGGATATGGCATCCAAATGACCTATATAAAATAAGAAGTAGTTAGTACGTACACAAAATTAACAAACAATAACATACATTTTCTTACATCATTTTGCTTCATTGTATCCAGTAAACGACGATGATGTTTTAAATCATCGGTGGCTCCAATGAGTCGGTTTCCCCGTCGTAGCCACCTACGAAAATTATATGAATAATATTAAATATTATATAAATAACTGACAAATAATATTTTCAAATATAACTAACATTATACTCAATAAAAAAATTACCTTGATCCAACGGGTTTGTTTGGTTTGTATGAGGGTAATATAGTCGGTGCAACTTTTGGGAATCTTTCCGATGCCCATATCTGTATTAATAGGCATAAACCACCCATGGATTTTATTTTGTAGTTTGTTGCAATACATAGTTCTCTATACAAAAAACCAAGTACAGCAGCACCCCATGCATATGCACTGCACTCACCAAAATCTCGCAACAATAACAAATACCTTAAAGATACTTTACTACTAGACTTATCTATAAACAGGGCACCACCAATGAGGCGTAAAATATATGCCCTAGTAAACCTCTGTAAATTTTCTTCATTATTTTCAAAATTTGCGATATCACCAAAATTATGAGTTAGCCAACTAACTCGAATAGAACTACCATCAATTTCATCATTATTTGGTGAAACGCCAAGCAGTTCTTCACATAGTTCAACCCAATTAACATTGGTTGAAACTATGACAGGAATGCCAGTTACTCGTAAACCCAACAAAATTGCAACATCTTGAAGGGTGAATAGTGCATTCTCTACATCTCATGTGGAAAGTATGAGTTTCCGGCCTCCACCGCTCAACAAATGCATTAATTAAACCTGCATTAATACGAAGAAAACTCATCTGCGCGACCGTGTAAAATCCCGTTTGTCGTAAATATCGTACAATTTGAGGAGGAATTGACTCTTCTCCATTGTACGTGGGAACTGCACGTCTGATTAACAGTTTTCTGTCGTCCTCCCCATTCCATATATGTTGAGAAACGTGTTGATTTTGCATGTACAACACGTCATTCTCCACAGGTTCAGAATGAACACAATCAACAGAAGGGCGAGAAGAAGATGATGCCATGACAATTGCTACAATTTAATACAAAACATTATGTTAACATAATACCCAAAATAATATATATCAAAATACAAAATTAATATATAACAAACAAATATTATATACGAAAACTAACCTCAATATTTATAAATAATTTCCAGAAAACAAAAGTTTTCTTTGATTATCACTATGTAGTCTCCAACTAGGTGTGCGATTCTCTGCGGCGGAAGGGTGTGCGGTTCTGTGGGGTAAGGGGTCCGATTTATAGGAGTCGAACTCCACATAAACCGCAACTCGCATCTGCGGTTTATGTGGAAAATATTTTTTAATTAAAACCGCAGTTCGCACTTGCGTTTTGTGTGCGTAAAAAGCCGCGCCTCTTCCTCAATATCCGCACCCGTTCGTAAAAAACCGTCGCGTAAAGAAGGGGGCCAGTTAAACCCCAGTAAAACCACAACTCTGACTTGCGGTTTTACATGCATCATTTTCTGTGTTTTTTTACCCATTGGATAACAAGGCGGTGCTGGTCAAAGACCAGTCAAACAACAATTCCCACTTGCGGTTTCGTAGTCGTCTTTCCACGCTGACTTCCACGTAATCACGTTGCTGACGTGGCAATGAAACCGCAATTCGGAGTTGCGGTTTGACCGAGTCAAACAACAAAACGGACCCACGCTGGTAATATTTTTCAAAACAGACCCATACTGATAATTTTTTTAAAAAATAAACCCATTTGGGTCAATCAGCCTTTTTATTTTTACTCACCCCTATAACTAATACACTAAACCTACTTGGAAACGCATCCCACAACATTTGGCGACCATTATGGTGCAAACAAGGTGCACATGGCAACAGGCTTCCTTGTCAAGGATGTCACCGATGGAGAAGCTACTCAAGGAGATATAGAAGATGCGCCAAGAATCCGCGGAGGCACGCAAGCGTGCATCAGTGACTAAAGAGCGCAACCATGTAGCCTAGGAAGAAGCCCAAAGTCAGGTCCAGGCAGCGCAACAAGAATTCAGAGCACAAATGGCGGCCTTGAGGTGTGCAGACATAGAGGCGTTTACAGACCCACAACAAGATTTTTAGTTGTTCTGAGAGGTGATAGAGATCGATTCCGTTGTGCTGCACTTCCTAGTGCCTAAGATGGAATCTTTTGATAGAAGTAGTGATCCTAATTGCCACTTGAGGAGGTTCCCCTAAAAAATGCTTATTAGTGACGATGGGGATGTCGTTCACTGCACGATATTCGTAGGCACACTGGCCACACAAACATTGGACTAGTTCAGCGGACTACAAGATCGAACGATCGCATGCTTTGGTGATTTTATGTGATTTTTTTTTGCCCAGTTCATCATGAACAAGTAAAGACCACCTTTTATGGCTGACTTGTTCGACGTAAAGCTGGAGCCAGATGAAACACTGAAGAAATACCTTACTCGCTTCAATAGTATGACTATGCAAGTGATCAATCCAAATAAACGGATATTCGTGGTTGCATTTATTAAGGGCATTCTCACGGGTCTATTTGGAGAATCGCTCGTCCACAAACAACTGGAGACCATGGTCGATGTCCACTCCTATGCAGCCTGCCACATTGACGCAGAGGAAAGTAATGATGCTTGAAAGGTCCAGGGAAAAGGAAGAGACAACTAAGAGATCCCAATCTCCTCAAAAGAAGGAAGACAAACTGAGACATCAACAATGTGACTAAAGGAAGGACTGTAAGGACAAGAGTCACACTGACCGAGCCACCGGGAGAATAAGGATGTAGAATCCTAGCGTGACATGCCGTACTATTAGGACATTGATGTGTACAATCTAACGCCATTCATCACACCACATCGACAGGTGCTACAGGATGTGAACACCACAAGACTTATGTGATTCCCGCCCGTCTTAGATCGCCAATGGGGCACAACAGAGAATCCTGGTGCGAATTTCATTGTGCCCACAGGCATGACACTGAGCATTGCTACTCCTTGATTAGGTAGATTGAAAATCTTATTAAGGAAGGTCACATGCACCGTAACATTCAAGGCAGATAGAGTAAAGGCAACTCGACCCTTACCACCATGACGCAAAAAAGTCTCAGTGAAACGAGGCCGATTGGGAAGACAAAAACCATCAAAGACCAATCAAGGAAGACTTTAATACAATTGCAGGAGGTTTTGCAGGTGGGGGAACGACGTTGTCAGCCAAAAAAGGTACACCAGGTTAGTCATACAGGTCTCCATTGTCGTGAGAGGTTCCCACGCACCCACACCGATGATCTCTTTCACCAATGAAGACTATGGGGATGGTGTTCCATACAATCACTACCCCATTGTGATCTCGACTGTGATTATGGGCTACAACGTCCATCACGTTTTGGTTTATCAAGGCATTTTGGCTTATGTGTTATTTTGGAACACCTACGTCGGCCTGGGCATCCCCACAGATCTACTTTGCGCTCACAATAAGTGTCGGTCGGTTTCATAAGTGAACAAGTTGAAGTTCAGGGTTATGCCAACTTCCCATAACTTTCAGATCAGATGATTCTACCAAGACCATGGTTGTCTAATTTCTCATCATTAATGCCACTTTGTCCTACAACATCTTGGTGGGACGACCAACTTTGAATGCCCTCCAGACAGTTGTCTCAACCCCATACTTGAAGATAAAATACCCACTCACAAACGGATTGGTCAACGTCATCAAAGTAGACCAAGAAGTTACGCGCAAGTGTTATGAGAAAAGCCTGAACTGTAGACGCTCATATGATCCTAAAGACGACAAGTCAAGGTAGGTCAACCTGCTTAACCTTGACCTGAAGGTGGACTTTCTCAATAGCCGACCTACTCTAGTTGAGTCTCTAAAGTCGGTGCCTATTGAAGGAGGATTGATATATATCGGGAACAACCTTGACAGCGACATGGAGGTTACTTTAGTCTGTGTTTTGTAGCACAATGCCCATGTCTTTGCATGGAGTTCTACCGACATGTGCAGTATTAACCCCAACTTTGTTTTCGATCATCTAACACTTAACGAGTGAGCCAAACTTGTTGTCCAGAAATGCTGAAGGTTTGGAGAAGAGAAACATCGCACCATAGTTGAAGAAACTGATAAGTTAATGACTGTTGGGCATGTGAGGGAAATTCAGTACCCGAGCTGGCTGAAAATGGTAATGGTGAAAAAGTAGAGCGAAAAATGGCAAATGTGTGTGGATTTCTCTGATCTGAACAAGGCCTGCCTACGGACCCATACCCTCTCCCCAATATTGATAGTCTAGTCGATGCAACTTCGGGGTACAGTCTCCTAAGTTTTATGGAAGCCTATTCGGGTATAATTAGGTCAAGATGCACCTATCATATGAGGACAAAATTGCTTTGATAGCAGGCATCGTAATTTGTGCTGATGTCTTTCAACTTAAATACCTACCAACAATTCATGGACCACATTCTTGGAGGCATGTTGGGGTAAAATGTGGAGACATATATAGACGACATAGTGGTCAAATTTGCGCTGCCCGACACCAACAAGAGTGACCTAGAAGAATTTTTTACTATTGTTGGTAAGTATAATCTCAAACTCAACTCGGAAAAGTGTTCTTTCAACGTTGGAAATTTTGGGTTTTATGCTCTAAAACAAGGGAATTGAGGTTAACCTTAACAAATACGCTGCCATTCTAGATATACATCCCCCAACTTCGGTAAAGGAAGTGCAGGTCTTAACGAGAAGGATTGCATCCTTATCTCGATTTTTCTCCAAGTTAGGAAATCTTCGCCTTTTTTCTAGTGTTTGAGGAAGAGCAATCGTTTTCAATGGACAACTGAATGTGACTAAGCTTTCTAAGACAGGAATGCCTCTCTTGTTCTATCTCCCAGTTTCTAATCATGCCTTCGATTTGGTCTTGGTACAAGAAGTTGAAGGTCTCTAGGTTCCAGCATATTTTGTCAGTCATGTACTGTAAGGGGTAGAGATTCACTACCAAAAACTAGAGAAGCTCACCTTAGCACTCTTGATGACCGTTCACAAGTTGTGCCATTATTTTGAAAGTTTTCAGGTGATTGTACGAACTAACTAGTTGATTCACCAAATCCTACACAAGCCACACTTGGCTGATTGAATGATGAAATGGGTCATTGAGTTATCTAAGCATGGGGTATTATTTGAGGGTCGTGGCAACATGATTCATTCCTTCTTAGCAAGGGTCCTATCACAAGGGTCATGGCTAGGAGGATTAAGGAATGTATGGCTAGAGAGGAGGGAAGAAGACCTCAGCTTCTCATAGAGATCAAGTTGATAAAAAATTAGGGCATAGTCTTCTTTTTAGTCCTTGCATTATACGTTTTTTAATTTGGGTTTTGAAGGTGTTTTTAGCTTCTTTTTTGGCCTTGTATTTAGGCCTTTATGACTATTTTAGATTAGGAGGTGAATTAGTCTCTTTTGTGAAGTGTCTTGAGTAGTTTGGGCCTTTTCGGGATAGCTTAAGCATTCGGTTTTTGTGAATCACACCTCTTAAGTTAGTTCCACACTCCTTTAACTCATATATGAAGCATGAGAGATATGTGGGTTCCTTTGGTTCCCCCTCTCTTGGATGTCACCTTCTCTCTCCTCCAGGTGGCATTTACATTTTTTTTCTCTCATTTTTTAATTTGAATTTTGAAGATGCCATGTGGATTCCTTCCAAAATTCAAATTCAAATTGAGAGGGGACCAAGATTTTAAAATTAGGGGCATGTTTGGATCTTCCTAAAAATTAATCGGGTGTTGATTGGCTCTAACTCAATTAACACTTGATCAATCTCTCTTAGCGTCTCTTAATGGTGGATGTCCACCCCTAATCTCCTAAGCCCATGTTTTTGCTTACAAATAAGCACCTTTATCCCTCTTGTACATTTTACACTAAATTTGAATACAAACACTATTGTGAGTTCATTTTTTAGTGTCTTCTTTCTCTCCAAACTTGAAAGCTTCCATGGCTTTTATCAAGGGATCCTTCCCTTGTGGCAAGCTTCTTCTATGACTTATCTCACCATGAGTGGTTCCACCACCACCATTCCTACCTCCTTCATCACTCATTTTTTCAAAGGAACCAATCTAGAAGATGATCTTGGGAGAAACATCTTCAAGAATGCATCACAACATCAAAGCCTAAGTGCTCTTTGATTTTTTGCTAGAACTATCAAGCCCTCCGAGCTGCAACACTAAGACGAAGGTGTGGTTATTCTCAGTGGAAGGGGAATCTAGTAAAAAAGGTAGTGGCTCGAAGGTGATTCTGAAAAGACCTGATGGGGTTACGATTGAGCAATCTTTGTGTTTTGACTTTCATGCAAGCAATAATCAGGCCGAGTACGACACTCTCATGACAGATATGAAGTTAGCTAAAGAGATGAGGGTAAAAGAATTGTCAATCTCAAGTGACTCCTAGTTGCTAACGGGTCAAGTTCAGGGTAGCTATCAGGCAAGAGATGCCCAACTCCACAAGTATCTGCAACTTTTTAAGCAACTAACCTCTACTTTTACAAGTTTTTCACTCATTCATGTTCCTTAAGAACTTAATGGAAGATCTTATCTTTTGTCTAAACTTGCAAGCACAAAAGAGTTAGGGCACAACTGGTCAATGATTCAAGAAACGATTTCAACCCCAAGCATAACGACACCTGTAACCGACATGATCATGTTTGTCGAAGAAGTAAGTTCATGGATGAGTCTCATCATAGCCTATCTTGATCAAGGCATCCTTCCGCATAATAGGTCAGAAGTTTCTCAGTTGGAAAGATTGGCGGCAAGATTTAGCATTCTTAATAGAAGATTGCACCGAATGGGTTTCTTAGCCCTCTTTATTCAATCTGTCTCACCAGTCCGAGCACAATTTGTCATGAGGGAAATCCATGAGGCCGCGTGTAGAAGCCACATCAGAAAGCGAGCTTTGGGAAACAAAATCTTGCAGTAGGCTATTTTTGGACTATTTTAAGGTTGAACTGTGGCGATTTCATCAAGAAATGCGACAAGTGCCAACGGCATGCTGATCAATACAATTTGCTGGCAGAACAACTCCACTATATATCTTCAGCTTAGTCATTCTTCAAGTGGGGTATATACATCCTGGTCACATTTTTTATTGCCAGGCGCCAGCTTAAGTTCCTAATCATGGTGGTGGGCTATTTCAGCAAATGGGTGAAAGATGAGCCTGTAGCGATGATCTCTACAGATCAAGTTATTTATTTCCTATGGAAGTTGATTATATGTTGCTTCAAAGTCCCAAAGTTATTGATTGCAGAAAATGGAACATAATTCGTGAATAACAAGGTGCAACGACTCTATTGTGACAACGACATTCAACTTGTGTACACATCGATTGAGCACCCCCAAACCAACGATCAAGTAGAGGCCGCGAAGAAGGTCATCTTGAAAGGCTTATGACGAAGGTTGGACACTGCTAAGACCACTTAGCCAAATGAACTCCTGTTGGTATTATGGTCTTACCACACTACTCAACACTCCTCCACACTTGAGATCCTGTTCAAGCTAGTTTATGGTTCTGATGCCATGATCCCAATCGAGATCGCCGAGGGCCTAACCCACAAGTGGTGACCAATGACTCAAGAAATGAAGATGGAAGTCACATGAGGGAGCTAGAGATTGAAAAATCACTACAACACAAAGTTCATCCCACACCAATTTGTTGTAGGTGACCACGTCCTTAAACTAGCTTAGTCGAATTAGGTGCACAATAAATTATCATGGATGACCCTTTCTACATAGAATGAGTGATAAGCAAAGGAGCATACTGACTTCAGACTTTAGATGTGGACGCATCCCACGAACATGGAGTACTGTAAGCCTCAATTTTTATTATAGCTAATGTTTGCATGTTTTTCCTTTCCTATTTTGTGAACTTTATTGGTATTGCTAGCTATATTGTCTTTTTTGTTTTTTTTTCAACTTGCTCATTTAATAAAAGGAAAGCGAGTACGAAAAATGATTTTTAGGTACCAGGGTGCCGACATAGTTAGGATGTTGGTCCCTATAGTGATGCCTAAGACACTCCCATGTTTATGGATGTCAAACTTCACTTGATATAGAAATAATTTTTCTTGTTGCACATTCACCATTCAAAAAGAATTTGCAGGTTAAGGAGGCACATCCAACCCTAATGCAAACAAGAGTTTCATTAGAGGTCACCACGAGTTGAAATTGGTCCTAATACAAACAAGAGTTGCATTACAAGTTGTTGAGAGTTGAAATCGGCCCTAATGCAAGCAAGAGTTGCATTATAGGTCGTCGCAAGTTAAATTGGTCCTAATGTAAACAAGAGGTTCATTATAGGTCATCATGGGTTAAAATCGGCCCTAATACAAAGTTGAGTAAAAATCTACGCAAGAGAAATTCACATAGCAATCATGCAAATACGACGTCATGACCGAAAGCCTAGTAGGAAAATTAAAGTACGAATGCAAAGAGAAGTTAGACGGAAAGGTAGAAATGTTCATTAAAAGTGTAAAAATGTTTAACATTATACAAAAACACTACAATACAAGGTTAAACACTTCAACACTTAGGCATTGTACAAAAAAGTTGGAGTAACAGGAGACAAAGCTGCATAGAAGCCCTGACCTTCTAGTTCACTTCCATTATTTCACCATTAACAACCTCTTTGAAGTACCCCATACGGTAGAGGTCGACGTCAGGGCATATCACACGAATCTATCTCTCCACAACATCGAACTCATCCATGTACTTAATGGTCACCTCTAACTTCATATCATTGAGTTTCCCCACTAGGTTTTTCATCTCTTCATCGGACGCTTGAAGTTGTGCCTTCACCTGCACCAAATCCTTCTTGGTTTTCTCAGTTCTCTCCTCAACAAAGCCTTTCTAACTCTTCAGTTCTTCAACATTGTCCTACAACCTTTTCTTCTCCTTGTCCAGATCCTTTGGTTTTTCTTGTGGGTGCTTCTTGTTTTTAGTGACCTTATCCTTCAGTTTATCAAAGTCCTTCAACTCAAGCTTCAGCTTTTTAATGTTGGCATCTTTCTTGGCCAGTTTCTTTTTATACCCTTTATTCTCCCTAAGCAACTCTCAAACCTGATCCTTCCTGATCACCGAGAGCACGACCATTCGATTTGCCAAGGGCTCTTGACCTTTGTAGATACTTACCAATTTTCTTGGCCAACTCCTCTTCATCAGCCTTGAGAAGCAATTGGGTTTGGGTGACAACATTGTGCTGGAAAGCCACGTCGCATATGAAGATTGTCTCGTCTTTATTGGTGCCTTTGTTGACAGCCTCTTAGTTCTCCCTTATGCAATTCATAATCTTTTGACCACCAAAAGCTTCCACACTCAAAGGCGAGTCCACCATAACCTTTTTTTGCTTTGGTTGCTCTACTTGCGGTCATTTCCTATTCTCTTAGATCAGTGAGGTGAGTTTGCTTGTCGGCATAGTCTCTAAGGTCATCATTGCGATCGTTGACTTGGTCCCATCACTCGCCTTTTTCTTGGCCCATAGTTCCTTCATCGAGGTCGCCATTTCCTTTGTGCAAACACAAAGGAAAAACAAGAAGTTAAAAATCTAAATTCTACTACTTTGCTTAAAGGAAAAAGTAGTCCCATATACCAACATGTTTCTTAAGATTGACAAGTTGATGCTCTAACTTCAACATTTTCCCCATAACATGGAACCTTAGCTAGCTTAATCGATTGGTTGATTGTTGTTCTTCAGTTGATAAAGACTCCAACTTAATGCCACCTCCAAAGTTCGATTTTTGTGTCTAATATAAAGGGAACCTAACAAGTAGGTCAAGGTTCACAGCAGAGGCCTTAACCTTAAAGTACTTATCCTTAAATTTGTATGAGGAAGTATATAAGGCAGTATACCCCTCCCAGGCACCTTGCTAAATGTAACCCACCTCGTGCAGTTGTTGTTCTTAAGCTAAAAAAAGTGAAAAAATAGCAGTGAGGTCGGTTCTACACCAATTGCACTGCAAACGACCTATAAGCCTCACATAAAGGATCAACTATTCGGGTGAAGCTAAAAAGGTGTGATGTTCGATTGGGTTAACACCCCCTTCTCGAACACAGTTAGAAGAAGTGAGACCCTGAGCCGTTTGAACATCATATCAAAGAAAATGGAGAAAGGTCCCTCATTCCCTTAGAGGTGGCGCATAATGGCTCCTCATGTAAGCAAGACTCGTATACGACAACTCCCTCCACTTTGTCCCTTGACAGACCTTGATTTTCCCGAAGGGAGTTTATTTCTCCAGTTCGAATAGATAATTGGGTTTCTAGCATATCCCTCTTAGCCCATGGATACATCTCTGCTTACTTTACGCGTGTCGTTGCCAGAGCCATCGCTATGTTTTCCGTATCTGCCATAACCATCCTCGCTTCATTATCCTCTTTCCCTCCCCTGTTTGCAAAATAAAAAGGGTGAAGGGAAAAAATATGCATACCTCTAGATGATTAAGTATGCAAATGACATTGGAACCAAACAAGCATTGCTATCACCATTGCATCGTCTCACCACCATCTTTTGGAGAATTCTTGGTGAGGGAAAGATGGGGGCCTGATATTTATAGGGGAGGAAATGGCAATAAAGGGGTGCAATGGTTTCGCGTTTTTCACCACCCGTGCCTCTACAACGCCCACGTTGCTTCGACACCTCCAATCCGCTGACAACACATGGCGTAGCAAAGGGCAGTAAGGCACACCTCGCCCTTGTACCCCTCCATCTCTAACCTTAGGTAGTCCTCCCTCCATTCTAGCAAGGACGTGTGACATTGTAGTAAGGACGACAAGACAATCGTGATGGGATGGTATCGTTAAAGAGCAGGCAATTAGTCAAATTGCCACTAGTTTCATCCCGTGAAATCCAGTCTCCCAGGGCGATCTTGGAGTTGGTGAAGACAATAACAATCAATCCAACCCGCAAACAGAGATCAGAGGTTATAAGCAAAAGGCTCCAAGGCAAACAATTAGTCTTACTCACGAAGGGAGATTGAGAGTCGATCTAGGTGACCTAGCCTGACTTTTAGACTTGTCGCTCCCTCAGGATCTTGAGTTTGGAAGGCTTATGGACTAGAGTGGATCTGAACAACCCAACCCGATTTCTAGACACGTTGTTCCCTTATGATCTCGAGTTTGGAGGGCTTGTGGACTAGAATGGATCTAGACAATCCAACCTCGATTTCTATCTGATGACGACCTAACCTAGCTGACCCAACGTAATTATCATTAATCTTTTTCGACATAATGATCATCAATTCTGCGAGAATTGCTCTTAACCCCGCGACATTAATGGTATCTGCCTGTTGTCCCTAGATATCCAAATAGTAAATATCCAACAATCGACAAGCAAGAGAAATATATAAAACAAGAGGATGAAACCCTAGAGAATGGCTTTTTACTCACCTACCTTAGAAACACATCCCAGAGCATACAGATTGATTAATGTAAGCACTCACTGGCCATCACTGCCCTTCAACTACCATAAGTATCCTAGCAAACACTATACACGCTTGACAGATGTCTATTTTCAAACAGAGACTGATCTTTACAAAATAAAAGAACCGTCCTTAGAAAGAACACAACTCTGATACCAAGAAAAATAGAAAAATAAAAAAAAAAGTTTTGTTTACTTTTTTATAGGCCTTATGATTTTCTATATTCTTTAATATTTATTGTTTTACAGTGTATTCCGTGGATACCTTACCTTATATATTTGATTTTCTGCTTCTGCCTTCTACTGTTTACTCTGCTCTCTTATTTTCAGTACTACTGCTTTCTCACTACTCTCTCATTTTCTTACACATAAAATTTTACAAACGTAAAGTTTTTACAAATGGAAAATATACAACCTTTTATGGGAAAAGACTACAATTCAGCTCTTGCAGCTGTAGAATCTTTAACAAAGTCCCATCCAGTAGGATATACAAAACCTAATCATGATACAGATCTTGTTCATACAAAATTAATAGGACAAAATAACACAATAATAGCTTTACTAGAAGAAGTTTCTAGAAAACTATCTAATCTTATAGACTTAAACAAAAACGAAAATATATCCGATGATATAAATGATTTAGTTAATAAAGTTTCTAGACTGGCGTTAGGAACAAATACACAAACTAAAACAGTATGTAAAAATACTCACAAATTTGTCAAAGTAATTGCAAAAACAAATAAGTCTGAATCTAGTAATAAGAATCAGAATACACAGGAGAACAATACCTCCAACAAAGACAAAACTGTTAGTTAATTTATGAATTTAAGACTAAATAACAGTTCACAAACACATGTACAAGAAATTTCTATGGATAGTACACCCAATAGGAATCAAACATCAGAGAGGTTTCCAGGAACTTCTCGAAGATTAAAAGAACACAATACTAGGAGACAAGATCTCATTCAAAACCCAGGAATTTTAGATAGATTTCTACGCAGAAGAAGATCTACTAATGTTAGAAGATTAGAAGACTTAGTAGACATACAACAAAATGTTGAAATAGGTTCAAAATCTAGAATAGATTCTTTGAATCCTAGACAATTATACAATATAGGTTGGTTAAGCTCCGAAAGAACTAGTCTTTACAGATATAGGAGGATAGAAGATTTTCACCTTCTTGATAACACATACGAGATAATTCCCTTAATATCTCAACAAACAGCTACACAACTCCTAAACCAACAAGGGAGATATGTCCATATAGGAATAATCACTATTGGAGTAAGATCCCTAGCCATACACCAGATTTCAAAACAATGATTCCCAAAGCATTATTGGAATCCTAGAGGTTGATTTAAATCAGCCTATTTCTTTAATATACCTTGCCCCAAACTTTACACTCACCCTTCTAGACTTTGTCAACCATATTAGTCTAGAAGTACAAACCATAGGTTTCGGAACAAATTAGATAGGAGATAACCTACACTTAGACATAACTTTCATAGGAAGAATAAGTAATTACATTTCTTCTATGTATAGAATAAACACTAGACCATTAGAAGAAGCCATTAGTTATATTGGTACACAACTTTTGCCTGCTCAGGCTTTCACACGAAGAAATGAGGGACATCTATGACAAACTCATCTACAAAGAGATGAACAAAATCCAATTACAAATCCAAACTCTGCCATTATACGCAATAGGTCTAGAGGCCTTAGTTTAAGTTTCACAGACTATAGAAACACTCCACTTATGGATTTAGCACAAAACAGACGGGATAATACATCCGCTATTCCTGACAATGATCATATTGGAATGATGAACATCATAGATAGTGATGATAAAGAAGATGATGACATTACTGAAGAAGAATGGAATTATCATCAAGCAAACATAGCCATGCTTAGGCAAGGAACTTTAGAAACTATGTCTAGACAAGATTCACTAGAACATAGCCTCATTAGTAGCCCAAATTGGGAACCCTGGGATAATTTTCCCCCAGAACATAATGAAGTTATAAGACTTCAAGAAAATGATGAAATAAATGATGTTGTTAATACATTTTTA
Source organism: Psophocarpus tetragonolobus (assembly GCA_037954015.1). Classification (NCBI taxonomy): domain Eukaryota; kingdom Viridiplantae; phylum Streptophyta; class Magnoliopsida; order Fabales; family Fabaceae; genus Psophocarpus; species Psophocarpus tetragonolobus. The sequence goes on along the minus strand of CM075695.1, from coordinate 1,753,346 downwards.
CAAAAATTAAAAATTGAACAACAAATTGAAGATAAAGAATTTTCTTATCAATTTACAGAAAAACTACAAGACAAAGAAAATGATGAATTATCTACAACTTCTGAAAAACACAAAAGTATGATTAATAAATGAACATGAAGAATCCTCTGCCACAAATTATAGGTTAGATCCAGCCGGTACACAAAATTACTCTCAAGGATTTCTTCCCAGAGAAACTGTACAAAATGTTATCTTTAGTGATAATAAATACATCTCACATGGTAAAAGATTACCCGTAGAACCAAATTTCCAAATTCCAAACTTACTATTAAACATAGGGGGAATAGATCCCCAACTCCTTCCTACATACATAGAACAATGGACCGCAGCTGTAATCCGAGATTATGGCATACATCATGAGAAAGATGTACTGTCTTCTCAAGAAATGATCGCCAAAGGAGAAACTTACTTAGGTGATATCACTAGATTCGGATGGGAATCTTTTAAGAAAAATTTCCCTAATAATCTAAATACACTGGTTATTGAACCAGGACCAAATATTTACAACTTTTGTTCCCTCATACAAAGATTATTTTCCTCACAATCCGCCAACGATGGCAATACAATTAGACAACAAATTTATCTAGGACATCTAGAAAGATTGTCTATAGAATACTTTGGCAAAATAAAAGAATATTGTCAAGACTATCTATTATATGCGTCTATAGCCGGTTGCTTTCATGACGTGAATATAGGAGATAAAATGTTCCTGAAATTACCAGGAAAATTAGGACAAAAAATTAGAGAAAACTGGAAAAATGATGAGGTTACTCCCATGCTAAATAACTTCTCTATACGTATACAACATATTATGAAAATAATGGAAGACACATGTACTCACATAGCTATACAAAAACAGCTTAAGCATTCAGATGCTGGGATCTGTAAACAAATATACACCCCTCAACAATATTCTCAAAACAGGTTTAAAACTAGAAGAAATATATCTAGAAATAAACCTAGAAATACTAATACACAAAAATACTTAGGACCAAGGAATCCTAGGAAAACTTATACAATAAGAGCATCTAATGCCAGAAAGCCTACATTAAATCCCAATAGACATGTTAGGAAATTTAGAGATAATAAAACTTACAAATAAATCTTAAAATGTTTTACTTGTAATCAGCCAGGACATTTTTCGCGAGATTGTCCAAACATTTCAAATCTTTATACAAAAGAGGCAAATTTAATAAAATCTTTCCATATGAATCTCCTCCCTATAGATGAGGATGTCTCTACGGATTCAGAAATTTTATCTGTCATTAGTATAACAGAATATACGGATGAACCAAACCCAGATAAAATATACAAAAATTATGACCTAATAAATGAATTTACAAATAATGAATATAGTCATTTATATTCTAACAATGAAAATGACTTCCCAATAGGGGAAGAATACAACGAAATGGGTCACATATTAGACGATTTAGGATATTGTCTAATGAATACTTTAGAAATAAAACCTTGCTCACATAAACTACAATTTTATTCAGGGACAGAATCAATCCCGTGTACATACTGTGAAAGATATTTTCACATATCAAAAAGGGCTCATTGCCCTCTTTGTTATAAAAATTTTTGTATTAATTGTGTATAAAAACATTTAAATACACAAACACAAGATATACCCCCTTTCGAAAAGAAAGAAAATACTAATAAATCAAGTAATAAAGATTTATCTGACACTAGAATTTCAGTATTAGAAACTCGTATAAACTATCTAGAAGAAAAAGTAATTCTTTTAGAAAAATTAATAAAAGGAAAAACTAAAATAGATATCCCAGAATCTAGTAACACACACAAACAAAATAACATGATGGGAACAATGGAATGTATCCCCTTAGTTTGTAATACACAACAGCTAATAACTTTAAAGGTATTAGTTAAATTGACCTTCCCAAAGATAAATAATAAATCATCTACAAAAAAAAATAATACAAGTTTTAATAGACACAAGTTGTTCAGAAACAGTTATATGTAAAACTGTAACTCCAAACCAAAACATAGTTAAGAGTAAACACATTCAAAAAACTAGGACAATGTCTGGAGAAATCATGATAAATGATGAAGAAGTTAATAATGTTATTCTTCAATTCAGTACAAATTGCGAAATTTTTGGCTATAAAACTTTTATAAAAACAATGAGGGTAGAAAACTTAGTTCCCTCTAAACAAAATATGATAATTGGCCTAGATTTTATCTTAGGACAAAACAGATCAATTACAATAAATAAAGATTATGTTATGATATCTGATAAAACACAAATGACACCAATAGTTAGTGGCGATTCATTAACACAAGAAATTCTATCAGAAAACTGTAATTGCAAAAATCCAACAATATCTGATACATGTCAATGCCATACAGAATTTTTATACATAATGGATGAAACAAAAGAAAACTATATGATAAATAACATACTAGATAATACAGTTGAAGCCTTTTCTTCAATAAAAATTTCAAAATCTATAAAATTTGAAAATATCCAACAAATCTTAGATCGACTAAATAAAGCAAATATAATAGGTGAAGACCCAACAAAATTTTGGGATAGAGATCCTATAACATGTAAATTAGATATAATTAATCCAGATTTAATTATAAAAACAAAAGACATTCAATTTAATAACTGCGAACAGGAAGAATGTCAAAACCATATACAAAATTTATTGAAATTAAAAGTAATAACACCTAGTGTTAGCCCACACAGAAGTCCTGCTTTTATCGTTAACCAATCTTCAGAACAAAAAAGGGGTAAATCTAGGATGGTTTACAATTACAAAAGATTAAATGACAACACAGTAGAGGATGGATATACAATTCCATCTAAGGATGTACTAATCAATCGAATACAAGACGCCAAATAGTTTTCAAAATTTGATCTAAAAAGTGGATTTCATCAAGTAAAAATGGATCCAGATTCTATAAAATGGACAACTTTTTCCTGTTCAGAAGGATTATTTGAATGGAATGTTATGTCATTCGGTCTTAAAAATGCTCCGGCTGTTTTCTAAAGAAAAATGGATAACATTTTTAAAAATGACAAATCTTTCATATGTGTTTATATTGATGACATACTAGTCTTTTCCAAAACAAAAGAGGAACATTTTCTTCATCTAAAACAAGTTTTATACAAATTAGAACATTACGGAGTAATAGTTTCTAAATCAAAAATGGAAATTTGTAAAAATTTCATTGAATTTTTAGGAACATAAATCGGTAATGGAACTATAAAACTCCAACCACATATTTCTAAAAAAATACAATAATTTCCTGATAAAATGGAAGAAATTAAAACACTTAGATCCTTTTTAGGACTATTAAATTATGCAAGAAGTTTCATTCCTAATTTAGGAAAATATACATCTTCTTTGTATAACAAAACTGGATTAAAAGGAGAAAGAAAATTTAACTCTGAAGACATAAAATTAGTTCAAAAATTAAAACAAATGGTAATAAATTTACCAACTCTACAACTACCATTAGATTCAAATTATTTAGTAATTGAATGCGATAGTTGTGAACTTGGATGGGGAGCAATCCTCAAACGAAAGAAAAATAAACATCTATAAAAAATAGAAGAACAAATTTGTAGATATGCTTCTGGAAAATACACAACAAAACCAAAAATTTATAAAACAAGCACTGATTATGAAGTCAATGCTATAATACACGCAATGGACGCCTTCAAATTATTTTTAATAAATAAAAAAGAAATAACCATCAGAACAGACTGTGAAGCCATAGTCTCCTATGATAAAAACCAACTTACTAATGACAAAAGACCACATAAAAGGTGGTTACTTTTAAAGGATTATATAAATTTTTCTGGAAAAAATATTTGTTTTGAACACATAAAAGGTTCTGACAATACCTTTGCTGATATATTATCTAGGTATATCAAGTGACAACTGAAAATCTCTACAAAGACCTTTTGGTCATTAATACAAAGATCAGATTGATCATCCACACAAATCTATATGGAAAGCACAAAGAAAGGAGCCATCGGCCCAAAACAAGTCAAATCACCCTTTCGGGCTGATCATATACAAAATACGGCAAACAAGAATTGCCAATACTTACAAATGTCTACCAGTACCCTGGCAGAGACTCTACAAACATCAAGTTAAATGTCTTGATGGACAATATTTGGAATATTCCAAAATATACATCTGAAAATGAAACACAGCTCACAAAAGTAAAACAAAGCATTATATGCGCCTTATACAACTTTTGTGCACAAAATAACCAAGGAGTTGTTTTAACTTCTCCGGCCTCACCTTCGGGTAAAGGTTTTACACATTTTGCCCTTATAGATGGGCCTAACAAAGAGGTTTACACCTCATTCAGAGATCTCTCTGAAGCAAATAAGACCAATTCTGGTCTACATACAAAGGCTTCTACTCCAAGGAAGAAGCACAAATGGCAGTAAGACTTCAGACAATTGATGAGGAAAAGATAAAGTCTGCCATACAAATGGAGCTTAGAGCCCAAACACAAACATATGCAAGTGCTACTAGTAGTATCCCACCTAGCCTTAATCCAAATATTCTTTTGAGTAAATACAACCTTATACAAGAATTTTTATTCGAAGTACACTCTGAAGCCATAAAATTTAATGGCCTATTTGTTAAAATCCAAACTTATTTCAACCACAAAACTGTTTGCCTTATTTCATCTGACTACTGTAAAACAGTGACCAAAGATTGCACTTTTCAACTTAGGTTCTTAGTCAGAAAGGCCCAGATAGATTTAGAAAATTTTGAACAATATTTACACAGAGATTTTCTTATTACCCCTATGTCCTTCTTAGAGGTCGGGTGTTTACACTCAATAATAATTTCCCCCACAGACAGGTTTCATTCCCTTTCTGTACCAATAAACTCAGTTATAAATGATGTCCAGGCAGAACATATGCAAAAGGTGGCCCTACAAATTACCACCTCCCCAAGAAGCATTACTCTGCAAGACAGTATTCCTACAGATGTTATCAAATTATATACAGAAACAAATCCTGAATCATCTTTTCACTTCATTGGAACATGATGATCTCAAGGGACTTTCACTGAACAAAAATAAGACCTACCAATATAACCTTTGGAAGGCATATACAGAAGGATCAAATTGGAATTTTTCCAAACATGACTCAGAAACTTTGATCCTGTTAAAAGAGACACATGATACCAAGCTCTACTGGAAAAAGAGCATGAGTTCTAAATTTCATCCTTTCCCAACCGAAGCTCATCCTTCATTAGTCCGACACTTCGAAAAAGAAAGGATCTACAAAGAAATTTATGAAGAAGCTGGCTGTTACGGCCAAAACACACCTGGAGTATCTTCACTTTCCTCTGAAGGAGACGATCAATCTCTACCAGAACAAATGGAGGAAGAATTCCAAGATTTTACCGCCTCAGTCTCGCGGTTAAAATAAAGTTTTTACTTGTGACACAGTAATTTTACCTAACGGTAATAGACTGAAGGGTAAAAACTTACACAGCAGGTCACCAGTCATCAGGTGACTTAGTCAGCCGGTTTCCGGTCACAAATTTTGTATATAAATAGACCTCAAGACTCTTATGCTAAGCAGGTATCTGAATACACTCCCCTTCTCTCTCTAAACTCTCTCCCTTCTCTCTAAACTCTCCTCTTGTATACACCTCTTCTATGCAATAAAATTTGAAGTTTTTCTTCACCCCTCCCCTCTTCTCCCCTTTGTGAGTATATTATCCTTTATGTTTATGTAATTTAAATATGGAGTAGTCGCTTCTCTAAGGTATCTTCGGATGCCTAAAACAATAAATATTTAAAGATGTGATAATCATTTAAAGGCTTATCATATGTTTGTATATTCACATTCTTTCTCATCTTCTTCTGAAAACCTGGGTTTTACCCTTGATTTTTCGAAAACCTGGGATTTGTAAGCCTTGTCGGGTTGAGAAACTCATAAAGTGTGCCCTTGATAACTGGTATTGCGCGGACTACCGCCGTATAAATCCAGTTCTTGTTCTGTCCCTTTTTATTTTTCTCTTTTTCTTGGTATAAGAAATTTTGCTATATCGGCAATTGCAAAAAGTTGTATCTCGTAATAATAATAATAATAAAAAGGTGTGTTTTTGGGATGATTAAAATATATATTATAATCTGTTTTTAAAATTATAAGTTATTTGAAAAATTAAGTTAGATGGTTGAATTTTAAATTTAATTTTTTAATAATAAACTGGCTTTGAGAATTTAATAATTTATATTTATTTTTCAAAAACTTGTTTTTGCGGAGCTGTTTTCGCACCCTTTTATACTATAAAAACTTTTTTTATCTAAATAAGACTAATTATTTTTAAATTAATTTTTAACAGATTTATCAAAATAAAAATTAATTATATTATAATCAATTATAAAATATTATTATATTGATAATTAATATTAAAATAATTTAACTTTTTCGGATATTCATACATGCTTTCTTCTTGTTGTTTTTGTCCAGATACATTCTAAAATGACGGAGTTTTACCCAAAAATTAGGAGGCAAAATTTACTTAATGTTATCGGATATTTCTATTTTTTTTAATTTATAATTTTAATTTCATATATTTTAAACATATATTTACTTACTTGCAATTTTAGTTTTATTTCTTATTATAGAATAGGGATATTTAATTTTTAATTTTGTAAAATTTATAATTTCAATCATTTGATCAAGATAATTATAGTAATTATAAGTGTTAATTACTCATATAGTATAATAATAATGTGTTACGATTAGTTGGTGAGATTGTTAATTAGTCATATAATATAATAATAATGTGTTACGATTAGTTGGTGAGATTGTTAATAAGTCATATAATATAATAATAATGTGTTACGATTAGTTGGTGAGATTCGAAATATATGTAAAATTAATAAACTTATTATATAAATAGCTGTGGTATTGTGATTATACTTGCTTTTATATTACTCATTGGTGATGCCCAGCAAAAAGTTCCTGATCCATGAAAGATTTAAATAAGTTAGGTGACAAATTACAATCGCTAGCATAACTAATAATTTTGTTAACGTCATTTTAAAATTTAATTTGAAATATTTAAAATTCATATTTTTATTAAAAACATTGCTTAAACACTTAAAATCAACTTAGCGACGTTTATGTTTTATTATAAATAATATAACATGAATCTCGTGTTATGGGTTATGACGACTTTATTCGCTTTTAATCATGTATCGATCAAGACAATTCAACGTGTGATCTACACCTCCATTATTTTAAGCACAAAACAGTAAAATGAATAATTGAATAGTATAAAATATGAACAAAAAATTTATATAACTTTTTAGTTTTTATAACCTAGGTCCTTACAGTGTTTCAGAAAAGGTATTTTAGTTAATTTTTATAATTAAAATTGTTAATTATGTAATAAATAAGTATTCCTATTAACTTCTAACATTTTTTTAGTTGTTACTACTGTTACATTGAGTAGGGTTTTCTAAAATTGCTAATTGCTAATTTCTACTTTTTATGTTTATTTATTTTTATTTTTAATTTTTTATTAGATTTCATTTTTAATATTTTCTATATAAGATAATAATATATTATGTTTTTTCTAGTTTTATCATTTTACATTTTCATGTAGGGTGTTCACGAATTTGGATTGATTTGATGAATCTGATAATTTAAATCAATTTAATATGACCATGCCTAGCCAATGACCTATCACTAGGGCCATGACTAGAAGGATTGAAGAAAACCTAACCCTTACAGACAAACAAAGATTTCACCTCTTGTGGAGAGTGAAGATATTAGCCTAGAGACTTTAGTTAATAAAATATAATTTTTCTTTATTTTAATTTTGAGGATCATTAGGAATTTAATTTGGGATATGTATTTAGTCCATTTTTATTTTATTTTAGGAGGTGTCTTAGGAATTTAGAGGATAAATTGAGCTTTTTGGGTCTTTATGAAGGAAATAAGGGGTAGTCTTGATATCTACACCTCTCTTTTCCTACATAAACCCCCTAAGCTAATAAGAAAGAATTTTGGCTCTTGGTTTGAGAGACTTGGGCGCCAAGTTTGATGATCTAAGGAAGGGATTGTTTCTCATTCCTCCTTCCTTAGATCTCTCCTTTTAATCCTAACCCTTCTTTTTTAGGTTATCTTGTTTAAGAGGTTAACTACCTTTATAAATAGGAACTCCTCCCCTCACGTGTATTTTTTACACTTGAATTTAACCATATAGACCATATTGGCCATGAGGTTCTTACCTTAAGTGTCCTCCTTCTCCTTTGTGAGAGCTTCTAAGAGTTACCAAAGGACTCTTCTCTTGTGGCCTCTCCCCTTTGGCTTATCAAACTTAATGTTTGTGGCGCCTCACCCTCTTTCTTTCCTCTCCATAAATCCATTTCCCTTCCAAGTGACCTTAGAAAGGATCCTTTGGGGCAAGTGACATTAGATTTGTGAACCAATTCATATGTAAATGGATTAACTTGATCAAACCAAATCAAATCTTAATTAGATCGGTTCACAAATTTTCACTTTGCAAATATGATGATTTATGAATCTAACCTTTTTAATTTTTATTTTACGAGAATAAGAAAAAAGGTATTTTCTAGATTGTTATTGCTTGTTTGATATGTGGACAGACTCTACTTTCAAATTTTTACCTAACAATTATTGCGTATGTTTTGATCCAGCTGTCATCTTCTCTTGAAAATAATTTGTCGCCTTAGTCTTTTCTTAGAATAATACATTAAATTAGAGAAATAACTGTAGGTTGTAATTTGTACATTCTAACTCAATTGCTAGGAAGGAGAGTAAGTCACAATGGACATTCTTTAGCACCAAGTCTTTCCTTTGTCGAGACTTTTCCTAAAATTGCACTTCTTACTCTACTGTATCTCAACCAATAATAGTAAATTCTAAGTTTGAGTTATTGTCTAGTAATTCTTCTAGATTAGGTTTGCAATCGTTGTTCTTGATTCCATACCCTTTCTAAGTACCTACCTATCTTACACTTCTGTTTTCCAACAGAGGATGCAAGAACACACAACAAACAATAGTTTCTTGTCTATCTTACACTTCTGTTTTTGAATAAAGATTGCCAGAGCACACAACAAGCGATAGTCAAGTCCATACCCCAAGCTTGATAAGACAATTGCTCTGATACCATTAAATTGTAACGCCTCTAATAGTATTCATAAAAATGTAGGATATTTTCAAAATTTGATCTTACATGAAGAACCATAATCTTGTTGTAAACATTATGAGCCAAATATAGTCATTATAAAACCTTGTATTTTAAAATATACAATACATTAATTGTTACTATTATCTTTCTTAAATGGATATGTTCTTATCGGAGTTTGACAAAACGACTATCCTCTCGATCTTTCGGGTCTTGGAGCTCTAGGGGACAGGTGTGTACCTGCAAAAGGGACTCCGACACTCAAGTTAGTGAGGGAGTAAAAGTATAGAGATTAGAGTGTAAGAGATTAGATACTTAAGAGGGTCTGGTGTCCCCCTTTTAAAGAGATCTTCAAGTGTTGTTCCAAGTTACATTTTTTACCATTCTGCTTGAGATTTGTCTCCAGTTACCTTTTTTACCGTTCTGCTTCAGATTTATCTCCAATTACCCTTTTTACTGTTCTTCTTAAGATTTGTCTCTACTTACCCTTTTTAGGGATTTTGGGCCTGGTTATTGTTAGGTGAAACTACAATGAGACCTTCCCGTAAAGGTGAGGAAGAGAGAAGTAGCGATAAATCACTCTCATTTGTATCTCTTGTTGTGATGGCAGAGGTATCACAACCTCCCGTTTGCGGAGATGTCTTTGAACTCACTTGACAACGCAATAGCCCACTTCAGTGAGGTACATGACCTAATCAAGAGCAGTAAACTCCTTATGAAACTAAATTTACTTAACAGTAAAGAGTAACTTATTATGAATTCAACATATTCAGAGGGACTCCTTTGAATCCTTCATCACAACTTACTTATCAGGTTCATCTTCTATTCGTAACACGAACATATTTGAAAGAAACATATGAAAGGAAACACACAAAAGGAGTGAGATTTTTTATAAATCATCCACATTAATCTTAATAAACTTAACAAGCAATGAAAGCCTAAGATTTGATCTATGACTCAGTCTCACATGACTCAATATATGAACTTAATCATACTTATTTCAGTGAATAAACTCAATCTCACTCAACTCTATGTATGAGTTCATAACCAATCCATGATGAGTCACTCTAATCATCAAGGATCTATTTGGGAAGTGATTGATAGTTGTATATCTTGTTCTAGTTTGCTACAACAATTTTCTTAAGAAAGCGAATCATTTGTCCATAACACAATTCAAATTATCTTGCCAATCACAACATTTTGGCCACTTGCCAATCAAACACAAACGGGCATTCTTTCATTACAAACAGACAATTTTTCAACCCGAGAAGGATATACCCTACCAATCTTAAGATGTCGAGCATTTATGGAAGATTTTAGATATATGAATATTCTATCTCAAATGCCAACATGACTAACCTGAATATTCATCTATTTAAGGACGCACCCTGCTCTTGCCTTTCATCTTGCAGTATACCAAACCGTGACTTCCCAAAATACGACACTCGTGTACTTGAATGGTACCTTTATGAGGGAACCTAAGACTTCGCTAAGTTCATCTTATGACATATCAACCCAATTCCAAAGGTCACTAGACCTGACAATCACAACTCGTGCAGTTCTTATATTTTAATCGTCATTCACAAAATCATTTATGAATTATCCTCAAAGAATTAAAAGATCACATTAGATATATAAATTAATAAATATACATATATAAAATTCTAAGATAGTTATTAATCATTCCAAGAGTAGTTTTTTTTATATGAACCAAAGTTGTGGAAACCAAAATTTATCATAATTTATTTTGTGATAGAGAGTGATAAAATAAGATTCAAAGTAAAACTTAAAATAAATAACATCAACAAACCAAAATTTATTATATGAAAATAATATGATGAAATAATTTTATATAAAAGGATCAAAATATAATTTCTAAAAAAAATTGAATGATAGAAAAATTGATAAATAATTACAGATAAACCATACTATAATATTTGGAGAATAACTTAGATAATAATAATAGCAAGAATGAAACTATAATATCTAAAGTTAATAAAAAGATGACCAAAAGTAATATATGGAAATAATAAATAAAAAAACAAAAGTAATATATAGAAATAATAAATAAATGAACAAAAGTAATATATGGAAATAATAATAAAGGACCAGAAGTAGCATGTGAAAATAATAAATAAAGGACTAGAAGTAGTATATGAAAATAATAAATAAAGGACCATAAGTAATATCTAGAAACAATAAATAAAGGACCAAAAGTACTATTTGAAAAAAATAAACAAAAGACTAGAGCAATATATGGAGAAAATAAACAAAGGACAAGAAGTAAATCTGGAGATAATAAATAAAAGGCCAGAAGCAATATCTGGAGAACATAAACAAAGAACTAGAAGTAGTATCTAGAGTAAATAAAAGTTAGCATAGTTAGATGTTATTGAACAATCAACTAAGCATATGAAAATTAAGGTAAGAACAATTAGTATATTAATAGACAATCAACACTTAGTTTTAGAAATAATAATAATCATAAGAGTAGTAATAAACATATAAGTCTATTAAAATTAACACTACAAAGGTTTTATAAATTCCACTTACCCCTTACCTTAGTAAGAGCTTGATGAATATTGGTGAATAACCTTTTAATGCTAATCCAAGCCTTAAGAACCTTATTTTTCTCCCCTCTAATTTGCAAATGGTTGCCCCTATTTATAGCCAAAATCTGAGCTTGTTTGCTAAGAAATTATGCTCACTAAGCAAAAAATATGTGCAACAATTTTTGCTAAATGACAAAGGTTTCACTTAGGGATGGTCAACAAATTTAGTTACTTTTGACTCTCTTTGCTTAGCCACGGAAGCTTTGCTAAGCGAATTTTGGATTCTAGTTACTTTCACTAAATGACCTAAGTATTGTTGAGTGACTTATTCTTTGTTTAGCGAATTTCTTCATTAAAAAAATATTTGTTGACGTCCCAAATTCGCCAAGCAAATTTGAACTCGCTGAGCAAATTTCTAGAGAAAAAAAGGAATTGCAAATTTTAGTAAAAATGTTTTATATGTTATAATTAATTTATTTTTATAAGTTTTTAATTCAAACTCCAATATCTAAATTGAAATTTAAATAGATTATATGACAATTTGGTTTATAAAAATAGGAGTGTGACATCTCACCTCTCACTCTTATACACAAACACTCACTTACAAATAAATTTTTTCTAAAATACTTAATGTATTTGTCTTTGTTATTTTGAAAAATCCAGATTTTATGTTAATATTTATTTACACAATTTTATGTTGAATGTTTTATTTTTTATGTTTTATAAGAAAATAGATACGAATTTCTTTCTTTTTAATCCATCAATTCCATTATTATTGTTTGGATTAGATAGGATTGGATCGCTAAATTTTTTTATAAATTTGATCTAATTTAATATGATTAAAATTGATAGGTCTAATTTTATTTTATTCAAATTCATTTTATAAACATCCCTATTTTCATGTACTTTAATAATGTTACTAGTCACTTCATATTTGATAAGTTAGTTTAATAACTTTTAGTTATCAATTATAAACTAGCTATTTTTCACCAATTTGGTTTTTTCTTATAGCATCTCCTCATATGTTTTTTAAACCCCCACAATGTTTAAAATTCTGTTGATAACCTTAACATACTCTCACCTATGTTTAGTATGTATATTCTTGGTAAACTGATCTAGAATATATATTTTAAGGTGTTTCAAATTATATGATCTTGAATGCGTTAAAATGTATATTTCTTATTAATTGATCCAAAATACATTATGTTAATTTCGAATTAGGTGATTCGGAATGTAGGAGGAGGACATGGACAATTGAATTCTAGATAGACTCGTTGGAAGTATAATATCATATTTATGTTCAGAATCAACTAATCTGAAATATTAATTATTTTGTATACCAGTTTAGTTGATTGTAAACACAATTAACCATATTTTGCTATTGCATTCTGAATCAATTGATCCAAAATTAATATAAAGTATTTCGGATCAACTAACCCAAAATATACATTTTAAAGCATTTCAAATCAGTTGATTAGGAACACCTTAAAATATATATTTTAGATAAGTTGATATGATAGGCTAAAACAAGGTGAGAGTATGTTGGGAGTTTTCAAATTATTTTAAACACTATAAGAGTGCAAATAGAAAAATGAAAAAGTATTAAAAGAAACAACTCACAATTTTTTGTCAAAATTTATAGCATAATAAAATATTTTTGGCATGCCACACAATTGCTTTTTATATGCAAAAAAAAAAATAAATCTTGGAAATATGTGGTCACATCAAGGCGTCAAATACATATCCTACTTAAAAGTATAATAAATAGACGACCCAAAATTGAAGTTTGTATATGAAAGCAATATAAAAGGCTTTTACTATTTACAAATCCATATATATATATATTATGTACACCTTTTTCCCCTTTTATTATATTTTCATTACCAAAATATTCTTGTAAACCGGATTTTACATCTCCTATATGCTTGTTTACTCTTTACGGTTTGTTTTTACTTTTAACCCTATTTTTAAATGTTATCTTATAATTATCATTCATGAAATAGAAATTAATTTATATTACAGTTATTCTCTGATATAAATTTTTTTTCTCTAACATAATGTAAAATTTTTTCTCCGACATAATATATAATATAAATAATATTATTCTGAATGAAATTTATATATATATATATATATATATATAATATTATTCTTAACTATATATGTAAATATTAGTAATATATACTATTTTTTGCACTAATAAACAAGCAAAGGAAATGACTTAGTGGTAGATTATCTCTTACTTAGTTGGAGTGAGTGAGCTCAAACCATTTTATTCTATAGTTTTTAGTTATCTAAGTTTTAAACATAAATATAAAAATTCAAAAGAAAGGTCATTTACAGAATTGAACTTGGGACCTTTCACATTAAAAGCAAGAATTATACTTCTAGACCAAATGTCAAATTTATGTTAATTTTACCCATTTTTATGCTACATATATGTATAGTTTCATTTTTAGTGCCCTGTTTCATAAATTTTGTAGCTTTTTCATTTTTAATAATAACAATAACAACAATAATAATAATAACAATAAAAATAACAATAATAATAATTGTACTTACCAGAAAATGGCTTTCGTATTCTCCAACAAGTCCACCAAATAAATCTTCGAGAGAGTGGCACCGGGGGTACCTACAGAGAACACTCTAATGCTCAAGTTAGACAAGGTGGTTCAATGTTAATTCTTAGATCATTTTTTACATTACCTTTCTCTTTCATTTATACTTGAAACATGGTTATTGTGGTATTAATGATGCTTTATTACTTGTAATGTGACACTAATAGTGTTTTATTACCTATTAAGTGATTTTTTAAATTGTTTTGTAACTGGCGACAACTATAATAAGTCCTCTTAAATGACCTTCTTAAGGGATTCAGGCTGCTTGATCCACACTGGTTGGGCTTCCTAGGAGAGGATGGGGATTTGAGTGACCTTGTTGTCGTGAGTGGCAAGGTTGTAGAGGTCGTTGGTGATGCCTTTAGGAGTACATAACAATTTTATGCAACTTTGGCTACTATATTTGCGGCATAATTTTGTTTACTGTTTTGTAGCATGCACTGATTTCTCAAATATGTTATTTTGCTCTGAATTCCTGCTTCCGCTTGATTGTTCTGACGCAGGGTCCTGCATCAATATGGTATCATGCATGGTGATTCAGGGTTACTGCTAAGTCTTCGCTCTGATGCTCTGGTATGTTGTCATGATTAGTTTGTTGAATTCTCATATTGGCATGTTGCATTCTTGGTATTAAGTAAGGTGGTTTGATGGGTCCTAATTAGTGTGGAATTTAGCATAAGGGATTGGGTTTGTTGCTCTCTTCACTCTAAGACAACATAGTGGGGCAATCACCTTGTTGTGTCCAGTAATGTGGTAGAATTCTACATTGATTGGTTTGTTGCCATAGTGTTTTCTTTGGTCGATGGATGTTGGTGTACTGCTGCTGAATAGTCCTTTACCTGTCACACTTTATTCATATGTTGCTATATTTTGTTATAATAGTAGTGGTATATGTTGAGAAAGCAATCCTATTTTGTGGTATTGCTGCTACTAGGCTAATGTTGGCATAAGATACTGTTTTATCATGGTGCCTTTGCTGTTATAGTTCACTCTGCTGTGATGATGTTTGTTGTTGCTGCTATGTTGTTATTGATGTTGGGAATAGGTGGATGGTTAATCTTGAGGTATTGGTGCTACTAGGCTAATGTTGGCATAAGATACTGTTTTATCACGGTGCCTTTGCTGTTATAGTTCGCTCTGCTGTGATGATGCTTGTTGTTGCTGCTATGTTGTTATTGATGTTGGGAATAGGTGGATGGTTAATCCTGAGGTATAGTTGTTGGTTTTGGTGCTACAAGAGTGCCCTATCACTGGCATAGGCTAATGTACTAACTTTTGTTGTTGTATTATGTTATGTTCTGGGTTTTCTTTTCTGATTTGGCTTGTCATTTTGGTTATTTTATTCCTTGTAACTGATACTATTTGTAGGTTTGTACATACCCAAAGTCACACATTGCTTAAGAATCGAGACCAATGATCGTTTATAAACACTCTCCTCCCTTAACCTCTCGAGGTGCCTTTTTTAGGACAAAACGGTGACGGAGCTACAACCTCCAAAGGGGACAATACCTCAAGCAGGTGACCCTAACGATATCTGAGACTAGCGGTAGGAACGTTGATGCCATCTATGGGAGTATGTCACATTCTCACACCCCTTAGCCTCGACTAGGGGGTTTATTCCGATACATACCCAAAGTCTCACCGCTTAAGAATCAAGACAAATGTCATTTGTAAATACCTTCCTCCCTTAACCTCCCGATACACCTTTTCAAGACAAAACTATGACAAAGCCGCAACCTCCAAAATAAACAATACCTCGGGCAGATAACCTTAAGGATGTTCGGGACTAGTGGTATGAACAATAACAATAATAATAACAACAACAAAATTTATGAAACTCGACACTAAAAATTGAAAAAAAAATACACATGCAATTATACGTGCCATAAAAATTCATAAATTAATGTTAAATGAACATTGGTCTAGTAGTATGATTTTGCTTTGGGTGTGAGGGGTCCTTCGTTCAAACCTTGGAAAGATCCTTCTTTTGATTTTTTACATTTATGTTTGAAACTATACTTATATGTACCATAAAAATGCATAAATTAACATTAAGTGGACATTGGTCTAGTGGTATAATTCTTGCCTTTGATATGAGAGGTTCTTGATTTGAACCTTGGAAGAACCTTTACTTTTGGATTTTTGCATTTATCCTAACCACCTAATTAACACTAATCTTTATTTAACTATATCACGTCAGTCATTAACTTCTAAAATCCAACTACCTCAACAAGTCAATGTGCACATATTAACAGTGTGTGAATCTGATGGAAGGACAAATTTTACCAACTTACTAAAGTTGGCCACTTATTAAAGTTGGAGGGTAAAAAGTGAGTAAGAAAAAGGAGGGGAGGGGGAACTAATAATTAAGTCTTTTTATTTTATTGTTTTGTTGAGTAACATCACTTTGTAAAAATGTGAAATATGTGTAATCTATATTCAAAATGAAGGGATGTGATTGACTCAAGTAAAATCAGTAAGTGTATTTTTTTCAATAACACTCACTATGTGGTCGAGTGTGAGTTTAAATGGATTTATCCTACTCAACTTACACTAATACTATCCACTTCTTACCGAATTTTTAAGATTTTCAATCCGTAGCCTAAATCTGTCCAACCTAGTGATCACAAAAATACTCATATCTGTGTGTATCGCCCTAAATCTGCCTCGACTTTGATGAGTACTAGCCACTTCAACTAGGTATGGATACGGGTATCACTCAATATGATGAACCTGGTACGGGCATGGGTATGTGAATATCCTCTCTGCACCTGAAACCGTACACGATATACCCGAACTCAAAAATATCTAACGGGGATGAGGATGTCGATTGAAATTTCATACCTTACTTTTGGATTGGTTTATGCAGATTGTCGTTCAGATGCTGACAGAATAATTCAACTACCGAATTAGGTAATGACATCATCATTCTGTTTTTATAGGCAAATGTTGATATTTAGTATATTAATTTTGTTAGTTAAAGGATTTGAAACCACAACATCTCTCCTCTTCTTCTTCTCTCACATGGACTTTGCCACTACATTAACCTTATAATTCTGGACATCATCACTCTTAAACAACCTTATAAAGGTCCTAGAGCTTGTCATTGGATAGCAAACCTCATAGGCAAGGAGGTTCTGAATGTTCTTCTCCTCACTTCTTATCATTTCCAAAATCCAATGTAGAATATGTCAAAATTCCAATACTAGATATATTTTCTCACACAATTAACTATAAGTATGATATAATATATTTTTATATATTTGCAACTAAATGAGCCCAAAAACTAAAAAAAATTTAAGGAAATAAAGATAATTGGGTAAATTTTTAGTATTGAAATAATCATAAATCCAAAAATTATTAAGAGGTGTACACAGAAAATCTTCAAAATAAAATATTTTGTACCCTTAAAATAAAAAAGGGATGTACTTAGCGAAAATGGAGGTATAGATACTACATAGCTGTATTTAGCATATTAAAGGGTGTAAATAAATAGAAAGATGAAAAAAAAAAAAAAAAGCAGGTTGGTTTGCTCTGCGCAACTTGCTGCTACAACCCTCTCCTCTCTGCCCATACCCTCTGCTCGAACTTGAAAAGAGTTCTTGCCCCTACCCACCTTACTTCACCTTGAAGTAATGGAATCTCTTATAAAAGGGAGAGGGGAGAACACAAAAAGGGAATTGAATGGCTGATGTAGAAAAAAAAAGGACAAAATCCAGAAAGAGGAGAAAGAAAAGGAAATCATCTGTCTTTGAATTTTAAGAGCACCCTACAATAGGTAACCATTCTCTTTGTTGTGATGTTGGCAGTATACTATGAAATTCCATTCTACTTATCCTCTGCTTATTCTTGACTCCTCAGTTGTCACGTTGTCATCGTAACAAAAAATAAAATGAAAATTAGATAATTGTTTTGTTTGGTCATGGAAAACCACATACCAAACCATTACCTCATGAAATAAAATGTAGATACTTCTTCCATTCAGCACCAAATCGGAACTGAAACCAGCGAGGACCATATACTCAAAACCCAATATCACTAAGCTTTCAAAACCTCCACCAATTGTTGGACACCAAAATCAACAACTTATGAACAAATCCCAACAAAAACGTAAAGGAGCCATCGGAAAATCACAGAAGACGATTCCGGAAAATGAATAGAAAACAAACCAAGCCCCAAAACAGAAACAAATCGAAATCACAGAAATGTCACCGCCAGGAAATCAATTGTGAATCTCTCTAAACCATCATCTTCTAACCTTTAAGAAAGCTTCACCTTATTATGATGCCTTAGCCTTCCGGTAGCACGAACCAAAATAGTACCATAAAAAAACCTTAAAAATCCATTTTTTCGCTCTCATTAACACATTGAGTTTGATGTGTGTTAAGATGATCTGATTTTTGTGCAGGCGTGTCTCTAGGTATATCAATATAAGGTTTTTTATTTAATACTTAATCATTTTTTATTTCTCATCTTACTAACCAGTGAAAAAAATATTATTATATCTTTTATTTTTTATTTTTCGGTAGTGCAATGTTAGAGAGTAAAAAAATTTGTAATTTTCTTTTCTCCGGCAGTGCATCGTCGGAGAGTAAAAAAATTTACAATTTTTTTTCTTATCCGGAGTGCATCGCCAGAGAAGGAAAAAAATTTGCAAATTTGCAAATCTTTTTCTTATCCGGCAGTGTATCACTGGAGAAGAAAAAAAATTTGCAATTTTTTTTCCTTCTCCGGATAAGAAAAAAAATTGTACATTTTTTTCTTCTATGGCGAAGGAAAAAACTGGAAAAAAAAATTATTACTCATAAATGTTATTAATTTCAATTTAATTATAATAAAAAATTAAATTACTCATAACTGTTAAAAAACTATATTATAAATAACCAAAAATAATAATATATTACAATATTTATAAAATTTTCAAATAACAATAATATTACTCATATAATATATTACAATATTTATAAAATTTTCAAATAACAATAATATTACTCGTATAATATATTACAATATTTATAAAATTTGCAAATATTTATAAAATTTTCAAATAACAATAATATTACTCATATAATATATTACAATATTTATAAAATTTGCAAATTTTTTTGCACAGTCGGAGAGGAAAAAGAAAAAGAAATTATTACTCATAAATGTTATTCGTGTAAATTAAATTGCTCATAAATATTGTTGGTCTCAATTTAATTATAATAGAAATAATAATAATAATAATAATAATTAGAGTAATTAACATCAATATAATAATAATAATAATAATAATAATAATAATAATAATTAAAGTAATTAACGTAGTGTAATAAGAGTAAATAGATTCAAAAAAATAATTAGAGTAATTAACGTTATGTAATTAGATTCAAATTAATTGTAGAAGAAGCAAAAGATTTAAGATAAGATTTTGTAATAAATTTTATATTTTAAAATATAAAATTTTAAAAAATTATGTTATAAATAAATTATATTATTAAAATATAAAATTTTATAAAGATAACGTAAATAGTTAAATAAATTTTTTAATTAATTTTTTTTATTTGAAAAGCTTATTTCATACAATAAGTTATTTTATTTTGAAATGTGAGTGAATGTGATTAATTTATTAGAGTATGTGTTAAGATAGATTAAGATTAATTTATTATTATAGGTGTTAGGATATAATTAAGTTAAAGAGTATTTTTGAATTTTTTAAAAATTATTTGGGTGAATAAGTGTTAAATGATAAGTGTGAAATGAAAATGTAGTCTAACATATGTAATTTGGGTTGGACTTGATTTTGGGCCCACTGTACCTTTTTTTTTAAGCCGTAACATGATTAATGTCTAGGCAATTTGTACGTCAGCATTGTTATAACTATTTAGCCATATTTATATTAAAATCTAAAAATAGATAGCGCATGCTATAAACAAGAAAATTGTGAATCCAATTACAATTAAATAATAATAATAATAATAACTTTATGGTAATAACCACTTTGGACACACTTTAACCTTAATTATTATTAAAACTTTAGTGGTTATAATTATTATTATATAATTCAAATTATTTAAATTTAAAAATAAAAATTTGATAATGGTCACTTTAGATGCACCTCTAATTTGAATATTGTAAAATTATAAAAGTTATATAATAATAATTTTGGATGCACTTCTAGTTTGATTATTGTAATAATAATTGTAATAATAAATAAAGTTTAATAATAGTCACTTTGAATAACTTCTAATTTTACTATTGTAAAAAATAATAAAGTTTAATAATAATCACTTTAGATATTTATAATTTAACTATTGTAAAAAAATAATTTAATAATAATCACTTTGAATACACTTCTAATTTGATTATATTAACAAATAGTAAAGTTTAATAATAGTCACTTTAGATGTCTTCTAATTTGAGTATTGTAAAACTCAAAAGAATTATGATAGTGATTTGTGATGCATTTTCAATTTGATCATTATGAGATTTTTTTCATTAAGATTTTAAAATAAAAAGAAAATTTTAATTATGACTACTTTGAATACACTTTTGATTTAGTGATTATAAAAACTATTATGTTTTAGTGATTGTCACTTCTAATGCATTTCTGATGTGACAAATACATTAAATAATATAAAATTATCAGTGACCATATTAGATATACTTTTAATTTGGTCATCGTAAAAATATTTCAAAATAAATATAAGAATATTAAAATTAAAAAAAATCAAAGGTCTCTAATACTAAAATCATTTTTAAAGCAGGAGTTCATTTCTATCGAACCTAAAAATATAAAAAAACTAAATTAAATAAAAAAATACAATAAGGATAATTTTTATAATGTTAAAATTAATAAATAAAATAAAACATGGTTTTGTGTCTTAAGGGATGAAATACATATTTATAAAATTATTTAATTTTAAACTTTTAATTAGAGGTGAACATCTTTATGACAAATCTTTTATATTTGTAATTGACTTTGAACTCAAAATTTTGTTTCAGAAACCACTTTTTTATTTTAAAGATTCTTTTAATGTTTTTCTTAATAAACATTGGTGGTAACCTCTCTCTTTTTCAAATTATTTTTCGTCGTTCTGTCGACACTCTTATATTGACAATTAACATGAAACTTGTGTTAGATACTCATAGAAAATGTCTTTGTTATTTCGAATGTGCACCTCAATAAACTTTGGTGCTTCAGTTTTTAACTTGTTTGTATACCATTCGCCTTGTGTTTATAGTCATAATAGATTTTTTTTGTTACAAGAGAAAACAAAAGACAAAAAAGAATTAAAAATGAATAAAAGCAGTATGCATGACATTTACCTGTAGCAAGGGAGCTAGCTCGAAAGGAAACTATGTGAATGAAACAAATTGATGGCTAGATGTAGAACCCAACTTTACTAACCAATCAACACAAGCACTTCCTTCTCTTAGGGTGTGGTGTGTTTTTTTATTCAAACTCAAATATTTTTCAATCAAGTTCTTAACAAACAATATCTCATTAGGCACTTTTACAAATATGAGTAACTTATTACTAATGGTGGTAATCTTCAAATCTTAATAATCATTTATGCTTTCCTTATTGCTTATTTATTTTATATATATATATATATATAAAAGACTTATACTTTCTTTATGTTGTTCATGTAACTATTAGTTGAAGTCATTAATAGCATGAAATTCTAACTCTTAGGATTTTATGAACTTATACACCATTCTTTAGGTTTAATAGACTTGTCATATTATATAGAAAATTGAGTTTATGCTTACTATATTTGGAAGGGCCAAATCTATAATATTAATGCATACATAGAACCTTGTTTTAATTTTTCATGAGAAAAAAATTTCTTATTTAAACAAATAATTATTTATTATAATTTTTTAGATGTTTGATTAAAATTTCATAAAAAATAGAAGTTGAAAAGAAATAGACAATAACTTATTTTGATAACCTACTTAAAGTAATTTATCAAAATAAAATAGACTAAATTACCATCGGCCCCTCTATTTAGGGGGAGCTCACTTTTTTAGCTTCCTGAAGGAATCGAACTCAAGTCCTGAAGGAAAAAAAACTAAAGTCAATCCACTAGACCAAAGGTCAAAACCTATTTTATTTTGGAATATATTTAAACTAATCAATATCAATATTAATTTTAAAAATATAGAAAAGTTGAGCAAGGCTGAAATCGAATCTAGATCTAGAAGTTTAATTGTTAAAGCCATACCACTAGAGCAAAAGTCAATATTAGTTTTTTTGTGAGATTCAAATTTAATTAAACTAATCATGTGAAAATATTAATTTTATATTAAAATTGAACAACTTTGATTTTATTGTCTCTTTTCCTTTGTTTTGTTTTACTATTCTTGGTGTTGTAAATTTTTTAAATAGAGAAACTTTTTTAAATTCTAAAAACTACTTAGCTTGATTTTATGTTAAATCTATTTGAATAAGTTTATTTTTTTTAATTTTTAATTTTATATTTAAGTTTTAGTTGTTACTTTAACTTATAGTTTTTAACTTTTAATTTCTATCTTTTATTTTTAATTAGATTTTATATTTTATTTGTATATTTTAATTTTAAATCTATTGTAAGTTGTTATATATTTTATTTGTGATTTTGAAACTAAAATTAAGAATTAAAAGTTGAAATTAAAATTTAACGGTTAACAACTAAAACTAAAATTTAGTTATATTAACAACAATATAAAATTTAAAATCTAATTAAAAATAAAGACATAAATTAAAATTAAGAATTAAAATTTAAAATTAAAATTTATCCATTTAAAAAAGTTGTAAATTTTAATATATTTTTAAAGTTAATCTTGCTACGATTAGTTTAATTAAATTTGAATCTCACAAGAATATTAATATTAGCTTTTGATCTAGTGGTATGACTTTAGCATTTAAACTTCTACACTTGGGTTTGATTCCAGCCTTTCTCAACTTTTCTATATTTTTAAAATTAACATTACTATTGATTAGTTTAAATACATTGGAATTCCAAAATAAAACAGGTGGTGATCTTTTGTCTAGTGGATTGCCTTTAGCTTTTCTTCGTTAAGACTTGGGTTTGATTCCTGCCATAGTAAATGTTTTTTATAATTTTTTTTTAAAAAAAAACATTTTTATAATGTATCCAAACATATAAAAAAAACCCTTTTATAAAAAATTACTATAAATAAATCACTTATTTTTAAGCCTAAACAAACTCATCTTGGATCATGTGTTAAAAGGGTGATTTTTCTATTTCACTTACACTACCATATATGATTTAGATATTTTATCAGTGGTTAAAGTATCGAATTAATAGTGACTCTTGCTTAGGGTGGGAGTTAAACCAAAAACTTTTTACTCTTCAAAAAATGTATATCCTCTTATTGTTTTTAATGTATTTCAGGTCTGTTTTTATAGGTAATATTGGAAGGTTGATGGTGATATGTAACTATGCAACTTGTACAACTGTACATTTTCTTTATTTATAGTATTATAACTTCTACCTTAAAAAAAAATATCAACTTGAAATCTAAAATATAGATGAAGAATAAAAATAATAATCTATACATTAAATATGCAGTATGCTATTGTCAAATTTGTGTAATTTTAATTTTTCTATTTGGAGTTTCATGTGTGTATTATTGCAGCCAAAACTATGAAAATCATCAAGAAAGATATTGAGAAAATCCTTTTTTTAATCAAATTACATGTATCTTCCACCCGATGCAATTTTGTTTGAACCTTGTGGAACAAATTATATAGGTGACAAACTTTTCTTTCTAATATTTAACACAACTACATATCCATGATTTGAACTTAAGACTACACGTTAAACTCCTTTTTAATCATTCTTTTATTCTATTTTGGTTATTTTTCCTTTTTTATGTGAGATAAATGATTAAAAATAAAGCAAAAGCAGTAATACATCTAAAAATTAATTTTTTATTTTTAAAATTTTGGGAAGAATAAGTCATCACCAATTATGGCTTACATACTTAGTAAAGCCGCAAATAAATGACTTTTAAAAGAAATATTGCAAGATGGTTGGTGGTAAAAAGTTGAAAACCCTAACATTAGGCAATGTAACACAAAATTGTCCAAACATAACGAATTTGTAGGTTAGAGTTGAAAAGTTTACACATGTATGAACATAATTTCAATTAAGAAAGCATGTTTGAACCTCACATTAAATTTTAGTTAAATATAGCCGATGAATTTGCACTATATATAAGCACCTAGTTTTATACAAATATAAATAAGGTGCACTTCATCATTGCTACATTGAGGTAACGATTATAAGTTGTGAAGGCTAGGTGTTTCTTGAATTCTTAGAAAGCAACAAGGAAATGGCAAAGATCATATCATTTGGCTTGGTATTTGCATTGTTGGGGGTTGTATCATTGCATTCAGTTTTATGCCAAGATGATGCATGGGATAGTATGATAGATGAAGTTAAAAGTGAAGCTGAAAAAGTTGGTGTTTCTCAAGACACAATAAATGAGGCTCAAAAGATTATAGGAGATGGTACTGCCCAAAAGCTTGCCGAGGATGCCTTGGGTGTAGGATCTTTGGATGACTGGGTTCAAGCAGAGTAAGAATAACACCCCTTTTTTGAAAAAAGTTATTATATGATCTATAATTATGATTCTAATTAATCTCTACACGATCTATTAATTATTTTAATGAATTTAAAAAATTGATTGCATGTCACTTAGAAATTGGTTGATATTATAGAAATGTAGTAAATTCAAAAAACTATTTAACAAGTTCTTTACAATCTCACCTTTTACATTTCACTATCATATTCAAGTTTCCCATCCCTAATTAATAATTATGTGTTTAATATTAACTCATTTAAAAATCAATTGATTGTCTATGCACATTATCCAAAATGTATCTTTATAGAATAGAAAATGTTAAATTCTTAATAGCAAGCATTTATGATTGATAATGAACTATCTTTTAAAAACCAAGTCAATAACACCCGTACTTTTATCAGAAAAAGTGATGTTAACTTGCTAATTTAAAATATTTATAAATAAAAAACTAATGAAATGTAATTGGTATGTCCTTATAAGATTATTAAAATATAAAAATACTTAAAATTCATTGTTAATTATTATGTTGTTGTGTTGTTTCGAATGTATGTTGCTACACCTTTCAAAAAATATACTTTGTGCTTTTCGTTTTCTGAATATATTTATTTGCTTTATAAAAAAATTATTATATTGTTGTGACAATCAAATGATGTGATCAACAGGGGAGGTTCACCCGCTGAGGCACCACAAGATTTACCTGATGACGAGGAAGAGGACAATCTTCCAGAGGAACCAGAATCATCAACAAAAAGTTCAACATTTGAAGCACCTGAAGGAGCGCCAACAGATGCACCATCAGAGGCACCATTTGAAGAATTCCAATCTACAACTTCTTTTGCATCAATGTTCTAAGCATAAAATATTGATTTGGTTTCACATGAAGATGGCCTCATTAAAGATGAGTAGAATAAGCAATAATTATTTAAACACTTTTGACACATAATTATGTTATATTTAAAATAATAGTATGTCAATTGACTATTGAGTTAATTAGTTTACACAATTTATGTGTATAAGAATCTCTCCCAATTCCCAAAGACAAATAATGAGAGTAAAGCAATGTCAATTTGAGCGACATATGATAGAAAATCAAAGATTACAATATAGTTGTAATAAAATAAAAATTATTGTATTTTTGGATGTTCAGATGCAACACACATTTTTTTTTCACTTTCATCCATATATTGGTGTGCACAATATTATTGAGTATTTAATTATTTTAAAGTTGAATGGAATTAATTTTAAATTGCCAAAAAAACCTTATTTTAACACTCAAATAATGATACTTTCTACAACCAAGTTGATTCCATTATAGTTTTTTGGTCAATTAATGAAAGAAGTAAAACAAATAATAAGACAAAAAAGTCTTCTAAGTATATTCTTTGTTAAGTAAAATGCATAAGAAAAACAAAGAGTAACAAGAACTATCAATTGTCATAACTAGTTAAATGCAATTATCCATACACATTTAGCCATCCAAATTCAATAATCCATCAACAAAAAGCTTCTCATTCACAACAAATTTACTTGATTTATTGCCTATTATTTCTTTTTATAACAAAATATAACCACTAATATATTATCATGGTTTTTTTTTCCTTCATAAACTATGAATATCAAATGTTTGATGAACACTCCTTGAATTAACATTAAGGAAAAAACTTTCTTTAAGTACACAACTAAAGGCATATTTTGTATATCAAAATCTTAACTTATAACAATTTAATATAATGAACACTTTTTAATTTTACAAAAATAACACTTTTTAATTATACACTTTAAAAAAATCAATGTTTAGGTAAGAAAATTAAATTCTGTTAAGAATTAGCACATTTTAAAGAAAACATTAATCGAAACTATAATATATAACATCTTTAGTTGTATTTATTAATCATAAGAACCACAATTTTAAAAAATTATCAGAACATCAACTTTCCATGGTAAAAGAACATTCATTTCTAAATAATAATTTCTTTATTTAAAATGTGAACTCATTATGAGATAATTAAAAATAAGTTAAGAACTTAAATGAGTTCCTAAACCCTTTGTATTAGCAAGAGCTCATATGTTGTCACTCTCTCATCTAATCTCACTATCATAAGCCCTTCATTTGCTATTGAATGTTCCTCTATCATTCTTCCTCAAAATCCTTTTCTTCAAGAACACTGTTGCATTCTTTTCTTGTGTGAATCCTTGTACTATTTGTTACGTGAGCCTTTTTGTTCCATAGTAGAACTCTTATTTTCAATTTGACTTTGCTATAGTGAGCCCTCTCACTCTTCCCTAAAATTCCTTTGAGAAAACACCTTTACATTCATCCTTTCGTGTTCTTTTCTCTATTGTGGTGTTTCTTCATGTTCTTACTCAGGTACAAAACACTTCAATGTGTTCTTTTGATAAAAAAAATTCAACTCTTTCAATAAAATAGAAGGTTGTTAGGTGTAATAAAAGCAAACATCAGGGGGGTTTGTATAATTTACTTTGGAAAATATGAATAATATATAGAATTAATAGTACATTTTGTTACTTTATTTTTGCAAATTAAAAAAAAAATCTTCCTACTTTAAAAATCTGTTTCCAAATTTTTTTCAATTATATAATGGAAGTGTTGACCGTTAACTATTTTTTTATAAGCCAAAAAATGTGCTATTGACATACACGTAAACTTAATTGGGTGATTATAAGTTTGTTATTGGCTGAACTCCCCATTTTTCATGCGTCTTCTTTGTGAGTTTCAAATAATCTTTATATTGGGTGAACTTCATCCCCAAATGCAAGATTTAAATTAAATTATGATGCAAAAATAGTGATAGAATGCAAGAAAGTTGCTTGAAGTGGGGTGTTAAAATATTATAACGTGTTTGTAATCTTTAAAGTTTTTTGCTTTTGTTGGTAATTGTCCCATTAACCAAGTCAAATTTTGGGTGATTGCATTAGTGAGAAATTAGTTGCATTTAGAGGTTTTGATGACTTATTGGTTGAGTTAGATTCTAGTGTGTTTGGATGGAGAATTTTAAGAGAGTAATTCATTTCATTTTGGAATTTCAAATGCTTTGTGATGAAATACCTTGTTTGGATGAAGAATTTTAAATTTTAGGAATTTTAGAAAACATTTTGATTAGTTAAATTGTAGAATTTTAAATTCCTTAAAAAAAGTAAGAATTTGAAATTCTTCAAACCTAGTTTTTTTTTTTTACTAAAATCAACTGAGGTTATTTTTTATTTGATATCAGTTAGTGGAAAAATCGAGTGGGTCAAGTGGGTTGACCCGCCAACTGATCCTCATTTTTACAGGGCAAACTAGTGTATTCAGCTGCTTACCCATTTTTGTCTGTCTCGCCTAACTTGCCAATTATAATATTTTATAAATTATAATATTTATATAAATTAATAAAATAATTATAATAATTAAAATATAAAATAAATTATTAAGTAGAATTTATAAAATGGATTTTCTAAGAAAATAAAATAAATTTTGTCATAAATTTATTTGTCATTTATTTATGTAAAAGCATAATATTGTCAAAAAAATAAAATCAATTATGCAAGGTTTATTTTTGTGATCTTTCTATTTATTTATTATAAAAAAATTACTTTTTTTAGAAACAAAATTTACTTTTAAAAAAAATTATATTATTTTTTGAAAAGAACATTTTTTTTTCAAAATATTGTTTAGTAAAATAAATTTTTATTTTTAGTAGGAATTGAAATATCCTATCAAAACAAGAAAATTAAAATTCAATAATTTAAATTACCTTATCCAAACAAAACATTTAAAAATTGAAGTCATTTAAATTGAAAGAATGAAAGGAAGTTAAATTTAAATGCATGAAATACACACCTTGTCAGTCTTATTTAGATTTTGGCATATTCCTATATCATTGCCTCATGGAGTCGTGTTTTTTGTGAAATCAATCAAATAGTGAATGCGTTTATTAAGTTTTTCAATTTAATAGTTTAAAAAAAATTCATCATTCTTTAAAATTCAAGGATATAATTTTCAAAATTTAAAAATAAAAGGAAAAAATTTCTAAATTACACAAAAAATAAGATAAAATATGTAATTAAACACTAAATATGTAATTTGAAAATAAGCTATGTTTGTATTTGATGTATCTGGAACATTCCACCAATTTAATGACATCTATGGTTATGTGTAAATTTGTTAGACTTTTATTGGCATTTACTCTTTGTCTAACTTTCCTTTTTTTTTTTTTTTTGTTTTATATGGACTTGATATTTACACACCCATTAATTACCTTTAGTTTAGTTTAATATATATATATATATATATATATATATTTATTTATTTATGTGTAAGTAATCTTCTAAATTTTTAATTCTTCTTGTTTTCTAAATCCTTTCATAGTATCGAAATATAACTTTCCAAAATAACATATATAAATGTTATAAACTAATTTTTGAAACTATATTTTTAAAGTTTAAGTATTATTCTAAAAATTTACTTTTCAAATTAGGCTTTTGTTATTACAAAATGTAATTTTAGGTAGTAAACTCCTGTCATACTGAAAAGTAATTTCCAAAATGTATTATTCTAATTTTTTTCTATTTCATGACTCATTTCATAATACCGTAAACAATTGTTTGAAATAACTTACACCAATTTTGAAAAATAATTTTTAGAACTATATTGTAAAACAAGGCACATGATAGTTGAACAAAGTTAAAGATTGGCGAACACGTGACACAAATTTAATGATATATCATGCCCAAATTCTATAAAGTGAGACATTGTAATTTTAATAATCTCATTTATCACTTTTACATTATAGGGTATGTTACATAATTAAATTATTGTCAAATGTTAAATAAAGTTTGTCATTGAACAATTAATTTAAATCCACTAACAAGTTACAAAAAATCAACAAGTTTAAAAATCAAGGACACAATGTTATACTTTAAAAATAAGGATAAAATATAATAAAAAATTGGTAAAATAGATGACAATTAAGCCTTTAATTATATCTAAATTATTTAAAATAGAATTCAAATTTTATACTAAATAAAAGTATTCAATAAAATAATTACATCAAAATATGATAAGCTTTTGAAAATATATTATATTAAATTATTTCTCATCTTATTATTTATTGAGCTTCTTTAACCATTTAAATGCAAGGAAAAAAGTTATCTCAAAACCTAATTCGAATGGAAAGGTATAAAAGTAAAGGAACTATAGAATACTATAAAATGCGCGCCTTTGAACTTTGAAGACTTTTTTGGTGGTTTAAAATGAAAACATATTTTACTTTCTTTTTCTTTTATTTTGTTTATTTGCTCTGAACAGTTTTTAAGTGGATTAGGTTATTTGAAATTTTCAAATACTTTTTGTATTACTTTATTGTAAAAATATGATTTTTTAAAAGTAAAATACCTAATATATAAATTCCACTTTTAGTGATTATTTTAGAATTCTTTTATTTTTGGATGCATCATAAAAAACGACGATATGGTAAATTATTTGTTAGAGCGCATCTGAATAACGACAAAAAAAAGATTGCATTTATTTTGGTAACGTAAAAAAAAATTGCATTTGATAAACAACTTCGTTATATACGTATTTATTACATAAAAATGACGTATAAGTTATATTTACACACAAAAAAACGTATAAGTTATTTTTAGAATTTAAATAAATTAATAAAAGGAAACAAGGTTAAATCGTTTATGTTATATGCTATTTTTGAAAGTTCTTTTAAATAAGTAGTAATAAATTAATAAATTGATTACGCTACTCTTCACGATTTTTAAATTATTTTTATTTCAATTTAAAATAAAAGTAAATTTATTTTATTCTAATATAAATCTTATTAGTTAATCATAATAAATAAAAATTTGGAGTATTTTTAAATACTTAGAATGTACAAAGTAACGTATAAATGAAAACAAATCTTAACCATATCTGCATTTATTGGTGTTGAATATGTATGCTTGAGCTTACCAGGGTAGCACTTAGAGTGAGCTATCTTAGTTAATTTCTGTTGATTAGTTAAAGATATTTTATTGTATTTTGGTTTATTGGCTTCTGATAGTTACAACGGTTATTCTGTTATAATTGTCACCAGCTTGTTTTGCACCCTTGTTGCTTCTTCTTTCTGTTTCCATTTTGTATATAAGACTTTTCATCTTAACGAATCAGATCAGATTGTGGCTGATTATTCTTTGTAGCTTTTGCTCTCATTCTATGAGTTCTAGCTTTGTTTCTTCCTTTTCTAGTTTACCTTCTTACTTTGTTATGGTATCGAAACTCTTTCGTTGAAGAGTTCTACTTCACATTCTTCCAACATGCGTGAAGGTACACATCATTCTTCCAATGCTCACAACTTTCTGCATTTGCATTCTGGTAAAAATCCAATCACGACACTCGTTTCAAAGCTCACTAACTATCATTCATGGACTAAGTTGATGTTGATAGTTCTTAGTGCTAAGAATAAATTGGAATTTGTTGATGGAAGAGCCTTGGAACCATCAGTGGATGATCAAACCTATTCATCGTGGAAATGATGTAATGATATGGTTGTATCGTGGATTATTCACTCTATTTCTGCACTGATATGTAAGAGCATCGTTTGGATGGATTAGGGGGAGGAGATTTGAAAAGATCTCAAGTCACAATACTCACAAAGTAATTTGCATAAGGTTTCTCATCTTCAATTAGAAGCATCATCAATCTGTAAGACTTCTATTTTTGTAACTAGTTTATTATATATTTCGATTTAGGTGTTAAGTTAGAAACTTAGTTATTACAGACACCCAATTTTTATTCGGATAATAATTTTAACCCAAAGAAGGAAGAATAAGAAAAGAAAACACTTTGCACAACTAACTTTATCTAAAAGTAAAATATTGAAGTGGCACATCCAATCTCCTCTTCAAGAAGCAAGGAACATAAAGGAGTGGCATGATGCTATCGGACAAATCACAACTTTGGTCCATCTAAATTGTAAGGTAACAACTCAAGCCTCAACCAAAGGTTTCAATAAACCAAGGAAAGACATTGGTTCATGTGAATTGTATTCATGTGAATTGTAGGACAATGACCAAACCTCAATTAAAGGTGTTAATGGACCAAGAGAAGACATTTATTCATGTAAATTACAAAGCTATAGGTCAAACATCAACTTACCTACAATGTCATTAAACAAAAAAGAGTTGCTGATTCAAGCTTAAATTCGCTTAGCCATGAGGAAATCACACCCCAAAGGTTGCTTAACAAATGAGTATTCGTTAAGCGAGCTCCCAAGAAATAAATGGAAATTCTGAAAAGCCGATTTTAATTTGCTTAACGGAATTCGAAAATTCGTTCAATGAATTTAATTTCGCTTAACAGTTTTTCATGCGTAAAGGATAAGTGCATCATTTTGCAAGTTGAGGGAGAGAAAGAGGAAGTTTTGGAGAGAGAGAGCTTCAGAGAGAGAGGGAAAGGAAAAACTCTTACGAGGGAGGAAGGAGAAAGCTCTTGAGAGAAATATTAAGGCTTTAAAGGTTTTCCTACCACTTTTCATAAAGCTCTTACCAAGGTAAGGGGAGAGTGAGATTTATAAACCAAGTCTTAATAAACTATATATGTTTATATCACTTTTATTTTGTTATTGCTTTATTGATTTGTTGATATTTATTCCTTTTACTTGTTATTTACTCCATATGTTATTTCTGACCCTCTATTTATTATTTTCAAATGTTATTTTTGTACATGTTATTCTTGTTGGTTACCTTTGATATCTTGGTTCTAACAAGTGAATTGTCAACTGGTTTTCATAATAAATGTTTTATGAATCAAGTTGTGGAAGTTATAATTTATGAAACTATTTATGAAGAGGATCATCTATATGTTTTCAAAGAAATAAGAAGTTAAATGGAAAAATATATTTTGAAAGAATTATTTTGGAAAATAAGTAAAAATGATATACTTGACAAGGCAAGACGAGTATGCTTTATGATTATGATTTAATCCAGTTTTCTACATGGATGTCTTTTAGTAATAAACATACTATTCTTTTAATATGAATTTTGAAGAAGTGAATTGCTTAATATGAATTTCTATTCAATGATAACTCGAAGCATGATATTATGAATATTCTGTGATTTAAGATCTATGAATAACATTGTGATATTTAATTTATGGTCATTGACTTTGGTTGTGTGAAAGATTATGAGGTGAACTTAGCAAAAAGTCCTAGGTTTCCTGGTGTAGGTATCATACAAGTATATGTATGACATGTTTTAGGGAATTATGATTTGGTGGTTACAGGGTAAAATAGGATTATTGGAATATATCTTTTTCAAACTAAAAGAGAATGTCCAATATTAACTGGTCGGGGACTAGCAATTGGTCGAGGAGCAGCACTGTGAGATTGACTTAATGGGGTTAGGCTCTTATATCTGATTGTAGACCAAAATATTATATATGTTGAAGGTCAATACTACTTGGTTGTTTTAAAAAAAAATAAAATATTGTTACTATAGTTAAAAAACGATATATGGCTATCGATCACTTCCCAAAAGAGATCCTTGATGATGTGGGAGAATCATCATGCATGGTCAAGGATCCATACATAGAGTCAAGAAAAACTGAGTCTGAATGTTGAGAAAAATGAGATTGTGGATATGTGAAATTGAGTCCTAGGATAAATCTTAAGCCCATTGTTTGTTACTTTATTAAGATTAACATTTATGGTTTACAACTATTTATGTTTGGGATATGAATAGAAGAAGAGTTGGATCAGCCTACCGTGATGGGGACTACCGAAGCTTTCCTGTATGCAAGATGTATTATGAATTATGTTTCATATTAAGTTACTTTCGTTAGCCTTTTGTCAAAGGTTCACTGCTCTGATTTAAGTCTAATTGGGGTAATGGTGATAATTGATGTATGATGTATTAAGAAACATTTCGTAAAAGGAAGGTTTTTGTTTCATCCTTGTTTTAAGAAGATTATGGTTCTTTATGTAATAACTAATTTTGAAAATGTTTCATAATTGTTAGGCTAAATTACCACCGGTGGCCTCCTATTTAGGGGATAACTTACTTTGTGCCCTCCTATTTAGGGGGTAGCTCACTTTGTGTCTCTCAATTTTATTTTTTTTGCGCACCTTTTACCCTCTAACTTTTTCAAATGTTTAATTTTTGTCCTTCCATCAAATTTAGGTCATTGACAAGGAACATTGACTTGCTTAATTTAGTGATGTGACATCATTATTTCATAACTCTTAGTTAATTAAAGTGTAATTAATGATTTGTAAATGTTAATTTTAAAATATAAAAAAATGGGACAAGGCAAGGATCAAACCTAAGTCTTGAAAGTATGAATTCTAGAGCCATTCCATTAAACCAAAGGTTAATGTTAGTTTTATTTTGAAATTCAAATTTATTTAAACTAATTGTGTGGTAACATTAATTTTAAAAATATAGAAAAGTTGGAAAGACAAGGTTTGAACCCATGACCTAAAAATAAAAGTGTTAAGGCCATATCGCTAGACCAAAAGCCAATGTTAGTTTTTTTGTGAAATTCAAATTTAGTTAAACTAATCACGTGGCAAAATTAATTTTAAAAATATAGTGAGATTGAACAGAGTAAGATTTGAACCTAGGATATGTGGGAATGCTAAATTTCTTTATTTAAAAAATTTACAACATAAATGACCTAGAATAGTAAAACAAAACAAAGGGAAATACACAATAAAACCAATGTGGGCCTATTGTCTAGTGCCATTGTCTTAGCCTTCCTACACGTTCTAGGTTTGAATCTTACTTGTCTAATTTCTCTATATTTTTAAAATTAATGTTGTCAAATGATTAGTTTAACTAAATTTGAATCTCACAAAAAAACTAACATTGACTTTTGATTTAGCGGTATGACCTTAACACTTTTATTTCTAGGTTTTGGGTTCAAACCCTATCTTGCTCAACTTTTCTATATTTTTTCCAATGATTATTTCTTCCTTAAGAATCCAACCATTACTTACCATATTGTACTCATTTTGTTATAGATTTGTGGCATTTTTTATTACGGCATTTATCACATTAGTGTTTAAACTCTATGACACAATGTTACTGATACATTTTGAGCAATAAAGAGTTTGTTTGCAATATATGTCATCTTGCCAAACAACAAAAACTCCTTTTTCCCTTAAGCTTTTCATACACATCAAAACCTTTTGAATTGATACAAGTAGACATATATGGGGCCTTGCTCTAAAACTTCTATGTATGGACATAAGTATTTCTTTTACTATTGTGGATGACCACCCACGTTGCACATGGGTCTTTCCCATGACAAATAAATTTGAGGCCAAAACTCACCTAATTAATTTTGTTCTTCAAGTAGGAAACTAATTTACTCAATCAGTGAAAGTGATCAGAATAAATAATGGGATAAAATTCATGATGAATTTTTTTTTATCAAAATAAGGGGATAATACATCAAATTACTTGTATTGAAACCCTGAACAAAATGGGATTTGCTGAACAAAAACACGAACACTTTTTAAATGTTACTCGATCTCTCTTATTACAAAGTAACTTGCCTCCATCTATCTGGTGCTTTGCTATGTTGCATGCAAACATCACATCCTAACCTAGACTTTTCATCCACATGTCTTTCGTTAGTCCTGTTTCAAGCTGAGAATAACAAACACTTATTCCCAACTTGAAGAGGATTCTTAACCATAGCTGCATTTACTTGTGTTAAATTTGTATGTTTGAGCTCACCATGATTAGCACTTAGAGTTAATTATTTTAGTTAGTTAATTTTTGTTGATCAGCTGAAGATATTTTGTTGTATTCTGGTTGACTGATTTTTAGTAGTTATAAACGTTATTCTGTTATAATTGTCACCGGTTTGCTTCGCACACTTGTTGTTTCTTCTTCTTTCTTTTTCCTTTTTGTATATAAAACTTTTTATCTTAATGAATCATATAAAATTGTGGCCGATCATTCTCTGTACCTTTTGCTTTCATTCTCTCAGTTCTACCTGTGTCTCTGCCACTTCTAGTTTACCTTCCTTCTTTCTTTGTTAACAAAACTTGAATGATGTTATAAAATTTGAATAGCATTGACTCTAATTAAACAAAGAATACATGTGGTTAAAAATAGTGGACATCAATTTGCTGTTGTTTAATTTGCAGCGTTGTTATTTGTTGAAATGTGTTGACATTTGACTCATCCCAAGTGAAGATAAGTCATTTTCTTCCTTAGAATAAAGGTTTTTAATCAATAATTTTCTTCCACTGAATAATAATTTTTTTTTCCTCAGTTGACCTAGTTTTTGTATGACGCGTCACACAGGCAAATTCTATTTTCATTTTTTTAAATGGGATATTGCTGTGGCAGCATCTCCACAAGATTATGATTTATGGACGTATAATTACGCGTTTATTTGTGGGAACATTTATGTATAAAGACAAAAATATTAAAGCATGACCATAATGATGTTAAATTACAAGCAATAGTATGGAATTCTTTTTCAGCTACATAATTTACTACAATAATAACAAAGCCTTACTCCCTATTTAGCTAACCTTGTGTTGAATGATACCTTATCATTGGACACAATTAAAATTTAATATTCATTAATTGCCATATAAAAGAAATGTAATTTAACATTTTTTTTAGCTTAAGACTACAAGCATTTTTCATAATAAATAATACATGCCATTTAAACTAATTAATTAAGTAGGACTATATATTATGTGACAAAACTTTTCAATATTTTAGATAATTATTTAGAACTTGATTTGATACCATTAATTAATTAAGTTAAAATAATTCAAGCACTTGATAAACTTAAAATTTAATTGAAATGACAATTAATACTATAATAAGTTTGCTAAAATATAATTGTTTATAAGATTAAACTTTTTAGTAACTTTATTCTTAGGATGGTGTCTCAATTTTTTCATACTTTTTGCAACTTCCAAAGCTTTTCTTTACTGACATGATATTTAATGATACAAGTAATGTTAGTGATATATTGTTACACACTCTTATCATAGCACTTTCTTTTGTGTTTTATATCAATTTATTAAAAATGATCAGATTTTGTGTTTTTACATCTTATTTAATAGTTTTTCTCTTTAATTAGAAGTGAGATCATTAAAATTAAAGTTGATAAATTTTAATAAATTTTATCTAATAAAAAAAGTTTAATTAATATATACTTACACTATAACATAATTTTATACTTACATTTAATCATAACTTTTTATTTATATAATTTTATAATTTTTAAAATATTGATTAGTAAAATCAACCAAATTATTATGAATGAATTGTGACGAAAAAGTAAAAAACTGTATATTCATTAAACTTATAAAAAATAATATTAAAAAGAAAGTATTTAAGAAAATGTTTGTCTACAAAATTTATCTAATAAAAAAATATTTAATTCAAGAATTTAATTAATATATACTGTAGATATAAAAATCTTTTTTACATCTGATTAAACTCTTGGTTGAATAACAACCGGTCTCAATCTTAAAATTCGCATGCGTACGTATTTATATCTTCATATTACTTGTTTAAAAAAAAAAGAAATCCATATTACATAGAAAAAATATGATGCCTGAGTATTAAAAATATTATGTACTTTTTTGTCCCATTTTTATAGATAAATTTGTTTTCATAGAACAGATATTCTCTCGTTAATATATAGCATGATGTACTAAAAATTATGGTAAATATGTTCTGCTCCTCTATTATTATTTTTTTAATTCTTCTATGTAGCGGTAAGTTTGTTCAATTTTGAATTAAAGAGAAACCGGTATAATTTTTGTTTTTTCAAACCTTGTTTACCTCACTGACTGCATTTTACTAATCGAACATGGCAAGCAGGCCCTCCCACATATCTGTGAAGAGAAATTGTTTTTACCACCTATTTTACTTCTTTCGTCATTTTATCATTTACCACCTAACTTATAATATAATTTTAAAATATATATTATATTATTAATGTCACATACGATAAGTTATAATTGTATGTAACTTATACATATATTTTAAAATTCATATATTTATAACTTACAATACAATTTTAAAAACTGATATTTATATAATTTATATTATCAACTAAATTTTTACAAAGGTATATATATAATTATTTTTACAACAAAATCCACATATAAATCGTCAACATAACATAAATGTTAGTTGTCTAAAATTAAATTTTTACAATAATTAACTTCATTATAAAAGAATAAACTTACTTACTTGAGGAATAGATGTTGAACAAATTCTGAGAAACATGTACGATTATATAGTGAAGAATAAAGCAAGAAGGAGACAAAGAACAACTAACTATCAATAAATGTAACATACAAATGTTAGTTTTTATATACATAAACTAAAGGTATATTTGTAATTTCCAAAAATTACTAATAAACGATATTTGAAATTTAGGCAATAAACTATTTTCAATAATTCAATAAACTTAATATACTTTAAAACATAATATTTAATTTTAATAATTGTATATATTCAATAATACAATATAATTTATTATATATTCAATAATTCAATATAATGTATTATATAATTTTATAAATTTAATATACTTTAACAGATAATAATTAGTTTTAATATAACTATATATATTCAAAAATAAATTTATTATAAAATTTTATTAAATAACTTCAATCATTTAGTAAATTTTTAAAATATTTATAAATAACTTCAATTATTTAATAAAATATTTATAAAATTTAGATAAAAATTTATATTTTCAAAATAACTTCAATTACATAAATTTAATATTGAATAATTTATTTAAAAATAATTTTAAAATTTAAAATTATAAAAGCAATTAAAACATGCAACTAGTTAAAAAATTATAAAACCTAGGTTGCAAATTTTAACATGCATGCAACTTTTAACCCTAATATTAATAAGAAACCCTATTTTTTTTACTAAACTTTTACATGCAACGTAACACATCACCACCTCTCATACAACCACTACTATTGAAGTCAAAGTCTCCCATGCATTCAATAAAATTGCCCACCACCTCGCATGCATGATCACCTACCATGCATCTAGTAAAGTTACTCAGACCA
Organism: Psophocarpus tetragonolobus; assembly: GCA_037954015.1. Lineage (NCBI taxonomy): Eukaryota > Viridiplantae > Streptophyta > Magnoliopsida > Fabales > Fabaceae > Psophocarpus > Psophocarpus tetragonolobus. The sequence goes on along the minus strand of CM075695.1, from coordinate 1,714,308 downwards.
CCTCCTTTTTACCCAATACATGCCATGAAAACCTCTCCATTCACCCAATGCATGACACATATTATTATTATTATGTATGCCCTGCATGTATATATTATCCTATATATTATCATGTATGTGCAACAATATTTCTCCAGTACCAGAGAAGTAAAATTTATAATTTTTTGTACTTCTCCAGCAGTGCATTGTTAGGTAGTGCACTACCACCGAAAAGTAAAATAAAAAGAATATAATGATATTTTTTTACCAGTAAATAGAAAATAAAAAATGAGTAAGTATTAACTAAAAAGCTCTTGTTGACTCGTGGTCCCACTTTGGTTGACCCTTATCTTTCTCTTTTGATTGATCGTCATTGCTTCATTAGACCAATCAGTCACGCTTTTATATAAGACAAGGAGTCAACAAAGACGACCCAAGTCTAAGAGAAAAATTACTCACAGCAAGAAAGGAAACTTCTCAGCGAAACATACTTTTCATGTGGTGTTAGCTTCATGGATCGTCAAAATCTTCCTTATTTCTCGTTTAGAAATAGGATATGGTCAAAGTGCTGTAAATGCTTTAGAAATTACCCTTGCCATAAGGTATTAATTAATAAGAAAAAGACACAAGGAGAAAAATCAAAAGGATATCATTTTCTATTTAAGTGCAAAGGTCTTAATTATTGATTATGATATATCTGCAGGCTGCAGCAATAAAGTTTGCGCTTCTTTTAACTTTTGTGTGGTGGCTCAAAAAATATGTTGAGTTCAGCCATGACCATCTTTCTTCTTCTCTTTGTTGCTCCTGCTATGTACTAGTCTCTCACTTCTACTCTAACGTTTAGAGATGTCGAGTAACTGTTCAACAGCTTTAGAGATTCCGATTCCAAGCTACAGTAAAGTTAAGGTACCATCACATCTCTCTGTTGTGCTTAACACCAATGCCTCCGTCACTCACAAGTTTTAATTTCTAAGAGAGGGGTGTCCCTCATTAATCAAATTTTGGATCAACAATCTTAAATTCCCATCTCATAATCCTAAATAGTTTCCAGAAGTTTTATTTTGAATTAAATTTAAATACAATTCTATAGGTGCTTTTAGTAATACTTCAATTAGAATTAGAGTTTTATCTCATTAATCCATGTTGACCTTTAAGGAAAATGTTTATCATACGAAGTACTGAGATAAACTCTAATTCTGATCCAAAAACATCAAAACAACACCTAAAATTTGGTCTTTGAGTTTCAGGACTGAAAATGACCAATGGAAGAACAAAAAATTCATAGTAATTTAGGCAATTTGTATCAAATAGCACAGATGATATGATTGTAGATATAGCATAGTGTTCTAAAAAACTTGATGAGTTAATTTTGTTTTTGAGAAAGTGCCACAACGCATGAAACCTTGTAAAACGTACGTAATTGTGATTATAATTCATTTGATATTTTCATTTGCGCAGGTACACCGTTCAATATGCTTAGAGCTTCATACACTCATTGATAGAATTTTTCATATAATTTTAGCCATCGAATCTGCGCGACCAAATTGTACATTAGCGATGCAGACGTTGTGCTCATTACACTTCACTCTGGCAAAAGCCAAGTCAATTATCAAACATTGTTCTCGGTGCAGTAAGCTCTACTTGGTACTCTTTCGAGTATAAAACCTTGACTCTGATACTGGCAGATCAATTCCAACTTAATTTGATATATAAATTGTATGCTATAATCTTTGAATACTTTATAATTATATTTGTCCACACTTGTACATGTTTTGAAATAACTTAACTAATTTGCAAACTGGTTAGGCTATCACATCGCACAAGATACTTGCGAGATGTCAAAAACTAAGAAATGCTTTTGAGGTGTATTTGGCCCAGATTCAAAATGCTGTTCCAATATCTTTGGCTGATAAGGTTAGTTATATTTTTTAATTATCCTTTTACACCATCAGAATGTGAAATATGTTTATAGCTTCTTAGTTTTGTGCCATATTTTCCACTTGTTTGTATTTTAAGACTGATTTGAGACTATGAATTGGCCTACAGATATCGGCACTACTACATGATCTGAGGACTACAGAATTTTTGGTAGAATTTGAAGAAGACGAGGCTAGGAAAGTACTACTTTCACTGCTAGAGAAGACTTTTCCCGATGCAGCTTGTATGGAAAAGGAAGAACTCGAAGCTATTCAAATTGCAACTTGGAGGTTGGAGATCAAATCCCAATTCCCTCTCTTGGTAGAAAAAGCAACTCTTAAGAGGCAACTTGAAGAAGTCAATGAAACAAACCAAAAGGAGAAGGATCTTCTACAATACCTTTTATATCTCTTGATCAAATATGGAAAATCTGTTTGTCGGAGTCAAAATGGAAGCGACTCCCGGAGACATGAGTTGGTTGTGGATGAAGCATTATGTGAGAATCAAGTCAATGATGACTCTCTTAACCCAGAAGTTGGAGACCTATGATTATTTAGTGCTTGGTTGTACTATATAACTGTCCGTTGTTCATACAAGATCATTTCTGACTTAAAACCAACCATTTCTATTTTATTTTGTTAGGACCCCAATTGATAGGGATATTCCCTTCCCAGCAGAGTGGAATAGGTTTTTGAAGTAGGTTGGTGTAGGAATTCTGTTTTGTTTTGATGTTATCTGAATTTTAGAATTTTAGAACATGAGATTAGAAGCATTTATTTGAATTCCTCCAAGCATATATATTAGGAGTTTGGGATGCAAGTGTATTTGTCGGTAAAATCAGTGAACAAAATTAAACTAAATAGATATGGGTCGGTGATGCATGATGGGAGGGAAGCATCTTGTGTAGGTGTTTTGAGAAATCATCATGGCACTTGGAGAGGCGGTTTCTTAAGAATATAGGTGGAATGTGACTCGCAGTTCGCAAGTTGTCGTTCTTTTTGTCACTTGTGGGATGTTGGAGGCCGGTTGAAGCTGTTAGTTCGTGGCTTTTGCAATGATTGGAAGCAAAGATTTCCATGTGCACAGTGAAAGAAATATGGTACCTGAAAAATGGTGTTTGTTATTTCAACAGCGAAAACAATAGCAATATTTTATAACACACCACAGCATTATACAACAAACACAGCCAGAGACTGTAAAAGCAAAAAACAAGAGAGCACCAAAACACAATTCTAAATGATTGATTAAGTCATAAATAGAGGTTGAGAAGTCACAACTATTAACTTAGTCAACAAAGATTTAGAAACAATATAGTAAATCAGATCGTCCAAAAATATGTTTAGTTGAAGTTGGTTTTTGGATATTTTTTGTCCGTATTTTTTTAGAAGAAATATTAGTAAAAATATGTTTGATTAAAATTTAGAAAATATTTTTTTAAAAATATTTTAAAAAGTAATTGAAATTATTTTTAAAAGTTAACATTATGTAAAAATAATATATAAAAAATAATATATAAATGTATTTTAAATTATATATAAATAATTTATAATATTTTTATTAAAATTAATTAAATTTACTAATATTATTTTTTAAAAAAAAAAATACAACCGAAAACAAACATATTTTTTAAAAATTAAAAAATTAAAAATTAAAATAATTTTTAAAAAATAAAAATAAAAATAAAAATAAAATACAAAAACATACAAAATTTTCTTAAACCAAACATATTTCTAAAAATTATATATTTATATATAATTAATTACACTAACTAGGCTGCGACAAGCCAAAAAGCTGACTATTTCATTCCCTAGCCGCCAGGGGTAGTATAGGATTTTTCTCTATCCCTACTTAATTTGTGTTCAAAGAAAAATGTTTGGTGGGAGCTAAAAAAAAAAAAAGTCTTTCTAGGCATCTCATTAGATGTCTTCAGTTTGTATTTGTACCAGGTTTGATTATGGTACGTCAATAACTAACTAATAAGGCGCTACTTGTCTCACATTATAAATATTTGAAGTGCCTTGTTTCATTACCCACATGGATGAAGACTGCATAATTTTATATTTGCGGATATTTTAAAAATTAATAACATTTTTAAAACTACTTTAATATTTTTATTTTAAAATTTTCTTTTAAGGAAAATAATTTAATATTCTCAACTAAAATTATTCAAATATTCTACAGAATTAAAAGTATGCATAGGTACTTAAAAAAAATAAGAAATGAATAAATAAAAAATTATAAAAATTTTAGCAAGTATTTTTCTACAGATTTTAAATTAGGCAGTATTTTTCTAAACCCTAAACCCTAAAATTTATAAAAATTTTAGCAAGTATTTTTCTAAATCCTAAACCCTAAACCCTAAATCCTAATGGATGATTCCATAGACATCAAATTACAAATTATAAAATAGGACGACAAATATTAGTAATTGAATAAATTAAAGAACATTAATTATAATTGAGCATTTAATAAAATATAATTTAATTATGAGTTTAATTAGAAAGAATAATTATATTTTTTTATTTATATAACTTTTAAAATATTAACTAATAAAGTCAACAACTTATCATAAATTAAGAGTTGTGATTAAATGTTAATATAAGAGAGCATCCTCATTAAACTCTTTAATTATTTTTATCTTTCATTTTTTTTGTTTTTTATAATTTTTACACACTATGTAAATTTTATATATGTGTGTTTTACAACAGAAGTTTTTCGAAATGCATATGTAATAAAAGTATGAATATTTATTTATAAATTTTTAATTAACATCTACCAAAATTTCATTTAATATCTATTTTTTTTTCAAATATTAACTTTACTCATTTTAATTCTAACTTTAAATACTTTCTTTTCTTATAGTCTAATCTCTCCCGTCTCTCTTTCCTATTCCATAATAATAATATTATTATTATTATTATTAATAAGAAGAAGCATGTCCAACATATATTGTTATTATTATTATTAAGCATGCATGTGCGAAGTGTTTGTTTCTCCAGTGCTGCAAAATTTCATTTCTATATATTGCTGAAGAAATAAAAAAAATTACAATTTTTTAATTCTCTAGTTGTACTTATTAGATCCGACAATACATTACTAGAGAATAAAAAGATTTGTAATATTTTTTACTTTCTAACCATGTACTGCCAAAAATGTAAAAAGATTATAAATATTTTTATTTTTTCTTGAAATGCACCGCTGAAAAATAAAAAATAAAGGGTATATTTATGTATGAGAAATGAAAAATGAGTATGTTGAAAATAAAATTCCGTTTTTATTTATGTTGGTTTGCGTTGAGCAGATTAGCAGTTAGGGCTTATTGTTTAAACGCACCTCTATCATTTCATTTCCGTCTTCATCTTGGTGGTGACTGGTCTGAGGCTGAGGCTGAGGCTGAGGCTGAGGCTGAGCTTCCCATAAACCTAAAACCCTAACTGAGAGTTCCATTGAATCTGGGACACTATGAGCTGGAGAACCCTTGCTTCCACTTCTCGACACACTTTCAAGAGACTCAATGCATTCTTACGACCCCCTTCTTCCCCTCACCCACGCGCCTCTTCCTCCCACGCGCCCTTCACCACCGCCCTCCACTCCCCCAATGCCCTCATCGACCCAAAACTCCACTCTCCGCATAGCGACGCGGTCTATCAAGACGACGAAACCACGAACGAGTTCTTATCGCGATTTGTGTGGATAATGCGGAAGAAGGTGAAGGAAGCGTACCCGGAGTCCGACAAGGCCACCGTAGACGGCATGCTCGTGGCGATCGTGGAGAGGGTGACATTGGAGATGGAAAAGGGCGGCGGCGGCGGCGGAACTGCCTCTGGGGGCTTCAGCGATGACTTGTGGAGAACGGTGTGGGAGGTGAGCAATTTGGTGTTGGAGGACATGGGCAAGGAGAGGAAGAAGGAGAAAATGAAGGGCTTCTTGCAGTGCGACGATGTTAAGGAAATGTGCAGATTCGCCGGCGAAGTCGGCATTCGCGGCGATTTGCTCAGGGAGCTTAGGTTCAAGTGGGCGCGTGAGAAGATGGAGGAGCATGAATTCTATGAGGGTTTGGAGAGAATAAGGAAAGAGGCACAGAATGAGGGCAAGCAAATCGAGGAGAACAAGAAGGACAATGTTGTTGGACTTCCCAAGAGGAGAGGGAAGATAAGGTACAAGATTCATGGGCTTGATCTATCTGATCCCAAGTGGGCACAAGTGGCTGATAGGATCCATGAGGCAGAGCAAGTGTTTTGGCCTCAGGATCCCAAACCAATTACCGGCAAAGCCAGGATTGTTACCGACAATATTCTTTCGTTGAAGGAGGATCATCATACTTTGCAAACTCTCTTCGCTGACTGGGTCGACCTTGTACAACCTACTAGGCTCGAATGGATGGATTTACTTCACAAATTGAAAGATCAGAATCATGGTTTGTACTTGAAGGTATTTACGCCAATCGTTTTATCATTTCAACCATTTACCAAATACCTATTTTGTTGCTTTTTTTTGTTTTGTTTTGTTTTTTTGCTGATGTGCTTATGAACTACTTGTTTAAAGAACACGGATGATCCTAAGAATATATTTCCACATGCTGCTCATGAAAATTGTAGGAATTCCTGTAACGCATATTTTTTTTTTTTTAGTGGATTAGTGTGATTCAACAATGGGATGGCTACTTATTTTGATTTATTTTTTGTCAAATCCTATACTTGTAGGTGGCTGAAATGGTATTAACTGAAGATTCTTTCCAAACAAGTGTATCTGACTACTTTAGGCTTATTGATATCTATGCTAAAGAGAACTGCTTTGATGATGTTGAGAGAATTTTGAAGAAGATGAATGAAAATGGTGTAAAACCAGATGCTTCAATAGCGAGTGTGTTGGTCCACATGTACTGCAAGGGAGGCAATCTTGCACGTGCAAATGAAGCATTTGAAGTTTTGAGGAGCCAGGGCTTTGAACCAGACGAACAAGTCTACAACTCAATGATCATGGCCTTTGTGCATAATGGCCAGCTCCTGTTGGGTGAGAAATTGATGAGGGAGATGGAGTTGAAAAATATGAAAATCACAAAGGAAATATACGTTGCATTGCTCCGTTCTTTTTCTCAACTTGGTGATGCTGTTAGAGCCTCTCGAATTTCATCAACGATGTTGTGTGCAGGATTTCAGCATTGTTTGGAGACATGCACCCTGCTTATCGAGGCATGTGCACGTGTTGGTGACTCCAAACATGCAAGAGTCCATTTTGACCACATGATACAATTAGGGCATAGGCCTGATGATAGGTGCACTGCTAGCTTGATTGCAGCTTATGAGAAGAAAGCCAACTTGGACGACGCGTTAAATATTTTATTGAAGTTAGAGAAGGATGGCTTTGAGCCTGGGGTTGCCACTTATTCTGTTCTTGTGGACTGGTTAGGTAAGATGCAGCTTGTTGATGAGGTAGAGCAGCTTCTAAGCAAAATAGCTCTGCTGGGTGAGGCTCCTCCTTTTAAGCTTCAGGTGAGTCTCTGTGATATGTATGCTAGAGCTGGAAATGAGAAAAAGGTCCTTCAAACTCTGGGCGTTCTGGAAGCTAGGAAGGATGAATTAGGACAAGCTGAGTATGAGAGAATTATAAGCGGCCTTATTGATGGTGGGTTTCAGCAGAATGCACAGAGAATATGCGGGATCATGGAAGCACAGGGTTTTGATGCATCGAGGGTTAAGTTTAAACTTTTGAAGCCTGTCTCCAGAGCTCCGAATATGAGATAGTTTAGTGGTCATGAGTAGGACCTTTTCATTTTTTGTCTTTCTCCGTCAAGTGTCCATCAAATCTGCTGCCTCACTAGGGAATCATACTGGGTTTATTATACCATGTAACAAATAAGGATGAGTTTATGCTCGTTAGTTTTTCAATTGTACCGTGTTTATGAATTTTTTCCATGGTTACAGCTTTGCCAGTGCTCAGATTACTGATTTACATTTTTTTTTTCTTTTGATCTTTAGTTGTTTGTATATAAAAATATCTTTTGTGGCATGTTCATGGAATTTTCTTTTTCACACATACAATATTTATGTGGTGTGTTTATTATGTACCTTTTGTTTGATTTGTTCTGATTTTACCCTCAATTCCTTGTTTGCCTAGATCAGTTGCATTTAGAGATGTCTGTGAAGTGATTTTTTTTTTTTAAATTATGAAATTAGAGTTTAATGGTGATTCACAAACAATATAAAAAATTACTTTATATTGTTATTCAATAACAAATAATAGTTTGAGCGATTTTTAAGGGTTATAATAAAAGTTAACTTTATTGTATAAGTAGGTTAGGGCTTATAGTTGGATGATAGTTTGTAAATTTACACTGTTGGTGCATGATATTGTTATTTATTTTCATTTAATTGTTTGAATTAAGAGCCACCTTTATTAATATGATGTGTTAAAATTTAGAAACTAAAATCAAGGTTGGATTTTTAAAATGTGATGTAATGAGAGTTTAAAAATAATTTTATACCATTAATAAATTACCGATCATCATCCATTTTCTCATTTTAAAACGCAGTTTACCAAAGTGTCTACCACACGGTAGGTATCTCATATTGGCTGTGTCCCGAAGACTAAAGAATAGCTTGCTATCATTGTTTACGTCGCGAGTTGTGCTGTGACTATCTTGTCCCTGAATCATTTTCTTAAAGGATAATATGAAGAAAGGCACTTCTAGATTGCTTTTACATGGAATAGCTGAACCTTGAAATTAGTTCCTAGAAAGTGAATGAATGAATTAAACCAAGAACTCCATAATCTACATCAAGGTAAAGCATATACTGGAATTCCTTTTGTGGGAGGCAAGAGAAATTTCTTTCCTCTATAGTGACAACATTTGTTAGTTGAACAGGTGGCACACGTTTGATTAGAACATTAGGTAGTCAAGGAAAGACACATAGGAGAACTTCTCAGGGGAATCAATGTGAAATGTTCCGTAAGAAGCAATAAGAATTTGCTAGTTTAAGTATAACGAAAGCCCCATTATACATCCAAGGTATAAACACTTAAATTATGTTTATATAAGACTCCTACCACTGCTACATGCAGCATTGCATTAAACAAGAATACCACCAAAACATCTCCCTCTTCCCAGTTGTGTAATCAGATATTATTAACCTTCCATGGCACAAAGAAGCAAGTCATTTCGCTTTAGAATCCCATGGCTATCAGTACCATCTGAATCATTCGCTCGTCGTACAAGAGAAAGACCAATATCTCCTCCCCACTCAGACGTAAGTGTACCTATTCATAGACCACCTAAGCCTTCTGTGGTAGCCCCAGCAGAGTTATCTCCTCCCAGTCCTACCAATACCGAGGAAGCCCCAAGAGCTGAACCTCAAAAGCACTCACCACCCCATTCAACCCAGCCTCCATTAACTTCATCGAGCATTGAGTCCCAAGTAGTGACTACTCAACCAAAACCCCCATCTCCACAGCCACCACTTCAACCTTCATTCCATCCAGACTCTCCTTCTCATGTTCAGATTGCACCCTCATCCCCCAAAACTCATTTGGCCTCGGATAATGGAGCCACGAAAGTGCCAAAGCCTGTTTCTGAAGAATCTACCCGTCCTGCATCATCTTCCTCTGAACAAGAAAAGGAAAAGATGGTCTTGTCTGAATCAAAACCACAAGACACTGAGCCGAAGGTAGAATCACCATTGGGAGCAATCCCCAACCCCAACCCCAAGTCACCAGAAACCTCTTTCCAACCCCAGAGGATGTCAACAAAGCCCGCAGACACAGAACAAGTTTCTTCTGTGCCCTCTTCATCCCCGGTTTCAAAAACTGAACCAGCCACTCATGCATCATCTCCTTTGGCCTCAAAGGACATCAAAACTCAAGATGCCACGCTTCAAGAAGAAAAGAAGAAGATGGCAGTGCCAGTGCCGCAAGAAGCAGAACCAAAGATAAAATCACCTTTGAAAACCATCCCCAAGTCACCTGAGACCTCTTCTCAACCTACACTAATTGAGCAAATATCAACCCCACCAAAAAGCAAGTTTCAAGAAGAAAAAGAGAAGATGGCAGTGCCAGTGCCACAAGAAGCAGAACCAAAGATAAAATCACTTTTAAAAACCATCCCCAAGTCACATGAGACCTCATCTCAACCTGAGAATATGTCCACACAGCCTACACCAATTGAGCAGAGATCAATACCACCGAAAAGCAAGTCCCTTCAACCTGAAGAAAAGGAGAAAGCGATGCATGAAACTACCAAGGTACGAGGAAAAGGCAAAGACACCACAACAACCACATGGAAACCAAGTGAAGAACGCACCATAGCATCTGCTTCAGGAACAGCAACAAGAAAGGCTAAAGATTCATTCAAGGCATTTCACGGAGATAAGAAGCATCCTGGTGTGCGAGAAACTGTGGCGAGAAAAATAATGTTTGCCGCAAGCAACCCCATTCGGAAAGACACACAAATTGTGAGCTCGACAGATGAAGGGACAAGGAATGTGTCAAACTCAAGCATATCACCTGAAAAAACTGCTCCATCCAGTGGTGAAAAGGTTCCTCCACTACAAAAAGGCATCAGAGATGATATCACCAAATTTGTTCATAAACTAACAGCCTCTGTGCACCCTACACAACCAATGGATGACAAACAGTTTAGTGTCATAACCTTGGCTGGTGACAACAGAGGAGCCACAATGCACTTAGGTTCTGAGTCAGCTAAGAAGGAGGGTTCAATTCACATACACCGAGCCTACAAGAGTGATCCTGAAGATACCAACGAGGTGACCACTGATGGAGAAGAAAACACCAATGAAGAAGAAGATGAAGAAGAGGTGGGCATGGCATATGTCAACAGCAACATACAAAGTATCAATAACTCACTCATGTTTCATGGTTCAATCACTGAAAGAGACCCTGGTGTACAAGTGACTCTTCCACAAAAGCCCACTGAACCCATCAGGCCCGATGATAAGCCCAAGCCTGGCTTGGAAACTCATAGGACTCGGTTCAACATCAACCGGGCCGAGAAGTCAACATACCAGCCCACCGTTGGAAGAAGCATCAGAGGCCCTTTCCTTGAACCAAATGACAAACATCACCCTCGTGGTTGCAAGTTTAGTTGTGACAACGATATTGAAGACATTGAGATTCTGTGAAGGAACAAATACAGAGCTTCCCTTCTAAAATCCAAAATAAGCTGTATGGTGGAATATTGCAACACAAACTTCTAGTAACAAAATAAGTGTTAACATCCACATCGTGTAATTTGTCATATTATCTCATTTTCTTTTTACTATTATTATTTATTATTTATATGTAGCGTTCATTTTTATCTTTAGCTGTTGATTTACATTATAAGAAAATTATTATGAAGGTGATTTTCTTATGTGATTGATGCTTGAAGAAATTAAGTTTGTTTACATCAGAGTTGCCAAAACATCAATCGTAACAGCTAGCGTTACACAAATTAAACGTGTGCATAGAGAATGAAAGTTCTCACTAGAATGAGAGCTATTTAGTCCAGCTTCTCTCCTTCCTTATGAAAATATGTACATTTAATATCAAGGAAGAGTGACATGACGGGACTATTAGTCCACAATGGGGATAAAGAAGTCATGATCATTCATTCACAAGCTGGTTTTGTGTCGAAGCTGCTCAAGCATATGGCAAAGGCTTGGAAAGCTGAGAGGGGATATCGGTAATCCATAGTGAATATGTCCTTCCCAATTTTTCCAAATTGCAGTATCACTTTTTCTTGTTCGGCAGCTGAAACATTTTGGCATGGTTCTGCTGCTGCTACAAGCTGGAAGTTCTTCACAGAGGCCACTGTAACCCTTCCCTTGAAATTCAAGCACCAACATTGCAGTTGTTCATGCCATCTAGGAGCTTTGTTTTTCAAAACCAACGGTTCTCTTGCTCTTAGGGTCGATTCTTGAGTAATATCAATGCCACTTGAGTCAAACTCAACTTCAGGCTTCTTTCCTTTTGAATCTGGGGTGGTGGTAGATGCATGCTCATTAAGACAATTGGTAAATTTCAAAGGAGTAGGAGCAGACCCTCCGTCTTGGATTGCAGACATGGGGATTAAGTGCATCATACACCGCATTCGCCTTGGACCTCTTGTTCGGAGGACATTGAGTTCATAAGATACTGTGGCCACCTTGTAGTTAGCAGCAGCAGCAACCTTTGGAAGTACCTGCTTCAGATGGACTCTTTGCTGCAACTTGCAATTCAAAGGAAGTGAAGCTTCGTGTGGGAGCTCACCATCCAAGATCGTGAACTTGGTGCCCAGAAAATTAGATCTGTACATTGCTTGCAGATCAAGTCAATAGTAGAAATGCGGAATAGTGTATCAGTCATAAAATTAAGGAGCAGCAAGATGTGAGACTAACCTCAGCTTTCCAATGTAAGTGTTGCTAGTTCGAGAAAAATCATCAGCAATCAATGATATTATAAATTCTGTACATGTTGCCCTTCTAATCTTCTTTGCTGCCAGCAACAGTTTGCTCATATCACCAGAAAGAGCTGCAAATATATAAAAAAAAAAAGTAAGTTACGAAAACAAGAGCACAGAAATTAGAAAGGAAAATAGATTCCAGTCAAACATATCTTAGCTGAAGCATTCATTGGTTCATTTCCAAAGTGATTGAAAGAGACCATGAAACAAAAAGTGACTTGAACATTAAAACAAATCTCCAAATAAAAAATGAATTTCATAGTAGGTCAAGGACAAGGGTAAAATTGTGTCTTGGTGACCTGCCATTACGTATAATAACTCCTCATGCCTTCACATAGTGAGGAGCCATGAGTCTTGGGTTGGGACAGTCGGATTACGCCAGTTTTATAGTAGGAAATATTAAAAGTATAAAACTTAGATGCACTTGCTTAGGTGTTTTTGGTATTGTTTTCCAATCAACATTAAAGTTCCAAGTTGATAATCCGTGTAAAAAAATTGTATTAAAAGTCAACATAAATTAGCAAGGTGAAACTTAAAATTTGATTGAAAAATAGCACCAAGCACCTCAGAAACTACATCTATCTTTTATCTACGTAAAAATCAGCCCAATCTTCCTAACCGTTGCTACAGTACATTTATACCAAATATCCTTGAATCATCATCCATCAATTGAAGTGCTTTACAATAAGAAAACACAAGGGAAATTTAATTATTAAGAATTTATCCTGCCAAAGCAGACGTCCCATGATTGGAAACGTAGACTAAAACAGAGCGATCAAAGAAAACTATAAGAAGAAACTACCTGAAACAGAAAAAGATTCTAAAGGAGGATGCTTCAACAGCCATATATAGAATAAATTATGTGAACACCAAGATATCACCAATTTTCATCACCGTTGCTACAGATACGTTTATACCAAATATCGTTGAATCATTATTTTTCAGTACAAGTGGTATACGAGAAGAAAAAAAAAAGGTCTTTGAATCATCACCGTTGCTACAGATGATCTATCCTATAACTTCCCAAGAGAGTTTCATGAATAAAAGTTAGAAACTTATGCTTCACTAGAAACACAGAACGATCAAATATCTAAGGAAGAAAGTACCAAAAAACAAAAGAAAAAATAAATCCTCAAAAAGGGTGATTCAACATCCAAAAACTGATTTTAGATTCAAAGAGAACCCTCAATACATCACTTAAACTGCAGAATAAATTGTGCAAACAAAGATTACCAGGGCTGAGGCCGAGATATAAACAATATGTTGAGGTCACTCTTTCTCTCCTAATAAAACACTGGATAGGAGAGTCTCTTGGACCAGGCTGATAAGCAAAAGGGATCAACACAGATAAAAAGACAAAATGAGTTACATATTAGTACCATGTGCTTCTAAGCCTGAAGTAAATATAGATATCAATTACATAAAAAGAGATTCTCAAGATAGTAAAAGTTACCTGCTTTAGTGATATGGGGAAAGTGAGAAAGCCACACTGTTCAGGTGTCTTGACCACATCCTTTGTTATCTCTCTCCACAACCTACAAACTGAGGCACATGCCACAAGTGCTCTACGTGCAGGCCAGGAAGTTTCACTGGCTTCCAACCTTTGAATTATGTCTAATAGCAACTCAGGTGGTAAGTTAGCCCATGGACTCTGTGATGATGCGGATGCTGCTGATGATGATGATGAATATGATGATGATGAATATGATGCTGATGGTAAGGAACATTCTGGTGCAATGTGAGATTTTCCATGTCGATGCACATGCTTGGCTTCTCCGCCTCTTCTATACATGTTGCTGATGCCCCCTCCAATCTCCTTGAGCTCACGTATAATACTCCTGAATGGCATTATGATAGGTGTAGAACTATCACAGCCATTATGTTCGAAAAGAAAAATCAGACCTCAAGTATTATTGTGAAAGCACAAAAATAGCATCTATGCATGAGTTAACCGAATTTATTGATGATAAAAGTGGTGAACGAGAAGCGTTGTTAATTACTAACAATGATGGAATGAGACACATATGTTATGTTGCAGGGGTGATGGGAGGTTAACTTGAAAGACAAGTTGTGTTTCAAGATTCAAAGCCTTGATCCAAAAAACGGATTCCCATGTTGAGATTTTAAAGAAACAAAAAAGAAATGAATGAAAAGCTCAAAGATTTAGAGGCAGATGTGTGTACCCTGAGACAAGGGCCTAGAAAGTGAGGAAATCTTGCAGAAAAGTTGGAAGACACAAAGGGTGGTGAGGAATGTGGTGAATCCTTCCAAGACTGTACCTCAAACTCCAAAGCCAATGTCTTGGACAAAACAAAAGGAAAGAGTGGAAGATGAGAGGTGGTGGAGGTAGTGGTTGTGTGGGTTTATAGGTTACAAGTTACAACTCACAAAACAAAGCTTGCGGATAAAACTAAAACTAGAAAAATGGGCATCACATCCTCATGCCTTTTGTTTTGTTTTTCCAAGCATCAAGCAAAGCATCCCTTCTCCACAGCCACACACAGACAAGGCTTAGCCCTTTGCAGTGCCACACACCAAAGCAAATGTAAATGCTTCCTAGCCTACCACTTCAATTAAATGGAAACCACTTTTCATCTTCATCACTCACTCACTGCTTGCAGTTGCACCATACAAATTCCTGCTTTCAGTTTACCATTACTTTTTTCTAGAATTTTTTTTGGTATACCAATACTCCATTTCCATTTATTTATTCTCTTGCTTTAACTGTGTCCAAGATCACCTAACAAGTTTTAGCACAAAAATAGTTAATTTAAGTAGGACCCACCTGGATATTGATTTTCTCAAGATTACTATCATCAACTAAGTGAATCAAGCAAAGACCAATCCAACGGTCATTGA
Source organism: Psophocarpus tetragonolobus (assembly GCA_037954015.1). Classification (NCBI taxonomy): domain Eukaryota; kingdom Viridiplantae; phylum Streptophyta; class Magnoliopsida; order Fabales; family Fabaceae; genus Psophocarpus; species Psophocarpus tetragonolobus. The sequence goes on along the minus strand of CM075695.1, from coordinate 1,699,118 downwards.
CTCATAGCCAAACGTGCACCGAATATCTTAGTTCTATAATTTGGTCACAATGGAAACTGGAACAGCCGTTTCTGTTTTCTTTTTTTAATTTTTATTTTCCAGACAAAAATGGACAGGTTCATTTATTCACCGTGGTGTTATTAAAAGTTTGTACCAATTTTGAAGACTCGATTCATTCACTATAATTGGGACTTTATGTGGCAGCAGCGAGTTTAGTACGTGAGAGAAACTTCTGCAGTATTGTGTTTGATCTATAGACCAAGTGTCAAAATCAACCAACTACTTTTTTTAAAAAAAAAAATTATAACTAAAATAAACCAACTACTACTACCAATTCTATGTTATGTAGTGGGACTTCATTTAAACAAAATCCTCAATGTATTAGTCCTTACTCTTTAATACTATTAATTAACATAGTATCATCTTATTTTCTTTTCTCAATGGAAAACTGCTTACAACTTGGCACTTTTATGGTCAAAAAGTAAAAACTGACCACTAAGATGTTTGTATGCGAAAAAGTTGGGTGTGGAAAAGGATGGAAGCATTTATATATGGACGATGATTGATGTCCCTTTCCCCTCTAACCTCTTCACTGATTCATTCTCAAAATTTCTTCTTCCTCCTGGATTTAGGTCTTGTTGGTAGATGGATCTCATGGCTTCATATTCACATTGCTATCTTGAAGAGACACATTATCTACGCGTCGTGAATTGAAGACACTTTCCCTACAAATGACCAGTAGTTGATGATAGCTGTGTCACTGTCACCACTTCTAGAAATGCATGAAACAGAAACACCGTCCCTTGCACACGTGCCCATGCCATACCCCACTTTATTAGTATTAGAAAATGTTAGTAATACATTTCCTTGACATAAACATTACGTTGATTCGAGAACAACTGAGCACAATCTTTATTAAGTAATGTCTAGTTTGAGTTTTTTTATGAAAAAAAAAAATACATGAATGAAAGTGATTAGTGAGATTTTCCAATAAAAATCATTATCAGAAAAGTATAATATTTGATACTGTATTATAAATAAAACTTTATCAGAGTTTTTGAAGAGTTGTTAGTGTTGTTTTTCTATTAAGATCATGAAAAAATGTAGTTTGTAAGGAGTAGATTATTAATATCAATTAATTTCTAAGTTGGGATTGGGTGGAAGGTGTGGACTAATGAAAATGAAGAAATAAAAATGAATTCAGGAATAGGCAATGAGTATCTTTATCGATAAGTTTGCAAAGGTAGCTGACAGATAGATGAGTTAGCGTAATTGTACAGCATGGTCCACTCACCAACTTGCTCACTGCAATAATACAACTCAAATTCATTGATGGTCAAGTACTTGTTTTAATCACTATGGCCCGGCACACACACCTCTTATTCACTCTCCCTCCTTATTTATTTGGTACATTCATTTTTTATGCATCTACCTTCTTTCTTAAACTCACACATCATCTTCATCCAATCAATTATTGCCCTTCATTTTTATTTATTTTTCTCTCCTCTGCAAACCTAGCTGGGACTTAGTACCCTTTTCACAATTCATCTCCAAATGGATGTCACAAATCACAAACTACAATACACACATTACAATCCACCAACCAACTCGATTATGTGTCAGTTCCTCATGGACTGAATCCTAATATGGATCAATCAATCATATATGAGGCAAAAACATTATCCACTTTTGGTATATGATTTCCTTTCCTCCCCAAACCTTTCGTCATTTTTTTCCATCAAACTTAGCACTAATTATGCTGTGAATATGACATTCAACTTGTACAGTTTAATTTACCTTCTTGGGCAGCTAAAGCCTAGGACAATGACAATGGTAGCAGCTATGAATAACCCTAATTTAATTTTGTGAAGTGCTTCATTGTTCTACTCCATCAAAGTATATAAATAAATTAATTAAATTAGTTGCATGTGACTTCAGTTTTAGTTTACTCACCACCCTTCGTCATAGTCTTACAGTACTCTTGTAAGAAATTTGCAAATATTTCACTTCTTCTACTAAAAAAACAAAAATTTTTAGTGTTAACATTTATCATCTATGAAAAAATATATAATACTTACTCATATTTATTTGGTAATATCTTCATCAAAATTAGAGAATACATGTGGAAAGAAAATGATTTTATTTTAAGATATAATGATAAAAATCATTTAAAATATAAAGTTTGACATGACAGCACATGTTTTAATTAATCTTATATAGTTATGTTTACTTTTTCGAAATGTTAAAAAATAGAGTATATATAAAGAGAGAGGAGTGAAATCTCCAATGATTTACACTTACACAAGCCAAAATTTAATGCTTATAAGTTAATATTTATAGGAGGAAATAGAGTTTTGTAAAAATTGGAAACCGTAGCTTAGGCATATTAGACTTATTTATATGATCCTCTTAGGTTACAATGAAGTGGAAAATATGTCTAGTCAAATCTCATGATTTGGGGCACTCGCTTCTATCGGAATGTATATGTTAATGATTCCTGTGTTCTGTTCCGTGGCTACATCAATGATGAATCCTCATTTCCTCATGCTCGGAAGAAATTAAGGTTCTCCTGCTTTGACGATGGATAGGCCATGCTCACATAATTAGGCTTAGTTTTAGTGAGCCAACATATTTGTTTATTGATTTTTATGTAAGAAATGGGATCTATAATAAATCGGGATATAAAATTATATATGGATAATATTTTAATGAAAAATTAAAATTAGTCACGGATCATTTAAGAATAGCAAAATTTGTATGCATGTGTGAAGAATAGCAAAATTAAATAAAAAATATTTAATGATTAAAATTATTTCTATCTTTTGAAAATAGAGAAAATTTAAAGAAAGAGAGAAAGTGATTAAGACATTATTGGCTCTTCGATACGCTTTTGATCGTTGCACCTCCGACGTGTCTCTAAAGCATGATAGCATGCACAAACTCTTGCCCACTCCCATGTAAGGGAATGATTACCGATCAATATTCATTTAATTAATTCAATTCCATTTCTAGTGCGAGCCTTCTTTCTTGCATAAAATATTAAAATAGGGACAAAACATCCTTAATCAAACTACCACTCTTTCTACAATGGGCAGAAACATAGGCTCAGAAAAATTGTGTTATCTAAGGAAGGAAAACCAGGTCCCTTTTACCAAATTTATTTTTTCTTGAATGATTTTTGTTATTGTTAGGTAAAATCAAAGGGATTAACACTGGATAATGATAATTATGAGATGTTTATGAGTATTCATATATAAGAGAATATGATAACGGTAAAATTAATTTTTTCTTGAATGATTTTTGTTATTCTCGATTATATATTACTTAACTTATAACTTATTTCTAAATAATATATAACTTTAACTCACATTTGTATTTTATCAATCTCTCCCTCAAAAGTGAGTTCATATTATAAACTCATCATTGTGGAAGGGCCTAATAACGATCTCTCATTCACTTCCACATAGCAAATTTTTCGAGTGTGAAAGACTTTCGATTAAGAGAATTCACTATCATCTACAAGTTTGAGTAAACTTCTTTTCAACCCAAAATATTAAGACATTAGGTTATGAGTGTTTCTCACTTATATGTTACTCAACTTACCAATTTCTCAATTAAGGCCTTAGGAACATTAACTCATACTTGTATTCGCATATTTATATTAATTGAAGTACTTAAATTTAGAGTTTTAAAAACTAGACTAGCTAATTCAATTTATTGAACTGAAAATTGATTTTTTAGAGTCTAGAAAAACCCCAAAACCAACTGACTATAAATCAAACCGGTATAAAATCGGATAACAAGTTTGGTAACTTTTTTAGATTTTTCTAAATACACATTCCTGTTTTTCTAAGTTAATCTCTTTTAATTCCTTAGTAAAAAATATGGTTAACTTAGTGATTTGATTATATATTTAGTAAAAAGCCCTTTTTCATTTTATAATTATCTACTTAATCCATATTATTTTTACTTTCTAGATAAATTAGTCTAAAACATATAATTAATGACTTGTTCTAAATAACTTGATTCAAAAATAATTTTTTACTTCTAATCGAATCATACAATTAGTGTATTTTGGTTCAAACGGTACAAATTAGTTAAATAAATTTTCGATCAAGTGATTCGAAAACGATTTTTTTTTACATAATTTCGGATTATTTGATGCAAAAATTACATAATTTCATATGAATAATAAAAGTACAAACTTCAAAATTTAATAAAAAAAAAAACTGAACGTACCAAGAGCCAAACCCTTCAAAGTCCTATCACTGTCAATGCAGCACGCCCACTATATTCACAACGTCGGTTTCCTAGTTCCGTTTCTGTTCAAAATCCAACGATTTTCTACGCACTTACCCACGGCTTTGCTAATGCTCTAATATTTTAAAGAAAAAGGATATATATACACACTATATGTGTTATTATACACCTAACGAATAAAAAAATTTAAAAATGAATAAAATTTATAATATAATAAGATGAGAGAGATAAAAAAATAAAAAATATAAAAAAATATATAAATTATATATATATCATTACTCTATTTTAAACTGAATAATTCAAAGAAAATAAAGGAAAGCATACACAACAAAAATCATAATTTGACTACACTAATTGATAATTATTTCAAATTGTCTTAAAAATATTATTTTAATTATTTTTTATTTTATTAAAATTTATGATATGCCTACAATAAAATTTCTCAAATGGGTCAACTTTGATTCATTTAATTCTAACCCACATGGATTAGAGCTAAAATGTCAATATAACTAAATAGGTCACATATATGAATGGTTGCAAGACCAAAAAGTCTAAAAAACTTGGTAGGTAAGGGCTTGTCCACGTGGCTAAAAAATTATGTATGTTTTTAATTTCTAAATTTAGGAAATTAACATAAAAAATATACTATTATAAAAGTTTAAAAGAGTTTAATATTCATGTATTAATAATGTAAAAATTTTTTACTGTCATTTTAATTATTTTTTTAAAAGTCATATAAATTATAATTGTGATTAAATAAGAGTATAAAATTTTTTTACGTTATTAATGCAAGAGCTTTTTTCGATATTATTATTGAGAAAAAAATTAAGAGCAACTTGATATTTTATATTAATAACTCGGAATTTAAATTATTTATTATTTAGTTATTAAGAGTTGCATGTCAAAATTATTTTTTATGTAATAATATGTTACTTACATTGTTTTTGTTTTGCACTAAAAAAAATCTCTATTTTCCCTCTGAAGGTTGATTTAATAACCTTTCTATTGTCATTCATATAAACTCATTTGAAAATTCCTAACTATAACTATGATATGCACCACAATAATGTGACAATGTACATGAGGCGTAAAAGATGTGCTGAAAGAAATAGTGTGTCATGGAATCTGCCATAGTAATGTGACTATATTTATAGAGGTGTTGGAAATCGCCATATGAAATTTTCCCATAGTGATCTGGAATATCCCACATTGATAGGGAGACGTGCTGAAACAGGAAGTGCATCAAGAGTTTTCTTACAGTAATGTGGTATATCTCACAACAATGTGGGAGACATATTAGAAGAGAAAGTACATGAGGAATTTTGTCAGAAAGATGTGACAAACAAAGGCATGAAATTGAAAGAGAAAGTGCACAAGGGGTTTGCCTACAACAACTTGAAACATCTTACATATGTGATCTTACATATGTGTGAGAGACACACCGAAAGAGAAAATGCATTACATATTTGCCCATATGGTCACATGGGTGTAACACAATCCACAAAGGTGTTGAAGGCTCTCTAGTAGAAAAAGTGTATCAAAATTTTGTTTACAATATTATGAACCATGTACTGAAAGAAAATGCTAAACATAATCTAAACAACATAATTAAAAATTATTTTTATAAAATTCTATTTAAGTTACTTAAAATTAACATGAAAAAGAAAGTGCACGAGGGATTTGCCTACAACAACTTGGAACATCTTACATATGTGTGAGAGACATGCTGAAAGAGAAAATAGATTATATATTTACCCATATGATCACATGGGTGTAGCACAATCCACAAAGGTGTTGAAGGTTCTTTAGCAGAAAAAGTATATAAAAATTTTGTTTACAATATTATGAACCATGCACGGAAAGAAAATGCTAAACATAATCTAAACAACATAATTAAAAATTATTTTTATAAAATTCTATTTAAGTTGTTTAAATAACATTAAAGTTAATATTAATTAAACGTAAAAAATTAAAAAAAAAATATTCTTATTTCTTAATACGTAAAGCCATCAAAATATTTATATCAATAATTTTTATTCAAATTTAATAATAATAACATCTTTCATATAAAAATGCTAATTAATTATGAAGAGATAAAAATTTCCTCTAACTTAGTCCCTAAATTTGGAGGCGGTACGGATTGAAATTACTGTCCTCTAACTTATTATTGCTGCACGTTTGATATTACTGATTTATTAAAATTTTAATAAGGGGTATCAATTAGCCACACGCAAACTGGTAAACAACTAGACTTTTAATTTACCGTAGCCCAATTACCAGTTTCAAGGTTTGCAAGAGAAAAGAAACTCAATAGTCCAATGATTCCTGCGAGTGATTATCAACTCATTGCAACAGACCAAGTCGAATTTATGGAAAGTCAGCATTTAGGTGGTAATGATCTAGATTAAGCTCTTGATGACTTCACTAGTTTTATTAAAATCCATCTGAATTTTGTGTTGTAATGTTTACTTTGTAAGATTCAAGGATTGAAACATCCTAGTTTTTTTAGAATCTTAAAATTATTTTTTATGAAAAAGACTAATTTACATATTATTTCTGGTTTGACCTAGCACTCTCTCTGGTAAGGATACTTCCATTATGGGTAGGGCTAATTAGGAAGTTGTTTCACATATTAGACATGTTTAGGCCTAATTTCTATTCCTTCAAGAATGAAACCGCGCTTTAAGATATGACTTGTTGCCTCCATAATTTTCATCTGCACTTGGTTTTCTTCTTGGCCTGAATTGAAGAAGTCTCCCATCTCAATTTCCAACCACCCATCACTTCTCACATTAGGATGTTGTAGTTCCCATAAGCGACTACCTTTTAAGTTGGGGTCCAAACAAGCATATTTGGTGTTGTTACTGCCTCCAAAAATGCCAACTGATAACACCGTGGGATGGTAGTGAAACCCACTAGCATTGATCATCTTGAACACAAGAAAAGCTGCATAGTGAGTGTTTGAGGACAAGCCAAGGGTGTTTATCTTCCCACTAATGTCAAACCAGCACACAGCACGAAGCATAGCAACTTCTTGGAACCTGGCAACACAATAATTAATGACTCGTGACATAAAATTCAATTAATCAATTGAAGCTTCTAAATTGTAATTACGATAGCAGTTTTCTCATGTGTTTTTATAAATCACAAACTAATGCGAACCTGGACTCTGGTAAGCTTGTCCACTCCCAATGTTGAACATTATAACTATCGCCCTTTATAATGGTTAGATTTCTAGCTGAAAGCATGTAAATCTTCTTTCCCGTCTTTTTGTCCAATTGAACACTCTGCATTAATTTAAGTTACACAAAGCATTTCATTTACTCTAAATCAATAATTGATTGATTTTGGATATTATTACATGGTCATAAAACCATCATAGTTGTAGTCAATTTTTACAAGACATATATAATAAAGTATTTTTCCTAAACTAGTTATGTCACATGATGATTGATCAAAATCTTGTAGTAAGGAAAAATGTTATTACCCGGGTACCCTGGTGAATGATGATGGGATGGTGGGAGAGAGTGAAATAGAGATTCTTCTTAGAGGTAAAGGAAGGAAAGGAGGAAGAGGGAATGACAGAGGTAAGATCGGAGAGGAGAAAACAATCCCATACAGTGTCTGATTCAGCTGCAGAGCAAAAGGCCTTGGAAACTAAAGACAGCCTGCATGCATCCATAGGAGTGGTGTATGACAGTATTTTTGCAATGCATCCTTCTGGCAAATCTTGCAACTCCATTGATATCAAGTATCCACTATGATGATGCTGAAGCTTAGGCCATAGGTTGATCATTTATATATACATTAATTGTCTCATTTCTCTGCGTTTACAATTCCCAAGTCTTGGTCAACAATGCATTGTTATATATAGTGCAGTATCTTAAAAGCCAAACCAATACTGTGGGAAGTGAGAGCCCAGAAAGAGATTCCGGGTAAACTCTAAAGGGGTCACTGAAAGTTGTAACCAGTGGGCACCTAACTAGTGTTTATGAGCCTCTCTCCTCTCCAGCTACCCAATCAACAACAATATTCGCTAGCGTGTTGAAACTAATTGGAGAAATGAACCCTCCGCTCACCAACTTGTCAATCCTTATATACCTCTGCTTAAGTATGCATTTAAGCCCCGTTTCAAAGAATTTACACTCCACTAGCTTATTCAATAAGATTTCTTAGTATAAATTTTTAAATTTAATAAGTTGTGAATATACAAATTTAAAAGTTTTTAGAAAAATAGAGTGTTTAAATATATATATATATATATATATATATATATATATATATATATAAAAAGAGAAGAGAGAAAGGTAAGAGAGATAGCAGAAAAAGAGAGATAGGGATACAAGGAAGAAGAGGGAGAAAAAGAAACTTAGTGACAAGTTTTAATCATGAAAAAAAAAAAAAAAAAGGTGGAAGTAGGAGAAAATATAGATTTTGAATAAACTTAAAACAACTTTTTTGAAAATGCTACTTTATATAATTTATTCAAATAAACTTAAAAAAACTTATACACCCTATATAAACGTTTTTATAAATTTATCCAAACATTTGTATAAATGTTTACATGATAAAATAAGCTCAAGTAAATTATAAATAAGTTCTTTTAAAGAATATCTTATTCCATAAATAACAAGTCATAAGTCTTTAAAAGTTTTTTTCAGTACATATCATATCTTTTAGTTTGGAACATTTAAGGTTATATTTTAATTAGAATCATTATTATAAATTTTTATTTTTATTTTCAATTAGAATTTTAGTTATATAATAAATAATAATTTTTGTGGCAATTAAATAAATTGTATGAATACATGTGTAAATATAACAAAAATTGGTTTTAATATTAAGTTTAATTGTAATAAGAAAAGAACTTAAAATAAAGATAATTCCAAAAATAAAAATTATAACATATTTCACTTTCTTTAAATTGCCTAAACAAAAAAATAGTATTTTTAATTCGTTCCATTCTGGATGTATTATATTCCGACCAATTCCGATCCATTTTGTACCATTAGTCCAAACAAAGCCTAAATAGAATAATAAACTAAGAAAAACATTTAAAACTACTAATTCTACAATACTTTTGTGTATCCGTGTATAACAAACACACCTTATAAGTCACATCAATTTTTGTAATCCAATAGTAATAAATATATGTAAAAATTAAACATGCATTATGAATTTAAAATAATTCAAACACAATCAATTGAGTTATTTTCCTTAATGACAATAGATGATTTGAATCTAATTAATTTCATAGAAAAGATTTAAATTTAAAATAACTCAAACACACTCAAATGAGTTATTTTCCTTAATCACTATATATGGTTTGAATCTAATTAATTTCATAGAAAATATTTAAATCATGTAAAATTCTTAAATATTTTATCAATATTCCCTCTATTAACTTAATAGGTTTAAAAGTTTCTTTTATAAATAAACGTTACTTGTTAATATATTAGTTTTGTTAGTGGAGAAATTAACACGATATTTTTTTCTTTTTTTTTCTTTATATGTAGACTTTGTCACTAAACTAAATTTATATAATTTTTTATACGATTAGGTAACTTTATTAAATAATTTTATTTCAAAATCTTAGATTAAATTTTTTATTACATAGAGTTATAGTTATATTTACAAAATCTTATTTCAATATAAAATTATTTAATATTATATATACTATAATAGTTGAAAATATATTTTTAAAATATATAAAAATAACGTTCCTTTGTATGCACTTATAATTGCTTAATTTAGAAAAAGAAAATTGGTTCAAAAATTAATAAAATAACATCATTCTTCTAATTATATTTTTTATAAGACCTAATTAATTAATTCAGGATTAAACTAATTAATTAATTAATTTAATTAGTTGTATTAGTTTGATCTTAAATTATATATTTTAAAATTACCCCTAATATATAGGAATATTTTTATTATTTTTAAAATAAGAAAAACACTTGTACATGGTCAATGTAAACAGTGTTACACAGTCAGTTAATTACAATCATTTATATATGGTAAATTTGTTAACTTTACCAATTATTATTTTAAAAGTCACTCAAATAAAGGATTATGATTCACCGCTAGTGTAAAACTATTTTACACCAGCAGTATGTATGTTAAACTCTTTTAAAATATTATTAGTTTTTTGGTAATTAATATACAGTTCCTCTCGTTTAATTATTTATTGTTTATGATAACAACTTCTTTTCTAATTAAGAAAATTTCAGTCTAAAATAATTAATACAAGCAATAGTATAAATTTATTTTTATAAAAATGATGAAATGCTATATTTGAATTGGATATTATAAATAAAACTAAATAAAGTATTAATAGGTTACCTAAATAGTAATTAATTCAATTTTAATTAATAAATAATTTGTATAATACTTATTTCAATTTTGAATACTATTAAAAGGAGAAAGTAATTTATATCTAAAAAACTAAATACACAATTTTATTTTCAAGATATATTGTGTACAATACTACAATGTCAACACATTTTCCTTTTTTAGAGGGTTTTTTTTGTAAAAAAAAAAAAAACAAATTTATTCAACAACAATCAAAGCCTACCAAAAAATGTTTTAAGTCTGCTAACAAGAATACAATAGTATTTACCCTCTAAAAAGCATTCAGTTCCTAAGTAAGTAACACTGTAACACAACAAACTCCAAGAAAAGCTAGTCCCTACAAAGAGCATACTCCTACACTGCTATACACTAAATACCCTAATTGATATCCAGCACGACAAACAAATTTATCAAATCATTTAAAGCTTATAATACAAATAACAAATTGCACTTGTCAATCATAAAAGGAGAATGAAACATCCTTATAACAAGCCTTAATTCAACACCATAACCTTGAGTTAAAAGTGCATTATCATCGCTCCATATAAAACAGAAACATGTTTCTATAGTATAGTATACACAACAAAATTTTGTTTTTATTTTTTATGGAGAATGCATCCTGTATCCCAACATAGACACATTTTTTTAGATTAGAGACGTTTTTATCAGGGATATTTCTTGCTTTAAAAGGACGGGTGTAAATAGCAAAAGGAAGGGTGCAGGAGGTAACACTCCCAATTGCAACATACCAAGCCTAATTTTGGAAATAAACCATTTAGGTAACAACTGAGATTAACATTTTGATGACTTCACTAGTTTTATTGAAATCCATCTCATTTTTGGTTTTTAATATTTAGTTTGTAAAATTTATGAATTTTAAACATTTTTTTTTTATGAAATGAAAGTAAATTTGCATGAAGACAAATATATATTATTTTTAGTTTCAGCCTGCACTCTAGTAAAAGATATGCCTAAGAACTTCTTCCACAAATCCTTCAAGAATGAAACCATGCTTCCACAGATATGACTCGTTGTCTCCGTGACTTTCATTTGCACTTTGTTTTCTTTTAGGCCTGAATTGAAAATCTCTCACATCACCCATCACTTCTCACTTTAGGACATTGTAATTTTTGTAAGTGATTGATTATCTTTTAAGTGAGGGTCCAAACAAACATATTTAGTATTCCTATTGCCTCCAACACTTAACGTTAAAACGACGGGATGGCATTGATCATCTTGAACACAAGAAAAGCTGCATAATTAGTATCAGAGGACAATGCAAGCAGGGCTGCTTATCCTCCTACTCATGTCATACCAGCAAACAGAACGAAGCCTAGCAACTTCTTCAAACCTAACATCACAATAATTAATGACCTGTGACACAAAATTAAAGACATTTGCAAAAATCAAATATTCAATCAATTAACCTGGACTCTGGCAAATTTATCCATTCCAAAACATTATCACTATCATCCCATATAGTAGCTATCCATAAAATAACCTTTTAAATTTCTGTTTTGTTTCACAAATTAACTAGATATTAAGAAAGATTTGAGATACAAATTATAAATTTTGTATTTATTAAATAATTTTTTAATTAATATTATTATATTTTAACAGTTTATTTTCATTAAAAAAGTTTGTTGTAATTTTTTTTGTGGATATTTCAAATTAGACGTAACTATAAAATAGTTCCTAGAAATTGAACTGAAAAGTTGAATTGCAATAAACTATTGAATAGTTCAGTTAATTAATTTAATAGTTAATAATTAAACTAAACTATTTTATATTTTTTTATTTGTTTTTAGTATAATTTTTTACTCAATATAATTTTTTTTATTGTTTTATTTATAAATATAAGATAAAAGTGATCTTCCAAAAAAAAAAAAGTTTGTGAGAATGGATGAATCACATTTTACTACTTTTTTTTTCATTCCTTAAAATTAATAGTGTCAAAACGGGCTCGGTCTAGTGGGTCAGGTCGAGTTGGAAAAATCATGATTTCATGAAATGAGTTGTTTTTTATGACCCAACCCACGAGTTTGGTAAATTCAGGTCAGGCCGGGCTGACCCACAATCCTCCAACACTTACCTAAAATTGAGGTACAAATATTAAAACAACATTGTATTTTATGAAATATCTAATTTATTTTATTTTTACTTTTTAATAATTGTTTACACTTGCATTTATTTGTTTTTTCTTTGTATATTTTAATTATATAACAATTGAGTTTTTTTTTTTTAAATACTTAATGTGTACCACATGATTTTGACTATAGGTACGAAAGATACTAACAGCCGAGGAGAGAAAATAATCACCAAATTCTCCCTTAGAGGTGTGATACAATCAAATCAAAGATATGTGAGTTACAAGTAAAGTATTTTACTATGTCTCACACATATGCAATATGTATCATATTGTTGTAGGAAAATTACTATGCTATTTCGTTTTTATTTTAATTTTATTTTTAATTAAGTTTTTAGTTGTTATATTGATATATATATATATAAATATTAATTTTTATATCAATTAAATAAATTGAATGACTGAATGAATGAGTCATTTAATATTAAGTTTAATTAAAATACAAATTATAATATGTTTATATATATATATATATATATATATATATATATATATATATATATTACTCCGCAATGAGTGTAATAACACCGTAAAAAAATATAGTATTAATAGTTTAGTTATAATAGAATCAACTATTTTATTAGTAATTTATGTGACTTTTAGAATTTAATTAATATATATAATTAGATAAAAGAATTTTATATTGATATTAATTTTTTATTTATATGATTTTTAAAATAATAAAATTAATAAAAAAAAATTATAATTTAACATTAGTATAAAAAATCTTTACATATAATATATATCAATTAAACTCTTCATTTTATAGCAGGTTAATTTAAATTAGTTTTTTCAACATTAGAAGTTACCTTCCTAGCCTGATCGATGATGATGGGATATTGGGATTGTCTGAGAGAGAAATAGAGATTCTTCCTATTAGAGCAAGAGGGAGGAGAGGATAAAACAATCCCACACAGTATGAGATTGAGCAGCAGAATGTGATGTCTTGGAAATTAAGAAGAGGCTGCATACACCCACAGGACGGTATTTGATATCGTGCTTCTTTTCCCTTCCATTGATTGGAGATATACCAACAGCTATATAAGATGCTTATCGTCTCAATTCTCTAGTATTTCTTGCATAGTCATACAATATAATACATTATACATCCTTATCCATAAGTTAAGTTTGCAAGGGTAGCCCACAGATACATCAATTAAAGTAATTGTACTATTCACCCTTGCCCACATGAGTCCTCCACTGGTACACGTCAATATGATCTCTCGCAATACACTTCCAATCTTATATGAGGGTAATTTATTCTCTGTTTTTACAGGCCAGACTTATGCTTACTTTTATTTTCTTCCCATGTTGTGCAGATCTTGGGTTACTCAACAAATCATGCTAACTTAAGTCCTGAACTTCAACAATATAATCAGTAAATTATAAAAACTCTGAAGAAAACTTTAGCACGCGTTATAATTTTTTCTTACTCAATAGGAGGAAACTATCGAAGTTCTTACTTAAACAATATCTCTTTTGCGATTTGGATTAGGATAGTTATTTGATTTTTAACTTTTTGTTTATTTTTTTAGTCTATGGGAGGGATATTATAAGCGAAACAAAAACTACAAATGAAACTATGGTCCCCATAGCAGAAAAGTGATTTTATAACAAAGGAGCAGAGTCTAATTAAATGCGGCTCCTGCAATCAAATTCAATGGGCACCTAACTACTTATGTTAATGAGGCTATCCAAGCAGCCAATTTGCAATCAAATTCACTTCCCCAAACTGATGGGACTTGGGAGAAATGAATGGATCCTTTCTATAAAACTATAAAGTACCCACTCTAAAAGGATCTATTTACAAGCTCATTTATAAATTCAGTAATAATTCTATATAAAAAAAATCAGATAAAATATATTATATATCTATTTAGGCCTAGCTGGTGTGATGCATTTCTTCCTAGCTTCACTTTCAGCTTCAAGTCTTGAAGATCCTACAATCTACATATACCTAATAGGACTTTTATTCGTGGTTTCACCACTGACACCACGCATACCCACGGCTTCGCAAAAGCTCCAAATATTCAAATGAGAGAAAGGGAAAAATACACGACACAAATCATAGCTTAACTCAATGATTAACAATTCCAAATTGTCCATACAACTATTGTGTTATTCAATTTTATGACATGGCTCAATTCTATTTGTCTATTTTTATCATCATCATCGTACTCTTGCACTTTCCTATTTTCTTACATTCCTTCCCCTCTGTTTTCACTCCCAAATTCCGTAGCATTCCACTTTTCCTGTTTTTTTTTTTTTTCTTCTGCCTCCACATCTCTTTTCAATCTCTAGATTTAACGCCATTCTGTTTTCATACATAACATATTCGTGATTCTGTTATGTATATAACACCAAATATATAATGGAAAGAAACTACTTAGGTAATGATCCAAATTAAAGCTCACAAGTTTTATAAATCCATATTTTAAAGAAAACATTCTGATTTTTAGAAATTTAGAATATTTTATGAAATGAATAAATTTATATGAACATAATCTTAAATATATTTATATGAACACAATCTTAAATATATTATTTCTAGTTTCATGCTAAGACCCTTCCATCCCAGGTTGGCCTAAGAATTACAATTTTCAGACATTACACATGTTTGGGCCTAATTTCTATTCCTTCAAGAATGAAACCGCACTTCAAGATATGACTAGTGGTCTCCACGGCTTTCATCTGCACTTGGTTTTCTTCTAGGCCAGAATTGAAGAAGTCTCCCATCTCAATCTCCAACCACCCATCACTTCTTACTTTAGGACATTGTAGTTGTTGTAAGCGATTACCTTTTAAGTTGGGGTCCAAACAAACATATTTTCTATTGTTATTACCTCCAAAAACACCAATTGATAACACCACAGGATGGTAGTGAAATCCCCTAGCATTGATCATCTTGAAGACAAGAAAAGCTGCATAGTGAGTATTTGCAGACAAGGCAAGGGCATTTATCCTCCCACTAATGTCAAACCAGCAAACAGCACGAAGCACAGCAACTTCTTTAAACCTAACAACATGGAAGTTAATGACACATGCCACAAAATTAAAGACATTTGCAAATATCAATGAATCAATCAATTAACCTCGACTCAGGCAGACTTGTCCACTCCCAAACATTACCATTATCACCCCATATAATGGCCAAATTTCTAGCTGAGAGCATGTAGCACTTCTTTCCACTCCTTTTATCCAATTGAACGCTCTGCATTAAATTTAGTAACAACAAAATTCGGTTACTTTGAATCAATGATGATTTTGTTAGACTGCTATATTATTTTTCTTGTTATTTATTATATATGGTCTTAGACTATTAATTATATAATTCTAGATAATTTTTACACAGCACATAATTGAATATTTTTAATGAAAATTTTGGTATTGTGATATGATGAGTGACTGATAGAGTTGAAGGACAAATGATACTCACCTTCCTACCCTGATCGATAATGGTGGGATGGTCTGAGAGAGAGAAATAGAGATTCTTCTTTGAGGTAGAGGAAGGAGGAATGATAGAGGGCAAATGATCAGAGAGGAGAAAACAATCCCACACAGTATCAGATTCAGCAGCAGAACGAAATGTCTTGGAAGTTAAGGAGAGCCTAATTGCATCCACAGGAGTAGTATATGACAATATTTTTGCAATGCATCCTTCTGGCAAATCTTGCAGCTCCATTGTTGATGTATCAACAACTATAATGCTGAAGCTTGTACCTTAGGATCCTTATATTGATTGTCTCAACTCGGCTCCCCGGTATTAATCAACTACTAAATTCTTTGCACGCATTACATGTTATGCAATTTGCATAGTCATATGATACAATACATCTTTATCCATAAGCTTACAATGTGAGCCCACCGAAAGATCAACTAAAGTAACTACACCGCACCGAATGGTCCACTCTACAACAGTGTCAACAAGGATTGGCCCAGATGAGTACATGTGAGTTAACATGATCTCTTGACTCTTGCATACAATTACACACTTCCAATAGTTAATTAATGCCATCTTAATTGGAAGAAACTATATATGTGGGGGTAATTTTTTGCTCAGTTTTTATGGGACATAGCTATGGATATTTTTATCTTAATAAATACTCTTAAGAAAACTATACTGCTCGTGTAATTTTATCTTACTCTAGTAAAAAATATTTAGAGGAAGGAAAATATCAAAGTTCTTATTTAAACCATACTCTTTTTTTGTATTTGATTAGAATAGTTATTTTGATTTTTACCCTATGCTTTTGAAGGGCCATTATCCATGGGAGGCATATAAGCCAAAACGTACCTAACATACAAATTTATGGTCTAAGGGTAGGCATGTTTCACAAAAGTCATTCCACAACAGAGATGGCTCCGGTAATCTGTGGGCAGCCAATATGGAACCGGAACCATATCCACTCCTCCAAACTGATGGCAGAAATTAACTGTGAATCCTCTGTAGAACAACTCTACAAGCATGCATCGATAAAATTTAACTGAAATAATTTAATTTCATTCAGTAAGCAAAAAAATATTAATTGTTTTAGATAGCCTTTTTTTTTCTGAAAAATTACTTGATTTTTTTAATTTTTATTTTTAGTTACTAACTGGTTTTATTTTACAACTTCTTTATCAATGAAATTATCCCTGTGATTTTCTCTTATCACATGTCACAACTTTTTCTTTTCATTTATGTGACTTTTAAAGTAGTAATGAATAAAGTCAACAAATTTACCATAGCTAAAGGGTTATGATTGAATGTTTGTGTACAAATTTGAACACTGACGATATATACCAATTAAACTCTTAAATTATTAATTAGTAAAGTTTACAAATTTAATATAAACGAAGGAATGTGAATTAATGTCGATGTAAAAGTACTTACTAGTTAAACTTTTTAAATCTATAATATAGTAATTATAATTTAAATATATAATTATAAAAATTTATAATTTAAATATATAATTATAGTAAGTTATAATTTAAATATATAATTAATTTATATTTAAAAAATTATATTATTAAAATATCTTATAATCATTTTAAATTTAAATATGTAATTAGTTGTTTCTAGTCTACTTTGATGATAGTAGATTGGAATTGCAAAAGTTGTTGGGATGTCCTTCCTAGAATGCTAAGACAACACAACCAAGAATTTCACTGTCAGAACATGGTGGGAGTGTTTCTGGATGGAAGGGATTCATCCGCAAGGAGGAATCAAATGCACAGAGTGAGGAAGATTTTTTTATTATTGTTGGTGGGAGAGACGTGCTCTTTTTATATTATTAAATTAAATAAAAAATAAAACATAAAAATTGAAATGAAAAAAATTATAAAATAAGGGACATTGCATAAAAAATAGAAATCACATAAAGTTTAATAGTTATTTTAAAAAATCCAAATAAATATGGACATCTTATTATAATAATTATAGATTAATTTTAAATAATTTAAAATTTAATAAATGAACAATATATTAACAGTAAATTAAAATATATTAATTTTGGACAAATAGGATACGACCAATCCAAGGATTCCTCTAGGCTCTAGCAACATTTTGGAAATAGAACCAAGAAAGGAAAGAAACAACAGGATAGAAGATGTGGTTCACCACACCGATCCTCACTTGTTTTGCATAAGATTAAATGAATTAACATGATTTGTTCACGTGTTTTTCAATTTTTTTTCCGGATTCCTAAGCTTCGTAAATGACAATTTTCAATGAAAAACAAAATTTAAATAGCTCTTCTTTCTCTCTTTGCAAAGTAAGAAGAGAATTTGTTTGATATGATTTTGGATGTAAAATAGGAATAACAATTATAATTATTCTTTATATATATATATATATATATATATATATATATATTATAATACCTAAAAAATTTTGGTTATTAAGATAAAAAATACTCAGATAATAAATGTTAGAAGAAATAGAATGAGTGAATGTGTAGGATTTGATCTAAAAAATCTTGGTATTATGATATGTCAATTATCTATCTCACATGTATAGGTGAGAAATGAGAAAACATAATAATAACGATAGGATTTTGATAAATGATTCATATTTAGTTGTTAATTAAGCAAACTTACGTGATTCTCTTATATAGAAACTTCTCTCACAAATTAAATATTTGTCTATTGCTTTGGGGAAGAGACAATGGCCTGTGCTAGTCCCCCCATCCCTTCGCCCGTGGGTGGTAGTAGTATTAACGATGGTGGCGATAGTATCAATGATATATGGTGAGAGTGATGATAATAACTTTGGTGACAATGACGATAAAGGTGGTGACGATGACAGTAGAAGTGACAATTTAAGGTGATGTCACCACCATTGTTTGCCTCCACCATCGTCAATTTATATATATATATATATATATATATATATATATATATATATATATATGTATGTGTGTGTGCATAAATTCACACCCTTATGCACCATTAAAATACGATTGCGCAAGAACAACATCATTATGGTTGAGACTACAGTGCTCTCTGAAAGATTCACTATGAGTAGTGATGAAGTTAGAGAGAAAGCCACAACTCTATGAAAAATCCCACAATCCTGTGTATATATGGTTTTGCAAATTTTTTTCCTATTTAAGTGTAGGGATGAAGCGGAAAACCCAATACCCAATCAAGGTGGGAGTAGGTCAATTTTTTTTACCCCAACAAGAATACAAATGGGGGCGAGGAAGCTAAACTTGCCTTGGCCTCACTCTTCGTCTAAAGCTACCTAAATTCAAAAGTAAATCCTGTTTGATTTTATTTAAATTAATTATAAATTCAAACCAAACTAAACCACTAACAATTCTAGTAATAAGTATTAAATACATTGAAAAAATTTAATTTTAAAAATGTATAAAATTTTATTCAGATCCAACAAAATTGCATAAAAATAACAATAATTCAAGATATAGTACATATAATCAAGGTATACAAATATTATATATTACTTTTTTGTCAAGTTGTATTCAATAAATTAAATCAAATAATTTTGATAAAATATTAATTCATTATACATATTAACTAAAAAGCCTAAAAATTAAATAAAAAATATAAAACTTAAAAAGTAACAAGTAGTTGTATATGTCTTTTCAGGAATTGTTAGAACAATTAAGAATGAACAATTTGGTTTGTTTCCAACATTTCAACATGTCAACTTGTAAACTAAATAGAATTACAAGTTTGAAAATGTGAAAACTAAACAATTATAAATTGAATTAATTTTTTATGTTTTTATTTTTTTAGTTCGATTTTATACCATCCTAAAAATAAATACTAAAGTACCTACTTTGCAAACAGAGAAAAAAAAAGTGATTTAAGGTTTTATTTTTCAAATTTGAAAGTACCCAGTTAAGAAGCTATATACAAAATTGGAAAAAAGAATACATGAACATATCATTATTAATTCTTCTAATCTAACTATCATATATCTTTTAATGGAAACTGCAGCTGCCTTTAAAAAGGGAGAGTATGTGTATCCGGGTGGTTTACAGTGTTCATGATAGAACTTGTTGCGGTTGGAAAAGTGAGAAAGAAAACATTTTTTTTTGTTTTTGATAAGCCAAAATTTTATTAATATGTAATATAGGCTAGAACAAAATATGTCACCTAAGAAAAGATACAAGAATTGCAAAAACTTAACTAAACATACCATACTACTAACGATGAACCTCTCAACCCTTTATGCACAATAAGACGGGTTCATCACCCACTCTAGGAAACTATAAGTAGTTAACTTTGCTGCCTACTCCATTCTCAAGAACTCAACTGAGCTACAAAAATGATATCATTAACAACCAGTTGATAGACTTAAAAATTGGTGCATTACAGGCTTCCAAATATGTCAAATGGTTGCAAACCACACAAAAGACCAGATCTTCTATAATTCATTGGTGCCTCTGTCAAGACCTAAAAATTGTAATCTATGTCAACAATTGTTGTTCTAAAAAATGGTTGATATCCCTCACCTAATGCATAGCTCGACCCACACTTTCTCGGCTATTGGGCAAGTTGTAAATAAATGAGTACCATATTTTGTCGCCACGTCACACATCCTACACCTGACATCTTTTACTTTAATTATCCCTCGCTTGATTAGATTCTCCCTTGTAGGTATTCTATCTGCACCCATTTCCAGAAAAGTAGTTGAACTTTAGTGAGTACTCCTATTACCTAGATCCATTTAGAGAAGTCATCCAATTGTTGACTCAATGATTGATAAGACCTCGTATGCTGAAGAGACTGTGTAAACCTCAAATCTGTCTACTGCCCAAACCCACCTATCTTGTAGCCCATCTCATAATTGTATAAGCTTCATTGTATTCGTTAGGTCCTCTAACAATGTTGCCACCCAAGCAAATGGCCTCCAATAATGCTAAAGAGACTTTGTAAATTGATAATTGTCTAATTTACCTACTTTTACATAGGTAAAATAGAGTAGTTATCATAATTTTTTCTTATTTAAGGCCTGATTTTCCTCTAAATTTGCTTAAAATCATATTTAAATATATAAATTTAGATATTGATTTTAGTTTATGCATATTTTACTATTATTTGCTTATTTTTAGTTGTTTTGAGTTTGGTTTTGGAAAGAACTAAAGAAGCGAAGAAAAATCAGAAAATTTGATTATGTGTCTGCCGTGAGCGCCCAACGGCGGAGTTGTGAGTGCCCAACACCCATTTTTGGAACACCTACGTCTAATAGCTAGAGCCCAGTGGCTAGGATTTCTCCCGCCCAATGCCTGTTATTCGAAGTGCAAGCGTTTAGCGTCCAACACCCAACACCCATCTGTCTGTCGCCCATCGCTCAGGAAACTTAGCCTCGAAGTATTCTTATGGTGTCAAACGACTACTTTTTTACCGTTAGGCACTAGTTTTGCGAAACGTAAAAATAAAAGTCCAAGTTTCATTCAGTTTAAGGCATTCTGTCTGGGAATTCCATGCTTTCTCTTAACCCGGGGTTGCACACCTGTTGACTTAGGGCACATTTCAAACCATTCTTCATTCATCCTCCCCTATGGTTAGCTAGGTTTTGTATTTAGTTGGGTTTTGATATAGTTTTACCTAAACTCTTATGTATGCTTCTACTTTTAATCTAAGTTTATTTTCCAGTGTTGGTGTTCTTCTTTACCTTACTCTTTATTTCTAAATATTTCGTGATTTTACTTGTTGAATGACCGATGGCAAATTTTGACTTGTAAAGTGAGAAATGTTTTGTGGATTTTACTTATCAAATGATTTCAAGAGAGGATTTTGGTTTGTAAAATGAGAAAAGCTCTCAACGGGTGTTATTGCTCAAGAGAGTAATACTTATTAGTCATTTTAAGTTCCTTTACTTAATGCAAGTTGTTTGACTTTAGAATATGCACGTGAACAATAGTCTAAAACGCATATAGCTTAGTTCTTTACTTGTGAGGGATCAGGGTTAAGGATACTTTTATGGGTGATGAAAATATGGGGAGTTTGAGTCTATTTATGCACTTGAGAGATGGTTTAGTGAGTCAAACCCAACTGAATCACATACGTGTAACTGTTGCATTTTTATTTATTTTTCTTTATTTACTTTATATTGGTAGTTTTATTAAATTTTTATCTTTTGTTTGTATAAGTAGAAAGTATTGATGTTTCTCAGTATCAACAAGTCCTTGTGGATCAAATCGATATATTTATTAGTTACTACATATGACTGGTGCACTTGCTATGAATATTGTAGAATACTGTTTTTAGCTCATCAAGTTTTTGGCACCATTGTCGGGAACTTGCACTTGAAATTCAATAATTTCATTCTTTTTACTTGAAAATTTTTTTGGATAGTTTACTAACCTATTTTTTTAAAATTTTAGTAGGTTTAGTAATAGTTGTTACTAACTACTTTTCTAATGCTCAGTGTTATCAGTTTTTAGGTGAAGAAAAAAGCACTCACAAAGATGGAGGGGCAAGCTAGTTGGCCTTTGTTCCAAGAGAATCCCAACAATCCAAATTGGTTCAACATGGTTGAGGACATGAATTTTTATGACCAAGAATGGGAGAAAAGATGTGCTGAAATGCAAAGGGAGAGAGATGAGACAACAACAAGGTTGGAGCTGCGTGCCAACCAAATCCTCTTTGAGTTTGAAAGGGGGGGAACTCTCACCCCAGCACAACCTCCGCAACCATATTATCAAAGTCAGTTTTTGGGACCAGGTTACAATCAACCCACTTAAGTACCTTAGTACCATGCCCAATCACAGTGGTACCTAGAGCATTTACAACCATGGCACCAAAGCTTCACTTTTGAGCTTCAAAAAGATTTTCAAGAATCTAGCTATAGGCAAGCTCATGAGGAAAGAAAGGCTTCATTCAGAGTCCCACAAGAGTCACCTCAGCAATCATGGGCTCAAATATATGCTTTTTCACCTCATACTATAATCAATAAGGCTACTCAAACATGAATGATCAAGCTGAGTGACAAAAGAATATGTTTGAGATGAATGAAAAGGGAAGGGAAATGGGGAAAATTGAGCCGTTATAGATCAATTATTCAAAAAGGATGCCAAAACAAACACATTCGGGTTCGTTCTAGCACATTCGTGCTAAAAAGCTCAAACCATTTCTATAAATACCATAAGATGAGAAAAAAAGGGGGACTCATTTTGTCTCAAACGAAGAGTTAGATATGTGACCTGAAGGCGAGGAACAACAAGAAGGTTTTGGATTGAGTCAATTCATAGTGTTCCATATCAATAATTCTTTCTTTTTAACAATGGAAAGGTTTGGTTTACATTACCCATGTTTAGCTAAACTTTTTTTTCTAGGATTGTGATGTAAACTTTTTGTGATTCTTGATTCCCCTTTCACTTTGTATTATCATTCAATGTTATTTAGTGATTAATTTGTTTCTCTACTATATTTGTTGTATTTTAATTATTTTAATAGTTGATAACTTCCTAATTTACCTATTTTTACATAGGTAAAATAAAACAGTTATCATAATTTTTTCTTATTTAAGGTTTTGTTTTCCTTTATTTCCACTTAAAATTAGATTTAGCTAGAAAAAATTTAGGTTTTGATTTTAGTTTAGGGTTTAGTTATCATAGAGTACCACAACAAATTGATACTTTATTGGTGATCAATGAATAACAAAGAATTGCTTAGTAAATAGGGGTAAGAACATTGTAGTGGAAATCACAACCCTAGGTCTTAATCCATTGAATTTTAAACCTATTATTTTCTTTTAGTTTAAAATCTACTATTGTGAGTTTGAACTATCAAACACCCATATTAAATAATTTGTTTTCTTAGATGGCTCTTTATCTTCTTAACTGATTTTTTTGGGATACATCTAGTTCTTTGGGTCCAATACTCGAACTTAAGTTTACTGTTACTACTGCAAAGAGTACGTTTTTTCTTATAAGCACAACATCCCAGGTTTTTTATCTTAAATTAATTTTTTAACGTCTCATTTTTTCACTCTCCGCCCAAGGCCCAAATATTAAACGTTATAATCTTTATAAAGGCTCAATGTCACCTCCCCCTCATATTAACGTGTTAACCTAACATTTCTTCACTCTCCCCCAAAGCCCCTAATATTAAAGGTTATATAATCTTCATAAAGGCTCAATGTCATCTATCTCTTGTAGGGATGTTCATTGGGTTAAGTGACCCGATGACCACATCCAACCCAAAGTGATTGGATTGAGTTTTTTCTTAGATTGGATGAAACTCAATCCCTTATGGGCTGAGTAACGAATTCAGTAAATTGAACTTGAGACTCAACTCAACCTAATAATTATATTATATTATTATTAATTATTATTTTAATTAAAAAAATGTCTTTAATAGTTTAATTTATAATAGTTTCTAAAATTATTTTTGATTGACTAAGTATGGTTTGAAGTTACAATAATGATATATCCTGAACATGTCACTAATTACCATAAAAAGTTGTAATGTAAAAAATTAAGCACAAGAATTTTTAAGATTTATGCTAATAAATTCTTTTTATTTGTAAGATTGTAGTATGTCTTTTGAGCAAAAGTCCTTTTACACACGAGCAAGGTTCAAACAAAATACTTTGTATTAAAAATATAGCTTAATTAGAAGAATGGAGACAGCAATAATCCTACTATAATGCAGTAATGTCTGATTATAAATATGTGCGTTATAACTTCTGCAAATTGATTGTTTATACTATTAGAGCTAATAGTTGATTGTTTATTTTATGTTACAATATTTTTTTTAAAAAAAATCCTAAAAATGTATATAAAAAATACTAAATATTCAATTTATTCTTTAAAAAAAATATTTTTTAAAATAGTATCCCAATTAATCCAACTCAACCCATTAACTGGCGAGTTGGGTTGAGTTTAATGAAAAAGAAAAAACAAAATTCCAACACAAATTAACCCAATGAAAAACCCTAAGAAACAAGATTGAGAAAAAAAACACTTTTTGTGATAGGAGGAGGATAACCACCCTAAGAAACCCCTATTTTTCGCTTACCTCCCTCTTCCTACTGTTAAAGATGCAAGACCCTCTCCATCACCAGGCAAGTGTTAAGTGATACGAAACTCACCTGAACGTCCCCAAGATTGTCCTTATCCACCCCATTTTCACTTTAGCAAACTCAACTTAACATCGTCTCCCTCAATCACCTTTAGAAAGAACACAAATTCAAAGGGTAAAACTAGAATGAGGGAAAAAAGAAAATTTTCAACTGTTGATCAACTCTAATTGATATAAAAAAAGTAATTGATTTTTTAATATATTTTATTTTATGTCTACATCTTACTTGCACACCGCTAATATGTAGATGAACAGTACGATTCACCTTTTTTTTTTTTTGTTGAATAGTTGGACTTGTGGTTGGGCTTTTGATGGGTGATTAGATTTTGATTTTGCATTGTATTATTAAATATTTTGATTTTAATAATTATTAATTTCTTTAAATTTTATTTAAATAAAAAAGGTTTATCAATATTATAATATAATTTTAATTAACATTTAATTTAATATAACAAAAATTTTAAAAACATAAAATAATTTTGACATTATTTTATTATTTTATTTTTTTAACCTGCTAAAAATTAAAAATATTAAAAAAATAATTTTAAAATTTTTATTTTATATTTTTAATATTTTTATATTTTATTTTTAATTATTTTCTGTTTTCAACAATCGTTAAAATGAAAAAATAATAAGACGATATTATTTTATTTTTTTAATTTTTTAAAATTTTTTTATGCATAATTAAAACATTAATAAATATTTTTATCTTTTAAATAAAGTAAAAATATATTAATAATTATTAAAATTAAAATCTATTCAGTTAATTATAATTTTCTTTTAAATTTGATGTCAATTAATTTGTATTCTCCTTGGACTTTGTATCTTGTTTTTTGACTTTTTCGGTCAATTTTGGGATCTGTAGACGTTACTGTTTCATGCGTTGGGATAGGAATTTCCAGGCCGTTTTTTTGTTGTTGTTTTATATATTTATATTTATAATATTAATAGAAAATATAATTTTTATATTAAACATTAACTGAAGTTGAAAAAGATATTTTTAATAATATCTTTTATAAAATATACTATAGTAATATAAAATATAAAAAAGGAAAAGAGGTATATTTATTAATCAATGAAAGCAAGACAGCAACACTAGTGTCGAAAGTCGAATCCTCTTAGCAAAAACACGGAATGCTTTTTTGTTGTGAGAAGAGAAAAGATAAAAACAAATATCTGAATCTTTTAACAAAATTACTTTTGCTTCAAAAATATTTTTGAGCTTATTTTCAAATTAAATACGCACTTAAATTGTTTCGTCATAGGAAACAAATAAAGATTAGATAAAAGAAAGTAGAGTTTGGTGGGAGGAGATATTTTGTTGAAGATAAGAATATTTGACAATTGTGGATCCCATCTTTGTAAAGATAGAGACAAGTTATTGTTCATCGCCATCACGCTCCATCCAACTTTGGATAATAATAATAATAATAATTAATACATTAATTAACGCTGAGCAGGTATATAAGCGTCACATGAATACATACATTATTTGAAACATTTTTAATACATTATTAATTTCTTAAAATTTATGCGGATCTTAATTTTTTTATAGAATGTGGATTTTATTTTTAACAAAGTTAGTATTGCTCTCGTTTTGTTTCAATTTGAAGGAAACATTTCGTATTGTTAGCTATCACTCGTTCTCGTGTCCGTCAAAGAAAATTGGGAATGCAATGAGATTAAGTTTATTAGTTTTCGTTATATTTTTATGTTAAATAAAATTATATATATAATTATATATATATATATATATATATATATATATATGTTTGGTATAAATTTATACATTTATAAATTATTAAAATTAAAATATAATTAATAATTTAATATATAATTTATTTAATAAATTATTAGTAAATTTAAATTGTAAAAATAATATAATAAATTACTCACGGTTATATCAAAACTAAAAAATACCCGATGAGATGAGATCAGATATTAAAAACTTAATTCGTTAAATTTTGTTTTTTAATTTTTAAAAAAGAATTCAGAAATAATTTTTAAAAACTGTTTTATAGAAGAAGAAATTGTTTGGTAAAATATTATTTAAAACCTATTTTAAAGATATGAAAATAAAAAAATTTATTCATATTTACAAAAATACTATTTATAAAAAATAAAAAACAACATATTTTCATTGCATTTTGAATTTTTGAAATAAATATAGAAAATTGAAAAATAAAACTAATTATTACTATTTTTTAATTTTTAAAAATTTAAAAACCAAAACTATTTTAAAAAAATATTAATCAAACAAGTTTTTTAGTTTTTAAATATTAAAATATAAAAAAAAATTTATAAAAAGCATTAAAATTTTATATCTATCTCTTTATTTTTTTTTTGTACATTCTAAAAATCTCTTTATATCCTTTTTGTACATTCTAGAAAGGGAGAAAACCAACCTCGTGCTTACCCAATTGTCATTTATCTCTCTATATAAAATTTATATAAAACGTACTATATATTTGAATCTAAATATATTCACGATATTAAAAATAAATTAATATAATTTAATTTCATAAGAGTTGATAAAAAATAAGATTATATATTTTTAAATATTTTTATTAAAATTTGATAACATAATTAAAAAATAAATTTTAAAATATAATTTTAATTATTAATTATGAAGTATTTTTAAAATATTATTTTTAAACAAGGTGAGATAACTAAATTTATTTATATTTAAGTACAAAAATATTTTTATTATTTTTTATATTTAGGTATATAAAAAAATTTAAAAATCATATAAAAATATGTTATTAGTATTATTTGATAAATTAATTTAGTTATCATACTAAGCGTATGCTTGAATTTAAATTAAAAATATTGTATATGAGCTCATAATTAATAACATGCATAACTTAACTGTGGGCTGACTTAACTGAGGTCCAAAATATTGATGGATCGGAATGAAAGGATGAGATGAGCGTTATAATTTCAAGTGGGACCCACTTCATATTTTGATGGCGCATTAAAAAATGAAGAAGGGATAAGAGCAAAGAAAAAAGAAAGCTATCCCCACCAGCAAGCACTATATAAAAATCACGAAGCCATGTGAAGATGACAAAGCAGGTTTTTTATCCATTTACAGAGGCAGAGAGAAATTCAGCAACACAATACAATGGGTTCTCTTATGGCTGGATGGGACTCCACCCACATGGATCCTAAATCAGGTAAATTAAGTATCAACTATGCTTTGTGTTTAATTCTTTTGTAAGGTAGCCAATATTAAAAGCTAGTTATTCTCATGAGAGTCATGTTTTTTAATGTTTCATTTCAGCCACACTTAAAAGGAACCGATCACTCACTAAAGACGAAATTGATTCTTACTGGAAATCAAAGAAGAAAATAGAGGAAGAACACCTTCGAGCTATTTCCAATTCCTCAGAGACTCTTCAGGTTTCAAATTCAATTAAATTAACCTCACATCTTCTGATTTTAATAAACAATACATAATTAACTTTTATAATAAGTTGCATTAACATAACTCTTGTTTTTCTTGGTTTGTGACTTTTTTTTTTATGCCCAGGCTAAGAAAAACACAGAGCCTGAAAAGAAGTTGCAGAAATCAATTACCATGCCCGTGACCCGCGGGCAGGACTATTCAAATAAGGACATTGACACGAGCTTGGAGCAGCTTATCAAGAAAAATGGGTGGTATATATAAATTTAATTTACTCTTTCAGTTATCTACTATAATTGTAAAATGAATTGAGTTGTTTTACACTTAATAAATTTAGTTAAAATTAAGATATGGTTGGTGCATGCAGGTGGAGGAAGAGTAGCTGGGCATTTCTGAATGAGCCTCCAGTGAATGAAAGTGCGTCGAATAAGTATGCATCGCAGTATGACGTTGCCAACTTGGGGTCATCAAAATTTAAACCCCGAGACGGAATCAGTGCTTAATAGTATACATTATAATGACCAGCAACCATGTATATATACAATGAACCAATAGTGTGGCTTAATGCATAATGTGGGTACTGGCTACTGGCTACTTCTATATATATATATATATATATATATTTTGATTGCTGGTCCTAGTTCTGCAGTTCATGTTTGGTGTATGTGATCAAGAGGGTGATGATAAAATCTCAACAATTAATGATCGAATTAATATGACTTTCATCATGTCCAAATTATTTACGACTATTAGATGCTACCTTCCACCTTCTTAATACTATGGTTCAGTAAATTATTTGGATCAAGTAGAAGATTAATTAGAACCAACTTTGGAAAAAATATACTAATTATAATGGACAAATGCTAACTCGTTATCAAGAAAACTAAATAACAAAATAAAAAAAAAATTTATAATTTTTTTAAAACAATAAATTTTAATAGCACACGTATTTTGTAATTCCAAATTAACTCGCAAGCTGCTTTTCAATTTAAGACTAAAAACCTTACAAGTTATATGTTTTCTTTCTCCATATAAAACACCCGTTTCACTCTTGTGTGGTTGTTTCATTAATTATCTGATGAAATATGTTTAAGTAATTTAAACGATAATTCTTTTACATAAACCCTAAATATTTTTTCTTTTTACATAAAATTACACTTATAGAAATATTATTATAAAAATTATATTATCAATTAATAAAAAAATTATTAATATGAATTTTAATATAATTATTTTGAAAATTAATAAACTTATCATATATTATTATTTTCATATACATGGAGTGACTAACATTGCAAAACATTGGTCACCATTTAACGTTATACATCTAACAATAAAGACTATTTTAAAATAAAAAATATATTCGAAAGACTATAATAAAAAAATTAAAATACTAAAATGAAAAAGTAGGTGTTTTTTGAGATAAAGAATTGATTCAGCCAATAAAACATATAATTTTTTATTTTATTAAAAAATTAGATATTATTATTTTTAGTGAACAAAAAAAATGTCGACATGATAAAACATTCCTCACATCACCACTCAAAAGTTAACATCTATAATGATAGAGATCATTTTTAAATAAAAATACATTTCAGAAATAAAAAAAAAACTTTAAAAAATTAAAATAAAAAGTATGTATTTTTCAAGGACCAAAATTTTCATTAAGTCTTATTAAAGTATAATAAAAGAAAAATTAAAAAAGATAGAATAATTTTTATTTTTTATTTATAATATTTATTATGTTTAAAAAGTGAATTATAAAAAACGTAAATAATTAATTAATATGTGAGATTTGAAATAAATAAGATTTGAGATTTTTTAGTTTGTTTGGTAGAGTAAAGTGGAAGGAAGTAAAATTAGGTAAAATATTTTAATTAAAATATAGAAATAAAGATATGGGACTGACTTTTCATTTTATAAAACTATTACCTTTTCTACTCTGCTACCGTAGTACATTCAAATGCAAGACTAGTGTTTGTTTATAATAGTTGAAAAAGAAGCGATAATTTGCGAAGAAAAAAAATTGTTGAATTCTCGGTTACTTAGGTTAAAAAGTACGAGGAAAAAGTATTTCCATGAGTTTCATATAAAAATGTGTTTCTTCTCAAATTGGAGAGAGAAAAAAAACGATGGCAACTTTAGAAAATGTAATTAACAAAAATTCTTATCACATCTTAATTTTCACTTAAGGTGTTTATGCCACTTTGCACTTTTTCTTTTCTTTTTTTTTTCACGTTTTACATAATTAAATAAGAGAAAAGATTTTTCTTCTTCCCTACCCAACCAACTTAAACTTCAGTAAAAAAAAAAAAACAAGCAAACAACTTAAAAAAATTAATCTCACTTTATACTTTTTTCATAGCATTTTTTATTTTCACTTTATTTTCTTACTTTCTTAAATGAATCAAACAAACCATTAATAATTTAATTACTCAAACCTAATCCACTAGAATAGACTTATTATTGAAGGGTTAGTTTATATATTAAGTTCAATGTTCATTGTCTTCCTTGTAAAATAAATTAACTCAATTTACAAATTAAAGAAAGTTTATTTTCAATATAAATTGAATTTAAATATCATTTGATGAAATTCAAGATATTTATATGTAACATTAGTAAAATAAAAGTTTGAAAAGCCAATTTAAATATTAATTAAAATAAATTAAAATGTAAGACTTTTTCTAATCCAATTACATAATTAAAGTGATTATTTTAGTTGATAAGAATAAACATGTTTTATATTACCTCTATTCCTGAATAATAGATTATAGATGTTCTAGGTTTTTTATTTTCTTCTTAAATTATAGTTGTTTTTAAGATTTTAAAACTAAATTTTCAATTTTTAACTATATTTTTATTTCTTTCGTCCTAAAATAGATATAATATTTAAAAAAATGTCCCTTTTGACTTTATTTTTTATTACTCATATTTCTAATAATTGGACACTGATCTCGCTAGACACTTTCGCCAAGCAGTTCTAACTACGTAATAAAATTTGTGTACATTTGAGATGTGATGTGTATGAAATAGGCAAAAGCTTCTGGCTAAACACTTACTTTATTAATATACAGATCTGCAAGCTGGCTCAGACTCATGTTTTCATAACAGTCCCCAACATCAAATTTGAAATTAGAAAAAAAATAAATACGGAAGAAACATATGCTGCATTTAATTTGATGAATACATTTAGAAGCTTTTGCCCAACTTCAGTCCTCTCATCCCAATTAGAAACTTTTGCCTTCTATAGATTCTCATTTCTTCAGTTTAATTTTTCAATTTAGAAAAACAAAATCATAAGATAAACTATGCGTGACACATACGTTGTCGGCCACTAGTAATAGTAATTGATGACAGGTTTAACGCTTCTCTTCCACTCTCACAAGTTCAACCATGTCACAGTAATGTGTTCATCACATTCGTTGTTAGGATTTTTTAATTTTTAAACCAAATGATTCAGTCTGTGTTTGTAGGTTGAGATGTTAAACTCTCACTAAGCCAAATTATTTATAGCTATTTTAGTAAATTTATAAGAATATATATATATAATTACTTGTTATTTTTAAGTTTTTATATTTTTTGTCTTATTTTTAATTAAATTTTTTAATTAATATATATTATTTGATAAATAAATATTTTAATAAAATTATTTAATTTAATTTTATTAAATACAATTTGACAACACGTATAATATAATCATTATAATTTAAGTAAAAATATTATTAAAGAAAAGAGTAATATTATTTAATCACAATTCTTTGCCGTTTATAATGCCAACAAAAGCAGAAAAGTACCAATAATGACATAGTTTATCGAGATTTCTTCCAAGTTTGACACGTTACTTTTTTTTTTTTTATTTCATACTTTCTTTTTCAAAGAATTTCAATCTCTCTCTTTTAATATTGTGTTTTGCAAGATATTTTAGCATTTTTTTACTAATTGAAAATATTGTTTAATTATTTGATATAGAAACATTTTAGAAACTTCTAGCATTTTTTGAAATACTATTTCTAGTAATATCTTTTCAAAAACTAACTTCTAGTTTTTAACTTTTTTTTAATATTTATTATTTTTTTAACCATTTTTACATAAAGAAAGAATATTATATATTCTGTTTATGTAATTCTACATTTCTAACTATTTCAATAGATATTTATAATTTAGTAAATTAATTTAATAATTTTCAGCCACTAATTTTTCAACTAGCTTTCTAACAACTTTTTCAAATCATAGCCTAAGAATGAAATTTATATAGCTACTAGACCATTCCAACAAATTGTGATAGTTGTTGCTAAATATAGAGACTACATTCAAATGTCACCATGAGATAAAAATTTGAGTCAAATGACTTTTTACCCCTAGTAAACCATTTTAATTATTTTTCTAAAAAAAAAGTCTTTTAATGAATTATTTTAACTAATTAAAAAAAACATTGACACAAAAGAATAAAATTACAAAGTCTGAATTATAGTTTTGGGTTTAATATGTCTTTGTTGGAGTTAATTGATATTGAGATTTTTATTGAATATCTTAGTAACCTTTAACCTTTTGAATATAAGTATGCAATCTTATTTTGCATTTATATATTGATTGGCTTACAAAAAGAAATCAAGAGATAAAAATGTTACTATTGCTTACATTATTTATTTATTGTATAAGCTTACTTGATTTTTAAGTCATCCCTTTGTTGGCGTAAGTTGTAAAATTATAGTAATTTAACTGACTACTCGCAATATATAGGATTCATGGGTTAGCCATGTTTCTGGGCCCGTCTCAATTAAATACCACTATGTAAAGAAAAACATTTTTAATTACAATAAATTTAATAAGGAATTTTGTATTTCAAAACCTTTAAAAGGTAAAATTCAAATAACATTATGATCTGAAATGACTTTTTATCCGTGGTAAACCATTTTAATTATTTTTTAAAAATGTCTTTCGATTAATTATTTTAACTAATTCAAAACAGTGTGTATCAAAATCTGTTTCAGAGATATACCTTATGTCGCCAATCCGCACTGACAAACTAAGGCCCATTCTAATTGAGTTTAGATATATAAATTACAAATGGACCAGAGAGATAGGCCACTAGATAGTAAATGCTACTACATAATGGGAATTTTAATTTTCACCTATTCTAATTTTTTTATTATCTAGCAAATAGCTGTTATTGGAGAGTAAAAAAGTTATAATTTTTTTTACTTTCTGATAAAATCTTGCTAGAGGCGAAACAAAATTTCAAATTTTGAAAATTTGAATTTTTTTAGTGTCTTTGTTTATTTAAAATAAAAATGAAAGTACTCCATTAGAGTACAATTGTCTTCATTTATTAATTTTGAGATTCAGTTTTAACTTTTAAATACATCATTGTTTCAAATAAATAATATTATAACTTCTAAAAAATACAAGTTTAAATAAAAATTTAATTAGTAGTTAATGATTTTTTATCTTTATAATTTATTAATATATAAATATATTTAATATTTCCTTAAAAAATTAATATATAAATATATTTAATATTTCCTTGTTTATATGTTAAATTTATTTTAAAATTGAAATTCAAAATTTGAAATAAAATATTGTTTAATTATTGTTTTAAATTTGAAAATAAATATTGTTTTAAATTTTATAGTCAAAGTTATTTAAAATTTTAATTTATAATTTTAAAAATAAATTTAGATATGATCTAACATTTTCTTTTTTTAAATGGAAGGTGCAACTAAAAAAGGAAAAAGAATTAAAAAAATAAGATAGTGTGAATCTGTCTTTCATTATTAATCTTGAGATTGAGTTTTAGATACACAATTGCTTCAAATAAATACTATTATAACTCTTAAAAATAAAAATTTAAAGGAAAAAATTAATTAGTAGTTAATGAATTTTTTATCTTTATAATTTATTAATATGTAGATATATTTAATATTTCCTTGAAAAAATTAATATATAAATATTTAATATTTCCTTACTTATGTGTAAAATTTATTTTAAAATTTGAAATTTGAAATAAATATTATTTTAATTATCGTTTTTAATTTGAAATAAATATTGTTTTAATTATTTTTTTTAAATTTGAAATAAATTTTTTTTAAACAACTAAAAAACTTGAAATTTGAAATAAATATTGTTTTAAATTTTATAGTTAATTTTTTTAAAATTTTTAATTATTTTAATTTATAATTTGCAAAATAAATTGAGATATGTTCTAACATTTTTTTTAAATGGAAGACACAACTAAAAAAGGAGAAAAGAAGTAAAAAAATAAGTTGTTATTTATTTTTGTGTGTGTTTTTTTTTTCAGTTCAAATAAGCGTGCTTGAAATATATTTTTTTATGATATTTTTATTTTCTTTTTGTTTTTCAATATTGAATTTATTTTGTCTTTGAACATTGTATTTGAAATTTACCAGTTTAAATATCATTATAATTAGTTATTCGATAATGATTATACTAAAAATGTAATTCATTAAGAAATTAAATTATTATACTAAACAAATAAATTAAATTACTCTAAAAATTAAATAACTATACTACACTAACCAAATATTTTATTAAATAACCATACGAAGCTCATAATTCATTAAGTAAATTAATATAATAAACATATAATTATTATAATAATAAATCAAGTACAGTAAAAATTAGTTAAATTACTATACTAAAAAAATAAGAAATTAAATAATTATAATACATGTAATTAATTATATTAAAAAAATATGTAATTAAATAATATACTAAATACGTAATTCATTAAGTAAATAAATAAAATAAATATGTACTTATTATAATAAAAGAATAATAAATTAAAAAAATATACTAAAAATAATAAATTAAGTAAACTAAAAATTAATTAAATTACTATACTAAAAAAATAAGAAATTATATTACCATACTATAAAAAGTAAGAAATTAAAGAACTATACTACATGTATGTATTAACCAATAGGTAAAGAGAGATGAGGGAGAAGATAGGAGCAAAAAATAAGGTGGGAGAGAGTGAGGGTGTAAAAAATTATGTAAGGAAGAAAAAAGAAAGAGGTAATCAGAGATAAAATGGAAATTTATAAAAAAATTTAAAAAAATATGTGTTACTTCTAACTAGGGTAAATGTTAATTCAAATTTTCTTATCATCTTACAATTAATTTCAATGGACATGGACTTTATACCCAAGTGGGTTTTTCTTTTTCCACCTTCCCAATTTCCTTTACCACTTATCAAAACTATTGAATTTCAACTTTTTCCTTTCATTATTTATACCAAATTATTTCATTTTTAGATAAATTAATACAAAATTCATTAATTTTATTTTTTAGATTAATTAATCAAGAATGTAAGAAATAAATAAATTTACGTTTATAATGTTGTACAACTTCATGTGAAATACATTATTGCTTGTTGCAAATCGATCGAAGGCTATAATGAATTTTAAGTAAGTTTATTTAAGTAGATTTATACATAATTCAAAAAATACATTTTCAGGTATATTATTTCATAAAGACATTTCTAAAATAGAAAAAGGAAGTTTACAACTTTATATTATCCCTTTAAGGGAAAAAAAAGTGATAATGGGCAATCGAAACATATAAAAAGGAATTGACCATACCCAATTAGATTTTTCTTTCTCCACCTACTCAATTTCCTTTTCCACCTACCAAAATTATTAAATTTTCAACTTTTTCTTTTCATTATCAATACAAAATTATTTTATTTTTGAATAAATTGATCCAGTACATATTAGTTTTATTTTCTAGATTGATTAATCAAGAATGTAAAAAAAAAAATTATAATGTTGGACAAGTTGTTCTGGAACGCATTTTTGCTTGTTCCAGATCAATTGAAGGCTATAATGACTCTTAAGTGAGTTGATTAAAGTAGTTTTATACATAATTTCAAAAATATATTTTCAGGTATATTATTTCAAAATCGAAAATAGAAAAAGGAGGTTTATAACTTTATATTACCCCTTTAAGGAAAAAAAGTGATAATGGGCAATCAAAACAAAAAGAAGGGATAAGGATGTACAAACAAAATGGTGGGGTGTGAATAGTAATTATCAAATTCTTTTAATATAATGTGGAAATCATCCCATTGAAATTAAGACAATTTCTTCATGTATCTTCATAAGTTTTTTCTGCAACCCATTTCACACCACCGGAATACACCCATGGTTTTTGCTTTTTATTTATTTTTGCAAGTAAATATTTTTTGTATTACATAGGTATTTATTTTAATTCATAATATGTAAGAGAAAGGAATATGCGAGCTATTTTAGATAGATTTTAAGAACATAAACTAGAATGTACTTAAAATTGTAAATAATATATGTTTTTTTAAAAGATATTGTATTAGAAATTTGAAAAGCTGCCTTTAAAAATAGAGGTAACAAAAGTTACAATATAATTCTAAAGCAGGTTGCACGTAATACACATAATAACGAGGGTTAATATCCATTCTATATAAGGGTCTACTATTAAATTAAATTTGGAGAGTGACATGCTTATTTATATTGTTTGAACTATTTTCTGTAGGTGCAACATTTTGCATTAGTCACTAGTGCATTTCTAGCCTTTTATATCTATTAAATCCCAATAAACCAAACAAAAGACAAACTTGTCATTATTTTATATGTCCCGGAAATTGAAAGCAGTGGTCATGTACTTTATTTGAAAATGTCATGGATATCTCCCATCATTGAGAAAATACTTACCAAATCTAATAAGACAATGTACAACTTATGAAAAGGTAAGCAAATGTTTCCACCTCTCATTACATATTGCACAACCACAAAGAATCTTTCCAAAATATATGATCCATCTTTCTAGAAGATTATATTTCTTGGCAGGTGATTTACTGTCATTTTCCATGCTACATGTTGTACTTTCGGTGGCATACCTTTCATCCATACCAACTTGAAGAATGTCTCTGAATGATATTTTGACTATCTTGGATCAAAAGCCACACGTCCTTAACCCCCTTAAGAAAATCAACTCCAATCTCGTCCGGAGTTCTACTAATACCTTTCTTCCCATGCAAATAACTCTCTCTTTCAAATCCATTTCCAACAACCCAATTTCTTTCTCATCTCATCCTTGAATGTTGCATTTCTATCTAATGCAAGCATATAAAGAGAATTATACCCATTATTTAGACTATTCTCCTCTAACCATTTATCCTCCCAAAAAATTATCGAACTACAATCTCTCAAATTATTGACCACCAATTATGCTGGTCATTCCCCTCCAACCCAATGGAGTTTAGGTCAATTCACTAGAACAATATTTTTCTCTCACTTCCCAACTTACATCTACTCACTCATTGTTGACTCTCAAATTCTACATACAACTTTCATTTCTCCTTACCCAATAGAATTATGTTAAACTTGCACATATTTATCAATCCCAAATCACCCCTTCCTTTATCTACATACCTTTTTTTTACTATACTAAGTTTACTTTCCTATAGATCTTATTTTCTTCTCATAAAAATCATACTTATTTTAACCTTATAAAACAAAAGAAAATAAATTGATAAAGTAAACAATATAACTTTTATTTGCACAACTCTCTTCTATAATGAAACGTTTTTTTTTTTAAGATGATAATCTTTTACAAAAGAATTTGACTTTATAAATTTTAGCGAAGGTGGTATAATTTAATATATAAAATTTGATTAATATTTTTTTTTCCGGCGCCTGCCTGAGCGTGGTGAAGCAACAATCCGTGCAGAAGAATCCAAACTTTATATTGAATAGATGTGGCACGAATCTTAATTTAAATCATTTCAGATACAATGATTTGATTAAATCCTACTAATTTAAGCCTTATCTATACTCATGGTGTCAGTGCTAACTGTGCTATCCTGCACTGCACGCCTCCTATACTTAATTTTGAATAGATAAAACTCACGACCTCATATTGAATTATCACTTTTTTAAGTTGAAGCCTTAAGATGTTTGTAATGAAGATGACAAGGGAATTCACACTTCACACATTCCTAATTCATTGAGGCCCAAAGGAAAGGTGACTGTAAAGACAAAATGGTGACCAAGCAAAAGGG
The DNA here is from genome assembly GCA_037954015.1 of Psophocarpus tetragonolobus. NCBI lineage: Eukaryota > Viridiplantae > Streptophyta > Magnoliopsida > Fabales > Fabaceae > Psophocarpus > Psophocarpus tetragonolobus. The sequence goes on along the minus strand of CM075695.1, from coordinate 1,660,364 downwards.
GATGACTAAAGCGATTCATCATAATTAACATTTGTTTAATGCTTAAAGTATTAAAGAGACTGAATAATGGACCCATGTGCCGAATTCCTAGTCAAAAGCCAAGGCAACGAAAGCAGTTATAGAGAAACTGCTAAAGCTTAATATATGATGAATGAAATTGACAATCCAATAATATGAATAATACGCTCCCATTGATATTGGTCATAGAGTGGTAGCATGGATATAAACTAATGGTTTTAGGGCAGCATACGTTGGAAGGTGATGGGAATCTAAAAAGGTTCCACAAAGCATTGGTCCTCAATTTCAGCTGCCTTATTCTATTCACTATTCACTATTCACTATTCAGTATTCAGTATTCACTATTCAGTATTGACACAAACAAAAGAAAGGTTCTTCACCGCCCCATCAATAATGCCAATCATATCACCGTTGCCTCCTTTCCTCTCCATTCTGCTACTCCTTTTGCATTATCTATATCATACTTCCTTTATTTTAAATTAACTATTTCTCACCGTAATTTCAATTTCTTTTTTAAATATTTATCAATTCAAAAAATTATAAGTTAAAGAGGGAGTTTTCCCTTTTCCCTCCAACAAAAAGGCTTAATGCTTTTTTTAGTGCAAATATTTCTATACTATTGATCAATTAAAAATATTTTATATATTTTTTAAATAATCATCATTAAAGTCATAGTTTTACTGACATGTAATATAATGCTATAAAAAATAATATTCTAATTAAATTTTAAAAAATAAATTTAATCAAAATGCGCTAATATAAATATTGTTTATACTACATCTAGTAATAGACTGTTATGTACTGAATGATTGGTGAGTTTTTTATAATTGTTTTGAAAGTGATATATATAAAGTTTATTGGTAGTTTTAATTTAAGTTTAATTAGAGTATATTTTCAGTATAAAAAGATTTATATTGATATTTAATCATAATTCATAATTTTTGTGTTAAATTTATTGATTTAATCAATTAATATTTTAAAATTATACAAATAAAAAAATTATAATTAAACATATTTTCCACTCTTAGTACATATTAATAATTTAGTATCTTATAAAAAAATATTATAGTAACAGTATATAAAAAGAATAATATCAACATTCATCGTATATATAACTAAGAGTTGAGAGGTATTTATAAATTAATCCTTCATAAATTTATCTATTAATAAAATTGAGTGGTAGTAACAAAGTTTATTTCATTAAAAATATACATATAAATATAAAAATTGAAACTTTTTAATATATAATAAGTTTAAATCTAAGTTTAAATTACTTCAAATAAATACAAATTAGAGTCAAAACACTCAAAATTTTAAAATCTTTTTAGATATAAAAACAAATTATATTCAAAACAAAGTTAGCACAAGAAAATACCACTCAAGAAATTTATTCATGAATCTACTCACGAGTTGACCATCATTCTACCGAGTTTACTTTGATTTTATTGAGTTCACTAGCTTTTGGATACTAAACATGATTTAACTTGCTAGAGACTTATAAACTTATAAATTCGCATGATTTTATGAGTTAATTCACCATTTTGATAACTATGTCTATCAATTTCATAATCTTATTCAATTTGTATTTATCATCATATAGTAAATTTGTAAATGGAATGAAATATTAATGCATACACATTCTATCTTTATCTTTAGTTTGAGAGCACTAATAATTAACACAACAAATTATTTGATAAAAAATCATTATCTTTATATTAAAATTAAAAATAATAGATAATTAAATATTAAAGTTTCGTATTACCATAAAATCTTTTAAAGGTTTATCAAGTAAAAATTAAATTTATAAAATATTTTAATTATAGCATCTTAATATTTTAATATTATCATTACCATGATTACACAACCATTACCTTTGCTGTCACCATCAACACTATGGTCATTAATATTTTTTTGTTATGATCAATGTTATTATTATCATTTTCGCCACTACTATCATGATCGTTATTGTTATATGACAACAATGATTATGGAGGTGATGACAACAAAAGCGATGATGATAATAACCATAATGATAGTGGTAACAACAACAATCATAATGATAATGATGGTCACAGTAATAACTGATCATCATAGTAGTGATAATAATTAAGATATTTTAAGATGTGATAATTAAAATATTATAAATTTAATTTTGATTTGATAAATATTTTAAAGATTTGATTAGTTATAAGAGATTTTAATAAAAAAATTAAGCATTATATTTTAATAATTAATATTATATTATTTTTAATCTTATTTAAGACTTAATTAAGTATTAAATAACTATAATATTTATAAAATAAATTATTTGAAATAAAAGATAATGATTTTTACTTTAGTTGCTAATGCACTCTATCTAGAAATAGAGTTTGAATAATCACCATTTATAAATGATTATATTTTTATATTTAAAATTTTAAATAGGTATTATTAATAATGATAAGTTTAATAATAAAAAATTGAGATCCAAATATTCAATACCGTTTATAATAAGTATATATAGTTTTATTATCTTTTAACGTTAAAAAAAAATTCTTATTTCTAAAACAATACTAAAATAATCTTTCAATTCTTAATTATTTTATAAAAGTCAAGAACATTGTTATACATGATTCGTTATTGAATTATATTGTTAAAATTATTTACATAATCAATACATATACTATCCAAATCTTTCACCAGCATTTTTCCACAAAAGAAATAATTAATCCTATCTTTAGCATTTGAAATCAATTTGACATATTGTTCGTTCTATATTATAAATAAAAATACATAAATTGAAATAGATTAATTTGTATCAATTACTAATATAAAAATTTATATTATTAATCAATTGGGTATCAAAATTCATCTATAGAGATATGATTTTCAAATTATTTAGTCTGAAAATCAAGAAATTTATCACTCATGTCATGTTAGATAGAAAGTGAAACTGTGACCTTTTTTTTAATTTTCAAGTTTCAGTCTGTTTCCTTTCTCCGAAACTTTAAAACTCCAATGAAAAAACATATTTTGATAGTTTATAATATGTTTAAGCAGATGAAAGCAGTGTGAGATTTATTTATTAAAAAAAAATCGTGATTAAAAAATTGAATTATGGAATAGTTTAGGCAGCAAAAATGATGGTGTGTGAGAGAGAGGAAGTGCGATTAGATAATAAGAGATTAAGTCGAAAAACAAAGCAACAAAGGGGATGACACCGCAATATCCGGGAGGCGCTATCGTGCGCTTCCTGTAGCATTGCCTATATTATTAGTATTATATATTAAGAAAGGGAATCGTAATTCATAATATATGAGAGACAATAGGAATAGAGAGTAGAGTGTGTGAAGCTAAAATATGGGAGCAGAGGTTGCACTGCCACAGTCACAACCTCCCTTGGTTCTCGGCCTCCAACCCTCTGCCCTCGTTGACCACGTGGCACGCGTTCATTCCTCCTTCCTCGATCATATTCCCGGTGAACGTGGTGGCTCCATACCTGTACTCATCACGTCCTTTTTATTATTACTACTGCTCTTTGGTATGGATACATTTTTTCTAAGCATCCATGTCACCTTCATGCCACGTAGGTTGAGCTTGGAGACCTTGACTCTATAGTGAGGGAGGTGAAAATTCATGCAGCTTCATTCCGTCATGACCATGAGTATCCTTCTTCTCACATAAAGACCTTGGCTGGAGGCAGTGTTGCAAACACCATTCGAGGGCTCATAAGTGCCTTTGGGATTTCTACTGGAATTATTGGCGCCTGTGGGGATGATCAACAGGCCAAGTTATTTGTCCATAACATGACCTCTAATGGAGTTGACCTCTCTAGACTCAGAAACAAGATTGGACATACAGCACAGGTTCCCTCTTTACTATTTTACTTTCATCTCGCTAATATTTACTCTAAATCTTAATTTGCTACGGAAATTCAATTCCAATACTATTTAATTCCTCATTAGTATTCATACGAAGAAGCTATTTATGTTTTCTCCCAAAATTCGTTTCCTTTATTTATTTATTTTTTGTACAAAAGTGCAAGTGTGACAACTTGACTGTTTGTCTCAGTGTGTTTGTTTGGTTGATGCTTTGGGAAATCGTACCATGCGGCCTTGTCTTTCTAATGCTGTGAAAGTTAAGGTACATCACTCCGTCCTGTCTCTAATTATATGCGTCTAGTTTGGGGTGTAAGTTTCAAAGTTACTCTGTTCTTTGCAGGCTGAGGAATTGACCAAAGAGGATTTTAAGGGCTCCAAGGTTATTTTGGCTTTTTTTTTTTTTATTTATATTCTTTTCCTGTTGCTCTTGTATGTTTCTTTTGTACAATTGTTCACGCTAGGAATTATATTCATTAGTTTCTAGGACTGAATTAATTTTACATGTTGTGTATTCCACCAAAATGGATCATAGGATAAGGGTGAACTTGCCTTGCATTCGGTACTCTACCAGCATGCTAACGTAGTTGCTGATAATATTAACATTTCAGTGGTTGGTGTTAAGATATGCAATATTTAATTTGGATGTTATTCAAGCTGCCATTCTTTTAGCAAAACAGGAAGGTCTTCTTGTATCTTTGGATTTAGCCAGCTTTGAGGTATGCCATGCAACTCGAAATTCCTTCATTTTTTCATGTTTGTGGAGGCAAGTTATTTACTAAGTAACAATGTTGATGTAAATATGGAAATTTTCGTTTTCTACACATCAGTAATCAGTTGGTGATATCTGGATAATTGCATCAGCTATGTTAATTATATCACTGGTCTTATATGGTCTCTTTCTTTTCGCAAGATGGTTAGGAATTTTAAACAACCACTTCTGGAACTACTGGATTCTGGGAACATTGACCTTTGCTTTGCCAATGAGGATGAGGCAACAGAGCTTCTAAGGTGATTGTTTATTTTACTTAACCCTGACCTCCTTTAATAGGTATCATGTTGATTATTCTGACATATGTAATGTCACTTTATCAAATTGATTTAGGGGCGAACAAAATGCTGATCCAGGAACTGCCGTAGAATTTCTTGCCAAATACTGCCAATGGGCCGTAGTAACACTGGGTCCTAATGGTTGCATTGCTAAACATGGAAGCGAGGTTTGTAAATTATCTCTCTGAATTATAATTCTCAACCAATTTCCATTTTTTTCATATAGTGTATAGTTATATAGATGTGCCCATTAGCAAAGTTGTACCATTGTAAATTCTGAATCCTTTTGCTATGTTCTAGATATGAAAACAATAATTAATCAGATCAAACAATAGGTGCAATTTACCTGGTAGGAGCTTATGAAATTGTCACCCTCGAATACGGGGAGATTGATAATCATTAATCAAACTACTAGACTGGTGAAGCTTTCCTGTTGGAATTGAAATCTTAAAAAAATACACTAAGCAGAACTACCGCAGAACACAAAATCCACTCGACACCAACCCGACGCTCTGTCGAGTTGTTGGCATTGGGTGGGAAACGTCCTTGCCCCAGTTTTGCTTACTGTATTTAGTAACAATAGTAGATAACGGTGGAACAAGTGTAGTGCAGAAAATCTGTTGATGTGACGATTGTGATCCAAATCACTAGGGAAAAATCTAAAAAGTAAGTTTTACATTCATGAAACTCAGCAAGCAAGCAGATAAATAGTGTTATAGGGTGGATAAGTGGTGGAATGATTAATTAGTCATTATTATGAATAATGTTTGTTTTAAACGTGTCAGATTGCACGTGTCCCGGCCATAGGAGAGGCAAAAGCAACTGATGCAACAGGGGCAGGGGATCTTTTTGCAAGTGGATTTTTGTATGGAGTGATCAAAGGTCTGTCACTTGAAGAGTGCTGTAAAGTGGGGGCATGCAGTGGTGGGTCTGTTGTTCGCTCTCTTGGCGGTGAAGTGACATTGGAAAATCGTCAGTGGATGTACAAACAAATGCAAATAAAGGATCTTCCCACGCCTGATACATCCAAATAACTAATCAATAGTCTCAATGTTAGAAAGCTGTTGCTTTCTTTTTCTTTCTTTTTTTACATTTCATCTCTTGCCACTGAATGGCAGCTATCATTCCAATTGTGGACTGGTTTGATTAATGCACGCAAGCCTAAGCAATTGCACGGAAACACTCAAGTATACATAACCTCCAATTTGTTTGAGCTTGATGCAATTAGGATAGTCATTGCTAACTTAATTTTAAAACGTACCAAACTCACGGTCGCTTTGATTTTCTTAACTGTTCACTGAGAACGTATTCAGTTTTCAAAGATAAGACTGCTGCAGCCCAAATATTTTTTCATTAGATAATATCACACTTACATCTGAGCTTGTTATAAAAATTATGGCGTGGTTGGCTTAGTGTTTTTTTTAGATAAACAATTGATTTTGTTGATACCTCAAATTACGTTGAGACGGTGTGTTTTTCAGGGGGTAAATGAGTGTTCTTGCAAAAAAAAAAAAAAAAAAACAATGAAACGCCAGTCAGATTGGCAGCAGTGATTTGACAAAATTATGAATTTAGATTTTATAGGCAATGATAAATATAGGACCATGCATATTGGCACCAGGTTCGGGAATAGCACTCGAAATAGTGGAGACATTGATCCATCTTATCAAATTAATGTTCCTCTAGCTTGGTTTTTGTCCTATCCTGAACAGGATGAGCCAATATTTTAAATCCTAGGAGTGAGATGGATGTATCATTATTATCTTATTATGGTTTCATTATTATCAGGGAACTTGTTCCAGGCAAAATTGGTCCTATGTGGCCAGCCATCTCAAACTAGTATCAATCCAAATAAAAACTAACAAATCCAGATAATAACAGGGAGGAATGCTTGCTACATTTTTCTTCTAATGCTTCTGCAGGCAACAATGCAGAGTGTATGTTCTATCGGCTTTCTGAATGGTCTGTTCGGGTTTTAGCTTTAATTGCTGTATTGGTCTTTTAGTTGGTGGGGTCTTTGCTCTATTTGGTTTAGTTTCCTACATGCTATACAACAATAAACCCAAGTAATGATACACTCTTGTGTTATTTAACTCAATATAAGAAACTACTAACTTTTTTAAATTAAGTAAATCCAAACATGTACTGAATTTTCCTTCAAAAAAATATTAATAAATATAATTTCACTTAAATCCAACTAATGATTTGACTTCAAAAAACTACTATCTCCCAACATCGATTCATTTTTCATTAATAGACGGAGAATCACATTGAATATCGACTTTCTTGTTATTCTAAAAAAATCTATTATCTACGCTATTTTTTAAATTAATGAGTTTAAATACTTATATTTAAATTTAAAAATTTTATAAATAACTATCTTAATTATAAAATTAAAAATAAAATTATATTTATTTTTATTAAATAGTCCTTTTTATCTTATTTAAACATAATCACACAAACAATTACAAAGACTTGTTAGATAAGAAAATCTATTAAATTACCTTAATGTATACATGAAAATTATGATATGCATTAAATCATGATTCGGATTAAATTAATTTCATATTGACAATAACATATTATAAAAATATATTATATTATGAATTAAAACCATGAGATAATCAATATCATATTGTAAGGGTATTTTCCTTATTTGTAACTTATTGTTACTTTGATTTTGATAGTGATTTTAATATACTAAATGATATTTTTTAGTTTATATGAAAATCATATATGAATTAAATGAATGTTAATTTTAATTTTAGATTCACAACAAATTGATAAACTCTTACAACTCTATTGTGTTAAAATTAAAAATCTATTATGTTATAAATTCAAATTCAAATTATGACATCACAACATTATGATATCATTTATATTTTACAACAAAGATAATTATATTATTTAAAATAGTTTAAAATTTGATTTGAAAAAATTTAAACAATTAGCATTGAAAAGGATATTATATGTATAGGGGAATGCGACACACACATGTTAGGTTCAAAAGGTATAAAGGATAGGAAGCTCCTATAAATACCTTAAGTGATTTTGATAATAACAAATAGTATTAAGATCAATCTTAACACGACAATAAGAAGATAAATTAAATATATAAATGACGCACATATAATAATAAGAAAGGAAAATCCACATAAAAAGTGTTTACTCAAATAAGTATACAACAATGAGAAGGTATAAACATGTTAAAGAAAAAAAAGGTTAATACACGTCAAAAGAAAAGAAGAATAATATGCGTCAGACAATAAGAAGGTTGATATGAGTTGGAGATAAAAAGAATCAGTCAATAAGAAGAACTACACACATCATTAGACAAGATGATAAGAAGATGGCATCAAAAGAACAAGTAGTCATTAGATGACATCATATCGTCAAATGTGAAGATTCATATCGTCAAATGTGAAGATTCAGAGTGGATGTCGATAAAAAATTGGACTGAGTAGAAAAAGTTAGACTATCACTAGATCAGAAGATTGTAGCATTAGACATTCTCTATCAAGAGAACAAAAGATGGATTATTAAGAAGATATGAAAACACATACATCAATTAAGAAGATACAGATAAGAAACTGATAAAACTTGTTGGCAAGGAGTCATCATAAGAAGGTTACTTGCAAAGGACAATACAAGTTGAACTATAGAGAGGCTTATGCTCATATGTTGTCTATAAGACTGTCTCAATGCATAAAAAGAGACATCGAAAACTATCAAGACTACAACCATCTAACAATGTGTTTAAGAGCGACAATTGACATATAGCATCTTATGTTAAATAAAAGGTCTCATGTACTTGATAGAAGTTTCATCATACAGAAGAAGCATTCATTGACATTGCTCTCTAATGAATTACTAAAAGCTCACTATTTGAAGAACATTCAAATGATCAAGACAATGACATTTGATTCTAACGTTCATATATGTAATCAATGTACTCATTGTCGACATAAACGCTGGAGCAAGTTACAATGGGAAAAATGTTAAAGATGACAAAATCACTTGAACAATGTCTCAGTCTTACCACTTAGAAGATTAATTCAGGAATGACTTGTTGTCTAAAGAATAATCCAGTTGAGCTAAGAATGGCTAGTTGAAAAAAAAATAATAAGTGATAATTATAAGTGACTTTGTGTACACAATCTTAAACTTAGAGAGTTTAAATGTAAAATCATAAGTGGTGTGATGTACTCATTGTCAGACAGAAGTGATATATATAATACTTGCATTGTATAGCAGTTATTATACAGATGAACTTTCAGAGAGGTGCTTGGAAGAGTATCGGATGTAGTTTAATTTGAGTTAACCAATATAAAATACTCAATGTATTTTATTATTAAATGTTTATATTTATCAACTAATTTTATTATTAAATGTTTTTATAAAATAATTGTGTATTGTTTTGAAAAAAATATATAGTCTATTAGATCATCTATTCACTTAAGAAACTCTATAAAGTTCTCAAGAAAGTGGTTTCGAATAGGATTGCAAATAATTTTCTAATAGTTCTATTCAACCCTTTCTAGGATAAAAAAAAAATCAAGATTTCTTATCATAAATAATTTATATAAAGTATATTATTTTCTATTAATATTCAATTTTAAAAAATTAAAAGAATTTTTTTTCTCTCTTCTTCTTTTTCATTTATTATGTATAAGCATAATCTTATGTTTCCTATTATATTTCATTTCCTTCTTTCGGGTTCGTATTATTCTTTTCCTAATAAAACACATATTTTTTGTTTTACCATGTCTTCAAAGAATTAATATTTTACTTTAAATATTATTCATTGTTTACATGTGTTTAATGAAAAGTTAATTTAACTCACACATAAATACTTTTTGAATTTCATAATTTTTTATTAAGGAAACTAGGAATGGCAACATAGTGGGTCGCGGGTGGGTTTGACCCTTGCCTTCCCCATCCTTAGAAAATGCAGGGTGGGGGTAGGGATGGTATAAACGAGACAAATATAAAATTTTAATGTCTATCCCCCTTGGGTATTTTTAGGTATATGTATACTTGGAGGTACCTCATTATATTATTTTTTATAATTTAAATTTACTTATAATTTATTAAATAAATTATATGTTGAGTTATTAATTATATTTAATTTATTAATTTAATTAAATAAATTATACGTTAAATTATTAATTATATTTTAATTTTAATAGTCCATAGGGATGTGGATTTGTACACAGACATGTAAAATTAAAAATATATGTATGAAAATTTGTTTAATATAGAAGTGAGACGGGGCAGAGACCAACAACTCAGGTTTCCCCAACAAAATCAAGGCAGAGACAAGGTGGTACCAGCGGGAACGGTCTTGATTGTCATCTCTAAAGAAACCTATGCATGAATAGGCCCATGAGAGCGTATAAATTTTAGGAAACCAATAACATGGGAAATGCACACACAATATTTATAGTTGAAGTGCATTAGCTACCTACAATAAAGTATTTAGGATAGAAAAATTAATATTTTTATCTTAAATGATTTATATAAAAGATATTATTGATTTTTAATATTCAATTTTAAAACTAAAAATAATTTTTTTTCTCTTTCCTATTTTCTCTTTCTTTTTTATTATTTAGTGTGTATGATTAAAATCCTAAATTTTCTAACATAAATTTGAAAAAGTTAAATACAAAATTGCAATGATATGTAATAAATGAGAGTAAAGAAGACAGTGAAAAGATATTGTATTATTTTTCTAAATTTAGTATCAAAAGCTATATTTAAAAAATCGGACGGGTGAAGTATTGGTTCATAGTTTATTGGTTGAATTGTTATTGAGTCTATAAAATAATATTTTTTTAATTATTAATATATTATAACAATTAAGACTATAAAAAAATATATTAAAATATAATTATAAAAAAAGAAGTAATTTTACTAAATATATTTTTATATTGCTAAGTTAAACTTTATTTTAATTAATTTTTGAATTAAAAATTTGGTAACTTAGTAAATTGAGAAGTGCATTTAAAAAAAATCCAATTTTAATTCTAAAAAAATTATAAATCGATCGAACCATCAGTTTTTGTTACTAATTTTCACTCGTTTTATTAGTTCTGAATCAATTCTTTAGTTAGTTTTTAAACATAAGTAAAAGACATCTTTTAGGAATAACTCAGAGGATTTACTCCCTATCGATTAATTCTTCGATCAGCCAAACACATATTATAAATTTCTAAGAATTATATGATATTTACAAAATAAGAAAAGCGAAACACTTTTTTATTTTGAAATTAAAAGAATTATAATATATTAAATCATTTTACTACCTATCGATTAATTCTTCAATTTATGATAGTTTATCATTTTATATTTAATTTTTAAAATATGACCTCATTTTCCCCCCATTAAAATACAGTCGTACTCCTTATTATATCGAAAGGAAAAAAGGAATCGCTTGACGAGCTTCAATCAACAGAATAGCTTCAAACTATTTGATACCAAAAATAGTTCATTCAATGTATGAGAGTTTATCCTCATAACAGAATTTATATAATAAGGTTGCGAAAGATGAAATGAAGATGGACGATTATTCTTTGTTCTCTTTCTTGTTCACTTTCCCATGGGATCCCCTGAAAGGCTTCCATCAAAACCAACCTCACGTATTAATCCTTCCTTGAACTCCCTAAATAAACAATTTTTGTCATAATTTAAGAAATAACGTTGCTCTTGTGCGGAAAATAATTAAGATGCCGTTTGTTTTATACATTTTTTTTTATTTTTATTTTAAGGAAAAACAAAAAACATTAATTAAAATTTTTAATTATAATTTAGAAAACATATTCACAAAAATATTTTAAAAAATCAACTGAAAAATTATTTTCAGTATTTTCAATTTTTCAAAAATTAACACTATTTAAAAACTTGATAACAACATTATAATATATAAAAATCAATATATAAATATATTTTAAATTATATATATAAATATTTTTGCTAAAATTGATTAAATTTAACTATGTTTTCTGAAAATTAAATATTTGAAAATGAAAACAATTTTAAAAAAATAAATAAAAAATGAAATAAAAAACATTTCCGAAGAGGCATAAATCTCCAAGTTCGCTGAACATTTTTTCCGCCTAACTATCAATTAATTGTTGTAAATCATGCGTTTAAGTTCATCAAACAGCTATTAAATCCTTTATAAAATCAGGCATGGATCAATTGCAGAAACAAACAGGAAAAGGAGAAAAAAAAAATCCATCAAAGATACATTCTCCCATGACACATGAAACCTACTCATCTTTAAATATAGATATTGAATACCTCTAGTACTTGATTTTAGATAATCAAATGTCCATAGGAGAACCACCTTGGTCTCCAGCAGCAGCACCTTGATCTGCAGCAGTACCTTGCTCAGTGGCAGTGTCCTGCTCGGTTTGTGGTTGAGCTTCAGCTGGAGGTTCTTCCTCCCTCACAATCTCAAAAGTATCAATCAACTGTTGAACAGTTTCCTGATCCAAAATGTGGAATGGCTCACCAACTCCAACCACGGCAACAGTGCATACAGAACTGCTCAGTTTTTCACCTTGCAAGGACTCCCTAGTTGCGATCAGTGCATCTTTGATTAGATCTTCTCGGGAAGAGCCCACGAAGTTCTCAAACCTGCGTTCCAAATATGTCTTTGCAGCTTGAGACCGAGACCCAATAGCAAAAGCCTGATATTCAAAATAGTTTCCACTGGGACAGTTGTAATAGAGGTGAGCCCCTGATTCATCTAATCCAGCTACTAGGAGACCAACCCCATAAGGACGTTTCCATGATCGTTGGGTGCAAACCTGCAACTCAATTGCATCAAACTACTGACGAGAAAGAGATCTTTTCAATTCAAATAAATTTTACATATAATTTTCTTTGTCCTCTTTTGTCATATAATTCCGTAGAAACAAGCACAAGTGTTGTGTCCCATACCCCATCCATTCCTCTATCTATCACTAAAACACAAGTATAACTATATATCATAAATATAATGATTAGCTAATCTAAAATTTTTGTTCATTGTGAACTTAACATATCAGTTTCCTATAATGTAATATTAAAGAGCCTAACAAAAATAAGAGGGAGAGGACCTACTACTAAAAATAAAAATGTTGATCACACGAGGGAGAGAAGAGGAAAGGAGAGGCGTTGGTTCGAATCCTCACTAACAAAATTTAATATAACAACTAAACCTTTGGCTATCCAAAAAATAAAAAAATGTTGTTCACCATACTTTATATCTCTATCTACTGAACAATCCATCAATCACCGCAAGAGTAAGTTTGGATAAACTTATCTAAAAGTGTTTATCTAAAAGCTCTATTGGGAAAAGCACCGATAAACAAATTCAGTGTTGGGAAGATGCATATTTAAGGATTTATCTAAAAGAACTTAAAAAGTAGTGTTTGGATAATATTACTAAAAGAGCTTAAAAGTTATTTTATATGATTAAAATTACTAAAAATGTCACATAAAAATTAAATGATTTAAATGTTTAAATTAAATACAATTAGAAACAAAAATATTTTTCTACTCTATTAATGAAATTACTTTTATTTTAAGTCTATTTAAAATAATTTTCTTTATATTTTCTTTAAATATTTTATAAAAATATATTTTCACATTATATTTTATAAAAATAAATGTTTAATGATAAAATGTCATTATTATCTTATAAAAAATGTAGTTATTCATCTTTCTGCATTAATAATTTGCAGAATAAAAATGTAATTCTAAGATTATATTCATGTTTTATCCTGTCTATGCGCTGATTCACTCTAGCAAATGAGCACTTATGAGACCAAGAACACAAGCACAGAGAATACAATCAAAGTACAACACATTAAAGCACCTAATCCTTTGCACACAATTACACAGACTAATCCTTTGCCCACATAAATTTAGGATATGGCATCATGGTTGTGAACACTAAAAATGGTTTAAAAAATCCTGTAATATCAGATCAATAAGTAATATACGCATTGAAATAGCCAGCAACTTTGGAATATGGAAATTTCAGGATGTGGAAAGGTAATAAGTAATGTGCGGTTTCAATGGGTATCCAAAGGAATATGCATTGGTGGAGTTTGCTTTGAATATGCATTGACAGTGTGATCAATTATGCAATAAGGAGCAAGGTAGTCACAATTCATATTAAGGTTATTAACAACTCATAAGTTGCAAATACTAAAACACCAAGTTGTGAGCATGCGAATTTTAGGACTGATCTAACCTTAAAGTGTGCAACTATTTAGTAGCTACAAATTGATTTGAGAGAAAAAATAGCTCAAATAGAGAAGTGAAGATTGTTTAAAAAATTTGAATGTGGTGTGCATGTGTATGCAACAACTACAAGTGGCAGGTGAATAAATTGAAGTTATGAGTTGAGAGACATTATGGTGAGCGTGCAAGAAGCTAGTGTGGACTGGAAAGAGAAGAAAACCCTAGGAGGAGGAGGAAGGAAAAGGAGTGGGTGAGAGGGGAAGGGGGAACCTGAGCCTTGTCGGCGAGCTGAACGACGAGTCTTCCGACGGGGAGAGGGGACTCGTAGGTGTAATTGTAGTTGATGCATTCGGATCGCATGTAGCGGGAGAGGACGCGGCCGTCGGCGGTGAGTCCGGCGATGGCCACGCCGATGTGGTTGTCAACCTTGAAGATCTTCTTCTGATGGGAGGAGAGTTCGGAATTGGCCTTGTTGACGCAGGCCAAGACCACGTGTGTCTTCGATCGGAGCCCAATCGCCGCCGAGCCCTGCTTCACTGCCTCCATCGCATACTCCACCTGGAACAGCCTCCCTGCCGGGCTCCATGTCGTCACGTCCGTGTCGTACTGGTTTCTGAACATTCTCGATTCAAAACCCTCCTCCTCCTCTTCTTCTTCTTCTTCTTCTTCTTCTTCTTCTTCTTCTTCTTCACCACCAACTCTCCCTCTCTCGCCCTATGGCCTGTGCCTTCAGTGTTTGACTCTTTGCCCGCTCCACAAACCCAACCCAATGGGCTCCCACTGTTTAAGCCCATCTTCCATTAAGTATTTACTATGGCCCAAGCCAACAATTGTCTATTTCTTTTTTTTGTCATTAACCTTTTCAATAAGATATAACCAGTTGAAGATTATTCATTAAAGCATATGCCACACACATACATGCAGAATATTATTTATGTCATTGGAAACAAAAGGGAAAGTAGTAATGAACTTTCCTGCTTTAGTCATTGGAAACAACCAATGTTATCATTAAATTCAGATTCTCCAACACTCATTTCTCGGTATCTTCTTCCTCGCATAAGCTTTAAGCTGGTGATTGATCATTGTAACCACTTTATCACTTGTTTACAATTACAAGGGGAAAAAAAAATATTACTATTACAACTAACTTGTTAGTTGTTGCTTTGCTTGCACATGTTTGGAATTGTTTTGCGTTTTTGTTTACCTATTTATTTTTTTATGAAAGCACGTGCATGTTGAATGTTTGGTTATTTCTTCCTTGATCTGTTAAGATTGTTTGATTCGTATTTTAAGCTTTGAACTGTTGTTGGATACCATTCCTGAGGCAAAATGAAAAAATTCTGCGGATGTTTCGAATACAATATTAGTATTCTACTCGGTATCTCTCTTTGAAGATTGCAGTTTTTTTCTTTTTCAACAGAAGAATGTCTGTAAAGTTAAAATGATATTAATTTGCAATAGAGAAAAAGATTATAGATGGAGGGCATCTCCGCCTCCGGTGGGAGATACTTGTTAATGAAATTTGTTAGGACGATAAACATTTGTTAATGAAATCCAAACATTAGAGAGATCCTATGTTGCATAGTCGTTTGTTTGACATCCTATGTTAGAGGCATTTCACTACCTAACTTACTTGTAGTTTAAAAATAACTTTTAAATTAATTAAATTAAAAAAATTAAAAAGTTAAAAATATAAATTATTTGTTTAAGTTTAATTTTTAATATAAGGTTATTTTAAATTTAAAATTATTGATATTCTTTTTTATTATCTAATAAAAAAATATATTTATAAAATAAAGCTCTTTAAAGTATTATATGACTCAGTTTTTCATTAAAAGTAATTTTTAAATTTCAAGTGAAAAATAAGTTAGGCAAAATTACGTCATAACGTAGTTTGATACAAAATTAGTGAGTTACTTTGAATACGAGGGAAAGGATGTAACCGCTGCCGAGAAGAAATAGCTAAATTAACTCTGGGTTATTTCTTGTTTTCCTCGTGAGAACTGAGAATACAACTTAGTAAAGGCTTTACTCCACGACTTTCTTTCTTTTATAAAAAAATTTACCAAAAATAACTCATTCCCAACATAATTTCTTGTAGGACTTTTTTTTAGATTTATTTCTTTTAGTTAATTTTTTAATTTTTTTAAATTTATTTTATATTTATGTGTATTATTTTAAATCATAAATTTTAAATTAAAATTATTTATTTAATTTATATTTTATTTTCTTTTATTATGTGTTTTAGTTATAAGTTGTGTATTTTTTATTTTAATTTTTTTAAACACTTTGTAATTTATACTTTTTGAGTTAAATTTTTTAATTTTTTTTACCAAAATAATTTAAAAATAATTTTAAAATATTAAGTTTTAAAATCTTAATTGAAACCTTCAAACGAAAAAGTAAATTACAAAGTAATTAAAAACTTAAAATAGCAAAAAAATACCCAACATAAAAATAAAACACATAAAAACCAAAATCAAATATAAATAAACTTAGTCACACTTTTAAAAAAATACATACGTAAAAAGTAAATTAAAAGAAATTTAAAGAAACAAATTTGATAAATTAAGTCAATTTTTTAATCTATTTTTTATTTATGTATATTATTTTAAATCATAATTTTGAAATTAAATTTTAAAACTTTAAAGTTAATTTATATTTTTAAAATTTTTGTAATTTATTTTCAGTTTATATTTTTTAAGTTGAAATTTTTAAACTCTTTTTACCAAAAAAATTTGAAATATTAAGTTTAAAAACTTTAAACTGAAAAATTAATTACAAAGCCTTTTTAAAAAATAAAAATAATGAAAAGATACACAATATAAAAATAAAAACACATAAAAAAACAAAATGAAATACAAATTAATTTAAAAAGATTTAAAATTATACTTTAGAAAAACATAGTACATAAAAAACAAATTTAGAAGAAATTATAATAAATTTTAAAAAACAAATATGAAAAAATTTAGTCAATTTTATTTTTTTAATTAATTTTTTATTTATATATTTTTTTAAATCATGAATTTCAAAATTAAAGTTTTTAAAATTTAATGTTATTTATATTTTATTTTATCTTATTAGGTTTTTTATTTTTATGTTGTGTATCTTTTTTGTTGTTTTAAATTTTTAAATGTTTTATAATTTATTTTTTAGTTTTTACTTTTTAAGATAAATTTTTTAAAATATTTTTACCAAAATAATTTAAAATATTAGGTTTAAAAATCTTAATTTAAAAAATTAAACTGAAAAATAAATTGCAAAGTATTTTAAAAAAAGTAAAAGAAAAAAAATTATAAACAACATAAAAATAAAACAGATAAAAAACTAAATGAAATATAAATTAACCTAATTTTTTTAAATAATCTTATTTTGAAAGTATAATTTGTATGCATGTTAACTTTAAAAAAGTACATTTTTAAAAATTTAAAATAATGAAAAAGATACAAACATAAAATTAAAACACATAAAAAATAAAATGATACAAATTAACTTTAAAAAAGTATAATTTTAAAATATTTTAAAGTTAATTTTATTTAATTTTGTTTTTTTATGTATTTTATTTTTATGTGGTGCATTTTTTTTTTATTGTAATTTTTTTAAATGTTTCATAATTTATTTTTTAGTTTAAAGTTTTAAATTAAGATTTTAAACCTAATATTTTAAATTATTTTGTAAAAGAATTTAAAAATTTTACATAAAAAATATAAGCTGAAAAATAGATTACAAAACGTTTTAAAACAAATTAAAATAGTGGAAAAAATACATAACGTAAAACTAAAATACATAATAAAATAAAATATAAATTAACTAAAAAATTTTTTATTTTAAAATTAATGATTTAAAAGGTATACATAAATAAAAAAACTTTAAAAGAATAAAAAAATTGACTAAAAAATTAACAAGAAAAAAAGCACTTTTATAAGAGATTGGTTATTAGTTTTTACATTAAAAAAATAAATCAAATTTATTCTTCAATAATTAATTTCTCAATAAAAATAATAAAAAATATTATTTAGATAAATAATATGGAAGAAAATATCTAGATATTTTATTTTCTTTTTGGTGTACAAAAGAAAAAAAAAATCATTCCTTTCGTTGAAGAAAGGAATAACAGTCTTGTTCAGTTATGTAATTTTACTGAGATATCTAATTGATAAAAGATTTTTTATGAGTTTCCTAATTTTAAAAATTATTGTTCTTAGTTCTAGGTAAAAATAATGATTTATAATTTGTGGTGATTTTTATTTGTCAGAATTTAATTTTAGTTTAAATACAATTTAAAAAATAAACTATCAAAATTTAATTTTAACCCCACAATTTTCAACATTTTCTAGTAATTTAAGCCGTTAGAAACTATATTTAAATATAAAAATCAATTTTGAACACCAAAAAATATATAAAATATTATATAAAAATTAAATTATGATTTTTTAATCATTAAACATTGTATTTAAGTTAAAAATGAAATTATAACAGTGAAAGATCATCACAGTCCTTTTCTAGATATTATTGAGGGGGTGGAAATGCAGTCTGCCTGACCCTTATTTTGTACAGTTTGAATGCACTATGTTTTAATTTTTTTTTGTTGTTGTCAAATCTGTATTTTTTCCTTCTGAGTTTGCTCAGTGTTCCTGGCTCGAACAATAACATAAGAATATTTAGATGAGGTGAGTTTCTATGTGAGGCCTATTCGTGTGACATGTGTGTTTTCTCCCTTGAGCAAATGGTATAAAAGGGGTACTCTCACATTTAGTATTTAGCAAATGTTAAGTCAGAAAGCTCAATAACCTGCGCTTACCTTTTTATTTATTGGCTTGGGTGAGCTTAAGATCCATAAATTTGATTAGTAAAAGTTCAATGATCTATTAATAATATTTAAATTTAAATACTTTTTTTTAATAAACTTAAATACTCATAATTAAATAAAATATTATAGCAATAAATAATTAAAAAATATTAAAAATAATGATAGTTTTAAAAAATATATATTTATTTCTAATAATTATATATATATATATATATATATTTTTTTTTTTTTAATTTTAATAAATAAATTAATTAAATCTTATGAACAAGACGGGAGAGAGTAAATTATAAATATTATGAAAAGATATAGAAGATGAAAATTGAAATCATTAATGAAACTAAATAAAGATTTATGAAAAAAAAAGTAATGTTTGTGTTTGTGTTTGTGTGTATTGGCATTCAATAATGAATGACTAAGGAGAGAGACAGCTGTATGCAGCATGTAGCGCACGAAACCAGGTGAACTTAGGTATAAAATCCCCTTCAGTCACCAGACCACAACGTGGTATACCGAAAGTACCCTTTTCTTTTACACAAATTACCAAAAATACTCTTTAATGACGTTATATAGTAAATTGGTATTGTTGAAGTGCGGATTGGACTCGGAACTATTCCCAAACAAAACGACAACACAAGAGACAAGCCCTCTCTTTTTTTTTTTTTATTTAACAAAAATATTCGTGTCATTTACCGGCTCCTCCAGTCATCAGTGGACCTCCAGGTTATAATACCGCCCAACATCTCCGAGTTAAAGACTGAAACAGCCGGTTGCAAGTGCCTACACACACGTTGATTGTGTTTTTTGACGGTTAGACCGCGATATTTTTTTCCCTCTCATTCCGTTGGGCAGTACTCTTTCACTTTTTTTTCTCTCTCTCACAATTTTCGCTTCTTCTACGTGTCTCTCTGACTCTTGCTTAACCAGTTTTGTAAAGTCAGAGAAACCACGCAAGCAAGAAGAATTAGAAGGAGGAAAACTTCGTCGTCCTCGCTGCCATGGAGTTCGGAGCTGCCACTGCGACTCTCACGAAGAGACTCTCGAATGGCTACGGCGTCTCAGGAAGATCCGCGTACGACGGCGTTTTCACCACTCCGATCAAGCTCCGTGCTCCGAGCTTCTCCTCTCAATTCGACGATTACAGCGAGATTTTTGGCTCCGCGGGAGCATCGCTGGGTTCCTCCATTCCAATTCTCGAGCTTCCGGAACTTAACGAGAGGAGAAAGAACGACGACATTCGGCGCTCCAGGCTCGATTACTCTAAGGTCTTCGGCGGGTTTGGGAACCTAAACGCTGCGGTGCCTTTCGAGGAGTTAGTTTCCGAGCCTACAGAGTACGATCGCTTCACGACACGGTGAGTTTGCTAATTGAGTTTTTTTTTTTCCTCCTTTTTTTTGCATTAGGGTTTTAACTTAATGTTAACTGGAATGATGAATGTGCATGCGTGTTGGTTTTTGCCTGGAATCCATATTCGATTCGATTCGAGAATGTTTGTACTCTGAACTTGGCTGTGTTTCTGTGACCTTTCCCTTTGACCGCGTTGTCGGTCATGTGAGTTCTTTCTGTGATAAGAGAAACTGAGTTTTCTTTTATTATTTTTATTTATTTATTTATGTTGTGCTATCGGGCAATTAAGTGGACAGCAAAGGTAATACTAATACCTTACTTTTTAGGTCACTTTAAAAAAGAAAGAAAAACTAATCAATGAGAATCTACTGTTTCGGCGAACTTGTTGATCCCCTTCGGCATTCCTTTTATTCTACTTCACCAGTGGAGGAGATATTGTAGGTTAGGGTTTCAAATACGATACGATTATAATTTAAAATTTGGAATTGGATCCGGGATCGGGATCCGCATAACTTTTAACTTTTTAAATACAATTACTTCAAATATACCAAGGAGTTTTTAGTTGCAAATGGCACCTAGGCTCGTTTCGGTTGCGAAAAAAGTAAGGAAAGTGTTAGGCAAAGAAAGAAAGATGAAATACAATGAAAATGGAAGTTGTTTGGATGTGTGAGAAATAATGTGAAAAAATGGAAAGTTATAAATTATAGTTGTTACAATTATAAAATCATTTATATATATATATATATAGTTAAACATATGGAACCATCAAATCAATGATACTTTTCTTGCTACTTTATATGCTAATGAACTGGGAAAAGTGCAACTTTCCTCTCTTTTCTTTCAAATGCAACTTTTTACTCTCCACTTTCTTTCTAACTAAAAAGAGGGCTAACTAGTGTATGACATTACCGTCTTACTAGAACCGTTCACGTTATAGATGAAGTTTATACCTGTATTGTACAAAAAATGATACACATGTATAGTTTTATACAGCATATAGCAAAAACACTTGAGAAAGGACTAGGGATGTAAATATTATGCAGATTCGTAAATTGATCTTCTTTTGAAAAATTGCTATACTGTGCAAATCAATTTGTAGCATTAATAACTAACCAAGTTCTTTAGGCTGCTTACAATGTTAACGTTAACCTTCATGGTTTTCTTGGCATTTGTTATTCTGTAGGAGCAAGGTCAAAGTAGAAAACCGATCCTGCCGGGAAGATCCTACAAATTGTTCAAAGGAAATTCCGGTGGCATCATGGTCTTCCAATGATGCCAGAAGGATCAATATGTCATATCTTAAAGTTAACCAAGGAAGTGAAAATGGAACAAATGGGACAACACATATAGCTCAACTCCGCGCTGTCCCTGCTTATACTCAATTAATCGAAGAAGTCAATCCGGTGAAGATGAACAAAGCTAGTAAGTCTATTCCAGTAGCACAGGATACTTGTTCTGGTGGTCAATGCAATGAGGGGATAAAAGAACCTGCATATTCTACCAAATCATTTAATGGTGTTTCACCTGATAATTCTAAGAAACCATCTTCCAACAATGGAGTGAAAGTTAGAAAGAGATCTGATTCTATTGATCTGTTTTTTGATGCATGTGAGATCAACAATGGAAGTAATGGAATACATCATGACAAAGTTCCTCCATCAGAGACCATGGAAGGTAACTTGACTAATCATAATGGTGGTGCTATGAAATCAATGCCAATCAAATGTCAGGCATCTAAAAGTAGCTCATCTGAAGGTGTCTCTGGTGCTGATTCGCCATCATACTTAGATGACATAGTAGACTCAAATTCAGAGGTAGCTGCTTCTGTAGCTGCTTTAAGAAAGGCAATGGAAGAAGCTCAAGTAAGAATGAAGCTTGCAAAAGAACTGATGAGAAGAAAGAAAGAAGGTTTTCCTGATCGTGTCAAACGTAAGTCTAATATCAAATTGAAAGCTGAGGGGGAAAAAGAGGCTAAAGTTGCATATAAAACAATGAAACTTGATACAAAGCAAACATTTAGAGATATGGATACTTTTCCTAATGCTTCTTCTAAGGTAGAGAAGTCAACAATGAGAATGGAGCAAACGAGGACAGACATAGGGGCAAAAGAAACATGTGTTGCTAAAGAAGCTGTACGAGAAACACAGAAGAAATTGAAATCAACTCAAGTGAAACATGAGAAAGATGTTGAACAGAAAGAAGCAGGTCATAAAGGAAAAAAAATTTATCTTAAAGAGGCAGAAAATAACAAGGAAGAGCTGCATGTTAAAAACACAGATAAGATTGCCGCTGATAAACCTGAAGAATCTGATCAAACAATAGAAATGGTTAAGGGATATTGGGGGTTGGAGAATAATGAAGAGAAGGTCCATGCAGATTATGAAGCAAGTTCTTGTGAAGAACTTGTTCAAGAAACTAAACTTAGGTGTCAAGAAGTAGTAGATGAAACAAAACTGATTCGGGAAACATTTGAAAATGGATCAAAGGACAAGGGTTTGGAGGTTAATGAAAATGGGGAAGTTGAGAATAACCTTACATCTTTTTATGAACTGGAAGGCTGTGAAAGCAAGCTTGGTGGGCAGTGGTCAGTAACAGGAAATGGGGGAAAAGATCCTTGTAAGCCAGAAGATGGCAACAAATTTGGAGGCTCCTTTAAGCTGGAAGAATGCAAAATAAATTTGAGAGCTGTTCAGGAACTGGGAGACTTTGAGAAGAACATTACACAAGAGCTAAAAGGAAATGGGGATAGAGTTGCGGTGTCCAGTGAGCTGGAAGAATGCGAATTGCCAGAGATTCTGGAGTCGATGAACAATGAGAGTGTGTGCAGTCAACATGGCATAGACTTGACAAGTATGAATGAAGACTTAAAGAACTTGGGGTGTTTAGAGGAAAGAAAGAAAAGGAATGAGTCTGGTTTTCTGGATATTGATCAAGGGACCAAAGATTCCTGTCAGAGAGAAGCAACTGATAATATATTTAGCAATATCTATGCACAGGAAATACCGGAGGATATTGTGGACCATATTCATAATGAGGAAGAAATTTATGAAAGAAATTCTAAGGAAAATAAAGTCGATGGAAATGACATGATTCAAGATGCCCAAGCAAGTGAGAATGGATTTCAAGGAGCCACTGATCTGATGGATGAAAATATGATGGAAAGGATAGATAACAAGGAGCTGGTTGAAGTTATTAGAGTGGCTCTATCTGATACTAGTTTTGAGGAGGTAAAAGCAGAGGAAGCTGGCAAGACCACAGAAACCAGTTCAAGCTATGAGCCAGATGAAACTGAGAAGTTGAACAGAAATCAGGCAGCTGATACAATTATTGAAAATGAGGAAACTCTGGAAGTGAATCCGGAGTTTCATTCATGTGATGTGGTAGTAGAAGAAATAATGCTAGCAAGTAGAGCTTCATTTCAACATCAAGAAGAGAGATATGAAGACGCAGACCCCGTGCAGGAGACAGATGATTTCTCTGACAAACATGCAGGTGAGACTTCTTCCTTCATTGAAATTCCACTTGAACTCAATGAAGCAGTCAATCAAACGCAAAATATATTTGAAGCAGAGACCCCTGAAGGTGCTGCTACAGATATTGGTGACACTGACATAAAGGATACGCGAAATAAAGATCAGTGTTGCGAAGAGTCAGAAAATGTCCGCGATCCAGAAATGCTTGTTGAAGACACAACTCTTGAGTCTTTTGGAAACTGCAAGGATGCAGAAGAGACTAGGGTTGCATTAAATGAAGAGGTGGATGAGAATCGATCTAAAGCCTCTAATGGGGAAAATTTGTTTGACAATGAACACAATATAGAAGAATCTCATATGCCTTGTGCATCTGATTGGAAATCAAGTTCCTTCAAAGAAGAAGAGGAGGTTGAATCAAGCCACAGCAATCTAAGGGAGAGTAGTCAGGCATCCATAACAATGAAAGAGAAGGAAGCAAATGGCAACTTGCATAAGGAAGAGCAGGAAAAGAAACTCCTTAAAAAACTTGATGAAGCAAAAGAGAGGGAAAGAGAAAGAGAAAAGGAGAAATTAGCTGTAGAAAGAGCAATTCGTGAAGCCCGTGAAAGGGCATTTGCTGATGCCAAAGAAAGGGCTGCTCTAGAGAGAGCTGCAGCTGAAGCACGTCAGAAAAACATTTCTGATGGACGAGAAAGGCTAGGAAAAACCACTAGTCAGGCAAATGAGAAGACACCGGCTGAGAAAGCTGCTATGGAAGCAAAACTTAAAGCTGAACGTGCTGCTGTAGAGAGAGCAACTGCTGAGGCACGGGCACGTGCCCTAGAAAGGGCACTCTCTGAGAGAGCTGCCTCTGATGCTAGAAATAAATCTGACAAATCTGTTACTGGCTTTGAGGCTTGCCGTGATAATGGAATGAAGCAAAACTTCCATTCAAAATCTTTCAGCTATGGTGGTATGTGATGTTAATATGTTCTGCTTGTGCTGTAGCTGACCCTATCTTTTTCTTGTTTCTAAGCTCCTTTATCACAGTACTTTCTGTTTAAATTTTTATTGATCCTGTACTAATTGTATTTTCTTGCAGTTCGTGATTCTGCTGATGTATTTGATGGAGCTAATGGCGATTCTGCTCAGAGATGTAAAGCTAGGTCTGAGAGGCATCAGAGAATAGGGGAACGTGTGGTATGGTTCCTGGTTTTGCCAATTATTTTTTGTATATGTTAATATGTCAAATGGTTTGTTCATTCTTTGTTTTGGACTATGCAGGCAAAGGCTCTTGCTGAAAAGAATATGCGTGACTTGCTTGTGCAGAAGGAGCAAGAGGCTAGAAATGTAATTTTCTACCAAATTATGCAATTAACATGTCTCACATTGTCTTACAAAATTTTATTTTCTGCAGAGGGTATCTGAAGCTGTTGATTCTGAAGTTAAAAGGTGGTCTAGTGGGAAGACAGGAAACTTAAGGGCATTGCTTTCAACATTACAATATGTACGTATAAACATCCTAAATGTGTTCAAGGCTTAAAGCTCAGCGCATGTGTTGATTGTTATGCCTTGATAGATAGATATGAACTTGCCAAGTTGCCATGGATTATTTTCTTTTTCTTTCGTTAATCTGTAATATCAGATAACTAGGCTGGCCTGGAGGAAGTGTTCATTTTTACCTGCAATCGTGATTTTATTTCTTGTTTTACTTGAAATCTTGAGAAAATACACGTAAACGGAGTGATTTTTTTTTTTTGCATAGAACAAATTTTGTTAAGCCAGTTAACTCCAAAAACGGTCACTTTTTTTAGTGCCATGCCTTTTAGTTCTAGTTTTATGTTGTCCCTTGCTTAGTAAATTTTGTTTCAAACGTGTTTTTCAGATCCTTGGCCCCGATAGTGGTTGGCAACCAATTCCTTTAACAGATATAGTAACAACCACCGCTGTGAGGAAAGCTTATCGTAAAGCTACTCTTTGTGTGCATCCTGACAAGCTGCAACAGCGGGGGGCTAGCATTCCACAAAAGTACACTTGCGAGAAGGTTTTTGATCTTCTAAAGGTTTGGCATTTATTTGCTTTTCTTTAGCTCTTAACGACTTTTATTATTAAACTATGATTTGTAGTTGATTGTGTTTGAAATAACATTTTTGAGAAAATAAAGAGTAATTCAATCCATGTACATTTAATATATGAACTCGTTACTGTGTAGTATAAAATCATTTTTTTTTAAGCAATATTTTATTCATATAAATTTGAGAAAAAAGGATTGTGACTACACTCTTTATTTAATTAATACTTGAAAATTATATAAATTAAGAGTTTTAATTCATACTAATTAAATTCTATAAATTTCATTTATATTTCATAAAAAAATATAAAATCTATTCATGTGCAAGGTCTAATTTTGTATTGGAACTAACACACTCGGTTACCACAATTAGTCAAATATAATGATAAAATCATGAAAATATAAATTACATCTAAAATTCCTTTTAGTCATAGCTAATTGTAATAAAATAATCTCACAATAATTGCACAGGCGAAAAGAAAGTATATTTTTGTTGTGTTTTCTTAGAAAACTTTTCTAGGTTGAGCTAAGACTGTCAGTGTTAATAATTAGATGGTCAGTTTTTTAAACGATGTCTTTCTTACTGTACCAAGATTCTAATGTTTCTGATTTTTTGTTTGATTGTTTTCAGGAGGCTTGGAACAGATTTGACATGGAAGAACGATAAACAGGAGTCGGTGCTCTGCGTTGTCTGATGGCAATGCACTCGCAGTGGCCATGATTAAGTGTATTATTTGTTGTTATTATTATTATTATTATTATTATTATTATTATTATTATTATTATTATTATTATTATTATTATTATTATTATTATTATTATTATTATTATTATTATTATTATTATTATTATTATTATTACTGCTGCTGTATGAAAAGTAAGCTCAAGGAAATCAGCTAATATGGATGAGGTCCAAGTGGAGCTTAATTGTATAGTAACATGTACTGTTCTACATTTTTATTAATTCGTTCCAGCTGTAACAACAGGCCCTTTAATTAATTACAGTATTTATCCAGAAGATAGTAACCAAAATCTCGGCTGAATAAACTATTCTATCTTCACCTTTATTAATTGGTGATTAAATTATGTTATATTTAAAAATGTTTCAATGATATTTACGGATAAAAAAGCTAAATAAATTATTCTATCTTCACCTATATAAAAGGGCTAAACAAAGTAGTCTGAATGTTACCAAAACACAATTCGCGTCATAAAATAATGAATTATATACTAACATTGATTTTAGTCTTTTAACAAAGTGGTAATTTGAGCTCTGCTAGTGTCATTTTGAATATGGAACATTGTGATTTTGGTTAAAAAAAACTACTCACGAATTATATATTCTTCCTAGTTTTAAAGTTAAAAACATATCTAATCATTCATCAATTTCATTTTATAAAATAACAACAATAAAAAATCTTAAAAAATGACTTAAATTTTACTTGAAGTTCTATTTTGTTTTCTTCAATGTAGAGCATGTTTGGTTTTACATTCAATTTTACATTCAAGTTTTCTACACTTGGGCCTAGTAGTATTTAAACATGACGTTAAAAATGTGTTTTAGCAGTGTAGTTTGGATTTAAATATGGGTAAAGCTACTTTGATCAACCAATGTTTTAGGTTTAGGTTTTGTAGATAAATAAAATATGATTAAATAAACATAAATAAAATTAACAACCGAATTATGTAATAAGGATTAGTAATTGACAAAATATGAATACTTCACCTCATCATGATATAGAAAAAAGTTAAAAAAAAAAAACTTTTTTAAAGCATACCATACTCACAGTTTTTATAATATGGACATTTTAATAGCCAATAGTTATATTAAAAATCATTTCTGAAATATAATAGTGATTTTTTAATGACCGTAAAATCATCCTTAAATATATGGAAGGTTTTATTTATTCATTGACAATTCTTTTATGCTTGATGTATTGTGTTTAGATTTTTCTTATTGCGGATGAGTCTGAAAAAATGTCATCAAGTTATGCATATTAATGATACTACTAGCTAAAACACTTATTAGTAACTTCTAACATTTTTTGAAACATTAACATTTTTAAAAATGTTAGTTGGTTTTTAATTTTTATTTTTATTCTAATTTTGTCCTTCAATATTTATTAGAAAATTATATAAGACAAAAATTTACTATATTTTGTTCTATTTATATTATTTTACATTTTTAATTAAATAAATATTTACTAAACACATATGATGTAATTAGTTCTTCTAACTTTAAGTTACTAATTAATTTTTAATTTTCATTTAATTTTACTAACATAGCCTAATATGATAAAAGTTCAAGGTATTGTAACTTGCTCCCATAAATTTGGTTGGGTTTGAATGAATCATTTTCAATTCTGTTAAATTCCTATTTGGTTAGAACTTTTGTACTAAATTGAACAATGACTGTTTAAAATGTTGCGTGGGAAAAGAGTTAAAAAATTGAATCATATTGAGAGAAACCATTTTTGTTATTTGGTTTAATTTCCTATACCAAATGGATTCATGAGCAGCCGTATTACAATGATAGTCTTTTTGTTTTGATAAACTCAATAGTTGAGAATAAAAAAGTAAAGAGTGAAGAGTGGAGAAGAGGCACGACATTCAATAATGTTTAAAGATTTTATTTGTATCGGTTGGAGATTTGAAGTGCTTATACTCTATTCAATACATTTCTTTGTTTATGAGAAAATAATTAAATTAAAACTTTAAAGGTTTGCTCTATTTTGATAACAACGATATTAAATTAACTATTTAATAAAAAATATTCAAATAAAAAACAGCACTTTATTGAAATTAAAATTGAGCACATGATAGATCACACCTGTAGCATACCCTAACAACACACAAATATGAAAGCATATATTTATTTCTGGTTGGTGCCATTAACTGGAGTTTCTGCAGGTTTAGGAAGAAGCCCATTAACTGGAGTTTGTGTTGGTTTAGGAAGTAGCCCTTTTTCTCTGCAGGTTTCAATGGCTCCTGTGAACATATCCTCTAAGCTATACTTAAATTTGAAGCCCAAGTCTGTGATCTTCTTCGAAGAAAATTTAACAATCTCCAATTCATCGGGAATATTCTTGAACCTAAGCATGAAAATGCGTACAATTAGCACAATACAGTTATGGTTTACGTATTATTGATAGTTATTAATGTATGGATATTACTGTAATACTCTGTATGCAATTAACGAAACTTGATATTTGGGAAGTCTTACTTTGTGGGGACATTATACTCTGGGTATTTTTGGTTAAGCAGTTTTGCAATGTCATGAATGGTTGCCTCGTGTGAACAACATATGTACCTCCCTTCAGCCTTTGGATTTTCGAACAGGAATATATGACCAAGACAAAGGTCATCTAAATGGACGAACTGACCCTGCTTTATGATATGGTAATGAGCCTCATTTCCTGCCAATTGGAATTTTAAGTAAATTGTAAAATTTAATAAAAAAATGCGAACAAGGTTGATATTTTAAATATGGTAAAGTATAAAGCACCTGTGATGAGTGAAAGAGCAGTGATAAGGCTAGGTGGCATAGTTGGCATAAGAAAGGGGCCAACGACAAGTGGTGGAATGACAGAGATGAAGTCTATGTTGTGTTGTTTGGCAAATTTCCAAGCTTCTTTCTCTGCCAGCGTCTTTGAAAGGAAATACATCTAAAAAAAAGTATGGAATGAGGATGATTATTTATTTATTTATTTATTTACGTTGGGTTGTGATTAATAAATAAATAATAAAGAAAAAACAAACCCAGCCAGTCATTTTGAGCCTTTGACAAAAGTCAACGTCACTCCAACAGGTCTCATCGATGAGGGGCTTTTGGTGTTCCGTAACGTCGACAGTTCCCCCGGAGGATGTGAAAACAAGCCTTCGCACAGTTTTTGCCTTCAAGCATGCTTTCATTATGTCTAATAATCCATTTATAGTTGGCTTTATCACTTCTTTCTACAAATCAAATTTATATTTATATTTCTAATTAGACCCATTAATAATGTGAGAATGTATAAATAAAAATGTAGCGACCTCGGGGTCTTTGGAGTGAAAATCCATGGGAGTTGCCACGTGGAAAACTCCAGTGCAGCCTTCAATGGCTTCGTCAAAGCTTCCCTCTTGAGCAAGATCAGCCTTCCATAGAGATAGCTGGGTCTTTGCACGTGCCAGCTCCACCAAATGCTTCACCTTCTTCATGTTATCTGAAACCTCTCTCTTGTTACTACATTCGTTAATTCAAATGCATCAATAAATAAATAAATAAATAAATAAATATATATTGGGACCTGGATCGCGTACGGTGGCTCGAACGGTGTACCCCCTTTCCATTAGTCTCATCACAAGCCATGACCCCACGAAACCTCCGGCTCCCGTAACGCAAACGGTTTCCGATCTTGAACTCATCTTCTCTTGTTTCTTTTCCTGATCTTCTTATTTGCCACACTTTCAAAATTCATGTTTTTATAGAACCCAGTCTCAGGTCACCTTTAACTCTAACCATCTTTTTCTTTCAAAATAAATTTTAAATAAGAACTGAAATCCAAATTAAACTGCAACACAAATAATCATGTTTATTTGTTTTTTATTTAACTAATGGATTTGACAGTTTAAATTGTGAACATCTTGGCTAGACGAACACGTGATCACCAGCCGGTTGTGTTATGGAATTAGGTAAGTTAGTTGAACTCAACAGCACGTGACTGACTCGCCGCTCGCCATTTTTTTCTGTCATTAATCATTACTGTTCGTTCCTGACTTGTTTATACATCATAGTTCTAACCTCAAATCAAACAATGCCAATGCACCATAAAAATTATAGTTTTTAATGGACGTGTAATGCAACAACACCTGACATTGCAACCCCTCAATAATTTCTTCCCCTTTTGTTCCTGTTCTTGTTTGAATAAGAACGAACATTATTTAGAATAATCTAACCAAGATACCCCTAGTTTCTCTTTATTTAAGATGAGAGAAGATATCTTTGTAAAAGATGACTCCAATGATCAAGAAAATAATATTTAAATTATTATAAAGTAGAGAATAATATTTTTAACAATAGATGATGGCACACATATCTTAACATTAACTATTCATAATAAATACATAACTTTTTTCTTGTTGGGTATTACCTATATTGACTCATATATTAGTTTTATATCTTATATATTGTTTTTGTCCAGTAAATATATTGTTTATCGAATTTAACTTTATTGATGTAGTGATTAGATGTTAATATATGATTTATGATTTAATTATCTCTTGGTTATGATTTTTGTAAATGTTTGGATTTCGACAAAGTTGAAATCCAAAATCTTTATCACTTATCTTTTTGGTGTTCATAAGTTATTTCTAAGTTCGGATTTCAATATGATTGAAATCCGAAATTTTTTATTCTTTCCTTCTAAAGACATTTATGTCATTTATGGTCCCTCGGAGCGAGGGGTTAGGCCAGTAGAACGATAGCTCAATAGTAAGCAGTATTGGTCTTAGATTTCAAAATTTATAATAAAAGGAGAATAGGATTCAGGTTAGATAGGATCAAATGAATTCAATGCAGTTTTCTTCTAAGTTGGCTATAGAAACAAAATAGGATATATTCCAATTACAAATAAAGAAACAAAATCTTGAGCATATATGTAAATAAAAGTAACAAGAATTAGTTTTGTAAAGAGGATTGAGGAATAATTAATGTCCACACTGCAGACTGGTTCTTGTGGAGTCTGTCGACACGTGAGGTCTCGACGGTACAGCAAAAAATTAGTTTATAAAAATTAGAAGAGTCGTTATCAATATTTATTTAGGAAAACATTGAAAAAATCTTTAAAAAGAGATGATCTACGAAGTCCAAATTTTGAGTTCGAAAGTCTATTATGCGTAGGGAAGGTATTAACACCTTACAATGTCCGTCTTAAGAACAGTTACCTCTAATTAAACGTGCAAAACTAGATAAATTGAAAAATTTTATTTCACCCTTAAAATAGTTGAAATATAACAAATACTTTTTATTTTATTTTTATTTTTTTAATATTTTAATGAGAAAAATATTATTGAAAAATTTCTTTTTATAGAAAATATATTAATAAAAACCTGTCTTTCTTAAGTATAGAGATGTTGCTATCTTCTTGAGCCCTAATCAAATCTCTCTGTTCTTCCTCTTTTTCTTTATTGATTTTGTTTTATTGTTAATAAGATGTAATAATTAACTGGTTTGTTTTTTTCTCTTAATGGTTGTCTGTGTTTTTTACATTCTAGATTATTGGAATTGTGATGATTCCTATCAAAATTGTGTGTTTCGATTTTCTAATAATTATATATATATTTTTTAGAAAAATTTGGATAATATCATAATTGTCCGTTTAGACAATGATATGTATGAAAAGAAGTTAATTTCACCTATTACATGGAAATACTCTTACTAATTTATTTCTTTAGTTGCAAAATCATTTTCTCTCAACACCATCCCTTCCACCAGTTACTAGAAAAATGACAGTACTCATAAAAAAAAAAAGAGGATTTTGATTAATAAGCAGGGTAGCTAAATTCATTATTTTCTTTGACGTACTACAGTGATGGGTGTGACGAACTATGTTAAGTTGCACATATAGATTTCTACGGAACAAGCAAATGTGATATTGAAAACAGGATTCCACAGATCGGTATAACTAGCTAAACGTGGAAGCAATCTATTTTCCGGTCCAAAAGATTTTCAAAATTACCCATGAATTAACCGGGAAAAAATTTGTTAAATCGACTTTAAACAGACGGTAAAATCTGTTTGATTGATTCGCTATTTATTTATTTTATTGAACTTGGCTTACCTACAATTGGTGTTTTCGGATTTTATAAAATTTAAATACTGTGTTTATATTTTAAAAATGTGATATTGTGTTTTTACATTAAAAAAATTGTTGAAATAATGTCATCTGTCAAATGTTATACGTTATGTTGATCACTGGTTGTAACAAACATTAATCAAAAAAAAATTTTAATCTCAGGACACAACATTACGTTTGTTTTTAAAATATGGGATGATAGACAGCTAATTTTGTATAATATTTTGCATTCAAAATAGTAAAAATAATAAATTCAGAAAAAAAAAGAAATAGTATTTCCATATTCTGACAAACACCAAAATAATAATTCAGCGGCCAAAGCTCAAAAAGAAATTTCAAAGAAAAACAATGAAATAAACAAATAAAAACAATGGAAAAAATCACTGCTATGCTTCTACCTCTCAATAAATAACGATGTTTTTTTTTAACTGTAACACCAACACAATCTTATAAAATTTGGATCTATTACCAATTTTCTGAGTAAAACAAATTATAAGCTAACTATATAAAAGGTAACAATAGATATCAACTTACGCTTATTTTCTTTTGTTTTTGTTTTTTAAAAAAAAAAAGCTCTGTAAAAAGAAAAATAGGACTAAAAACAAAAAGGAAAAGCTGTCACCGAAAATGGAGGTGAAGGCAGCGCACGCAGTGTGGACGCGGAGGTCCTGTTCGTCTTCGCCATTTTTTTCTGCATCTTTGCATATTTAGGAATTTAATCCCTTTCGGTTATTAGCGTGCAAGGGACGCAAGTCCCCTTTTAATGCCCCTTTTTTAAAAAAAAAATGGAGTTTTATTAAGTTCACGCCCATAAACACTGTTTGCACACTTCCACTTGGCACCTTTTCTACCTAAATAATACGTTTATTATTCACACCTTTATTTTTTACTAACCACATCCTGCCAAAAGCATTATGGGTTGTCTGTTTTTTGTTCGCATCTCCATTTTGCTATGCGCACCTCTTTCTTTTTAAGGACCAAAAAAGTGTTATTTTTAGCTTTTTGCAAGTGTAAATAGTAAGGACCAAAAAAAATATTATTTCGAATACGTGAAATAACAAATAATAAAATTATGATTAAATCTAGCAACAATAACAATGATAATAATATTAATTTTAAAATGATAATTTAATAGCAATCACTTTACATGTTTTTCTAATTTAAATATCATAAAATTTTTAAATTGCTATAATTATTATGTCATTTAATTTATTTAATTTAATAATGATAATTTTGGATGCACTTCTAATTTGACTATCACGAAAACTACAATAATCATTTTAGATGCACTTCTAATTTGGTTTCATTTATAAAATCTTGGTTGTTATAATTATTATTATGTTATTTAAATTATTTAAAAGAAATAATAGTCACTTTGGATACACTTCTAATTTGACTATCGTAAATTATACAAAAGTTTATGACGATCAATTTAGATTTATTTTCGATTTGATTATCGTGAACTCCTTTAAAAAAATTAAATATAAAAATGTAAAACTTTACTTATAACTACTTTGAATGCACATTTGATTTAGTCATCTAAAGGGTATCATAATTTAATAATTGTCACTTCAGATGCACTTCTAATTTGACGGTTACATTAATAATCATTGTGACCATTTTGGATATACTTCTAATTTGGTCGCGCTAATAATATTTCAAAATAAACCCGAATAATAAAAATTAATTTCCAAAAATTAGAAACTCAATACACAAATTATATAAAAAAACTAAGTAAACTCTAATTCTCCATTGCACATGAAGATACATAGGAGTGAGAGACAATTCCTGTTGAGCTAAAAAGATAAAAAAAATATTTAAAAATGATAAAATATAATAATAATAATTCTTTTTAAACGATAAATTAATTCATTCTCAATAATAAAAATTTTCAAGTTAAATTTATAAAATGAAAAATAGTTTTTATGTTTTAAGGGATGAAATAAATATTTTTAAAGTCATCCAATTTTGCACGTTTAATTAGAGATAACCGTCTTTACGATAAACATTGTACGGTACTAATACCTTCCCTACACGTAATTGATTTTTGAACTCAAAATTTGGTTTCATAGATCACTTTCTTTAAAAAAAATTTCAATGTTTTCCTAAATAAATATTGGTGACGACTCGTATGATTTTTACCATATTTTTCGTTGTCCTATTGATATCCACACGTCGATAGAGACACAATTATGTTATATTTTCAAAATATACAGGCACGATGTCACATCTTCAAAATAGGGCAGCCCATTTTCAAAATATGGTTGTGTAAATTATTTTTGCTTAAAAAATAATTTTATTTTTTTAAGCAAATCTTATTTATTTGTTAAAAAGTAATTTTTAAAACCACTTTTTAATAGGATAGGAATAAAATATTTTTTATATAAAAAATTAAATAAATTAACCTATATAGGACTTACTTTTTAAAAATAAACAAATTACTATCTTTAAAATATGTAGTTTATACAAACACATAAAAAATAAAATTATTTTATTTATATTTTTCATAAGAAAAGTAGACAAAATAGAAATTTATCTCCTAAAACCTCTTTCATTATGATGGACTATGGGTCCTTACTTCAATTTTTTAGAACATATTTGATAATAGATTTTTTTCTTGTCAAATGTTAGTATTGTTAGTAATGTTGATTTTTGTTAATATTGAAGATCAAATTCACAATCTTTTTCCACCTCCCTCGTTCTTTAGCTAGTTGAGTTACCATGTATTTCCAAAATTAAATGCAATGTGAGATTTAGTCATACTTAAGGTTGGGGTGGTTAGAAAAGAGAGGTAAGTGACGTGCTTATTGGGTCATCGGGATCAAATCACTATCATATTGTCACTCTTGTTATTGGAGTGTCTTATTCATGTAAAAAATATGCTTTGATTATTACTCAGATCCAGTAGTTGCTCAATCCAGCATGGAAAGTGTATCTATGTCATTCCCTTCGTGAGGGTAATCAATGTGCAGATTACCTCTCCAAGCTTAAGCCAAAAATGTGGAGAAAAAATAGTAATTCTAGATGTCATGCCAACTGAGTTAGTTTTGTTTATTAGGACTAATGCAACCAGGATTACGTTCCTATGTGTGTAGGTTTTTTTTTTTACTTTTTTTTTTGTTTTGTTTGCTTCCCTTTACCAAAAAAATATTATTTTGCCAAAGTACTTAATTAATTTGACATACGCATAAACTTAACTACAATTGGTATCCTCAAATTTTATAAAATTTTACATGTATTTTCAAAATATAAAGATACAATATCTAAATTTTATAAAATTCAAGACACTGATTGTAATTAAGTCTTTTAACTATTACGGATATTCCTAAATATATCTCTTTTTTAAAGTCAATTCCTTTTAATTTTGAAAAAAAAGGGGTTGACTTAATAATATAAAGTGTACTTAATAAATTTTTTTTTTTATTTTACAATTCCTCTTCATATTATGTTTTTGTTATATGTTATATATTTTACATGCTTTTATAAAGTCATTTAAATTAAAATAAAAGAGAAAATAGTACATACATAAGACAGATATATTTTACTACATGAACACATATTCATTTAAACAAGATAGAAAACATGATCTGCCCAATGTAAAAATAAATATAGATATAGTATGTGTTTTTCTTTAGTCTACAAAAAGCTACAAGCAACATTTGTAAAAGGGTGTGCTTGCTCAGAACAATAATAACATAAAACAAAGAAAACCCTGAAACCTTTTTCCTTTTGAAGATTACCTGCGGACTAAAAACTCAACCCAAATAGCATGAGAGTTACGTGTGACACAATTCAATGACAAAGAAAACACTAAGCATCTTCACGCAGGGACACACTACTGCTTAAATGATATAAGGAATGAGATAGTTTCTCTGTTTGGTTCTAAAGTTCAGTTTTATTATAGACGAGAAATGATGTATTTTAAAATTAGAAAAATAAAATAAATACAAAATTATTTTAGATTATATTTAAAAATTAATAAGTGTGTATATAAAAAAATTATAAATAACATAAATAGTATAAGGACCGTTTAATGTATAAGATACGATATGATAGAATAGGGTAAAAAAGTTGGATAGAGACAGGATAATATAAAGAGCAGGATAAACTTTTATCCTATCCTATGTTTGAAGCACACAAGGATTAGAAAATATATATGATTATTTTATTCTATCCTATGTTTAAGATGAACAAATTATAGTAGGATAAGATATAAAGAATATTAAAATTATAGTAAATTTAATCAAGTTTTTTTTGGCTTTCCAATAATTAAGTACACATAGATTAAAAAGTATTTTTTATTAAAAATATTCAAATTTATTTTACAAAAAATAAAATTTTCAAAAAGGTCTATAGTTAGATACCTTTTGTTGAAGTCTAAGAAGATGTCAACAACAACTACTCCAAAACCTGCCTTCATCACCACTGTCTCCCCTTCAATGTCAAATAAGCCCTTTTCTATGTTGCACCCTCCCATTACCATCACTTCCTGAATAATCCTTATGTCGTTCTCTTAAAATCTATAGCATCCTCTTCGAAGGAACTGTCACTACTATCATAGAACCCTTCGCATCGTGGTTTGGCCTCGATGAGCCTCGGAAGGATGTCAACATCCTGGTGGAGGCATTGGAGCGCTAGGCATGACAAATATGTTTGCGCATCCTAACAATGCATTGATGAAAAAAGAAAAATATGAGAAAAAAACATGAAAAAGAAAAACAATTAGAGAAAGAAAAAGTCAATAACAAGAGAGAAAGAGAGAGGAGAGGGAGGAGGCTCACCAAAAATTAAAAGGTGTGGCTGTAAAAATGGAAGAGTCAGCACATGGAAAGTCGAACTTGAGAGAGAATATGAGAGGGCAAATCAGAAAGTAAAAAATAATTTTATATTTCCTTTCACTTTGAGAAAAATTATACTAAATGGTAGGATATGATAAGCTGATAGGATACACTTATCCTATCATATTGGTCCAACTATTTGATATAAGATAGGATAGGAAAAAATTATCCTATCATTTTTCTTATTTGGTCCATCAAACAAGGCCTAAAAAGTTTATAAAAAGTGGGTACCTTCTTGAAATAATAATAACCTGTCTATTTTAATTTATTAAAATAAAATTATATAAAATATAATATACAATTATGAACATTTAGTATAAAATAAATAGAAAAATGGTAAGGAAGAATAATATGAATATATGTAAAATTGCTGTACTTTTTAATTTTTATGGATGAACGTGCTAATTCAAATCATGAATACAGACAAACATACTAATTCAAACTACATCAACAATTAAATTGGTAGGATTAAATTATACTTAATTTTTAATATATTATTATAATGATTTTAAGGCTTCAATTAGTTATTTTAATATTTATAGAAAAAATTGAATTCATTATAAATTTTAGGAATTAAAGTATAATTAGGATAATTTTAAATTCTATTCTTTTACTTTTTAAATGTTTTAAAACGTGAATCAAAATAACTGTAAAAAATATGAATAAGATACCGTGAATGGAGATAAATATTTTTTCATAAAAGAAAAAAACTATAACTCAAAATATGTATAATTTAATTTGAATCAATTGAAAAATATTTTATTATAATTTTAATAATTTTATTTTTAATTATAATATAAAATAACGTTTTTCTTGCTTTATTATATCTTAATTTATTTCTAATGATACCTGTGCATTGCATGGGTAATAAAACTAGTATATACATACATATATATATATATATATATATATATATACTAAAATGATCGTTTGCCTCCTTTGTCTTTATTTTTTTTTTAATTTTAACTTAATGACTTTGTACTGAAGACATTTTTAATCGTGTAGATCTCGTGATTATTTGCAAGGGTGTAATATATAAATATTATACATGATAGGTCCAGATATAATATGTGAGACAGGAAGATATCCGCCCGAATGCATTTAAAAATGATACACAATAACTTGCATGAATTACAACACAAGGCGACAACATAATCTGACGGAGATTATTAGCATATATGTCACATCACGTACGTTTATGCGAATTAACAAGACTTTAGAAGATGTAACTTGTATAGAAGACAACCTGGCCTAACATTACTAACCACTCATCTTCCTAACTTATTCTTAAAACACAAACACTAATCCATGAAGAAACAAGCGTGTTCAATTATTTCTGAACGACGCCACTCACTGGAGTTTGTGCAGGTTTAGGAAGAAGCCCTTTGTCTCTGCATGTGTCAATTGCTCCTGTGTACATCTCCTCTAAGCTATACTTAAATTGGAAGCCCAAGTCTGTGATCTTCTTGGAAGAAAATCTTACAGGCTCCAATTCATCAGGAATATTCTTGAACCTAACAAATATATTATATCCAGTTAATTATATATATATATATGAAATTGAAGTAGGTAGGTGTAGTTGGGAAACTTACTTGGTGGGGACCTTGTACTCAGGGTATTTTTGGTTAATTAATCTGGCAATGTCATGAATAGTAGCGTCACATGCACTGCATATGTACCTCCCCTCCACTTTTGGTTGCTCAAACAGAAATATGTGAGCAAGACAGAGATCATCTAAGTGCACGAATTGACCTTGCTTTATGATCGAATAATGAGCCTCATTTCCTGCCATGGCCACTTATGAGCATATATATAAAAGGGTTCTTTGATTATATGATGATATATAGAGAATAATGTAGCAGACCTGTGATAAGCGAAAGAGCAGTGATAAAGCTAGGTGGCATGGTTGGCATCAAAAAGGGCCCAACCACAAGTGGTGGAATGATGGTGATCAAGTCCATGCCATGCTCTTTGGCAAATTTCCATGCTTCTTTTTCCGCCAGTGTTTTAGAAACGAAATAAATCTACGCATTCAAACCAATACATGTATTGTATTAGCATTTAGCATTCATTTGTGTGTCAGTCAGACTCATATAATTAGTAAGTGATGAGAATCATGTAAATTACTAATTACCCAACCAGTCATCTTTTCTTTGAGGCAAAACTCAACGTCACTCCAGCAGCTCTCGTCCAGAATAGGTTTTTGGTACTTCTCAATCACATTCACTGTTCCAGCCGAGGACGTGAATATTAGCCTTCGCAGTGTTTTTGCCTTCAAACATGCTTTCATGATGTTTAGTACTCCGTTTATTGTTGGCTTTATCATTTCATTCTGCACTTCCCATGCATCAATCTTCGTCATTAATTAATTAATATATGTTATGTTTGGCATGCCTGGAATAATTACGTTTGGGACCATGCATATTTCACATCACATGTAAAACAAACGTTACTTTTGGCACCACATCATCTTCAAAGTGAGGTAAAGACAAATGCAAGCATTTATAATTCGTCAATATATATAGAAAAAAATAACTGAGTTTTAACCAAAAACAAATATTATGTTTTTAAATTCGTGATATCCAATTATTTTATGACTTGTTTATTTTATACGCATTTATTAATAATTACTACATGCATTAAATATCAAGAGGGGCCAATACAATGTCTTTTTTTATTATTATTATGAAGTCGAAAGTAAACTTTACAGTAATAAATTAAGAGGGACCAATATCAAGATATCATCGAGCAGGACACAATATGTTAAAGCATTATATTTTTTCATGGTGGACATTTTTTCTTTGGTACAAAGCATATAGTTTTACAATGGTGGAAATTATATTTCGCCTTCCATATTTTACAATGCAAGCGAGAGGAACAAATGAGAAATAGCAACTATTAGGGGGTGGTGAATGGTACTTGAGGTGGTATATATGTAGAAATGAAGAGGGAAAAGTAGTGAGAAAATGTGAATGGTGAATGGTACCTGAGGGTCTTTGGATTGAAAGTCGATGGGGGTGGCGACGTGGAAAACTCCTGTGCAGCCTTGAATGGCTTCATCAAAGCTTCCCTCTTCAGCAAGGTCGGCTTTCCACAGAGACAGTTTTCCCTTTGCATCTGCCAAGTCCACCAAATGTTTCACCTTCTTCATGTTACCTGCACATACATGTAATTATGTTTATGTTTGAATAAACGTCATAAAAAAACCTTAATCGTTGCATCACCGCAAAATGGAACCTGGATCGCGAACGGTGGCTCGAACCATATAGCCACGCTCCATGAGTCTCATCACAAGCCATGACCCGATGAAGCCAGAAGCTCCAGTAACGCAAACGGTTTCGGATACTGAACTCATTTTTTAGTTTCGCTTATTTGACATGGAAAAGGAATGGGAGACACCTTTTATAGAAACCCATAGTTTCGAGAAATTACTTGATCGGTCA
Organism: Psophocarpus tetragonolobus; assembly: GCA_037954015.1. Classification (NCBI taxonomy): domain Eukaryota; kingdom Viridiplantae; phylum Streptophyta; class Magnoliopsida; order Fabales; family Fabaceae; genus Psophocarpus; species Psophocarpus tetragonolobus. The sequence continues at coordinate 1,619,411 of CM075695.1, read as the reverse complement.
TCGATGCTTCAAAACTAATCAGGATGTAGTTAATTAACATAACTTATAATACATGCTAATTAATTAATTATATTATACATGTTTAATGATTTGGACAATGAATGATGTTATAATCCGAGGCTATGTAACAATTTTTCCTTAGTTTGTACCGAGCCCAATAGGAGTGTACCGGAGGGACCTTCCGGCTCGGACCTATCCCCAATCCAGACCTATCTTAGGACGGATCTACCTCTGTAATGGATAGCAGTTCATGGCTAGTTCTACCCTAGACGGCCCAATATGTTACTTAAGGTGTGACTTGATACAAGAAAAGTCTAAATTATTCTCGATAAGTAAAAGATAAACCTTAATTATTTTTTATCGATAAGACAAACTCAAATTATTCTTTACAGGCCTAAACCAGAGAGGTAAAACACTATAAATGACAGAGCACGTGGACATGTTTGACCACTGAATTATAATATTATTTTTCTATTGATTTATTGTACTTTTCATTACACTAGTCAAATCTTCTCTAATTTGAATGTCAAAGTGTTTTTTGTAGGTATTCACCGATTCTAGCTTGGAAAAACAACTAGATTGAAAGTTTGGAGGATCAAGGAGGAAGAACCCGTCAGTGTGTGCAAGAACAAAGAAAAATTATTAAATTATTTTACATATCTCATTATCCATGATTTCAATCAATAAATATATAACATGTAATTATTTAATTAATTTAATATAAGTTAATTAATTAATTATATTATACATGTTTATTTGTTGAACCATAATTTGAACCATCTAATAATATTTTGCTTAATAAAGTGAGTGAGAAGAGATCAACAAACCACCAGTGAGCTTTTACTTACCAATCAAAATTTCTAGTGTTCAAACTTATTCTAGTATGGGAAAAAGTCTGGAAAAAAAAACTCCAACATCTCGAATTCAATTGGACTTGGATTCAACCTATGTCGTTCATTCTAAATCCAATAATATATTAGTCACAAGATATAAATTCATTGTCCCAACTTTGTGTCTCAATCGCTGTCCTAATTAATAAAAATGTCACGTCATTCAATGATTTTTTTCAATTTTTTTATATCTTATATAGCCCATTAAAAGACATGAGATTTATTGATTGGTTGAGACAAAAAATAAGACATACATTTGGGATAAAGGATTTCATATATAAATTTTGTATTAAATTAATCGTTCATATATATAGAAAGAATTTCAAAATTATTATTAATTTTATCCATGATGTTAAATGTTAGTCAATTGAAAGAAATGAATTAAAAATATAACAATAAAGATATTATTAGATTATTTTTAAAGAAAAATATCATTAAATAAATAAGATGACTCCGGAAAGAATATTAGAAATAAAAAATCAGTGTGTTAATGTGTTAACCTTGTAGAGGATATTTGAGATGATAATAGTTTCAAATGAGCAACAGGTACCATTCGGGGTAGTTTTAAAATAAAATCTAAATTTAGTTTTGAATTTCAACTTTGATATTTTAAAAGATAATTCAGACACAATTTTAGAAATCCATTGTCTACCACATTTCTCCATTCTCAATAAAACAACAATTTGTTAACATACTACATCTTTCCTTTCTTAGAGTTCGTGACAATGGTAGATTGGAAGAGGATGAAGGTCCAATAGAGATAGTGGCGTCAAGGAGACAATGGTGTCAATGAAGAAGGGTATTGTTGAGGGCATCTAATAGAGAGGTGAAAGGATACAATAATTTGAGCGTTGACTGTGAATGGTGTCAAAACCCAAAAATGGCCATGATAGGTTGCGGGTTCAAATCTTGAAATTGACATACTAGAGGTGGGATAGACAGTGGGAGATTCAAGGAAGAAAATGTTCTAGGTAGTGGATTGACTTGTACTCAATTGAGGGAGAAAGGCTAGGAGGGGAGGGATGGTGGTCCCGACAGATTAAACAACATTAGTTGGGGGATGAAAGTGATACTATATTTTGGAAGGATAATTAGCTATGGGGACAAAGTTTTCAGGAAGGTTTTTCTAGATTATTTGAGTTAACAATTGACAAAAACATCATAGTTAGAGATATGGGGGATGAGAGATTGGGCTAGAAGTGGAATTGGAGGAGACACCTTTTTGTTTGGAGGGAGAAAGGTTAGGAGAATTAAACCAAATGTTGGTCTCTGTAAGATTAAATGAAAGGTCTCAGGATACTTGGAGGTGAGATGCAGAGGAGTTAGGGTTGTACTCAATGAGGTTAGCTTACAAGATAATATCATCAGATGGATCCCAATATAAAGATAAATTCTTCAAAGTATTATGGGCGGAAGGGATCCCCTCGAAGGTGCAGTGTTTAACCTCGAAGGTATAGACAGAATGCCAAATAACGTTGAAGGGTGTACTTTTTACGAAGAGGCAATGGAAACAAGATAACACTTGTTTTTTAACTGTGTACTCTCTAAGCAGGTATAGTCCAAGTTATGTGCGTGGTGGGGAATCTCATGGAGCTCCACAATGTGTTTCGTCAGCATTGCTTACAATTTATGGGTCTAATGAGTGGAACAATACATATGAGGCGAGCGTGATAACTTATTTGGTTTGCAACACTTTGATAGATTTGGAAAGGTAGAAATATTAGCATCTTCAATGACCAATTACAAGGAATTGTTGATGTTGTCTATACAGTAAATTAATAATGTGGGAATGATGTCATGTAATGAAATTGACATCACATTCATATGTTGAAAGAGTTATGAATCTCATGTTTGGTGTTTTAACGTATTGAATTTGTTTTTGTTTCTATTAGTTTTAGACTATCTTATATTGTTAGATAAACACTTCTTGTACTAATTTTCTAAAGTAATAATATTCTTTTACTGAAAAAAGTTTATTGATTTAATATTTAATAAATATCTTAAAATTTAATTAATAATGATAGTGAACATTTAGAAATATATGTTGAACATGTGGTATGTGAAATTCTAATTAACATTGGAGTAGTATATATTATAATCCAATATTTTTTTCTAAACTTTTTTACTACTGCCAAAAAAATATCAAAATTAATTTTAAAGCTTTAAACATAATTCTATATATTTCCATCACAAATATATAGATAAAAACTAGTAAAATCATCATTAACAATTCAAATAAAGGAGATATTCACGAAATGTTAATGTTGATCGAGCTTGTAAAGCTTGAGGTTAACTTATTTAAACAATCAAACTCATTTTTAAGTTTGAGCTTATTCATTTAATTAAACAGACAAGCTTGGTCGAGAATTTAATGAGTTGAGTTTAAATAATTCGCGAATAACTCTGCTTAGTACTCCTGGGTTTCAAGTTTTAACCTTTTCTTGCAAGAAGAGAAAGTAATATGAAAGAAAGAATAATGAAATAGAAATTAAAGTTATTTATTTGTGTAGAAAGTGACATAAAATGATAAAAAATTATAAATTAAAGTTATATTTATATATTTATAACTAGTTTTTTATAAAGAGGAGAAATTTTAAAAAAGTTGATTTTGTTTGTTTTACTTTTTTTTATGTATATTTGAGTGGAAAATAAAACATATAGAATTAACAAATTATATTCGTGATATTTTTCTTAATGTCAAACTAAAAAAGTAATAACTTTTCTTTCATTTTTCTGTAGAATAATTTTTATACTTCACTTTTTCTGTAACCGAAGGAGGGATTAATTATTCAATTTTGGTTGTGATATTTTAAAATTTTTTTATGATTTTGGAGTAGAGTACAGTGTTTTAAACGTACCCATACTGCTTAGGAATTATGTATAACAGGGGAATACATTTCTCAAAGAATAATAGAGATAATCTGGAAGATTGTAGCATTTTCATTTTGGAAAGTAACAAGTTTCTTGTAACATTACAAAATTAACAAACTGATTTTTTTTTCTCTCTTAAAGTCTAAATCTCATAATTCATCTAGTATCATATGGTTTCTTAATTAGCCGAGTACAAGATAATCTAGATGCTACTTATATCCACCAAGATATTCTTAAAGAATGAATGGGTTAGCTTAAACATGAAAAAATATTCATTAATTAAGATGTTACGGTTTGATTATCCCAGTAACTTTTCTCCCATGATTCAACTTGTTGAATTGATCTTTCCTTTCTCTGTAATTGTGCGTACAAAGTTGGAAGATCATAAGGGGTAGGCATGGTGCAAGGGTTTGTATTTGCAGGAACCTTGACCAATGATTCCATCATAAACTTCTTTACCGGTCCTTCTGCTCCACAAACCATTGACTCCGCACATAGCTCAGTAGCATTAACACTTATGGAGGGTTTGTATCTGAAGAGTTTAGCATATGAATTCAGGAGATGAAGCATGTAGTCATACACATACTCCATCTTTAACTCTTCTTGAATGAAATCACTTGCTGCCTTGCCAATTTGATGTGCCTGAGATGAATTTTCACAAATAACAATGAAATGAAACAAGTTAAACATTGAGAAACGCACTGTTGTTTTATTTACTTTTCAAAAAGTTTGATTTTAGTAATTTATTTAAAAGAATTTTATATTTATGTTTAATTGTATTTCTTTATTTATAATTTTTAAAAATTAATCGGTAAAATCAACGTATTTATCATAAAAGATTCTGATTAAGTGAAAATATAAAATTTTTTACACTAACCCTATATACTAATTAAACTTAAACTTTATATTTATATATATAGATTATGCAATGATGTTAAGCTTTTGAACCAAGGTTATCAGATTAAATATTAGAAGGTAGTGTTAAAAAATTATTTTGCTTATATATCTATTTAATTAATAAGGTTTGGTGCTGATTATATTCAATATTCACCATTAAATTAAATATTCAAGCTTCAATAAGCAAAACTTGAAAATTACCTTTTGCTTGTGACTGTTGCCCCAATCCACAGCAAACTTAATCGATCTGCACTTGTCATCGTCCTTTATAGGCCAGTAGTGGTGCACTGGAATTAGTCCTCTTGTGAAAAAATTATAGTATTTGGGTGTAACACGTAGAGTGGTAGAGTCACATGATAGAATGTATTTTTCACTCACTGACCAGGCAGAACCTTCAATGTAGATCTTATATCTGCACCGCGCATGATTGAATTGAAACATTTATTTATTCTTAAATTGAACATATCCGATAACAAAAATATATTATTAGACATAATTATAATTGAAGCAAGAATTAAATCATATGTTCGATAAAAGAATGCACAATTTGAATGTTGTACCTATAAGTGCATTGACTTGGCAAGTCTGATTTGTTAAACCCTTCTTGTGCTTCTCGTCCCCAATCCTGGAACAAAATTTTCATTTGTTCAATTAACATATTGTGATAATGAATTAACTTTGCATATGACAAAGAAACCAATATTTTGCAACCAAACAAATTATAGTAAGCGTTAAATAATAGATTATTTCATTTGATTTTCAATGTATTTTTAATTAAGTTTTATATATATAAAAATAAATAAAAGAAAGGATTCATTTACTCAAAGATTAAGTTGAAAAAATTTACTCTTTATTTTAAAAAATGAATGACTTAGATGGTAAGTAAATATTGAAATTTATTGTTAAAATAATTAGATATTTTCTCTATATTTATAGAGACACACTACTTAATTAATTATATTACTTGGATTTGCATGTTATACTTTGTACTACACTAGCTTTTGAATACCTTTTCCATAACCAACTTTTTACATATAATATTATCTTTCACCACACTAATTGTATTGATTAATTTCTCATAAACTTTAATTTTATTTCAAAATTATCCATAACATAAATTATTATTATTTATAAGTGGTTACATTTAAAAATTCAACCCATAAATATACCTTATTTTTATTGATAGCTTAATTAGAAATCTTTTATTAGTATTGTTTAAATTACTTTTATTAACAAGCAATCAATGCTTATTTTGTAAAGACCACTGGCAATATCTAACTTGGAGATTAAAATAAACAATGATAACAAAAATAAATCATGGTTGCTTAATCTAAAACAAGCAAAAATCATGTCAAGTATAAGACTTACTTAACTTAAATAAATAAATTTTTTAAGGTGCACCACACTAGAGAGAAAAGTTGCTTAAATTAAATAAAATAAAAAATGTTGATGTGTGGAAGACACTTAAACAATTTGTGAAGATTTCACCAATAAAAATGTCCTAAATACATCCACTTATATGAAAAAATAAATATAATCATTAATAGACCTCATAATTAATCGAAGATAAAAAGGAAATTTAATGATAAAGTGTTACTTATAGGTACGAAAAAAATTTTCTTTTTTGTTTATTATATATAGGGATAGGAGGTAATAAAGGTTTTTATTTAAAAAAAAAAGAAATTATATATAAAATTAATCTTTTGACATTAAAATATGAAACTAGCTACTTTCAATAATTGTAATTAAGCAAATCTAAGAAGAGTGATACCTGGGCATATAAACGAGCATTCCAATCTTGATTTTCAGAAACATTGCATTTCATGAGGTCTTGTCTGGTTTCGGCAACAGCTGGATTACCTTTCCAGTATGCATAAGGCTCTCTGTTCAACCATGGTATCCTCGTCGTGCCTTCTTTCAACTCTCCCAACAAAATATGCCATGGCTTTATATTAATCTCAGCCCTGGGAAAAAACATAATAATATGTTATTAATAAATTTCTTTTATAAATCAAATGTTAATTATTAATGTAGGAGAGATTCAAATTCAGGATCTCTTTTGTTTTTAACATGTAAACTTTGTCATTAAATCAACAAAAAAAATATCTCATCAATATTAAAAATGAGTTTTTCCTGGATAGAAAATTAGGTTTATGAAAAAAATATTATGTGGATGCCATCAAGATTTACAAAGTTTCTGCTAAAATTCAAAACTTGAGCAAGCTAATTCAAATAATTTACTAGGTCAAAGTTGATCAAACATAAATATCTATTTGGCCATATAAACAATTTATATTTTTTCAAGTTTGTGAGAAAGGAAAAATATATATGTTTTAAAAAAAACTATTCTTATCTTCATTTTAATTATTATTTCTAAATGTTTAAACAAAAAATAGTGAAATTAAAACAAAATATATTTTTATTTCCTATACAAAACTAAAAAAGAAAGATGAAAATTGAGATTAGAAATGAAAAGAAAAAGGAAGAACTTTCGTTTGTAAAAATTAGTTTTTTTGTTTTTTTATTTCATTTTATATTTTCTTTAACCAAATAAAAACATTTATATTTTTCTTTCTTTCTACTCCCTCTAGTTTTTCTATAAGGTGTAATTCTTAGAGGTGTACACGAGTAGAGTTGAGTTGGATTTAGATAAATTCAAAACTCACTTAATCCAATAAAAAATTCTTGGGTTTGATTAGATTGAGTTTCAACATTTTCTTTTAAACCTAACTTAACCCAACCTTGAATAAATTAAATTGAAACCTAACTTAACCCAACCTTGAATAAATTAAATTGGATTTGGTCAATTGGGTTGTAGGGTTTAAAAATAATTATTTTGTTAATTTTTGAAATTTCAAAATAATTTTTATATATTTTTTAAAATAATTTTATGTATTTTAGTTTTAGACATTTTTAATAATTAATATATTGAGATTAATATATGTTTTATATAGTAATAATTATTTTTATTATTATATTATTAATTTAATAATTATGGCTGAGTTAGGTTGAGTTTTAGATTCAATGTACAAAACTTTATCACCTAATCCATAAGGTTGAGTTTGATCCAATTGAGTTGAGTTACACTCAATCATGAAAGAGAAAAAAAAACTTAACACAATATGTTTGGTTTAAATTATTTGATCCAATAAACATCCTTAGCAATTTTGGAAGTTTTTTTTATATATATGGTATTTTAAAATTTTTGTAAAACATTAATTTTGTCAACTTTATTTATTCCTAATAAAAATTGTAAATATTTTTCTTTTTTAAAGAATTTAAAAAATCATTTATAGATGTCTTCTTTCATTTATCTCTTAAACGTTAAACTGTAAAATATTGTGTCATTTATTAATTTTTAAGATTATTAACTGAGGGTAAAATAGGTACATTAGTAATATTTTTTTAAAAATTAATTAAATCAACTAACTTAACTAGTAATTTGTGTTCAGAGTGACTGATAAAATGACCAAGGGGAATATTTTGTTTTGTAGCTATTATTCAAACACCAATAAAATTTTAAAGAAAAAAACCTGAAGTAACATTATGTTTAGATGGATTATATGTCTACGACAACTCTACAATAAGCCAATTTTATTAAGGTATTCCTACTTGCAACCTAAATATCTTAGTTTATATTTTTTTTTTTATATGCGATGATTAATAGTTAATTTGGAGTGGAGTTATAAAGTTTGTTGGACTTGAGAAAGGAAAAAAATGGTAGATTTAAATTTCTATATTAACAAAAACTAATATATTAACTAATAATATTTTACTAATAAAAAAATAGTTAATTTGGAATGAATGTTTTATATTCTGTATTAAAGATTTGTGTAGGGAGACTTTTTTATAAGAGGTTAATTGAGAATGAATGATTTACATTTGGAATTACTCAATTTGAAATTTACAAGAAATATAGGCTGAAATATTGAAGTGTTAGAAGAAAAGAATGCTTAAATATGTTTTTATAATGGTGCTAATTGTTGGTGGTTTGAATGAAGAAATGGTGAGAATGATTTAGTACAAGAGGGAAAAGGAAAAATAAGAGTGAAGTGGACTTAGTAACTTACCATCCCCAAAAGGACCAATCTGGGAAGACAATATCCAAAGTAGCATCATTCCCACAATAACGAAACAAAGGTGGTGGCGGCTGGGCATTATAACGATCAACCAAAAGCACAGGCCAATCCTCACAATCAAACATGAGCTCTAAATCAGGAACCTTCCCAGGGTACCTCCTTAACAATTGTAGAATTCCCCATATGGTAAAAACATCTCTCGTTTGATACGGCTTTGAATAACTCTCCAAATATGCTTTGCCCTTCAATATCACCAACCTAAAATTTGCAGTTTGCTTTGCCTTCTCTACCATGTCTTGTGTTATGCCTGTGCGAGCCCAGGGCCTTAAGTCCTCGTGGATCCAACGAAAATAGTCTGGACACGTCGTTGCAGATTCATTATTTTTATCATCTTCTAGGATTGGAGATTGCTTTATGGGGCACGTTCTAGTGAGGTTATATGCAGTGCAATTCACTGGGATCTCTATTGGCTTTTGGACTGAGACTGTGAAAGGATGTGTGTCATAGGGTCTAGTTCTTAACGTTGATTTCGTATATGAAGCTCCAAAAATAACCTACACATGTCACAGAATTACCACTAATAATTTACAACCATCAAGGTTTTAATATCAAATTTCTCCTGTATGTGTGAAACCAGCGGAAAGAAAAAAATAAGCTATTAAAAATAATTTTTAATTTCTAAAAATTTAAGTTGAATTTTCTAACAATTATAATATTTTAATAACCAATCATATCTATAATTAATTATTTATATTTTATTATAATAAAACCAAATTTTGTTTGCATTCGTTTGTTGAAAAATAATTTTAAAATAATTGGTTCACAAAATTAGTTTTTATAAAGTAAAAAATATAAAAATAACTGGAAAAAATTAAGTGTTGAAAAATTAAGAGAAACTATAAATTCTTAACTTTTTAAAACAGTAGTTTATTTCTCTACTCAACTTATAATATAAAAAAAAGAAAATTGTAATTTTTCTAAAACTTTCTAAAATTTTCAAAATAAGTTATAATTTTAAAAATAAATTATAATATAGATTACAATAGACGTAAGCGTTTAAGTTATCTCAAAGTTTTGAAATGGTTAAAAAAAAAACGGTAAGAGAAGAGAAGAAGAGACAGGAGTACGACTACGTGCTGTTAAAGTAGCATTATTTAATAATGTAAGGAAACAATAGTGACAAAGTTACGGGTCCAAGATAATTTATGTGCATGAAATAGGTGGCGCAAAGTTACAAGGCTCATTTGTCCCTTTTCTGCACGTGCTAAAGTTTTAAGGACACGTGCGTTGTTTACAACTCTCACAATCTTGGAATTTTCCTATGCCAGTCATTGCCTAACCGACACTTTTGGCCCAATTATTTCGGTTAGACTTGCAAAAACACTAACTATTTCAAGAGAAAGGTTAACTCTTTTCTAATATACTAGTATTATTTTAAAATTTTATGAAAATCATTCTCCTTTTATTTATTAAAAACAAGTTTGTAATAGTAATAATTTTCATGTATAAGTTTTCTTATATTTACATTGCTCTCAGCACAACAAACAACTTAAATTTGTAACAGCCAAGGGAATTCACATTCACACACAGCATTCCTTAGGAATTCCCCAACTTGAATAATGTTTGTGGTTGAGACAACAGTAACTTACGAAACAAAGAAGCAGTGTCTAATAGTGTTAAAAAGAGCACAGACATGGAGCCAAACAAGTTTGGACTTGGAGGTTAAAAGGATAACAAAGAATGAATTAATACTGACATGTGTGTAAGCGATAGCGGCGATTATGAGCAGGACCGGGGAGAGGAGAACCGCCGTGGATTGCCGCAACGATTTCACCACTGACCACCACATTCCGTCCTGGGACTGACGAACATGCCCCCTTCCCTCATTCTCTTCTTCCTGCCCAGTCATTACACCCTCCTCCTTCTCTCTTTTTATATCTGTCACCACACCTACCCTTTCAGGTTTTGAGCATTGTGGAAACTCACAGATGAAAACTTTGGATTGGATGTGCCTTTGTGTTGTAAAACTTGAAGACCAATATACCCTTATGTTTTTCTCTTTTGTGCAACAATGGCTGCAGAATGAAATACAAAATTAGATTAGTACAATATAATATATATGGATTTGGGTTAACTTATCTACAAAGACTTTTAGGAGAAGATCATAAAAATAAATAAACATCTGCATAACTTCGGATTAACATTATATACATGTTAATTTGTACAATTTTTCTCATTTTTTCTAAAAAAGCTATACAAAAGCTTTTACAGATTAATTTATATACAAGCTAATGGTGGTTTGGAAATTTGTTGAAAATTAACCTTAAACGCATATACTACAAAATGTGAAACTTACAGTAACTACTAACTTTTGAATAAACCTGAAAAATCACATAAGAGACTATATATGCTACAAAACGTAAAACTACAACTGCTAGAAAACGTACGTGCAACTAAACACAGAAAATCTCCCCCCCAGAACCTGTTAATTTCTCTTGTTTGTATCACTTGTATGTGTAGATTGGAGTTGGAGAAGGATGAGAATGAGTGTAAGAATCTAAAAAGATGTTTAACTTTATTACTATTCTAGTAAGAACTAACAATTACAAATTAAGAGCATGTAGACCGCATAATTCAAAGTGCGGAAAATAAAAAGGATAATTAACATGAGAGAGAGAAGATGGAGACGATAGAAAACCTTTTGAAGGGTTGAATGTGGTGAACCAGTGATTGTTATATGTATATATATATAATGCTATGATGAATTATGTGAGACAAAGATAAAAGGGTCCCCATGTCTTCTGAGGCGTAGAAAATGAACACTTGATGGCCACAATTTCGGGATAAATTAAGTTCAAAAGTTGGAAAACCGTTGCAGTGTGATACTTGCAGTTTTATCTTGAAGTAATTTATGAAAATAAACTTTAAAAACTAAAATAAGTTTGTGCACCTAACAAATTTATTTTTATCAAAATACCTATAAAATGGTTAAAGAAGTTTATAAGCTATCAAAATCAAAATGTCTTTCCTTTATTATTGGAATGATAATCTATTTTTTGTCATAATTCTTTTTGCTGTAAAGTTAAAGTTTATAAAGCTATAATTTTCTTATTACATTTCACATTTTATCTTATCATTTTCTTATTTCTTAATAATCAAGATGTATAAAACTATAATTTTGACAAATTCTTGAGGCCTATCTATATTTTTAAGTATAAAATTATAATAATATAAAATATATAAAATAATAATAAAAATAGAATTTGCTTGTTTCGAACCAATTAAGGTGAATTTTTCAAAATGTAAATATGTAATTCAAACCAATTAAAGTCAGATTTTATTGCTTTAAATTGAATTTGATCTATTAAAAAAATATCCAAATCAATTTAATCAATTTAATCAAATTAATTTAAATGATTAAGTGTATTGGATTATCCAATCCAACCATCTATACATAAATTTTTCTCATGAAAAAATCATTCAAAATTAAAGGATGATGTTTTGGCTTTAATCCTCATTTCATCCAACAGTATTTAAAATATTAATATAATGGATATAAGGATATTGTTAGGAATGTTAGTTTTTTTTAATAGTGAGATCAAATCTATTAATTGTGTTATAATTCAGAAAAAAATATCAATTACATTACAATAAATAACATTATAATTATATTTAATTATGTTATAATTATTTTTATTAAAAATTTCATAATTTTGACATATCACAATAAAATAATTTATAATTCAATTAAAATTTTACGAAAATAAATCTATATTTTATATATAATAATTGTTTAGGTGGTGTGAATTACATATTTAACCGTCTTTTATTTTATATATATATAATTGTTAAATATTTATAATAAAAAATTTAAATAAAATGGGTCGATTAATAGTCCACTTAAAATACTAAATAGTCCACCTAAACAAGAGGATCTTCAACAACTTCTACCAATGTTATAGGTTTTTATTATGCAAAAATGACTCCTGAACAACTTCATGATCTTTTTAAAAAGTTTACGCATTAGAAAAAAAATGTCAATTAATGTCAACAATGGTTTATGTGTATTTATTTGTTATTTTTGTGTTTATTGTGCGGGTGTAATGTATTGTTGGCTTTGTATCAATGTTGTTATTCTTTGTATTTTCTCTAGTAACATCTTCCTAAATATTATGTCCATCAATGTGTTTAGTTATTAAGACTAACTTGTTCATTTCTTTATGCTTCATTCCTACATATGAAGTAAGGCATATGTTTGTTTTACATTTCTATCAAATCAATCATAGCATATATTTAATATGAAAAATTAAATATTTTAATAAATTAAATATTTCAATAAGAGCCTATACAACATATTAATTATCTTTTCATCATTATAAAATAAATTTTAACACATATACATTGACAATTAAAAAAAATTTGACACTATATTTAATTATAACTTATCATTTATATAATTTTTAAAATATTAATTGATAAAATTAGTAAACTTACGATATATAAAAGGGTGTGACTCGATTGTTAGTACAAAATTATATCCAATGACAATATATAAATGTTTTTCTCTATAAAATATTAGTTAGATTTTCCTAATAATAAAAGCACATAACGAAAATGCCAACATAGGTTAGTATTTAGTCAATGGTTTTATGGATCCTTAGGCCCAACAAGTTTCCTAAAAAACAAAAAAGTTATTTGTAAAAACAAAAACATCAAAACACTAAAAAACAAAAAAGAACAAAATCAGCCCAACAATACGGTCCATTCCAAAAAGAAAAATACCAAAAATGCAATTTGTAGTGTCACAAAACACGAAATTCATAGGAACAAAACAATGATTTTTCTGACTTATTAAAATAATACAAAAAACAAAAAGTAACAGTTTTACTAGTAATGATTGCGGTCCCTTGAATTAAAAATAATATACCTAATGGCTAAAAGATACTTAATTATGGGTGAGCCACCAAACTACTGGGTTCACCCTAGACGGAACCAATTTAAAATACTAAAATAAAAAAAAATATGCAAACAATATTTTACTTCAGACAAAAAAGTAGTGTAATTTTTTCTTCTTCTTTTTGACAAATTAGTGTAGGTTTCTTTTTTTAGATAAGGATAGTAGTGTAGGTTTTTCTGGTAACTGAAAAACTGCACAATTTAATTATAATCAAATTCTTTGACGGAACATGTTTAATTTGTCAACAATGAATTGGTATATAAATAAATGACGTGAAAAAGACCAACACAAACCATTTATTAGGTATATTAATGAGTTGCATATGATTGTTTTCAAAAAAATATTTGCAACAATACTTAAACTATAATTGCACATATATACAGGTGGTATAAAGGTTTTTCAAAGTAATTTGGAAGTTCTTCGTAGTCGATCTGTCCTTATTTTTCGAAATGTTAATAAAATCTGATTAATTATCCTTTATTTATAGTCGTGTAATGAGTTTGGATCTTTTAGTTAGGAATTAATTATTTAAATTATTCTTGATTAATCATAAATTAGCTTAATTATATCATACTTAAATATAGGTTTATGATAAAATTCAATAAGTTAAACCTGATGTAGGTTATGTGAAAACATGTTAATCCGAAACCTTACCGAACCATTGTATGACTTCAGCAACTCATTGTAATTTTACATGTTCTAGTAGGACCAAAAGCCGAAAGATTAATTTCAATTTAATGTTTTTTGTGTGTAATTTGGTTAGTCCAAAAGGTTGATCTCATATCTGTGCGAAACGAGCAGAACTTGTTTTACCAGCCAATGCACTAAAATAAATTAAAGAATTTGAGATGAAACAGATCAAAACCTACAAATAAAATGAATTAATTAAAACCAACAAGTGATTTCAGTTGATGACTTGAGGAAGCATTCGAATATTGTTGAGAGGTTTTGATTCCTCGGTCGCATTTCATTACTGTCTACCACTTTATTCCATGTGTTGTCTGACTATACAGATAGCACTTTGAATAACCACATTAAAGGTTAGCAGGAGTAGTTTAACTTGAGGAGTAGTTACAATGAAATGGAGGAGATAATATCCTGAAACCATCCTTAGTTAACTAAAAGTTTCAGTTTATCTTGTTAAAATAAACACTAAATTCAACTAGGTTGGTCGAAGTTGATATGTGAATAAAGAGAAAAGGAGAGATTGTGATGTGAATCTCCTCACCGATAAAATTATAATTTATAATTTAAATATGTAATTATATTATAATTATTTATAATTTAAATATGTAATTAATTTATACTAACAAATTTTATATTATTAAAATATATTATAATTATTTTAAATACTTATTTATTATCTAATAATAATTATATATTTATTTATCATTTTATAATTTTCAGTTAGTTTTACTAAATATTTATCATTAGTTTTTCAGCTTTTACCTAGTTTTATTAAACATACTTATGTCAGTGTAAAGATATTTTATACTACCAATTAAACTCTAAAATAAATTTGTTGTTATAAAATAAATCAACACGACAAATGAATGCTATATTTTTTCTATTTGCATGATTGCTAGGAACACCCAATTTTGATTTCTCAGTAAATATTATATCATTTTATTTTATTTTCACTGTCTATTAAAAATATTACCTCTACAATAATAAATTTTAATATTATAAAAGATAAGTTATCATAGTATTGATTTCTTAATTCATAATATTGTTAACTTTTTAAGTTTTAATTTTAAACATAATATTGTATTATTTTTTATATATTTTTACTAAATTTTTAAGTTCTCTTTTTAATTAGATTTTCTTTATCTATCTTTCACCTAAATACTTTTTATTTTTATTTTATTTATTTTCATACATCTATTTTATTTCAATCAATATATTTCTCTCTTCTCTTCCAAAAAGACATTAAAAAACAATTATAACATGTATTTATACTTTTAAAAAGAGTTTAATACTTGCAATATAAAAGAATTTTATAATCACATTAAATCTCAACCCTTGATTAATATTGATTAGTAAAGTTAATAAACTTACCGTATATAATAGGTTGTGATTGAAATACAATATAAAATTTTTTACATGTATAATATATATGTTTTTCTCTTTTAAAAATATTATATTTTATGTTACAAACTTATTATAATTTTTATCAATGATTGTAGGTTATTCTGACTTAATAAAAGATCTGAAATTCGAATTCTAAATATGTATTTGTTTAAGGTTTGCAGGAATGGGAATTCTACCATTGACTGATGTTGTGTGCTATGCGAAGGGTGAGTGGAATTTGGGATTCACTTGTTTGTGAATTGCAATATTTCCTCATACTTTAGATCAAACTATGGGGTTTGTCTAAGTGAAGCTAATGCATTGGGTAGGTTCTTTGTATAATTTGCTAGAATTTGGTCTGCGAAGCTAATGCATTAGGTAAGATCTGGTGCTCTTAAGAATAATGTTAGGCACAGTAGAATAAATTATGAATCATAGGCATTAACTATTTTAATTTGTTCCTTCTAATTTTTGGTTAATGTTATATACTCTATTAAGCAGATACCTTGGCGCTTTCTAGTAACTTTTCTTTTAATAATATTTTTGGCTCATACAACCTGTATCACTGTTGACCATAAGTGAAGGTAAATTACCAAAATAACATTTTGGGATAAAAAAAGTATGGATTGTTGATTGAAGACTTGGAAGTGTGGTTTCTAGTGATGTGGTGTCCCGTGGAATGGGTAAATAGTAATTGACGTGCACGGGAGCTTGAAAGTCACAAAGTCCAATTTGGACATTATGGGTATGGGTTCATGATTCCATCTGCATCCCACCGTAAGATCTTATATCAAAGTCCAATTCACATCACGGGGCAACAATTTTGTATGGACATGCAAAATTATGACATTAACCACTCTTATGTCTTCCATGACTTTTGTTGTTGTTCACATCACCTTACAAAATTATACCCTTTGCGGCCCCACAACATTGTGTCACTGTCACTCGTCACTCGTCACTCGTCACTTCTGCTTCTGTATAATTCTACTGTAATTGGACATACCCTTAGTCTTTTTCCTTCTTTGCTTCTCAACCACGTTAATTGTTTTGGTATTTCGATCAACATTATTCACTACTGAGGCACTGACAAGTGAGAGAAACAAAACTTTATATACGGAAAAGCAAGTGTTTTGTAAAATTAATTAATTAAAAGTCATAAACTAATAAATAAAAAATATTATTAATCATTAGACTATATCATATTTAAAATAATTATATCATATTTTAATAATATAAATTATTATATCGTAATCCATCTTTTATTAGTATCCAACAACAAATAATAGGAGTGACACCATACAATAAATTAGAGTAAAAAAACATAATCAAGACCTTAAAATTAAAACCTATTTTAATTTTTTTTAATTTTTAAATATAAATTTAATTATTTATTATCAATTTGATCCTTAAACATATTATTAATTTATTATTATCACTAAATTAATTCACAGGTTACATATCGATTGAATTATTTGCATATTTTAATTTTAATTATTATTTAATATGACAACTCTAAACACTTTCATATACCATAATCACCTTTTACTCTTATAATATCTTTCTAATAAAAGTTTGAATCGAGTAAGAAAAAATTGTTTCAATTTAATCAATCAATAATTATTACAAACCTTACAAATACAACAATGATTATGAATAGCTTTTTTTTTTAATTACGTATATATTCTACTATAATTAATTCTATTGACTCGAATTATAAATTTTTTGTTAAGTTGAAACAATTCTGTGAATTAAGCCACCTGTTTAGTATAGTTATATTTGAATAACATGTGCATGGCAATAAATATATAAATATATATATATATATATAATAAATTTAAATTAGATTTATTAAATAGTTAATGTTGCTCATAAATTTAAATTTAAATCATATTATAAATTTATGTTATAGGTGACGTTTGGTTAATTTTAAATTGTATGTTCAAATAAGAAAAAATAGTAATTTGACTTGATAATAAAATTAGTAATATTATGCATAATATCTATTTTAAATTATATACTAATAAATCATAGTAAAAAATAATATATTTTTTTAATTGGTTATCGTTAAAAATCCTTTTTTAAGTTTTTTAAATATAAAAAATTTTATAATTAACAATTTTTTATAGATCAAATGTTAATAATTAATATGTTATTTTTTTTAGTTAAATGATTCGAATTTACGATTTCTTCCTACTTATCTTTTCATTTAACTACTAAATTCACCACGTAAATCCCAAATTTTATAATTAATATTAAATAAAATTGATACTTAATTATTGAATTAAGATTAATTTATAAAATATTATATATATATATATATATATGAATTGACAATAAATTACACATCATTAAGTTAAAATCCCCTAAACGGATATATTCATAGTCATATCTATTATTCCACTTTAATTAATACAAAAATTAAGTAAATTAAAATTGATTAAAAATATTATAATAGTTAAATTAAAGTACACTAAAAAAATATTTTACAAAACGCAATCTTTTAATAAATAAAAACATTATCTATCTTTTAGATTATTATTATTATATGTTTGGGTGTCGTATAGGTAAGATTAGATTAAGGGTGTTCAAAAATGAAAAATTATTGTTTTTTTAATTCTTTTTCTTTCAACAATATTTTTAATTTATTTTAAATATAAAATTATTAATGTTAAATATAGAGATATATGCTTAAATAATCATTGGTTTTAAATTTTGGTCTATTAAAATATGGTAATAAATTATTTTATATATAAATTTCGTATTAAATTAATCATTCATATATATGTAGAAAGAATTTCAAAATTCAAAATTATTATTAATTTTATCCATGATGTTAAATGTTAGTCAATTGAAAGAAATGAATTTAAAAATATAACAATAAAAATATTATTAGATTATTTTTAAAGAAAAATATCATTAGATAAGATGACTCTGGAAAGAAAATTAGAAATAAAAAATCAATATGTTAACCTTGTAGAGGATATTTGAGAGGATAGTAGTTTCATATGAACAACAGGGACTATTCGGGGTAGTTTTAAGTTTTAAAATAAAATTTAAATTTAGTTTTGGATTTCAACTTTCATATTTTAAAAGACAATTCAAACACAATTTTAGAAATCCATTGTCTACCACATTTCTCCATTCTTAGTAAAGCTACAATTCGTTAACAAACCACATCTTTCCTTTCTTAGAGTTCGTGACAATGGTAGATTGGAAGAGGATGAAGGTCCCAATAGAGACAGTGGTGTCAAGGAGAAAATGGTGTCAATGAAGAAGGGTATGGTTGAGGGCATCTAACAGAGAGGAGAAAGGATAGACTAATTTGAGTGTTGACTGTGAACACTGTCAAAACCTAAAAATGGTCATGATAGAGCAAAGGATGGTAACAAAGTTGCTCAATGGAGTAAGGTTGTTTTAAAGAGGGAGGAGAGAAACGTATAGATGCTAGGCAAGGGTGTTGTCGGGTTGGTACCTGAAAAAGACAATCGTGCCAAAGTGGAGTGCTGCAACAGTGGCAAAGGCCGCAGAAAGAGTGAAGGGTCATAGTAATGGTGAAGGTCCTTGACAAAATGAAAGGGTGGTAGTAGTGGTGAAAGGTCACAATAATGGTGGAATGATGGTCAAAGAGGAAGGGGCGACAACTATTGTTATCAAACTCTCAAGTTAACTCTATAATTCTTACAAGTCTCAAAGTCCACTTACTCTCTGCAAGTTAACTTGTGTGCAAAATATTTTTTTAGAAAACATGGGGTAAACATCGAGTCAAAAAATTTGATTGTTTGGTATGTGTTAAGAGTTAAATACACTTTCATTTATTGTGTCATTATTAAATTGAAGAAAACTTGTCTTTTAAAAAATCAAACCTTCCTTTTTTTATCAATACCAAACAATGATGAAAATGTTTTACCATTATTATCACATCTGCAGTTTATTATATAATAGTAATGCATTGCTAGATTTGGTTATTTAAGTATTATCTGGAATTTATGATTTTCTATTTTGATTTATTATGTTGTTGAAATGTTTAATTGTATGTTATTTATAGATACTTTTTATTATTTGCATATAAGTAAACTCTTAAGAGTTGAGTTTATCAAACTCTCACAAGTTTAAGTAAATTCTCGAGTTTGATAACCTTGGCGCAACAACTCACAACCAAAAACAAAAAAAAAACAATAAACATATTTTGTTAGTTGATAACTACCTAAATTACCTATTTTCAGATAGACAAAATAGAGTAGTTATCTTAATTCTTTCTCATTTAAGGTTTTGTGATCCTCATATTTCTCTTAAATTTAGAATTCATTAGGAATTTACTTTTAGGTTTAGATCTATGCATATTTTACGTTTATTTTTTTGTTTTAGTTGTTTTGAGATAAGTTATGAGAAGGACCAATGGCAGTATAATCCTAGCTTATTGGTGTGTGGCAGCATTCAGGCGCCTAACGACCAAAATCTGGGTGCCTAGAGCTGCTTGGTAGAAAGGGGACAAATTGGAATTATAAGCACTCAGTGCCCATGTTGGTGGTTGCCCAATGCTTGGCACAAAAATATGGCACATGTGTCCTAAAAGCAGTTCCCAACGCCCACCTCTCTGTCGCCCATCGCTCATGAAGAGATCTGAGGTTATAAAAGAGCATTTTTTGCTCTGGTTAAAGGTTCCACACCTTGCTGACCTAAGGCTCACTCCAAACCATCTCCGTTCATCCTTCACACTCATTCATCCTGATGGTTAGTTGAGTTGTTATTTTGTTGGGATTTTATGTAACTAAGTTTGAACTCTTGTATATTTTTGTTCTCTTTGTAGAGAAATTATGCAGAATTTCTCATAATCAGATTTGCACGAAGTAATATAAATATGGAATAATAACACTGAATAATAGAATCTTCTAATTTATGCAGATATGTTAATAAAAGGAGAAAATATAAAGTGTTTACAAAAACTTCTTACAACCCAAATGCAACTGGAGAAGAAGAATATAATTTTTATATATATTTTTTTATCTATCCTTTCTTTTTTTCCTCAATGTTGGAATAGCAAATTAGGTCATTGCATGTGTTATTTATACATGCACGTAACCTTTTTCATTCTCACATTTTCTTTTCCTATTCTTACGCATTCTTTAGTTTTGTTAATTTTCCTTGTTTTACAAAATGAAGGAATACGCTCTTCCTTTCATTTCTCTTTCTTAATTTGACAGAGTCCAACAATCTCCCATGTGAAGACTAATTTCAATTTGTCTTCACACCTCATTCAAGCAACAACCTTATCTTGTCCATTATTCAAGCAAGTCAACTGAAGCTGAGCATAACTTCAATTTGTCAATGGTTACAACCTTTGTCAACATGTCTGCTGGACTCTTACTTCCTAAAATCTTTTTCAATGTTAACACCATATCTTCAAGCAAAAATCTTATGAAAAGATAACAAAGATCAATATGCTTTGTTCTAGAATGAAATGTTGAATTCTTTGCTAGATATATAGCACTTTGACTATCACTATACAAAACACTCTTCTCTTGGATGAATCCCAGATCTATTAACAATCCCTAAAGTCATATCAATTATTTACTAGCTTCTGTTATTGCTACATACTCAGCATGTATAGTGGATACTATTAGTTGTAGTACCAACAATGAAAACCTAACCAGTGGTACTTCTTCGGTAATTAACTTCACCTCCAAAGTCTTCATCTACGTAGTTTTGTACCTTTAACTCTCCCTTACTAAAGTACAGAAATTTCTCTATAGTGCCTCGTAAGTACCTCAAAATCCATTTAACTACTTTCCAATGAGTTTTACCTAGATTTGACATAAACCTATTAGCAACCCCCACTGCATGGCCAATGTTTGGCCTCATACAAACCATCGCATACATCAAACTTCCAATTGTTGAAGCATATGAGATCTTAGCCATAAACACTTTTTCCTCCTGTATTTGAGGGGACTATTCCTTAGATAAGCGAAAATGACTAGTCAAAGGTGTGCTAACCATTTTGGCGTCTCCTTGTTGAATTTCTACATAACATAATTGATGTACTCTATTTGAGATAACTACAAAATACCTTTTTTCTTATCTCTCGTGATTTGCATTTCGAGGATCCTTTTTGTTGGACCTAATTCCTTTATGTCAAATTCTTTTGACAAGTGTTGCTCTACGTTTCTGATCTCGTCCATATCTGAACTAGCTACTAACTTATCATCAACATAAAATAGCAAAATGATATAACTGAACTTATTTCTCTTGAAAAAACAACAAAAATCAACATTACACTTTTGGAAACCTTCCTTGTGCATGAAGCTTTCAAACTTCTTGTACCAATGTCTTTGCGCTTGTTTCAAGCCATACAAGCTTTTCTTTAATCTACACACTATATTATTTTTCCCTTCTTCTAGCAACCTTCAGGTTGATACATGTAAATCTCCTCATCTAAATCTTCATGAAGAAATGCAGTCTTCACATCCAATTGCTCAAGGTAGAGAGCTATTCACTAGCAATAATATTTAAGACGGACCTAATAATATTAAGATTCATAACTGGAGCAAAGATTTCAGTATAGTCAACTCAATCCTTATGTTGAAATCCTTTGACAACTAATTGGGTTTTGTATCTTTTGAAGCCATCATGATCCTCCTTCATCCGATACACCCATTTGTTATGAAGTGCCTTTTTCCCAATAGGTAACTTTGCTAGTTCCCATGTATGATTGGATAATAAATACTTCATCTCATCTTTCACAGCAAGTTCCCACTTACTAGCATTTATAGTTTGAGATGCTTCCTTATAGTTTTCAGGCTTCCATTCATCAGTTAACAATGTATAATTCAAATATTTCCTATTAGGCACATGAGGTCGAGAAGATCTTCTCAAAACAAGAACTTGAGTAGAAAGCTCTAATGTATCAAGTTGTTTGTCATTATTATTTTCAATTGATTCCTCAGGGTGAAAGACCTTAATTAGAGGAGTTTCTAGGACACCATCCACCTCTACATACACTGACCCACTTTGTTCTAAGTTGCTAATGTATTTGTTGTCCCTGTCCTTGTACATCATCTCTCATTGAAGATCACATCTTTATTACGAATCATCTTTTTATTTTCATTATCTATAGGCGGTAGCCAAACTCATCCTCACTATAACCAATAAAAGTTCATTTCTTCGATTCAGGATCAAGCTTATTAATGCCTTGATCATTAATGTGCACATATGCTAGACATCCGAAAACTCTAAAATGTGAGAGTTTTACCTCTTTTTCACTCTATACCTCTTCTGGTATTTTGTGCTCCAATGGTATCAAGGGACCTTGGTTGATTAAGTAAGTTGTTGTGTTGGCTGTTTCTGCCCAAAATTGTTTTGGTAAGCCTGATTGCAAATGCAAGCTTTTGGCTTTCTCAGTCAATGTTCGATTCATACATTACTACACCATTATGTTGAGGCATACTTGACACATTCCTTTCCATTATGATCTTGTATTCATAGCAAAACTTCTTAAATTTGGTGTCTACATATTCACCACTGTTGTCAGTTTTTGAGCTTTTTGATTTTCAATCATGTTTCCTTTTCTACCATGACTTTCCAAATTTTGAAAGTCTCAAACACTTAAGACTTATGCTTCAGAAAGTATACTCATACCTTTTTAGAGTGATCATCAATAAAAGTCACGAAATATTGTTTCCCACAAATGGATGGGATAGTCGTTGAACCCCAAATATCAGAATGATCATTCATATAAATAGAGGTATCATTTAAATTCCTATGAGATCAATTTGATATTTATCGGTTATTACATACAAGTGGCTGATGCACCTGTTAATAGTGCAGTCATCATTGACTCATAAAAACTTAAGTGAGTTTTAAAAATAAGATGAACTCACAATGAGAAATAAATTTTACAAAACACGTTTCCTTTCTGAAATCCAATTTAAAATCAAAAACTTAAAATTCACCCACCTGAACGAACCCTTAAAAAAGTAACTCAACTTAAACATTTAATAATCTTAATAATTGTTTACATTTAACATAATTATACAATCAAAATTAGTACAATTGATATTTTTAGCCTAATAAATTATATTTTATATAAATTATAACTTATATTAAACGTAAACACTATATATAGTTACACATAAACAACACTGATAAGTTACTGTTTAGATGCAATGGAAATATTTTAATTTGACATGTTTAATGATAATTAATTTATGTATAACCTAAATTATATTTTAACATAAATAATTTACATTTAATGTAAACTATGATTTATATAAAAATGTAAAGTAAATTTTAACTAAAAATAATTTTTAATATGAATTATAATTTATAATAGCATTATGTAGCAAACACAATATTTTTTTAAGACTATAGTCTATAAATACTAATAAAAATATTTATAATATAGATAATAATTTAAATTTTAATATGAATTATAATTTATAATAGCATTATGTAGCAAACACAATATTTTTTTAAGACTATAGTCTATAAATACTAATAAAAATATTTATAATATAGATAATAATTTAAATTTTAATATGAATTATAATTTATAATAGCATTATGTAGCAAATACAATATTTTTTTAAGACTATAGTCTATAAATACTAATAAAAATATTTATAATATAGATAATAATTTAAATTTTAATTAATTAATTTACTTTCTTTTAATATGTATCTAGGAAAAAATACTAAATATTAATATATTAAATGAATGATGATGATAAATTAGAGAGAGATAATGAGTGAAGATGAGAGAGTTTAAAAAAACAAAGAAAGACAATGGACACATGATCTGAGTAAAGTGCTGTGGTACTCATTTCCATGGCCACACTTACAAAAAACCTTTCATCTATACCCGTGTGGCAGTAACTTAGTAAGTATAATACCCATGCCCTTTTCTGTTGGGAATTTAAATGCCTGTAACCATTATCGACAATTTAATTAATATGGAAATTAAATTAAGAATAATTTATTTAGAGAGACACTATGTGTTAATATTATTAATAGTTTATTTAAGACATTAATATGCTAAAAAAATTAAATTTATTTTAATATAGCTATTTAAAACTCATTAACGTAATTATTACTGTAACGTAATTATTAATATAATCAATATAATTAATATAATAAGACTTAATTAAGTTTTTAGTTCCAAAATTTTACTAAATTTTAGTTTTGATTCCAAGAAATGAAAAATATTTTTTTTCAGAATTTAGTCAAGTTTAATTCCTAAAAACAGTGTAAACTTGAAATTTCAAAAATTAAAAAATTTTAATTTTCAATAACTAAAATTAGAATTTAGTTAAATTTTACATACTAAAAACTTAATTAAGTTATCTAATAGCTATAGTAATTATATGGATAACAAATACAATTTGTAACCAATTCAAGTATCTTCTAAAACCATTTTACACCATCTAACTCTTGATGTGACAAACATATTAATTACATGTTTGGTTTAGTTTCACGGTGCAGAAGAATTCAGAATAGATTGTTGATTACCATTAATTTTAGTTCAAATAATTTAGAATAATTTTTGTTTGCACTAAGAATTGCCCTAAATTTTAGTTTGAATTTACTTTTATAATAAAAATATATAAACATAAACCACGTTATCTTAAAATTAATTTTAATTATAATTAATTATACAAAATTAGTTTCACTTAAAATCAATTTTATCCCTTCCATCCAAACACGCTATTCCTTGAAAAAAAATATATTAAGATTAAGATTAAAGAAAAAATTTAAGAGCCATAAATTTTTTCTAAGAGTTAAGAACTTCAATAATTTATGTTGTGAATGTTCTAATAGAAAGACTTGGCCATTATAAAGTGTAGGGCTCTATTTTGGCTTCAGTACTGTGATTCAGAAGTAGCATTCCTAGTCCTACAGGGCACTAACAGGACAGAGTGTGAAGAGTTAAAAGCTGAATAATGAAGCTTGGTTTCTTTCTGGTTTTTCTAGTTCTCTATATGACACTAGAACCAGGGATCTTGTTACCCCAAGTAGAAGCTGATGATGATGATGAGTTTGTGAAGGTAAAAGGGGTGCACCTTATGCTGAATGGAAGCCCCTACTATGCTAATGGTTATAATGCCTATTGGCTGATGTATATTGCCTCTGATCCATCTCAGAGAAACAAAGTCTCATCTGTGTTTCAAAAGGCAACAAACCATGGACTCAACATAACCAGGACATGGGCTTTCAGTGATGGTGGATATAAGCCCCTACAATACTCTCCTGGATCCTACAATGAGGACATGTTCCTGGTTTGTTAGTTTTCATCTCCTCCATTTTTGCAATCTCTATGTATAATTTGCATTTTAGAGTAATGATTGATTTATTTTATGATTAGCATTTGTTCATCTTCTAAAAGCATGCTTGCTATATGTATAATTTGGTGTACACTTTTTGCAGTAGTAATAATTATATTTTGGCTGTGTTACTTTGATGATGAAAGGGGCTGGACTTTGTAATATCAGAAGCCAGAAGATACGGGACCAAGCTGGTGTTGAGTTTGGTGAATAACTATGATAACTTTGGAGGAAAGAAACAATACGTGGACTGGGCAAAAGGTGAGGGCCAGGCCATAAACTCTGAAGATGATTTCTTCACAAATCCTGTAGTGAAGGGATACTACAAAAACCATATCAAGGTAAACGTTTCATTTGTAGCTATTTAATTTCGTTTTCCTTTTTTCATATAGTGCAACAAAATTGTACAATTTATTTTACAAACATGAATGAGATAGGAAAAAAAGTACGACATTTGACTAGCTAGAACATAATATTATAGGAATAATATGACAAAAATAAATGATGGGATGGAAACAAAAGCACGACATAAAATAAATAATGGGATGAAAGAAAAAAAACAATGTAGGAATAATATAACCTTAAATATGTTATGACCTTTTATATCTTTGTTAAGGGAATGAGAAATGGTCCAAAACGGGTAGGGAGGTATAGTGATGAGTTTCCGCTATTTTTTCTTTAATGCTAGCTAGTTGTAATATATTCCTTCACAAAAAAAAAAAAAAAAGTTATAATATATTCACTCTTAAGATTATTAGATGATAAAAGACCTATGTTTTAATTTCAACTAAAGATAGAGTAATTCACTCTTTGAACCAGTATAACTAAAGATAGAGTATTTCAATTAAAATTAAAGGTAATGCTATTTTTTTTATGGGTTAATGTTAGTTGATATAGTTTTATTATATTTGTTTTGCATCTATTTGATTCCTTTAACTATATATATATTATAACTTGTTTAATTAAATTCCTATTTATCATTTTGTATATATTAACTACCATATACCTTTTCATTTTCTATCTCCTCTTCTTCCTTTTTTAAGTTTTCATTTATCAAAACAAATTGTTTAAGTAGTAAATGTGATAACCAACTTTTCTAATAATTTTTCTCGAGGCACGGAGTGCCTGTTGCAATAACAAAAAAGTTGAGAGTGAGACAAGTTGATCCAGTTTAATTAGAACATGTAGCTGTCCTGCGTTTTTCTGTAGCTGATAAAATTGAAGTACCAACTTTTGTGGTTGAATTGCTCTGTGAGCTTAATAGCTAACAGCTACCAACAATTAAAGAACCGTATTATAGAGGTGTAGACTTATTTAAAAGAATGTTGGTACTTGCTACTTATGCACTCTGTAATTTTCACCGTTTCAATGTTCCACATGTGCACTCTGCCATCCACCATTTCTTAGATGAGCAAAATGCCTTTTAAGTATATGAAAATAATTTCAACACGAGCGTTGTAGTTCTTTTTTAGGATAATTTTTGTCTACCTCAGCTACTCCTCGTGACAACATTTGTACCAACGACTTTGCAGTAAAAAAGACATATAGCTGGCATAATTAACATTGGAGTTTTTATTTGTGTTATCGTATAGACTGTACTCACTAGACGTAATAACTTTACTGGAGTCATTTACAAAGACGATCCAACTATAATGGCTTGGGAACTCATGAATGAAATTAGATGCCCTTCTGATCAATCAGGAAATACAGTTCAGGTAACTACTATTCGCTTCCTCAATAATATTTCCTTTTCATTTTAATATAAATAAATAAATAAATAATTATTCACAATGAGATTCTTTAACTACCATTCAGGCTAATTGATTTTGGGACAACTTATTTTAAATGAGAATACTTTTTCTCTACTGTCAAGAACACCGTGTGTCAAAAAGAGTATTTTCAATGAGAATACTTTTTCTCTATTGTCAAGAATACTTTTTTTTTTATCCTTACAGTTACAGTGTCATATCATTCTTACTTGAAGCTTAATTTCCCTTTTGACAGGCTTGGATTACTGAGATGGCATCTTACTTGAAATCCATAGATGGAAACCACTTACTAGAAGCTGGTCTAGAGGGCTTCTATGGGCAGTCCAAGCAAGAGTCCAATCCGAGCTTTCACGTTGGAACAGATTTCATTACAAATAACCAAATCTCTGGCATTGATTTTGCCACAGTTCATTCATACCCAGATCAATGGTGTGGAGTTTTACTTCTATTTTTTTATTTAAAATTATTTTCATGAATAACTAGTACTAATATATATCAGGAGAGAAAAAATGTACATATGGTAAATAAAGTAACATTTTAAGGAAAGTGAGATAAGAAAATGAAACATGTCAGTAAAATATTTACACTATAGTAAGTGTTCTTGTATTATAAAACCTCAAATCATAAAACATATTCATATACCATTTTTCTTAGTGCATACTAATAAAAAATTAGATAATAAAACAAGAAAAGCATTCGGAAAGATGATTTTTTAGAAGAATGTTAGCAATATATATTTAACATACTGTTTATTATTAGTTAAAATATTGAAAATTAGGAGTGAAGTTAGTCAAATAATAAGTGAATGGAGATTTTGATATTACTTTACTATTGATGGTAGTATTGTTTATTTCTTATTATGGGGCAAGATTTTGATATTTGATTGATTGTAGTATTGGTTTACCTTCCATGAGCAGGCTACCGGGTTCAAGTAATGAAGAGCAGATGTTATTTTTGGTTGGATGGCTGAATGATCACATACAAGATGCACAGAGCATTCAGAAGCCAGTTCTCTTTGCGGAGTTTGGGGTAGCAACAAAAAATATTAGTTCTGACTCTACGTTAAGGGATCAATTTTTCAATTTGGTCTATTCTGCAATATATTCATCAGCAAGTGATAGCGGGGCAGCTGTTGGTGGCTTATTTTGGCAACTTTTAGCAGAAGGAATGGATTCTTTTCGAGATGGTTATGAAGTGCCATTAGATGAGAGTTGCTCCACTGCTACTTTGATTGCCCAAGAGTCTCAAAAGCTAAATCGAATTCGGATCAAGAGATTCCCCCGAGTGAATAAAGCAAGGCAAGTTAGAAGCTCACGATGGCAGGGTGGTGCTAATAAAAGAAACAAAGATAAGTCTTAAAAGGTTTTCTAACATTATTTGTGAAAATGGAGATGTCTTCACAAGATGAGTTATAGTAGAGGACAAAATACTACATGTCCATAGCCTTGTATTACGTTGTCTTATTAATGAAATGCCCTTTAAACTTAAGACATGATTTGTGAATGAAATATCCATATCATTATGCTTAGCGGACCCATGCCACCTCAGTGGGATCAACAAGCCTCCACCAACTTAATAATTTCTTTTTGTAGGATCATGCCATGCTAGCCTCATCAAAGCTTAGGAACTAGACTACATGGTTCAGAAGGCTTTGGATGATCATGAAAGAAGCACACAAGCAACTAAACAGACTACATGATACGAAGTAGAATTTTTCGGGAAATAGGTAATAAACTTGATTACATTTTTGTAGAGATTGACTGGGACTATATAGTTCTAAACAATATAATAATCTCTTGGGTTTTCCTCTCCGAAGATTAAGAATTGATTATATGGTTTAGATCATCATAGTCCCATTATTTTTCATATAACATGTAATCAAGGGTTATTACTTATTTGTTATAAATTGAAAAATTTGAATATTTTTTATCTATAGCAATCGAACAGGATATCAAACTCATCAAAGTGTATACAGCATAACTCACACCAACTAAACTAAAACTATGGATTGAAAATTTTGAATGTCACATAAAGATTGGTTAGTAAACATGAACACATGATACTCTTGAACTATCAAATAATTGCTTGTCGTTATAAATTGAAAAAAAAAATTGAATACATGTCACATAATAATTTCTCTCAAAGTACACACTCGTCATTAAGCTTACAAACCTTGTCTTTGGTCTTCTCAAAACAAACATAATTAACATCAGCATATCAGTGATCTTTTCTTGAAACAAACCAACAGAAGTTATTTATTCCGAAGCTAAGTTCTTATATGCAATTTCTAATATACAACGACACATATTTCTGTTTTTGATGCACTTGTATATCAGCATTCAGCAAGCAAATTCGTTGTAGTTCCTGCAAACAACTCCTTCAAATGATTGTTCCATTTTCAATTGTTGCATTCTTCACTACAACTACTATGCCCGACCTAATGTAGAATCCTTCCTTAGGTTTGTCTGCTTCTTGAACACCCTGGGAAGATATTATATTTAAATCAGCAAAGAAAGGTTGGATAATAAAATACCACAAACTTGAAACTATTTTTGCAGTTTCCACCATCAAGTTTTTGTTGCAGCACTTACATCAGCATTGGCAATAATCACATTGCTACCTATCTTGGCATTCTTGTCGATTATACAATTCCTTCAAAATGGTAGGAAATCATCGAAAATTAGAAATGAATAAGTTACAAGTTAGAAATGAACGCCAAGTGATTTACTATATCCAAAATATAAGCTACTAGGTGATACGTGAATGATTTTAATATATTATATATCTAAATTTTAACTTGCTGGTTGTCACAAGAACCTTTTGGGCGAACAAGAATCACTTACCTTGTCTTCAAATTAAACTTTTGTTAGAAGAATGAGAGATCAAATTCTAGACCATTTGATCACAAATGTTCTACACCATGTTAGGAAATACGAACCAACTATTCCCCAAGTTTAGTTGTATGCTGAAAACATATTAATGTTTTTTATATTATTTGTCTAGCATAAGTTATAACTTGATATATGTAATTATGTCTTGACAGCTTCACTTTGTTGCGGTGGAGCTTGGGGTGTCAACATAGTTTGTTCAACAAAAAAAAAAAAAAAAAACAAACTTGTGGCATGTAATTGTCAGTAGAACTTAAACTAGTTTGTTCTGCTCAAATATAGATATGATGGAGTTCTATACAAGTGCGAAAGGTTTCATTAAGTGAAATCATGGCACCTGATTTTGGTATTCTCTCCAACACCAATCGGAACCTTTCCTTCTAGCAGCAGAGACGCAATTTCAGAATCAGTTTGATAGTAGTCAGCACCCATCATCATGGTATCCTGTTTAACAAAGCTCATAAGCACATGCATCAGAACACCCTCATTTTTCAAGTATTTCAATTAGGCAAAAGCAATAGCGATACTGTTAATGTACTAAACTCTCAAGGAAAATTTGAACTTCATGGCTAAAGATGTGCAAAATGCACTTCCCTCCTACCCCATCAATTTTAAATGTTAGGTGCTATGTACTAATTCTATGTACTCTTTAAATTGTCTAGCCCACAAAAAAAATGTAGCGCAAAGTACAAATTGTGATAAGCTTACTTGAAGCTCTGAACCGGACTCTAAACGTGAGCGCACACCAATAATAGAACGTTGAACTCTACACTCACCCAAGTAGCAACCATGAGAAATAATTGCGTCCACAATCTGCAAAAACGAATCTCAAGCATTCATATACGGTAAAACATCTACAAACAAAACCAATGAAAGCTTTCTCTCTTACCTTGCATTTAATTGCTTTAGTGGGTGGTAGGAATCTTGGGGAAGTGAAGAAAGGTGTCTTTTGATCATAGAATTCAAATTTTGGAGACTGCAAATAATAATGACGTGATTAGTAAACGAACTAGAATATTCCTTATGGAATAAAAAAGAATGTAATAATAACATTCTTTTCTCCAAATATTATCAAGTGCATAGCATAAACTTGGGTTCTAAAATCTATACTATTTCAGTGAAGATTTCAATTGTTTTTAAATTGAATTATGATTAACCTTTATTCCTGGTTAACTAGTTGCACTAAGCAATTCGTATTGGATGAAACAAACTTTCAAATTAAGGATTAAATGTAGAGGAAACTACTGGGTAATTAAACAAACCTGTTCTGTTAATGCCAGATTGGCTTCAAAGAAGGATTTTATAGTTCCAATATCTTTCCAGTAGTCCCTGAACATATAGGCCTGAAAATACAAATAGAAACAAAATCATCAAGAACAAAAAAGAATTTAATTTCATCAGCATAATAGCATTCAATCCATGGGTGGCATTCTCTCGCACTTGGACTTTGTGGTCGCTCAAAGCAGATGGGATAATTTCAGATCCAAAGTCATTGCAAGAAGGACAGCTCAATCTTAGCAGTTTCAGCAGGGTCTCGGTTCTGAATACAAAAACACCCATGGAAGCAATGTAAGGATGTTTCTGTGCTTCTTCAGCGCTTAAGCCTAGGAAAGTGGCATCAACACGCTGCAGTTATTAAAGGTGACAATGAATTAGCTCTTAACAACCCATATTTGTTGAGATAAAAAGGGTGTGAAATGTAAGAGTTTAAGGACTACTATTATACCATTGCCTTCACATCTGATCTTTTTGGTTTTTCAATAAACTGTGTAATCTGTCCCTTTTTATCAATTTTCATTAGCCCATAGTCTGATGCACGGCTGTTAGATAAGTAACATTGATCAACTCCAACAGCAACATATAACTAAATAAAGTTTATTGTTAGTGAATGACAATGAATTTCTATGCATTGTCAAGATAAATGTTTGAGAATTTTTCGGTGAAACTCCATAAGTTCTCCTTTTTTATGAAATTTTTAAAATGGAAAAAATGCCCTTAATGAAATTGTACAAATTTAATTAACACGCCGAGTCTCTTTCTCTTACTCTTTCATCTGCACCTCTCTCATTTGTTTCTTTCGCATGACTTTGTTTTTCTTTCTTATTAAATCAATGATTTTCTCTTATTTTTTGTGTGTTTGTGTTGTATTCATCATTCCTGCATTTGCTTTGTTCTTTCCTGTTAAGGTTTGCGTTTTTGTCGGATACATTATGGAATTATGTTTTTACAAATTTTTTTACAAGTACGGACTCCGAACTTGTTAGAAAATTGAAAATAGAGAACATAATGGCGAGAAATAAGTGGTTTTATAATTCTCTTGCCATTCGTATTAGGCAAGTGTAGTGGAGTGCATAATCAAACAATGTCGTTGGGCAATGAAAGTAACTAAGGAAGTGTTGGATTTCTGAACTCTGAAACTTGAATCGTGAGTTGTTCGTTCGCACAATGGATTTGTGGCTCAAAGCTACTGCAGATAACGATCTCATTCCCAAATTTCTATCTTACAATTCTATAATTTCATTTTTTTTTATTCCGTCAAGTTTCATTCATATGTTGATGTGCTTACATGTAAAATTGTTTTCGTCAAATGTTTAATGAAGGAGAAAGAAGAAGTAGGTGCAGGAGACAAAGCTCCCAGAAGAAGTATCTAGAGGAAGAAGAATAAGAAAAAAAGTTAAGTTTTCAACTAGGGGTATTTTAGAATTTTTCAATATTTATGAAGGTGAAGGGAGAAGTTATGGAGGTGTAGGGAAAAATTCTCTAAATATTTTTACACCAATAATAAATATTTTTTTATGATGATTACTGTAAAAGTCAACAAATTTACTATATGCTAATTTTTTTATGATAAACAATGTAAAAATTCTTTACATCACTCATAAATATATTACTTTCTTTTTTACATATAGATACCTTTCATCCATGGGTACACATGAAACTGTGATATCAGCATTTGTCCCAATATGTTTCTGCAAACACAGTCCTCATAAACTATATATAATACATTACGTAATCTTAAATGAGAAATTTTGTTAGTTGTACCTCCACAAGCTTCATATAGTCCATTCGGCAAAGATGATCACCAGAAATTATCAATATGTGTTCAATATTCTTGTTCTTGAAATCCTGCATGTTAATTCAAACACATGTTCATTTTATGGTACTAAACCTGTAATTTCAGCATATGTGCATGTATCATATAAAATACCTACCTCAAAAACCCAAATAAATCGTCTCACAGCATCAGCTGTCCCTTGGAACCATTTGTCCCCAGCCTCTCCAGGAGTTTGAGTAGCAGCCAAGACCTGTTGCCAGATAAATTATGCCATCTTAGATCAATAGCATAGCCTCACTCATAAATGTCTTCAAAATTTTTTATAAAAACCATTTCGCAGAAGATAGTAAGTGTTTGTTTGGCAATAGTTTTATAAAATTGTTTTCAGTATTTTAGTTTTTAAAAACTAAAAAACTTGATTGAATAGTGTTTTCTGAAAACAATTTCGAAAACAGTTTTGGTTTTTTAGTTTTTAAAAACTAAAAAACTGGATCAGCTGAAAGTAGTTTTGATTTTCAGTTTTCTATTTTTGTTTTTATAACTCAAAATACAATAAAAATATGTTGTTTTTTGCTTTTTATTAATGAAATTCTAATATATATGAACAATTTTTTTTTATTTTTACATGTTTAACACAGTTTTTAAATATTACTTGCCAAACAAGTTATTTTTTTTAAAAACAGTTTTTGAAAACTCTTTTCAAAAACTATAAAACAAAAACAAACCAATAAAACCATAAATCTCACTCATTTTGAAATTATATCAATCAATAACTTACCTCCACAAAACCACCTCCAAAGTTCACACCATTTCCAAAATTATATGTGCGAGACAAGTGGCCATTGAGGGAGCAAGAATTGTACTGTGTTAAAGCGTACACTTTTCTGATGCCACTATTGATGCAATTGCTCATAGGAATATCTATGAGTCTATAACAACCTCCAATGGGAACCTGCAAACACCATGAAATTATTAATAACTGCACATGTCATCACATTCAGAAAAACTACAACAGCATGAAGGAAGAGGAATCATTACAATCCTTTGCATTAGTGCATTCATCTGTGTCCTGTCCTCAATTAGAATTTACTCAAAATTCAAAACTAACCACTCATGCCATTTATAATTATCAATTCAAACCTCAAACAAAATTATATAAATTCAGAAACCATACCGCGGGCTTGGCTCTTCTGCTAGTAAGAGGAAAAAGTCGAGTTCCAGCACCTCCACCCAATATGATAGCAGCTACATTTTCTGGGTTTACCTTTGGAGTCTGAAAAGTAGGTCCCTGGAGTACCTGAAATTAAAATATCCAAACACAACATTATGATTTAACATCCAAAGGAACCAACAAACTAAGAATAACTACCAAAACTAATTGGCTTCGGCAGCCCATGTCACTCAAATGACTGAAATAAACACACATAACCGCACAACAATGATATATTCGTGGCAGTGAAAACTTTTATTTTGAGAATTATAAATTCGATCATATAATCATATGAAGATTATAAGTTAATTATTACCTATTTTTTATTCTAATATGACTTAATAGCTCTGCTTTAAAAACTGAACCTAACCCACCGGTTAGATTGGATAATCGGTGATTTAGTAAGTTAATACTGAAAAAAATTGGTCAAGTAAATAATTGGTGTTAAACTAAAAAATTGATTATGAATTTGTAAAATCGTTGGTTCAACTAAGTCATAATTTTTTTTAAAAATTTTGCTAAATATAACTTATTTTTTAAATGAACTTTTTTTTAATTAAAAAATTAATGAAAATAAGACTTAAATTAGTGATATAAAGTTGTATGTAATAAAATTCTTTTTTTTTATATAATTACATCTTAGCACATTTTTTATAATATTAATTATGATAATATATTAATGATAAAAAAATATTATTTTATTAAAACTGATTTAACTATGTGCATGTGTGCTCCTTATTTCTGAATCTAGAAAATGTAAAAGTGTCTGATTTGAAACATGTCTTAGGTGCTTTCTACCATTCAAATACGATCTAATAGTTTATATTTTCATGATAAAAAGTTTACTGATATGATATCCATATAGATATATTGAGAGAGTGGTACACTAACATAAGAAAATGTTAAGCATGTAGTAATTACCGGTGACTCTTTGTTCATGTCTGGTGTATAAACAGCGTGTACAAAGCCAGGCTTGAAAGTTGTAGCTTTAGAAGACTTGCACGGCTGAATACTAGAAAATGTGATGTTAAGACTTCCCCTTGTATTCTCACCCCAGAAGCCAGAGGTTCTGTTTCTTGATCCAAATCCCTTGGTGACTAGATTAGCACTGGCATTCAGGGCTGCAATAGTAGCATCCATGACTCTCACTCTCCTAATGGACTGAGTTGGGACAAGTGAACCTTTATGATCACACAATCCCACACTCTCAAGAGGCAACTTAAAACATGCACTGAGGGAACAAAAATAGGAATGTGTTGAGATGAATGGGGATCAAGTTTTTTATAGTAACCTGATTCAGATGTGCACGTGGCTTAAATAAAAAATAATGAGGTGAATGGAAAGATATGTGGTGCCATGTCATGAGAGTGCATTCAATGTGAGCGATGATGTTGGGGCGAGATGTATTAGCAAATGAACTGTCATTACCAACGAAAAACTTGCCAAGTTTCTCTATTTCATTACTAACTACCCACATGCTACATTGCCTAGACCCGCAAAACGCTTCCACCCATTTTGAAGTGTTCTTAGGCTCTCTACAATTTTGTTTATTGTCGTGGTTCATTGTCATACTTTGTACTATTTGAGCTCATCCGTTTACTCAGTCTTGGAGTAAGAATTTTTTTGTTCTAGCTAGGAGGCTTACTACTTGTTCTTACTTTTTAACAATCATTTTTGTAATATAATTCTGATGAAATAAATTAAGTTGGCCAATTATACAAAAAAGCTTTCAAACCACTTAGACATAGTGTATTATAACTAAGATTTATTCAAACCAACTGCATTAAAATTTTGAATGAAATAATTTGTTACCAATAATAATTGAACAAAATGATTTGTTAGTTATAATATAATGGCCTTATTCAATTTAACTTGGAATAGTCACAGTTCCCATATATTTTTTAAAAAGTTAAATTCATTTATTATTATTTGTAAGAAACAATACAACAAGTAATAATAAAAACTATACAACTTTTATAAGAGTTTAATTAGTATGTTCTGACAGTGTAATTTAATCACAATTTTTTATTTATATTAGTTTTAAAGTATTAGTTGATTAAATCAACATATTTATCATAAATTAAGGGTTATGATTTAATGTTAGTGTAAAATTTTTTACTGTGTCTATGCATACTAATTAAACTCTTTTTTTAATATTTCAATATTAAAATATTTTTTATTTTATATAAATACATTATTTTAATGAATATAAAATCTAGCATACTTGTTAATATATATATATATATGTATGTATGTATGTATGTATGTATGTAGGTATGGAAGGGAAAATCCTTCATTTTCTTGAAATATAATAGTAAAGATTAATTATTCATTACAACCATTAGATTTCAAATAAAATGAATGGTGATGATGGAGAATAACTTTCTTAAACTTACTAGTGGGGTAACTACTATATATATATATATATATATATATGTGTGTGTGTGTGTATGTGTGTGTATGTATGGGTTAGATGAAATAGCGATAAAAGATTGTATAATAAATGTAAAAAAATTTAACAATCAAAATTAAACTAAAAAAGTGTTAACTTATGAATCAAATCGAATCAATGATGATCTTCGATTTACCTTAAATTTGATCATAAAGTTATCAGCTTTATCACAAATTAATAAGGGTATTCATCGGTTCGAGTTAACCCGATGAACTTGGTATACTGAATCCAACCAATTAGTTGGGTTCAGTTTTTTTACTTGATTGGGTCTGGACGCAATCCAAACCAACCATAATCAATCATGTACGATTTGGTTTACGATTTTAATATTTCAAAACTTTGACTCAACCTAAAAAGTATATATATTATATATTTATTTTATACTTTTAAGTTAGTAAATTTAGTAACATGTTCTAATGGTTTCTTTAGGTTTCAGCATCTAAAGTATTCTGTTTTTACTTTTTTGCATTATTTTATATTTTAAGTTATTTATATATTTATTGTTAAATTTGTATTGTATTATGTTGTTTTAATAGTTGAATTTGACTAATTTAGTATATATTGTTATAAAATTATGAATTTAGAAAACTAATGGATTTTACTAATTTTAGATATAATTTTTTTTATGATTTAATGGAAAATAAATTTAATTTTTTATCAGTTTTTCCTAAAACTGAACCAAACCAACTCGTTATCATTGGTTCAGTTTGATTGTAATGCAAATAGAAATGCAAATACAGTGACTAATAAATTTTAATTTTAGAAATTCGATTTAATATTATGAGAAATTTAGGTGCTAGAAATGAAAGTTTAATGTGAAATATAATTTCAATGTTATTTACACCTTCATAGCATTATTAATATATTTTTTTCTATTTTTATTTAAGATTCTTTTTGAAATACTCTAAACACGCACTTTTTACATACCATAAAATATATCGATTAATATACCTTTTTTTTTGTTCATTTTCTTCGTATCTCCCTATACTTCTAACAAAAAGAATGCATCATTGCATTAAACAATTTTATTGTTTGGTCCATCTTTTGAATATTTATTCCCTCAAACATCTTACGAATACGATTTTTCATGTATACATAAAGAGTAAAATAAAAAAAATTAAGAATTAGTAATTTTGAAAAAAGTATTTTTTATAATTATGTTGAAAATACAAGTACCGGAAATTAAATTCCGAAACCTTATGCAAGATTCCAAAAAATATTTTCCGAAAATATAAATTCACGTCTCAGAAAGTACTTTCAAAATATAGTTTAGTTCTACAAAATACTTTCTTGAAGAGTGAAACCAAATCATAGCATTGTGTTCATAATATAAAAAGTAACAAAATACATATGAAAGAATAAAATGCACCTCATTGTAATATCAAAGAATAAAATACATTTACAATTATCTTATCTACTATGTATGAACTTTTTTTAGAAAAAAAATTTAAAAAATAACTTAAAAATAATCATTGGAGTATAAAATTAAGATTTAAAGAATAAAAAAAATAAAATAGAATTGGTGTTTATATTAGTAGTATAAAGAATAAAGTTTTAATAATAACAGTTGTATTAACTCTGAAAATATTATATTAAAAATATAATTATAAACATAGTTAACATAAATATAAAAAAAAAGTATATTAATGATGTTTGAGGGGGTGTAATAAAAGAAAAGAGAAATTTGGGTGTGGTGGAGGCCCATTATGGGTGGAAGAGAAGATAACGTTAAACATGACCTATTGGGTGAGGACCGCATATGTGCATAGTCTGATTTTCCCATTTCCCGAAGGGATAGGAAGGTGAGAATGGCGCAGTGTGTGAGTTTGAGCAACAAATTCGTGGTTGGAAAACCCGTTGGAGGTCGAGCTCCCCCTAAAAATGTAACATAACCCCAATTTATTGATTGGAATTTGGAAGTGGTATTTGATTGATTGTGGAATTAACTATTTTGATTTGTTGGAAGTGCAGGTTGTGAGAATGGTTGAGTGTGGGGTGTGGTGCAGGAAGAAGGACATACACCCGCAATACTATGAGGATGCCAAGATCTTCTGCAACGGTGAACTTGTGATGACAACCGGTGGGACCCAGAAGGAGTACACCGTCGACGTGTGGTCCGGGAACCATCCCTTCTACCTCGGCAACCGGTCGGCGGTTATGGTCAGCGACGATCAGGTTGAGAAGTTCCGCAAGAAGTTCGGGGAGCTTACTCAGATGATGGAGATTCCAGTCCTCAAGGGAGAGATTGTTATCCCTTCCAGACGCAAGGGCATCAAGGGAGGAAAGAAAAAGTAGTCACCCTTACTCTCCTCTGTAACTCTCATTTCATCAAACCCTCTTTACTTTTTTTTTTATTAATGTTCACATTTTCAAGTGCTTCTAATTCTCTGGTAGACAGTTTACATAATGCATGTCTACTTTCTTTCAAATCCAACCTTGGTCTATACACAACTCTACAATTATATATATTATAACCACCTGAACCTAAAATTTAACTAAATTATGCTATGACTACCTATCAGATGGGGATGTTGTATGGATCCATGCTCCCCTTTGGAAGTGACTGACAGTATATACACTTCAATTCCACGGTACAACCACAGATTCACTTGCTCTAGATGAATCTTAAGATGTTGAGCAATAGTCAATTTGGGCTCATCAAGTCCCTGACATTGGTGGTAGTCTTAACCACTTAACTCATACCCACAATACCTGTAATTGATCTCTGCTTTTCATCCCTCAACTTATCGAGATACCTCTACCACTCAAGAGTTACACCTCTCATTACATATTTCTCTGACCATAATACTTTCTTATTATGTTTCATTCATTCATCTCTTACTCTCTAAATACCACTCTACTTAGCATAATTCTATTTTATGTGTCCTTGTCTCATATTCTCGCAGCACGAGTCTTTTAATTACAATTGTGTACCATCAACTCAATCAATCATTTTAATATGGGTTTATTATCTTTTTTGGTAGATAAATATTTCAAAAATTCATGTTTTGATATATTAAATTTTAATTGATTGGTCATGGCACATGGTTATTCTGTCAAGAATGTAAGTATTGCTCTGTTAATGGGTCATCTGACATAACATGTGTTTAATTATGTGAAGTCTCACTAGAAAATAATAGTTACATAATTTTTTCTTATATTTTGTGGCAGCTAAAAGTTGCAATGACAAAAGTTACTCTCAATACCCCTTCTCCCTTCCCTCTCTCGCCTCTTCAACTTCCTCACCTCACCCATAAAACAAACAGTATGTTGACATAAATAAAAAATAATTCCACTCCCTCTTCAATTTTGTGAATTTTAGAATATTAATGGATAATCAAAGAATTGTGATGAAATAGTGAAAAATCTTGGACGAACACAGTACTTTTTTCTCTAATATTTTTTATTATAATTCTTTAACTACTTCATAACTGACAAAACATTTAGAAAAGTTTATAACACTTTAAAAATATTTTTTTATAATTTTAAAATAAAAACCCTTTACTTCTATAAAAATAATTTCTAAACAAATCACATATTTTAGAATGGCTTCTTTTACGTAAAATAGCCAGCAATATCTAAAAGCTATATCACATATAGGAAATCTTTTAAAATTTTAAAAATTAACTTAAAAAAAATGAAAAAATCATTTTAACTACAAGAGTGCCCAAGACGGCGAAGGCGAGAAGAGGACTAACGACGATGGTGTCAAAAAACGGGAGGAATAATGTTTTGGAAGGGATACAGATATGGATCACAGAGGTCTCTAATTGCCGAGAAAGGTAGTGATTCCCACGGTATGTTCAGGAACCAACTCATCAAAACTCCACTGTATATGTCAAGCCATTTCCCCAACCCCGCCGCCACCACCGTCACGGCACTCAACGACCGTTCTCGCAGCGACACGAAGAACAACGCACCTACCATTCGCTTCAACTTCGAGCCTTTCTTCGTCGCTTCCGAGGGTGGGTCTTCTACTTCCAAACTATCTCTGCTTCTTTCTTCTCCCTTGCCACTCATAAATCAGAATCAAGAAAACCACAAGCCAGGTATCACCTCTTTTGTCTTCTCTCCAAATATGAAATTAGGTTTTAATTAATTAATTAATTAATTATTTTAGTAACAATTGGGCCATACGGGCAAATCTTTTGGCCCAACAAGTTCGTGTTTGGGAAGTCCGGCGCGGGCAACAATTGGACCGAGGACCGAAGAGAGGTTGCGATGGTGGGAACGGCATCGGATCGCAGAGGAAGTGGATGGCGGTGGTGGAATAGCAGCAAAAGCAGAAAACCTCCTTGAAGTTGAAAAGGGGGAGAGGGAACAGAGAAGGAGGAAGGTGCAGCGTAACTTTTGTTAATGCTTTTAGCTATAACTATCATTCAAGAGGTTAAAATCTTTTCAAAAATATAATCAAGAGATTAAAAGCTTTTCTAAAACTTTACTTTTCATCTTCACAAAAGTAGGATTCAATACATTGTTATTTAAAAAAAACTAAGTTCTTTATTTATAAAACTAACATGATGATCATTTGAATTAATCTTTTAATTTCATGATATATAGACCATTCAAGAGGTTAAAATATTTTCAAAAATAAAATCAAGAGTTTAAAGGCTTCTAAAATTTTTCTTTTCCTCTTCACAAAATTTAGGATTCATGACCTGGTTATTTAAGAAAACTAAGTTTTTTTTTTTATTTATTTATAGGCAAACACATGATGATAATATAAA
Organism: Psophocarpus tetragonolobus; assembly: GCA_037954015.1. NCBI lineage: Eukaryota > Viridiplantae > Streptophyta > Magnoliopsida > Fabales > Fabaceae > Psophocarpus > Psophocarpus tetragonolobus. Next base: position 1,577,234 of record CM075695.1, on the reverse strand, counting down.
TTAATCTTTTAATTTCATGTTTTTTTATATGGAAAAAAATTATTATATATTACAAATAATTTTGAGGGCTATGTCATGTACACTTTCGGGATTATATATCTATTCTCATATTATTTTAAATATTTTTAAAATGTTTTTTATAATTATTATTTTCTTTTACGCAGAAACTCACTTTTTTGTTTCTTTCACCATACCTTTCAAAATCTCACCACTTACACTCCTCCAATATTTCACAACATATTTCCTCTTCCATACTCGTTTTTTCTGTGACAAATAACATTCTCTTTATAAGTCTCATCCTCCGCACACTTTATTCCTCACCATAAATCCTTTTTGTGATCACAGATAACCTTTCTTAATTGTCAAACATTACCATGACACCATTTATTTGCAACTTCCATTAACAAGAATTCGATTATCATATTTATTTGCGCATTAAAAGGTATATATAATTTTTTTTCAATTAGGTAGTATCAAATATATAATAGCAGTCAAATGTATATTGTTTGATTTTTTACATATTGACTTTTAAGGTATTATAAAACAATAATGATGATGATTCATGATGGAGACATTAAAATATTATATATATTGAAAAGAAAAAAAATAATATATATATATATATATATATATATATATATATATATGATAAAATGAGGTTATCATCTTGAGAGGAGAGAAGTGATGGGGTTCTAGAAATTGTTGAGAAAAAAACAAATATTACATATGAGTGAGGATGTATCTTCCGAAAGGAAAGAATTACAATAATATTTTAGAAAATATTTAAAATAAACATAAGAAGAAAGGTATATCCATCATAAATGAGTAATTAACACGAGTCGTATTTTAGAATGTTTCATCAATCTAAACAATTAGATAACTTTATACCTTTACATAACAAAACACAATTTTCATTCCTATGTTTGATAAAAGTTATAAAAAATATTATCAAGCATCTCTAATTCTAGTAATCTATATATGCAACAAGGTTATAAAAGTTAGAAATTTTGTGTAGAGTAAAAAAAAGAGATATATGTATAATTACCATAAATCTTTAAAAGTGTTATTATAATTTGCTCATTAGTAATCATCCATGAAAAGTGTGTAGAGCAGTTATATGGATAAAAACAATGTGGGTATTGAAGATTTGAAGTTATAAGTGTGATAAGTAGACTTAAAAAAACTTTTAGATAAATTGATTTCTAAAATACTTTAAACAATGTTTTAAAATATTTTTAAAAAAATTAAATAACACACATTAAAACTAACCTACACACATAATTATCAGTTATATCAAATGCTAAAAATAGTATTTTATTTACTCTCGTGGAAAGATGGTAAACTAACAAAATCTGGTTGCAAATTATTAAATAAATAAAAATCAATTATAATAACACTCTTTTTAATTTCTATACTAACTTTCTTTTAAATTTAAAATATTATAGTGACACTATATAAAAATATATGTATATATATAATTTATATATATATAAAAACGTTACATGAGATGTGATACCACCCTACTAGCTAGGTCCACTCCCCACCGACACCTTACTTGTGGTTGAGTTTAATTGTTACTACTTTTCTTATAAAGAACCATATAACTATAAATTTTGAAGAATCTACACTAGTACATTGACTATCGTTAGTATTTTAACTTTAAAGTCTTTTATTAAAAAAAAAAGTTTTAAATTTGTGATAAATCTTATGATTTTTTATATTCTTTAATATTTATTGTTTTATAGTGTATTCTGTAGATATCTTATCCTCTGCCTCTGTTTATCTTGTGTTTGCTCTGATCTTTTCAATTTTTTCTTCTTTGCTTCTTCACTCTCATACTACTTTCTAAATAATTTTTTCATAAATAAATGGCTAATATACAACCTTTTAAAGGAACAGATTACAAAGCAGCTATTTCGACTGTAGAATTTTTAACAAAATCTCCTCAATAGGATATACAAAACCTCCTACTAACGTAGATTTCGTTCATACAGTTCTAATAGGACAAAATAATACAATAATAGCTTTACTGAAAGAAGTTTCTAGAAAGTTATCTAAACTAATAGACACAAATAAAAATGAAAATATATCAGAAGAAATAAATAATTTAGCAAACAAAGTTTCTAAACTTTCTTTGAACACAAATACATATACTAAGTTAGTATGTAAAAATACCCATAAATTTCTTAAAGTAACTACAAAAACACATATAACTGAAACTATTAATACAAATCAGTATAAACAAGAGGATAATACCTCTAACTCAAATACAGTTGTTAGTTAAAAATGAATTTAAGACAACATAATAATTCACAAACACGATTGGAAAATGTTTCTATGGATAGTACAACCACTAGGAACGAAACACCAGAGAGGTTTCTAGGAACTTCTCGAAGACTAAGAGAACATCAAACTAGAAGATAAGATCTCATACAACACCCAGGAATCTTAGATAGATTTCTAAACAGAAGAAGAACTACTAATGTCGGAAGACTAGAAGACTTAGTAGATATACACCAAAACACAAAAATAGGATCAAATTCAAGGATTGATTCCTTGAATCCTAGACAACTATACAATATAAAATGGCTAAGTTCTGAAAGAACAAGCCTTTACAGATACACGAGGATAGAAGATTTCCACCTCCCTGATAATACATATGAGATAATTCTTTAATATATCAACAAACTGCTAGACAACTCCTAGCCCAACATGGACGATATGTTTATATGGGGTTAATAACCATAGGAGTTAGATCTCTAGCTAGACATGATAGTGCGAGAGCTTTGATAATTTTTCATGATACAAGATTTCAAAACAATGATTCACAAAGTATCATTGGAATCCTAAAGGTTGACTTAAATCAGCCTATCTCACTAATATACCTTGCTCCAAACTTCACACTAACCCTTCCAGACTTCGTAAACCACATTAGTCTAGAAGTACAAACTATAGGTTTTGGAACAAATTGGATAGGAGATAACCTACACCTAGACATTACTTTCATAGGAAGGATAAGTAACTATATTTCTTCCATGTATAGAATTAACACAAGACCATTAGAAGAAGCAATTAGTTCTTTTGGTACACAATTTTTGTCAGCTCATGCATTTACAAGAAGTAATGAAGGTCATCTATGGCAAACTCATTTACAAAGGGAAGAACGAAATCCCATTACAAATCCAAATTCTGTTATTTTATACAATAGATGTAGAGGCCTTAGTTTAAGTTTCACAGACTATAGAAATACTCCAATTATGGGTTTAGAACAAAACAGAAGGGATAATACATCTACTATTCTTAATGATGATCATATTTGTATGATGAACATCATAGAAAGTGATGATGAAAAAGATGATGATATGACTGAGGAAGAATGGAATCATCATCAAGCAAACATAGCTATGTTTAGGCAAGGTACTTTATACAACCTTAACTGGGAACCGTGGGAAAATTTTCCCTCTGAAACAAAATGAAGTTGTAAGACTTCAAGAAAACGAAGAAAATGATGAAATAGATGATATAGTAAATACATTTTTTAACAAATTACAAATTGAAGAAGAAGAATTTTCTTATCAATTTACAAATAATTTAGAAAATAGAGATGAAGATGTCTTGTCAATAACATTTGAAAATACAAAAGTAGGTCTCAAATGAATATGAAGGATCTACTTCTACAAATTATCGGCTAGATCCTGCCGGTACACAAAATTATTCTCAGGGATTTCTTCCTCGAGAAACTGTACAAAATATTATACTTAGTGATAATAAATATGTGTCACATGGTAAAAGACTACCAGTTGAACCAAACTTCCAAATCCCAAATTTACTTCTAAACATAGGAGGAATAGATCCTCAACTTCTCCCCACATACATTGAGCAATGGACTGCTGCCGTAATCTGAGATTATGGCATACATCATGAGAAAGATGTACAATCTTCTCAAGAAATGATCGCCAAAGGAGAAACATACCTAGGTGATATTGCTAGATCTGGATGGGAATCTTTTAAGAAAAATTTCCCTAATGATCTAAACACACTGGTGATTGAACCAGGACCAAACATTTACAATTTCTGTTCACTTATACAGATATTGTTTACCTCACAATCTACCAACGACGGCAACACAATTAGACAACAAATTTATTTAGGTCATCTCGAAAGATTATCCATTGAATATTTTGGGAAAATAAAATAATACTGTCAGGATTATCTCTTTATGCATCAATAGCTGGTTGCTTTCATGATGTTAATATTGGAGACAAAATATTTCTTAAACTTCCAGGAAAACTAGGACAAAAAATTAGAGAAACTTGGAAAAATGATGAGGTTATGCCTATGCTTAATAACTTCTCAATCAGAATACAACACATTATGAAAATAATGGAAGACACTTGTTTCCATATTGCTATACAAAAACAACTTAAGCATTCTGGTGCTGGAATATGCAAACAAATATACACGCCCCAACAATATGCCCAAAATAGGTTTAAAAATAGGAAAAATATATCTAGGAGTAAATCTAGATATAATAATACACAAAAATTTCTTGGTCCAAGAAAAACTTATACAATAAGAGCTTCTAATGCTAGAAAGTCTACTTTAAATCCTAATAGACATGTTAGAAAATTTAGAGATAACAAACTTATAAGCAAACATTAAAATGTTTTGCTTGTAGCCAACCAGGACATTTCTCAAGAGATTGTCCAAACATCGTTAATCTTTACACAAAAGAGGCACAATTAATAAAGTCTTGTCACATGAATCTTCTTCCCATTGATGAAGAAGTATCCACTGACTCTGAAATCCTATCTGTTATTAGTATAACAAAATATATAGAAGAAATGAATCAGGAAAAGGTCCATAAAAATTATGACCTCCTAAATGAATTCACAAACAATGAATACATTCATTTATACCCAAATAATAATAATGACTTTCCCATGGGAGATGAATATAATGAAATGGGACAAATATTAAATGATTTAGGATATTGTCTAATGAAAACTATAGATACAAATCCTTGTATACACAAAATACAAGTTTATTCTAGTAAATAATCAATTCCGTGTAAATACTGTGAAAGGTATTTTCACATATCCCAAAGGACTCATTGCCCACTTTGCTACAAAAATTTCTGTATTAAATGTGTCAAAAAACACATGAATATACAGGAAATACCTTCTTTCGAAAAGAAAGAAAACACAAATATATTATATAACAAAGAGTTAACAGATACTAGAGTTTCAATATTAGAAACTCGTGTAAATAATCTAGAAGAAAAAATTATTCTTTTAGAAAAGACTATAAAAGGGAAAACTAAAATAGATTTCCCAAAGTCAAGTCACTCCTCTATACAGAATAATATGATAGGAACTATGAAATATATCTCATTAGTGTGCAACAAACAACAACTAATAACTTTAAAAGTATTAGTTAAATTAACATTTCCAAAAATAAATAACATCCCTTCAACATAAAAAATCCTACAAGCATTACTGAACAAAGGATGCTCTGAAACAGTTTTATGTAAAACTGTAGTTCTGCCACAAAACATAACAAAGAGTAAACATATACAAAAAATCAGAACTATGTCTGGAGAAATAATGATAAGTGATGAAGAAGTTAACAATGTTACTCTTCAATTTAGTACAAATTGTGATATTTTTTGTCATAAAATTTTTATAAAAACAATGACAGTAGAAAACTTAGTTCCCTCAAAACAAAACATGATAATCGGTCTAGATTTTATTCTAGGTCAAAACAGATCTGTCACAATAAACAAGGGCTATGTTATGATTAGTGACAAAACCCAAATGACACCAATCGTTAGTGGTGATTTATTAAAACATGATACTCCTTCTAGCGAGTATTCTTGTAAAAATTCAAATTTTCCAGGTACATGCGATTGTACTATGGATTTATCGTACATATTAGATGAAACAGGAGAGACATACCCCTCTTTGATATTAGAAAACACAATTGAGGGTTTTTCCTCAATCAAAATTTCAAAATCTATAAAATTTGAAAATATTCAACAAATCCTTGATAGGTTAAATAAAACAAATATAATAGGAGAAGATCCTACAAAATTTTGGGACAGAGATCCTGTAATCTGTAAACTACAAATAATTAACCCAAATTTAATTATTAAAACAAAAGACATTCAGTTCAACAATTGGGAACAAGAAGAATGTCAAAATCACATACAAAATCTGTTAAAATTAAAAGTAATAGCACCAAGTGTTAGTCCACACAAAAGTCCGGCTTTTATAGTCAATAAATCTTCTGAACAAAAAAGAGGTAAATCTAGGATGGTTTACAATTACAAAAGATTAAATGATAACACAGTAGAATATGGATATTCAATCCCATTTAAAGATGTTTTAATAAATCGAATACAAGATGTCAAATGGTTTTCAAAATTCAATCTTAAAAGTGGATTCTATCAAGTTAAAATGGATCCTGAATCTATAAAATGGATAGTCTTCTCTTGTTCTGAAGGATTATTCTAATGGAATGTTATGTCATTCGGACTAAAAAATGTTCCTACCGTTTTCCAAAGGAAAATGGATAATATTTTTAAAGATGTTAAATCTTTTACCTGTGTATAAATTGATGATATACTAGTATTTTCTAAAACAAAAAATTATCATTTTTATCATTTAAAACAAGTTTTATACAAATTAAAACATTACGGGTTAATAATTTCAAAATCAAAAATGGAAATTTGTAAAAATTTCATAGAATTTCTTGGAACAAAAATTGGCAATGGAACTCTAAAACTCCAGTCACATATTTCAAAGAAAATACAAGATTTTTCTGATAAAATGGAAGACATCAAAACACTTAGATCCTTTTTAGGACTTTTAAATTATGCAAGAAGTTTTATTCCTAATTTGGGAAAATATACATCTGCTTTATATAATAAAACTGCATTAAAAGGAGAAAGGAAATTCCATTTCTGAAAACATAAAATTAGTACAAAAAATAAAACAAATGGTAACAAATTTACCAATTTTACAACTACCATTAGATTCATATTATCTAATAATCGAATGTGATGGAAGTGAACTCGGATGGGGAACAATCCTCAAACGAAAGAAAAATAAACACATACCAAAAGCAGAAGAACAGATATGCAGATATGCCTCTGGTAAATACACAACGAAACCTAAAATTTACAAAACTAGCACTGACTATGAAGTTAATGCTATCATACATGCATTAGATGCATTTAAATTATTTTTTATAAATAAACAAGAAATAACAATCAGAACAGATTGTGAAGTCATAGTTTCCTATGGTAAAAATCAAATTAATAATGACAAAAAACCTCATAAAAGGTGGTTACTTTTTAAAGATTACATAAATTTTTCTGGAAAAATCATACACTTTGAACACATCAAAGGTTCTGAAAATACTTGTGCTGACATTTTGTCCAGGTACATCAGGTGAAGATTTCACCCATACACAGACCTTCCAGGTCAACATGCTCGAGAATACAAAGAAGGGTGTCGTTGACCCCAAACAAGGAAAATCCTCATTTGTGGCCGACCAATATACAAAGTTCGGAAAACAAGAATTGTCGATCCTTACAAATATCTTCCAATATCCTGGAAGAGATCAAACAAATGTCAAATTAAATGTTTTAATTGACAACATTTGGAATATTCCAAAATACACAACACAAAATGAACATCAAGTGACAAGGGTGAAACAAAGCATCATAAGCGCATTATACAACTTTTGTTGCCAAGACAATAAAGGAGTAGCTTTAGCATCTCCTGCCTCTCCTTTTGGGAAAGGTTTTACACATTTTGCCCTTATTACAGGCAAGAACAAAGGTGTTTACACCTCATTTAAAGACCTTAGTGAGGCTAAACAAGACCAATTTTTGTTTACATACAAAGGCTTCTACTCAAAAGAAGAAGCTGAAATGGCAGTTCGATTGGAAACAATCAATGAAGAAAAAATAAAGACTACCCTATAGTTTGAGCTTCCTGCTCAAAACAAAACATATGTTACTGCTGCTTGCAGTATCCATCAACAAATAAATCCAAATATCCTTCTGGGAAAATTTGGATTAATACAGGACTTTCTGTTTGAGGTACATTCTGAAACTATAAATTTCAATGGTTTATTTGTAAAAACACAAACTTATTTCAATAACAGAAATCCTTGTTTAGGATCTTCTGAGTATGGTAAAACTGTTGACAAAAACTGTATATGTTAGATAAAATTTATTATCCGAAGAGCTCATGTGGATTTGAGATCTTTCCAGTCACAGTTATACAAGGATGTATTGATAACTCCCATAATGTTATTAGAAGCTGGATGTCTTCACTCTGTGACAATTCCACCTACAGACAGATTTTCAGCTCTGTCTCCTGTATTAAACTCAGTCATAAATGATATCCAGGCTGAGCACATGACTCAAGTGGCTTTACAGATTACCACTTCTCCAAGAAGTGCAACTAATCCTGAGAGTATAGCCACCCACGTTATAAAGCTGTTTACAGAGACAAATCCAAAGTTTCACACTTCTTTTGAGCATGATCCTCTCAAAGGGTTAGCTCTCAACAAAGATAAGTTATATCAATATAACCTCTGGAAAGCATACATAGAAGGGTCAAATTGGAACTTCTCTAAAAGAGATTCTGAAAATTTTACTCTTCTAAAAGAAACTCAAAATACAAAATTATACTGGAAGAAAGTGATGGGTAATAAATTCCATCCATTCCCAATAGAGTCAAACGTTTCACTTGTAAAACATTTTGAAAAAGAAAGGTTATACAAAGAAACCTACGAAGAAACTGGTTTCTAAGGCCAGAACACTCCTAGACTATCATCCTTTTCAGCCGACTGTGATGACACTGAAGACCCAAGACTTCCCGAACAAATGGATGAAGAAATTGCTGATTTGGTCACTCTAGCTTGAGTCAAACGAGCCAATTAAAGTTTTACCTGTGACACAGTAATTTTACCTCTTTACTGAGGTAATAGATTGAAGGGTAAAATTACCAACACAACAGGTTGTCAGTTACCAAGTAACCGTTTAAACAGGTTACCAGTCACAAGGTTAGCTTCTGGACCAGTTTCTAGTGACAAAATTTTTCTATAAAAAGGGTCATAAGTCTCTTATACTGAACAGGTCATTTACACACACCTCTCTCTCTAGGTCCCTTACACACCTCTCTCTCTACTCTCTCTAAATAATTTTATTTTTTTCCCAGTTATCTAAAGACTCAAACACACCCTAAATATATATTCATTCATTTTTATTTTCCATGCATATGATTAAGAATATGTTTAAAATAAAATATTTAATTATGATATATACATAAATATGATAATGTTATATAAAATTTAAGCCAACTTGAAATATAAAAAAAAAAATTGTCTCAGTTATTAGGCAAAATAAATAAAATTATGATTAAGAATATGTTTAAAATAAAATATTTAATTATGATATATACATAAATATGATAATGTTATATAAAATTTAAGCCAACTTGAAATATAAAAAAAAAATTGTCTCAGTTATTAGGCAAAATAAATAAAATTATGATTGTCATGTTTTTTTAAAAAAAATAAAACTAGTCTAATATGCTTTTATTAGTAACATTCTTTATTAAATTTATGTATAAAATAATTGAAAAATATTAAAATTATAAACTTAAACGTAATACCCGTGTAAGGCTTTTTTTAATAGATGTAAGGCACATGTTATTACTCTAGTTATTTGAATATAATAATTAATGATTTCAAGTTCAAAATTTAAATATATAACTGTTAAATTTTTTTATAGAACTTCAATGAGCCCATAATATTTTTATTTAATTAATTTGTCACAATAAACAGGTTTTCATGTCATGTAATTAATTCTTGAGATATATAAAAAAAAAACATTATAAGAGCAAAAAAATGATAAATTATATGGTATCGTCACAATAAACAGGTTTTCATGTCATTATATATAAATAATTTGTCTTATAAAAAAAATCATAGAATAACACCAATAAAATTAATCTAAATGTATGAAGTCCTATAATATACTAGTGATTTAATGTATTGATTTTATGTAATTTAGTTTAGATATTGTACTCTGGACATTGTAATTATTCGTGAAATACACATATTATGACGTAAAAATAAAAAATTATAATAATTTAAAATTTGTTTAAATAAAATTTATTCATTTTTAAATTATTTAAAATATAAAAATTATGTTAAACAGCATGTATCCACTAAACTATTTAAAATATAAAAATCTAATTATCAAAATAGAATGTTAAAAATAAAAAGCATAGTACCCACTAAATTATTTAAAATTAAAATTCTAATCACCAAAATAAAATATAGGAAAAATGTAGGTATAGTTTGAGAAAAATATACGTGCATTTTGTTTATAGGATATTATGTTAGGTTTGTCCTCCGCTACACGTTTGTCATTGACTCATTGGCACATTGGTTAAGAAGTCGTTGTTTTATTTATTTTGTTTTCTGTTTTTCAGGTGAAGTCGTTGTTTCACGTAATTTGATCACTTTCACTACTTTATTCAGAATATAAGACTTTTGAAAAAGTTTATTTAAAATTTATTTGAATTTACCTTATAATATAAACATTTATGTAAGTATTTAGATAAATTCATAAAATACTTATAGGATTTGTAAACACATGATCTCGACAGGATAACGAAAAATAATTTAAAAAACAGAGATGTCACCCGTCATATTTATTAAGAAAAACATTGAAAAAATTTTTAAAATAGAAAGTTGTCACTTAAACCAAATTTTGAGTTTGGAATCAACATGTAGGGAAAGTACTAACACTCTAAAACATCTGTTATAAAGACTGTTACCCTTAATTAAACATGCAAAATTAGATAACTTTAAAAATATATATTTCACCCATGAAAATTATTACTTTTATTTTTTAATTAATTTTAGCATTTTTTACAAGAATAAATTATTCTTGAAAAATTTATTATTTATAAAAGACTATTATTATTATTATATTTTTTATCTTTTTAGTTAAATAATTTATTTTTATTTTGTTGGGACTCGACAGGAGTAGAATGGATTCGTACTATTATGTATCTCCATGTGCATTAAAGAATAAGAATTTACATAGTTCTTTGAGAAAATATTTGTGTTAATATTTTTTATTTTTACTTTTATTAAACTTAAGATTTCTGAATTGTCATAACTCATATATCCTAAAATTTAGAATTGAAAACGGGGTATATCCAAACCAATCTGTTCAAACATTTTTTTTTAATGTTATATTTATTATTTTCATCAAACATTTTTAATTTTTAGAGATAAGATTTAAAACAAAAAGTTGTCTTAACTTATGTCTCAAAATTTTTTAATTAAAAAAATCTCACATCTAATTAATTACTTGTAAGAAGATTACATGTAAAATAGTAATAAGAAAGTTAAAATTTTATGTTTAAAAATATTATTTTAAGAGAGAGAAACTTGAGTACATCAAATTGTTTACTTTGTGTACTTTTTCAAAATTTCATAAGCTAAAAAAATATCACATTTAATTAAATTTCTTTTTCTTTTAATAATAAATCTATTTTTCCAACTAAATAATTTAAAATAATTTTCCATTAAAATAGTTAATAGTTACTTATTTATTATTGTTGTTGTTAAATTTAGAGAAAATATTTAAGATAACAAATTATTACAACTCTTTTACTGTAGCTCTTCCTAATAAGACCATAATCTAAAAATATATTTGAGTTAGTTTTTTTAGAAGCAATTTTAGAAGAAAAAAAAGTAAAGAGTTTTTACATAAGTTTTTTAGAAAATGCAAAACTTTTTTAGCTAATTTTATGTAAAAGTTATCTCACATTGTTTTTCTAAAAGATACTCTATCAATGGAAATTCTTTTTACAATGACATTTAATCATAATCTTTCATATATGGTAAGTTTGTTAATTTTATTAATTAATATTTTAAAACTAAGTTTAACACTTATACACTTTTAGTATAAAAAAGTTTTACATTGATATTTAATCACAATCATTTGTTTACGTTACTTTTAAAATATTAATTATTAAAGTTAACAAACTTACAATATATAAAAAGTTGTGATTGAATATCAATGTAAACGTTTTTAAACTAACAGTATATAAATATTTTTCTCTTTAAAATTTATATAAATAAAAAGTTGTGATCAATTATCAATGTATTTTTCTCCTAAAGTGTTTCTCCAAAAAATTATCCAAGTAAGCTCACCTCACAAACCAAAATGTAGGAAATAATAATGGAGGAAAATACAATACATGTTATGTATTTATAAAAAAATACACTTTCAAATATCTCTAATTTACAAATAATATATTTAAAATTTAAATAAATCTTAAAGATAAAACAATATTCATCCTAAAAAATATCTAGATATTTGAAATTAAATAATTTGAGTTATTTTTTCAATAATCTCCACCTCAATTCAAAATTTTAAATTTAAGCTAGATGCTAGTCACAATATGATCTACAAGCTTTTAGTATGTGTTTGCTTGTAGGTAGAAGACACTTTCATTAGAATAAGCTCTTGATTCTTAACTTTAATAACCATTATCTTCATTATTATTTTTCAATATTCTCTTTTCTTTGGTCTTTATGTTGCAAAATCAATAAACTCTAATACCACTTATTGAAACAAAAAACGCACATAATCTTTTAACTTTTCTTTATTAATATTTTAAGAAAAATACCCTATAAAATAAAGGGCAGCACATCAAATAAAAAGAAAGACGGTAATTTTTTTTTTTCATGTAATTCACATCTTATGTTTACCTTCACAAAAAAAAAATTAGATCACTAGAAAATCCACAAACCTTTTCTCCTTACCTTGTTGTTAACACACTTTATGTATGCATCCATAACAAAGAGTTGAATAATATCTAAAGATTTAAAATTAAATAATAATTTTTTTTTCAACATTTGTATAAAGGACATACACTCCAAAACAGACTTCAAACCTAAGATAATCCATGGTACAAGTGGAATATAATAATAGAAAAATATTATTCTACCTTTATACCTATTTGAAAATTATCTACACTATTAATAAAGGGAATCCCCCCTATGTCCAGTTTTCAAAATATTTATTCTACCCTTATACCTATTTGAAAACTAAAAATAAACTACTTTGTGATAGAAGGAATTTGAATTCATAACCTCTCTCTCACCTAAGTTAAACTTGGCCACAAGATCAATCTTATAATCTTAAAAAAAAAATTACTTTAAAACATTTATATTTAACATATTTAATTGCCCTACTATCTATAATATATATGAATAATCAATAATTTATAATATTATATTTTATATTTTATATTATATCATATATAGTGGGAATATGGTTTTTTTGTGTCCACATTTTATGACTATTTTACCCTTCTAAACATTTTATGACTTTTCTCACTCTCACAAATATATTTTATTAATAGATGTATTTATTTTATCATTAATATTTTTAATAAAAATACAAATACACATGCAAAACAATATTTTGAATTTTATTCAAATTCTTTCTTCTCTCAATTTTCTCAAATTTATTACAAATTTGTCATATTCGTTGATGATCTGACATGTTTATCATGTTATCATAAACAAAGAAATATACAAATTAACAAAATATATTATATCATGTTACGTAAAATGACACAATGAATTATTTATATACTATCATGTTATTACAAAATATATTAAATGAAAATCTTAAATTTGTTATAACATATCAAAATATAAATACGAATACAGACACGGTAGTGTTGTGTTTTTGCTAGCAACAACAATAGAAACAACAATAACAAGAAGAGTAAATTACATATGCATCCACCTAACTTTTTTCAAATTACACATAGTTTTACTCTTTTTTATTTTTCTACACTAATTTTCCTTTAAGTTTAAGAAGAAGAGTAACACATTGATTGATTTGATTTTGTTTTTTAGTTTTTTAAAAGAGTTTTCGAGAATAGTTTTCAGAAACTATTCCTGGGAAGAAAAGAAAAAAAAACTTGTTTGATAACTGTTATTTGAAAAATGTTTTTAAAGATTTAAAAATGGAAAACTTGTTCATATTTATTAAATTTTCATCAATGAAAAGCAAAAAATAACATATTCTAATTGTATTTTGAGTTTTCAAAACAAAAATAAAAAACTAAAAAGCAAAATTACTTTCAGTTGTTCCTGTTTTTAAAAGTTAAAAAACCAAAACTATTTTTGAAAATTGTTTTCAGAAAACACTACCCAAACGAGATTTTAGTTTTTAAATACTAAAATATTGAAAACAGTTTTATAAAATTGTTGTCAAACAAACACTAAGGGCTTGATAGGTTTGGGTTTTTTTTTAGTTTTTGAAAAGAGTTTTCAAAAACTGTTTTTCAAAATATAAAAATAAATTTTTTTTATATTTATTGAAATACCATTAATGAAAAACAAAAAGCAACATATTCTCATTATATTTTGAGTTTTTAAAACAAAAAACAAAAAGCTGAAAAGTAAAACTACTTTGAGTTGTTTTTGTTTTTTAGTTTTGAAAAACTAAAAAACCAAAACTCTTTTTAGAAAACACTGATCGAAAATAATTTTATAAAACTGTTGTTAAACAAATATTAACACTCTTAATTTTTAAAAAAAATTATACTAGTACCCCTGCTAAATCTTACCATAACATCTCCTTATATGTGTAAAAATAATAATTAGAAAAAAAAGTAGATATGTAATTACGATCCACTTGATTATGTTGCTAAAATTTCCTCTAATATATTAATAACAATATTTTAATTTGTATCTTGCTTGATGAGAGAAATGACCAAGTTAATGTATTTGGTCCTAGTGTTGGATAAATGGTCCTCTACCATTTGTGCGAACCTTCGAAAAAGCTCATCCATTATGTGACACCCGAAATGAGATTCTAACATGGACTCAACCACAGCTCTTATGGTCCTTGCAACTCTTTCTCCACTTGATAATGGCCTACCCATTGTGGAATCACTTTCCAATTCCCACCCTGCATCCCAATCAATTTCATAAGCTTCATGTTCATCCACCATGAATGACCCTTCCTTTTCAATCTCCATTTTCAACTCCTCAAAGCATGGTGCATAGTATGGAGCGTCAAACGAATCCACCTTTTCCTCTTCTACAAGACCCTACATGCCACAACATTTTTCTCATCTTTCATTTTTGGACATCCAACAATATTGCTCTGTATTTTGCTAAACTCTTTTTTCAAATTTAAGTTATCAATTTTAAATTATATCTCTTTAAACATTTCATATTTTTCTAAATTACTTTCATACTTAATTAGGATATCAGTTGAGCAATTATAAATTAAAAGGTAAATCAAAGCGAGTGCATTATAATAATTTTTAATGTTTTTTATTTAATTTTAACTCAATTATTTTATTTTAATCCACGTGAACTCAGTACTTTTCGACACACGAATTAAAAATAATCTCACAGTACAGTAAACATTTTGACTTACATGATGCAAATTTCTGTTTATGGAAAATGCTAATTCATACGAAAATGTTTTCGTAACATGATATACGAGGTTTTTCATTCGCTACTATTTTTCAAATACATTCAATCTTGTATTCCATCAATTATAGGATTGTGACACCTTTACATGCAGTTCCTGCTGGAAAATATATTAGTAAGAAATAGCAATAATGTTATTGTCACTTTATTTAGGAAAGAAAAATGTTATTTGTTACGAGATTTATTTTTGTCAAAAAACGTAGAGCATATTTTTTATATATCTTAAAACATTTAATTTTATGACCGTACATTTAGTTTTGTATTCATACGTGTTGTTTCGTAATAAATATCACGGCTCGCTTTTAAACAAAAAAAAAAAAAAAACTTTTTCGTAATATTTGCACCACGAGGGTGTAATTTTTAAGAAAGACTTAGCTTATATTTTTATTTTCAAGTGAAAAATAGGACGGTGCATGGTTTATATTTAAAAAAAAATAAGAAAGTTTAATCAATATACACTATATTATAATTAAATATTAATATAAAAAAATTTTTACACTACCAATATATATATTAATTAATTTCTATTTCATACTAAGAAAAAGTTGTTTAATAAATGAATGGTGAAGAAATTTAAAAATATTAAATGCGTGGGTGAGCGAAACATGAAATGAAAAGGTATGATATGGTTAGTAGAAAGAAATGAATGGATGGAGTGTAGGTACCTCAGAAGACATGGTCATGAGTGAGCGAGCTAAGAGTTCCCACTGATAGCAACTATGGGGAGTGGTTGGGTCCATGGAGAGTCTGCCCAAAAGAGATAAGACCATGCGTCCCCCTGTTACCATCTCTTGGGAACGTGAAGCAAGGAACTTTGAAAAATCATTTTTAAATTGCTCAGAATAAGCATCCACCACGCACTCTGGACTGCTCTCTGATATGTAGATTTTCCCCTTGTTTAATCCTCTTCCACACCCATCCACTAATCCATCAGGTACCTTCCACAATTCCAATTTTCAAATTTCAAGTTAGCATCCCTTCTCTCTCTTTATTAGTCTTTTTCCTTTTACTTACTATTATACTATCAAATGTGAGATTCGCTCTTAGTCCAAATGCCCTTTCACCCCAACTCTCTCTCTCTCTCTCTTTTCGCTCTACTGTGCAATTTTATAACCCATACATATTTTATTTTTTTAAATTTTTATTTTCTGCACCGACAATATATGTACTTTTTATTTATTTATTTATTTTTCTTTTGCCTCTCATAATTTTTATCACATCACATTATTATGTTTTTTTCTCCTACCATTTCTTAAAGGAAATTATCATGAATTCAGGAAGAATTTGTATTATTTTCTATGCTGGCTTACTATATTTCAAAAGGAAAATGATACATTAATACTTTAAAGTAATTTATAAAGTGTTATTTAAAAAAATATTTGTTCTGGTAATCCCAAAATCCACATTTGTTAGGAAATGAGGAGCTCAAGGGCTGTTTATATGACAAAGGTGTTTTTTTTGTTTTTTTATACAAAACAGTAAGAGATCGAGCGAAACATGAGACTGATCCGCAGGAAGATTAGTGTATAATGCATATATACCTGAGAAAGCCAATGGAGGCTGGAAGAAGAGTGGACAAAGTGGAGGGTGTTGGTTGGAAAAAGCCTGCCATAGAAAGTGCCAGGGACAGCAGAAACAAAGCAGGATGGAAAAGAAGTTCCCTTATCTTGTGTGTGTTTTCTGTAGAAAGTTGGCAATGAGGCAAAGATGTTGTTGAAGTCATTGGTGAAGAGGTCGTTCAAATACACCACTAACTCATTAGGTGCTGGCTGCTCTAAGAGCCCTGTCGTCGCATACACTCCATCCACTATCTCCGATATCACCCTTAAGGCATTCGGACCAGATGAGCACCCCAAGTCCGCAATGCTCATCTTCTCTACCCAATTTGAACATAATATTTCCATAATAGCCTTCTTTCTTGCTTCCTCTCCACAAGAGATTATTCTATTCTACAAATTCCAAACAAATATAACATGTCAATGTCAAACCGAGCTTGCTATCTACGTTTTTACTATAACTATGTAAACAGGGGAATTAATTAACCTGAACGGAAGAGTTCATGGCATAGCTGGTTTCCCCTGCCCCTTTGTTCATGTGAAGTATTTCCAACATTTTCATTTCTTTCCTTTGGGCTGCTCTCATGGTAAAGGTAATCGAAAGTGAGTCACGTGGGAAACTGCCTTTATGAGGAAGAGCCAGTTAAGACTATAAATAGAGTCTCTCAAACTTGACCAAAGAAAATCTCATCCACACAAAGTCCTATAGTAGACAATTTGGTGCTTAAGCCAGTCCCACCCGTGTCATCTCTTCAATATAACATTCCAAAAGTATGCTTTTTTTAAGAGCATTCTATTTCTGCAATTTTTTAATGTTTTCTTACCACTTAAATAATAAATTGGTCCTGTAAAATGGTAGTAGAGTTATTTTTTTTAAAGGTGTGGAACCAAGCCCAATTAGAAATTTATTAACTCATGCAAAATACAATTCAAATATTTTGTATAAGTATTAGATATAAAATCAAATATAATATTATCTTGGAAAATAACTAAGTCTAACTTATAGCAAAATCATAAATGATTATATCTTCTTTAGAAGCAAATGCAAAATTTTAATTAAGAGTTTCCCACTTTGAAAGCAATATGTTCCAAAATGTAAAATAATGCATGATGATACCTAAGACAATCTTCTTCTAACATCTTAATCATCCTAAGCAAGAATCATATTCACTAGTAACGCTATTGAAACCATTCTCCTATGTCACCTTCAGTGTTTGAAGAATAACAAAAAGTCTGGTCTTATTTACCTCACATTACACAATTTTATATGAATACGAAGGATAAACTCTCCTCTGCAATTACATATCACACCCCTAACAGCAGTTGTCAATAGGAATGAAACACAGCAACATCATAATTAATTTAGATCATACTAACATGTGGAAGCTTCCAAGATACTATCTAGTAAATTTTGAATATTGTGTCTCATTATTCTCATTGATAACTACTTTCATTGGTGTATATTATTGAGGTTACCAACGAAAAAAATAACACACGGAATAACTTCCTCATGTGACGTGATTTTACTATAAAAAACATAGTCATTCTTCCTTGATCACAAACGGTGAAGTATAACACTAAAGATAATATTTTATCACCAACGCTATGATTGTGCTTGCTCCTCCACTGTAAACACTCATTCTTGAGTTTTATTTTATTTATTTTAACATTTTTATTTTTCTTCTGGTTTGTATGTCATATACAAACTTATTGAATAACATAAATAATTAAATACATACTAATCTAATAATTTAGAATGAAAATCTTTTATTTTAAAATTGTATCTCATTTTCTTTCTAATAAAAAAACGTGGTATCTTTCAATGAGGTGTATACAAATAAAAAAATTATAAAAAAAATTATTAAATTATCATATAATGAGCTAGAATAGCTTTCCAACTGTCCTTCTTTTGTTGCTTTATAGAGTGATACAATCATTATCATTTTTTATTTTATTTAACGTAATTTTCTATCTTTTTAAAATGAACTATTAATAATTAAAAATAATTTTATATTATATTTGAATTATTTTTTGTATAATTAAAATATAATTTATATATTTAAAAATATTATTATAAATTTTAATTATAACTTATATAATTAACAGATGAAAATATTAGCTTTTTTATTTATTTTTTATTTATTCTCACGTCCAACCTGATCGTGAGATATTTCCAAATGACAGTAGTAGGTATTTTGAGAGCATTTATTTGGGAAAATCTCCTGTCACTTTGTTTAATTTTATAGTATTAATACTTTTTTATTATTTTAATAAAAAAGATGTGTTTGATAAAATGAGTTGAAAAACTAATTGTAACTAGTGTTATCAGGTTTTATATTAGTTTATCAACTAATTAAAAGTTGTAAAAATAATTAATAAGAACGTAATTAATCATTAGATCAATAATGAGATATTTAAAATAATTATAATATATTTTAATAATATAAATTGATTATATATTTAAATTATAAACTATTATAATTACATATTTAAATTATAAATTATTATAATTATATATTTAAATTATAAATTTTTATAATTATATATTTAAATTATATATTACTATAGTTATATATTTAAATTATAATTTTCGATAATTAAATATATAAATTTTAATTACGTATTTAAATTATAAATTTTTAATATTATATATTTAAATTATAAATTTATATTAATAAAGAAAAGAAGAGTTATATCATGTGAGGAGAAAAAATTAGTAGAAAACAATACATTAATTAATAAAAGGTTAAATTGTAAAAAAAATTAACTAATAACTTAAATCTTTTAAAAACTATTTGGAACAACTTTTTTAAAAAAATTTAGTAACTACCTAAAACAGTCTTTTAACTTAACTTTATGCTTACAAAACACTCTTCACTTTAACTGAAAAGAGAGACCAATAAAATGTAAGTGCGAAAGAATTTCACGAGGGAAGTCTCCTTTGCATACTAGATACTGTTCATAACTCTCATTGCCTCATTGACATTCTCTTTTCACACACATCTTTCTTATCGAACTTTGTGGTTTCTAGATTCTAGACTCTAGACTCAATGGTAACTCTTAGAAGGGTTTCGAAAAAGCTTTTAAGAATTGGTTTGAAATAAAAAACAAAACTAGTGATAAGGTTTAGCAATTTATTATTTTAATATGAAATAGATCTAATATTAAAATTATTAAAAGCGGATATCTTTAAATATAATATATGCTATTGATACATAAAGTTTGACGTACGGTGTACAAATTTATAGTATATGCTATCGATAAAAAAAAAGTTAATTTCTTATTTTGGAAATTAATTATTTCATTTAATCAGTAGAACCTTTTCCCGAGAAAAATCAACATTTAATTACTTGAATCCTTATTTTAATGTCATTGAAACTGCCAAGCTCTTCTCCTATTCTCCTATTGGGATGACGACACTGCAGGACGGGGTGACTGCAGTATAACTCTCTCTGTTTTTGGACGGGGCGACTGCAGGTATAATTCTCTCTGTTTTTGTTTTTGTAAAATGCAAAAAGGTTCCGTACAAAAATAGTGTATATAAAATTTTAATTTTTATCTCTGTTTCTGTTAGTTATTTTTGAGTTTGGATATACTTGTAATATAATCATATTATTTTTTATAATTTAAATTTATTTATTTATTATTAAATAAATTATATATTAATTTAAAAAGTATATAAAAAATAATTAATAACAAGAAATTATACATTAAAGCTTAAGAATTAAATTTTTTAATTAAATATATAAATTTAAAATTATTATATAATTATTAAAATGATAATGGGACGGGTACGGGTTTAGGTACAAGACGAATAAATACATACTCATATCTGAACTTGGTTTAACACATTACATAAGATTTAACACATCACATAATATCTGTATCCGTGCTCAGATCAAATTAATTAATGCACATTAAAATGGGGGACGGATAACCACAGCAAATATATGACTCTTTTTGTCATCCCTGTTCTCCCTTCTGTTTTTTCCTTGATTTTATATTTTCACCTTATTGTTTTACGTAAAAGGACGAAGAGGAAGCTACATCATAGAACACAGACGGAGAAAATAAGAAAAATCATCATCTTCTTTTCATATTGAAAAAGTATTGACTCTTAATTTTTGGAGGGAACTTTTGCACAAAAAATAATTAGGTATGTTTGGCTAAGAAAAACTCCTATCACTTTCATAATATATCGTTGTTATGATGAGAAAATTAGTCACCTTACGTGTGATCTGGATTCCTCTAATATTATTATAATTGAGAACAACTAATGCTATAAATACTGCAATTATAAAAATATATTCATAATGTATGAAAAAGTACATGAATAATTCGATTAATATATAAATATATTCAAGCACATTCCTACAATTTTCTACCTTTTCTTTAAGAAAATTTTTAGAATTTCATATAAATTATTTTGAGAGTCATAGTTTACGAGAGATAAAGTCACCATATAAGTAACTTTATATATTATTATTTCATGATTTCTTTTAAAAATTTTTAAACTCGAAATATACAGTAGATTAATTTTTTTTTTTGTAATATCTGTCCAAACAACATTCTTTCATTGTATAATGTTTAAGAAAATTATTGTTATTATTCTTAAGAAAATTATTGTTATTTGAATTAAATTAATTTATACATATATTTAATTACATAAAAAAAATTCAAATTATATATTTTATTTCTTTATTCATTTTTTTAATTACAAAAGCCTATAATTTTGTGACAATTCATTTTTTGTTACTACTTATTGTATTAAATAAAGTAATAAAAGAAATAAATTATAAAATAAAATTAAAAAACTATTATTTTATTTATCCAACATACATGTCTGGTGCGTTACAAGGACTGATATTTTAATAAAATTAGAGGTCAGTTTGATATGCTGTTTTAATATTTGAGTTTGAGGGATTACTTGATTTCTAATATTGGTAATAACTGAAGGAGGAAATTAATGATATATCCTTGTGTGTGAATGGGCTATCGACAAGGATGCTAACTTTAAATTTCAAAGGAGCACGTGTTTGTCATTTCCAATCATGGCCTTCTCCACATCCCAATTCTTAAACAAAAAAGAAATGAAAATGTGATGTTTTGTTTTCATGTTTAACAGCAAGAGGGAAAAAATGCCCTTCTCCATATCCCAATTCTTAAAAGAGTGGTCATCCCCAAAAGACACGATTCTCGATTCTCACCAAACTGACGTACATAAAGTCAACTTCATTAATTCTTCGAGGACTTTTTACTTTTGGTACATGTTCATATTCATATACTGGATAAAGCCGCAATAGATATATTCTTTTATGTTTTTATTCGAACAACTATTAAGCAATCGTGTTATTTATTTAAAGCAGTGGTTGCAACTTTCTTTATGCGATTAATCATTCCTTTTTATTCCAACACTTTCATCTACTTATTTAATTATTTACAGGATAAACCTTATCTTAGAAGAAGATATATAAGATTGTTCTATGTTAAAACGAAGAAATGAGAAAAAAGACGTTGTTGGTTTTGTACTAAAATAAAGAAATAAAAAGAAAGATACTGTGAGTTCAAATTTTTTTATTAATAAAAATTAATATATTAATAATTAATATTTAACGTATAAAAAAAACCTTTAATTCATCAACATTCAACTCGTTAGTGCGAAACAAGGAAGCGATAATTTTTTATAAAGTAGTGGGTTTAACTTTTATGTGATTAATCAATTCATTTTTATTCTAATTGCTTTCTATGGTATTTATTCTCATGATAAACTTTTTCTTCAAGGCATAAAATACATATACAGTAGAGCATCAACAAGGTTTTTTTTTTTTTTAATATGAAAGTCATCAAAATAAACCTGCACAACCCATGTGTAAATATAAAAAAAAAAACATCAAAATAAACAACAAGTGTACATTTAATATCTGTAAAAAAAAACTATGAATAAAATTAAAAAGTATTGGTTGGTAACTCATGTGATTAATCAATTTAATTATATTCCAAATGCATTCTATACTTAAGATGCATGCGGCTAGTGCATACTGCTGTCGTGTCATGGCTCGCAATTTAATTATATGTGATTAATCAATTCATTTTTATTCCATCTCCTTTTGCTTTATGAAAGAAAGAAGGTAATATATATATTATATCATGTATATGTGATTACACTAAATATGAGAGTGTGTAATGCACAAAAAAATCATAGGATTAGAGTTTTTAAATACCTTTCTTTAATTAGCCAACATCTTGAAAATGCAAATATTTAGGTGATGTTTCCATTACAATTAAAGTTGATTTTAATTTGATGTATTTTTCCATTAGAGAAATGCTAGCAACACACTCTTTAACATACTTTTCCTAACGCATTCTAAATGATTGATTAAATTTATTCAAAATAACAAATTATATGGGGTTTTACTTGTCATTAAATGACTCTCTTTCTTAATTTTGTAGTTTTCAATAAATTTCAATCAATAATAGAGAGTGTGTTGATAATAGTATGTTAAAGAGTGTATTGCTAGCATTTCTCTCTTCAATTATGACACTTAACTAAAATACTCACAATCCATTTCCAATTCCCTGCTTTTTTTTTTCTTTTTCTTTTTTTCCCGCCCACCCCACCTTCATTAACCCCATTACTGCAAGTGCCGCCACTACCATCCCCACCATTCTCACCAGCATCACCATCTTCGGTACCTCCACTACCACCCTCTATCGTTGTCACTACCACTACTACCACTAATGGTGGCAATAGCGGGGGGTGGTAGTGGCAGCATCGATAATGGTGGTGGAAAAAGAAGAAGAAAGAGAAAGAAAAAATAGTAGAAAACTGAGAATGGATGCTAGGTGATATAATTAAATGTCATAGTGGAGAAATACCCAAAATTAAAATCAAATTTAATTGAAATGGAAACATCACTTAATAATTGCATTTTTTAAGATGTTCATTGATTAAAAAGAGGTATGTAAGAGCTCTAATCCTATGCACCAAATGATGCAAGACCATTTGCACTTTCCATGATCATCTCCATCCAAGGTTCCAAGCTCCAATAATGTGGAAGATGGAAGGTAAAAAGGTGGTGGTGGGATGCCACTTCCTTCAAGGAGAAAGAAGATAAGTAAACATTTCTTCCTCTTTTTCCAACCCTACAAAAAAAAATTTGCAAAGTAATAAGCAGGCATAGGCAAATAAGCATAGGTTAGAAAATCCTAAAAACTCGTATGAGTGAAATACCAAACAGGTCCCTGAAAGATTGAAGCGCTAACACCTGGATCCTTGAAAGAATTTTAGAGACATCTAAGTTCATGATTTTTTCTAGTGTTTGCATATTAGTCTTTATGTTACTGACGTCGTTTAATAAGTATAAGTCAAATATTAAGTGTTTACGTGGTAGAACCTCTTTCATCACGTGACACTCACTTTTTCTTTTATTTAATTTTTTAATTAAAAAACATTTGTTGCAGTTTTTAACCGCTAGAAGATTTAAAAAATAGAAAAAAATGAGTTCTCACAAATCTCAAGTGGCAACAATTGAATGGAAATACCCCGAAGGATGCTTCTCACAACCAAAGCAAGTTGTTGCTTCATGTTCTCTGGAGTTTTTCTCCCTGCACTTTTATAATTTCTCCCTACACCTCATTTTTTTAAAATCACAAAAATAACCTTTAGTAAAAAAAGTAAAAATTTTGTTACCTCTCTCATGCATCTCTCTTGTCTTCTTTGTTTTCACATATGCATCTCCCGTCTTCCTCTTCACCTCTCTCTCGTTTTCTCCATTGAACGCGTTCTAGTGAGTGAGTGACGGTCATCGTGAATCATCATTATTCCTTTCTCTTCTTGTGGTCTACTATTCAATCTCTACTTGGTATAATCTCTTTTCTCTTTTGCATTTTGAATGAATCCTATTTTTGCAAATTTTTTTACAAGTTCGAATAAGTCAATCCAGATTTGTATTGCAAACTTTTTTACAAGTCTGGATGAACTTATCCGGACTTGTAAAAAATTTGCAATTGTAAGTCTGGATTGTCCTATCTAGACTTGTAAAAAAATGCAAATGGATGGAAATGAAGGAAGAGTTGTTCATTGCCTCGTTGGACTTGGTTGAAGCTAGGAGACGAATGAAGAACGAAACTGGTCGAAGCTAGGAGATGAACTGCGCAGAGGTGTGCGTCTGGACTCAAAGAAAAATTGCATGAAGGAGTGAAGAGAGGCATGGGGAGAAAGAAGTAGTGTTACCTTTTTTTTTACTTAAAACTGTTTTAGATATTTCATAGGTTATGAAGGTGCAGGAAGAAATCATGGAGGTGTACAAAGAAACTTTGTTCTCTGGCACCATTATAGTCCAACGTAATTGTCATCTTAATTTTTGTTCCTTTGTATATAACAATATCTTTAGAAACTAAAACATTTTGCAAATAATAAGTAAGGGAGAACAAGACAAACCTTTTAGCTTGCATTTGTAAGGAAGGAAAATTGTTATATCAATCAATAAATGGCTATGAATAAATGCAAACTTTCAATTCAACTAAACCAGCAATAAAGTAACACCAAAATCCCAATCTTTATTGCTTCTAATACAGTTCAAAGGACTCTTTGAACAACAACGACACAATAAATGAATAATTCAAAGCAAAACCAACATATGAAACCAAATTCCCTTACTCTTTTACACTCCTATAATTGAAATGCAACAAGCAAACCACTAGGTTGAAAAGAGGAGAAAGAACAAGAATAATCAAAGAGCGCTAGTACGGAATCACGAGGGAGAATGAAGATTGGGGAAGAAAGGGTTTTGTTGGGAGTGAGTGAGATAAATCCTAATTGATTAGGGAAGAATTGGTTATGGTTTGGTTTGGGCAATCTTTGTGAGATTGAGTTTTTCGGGCTCAATGACCTTGAGATCATGAAGCTTCTTAGAGAGGAAGAAGGCGCAAATGAAGTAATGGAAGAGCTTTGTGGTACGGTGGAGATTGGAGACTAGGGAGCTTGAGGAGAGTATGGCGTAGGAGAAAGGATGGGAGAGAAACACAGGGGAGGTAGGATTGAAAACCAACAATTCCAAGGTGGAGGAGATAAGAGTATTGGCAATGGTGGGGCTCTTGAAGGTGGAGAGTCGTTGGATTGGAGAAACATCAATGGAGACCATGTGGATTTGACAAATGCGATGACTGGGGCGACAGTGAGGGAGATGTAAAAGAATGTCAAAGTGAAAGTTAGGGTTGTGCAACAAATCCAGATATGCAAAACAATCCATATATAATCCATTTTAATGGATAAAATGGATTGATTTTACATCAAATCCAATTAATTGGATATTTATCCCTATTTTGTAAAATAAAAAATTCAAATTATGAATACATAGAATTATCAATAAAATGTTTCAAATTTTAGTTATATTTTTAAGGATATAAAAATTTTGAAAATAAAAATTATATTATTGAAATCTTACTAATAATTACAGAAAAACATGACTAAAATACTAAGACTCATTAATTAAATTGGATAAGGTCGAGTGTATATGTTTGTATCTCATTTTCCTGTGAGATAAAGCACAACACTTACCTTTGTGTGGACATGATCACATTACTGAGGTAGATGTTAAAATGACCGTTACGAATTTTAACTTCATTTCAATTAGACTTTTAACTATTATTTAAGTATTTATTTGATAAAAATATTTTTTTTGTATAAATTAAATAAGTTGTGTGGTTAAATATAATTAATTTTTTTATATTACTTATAGTTGTGATAAGAAAAAAATTAAATAAAATGTCTCTATTGAAATTTGCTAAAAATCATATTTAAAATAAAATTGGATTTTAATTATAAACCGATTTTAAAACTGGTTTTAAATCATTTTCAAAAAATTCAATCTGATTAAATCCAATTAAATGGATATGGATTTATATCCATTTAATTAGATTTGGATTGGATATGAATTTGAATTTTTAAATATTCAATTCATGTACACCCCTAATGAAAATAGACCCAGAAAGAGAAGACCATAAGTAAGAGGAAGATAGAGAGAGGGCACGAAAAGAATTTTGTGAAAACTCATACATTGTGTTTGTGAAAACTTAGATTTTTTTTCTTCTATTTTTTTAATTTTATGGCTCTTAAAAACTACTATAAATATTTTTTTAATTTAAAAAGTTAAATAAAATAAAAAATGAGTGTCATGTAATGGGAGAAGACCTATAATTACTTAACAATTCCTGGCTATGTACTTACTAAAACAACATAATTAATATAAAGATTAATATACAAAAGTTAAAATAAAAAATAAAGATATACCTATAAAATTCTTTTAGGCAACTCGGTGCTTCCATATTTTAGACATCCGTTTGATATTTAACTCAAAATAGTATTTATATAATCTTCCCCGAAAGTAATAATCTCGTTTAGGAGGATTAATTATGGGGTTGAGGACTATTATAATTCTCTCTAATTTTTGTACCATATATAATTAAATGTTATTAATGTTTTTATGCAATGAGTTAAAAGGTCTGAACACGTGGAAGTAAATATTAGTGGAAGCGGGCTGATGAGTTGTGGCATGGACACCTAAAGGACTAAGGAGAGACAACATAAATTCCTTTTCTTCATAAATCATAAAAGCAAAATACACAAATTCCTTAGCTTTCCTTTCTCCATTTCTGTTAAGAACCGAGAATCTAAGACAACATTAGCGTCTTTTTACAAATAGAATCTAAGACAAGTTGAAGTAGTAGCTGCATTCCATCTTTCACCCTTGGAACCACCGGGTACCCTCTTATCTGGATTGTCTTCTTATTGTTTGATGAAATGTCTAACCACATCTTCAGCTGAAACAGATAGAGATGGCACTGACTTTGAAAGAGGAAGATGCAGCTCACTGGATTTACAAAGGCGAGGGAGCTGTTAATCTTGTGCTCGCTTACACTGGATCCTCTCCTTCCTTTGTATGTTCTTTCTTTTACTTCTTGTTATATCTGAATTGAATTCTCTGTTTGGATAAACGTTTTTCAAGCTTAATGTCATAATGTGTATTATGTGTGGGTGTGTAGATTGGGAAAGTGATCCGCATACGTAAGGCTCCGAGGAATGGCTCGCAGTCAAAGGGTGTGAATGTGAAGAATAACATAGCTTTGACTCCACATGAACGTGTCCTCTGGAAAGATGTTCATCAACTTATTTCCTCTTCAGACAAGGAAATTGTTGGTCAACTATATGTCCAGCATGTTATGAAGCCTTTGCTTGGTTCCAACTATGTTGATGCAGGGGTATGTATGTCAGTGACTGTTGCATTGTCCCTCTTCTATATTATTTGTCAGAAACCCATAAACGAACTTTTTGTTATTGACTGAAAGTGGTTATTTTTATCATCATATCTTGCAGATCATACATTGACTGGTAATATGGTCAAAATAGTGTACGTAAGTGGGAGACAACTATCACCCATGAGGTAGCTTTTGGGGTTGATTTAGGGACAACCCCAAGAAATAACTAGGAAAGCCTAAATCATTATTCTAATTACATCTAGAAAAATTAATGATTACAACAAACCATGAATTTTAAGATGGTCATGGCTGGTATCTAATTAATTTTGTTATGGTAAAAACGGGTTCATTGAGTAGCTGTGATTTTTGGAATGAAGTGGTTAAGCCGTTGATTTAGAAGTTATGTGATGTGACTTGACTTGTGCCTCTTTGGTATTGTTAGATGCCCATCCTAGTGACCAGGCAATTCCTTGAGTTGGTGGAAAAGAATGTTACTGGTCAACGTCCTGCATGGCGAGTTGATGCTGCCCGGGTTGATTCACATTGTGATTTTGGCCTTCTCATGTCTGATCATTCTCTCTTTGCACATGGTAAAGAGATGTGTATCACTAGACTTGCCTCTACTGATTAACATTTTCCTGTTGTTCCTTTTAAATTAAATATCTCAGTTTTAGCACTGTATCATACCTAGCTGAGGTATCATCAGTTGCCAGTGTGAGAAGTTAGTACATAAACTTGTCAGATGTTTGAAAGTTATGTATTAAGCTTCCTATTTCATTTCAGGTAGTCAAGGATCTAGCCCCTGCTTATCTGTTGAGATAAAGGTATATCAGCATTATGTCACACGCTATTATTCTTCTGTTTATTTTTAGCTCCTTAAAGAATAACTTTGTTTAAGTTGAATAATCTTTATCTTACCTTTGCCCCTTTCTTCTCAGTCTTTCTCTTTCGCTTGATTATAACAATAACCTTTATTTTATCTCGAAAAGTAGCCCAAATGCGGTTTTCTTCCACTTTCAAGATTCATATCTGAAGGAAATGTTATCAAAAGGAGAATAACTCGATTTGAAATGCACCAAACTCTGAAATTGCTTCAACGAGAGGTACATCCAACAAAATTTAACATTTCATGGTGATCCAAGGGCTGCATAGTGCATACTTTGTGTTTTCATGTAATTGATATTGTAACAGTCAATGTCCATTATTTTATGGCATTAAATCTGAGTTAGAAATTCTTTGAATATGTTTATAGATATCACAACTAAGTGAGTACAATCCACTTGATCTGTTCTCTGGATCCAAGGAAAGAATTCAGAAAGCCATTAAAGGTCTCCTTACAACTCCTCAAAACAATTTTCGTGTATTTTTTAATGGCTCTCTCATACTTGGAGGACTGGGAGGTGTTGCAAAAAATACAGATGTATGCACTGCTAAAGCATTTGAATATGAACTTAAGTCAGTCATTCGAGCTGACAATCATCTATGTACAGAGAACTTAGCTACTCTTGTTACTGAGGCTTTGCAAAAGTCAGGAGTCCTTGATAAGCTCCTGGAGGTCCAGAAACTTGATAATATCGATATAGAAGGAGTCATCCATGCATATTACAACATTACTTCTCAACAGTGCATGGTGTGTAAGGAATTGAGTGAAGAGCAGGCAAAAATATATACGCCTTTGCATTCAGCTTCATTGGATGAAAGTTTGAGAATTGTAAAGGACTACCTGATAGCAACAACTGCAAAAGACTGCAGTTTGATGTTGTGTTTTAGACCAATGAATAAGGAGGATTCTGGATCTGTGTACGATAATGTATATCTGGACTCAACTAAGCAATCCTTTGATTATAAGGTAGGCAGGACATTACTGTCATTGTTATCAGTTGAAATTTTTAATTTTAGTGTTTGCATGAATCTTTTCAGTTCATTTTAACCTCTATTTAAGGTCTTGCTTGTGGATGCTGCAGCTTTCTCAAAAACTTCTGTCCTGTAGGTGCTATGAACAGCTACTTCTGACTGTCACTGTGAATTTGTTTGGTGAAAATGATATAAAATGTTATGAATTCACCTTAATCAATAATGGGTTTGGTAATAATTATTGTATAACTGCTCCAAGTGTTTAAGGTTACTAAAACAGGTATTATAAAATTTAATGGGTGCAAATTTAAATTAGGAAAGGATAGTCAGAATTTAGGAGAACACAATGTTTTTAGGTATGTCATACTATTCCTGTCACAGCAGCTTTGGAGGACATCCCCATTGTAGTACTTCTCAAGAAAGAAAAGTGGCTTTTAAAAGAAACTAAGAAACAATTTTTATCAGACATAATTTTTGACATATTCTACTGAAAAGGAATCTTAACACATGCATAGGCATTGCCTACATTGGAAAAAAAAAATCAAATGTATTGACCGCTACCCTTTTGGTTGTCTGAACCTTTGTGATCTAGTTTTTCCTTACTCATGACTTGATGGTCCATTTTTTATGTACTTGAGAAAATAACTGTTAATATCTTATAGTCATTGAACTCTTTTTTTTTTGTTGAAGAAAATGCAATAATTAACATGCAGAAGTTTCTCAACATGAATATCATAATTTATGTGATGTACTTCTGCAGTGTTTCCTTTATCCATAGGATGCTATTCTTAAATATCCTATTCTTATCTTTATCTACAAAAATAAATTACATTTGCGATGGTTATACATTGGATATCTTAGTCTGTTTGCAATTTGATCTATATTAGGTGTATTTTATCGACCTTGATTTAAAGCGTTTGAGTAAAGTGGAAGACTACTATGAATTAGACAAGAAGATAGTAAACTGCTACAGACAAATGATAAAAATGGGTCAAGGAAGAAATGAAGTGACAAGCTTGAAGGCATCTAATGCTGCATATTGAGATTTAATATGTTCAATAGTGTTCTTTTCTTCCAAATTTTTGTTGTAATACTAGTTGCAAGGTGGAGATGTAAACTGCTTGTATTATGCTTTCATTACTCTCCTTGCCTACTTATACTGTACTAAACTACAACTTCCAATTTTCCGTATGTTGGGACTGTCAGATTCTCCGTTTATGTGCTTGTGTTTGTATTTATATTATTTTTTTAGCCCCATTATATGTTGCTCCCTGAAAAATGATACCTCTTGAAAATAACTTTTTGACCAAATTACACCATTACTCCCTAAAATTGTGTAAGATTTTAGAGATGTTAGTACAATATTTTTAAACATATAGCTATTAGTAGAATAAATTTAAAGGAATGTTAAAAGTAGAAAAATAAGGCTATTAGTAGAATAAATTTAAAGGAATGTTAAAAGTAGAAAAATAAGGACTATGTTATGTATGATTTAATAAAAGTTCAGGAGATATTGTTATTTGTTCAAACTTTTTGTAAAACATATTTTCTAATAGACATCAAAGCTTATTCAATTCTCATACTTGGAGCATTGTCCGGTAAATTTGCAAATAAGTACCATTTGACTATTAAAGAATCGGTGCTTATTCTTTGGAAAATACCTGCACCTTTTAAGTGTATTGCTTTCATCTAAAAAGCAACTTTAGACAGCATTCAACTTCTGGAAATCAATTCGATACAAGTTGCCCATTATGCAGGGCAAATCGGAAGATACGATGCACCTGCTACTCGCTGCACATTTTCATATAATGTGTGGGTAAACATTTATAAATGGGCTGGCTTGCAAACAGTGTTGTCTCAACATTTTTTAGTTGTTTTGGCAACATATACACAAGGGCCAAGGAATAGGAAAAAACTATACGGGTGGTGGGTTGTATTTGGGCATGTGGTAACATTTGTTACCTTTGAACAAGTGTTTGTTTGGTTTACTATTTCAACTAGCAAAGTTGAAGAGTTAACTGAAATAATTTTAGTTCTATTTGATAAGTACAAAGTTCAGAACTTTTTTAAGAATATGTTTAGTTTGTCATTTCAACTAGATGAAAGCTGAAATGATATCAGTTTTGTTGGGATGGAAAAAACTATGAGTTTTTTTAGGAGGTACTAGTTTTTAAAAAAAATCTGTTTCAAGTAACTTTTCCAAAATATCTCTTATCTTCTCCTACTAGTTGGTTTTATTTTTACATGTTTACCCTTCATTAATTAATGCATTGTTTTTCACTAATTCTCTCTTATCACATTATAAAACATTTTTCTCTCATTCATTAATATAATTATAGTAATTTATAATATAAATATATAATTATATAAAAATATAATTTAAATATGTAATTTAAAATTTATATATTTAATTATAGAAATTATAATTTAAATATTAAATATGTAATTGTATAAATTTATAATTTAAATATGTAATTATAATTTAAATATATAATTATATAAAAATATAATTTAAATATTTAATTTAAAATTTATATATTTAATTGTAGAAACTGTAATTTAAATATTAATTATAATAATTTATTATTTAAATATATAATTATAATTTAAATATGCTATTATGGAAATTTATAATTTAAATAATATGATTATAATAATTTACAATTTAAATATTTAATATTATTAAAATATGTTATAATTATTTTAAGTATCTCATTGTTGATCTAATGGTTAATGATGTCCTTATTTGTTATTCTACAACTTTCAGCTAGTTGATCAGTTAGTTTTACCAAATATTTATAACTGGTTTTTCAACTTTTAAGCTAGCTTTCAACTACCTTTTCAGTTAATTTTGCCAGAGACACTCTACTAGTTTTTTTTTTCTCTAAAATGCTACTTTTCAAAAGATTTCCTATTTCTAAATATATAATTATAGAAGATTATAATTTAAATATATTTATATATTTAATTATAGAATATTATAATTTAAATACATAATTATAGAAATTTATAATTTAAATATATAATTATAATAATTTATAATTTAAAAATATAATAAATTTAAATTATTAAAATATGTTATAATTATTTTAAATACTTTATTGTTGATCTAATAATTAATTATGTCTTATTTATTATTTTATAACTTTCAGATAATTTTATCAAATATTTATAACTAATTTTTCAATTTTTAACTAGCTTTAAAATATTAATAAGTGAAGTATATAAAGCAATGAACATGTGTATTTTTATAAAAGTTAAGGTAGGGGGTCACACTGGTGCTGGTAACTTTGGGTACACTACACATGACACTGTATAACCAAAGATACTTGCCTCTCCAATAGTTTCATCAGGATATGAATGTCATTATCAGTTTTTTTTTGGTATTCTGAATTTGTTCATTTTCACTGGTTTCCGGTAGTTAGACTAATAGATCTGAAGCAACTGAAACAGCCAATTCCTGGCTAGACATGATGCATATGCCATAATGAACATGTAATCTGTCAAAGAAGTTTAAAGTTTTCCTCTCCTTCAATAAAGATTCAGGAGTCAAGACACATACTATAAATTTTATATATCTCAAGTTCAGGTCGGAGAACAGGTACCAAAAGTAGTAGGTGCTTTTTGTTTGCATTTAGTTTAGTTGGTAGAGCATAAGTGAAACCACATTAAATTATATTCCGACCAGCATTTATCACTAGTTACCTATCACTACCAAAACTGACATAGTGATACTCCATTTACTCTTCAACTAAACTTCTTGAGTAGAACATGGGGGACAATAATGCCGGTAAATTCATGATAGCTAACTCAAGGAATAATTGATGGGATATAATAAAGCAAATCTTATTGATTCTTGTTTCTGTACCTGCTTGTTCTGACAACATAATTATAGGATCCAAATATCATATTTAAGGTTTCATTATTTGTTTCATAACCGTACACACTTTCACATGCTAACATTATTTTTCTTATGTAATATTATTAATATTGTATTGTAGAAAATTGTGGTGTCAATGGCGCTTTGCTGTTCAAGGGGTAGTTCAAAAGGTGATAAAATTAATTGCAACTGTTGAAAGAATCAATTCCATTGTCCTAGACCTAGACAAAAACACCGTGACAGTGGTTGGTGAGGCTGATCTACTAAGGATAATAAAGAATGTAAGAAAATTCAGAAAATCAGCAACAATAGTGAGTTTTGGCCCCCTCAAAGGAAAATGTTGTGTAGCGGAACAGAAAAGAAGAGAAAGGATGCTGTTTCTCTTACTCAAAATTTGCGACAGAGATGTGATTCGTAGCACGATTGGTATGTGACTGTTAACAATGGGCATAGTCACTGTTCCATTATGTAATTAACTCATTCTTCTAGTTGAGCCATTCGTACTATTGTAAGTTTCTTTATGACATATAAATTAGTTTCTGTTACCTGATATTAATATAGAAGTTATGCTTTGAATAACCTGGGGAAGCCAAACTAATCTTTGTTTAATACTTTCTTCCCATTTTGAGTTTGATTTTTGTTTTGGTGGTCATTGCTTTGGTATAACATGTGGAGGCCAACCTTTTCTTTGTTTGCATCCAACCTTGTCTTACAGCAAAATCTGTAGGAGCAGAAATTTTGATTCTGAATGTTTTTTCTATGTAGCAAGGATTACGGATATAAACAGGCTGATATGACTAATGTCTAAAATGTAAAACACAACTTATATACATATAAATAATAAAATTTTAATAAAATAAAAAATGGGTAACATAATAAATTAACTAAAATGGTGATATATTCACTAATTTAACTAATTTTTTATGATAACAAAGTTAAAAGATAGGTTCAACATTAATTTTTAATAATATCAGTGTATGTCCATATATATCAATTTAAGTATCTAAGTTGTATATAAATGTAAGTTTAAGTTTTTAAGTAAAAAATATTTTTTTCATTTGAGAGTAATTAAAAAGAAGTGTCCGACATGTATGGGAGAGTATGGTGTCTAAAACATCTCCCACATGGGAACATTTTAAACAATAAAGGTGTGAGTGCTTAATAGTTTTTTTTTTTTTTGTTATCTTTAAACTGGCTGGTCTAGAATAGTAATAGTACAAAAACTGCAACATTATAAGAATTGATAATATTACCTTGCCTTGCTGTGTTAGATCAAACTGAGATTTGTTAAATTCATTGATGGATTGTAAACTTGTGGAGATGAACAAATAATAGCATGTACAATGCATCACAAGGAACATCTTGATCCGGCATCGTTGAGACAAGGTCGCATGCATATAAGGATATGGACAGTCACATTTCTTAATTCTTATATTGCTCTTTGAGTATTTTCAAGGCATTAGATTTGAAGTTAGGATTAAAAAAAAGGCATGTCCTCGGACCCAGCACCTCAAGTAATAATCTGAATTACTTGATGCTTCAGAATATTACAAGCCAGAATGGGACTGAAAAGAAACATACAAAAAACTGCTTCTTCTTTCAATTAGTGAGAAAGGAACATTTTTTTCCATGAAATTGAGGTAAGAGACTAAGAGTCAAGAGACATGAATGAGATAATATAAATACGGGGGAGATGTACAACCAAGTAATAATCTGAATTACCTGATGCTTCAGAATATTACAAGCCAGAATGGGACTGAAAAGAAACATGCACTTCAACCCAAAACCTTAAGATATTAGATTATGGGTCTTTCTCACTTATATATTACTCAACTTACCAATTTCTAACCAATGTGAGACTTCAACTCACACTTGCACTCCAACATAATATGCCCTTTTTTTTTCAGTAGGAAGGAGTCCAATTGTTGTTCCATAGAGTTTACAGCAACTTACCCACGCTGTTCCCTTGCTAGCTAGATCCCTTGGTAGATAATATGCCTTTACAAACAGAAAGTATAATAGGAATAAGTTTTGTGTCATCACTTCTCTATGCAGCCATCTAAACGTGATATTTAAGGCATGGTTAATATTGTAAAAAAGTTCCATACTTAAAAGGTGGACCAAATTTTATTTGTCATACAATGATCCACAATCCAGAATCAAATTCACGTGTATTAAATCGAGAAAAAGAAGAGAAAGAGAAAGACAGATAAATACACGTTTAAATAGAATTCCATCCTACAACAGTTTTATGGTGAAAATGGACAAGCCATCTTGAAGACAAAGTACTGTGCAGGGAAAATATACAAGCAGGAAAGAAGTAATATATATTTCCGTCAGGTTGCCAAACAGCTCCGATCTGTACAGTTATCTCTTCACCAGCAAAACTTCTTTTTCTGCTTTACAAAACATTGGACATATTTTTAAGAGTTTCCGAGCAAGATAGTAACATTTATTTGGACTTTTACCTTTTGAATCTACAAAAGATATCAATATGTTTACTTACCTCGAATTTGCTTCTTTCCTGACTATCTATGTATGCCAGAAGTTCTTCTTGTCTAATCAGAGCTTCGTATAAAGCCTATTTAGGAAAATAGAATACATTAGATTTTGTATATATTAACATATATTTAACAGTGAATTACAATTTACGAATATATAATTAACAGCAAAGCAGGTTTTAGGCTTGTTAACAAGGATCCTATAATTTTATAATATGAAGACAAAATTATAAATGCGAGCAAACTGAGGTCTTTTTGTATTGCGTTTTGTGTACATCTTGTACCTCTCCTTCTTCATCTTACATATATAAATATATGTACTTTTTCCAATAAAAAAAATATGATATGAAGACTCTAGGCTAAGAATCATGTAGTGAGTGGAAGCAACAACATCTGAAATTGAATTGAAAATATGGTAGAAAGTCAAGTGTGTTGCCAAACATTTAATGTCTCAAGTATATTTAGTACCATCAAAAGATATTGATTGATATGGAGACTCAACTTACACATAAGTTCACATTCATAATCAGAAAAATACACCTGAGCAGTTAATGGTGGACAGACCAATTGAATGGCAGATAATAGCCAAGCATACAAACTTTTTTCTTAAAAGTTGGGACTTGTAAAACAGCAGGAATTGCTGTCCTTTTAGCCTGAAGCAAATCTTAAATGAAATACAGTTACCTTCTTTGTAGCAATCAGTTCTGCTTCCAATGCATCCACACGATAAACGGCAGCATTCAGCAGCTCCTCTTTCTCATATGGCATCACATTAGGTTTTGACTGTAGCATGTCAACCTTCTCTTCAAGCTCACCGAGGCGTTTCAAAGCAGATGAGATGAGTTCTGGCTTTGTTAACCTGGGAACAGGTGACGGGGGACGAGATTCTTCCTTGGTTATTAAATCAACTGTCATGTTAGGAATATTTTTGGCAGAATCAGCTTTTGCGTCCTGTATTCTCTTCGTCACATGAAACGCTAGTGAACGAGCAAAAGTAAAGATCGCAAGAAAGAAGCCCACAATAACAGCCCATATATATGCACAGTTTCCACTAGATTTTCCAGTCCTCAGCAGGAAATTTTCTGCAACAAATAAAACTTACAATTATAAATTTCTTGGATAGTAAAATTAAAATCCATATCTAAAACCTGCTACCACAAAATTTGTTCAATTTATCTTGAATGAAATGAATGAATTTCTGAATTTTCGTCAGAAATACTTACTTCCTTAGACAAGTGTTTAGTATTTTTTGGATTCATTTCCATATGCAATAAATCCCAAATATATGAAAAAAATATAAAGCATAATTGTTGATTTCTTTTGTGTCTGTTATATTGCTAAGCAGAACCATAAATATTTTGAATTTGCAAAGAATATGGCCATGTTTCTCTCCATTCCAGCAGACTTAAGTAATATGAAATCAAGTTAACAATGGGGGAATATCAGAATGAGTCTTCAGGGGATATGCATCAAGTCATGTCAAGTCAAGTCTCTAACCTGTTGAGCTATACGAGTTTTGAGTTGTTACTTGTTTCTCCTTCCATCCGAGGTCAACAGCCTTGTCAACCATGGGAACATACTCATCATACTCAGAGAAACCACCGGAATGGCTAGCCCTACCAATCAATCTTGCCTGGACAAACATCAAAGTTGTTGCATTTCAATTCATTTATTGCAACTACTGTAAATCAGAATATAATATCAAGATTAAGTAATAATAGTGATTTACAATAACTTTATCTTTTAGTTAGAGAAAACAAAACATTCTCTATTTATTTATAATTAATGTTATTATCATATATAATCATGTTTTTACTTTGTACTTAAACACAGTTTTCAATTAATTATTTTTCTATATTTTAACATGATATTGCGTCCCACCGAGAACTCATTATCCCCGATAGACCTTTATGTCCATCGTTTTTTTTTCTATAGACTTCTTTTCCTCTTTTTTGGTGTACTTTCCAGTCGTCCATGAGCAATCTTTTTAGCAAGCTTCTCAGTGACTTAGCCTTTTTTAGCAGCGGTGCCTGCTGTCAATGACTTTTTCGATCACCACCAACACCACCATGAGGGGTTTTTATTCCACGATGGTGTGTTTAACCTATCAAACTTTAATACTGTCAACTTAGATAGCGAGTTGAACCTATTGAAGTAGAAACTGGTATCTTAGGTGAAAATTGCCAGCCTAAGTAGTGTAGGGCAGCGATTTGTTGAGATCTTAATAAAGAAATTCACACATATGTGCTCTCTAAGTAAAAACATGTTTGTAATTATGAAAAATCACTAAATGAGATGGTGGGTTGGTGCACGTTTAGGGTTTAGGGTGCACGTCGCAATATGGTGCAATGGAGAGTTGACATATGTAAGGACCACGTCAATTCACCAACCGATATGGTGGTTTAGAGGATAAAAAAGTCAGGTGTCTGCGCGGCCATTGGGGTGATTACGTGTGTCATCAAAGTGCCAACTTAAATGGCAGTTTGGGTTGCGGTACAATTCTCATGCAAGGGTTTGAAGGTGTATATATTATGTGAAGAGTTGAGGTTAAAAATGCATAACTAAGGTGAACATAAATTGAGGAAGCTAAGAAGAGAAGAAAGAAATTTTTGTAAGTTATTATTATTAAGATTATATATTTTTGTTTAAGCAAGCATGTTTGTTAGCTATTGTTAAGATTATATATTTTTATAATTAATATAGGCGTTTAAAGTTCTGTAAAATAGTTAAACTTTTATTATGTTCTATTAAAAAAAATTTGATAATGTTTAGCATTTGTAGGTTAATGCAAGGATGAAAAGAAATAAAGAATAAAAAAAATATGTTCTTGATGTTAGTTCACGCTAGGATAAAATTAGGATTGTTATTTGTATTTAGGGTTTAGGATTAGCATTATTTATAATTAGTTTTTTTATCTCAAATAATGTTAGTTTAGATGTGAAACTGATATTATCGTTTTATAATTTAGCATGATGTTTTGATTTTCATAGTAGTTGTTGTTATGATTGTATACAGAGATATTTTGAAATTTAAATGTGAGTAAAATAAATGAAAAATGATAAAAAGGTTAAAAATTTAAATTTTGAAATTAATGTTTTCATAGACATACCATGAAGAGAACTTTGACCACATATTTAAGTGATAATCATATTAGTTGTTGTAAATTAAAACTATTTAACTTTTCCCAAAAAATTGTTTACTTCTAATTTTTCTTCAATCAAATATTAGAAAAGAGTACATTTCTTTTTTTAACTTCCGTTCTTTTTTTTTTTTCAAAAAGAAAGAATAAATGTTTTGAAACAATATATATGATTAACATTGTTAAAATCAATATCTCATTTTCAAATTTAAAAATCATTTATATTTTTCAAATTTAAAATAAATTATTTTTTGTATTAATTTAGAAAAAAAATTATGCATTTTTTTAGGGTTTAGGGATTAGAAAAATATTATTGTAATAATATAATTACATTAATTGATGATGTAAAAATAATATTTTTTCAGTGTAATAACTAAAGTATTTTATATAAGTAAAATAAATAGAATACTTTAAAAATCATTATTATGAGTACGTATTTAAGTATGTATGTAATATGGTAAATTGAAATATTTTTATAAAAGTTTAAGCAAAATAAGCATATTAAAAAGTTTAGATGTGAAACTGTGTAGCTGAGTAAAAAATGATAAAAATTGTCATTGTATATCTAGGATCACGAAATTCCTCATTATTCCAAAAATTTTATCCCACATTTTACTAGTTATAGTGTATTTTCAGATATAAAAATAATTATATTTAAATTAAATATTTCTCTCCAATTCGACCTATCAACAATTTGTGTTATTATGTTTACTTAGTTATTCTAAAATGTTATGACAATAAATTGTATACTTTTTTTTATATTCTTTTAAACAACAAATTTTTAAATTTTAAAAGAATATAATACTTTTGTACGCACCAAAGTGTTTTCACATTTACAATTTCTTTATATTCATTTTAAAATTTTGTTTTAAATTTTTTTACATTTTTCCCCTTTAAAATTATTTTCACTTTATATTGGTTTTGGTTTTAAAATTTCAAATGAATAATTTAAAAGAAAATTAATTTTACTACATATGACAACTAATGTGTTTATAAAAGTGTTTCGTCAATTTTCCGTATTTCAATTTCCAAATATCTATCTATTTCAGACCATATACTTACAATTAAATGAATGTAATTTCTATATATTGACTAAGTTAAATTATTAACAAAATTACATTCATTTTCGCTTTAAACTTTTTTTCATTTTTCAGTTGAAAAAAAAACTTTTTCAAAATCTTGTTTTTAGAAACATACCCATTGATGGTCATTGATCATCCATTTTTGGGTACTAAATATTTTTGTAGTTAAAAAATATACTTATTGCTGCTAAAAAATTTTCATTTTATTTAAAGATGGCTATGGTTAATTTAAACAACAACATAAATAGTTAGTAGAAAAAAATTTTATTTTGAGATTGTAATAGCTCATTCTATGTTATAAAAAGGTAACTATAATTTATAATTATTATTTATATATCTATCCTCTTTATCACACATTCATATAATATTTTTAACTATTATTGGTATAATAGTTTTTATTTATTTTTAACTATTATTGGCTTCATGTATTATATTGTGAAATTATAATAGCACTTTAATTTTGTTAATATATTTATAATTTATAGTTATAATTTACGATAGCTTCAACTGTAATTATATTTCAGGGTTATAATTTATTACATTACATTTTACACTATAATTTTTATTTTAGTATTTTATTAAATTTATCACCTTATAATAATTTTTTAGATTTATTACATTATGAACCTTAAATAAAAAAAATACAGAATAGAAGAATAAATAACTTAATATGTGGGTTTGCTGGCCCAACCTACCATCTTAGTTGGCAGTTTTTCCTAATTATAAATATATTTGTACCTAGGGAACAGACATATGTGAAGTAGTTGTTCTAACCAGTCATGTCAATTGACTATTTGAAAATTCTTTATTGGAACCGCAACAAATCTATGTCTCAGTCAATGACAAGGCCCCAAACTCCACCTAAGCTAGCAATTTCCATCTCAAATGGCCCAACTCAATCATCTAAATTGGCGGTTTGGAGGTCTGATATGTTAACCTACACCATCCTCGAAAATATTCAAGTTATTACTCCATTCTCGTAAACATTGGTGAAAAATGCACTCTCTTGGTCAAAAAACCCAGATAAGGCCATGGCGACTCCAAATAGTTCGGCAAATACCCTCACATGCTAGTTTTCTGCCGCAGCACCTTCAACTAAACAATACCTTCTCTGTTGTTTTTTACAACCCCATTCTACTTACTACTCATTTGTTGTTACCTATGTTTATATTTTTAGCTTGTTTTTTATTTTAAATAATTTTGAGTCTTTACAGATATTAATTAAAGCTTTGACATGTTAGTTTTAGTTTTAAGTAAGTTAAAGCATGCGTATTCTGACTATTACAATATTATCTTTTTATCAATATTGTTCAACTTGATCAAAATTCGTTTATTGTCTTTTTAAACTCAATTTTGATTCATTTATTTTTCATAATTAATAAGTTAAATACTTGAGGAAGTGTTCAAAATAGAATATAATATTATGATTTAATAATCCTGGTGATTTATAGAAACATGGTTTTCATTCAATTATAGTTCTGTTTTTCATATTTTAATAGCAAAATATATATATATATATATATATATATATTTTTTTTTTTTTTTTTTGCAACATTAATATCAAACTCATGATTACTTACTTCTTCATGGACAGGAGTTAACCTAGGGTTTGTATAACTCCCACTTGCTTTGGGAGAAGTGATATCTTCGACTTCAGATCCTGATTCTGCCGTCGATGTATCACTGCTTCTTATTGGCTAAAAAATCCAAAACAAAAAACCGATAAGAATCACAAAATATGAGTTCTCATTCATGAAGCGTCTAAAATGGTCATACCATTGGATAACATGCCTTGTCACATTCGATAATAGTCCCCTCATCATTTGAAACTGTTACTATTTGTCTAGAACACTGCACTTCACCACTGAGAACCATCTGGAAGCACACAACAGTTCTAGTTGAGTCACAAGCAAACTAGATATTTAGTGAAAATTATTACGTGATAATATATTTACTAAAATATTCAGTATAATATAATGTTACATTATATTCATTAAGTGCGGTTACTCGAAGTCACAGACACAACATTAAAAAAAAATCATATTAATGTAAATATTTATTTAAAATAATATTAAATAAACACTTAATTATTACATTAAACAAGTAAACGTGAGTGAATTTTAAAAAGCTAAAATCACTAGAGGGATTAACCAACACACCTTTAAAATGTTTGGATCCTTCCATGGCCCTT
The DNA here is from genome assembly GCA_037954015.1 of Psophocarpus tetragonolobus. Lineage (NCBI taxonomy): Eukaryota > Viridiplantae > Streptophyta > Magnoliopsida > Fabales > Fabaceae > Psophocarpus > Psophocarpus tetragonolobus. Next base: position 1,534,205 of record CM075695.1, on the reverse strand, counting down.
TATCAGACCTCATACAACCACCCTGATCTATACAAGTGCAACTACCACCTAGAAATTCAGGCAGCTCACTGAAAAACCACATAGATAGTCAAGTTTTTCAATAACAACACAAGTTGATTGATAAGTAGCACCATTAACAGAATTTAATACATAGTTACCTTGCATCAATAATTTCTAGTAATTTGTTCTGGAACTTATTTCCAAGAACCTAATGGAAAATTGAAGTATCAATTAACAGTATACCAATAGATTATCTTTGTAACCATAAAAGATGATTAAATCACTGAAAGCTAAGTATGGCCCAAACCACGTATTGTTAATTAATTACAGTAACACATACATTTATCTTTGAAGTAGTTTTGGGATCAAGAAATGATTTCACCGTGTTCCAAAGCAGCTTAAAACCAGGACCAGCATTAATTATGAACATTCGACATAATGTCTGCATAGAAATATTTATAGGTTAAAAGAAATACCAGGAGAACAGGTAGACATAGAATTCATGAAGAGTTGAAACTACCAAAAAAATTATGATTGAAGTCACATACTTCGGGATAGTAATCACCGTCAGTTTTCTGTAGCCTCATGATGAGTTCCCGTGCAGATTTGGTTAGGTTTTTGAAACCCTGAAAGCATAATGCAGCATACCAAAGCAATTATTGACTAAATTTGAATTAAAATAATGGAAGGAAAATTTCCAGACCATTTAGACAGACAACATACCACACCATGAACATCCAAAATGGTGGTACTCGAATCTATATGTCTCTTTGCCGCAATAGAACATGCAGGAAACTTAACAGCAAATGTTTTCTCAAAACCCTGCACGTGGTATCTCAAATACCTTTCCATAGTAGTCACTTGCATAAGCTTATTGGGATCAACTTTTCCTAACATCTCAATATAAACAGGTCTTCCTTCCTTGTCAACACCATGATAACCATGAGGATAGTACTGCAGAACTTCATTCAACTCGCTGAATTCAAAATCCTAAAGATAGACAGGAAACCAAAGTAGTATAGCGTGAACAATGAACTCATAAAAGTACAGTTGATTGAATCAAACATGATTAACCAAAGAATAAAACCAAATAAGAAATTGAATATATTTTTGAAATCAGATGACTCACCTCCATAATTGTATCAGTACCATATTCCTTCCTCCATTGGATCATGTTGGACCACATGTGCTTTGCTTTCTCAATATCAAATTTCCTTGCTTTCAAGAATCTGGAACAACATTAGCTAATTTGAGTTTTATATTATACCCTAAGGCAAACAAGTCAATAAGTCGTCTGTGTAAGAAGCATGTAAAATGTGAATATGCAAAGATACCATCTTATGCAAACTACAAATGGCATGAGCAAAATGTTAAGATCTTTTGTGTATTTCTAAATACTGAAGGCCAAGATTAAACCAATCTATTATAGATGAATCATAGTTACCAAAAGTATATCAAATTAACAATGATGCATCTATCGTGATCACTGCAATCTGTCTTCCACAGATATGTTCAAATATAAGTAATAAAGGGCAGTAACCTCAATAGCATATGGTAGTCATCATGTCTTGGTGGCAACAAGTTATCCGACATAAGTGCCTGTCGAAATGCATCCACTGCCTGGAGCTCCTTAACATCTCGAACATCCTCAATGGAAACCGAATTGCTTCGACTTGCAGTCTTTCTCCTGCTGCTTTTCTTCCTGAGAGAATGCCTAAACTTGCTTGAAGCATTGATTGCTTTTTTTTTCAAAGTACCAATCCTTGTTCGCCTATCATCTTCTGAGTTCTCAAAATCTGATTTCCTCTCCCTCCTTTCATCATGACCAGAAAACCCCTCAAAGCCTATCAAATAAAGTTTCACCACAATCCATTCCAATTATATTCTAGAGCTCAGAATTAGAAACAAAGTCACAAGTTGACGAGGTTTAAACTTTAAACTCTTAATTATACAGGAAGATCCAAAGAGATTGATTATCAAACTACTACAGTAGTACTCATTTGTTAAATCTATGTAATATTGTCTTACTACTAGATTAAAGTACAGCTGAATTAACCTCAATTCCAGTTGATTTGGTGATGCAGATCAAAGCATAAGATAATTGAATCCATAAGAGGTAATTTAGGCGTTAATTTAAGATTGAAGAAACTATTGATGAGAAAATTATAAAAAAAATGAAGATACTGGTACTCACAGGGACGTGCGAACCGATCAAGCGGCCCTGACATGTGAATACTGCTAAATGAATATGAAAGTTGTTTTGTGGATGAAAGAAAACATCAAATTAATGGCCCCAACAGATAAAACCAATTCAGTGGAACAGAAACCTCAGCCAGAACCGAAATAAAAAAGATTGCGATAATAATTGTGTTCCTTTTTTTGTGTTGGACAGAAGAAACTTGAAGATGTCGGTAAAAGAGAAAGAAAAAGAGAAGAAGATCAAATGAAAGAAATGCTTTTTCAAACGGTGAAAAGAAGTTCAGAAACTGTAAATCTAAAGTCAGCATGGATGCCAGCCTCCTCAGCCTACCAGTCAAATCCATACATATTTTTTAAATGTTTTATTGCAAAAATGCTTTGTCCTATGATAAATATTTATTATTTATTTTTTGGTGGAATTGTCCTTTGAGAATGGTTATACATATGTGAGACGAAGTGCATTTTTGCTTTGGTATTAAAAATAAAAAAAAAAAAATGAATTTACCTTATTAAAATGGGGATTTGTTTTTATTAAAGTAAAAAAACAGATCAAAATTGTTATTTATTAAATAAATATAATAAAGTAAATAATAATATTGATAATATATAAGTGGTGTTCATGAAAAAGTGAGAAAAGCTTTCCAGTATTATTACAACATAATTCTTATAAGTGATTTACGATAAAATGGGTTCTAAGAATATTCTAAAATGTTCAAATTAGTTGAATGCTAAAGAATAAATTGTGAATATTTGATAAAACTAACTGGTTATCTTGTTGAAAATTGTAAAATAATAAATAAGGATATCATTAATAATGGAATATTTAAAATAATTATAATATTTTTAATAATATAAATTGATTATATATTTAAATTATAAATTATTATAATTATATATTTAAATTATTAATTATTATAATTATATATTTAAATTATAAATTTATGTAATTATATATTTAAATTATAAATTACTATAATTATATATTTAAATTATAATTCTCTATAATTAAATTATATAAATTTTAAATTAATTATATATTTAAATAATAAATTACTATAATTATATTAATGAAGAAAAAAAATGAAGGAGAGAGGGATTGTGTCATTGAGGAGAGAGAATTAATGAAAAATAATATATTAATTAACGAAGAATAAAGTTAAAAAAAATTATTTGGAGGAACATTTTAGAAAAAACTAATAATTATCTAAAAAAAAACTTTTAACTTCGTGCATACGAAAGTAGCTGAAACTATTTCAACTATCATATCTAGTATGTTTTGGTTATAATTTTAACTAATTAAAAGCTCAAAGTTGTAAAATAATAAATAAGAATATCATAAATCATTAAATCAACAACAAGATATTTAAATAATTATATATATTTTAATAATAAATTAATTATATATTTAAATTATAAATTAGAGTTTAATTGGTATACACTGCCAGTGGAAAGGATTTTTACACTGATATTCAATCATGACTTTTTATTTATATAACTTTTAAAGTAGTAATGACTAAAGTCAACAAATCTACCATGAATGAAGGGTTGTGATTGAATGTCAGTGTAAAAATCTTTACATTGAAAGTGTATATCAATTAAACTCTATAAATTATTATAATTATACATTTAAATTATTAATTTATATAATTATATACTTATGTAAGTACATATTTAAATTATATACTATAATTATATATTCAAATTCTAATTTTCTATAATTAAAAATATAAATTTTAAATTATATATTTAAATTATAATTTTCTATAATTATATATTTAAATTATAAATTACTATAATTACATTGATGAAGGAAAGAGAAATGAAAGAGAGAGGTAGGGATGGCAAACGTGTTCGCCTACCTGTAGTGTCTCATCCCCGCCTTGATTTTGACGAGAAAAACTCATGTTATTGCTCTCTACCCCATCCACGCCTCCGTCCCCACTTAGGAAAATCGAGGACGAGGACAAGCTTGAGTTTATTAGTTCCCACCTCTTCTCCACCACCACCTCCATCCGGCTTCTATGTTAAACAAAATTTTGTACATATATTTTTAATATGACATGTTTGTGTACAAATTTACACCTTCTGACCATTAAAAATAAAACATAGCTAATAACTTAATATAGAATTTATTGAATTAATTAATAAATTAAATATATAATTTATTTAATAAATTATAAGTAAATTTAAATTATAAAAAATAATGAATCGGGGTACCTACAGGCATACTTGAACCCGAAAATACCCAATGGGGATGAAAATGAGGATTAAAATTTTATACTTGCATCCTTTAAACCCACCCCCACCCCCACCCTGCACTTTTTGGGGACGGGGACAGAGAGTCAAACCTGCCCCTGTACTGTCTCGTTATCATCCCTAGCGAGAGGTGTGTCATGTGAGGATAGATAATTATTGGATGACAATATATTAATTAATGAAGTATAAAGAGTATATTTGGTTTGTCATTTCAGCTGGTTAAAAACTTAAAAACTATAAGCTCCGTTCAGATAAAAAAAATTTAGGAGCTACTAATTTTTCTTAAAAACTATTACTACAAGTACCTTTTTCAAAAGATCTCTTGTTTTCTGTTACTAGCTGAATTTCTTTTACAACTTTACTCTTCATTAATTAATGTATTTTTTCTCACTAATTATCTCTTTTTCATTAATGTGATTATAGTAATTTATAATTTAAAATTTATATTTAATCATAAAAAAATATAATTTAAATATATAATCATAGTAATTTATAATATAAATATGTAATTATAATTTAAATATAGGCTTACATAAGTTTTTTATCTTTAAGTTTTCACAAAAAATCACTTTTAGTCCTTAAAATTCAAAAATGTTTTTTTTATCCCTGATTCAATTTTAGTCATTCTTTAATTTCACTCTTCCTATTAAAATATTACTGACAGAGAACATATTTTTATACTCATAAATCACTCTTCCCATCAACCCTAACTCTCTCAATCTTTAATTTCACATCTAGCACAGTCAAATAAATCATAACTTATAAACAGATAACAGTAATACAAAAAACAAATTAATTTTAGGACCAAAAAATATTTTTGAATTTCAAGGACCAAAAGTGACTTTTAGTGAAACTTTAAGGATAAAAAAGTTAGTTAAGTCTTAAATATATAATTATAATTAAAATATGTAATTATTGAAATTTATAATTTAAATATATAATTATAATAATTTATAAATTAAATATGTAATAAATTTATATTATTAGAATATGTTATAATTATTTTAAATGTCTCATTGTTGATGTAATTATTGATGATGTCATTATTTGTTATCTTATAAATTTCAACTAGTTTATCATCCAATGTTTTCAAATACTTACAACTAGTTTTTCAGCTTTCTGTTGCCTTTTTACCTTTCACTTAACTTTAAAAATTCAGCTAGTTTTTCAGCTTTTAGCCAGCGGCTGATTGACCTAAGTGAGTCATTTCTTAAAAATAATTACCTAAACAGGTCTGTTCCTAAAAAATTTATCAAGGCGGGTCTATTTTTAGGTTTAACTTTGTCAAACTGCAATTTTCATTTGTAGTTGTATGCACACATGGCGTCCGAGTTGGTAGAAAACCCCTCTTAAAATCACAATCAGTGATTGTATTTTAATGAAAGGCAAAAACAATTTTATTGGGATCACGCGAGGTGCAGAAATGTACCCTTAAAATCGCAATTTGTGATTGCAACTTAAGAATTCTGTCCATTCATACCTAATACACCTAACTTGTGTTCAATAAAATATTCTTGAGACACATAAGGTGCATATACGAACTGCGGTTTATGTATTTTCTTTTTCTTCCTAAAAGGCAACAAATGTAATGGAAACTGCATGACACGAGTTTTAATGCAAAACCACAAGTGCTGCTTGTGATTTATCTTTAGTAAATTCATAAGAACGAACTACAGTTTATGTGTACAAGTGGCACTTGCGATTTCTAGGAAAAATCTATTTGGGTGTTCAAATTAGACAAGTTGTTCTTATCACTGAACTAAGTTCTTTTGGACGTTTTTCCTACTGGGAAACCCTGTTAAATACTTTGATACTACAACTTATAAGCTTTGTTATGTCATTAGAGTGTTTAGGCAAAGGAAACACAACTTCACTTAGCCTAGAAAGAGTTGAGAAAATTGAAGGAACAACTAAAGAATGTAGAAACTACAATGGTGATAAACTCTAAAAACTTAAAGCTCTCAATGAATCAAGAGAATCAACAATATAGGCAACAAAAGCTTCAACAAGTCAAGCAAAACAACTTATAAAAGAAAAATGTGTTGACCCTGCTGGAATCAATGGCACTTGGAAAGAGTTGTAAACTTCATTTCTCTCTTATGGTTTTATAGGAGATAAATAGCAAGTGGCACTTGGGATTTAAGTGCATTAGAATTCGCACCACACAGTTTTCATCACATTTGTTGTCTTTCAGGGAGAAAAAACATAAAAATACATAAACTATAGTTCGTATCCGCAGTTATGTGTCCCAAAAATATTTTTATTGAATAGAAGTTAGGTGTATTGGGTATAAGGGGACAAGACCCTTAAGTTGTAATCACAAATTGTGGTTTTTAAGGGGGAATTTCTATACCTTGCATGGTCCCAATAAAGTTGTTTTTGACTTTCATTAAAATGTAATCACAAATTGTGGTTTTAAGTAAGGATGACAAAAATATTCATACCGTGGGTACCCGCTCGAACTCATTCCGATTTTGATGATTATTACCCACTTTGACTAGGTATGGTACAAGTACGGGTATTACTCGATGTGTTGAACCAGGTACGAGTATAGGTATGTGACTACTCAGACCGTTATAATTTTAATAATTATACAATAAGTTTAAATTTATATATTTAATTAAAAATCTAAATTCTTAAAATTTAATTTATAATTTCTTGTTATTAATTATTCTTTATAAATTAAAATATAATTAATAACTTAATATATATAATTTATTTAATAATAAATAAGTACATTTAAATTATAAAAAATAATATAACGGATGCATACACATAGATCCAAACCCGAGAATACTTGACGGGGACGAGGATGAGGATTAAAATTTCATATCTACTTTTTTTATAATTGAACCTGCCCCACACTTTGTGGGACGAGGACGAGACGGGTCAAATTCACACCTGTTTGCCCCATTACCATCCCTAGTTTTAAAGGGGCTTTGCGGCCAACTCGGATGCCATGTGGGCATTGTTGAAACTCTGGCAAGCATACCAAAATCAAATGTAGTATGATAGTTTTAGAAGTAAGAGTGTTGATCCCACAAGGAACAGTTTCAATTAAAATTCAAAGTTATAGTGCTCACTAAGTACATATACATAATAAATGAATTTGTTCATGATGGAATGTAGTAAGATAAATTAAAGTACATAATAAATATAAAAGAGTATCAGGTTAAATGATAAAGACAATTCAGTGGGGATAAATAAATATATATAGCATTCGAAACCATTGATATTAATGCAACATACAAAAATAATTTATATGATCCCTCAAGTATAAAATTCATAAGAAAAATCTCTTAAATACTCATTCCTCAAATATTTAACAGATTAACCAGCATTACTATAAGATGTTATAATGCAATCGATATATTAAAATCTATTCCTAGCAACGCAACTTATCAAGTAATTTCATTTAGAGCAAATTTTCAAAAATTCTTTTCAATTAATTCTAAAAATCAAATTCAAGAATCTATTGATCAGATAGAATCAAGCACTAAAAACAAAACGAAATACTAATATCAAATGAGAACGGAATTACTATATATAAATATCACCAAAATACATATGAGTTCGAATCGATTATATTCAATCCAAAAAAGGAGATTAGCTACTCATGGTAGCCATAATACAATCAGGAATGGACAAGAATCGATTTTCGTAGCTCTTCATTTCTTGCTCTCTATTGTGGTCCTCTGTTTTTCTTCCTGAAACTCTCTTCTTCATTTTAGCTTAAAGAAAGGTTCTCTTGCTCGAACGAGATATTTCTTGCTTTCACGATAATGCCTCTGAAAGAGCATTACTCTCTGGACAATTCTTGTTCAAGCGAGAATCTCGCTCAAGCTAGAATTATCTCGCTTGAGCAAGAATGTGGCAGATTCTCTTTTTTAACTCTTTTTTCCATCTTTTCATAATTCTTTCAATCCTTTCCTTCTTACATCCTTAATTACCTGAAAATTGTACAAAAAATAGGATCAAATATCTTCATTTATAACAAGACTCGGAAACAAACATTTGGATTCAATAATTCTTAAATTAAGGACAATTAACATCTAATGAATACAATTAAGGTAAAAATAGTGTCAAAATTCGATTTGAAAATTTAATAACAATTGACACTTATCAGGCATACAACTGACGTGACACTAAAACTACAAGTGGGAATTGCGGTTTGACTAAGTTAAACCTAAAAATAGATCCACCTTGGTAAATTTTTTAGAAACAGAAAAAAATGAACCAGTTAGGTCAATCAGCCTCAACCAACTTTAGCTTTTAGCTAGTTTTACCTTTTCAGCTAGCTGAAATGACAAACCAAATACACTCTAGTACAGGATGATTCGAACCTGCAAAAAAAATATGGGTATGAATATTATAATACTCGTCCCGCATATTATACATATATAATATTAAGTAATATAATTAGATTATATAATATCACGTAATTATAATTTCAAGTGAAAAATATTGTTAAAAATGTTATTTGTATTATAATCTATAATAAGAAATATAATTATGAAATGAGATATATAATATATTTTATGCAAATTTAATAAGATAAAAATATAATTTTTGAGAAAAAAAATTGAGTTATGTATAGTAACTCTTAATAAATTTACAATATTATTTAATGTTATGATAAATAACATAGTTTATGTGTAATGATATAAAATTTTAGGAATATTTTATATTTAATGTTATGTTTGCTTGTTTTTCATATTATGTTTATTTATATATAAAAATATTGATTTATTATCTCTATACATATGTAAAGTATAGGTCATAGGTGTGAGTACGGATATATAGGTACCTAACAAGTATAAGAACGATATCGAAGTTGTCACCCGCACATATAGATATAAGGGTAGGTACATATTTTAAACGCAAGTATCAAGAAAGGTACCATTGTACTCTATTTAGAACCTAACTATCTAAGAATTAGTAAACTTATATATATCTTCAATATTTTTCTATAAAATATAAATTTTATAAATAGAATTTTATATTCTTATTATTTAGATCAAGCATACAAAATTAAATTTATTTATTAATTTATCCTATAATTTAACACATAATATGATATTTAAAAATATGTAAATATTCATTATTAAATAAAATATCTAAAATAATTTAAATTATATAAAAATTAATATAATTGATTATTAGTATAACATCATAAAATAGTTGGATTGATGAAATTTATATAATATATAATGCTAGTTTTAGGAGTTATAAGGATGGGGGGAGAGAGATTATGAGTTCCAATTCCTTCATTAATAAAAATTAACATATAAACAATTAATATTTGATCTATAAAAAAATATAATGCTAGTTTTTTTTTACCATTAGATAAATTTTAAACTAATGAATAAAAACTTGGTTTGGTTAATAAGGATTGAATTCATATTTTACTAGTACATACATAAGTTTGTATTTGAATATCTTATGAGAATTTTATTAATCTATAAGGTGTAAATACACATGCGTAAATGTTTTTAGAAAAAGAAATGTAATTGTTGATGCTCTTACTAAAAGTGGAGCATTAGATTCCATCCCTTTTGTTTGCAAGATAGATTCTCCTTCTAAGAGTATTTCCATGAGGAGATGCTTGTAAAGTGACTTAAAAATTAATAACATTAGAGGAATCCTACATTGCAATTCAAGTTACTTAAAAAGTAGATAAGTTGTTTTACCGAGCAAATATTGCTTATGATTAAAAAATTAATTTTTCACCAAATCATACAAATTAATAACAATATACAACTAAAAAGAATTAAAAATTTGTTATTTTCTTAGAGTTGCTTATAATTTCTTTCATTTGACTAAAATTAAGTATGAATTACTTAGCAATTACATACTACTATAGAAATCATCAAACACTTCTTTTAATATGATAAGCAACTCATAAGAGTTACTCTTATTAGAAATGTCATAAGCTTAATAACAAACTACGTGCTATACTTTATACAAACGATGTATTCATTGTAATTAGTTTCCTTTAATTTCAACAACATAAAAAAAAAACCTTCGAAGCCTCAATAGTATGAACTTCCAAGTATTAAAAAAAAATAGATAGTGATTCACATATAATTCACATTCAACACCATTAAAAAATAAAGAGAAAAGATACATAAAAATGGATCATCATTGAATTGTATGATGACATGGAAAAGGTTGAATAATTTTTATAATAATATTGTTAATCATTATTTTTTTAATAAATAAATATGATTTGTGATTTAGTTTTTTTTTTTTAAAATAGACTCCTCAGTTATGTGTATGCACTTCAACGATATTTTATTAAATTAAAATGTAATATTGTTTGAAGTTGTGAATGATGAATTCCAATCTCATGGTTTTTCATTTTTCGGGTCCTACCGCATATTGCATTATTAGCCACCTTGTCTTTGGGTGAGTCCACTGTCCACCATTATATGTCAATCTTGGCGGGAATTCACCGTCGGTGTGATGGTAGTTGCTTGTTTGCTTCTATGCTACCTTCGCCTTCCTTTTCATGCTTCACTCATTATTTTTCTTCCTTCGTGTATCATTCTATCGTACAGATGGGCTGGCATTAACGTTATTATTAACTTTATTATTGTTACAAAAAGAATACTAATGTGTTGTCGAGCTCATGTATTTACATTTTTATTTTTAGGTTAAAATAATTTTAAAATTTTAATTTAATATATTTTGTAATAATAAGATAAAATATAAATAATTCATTGTTTTATGTTGCATATAATAATTTTAGTGTACTATGTTTTGAAATATATTTTGTTAACTATTATATTTCTTTGTTTATGATAACATGATAAAAACATATTAGATCATCAACGGATATCTTAGATTTATAATGAATTTAGAAAACGGAGACAAAAGAGAGTTTGAATAAAATTCAAAATGTTGTGTATTTGCATTTTTATTAAAAATATTTATGATTAAATTTTTAATATATAAGATTGATTTGTGATAAGATAGAACTTGTAAGAATGTGCATTTATTAATATGGGAGAAGTTATACTTGTGAGAGTGAGAAAAGTCATAAAATATTTAGAAGGATAGAATAGTTATAAAATGTGGACATCAAAAAGTCATATTTCCATTATAATATTATAGTATAAATAGTAAGAGAAGTATATATGTTGGATATAATTGTTTTAAAGTAGTTTATTTTCTTAAGGTTATAAGGTTGATCTAGTGACAAAGTCCATATATAAGGAATGAAAAGGTTGTGAGTTCATATCCTTTTTAACAAAGTAGACTCTTCTTTTTGTTTTTTAATTTTGAAATAGGTATAAAGGTAAATTTAGAAATAAAATCTGGACACTAAAAGGGTGAATTCCCTTTATATATATGTTATAGATAATATAATATTATATATTATAGATATAGCTTAATAGATAATAGGACAATTATGTATCTTGGATATAAATATTTTTAAATAGTTTTTTTCTTAAAATTATAACTTTGATTTAGTGGCAAAGTCCATATATAGGGAAGGGCGAACTCATGGGCTCAGATTCCTCTTTTAAAAAAGTAGTTTTTTTTTTGTTTTTTAATTTTGAAATAGGTATAAGAGTAAAAATGAAATGTGAACATCAAAAGGGTGAATTCCCTTCATATATGTTATAGATAATATAATATTATATGTTATAGATATAAATTAATAGATAGTATCTTTAAAAAAATTAATAGATATTATATATGTTGGATATAAATGTTTTAAAGAAGGTTATAAGGTTGATCTAGTGGCAAAATCCATATACAAGGGAGGGAGATGTTGTGAGTTTAAATCTCTTCAGGATAGAATAGGTATTTAAAAAGTAGACATCAAAAGGCGGAGTCCCTTTGTTAAAAGTATAGAAGATGTAATATAATATATTTTATATATTATAGATAGTAGGACAATTATGTATGTTGGATATAAATATTTTAAAGTAGTTTTTTCTTAAGGTTATAAGGTTGATCTAGTGAAAAAATCCTTATATGGGAGATGCATTGATTGTGGGTTTGAATATCTCTTTTAACAAAATAATTTTTCTTTTTTTTTAAATGGTAAAATAGGTATTTTGAAAAGTGGATATCAAAAGAAGAAATTTTCTTTATTAATAGTATAGATATATAATATATAATATTATATATATATAATATAGTATTATATTATATTATATATATATATATATATATATGTATGTTGGATAGTAGGACAATTATGTATGTTGGATATAAAAGTTTTAAAGTAGTTTTTCTTTTAAAGTTATAAGGTTGATCTAGTAGTAAAGTTCATATATAGAAAGACAGATGTTATGAATTCAAATCTCTCTTTTAATAAAATAGTTTTTTTACAAAAAATATAATATAATATAAAATTATATAATATAATATAATAGATGATAGGAAAATTAAATATGTTGAATATAGATGTTTTAAATTTTTTTTTAAGATTATAAGGTTGATCTAACAGTAATGTTCATATATGAGGAATGCAGTGGTCATGAATTTGAATATCTATTTTTAAAAAAATAGTATTTTTCTTTTTGTTTTTTAAAAATGGTAGAATAGCTATTTTAAAAAGTAAACATAAAAAAAAAATTCTTTATTAATAGTATAGATTATTAAATATATAATTTGGGTGAAATGATTTTTCAAATGAATGCAAAGCCAACTCGCATTATTCTATTAAGAAATAAGAAATTGTATGTTCACGCAAAGTTACTCTCTTTTTTTTTTTTTTTCAAGTCCACATAAAGATAGTATTACTTATTATTCTATTATTAAAATAATGAAAATTTTAGTAATCTCCGCACGAGAGTTGGGAACATGGACCTTCCTTTAACCGTAAGGCACTTAGCTTCTTTAGTAATACTATAATATTTGGCTATTTGCATAATGACACGCGTTTTGCTGACTTTTAATTCAATTCATTTTAGCAACCCTGGCGTGCGCCTAGATGTAACAAATTGAAATTATACTTTTGATAATTGTGCAAGAAAAAATAAGCCGTACTGTTCTTTCTAGAAAGAAAAAACGCTATGTTATAATACAACATTAATTCTGCAGGTTAAATCGGATGGGATTGTCAGAACTTAATAGATTTTGTTTTTGTTTACAATCTATTGTAAATTGTTGATAATTGTCCAGATATTATTATAAAGTTTTGCAATGAGACGTATTCCTTGTTTTTGAACTATTAACTTCAGTAAGTATACTAAAAAATGTACTTGTCTTCTTACCATCTTAAATCCACCGATTTAAAATTTTGAAAGTCGACTGACTACTCAGATCCCATTTAGGCTGTAGCGAAGTCATATCAAGCCAACTCAACAGTAGTTCTCAACATATGCAACACTAAGCAGTCTAATCTGGCCTTCGCTCAACATGCTAGGAAAATATTTGGGAGATATTTACATTAAATATTAAAATTAGGGATTGATTATACAGAGTTATTGTTCAGTGTAATCATTTGAGGAATCGAATAGAATAAGCACTGAACGGTTATTTGGGTACAAATGCATTTAAAAAATTCTGTATTAGCTATTCTCCCTAAATAAACCAAAAAGCACAAATAATTGAGAATTAAGTAGTATATTTACAGTAATTTATCTGACCATCCCAAATATTTTAATAATACAGCAAAACACATCCATCAGTCGCATACCATATCCCATGGATAAAAAAAAAACATTACATATTAACAGCTTCTGGGGATTGAACAAGTCTCAGAAAAGCAGAGAAAAGTTCCACATGATTGCATTAACGTTAATGTTCAGAAATATATACAAATATTCACAGACAATATAAGCATTTATAGACCGAGGAAAGGAGAGACGTGACTGCAATCAGCTCAGCTGTACTGAACCCCCATCGACATTCTAATATAAGAGTGTATTTACAATTAAAGCATTCAGAATCTGCAACAAAATAAAAGTTGTCAACGTATATTAAAGCTGCCAAATGTAGCAAAAGGACCAGAAGACGGTTCGGGGTTGGGGCAAAATGACTTGGGTATAGAATTCTTTCGCATAACATTAATTTGTCATATCAAATAAGCTTCTTACCTGTTATTCATGTTTTTTCCTGCCCTAAGTTGGTTAAGTTTGTCCCTGAACAAAGCTGGGGTTCCAGCATTAGAAATATGAGATGTGTGAGCAACATCAGAGACGTACAATTATTACTCTAGTCAATAAAAAAGTAATACTTCAAGCCTCTAGCATCATAATTCAATTCAATGCATGTATAAAGGGAAAACCACTTATCTGAAGAACTGGATTCCTAGAACATTGTAAGCTGCATGAGTATATGAAAATGGAACCTATAAATGCTTAGCAAGAGCATGTCCAGGTGATACTTAAGTGCTTTCATTCTCATCTATCACAGTTTTCCTACTTAATGCCAGGGGCATACGGCATACAAATCTGTTTCGATCAAGAAGAACGATACCAAAAGCTTATATAGACTATATAACGGCTATGACTGATGAGAAGAAAGTATTAGGATCCACTAATGTTGCTCACTGACTTGAAAGAGTATCACGAGAGGATTCTCAACCAAGAGGAAAATTAACAAGTGTATACTACTATACTGCTTCCACTAATAAATGCAAAAATATCAAACCAATACTGTTGAGTAGGGACATGATTGGCTGCCACGATCATCGATCACATACAACATCCAAAGCACTTTTTGTCATACATCATACATCGAAAAACTAAAGCTCAAAAAACGTAAAGACAAAATCAATAGATTAAAGGAACAATAATAACAATTATTACCAGCATCTTTATATCGCTCTTCAACAACAGCTTTCAACATGTTGTGCAAAAGATTGAACTCCGTGGTCTCAACACAAGGTTGACCACTTGGCCTGCAGTTATGTCACCTTTTAGTTAGAAGATGCCTTTTCACAATAAAATAAGTCCAATAAAGACAAATATTTCCAAGATTTTTAATTTTTTATAAAGAAGTATCAAGAACAGAAACTACACGTGACACAGACAAGTCATATTGCCTTATAAAACTAAGGTATCTATCTTGCTTCACAAACATACCGGTCCATTTCAGTAAATAATCGGCCATCCAAACCAGGAAACTGTGTTGACAATTTGCCTGATTCAATTACTCTCATACCATCACTATAGGCTAGGTACTTGTTGACTTGTATTGGAACCTGCAGCATAGATAAATTAGTGAAATCTCTAATAAACATTAGGATTTGGCAATTGGCATTCAGTCAAAACTGTAGATGGAGAGGAATATGCATGAATCCTTGTGTGTCTAACACAACTAAAGAAAATATTATATATATGTTGTACAAAAGAGTTAATACAAAGAGATGGCTTTAGGTCCATATGTATATTGAAATACATCTAATAATCCCCCTCAAGTTGGTGCATATAAATCACATACACCAAGCTTGTTACAAATATAATCAATTCTAGAATCCCGCAATGATTTTGTGAAGGCATCGGCTAGTTGATCATAGGAGCTAACAAACTGAGCTCTAAAGTCATCAAGGAGTTGTTTGAGCCAAATAAGCTCACAAGTTTCTAAAGTCATAACTCTATACTCTGCTTCTACACTAGATCTTGCCACTACATTCTATTTCTTACTTTTCCAAGAAATCAAGTTGTCACCAATAAAAACACAATATCCGGAAGTAGATTTTCTGTCAGCGAGAGAGTTTGCATAATCTGCGTCTGAGTATCCCACAACACAAGTATGATTATTGTGCCCATACAACAAACCTTTCCTTAGGGCTCCTTTAATATACTTTAGAATGCGGAGGACAACATCCTAATGTCTTGTACATGGTGAATTAGGGAATTGACTTACCACGCTGACAGTAAAGCAGATGTCAGGATGAGTGACTGTGACGTAGTTGTTCAGTTTCTCAACCAGTCTTCTATTACTTCTCAGGATCCAAAAGTGGCTCCCCCTGACTTGCCAGGACTTTAGCATTTCGATCCATAGATGTGTCAATGGGCTTGGAATTCATTAGCTCAACGTCCTCTAAAATGTCCAATGCATAGTTCCTTTCGAAATCACAATCTCATTGTTAGATTCTGCTACATCAATGCCCAAGAAGTATGTAAGTTTGCCAAGGCCTTTCGTCTCAAAATGATGACAAAGGTGTTGTTTTGTTTGTGAAATCCGTTGGGTATCACTGTCTGTAATAACAATATCATTAACATACACTACCATGTAGATGCACCTACCTCCTGAATGACGATAGAACACAGAATGATCAGTCTCACTACAATTCATACCAACTGTTGGACTACTTCAAAATCTACCAAACCAAGTCCTGGGAGACTGTTTAAGACCATATAAAGATTTGCAAAGACGACATACTAATCCAGAAGACTCCCCTGAGCAACAAAATCAGGAGGTTGCACCATATAAATCTCCTTGAGCAAATCTATGAAGGAAGACATTTTTTATATCCAACTAATAGAGGAGTCAATATCAAAGTGCAACCATAGCTAAAAATAGTTTAACAGAAGTCATCTTAACAATAGGAGAGAATCTGTCACTATAGTCTAACTAAAAGATCTGAGTATAACATTTGGCAACTAAACAAGCTTTGAGGCAATCAATAGTACCATCAGGACCAACTTTAATAATAGTAAAGATATACTAACAACCAATAACAGACTTTCCAGGAGGTAAAGGAACAAGATCCCAAGTACCACTGTTCTGAAGAACACACAGTTCATCAAGCATGGCCTGACTCCAACCAGGATGGGATAAGACACCACCTACAGTTTTAAGAATGGACATAGAGGAAATGGAAGAAAGACAAGCATAGAAAGATGGAAACAATCTGTGATAACTCAAATTAACATGATAAGGGGAGGGATTACGAGTGGAGTGGGTACCTTTACGAAGAACAATTGGAAGATTAGACACATAGGGAGGATCTGAAGGAGACAGAGTAAGTGGCATCGGAGTAAAATCAGTGGTTGGTCTGACGGGAAGTCGAACATGTTGTCGGCAATGATAAACCCGGAGAAGAAGTGGAGGTGGTGGATCGGTGGGTACAACAGATGTTATGTGGAATGGAAGACAAAAGGGGAGGTGGTAGAGGCAGGAATAGGCTCAGAAGAAGAGGAATTGAACGAAAAGTAAAGAGAAGACTCAAAGAAGGTGACATCAGCGAAGATCAAGTATCGACGAAGGGAAGATGAGAAACACTTATACCCACTTTGAGACCTAGGGTAGCCTAAAAAGACACTTGTATCGAGTAGATAATTTATCAAGACTAGGATTCAAGTTGTGAACAAAACAAGTGAAACCAAAAACTTGAGGGGGTAACAGATGGAGTGAGTCGTGAGAAAACAAAATGAAGGGAGAGATTTGATTGTTCAGGACAGAAGAAGACATGTAATTGATAAGGTAACACGCAGTGAGAACAACATCTCTCCAAAATTGTTGAGGAGCATTACCATGAAGTAAAAGAGTTCAAGTTGTTTCAATAAAGTGTCGATTCTTACGTTTCGCAACCCCATTTTGTTGAGGGGTATAGGCACAGGAAGTTTGATGAAGAATATCATGAAAAGATATGAAGGTCTGAAAAGCCTGAGAAAGGTATTCACGAGCATTATCACTACGAAAAGTACGAATAGACTACAAGAGAGAGAAGAAAAAGCGTCTCCAAAGGAGAGAGAAGACTAAAGATGAGGCCTAATAGAAGATCCAAGACCAAATCAAAGGAGAGAACAACAGGGCAAGTCAAACGTTGGTAAGCGCTACCAGAACATAGGCAGAACGCGCCACCACGCACGACGGCTGGAGCAGCAAAGGGAGAAGACAATCTCCACGTGAAGGCACGCGTGAGGGCGCATGGCAACTCCGACGAAGGAGATGCCGGTGGCACTAGAGTCGTCAGAGGACGGCGACATAGATGGCAAGGTTCAACAGTTCTATACAAAAGAGCTAATACAACGAGATGGGCTTAGGCCCATATATGTATTGAAATACATCTAACAAAAACAATCCAACAGTGCTTCCAAGGATATGAAACTAGTATAACTTAAGAATTTGGTAAAATAGCTTTTGTTAGGAACATAGGGTAAGGGGCAGTTATGGCAATTGAAGGCTGAAATTAAAAGCAGTTAGATACTTAGAATAAGTTGAATAGCAGTTGTCATGTTGACAGTTTAGAGTAGTAAGTTAGGAGCTGTTGCATAAAGTGCTGCCAGTACTCAATTTTTCTAAAATATCAACCATGGGAAAAAATGAACTACTACTAACCAAAGCAATAAGAGAATGCAATATGATGCAGGTGATTATATATTCATATGCTCGAGTTTACAAATATTACCTTGCATCTTACTGCAATATTGATAGCGTCTGAAGGCCGCAGATCAAAGCTCACACATTGTCCCTCATTTCCAACCTATACCATATATAATTTAACTGTCATAAAACACTTCAAGCTTTTGTTCTATTTATTGGAAGGGGAGTAGGGGAGGAAGAGTGCAAAGTAAATGCCTTTGTAAGATACAACTGGGCAAAGTATGCCTCATGAACTCTTCTGGTAACTCTGACTAATTTGACCTGTAGAAGCAGGAAATGACATGATTTGATTCTTAATTTCATTGTGAAATCTAATGGAATGACCACAATACAATCAGGAATAGAAGTAAGACAATAAAGATAAATAGAAATCATACTTCATATCCCATCTGATCAATCATCTCCTTTACCACTTGATACAAAGTAGGTCTAGCCTGATAAAGCAACCTGATAGTTAGTATCCATGAGCCATATATTACATAAAAGCAAAATCTTTGGGATCAAACATTGATTAATAACACATCATTGAAGAAAGAAGAAAAAAAGTTTCAATATGTGAGAATAATTCAGTGGAATTCAACTGACAAAGAAAACATACGATGGGAACATTACGAATTGCTGCCATTAGCAAGACGCTTGGCATCTCCACTGCAAATAAAGACATTACAGAATTTACAATGGTATGAATATATATAATCATCAAAATCAAATCCAAGAACTAAAAAGTATCAATAATAATAATAGAAAAACATGTCGGGAGTAAGAGAGGCATACAAACAATTATAGGGAGAAGTAGACCAGTCCCATCTTCCATCTTCAATACAATAGCAGGATGTGGCGCATAATCCGGAAGATGTCCTCCCTGAGGATTGTTATGGACGCATCTTAGGTGTCTTCCGTCCCTCATTTTGATTATGAAACCATCTGATCCACTCTTCACCTCAACTAGTCAACAAAATCACAGAATAAGTGTATTTAATAAGAGCCAAATGAGGAGGAGACACCCTTGCACTAGCATTATCGACATTCAGTTAGCCCAAATCCACCTTTCAAAATAACACATATACTTGAATCTCCAAAGTCATGTAACCGTGCAATTTAGAAACAATGCACTACACTGACACTATCTGCATACTGCAATTTGATAGCACCAACTTTGAAGCAAGTGGACAATTTAATGCATAATGTAATAATATTAGTCCTTATAATATAGGATTGTTTTCATTATAGTCCTCTTTAAAAATTCTTATTCAAGTCTCGATAAAAAATAATTATTTCATTTTAGTACATACCCCTGTTGTTAAGTAGCAACGTGAGTAAAATAAATTAGAAAAGACAAATTAAGATAAAAGCAAAAGAGTGTTCAAAGGATTTGATTGAGATGGAAATTGTGATAGGCAAACATACCAGCTTCAATGACAGTAGAGTCAACATAATCTTCATCTTTTTCATTGAAATTATCGGCAGTGCTTCCGCTGTCATTGGAGGGCGAGCTAAAAGTACAATGCACAGCCTTGCACTTTCGAGTGTTTATATGGCAAGAAAGAAAAGCGGGTTTGGGCTTGGCGCCAACACCCCAAAATTCACTTTTAACGCGTCTAACGTTCATTTTCACCGCCCCAATCGTGGGAATGCTGCAGAACCTTGCTTGTTTGGCACGGACAGAAGGGCACACCACTGGTCCCTGCACAGAACTCATTTTCCAAACCTATACACTACACACGCAATCACACCCGTAACTGATTATGATAACCGAATTCGATTAATATGATTCAAAATTAGGGCAACTACAAGACCGAAGCGAAGCGATTGTATCATGTAAGTTTCTTGAACGATAATTTAGGAAGTAAAGTATTAGATTCAGACCTGGAAGTGGAAGAGAAGAGATGTAGGATCGCGGGGATGGAAGGATCGGTGGCGAATGAATTGAGAAATGAAATTATTGTTATGGGTAGATAAGATAGTGTAAAGAGTTAATCAGAAAAGGGATAAAGGAGAATGGAAGATGAGAAAAGAAGATAAGAGATTCTTTGAGAAAAATGTCAAACAAAGAACTAAGCATATAAATATGGATAGAGAAGTGAAGAAGATTGCGTGAGCTTGAATCATATCACACAAAAGTGCAATCACTCTTATGCCCTCTTCCACCTATTCACTCTTCACTCTTTTTACAACGCTACAAACAAACAATGCCAGACCAACTATTTCACATTTTACATTACAATAGTAATAACCTTGCCGGATCGAATTCGAATGTTATGTTCCCTTCTTTTTCCGCTGTTTCTCACACATTTCCGAATAGTCGATTTTTCACTACTTACTACTTTCTTTTAGGAACAAAAATTTATTTGTCATCATAAACGTTACCACAAAATCAAAATATAATTTTAAATATAAATCTTTACTGATTTTTTAATTTCTTAATCAGTATTTTTAAAGAGAACCACGGTTTAATTAATCGTGTTTAAAACTTCGTAAGATAAATTCGCCATCATAATCAAACTATTATCAAATAGCCTAGGATTTCAGAGTTCAAATTGTAGTTTTTATATGGAAAAAAAACTGTGGCCTTTTTTGTTCAACCATAAAGTGATAAAACACGGTGGTCTTTTTGTTAACCAAAAATATCTATGGTCTTTTGTTACCCAAAACAAAACTGTGGTCTGTTGTCTGTTTATCCGAAACACGAACCAGTAGTCCAGTACTATTAGTACGGAACTCAGTATTTTTTTTTTCCTGATTATACAAAGTGTTTTTTTTTTTTATATATATTTTATTCTTTTTTTTAAGTTATAACATTGTACTTTAATTTTAAAAATTATTGAATCTGTATTCAAGTATCAGTAGATTAGTGTTAATTGTTAAACAATAAACATTGACTTATACACCACTATAATCTAGTGACAAGGAAGACTATAATTATATGGCTTAAAGATAATTTAATGATGTTAAAAAACTTTATTTTTTTTAAAAGGTGTTTTTAATTAATTAAAACATTTTTAAATCACAAAATTATGATATGTTCTGTCATTAAATTACTTCCATCAGTAATTTAACATTTTTCTCAATCAACCTTAAACGTTAATTTATTAATAATTAGATACAGATTTAATCATTTTAAAAATAGCTCATAGAATGTGGTAATTTAAAAATAAGGTATGAAATGTCAAAAAATAATGAATTAAAAAACATAATTATGATATGTTTGATTCTATGAAATGTGGTAAATTTTATAACACTCATGTTTGATTTTATGTAAAGTTATATATATATATATATATATATATATATATATATATATAAAATATATATGTATAATTGTATATCTTCTTAAAAAAATACAATAATTATGTTTGATAATATGCCTTAATAAGTTACTTTAACTAGATTACAAGTTACCTTAAAAAAATAAGTATGTATAGTGTGCAACACTTATTTTAGTAACTTATACCTTAGTTACTCCAACTAACTTGTAAAAACAAGCTAACTTATATACTACTTTTTTATTTTTCTAATTAATTATATTTTTTATAAGTTATAAGCTCTTTTGACTAGTTTATAAACTATTTTGACTAAAATAAATTTGTTTGATACTCAAAATTAGGTACCATTTAGTCTAATTTATTTTTAGTTTAAAGATTACTTTTAAGTTAAAATAAAGAATTAAATCTTAAAAATGAATATCAATAGTTTGTCAAATTTTATTTTTTTATCTTAAAAACTTATTTTAAATTAAAAGTTGTTGATAAACTATTTTTATTGTCTAACAAAAATTATATTATAAAATAAAAAATATTTTTTAAAATAATTTTATTTAAAAATTATGTGTAAATAAGGTTTGGTTCACTTCTCCTTAAAATTAATTTTTAAGAAAAAAAAATAAGTTTGGTAAAATATTTGTAGTATTATTATTATTTCATAAATCACTTCAGCTAACTTACAAAAATAAGGTAACTTATAGGTAAAAAAAAAGGTAGCTTATAGGTAAAAAAAAAAGTAGCTTATATGCTATTAATTCTTTTTTTTTCATTTTTATCTTTATTAATTTACTTAAGATATTTTTAATTAAATAATTAATTATACTTTTATGTTATTTTATATTTATCATCTAATTTTACAAACATTTTAAGTGTGTTTAGTAAAACACTAGTAATTTATAGTTTATTTTCATAAACTACTTCAAATAACTTATAAAAATAAATTACTTTATAACACTTTGTTAGATAGAACTAGTTAAATTGTTAGTTCAAGATTAAAAAACTAGTTGAAAAGTGAAAAATTAGTTAACAACTAGAAATTAACTAGAAGTTGTTAAACTAACTTATTGAATTATAAATGTTTGATAAATTTATTTGTTAGAATATTTGAAAATATAAAATTACATAAGTAAAAAAATATAATAAATATTAAAATAAAATTTAATAAATATTTATGGAAAAAGGGAAAAAACATAAAAAATCTAGAAGATAGAAGTTAGCATTTTAAAAACTTTAAAAAAAATTAAGGTTTGATTGATTTTATTTTGTTTTTTAATTTTGAAAAGAGTTTTCAAAAATAGTTTTAAAAATTTGTTTTCCGAAAAAAGAGGAAAAAAAACTTGTTTGATATGTGTTATTTGAAAATTGTTTTAAAGGTATAAAAAAAAACTTGTTTATGTTAACAAAAATATCAAGTAAAAAATAATATATTCTCATTATATTTTGAGTTTGGAAAATAAAATTAGAAAACTAAAAACTAAGAGTTTGATTAGTTTGGTTTTATTATTTAGTTTTTTAAAAAAAAAACTTTCAAGAATAGTCTTCAAAATCTGTTTTATGAAAAAAAAGAAAAAAAAACTTGTTTGGTAAATGTTATTTGAAAATTATTTTAAAGATGTAAAAATAGAAAAATTCGTTCATATTTACTAAATTTTTATTAATGAAAAGCAAAAAACAACATATTCTGATTGTATTTTGAGTTTTCAAAATAAAAATAGAAAACTGGAAAGCAAAACTACTTTTAATTATTTCTATTTTTAAGTTTTTAAAAATTAAAAATGAGAATTATTTTCAAAAATTGTTTTAAGAAAACACTATCCAAACGAATTTTTAGTTTTTAAATACTAAAATACTAAAAAAAATTTTGTAAAACTTGTTGTCAAATAAACACTTATAATCTACTTAAAAAAATGTTTTCTTTATATAAAAGTTTATAAGAATTGAGATATGAAATCATACATCTAAGTACATTTATATTATATTTTGATGTATTTTAAGTTGAATTATTTTATTTTATATTTAAGAATTGAAATTATGTTTGTAATAATATTTAAGATTTAACTAATAAAAAATAAGTGTTTTTACTTTATTTGATTATTATTTTGTACCTCATTATGTAGTAAATTTAGATGTATATAAAGTTTTCATTTTAAATTGACAAATTTTTTTCTTAAAAAAATGTTTCTATTATTTTTATGTGAATTAACTCATGAATTTTTATTGACTTTCTAGGACGGTTCTAAAATAATAAATTTATCTAGAATTAGACTTCATAGATCAATTTACCTCACAATCTCAAATGTCCACTTATATAATGTTGAATGTGTCCATTATCATCACACTTTGAACTCAAATACTCATTACTATCAGAATTTGTTTTAATTTCAGGAATTTTATCATCCAAAATATCGTCATGCATTTTACTGTATCTTTTTTTTTTATGCATTTTACCCACACCGACGTTCCTAAATAAAGTAAAAAAAATGTTATTACTTTTTGCAAAACAACATTTTTTTGTTACAAATATAATTTTATATTATAAAATGCATAAAAATTAAAAACTATAATAGTAAAATTGAAAAGAAAAAGGTAAAATATGTAAAGAACTAGATAATAAAATTCACAAAATTTCGATGGTTGAGTAATAAATATACAATTAAGTTTATAATTTAATAATAATAATCTATACTATTAATAAAGGGAATACTTCATTTTGATGTCTACTTTTTAAAATATATATTCTATCCCTACACTTATTTTAAAATTAAAAAAATAAATTAATTTATCATAATAAGAGAGACTTGAACCCATAACCTCTTATTTCTCAAAGGTATATTTTACCACTAAACCAACCTTATAATTTTAAGCAAAAAATTACTTTAAAATACTGATATCCAATATACATAATTGTCCAATTATATCCATAATGTATAATATATGATATTATATTATATACTATATATATACTTCTATATTATATTATATTATTATTAATATTATTAATAAAGGCAATACTCCTTTTTTATGTTTACTTTTCAAAATACCTATTCTACCCTTACACCTATTTTAAAATTAAAAAAAAATGAACTAATTTGTTATAAGATGAACTTGAACTCATAACCTCTTATTTCCTAAGGATATATTTTACCACTAGACCAACCTTGTAATTTTAAGCAAAAAGTTACCTTCAAATATTGATATCTAACATACATAATTTTCCAATTATATCTATAATGTATAATATATTATATTATATACTACATACTATATCTATATCTATACTATTAATAAAGGAAATACTCCCTTTTTATGTATACTTTTCAAAATATCTATTCTACCCTTACACCTATTTTAAAATTAAAAAATAAACTAATTTGTCATAAAGGAGGACTTGAACCCATAGCCTCTTATTTTCCAAACATAAATTTTACCAATAGACCAACCTTATAACATTACAAAATTATCATCTTTCTATATTTTCATATTCATTACATATATGACATATCCATTGATGATTTGACATGTTTTTATCATGTTATCATAAACAAAAAGTATAAAATTAACAAAATATATTTCAAAACATGTCATATAACAATTTATATTTCAAAATATAAAAATTTACAAAAAATATTAAATTAAAACTCTACAATTGTTATAATATATTAAAATAGAAATGCGAATACACAGGCGCAACAGCACCTATGTGTTCGCTAATAATAATAATAATAATAATAATAATAATAATAATAATAATAATAATAATAATAATAATAATAATAATAATAATAATAATAATAATAATAATAATAATAATAATAATAATCCTTACTTTTATGTTTTCAAAATATACTCTTTTCATATCTAAATATAATAAGTAACAATAAATAATTTTACATGATTAAAAAAATTATTAATATTATTTGTTTTTACTCACCATGATGAAAAAAATAAGATTATTTTTAAACTATTCTCCTTGTAACTTGTATTATAAATAAAATATTAAAATAAAAATATTAAAATAAAATAAAAATTAATTAAAAAATATTTTTGAAATAATATCATTAAAATAGAAAGAAAAACAAAAATAATTTATTTATATTTGATTTCGAGAGTTTCTTAGTTGTAATTAGATATAGAGGGAATATATGTTTTTCTATATATAATTTTTTAGATAAAATGTTAATTAAAAAAAGTGACCACTCCTCTTCCTGTAGATTATTGGGAATTTTTTTATTAAGTAATAATATTTAATATAAATACACAAATATGTTGTTTTATGAAAAAGTACATGGCGTATCGATAGGGGAAATACGTAAATTCTTCTCTCTCAACAGTAAATTTCAAATTTATTATATTAATATTAATAATAAAAAATAATATTGCATTTCTCGTCTTTTGCATATTATAATCGTGAAATTTGATATTAAGGTTTCAATATCACAGTTGTATAAATCTGATTTCTTTGTCCATATGTATTATACAATATGTTAATTGTCATATTTCCATCAATAAAATTGTTAAATACTATAATCAAAGACCAAAATTGTAATTAGATTCAAATGATTAAATAACTTTTTAGTTTCTAAGAAAATAGTGTCTTTTTAGTTTTGATCTTTAAAAAATATTTTTTAAATTTAATTTTTTAAAATATTTTTGTTGTTTGATTTTAGTTATTGGTTTTAAAAAAGAACATTAAATATTAATAGCTCAATAACTTATTAATAATTTATAAACTTGTTTGAACATATAAAATATTAAAAACAAAATTTGTAGTATAACTTTTACAAGAATATCCTCTTCAAACACTATATGATGCCATAAATCACTCAGTTGCAAATTTTTCTTAATTAATATTATTGTTTGAAAGTAAAAAACTAAAATCAAAATTATTATATGACAATAAGAACTAATACGGAATAAGAAAATTTTCAAATGGTTAAATTTAAAAATTTATTTAAATAATCAAATAAAAATAAAAAGCTATTTAAGTGAATTTGAAAAGTATATATAAAAGTAAAAGGTAAAGCTATAATCACATAGATATTTAATAAATTAAAACAATTTACCTAACTATTCCCATATCATTGCAACACTAGTCACATCTACGGGAAAAATGTATTCAGTAGGAAAGAATTACTCTAACATCTACCACACCTATATGTCAATTGTCATAATTTTTTAGATAATGCATTGAGTAGAAAAAATTATCTTGATACTAATCATACTTTTATGTCAATTATCACATACATGTTGATAGTAGAAAAATTACACTAATATTTCTCACACCTATTTGATAGTGGTAACAATCACATGCAAACTCGCTGGAAAAAAAATTGCCCTCATGCAATTTATTTGGAGATTGCTTCCAAAATTATAAGATTATATATCTTATTATTTTCCCACTCAAGAGTGAAAAAGAGAGAGAAAGAAAAGCATTTTATGTTACTCCTATGTAAGTCCCATCTAAAATCCTTAAGCATCTCTAAAAGTTCAAGATAAGATGAAAACATAATTAGATAAATTGTGTAATCTATATGGTATGATTCTTACCTAAATTTTGTATTAATATATGTATTACTTTAAAGTTTAAATCATTTTCATCTTTCATCAATTCACCCTTGAGGAATTGTTTCTATTTAAGCAAGTAACTCACTTTGCAACATTAAAATTGTAGTCTAGACTTTATGATAATACTTGCTAATTGTTTGTCCTAATTTGGAGAATCTAAGTTAAATACTCCAATTCTTGGTGTGATGTTCACGTATATTAAAAAAATTGCAACCCACTTCTCAAAAGTGACTTGATTGAGTTGCATTAATCCTCCTTGTACCCTTAAAATCACACAAAGATGTGCAAATGCATTTTACAAATTATCAAGTCTGATACAAAATGAGTCACTTGAATTAATGATATAAGTCCAACACATCCCTTCATGATTCAAACCTAGCTAAAACTCTACCAATCAAAGCTCTTCTTTCATAATTGTTTTTCATGATGAAATTTAAGGAAAAAAAATCCAACAGTATACATGGCTAAAATATGGATATACATATCTGTTCATCGTCCATTGAAATTAAATAGGAAAAAATTATACAAAGTAAAATGTATATAAAATTTTACAATGATAAAGTAACAAATAACAAATCATTTATGCTGGATTTAAGCTGCTCACATGATAATGCAACTACTTTAATTTGATGAAAGAAAATTACAAGCAAAATTTTAAAATGTTAGTTTAGACAATTCATCAAACGTGTTAAGCTCAAGTGAGAAAACACCCTAAAATCTAAACATGTAGAATTTCTTTATAACCTCCAAAACATAAAATAAGAACAAAATGATTATTAAAGCAAATAAACCATAGGTTATTATTCTTTTTTTTCTTTAATATTTTTCTTGGATCATTCACCACTTGACCTTAATATTTTTCATTTACGAAATAAAATAAATCTTTTTAATTGTGCACGGCAAAGTTAAGGTTACTATCCCTTTTTTTCCTTCCTAATCTAACATAGAATTAAGACTAACAAAATTGCATCCAAAATTAACAATAAAAAATGTTCATTAAATAGAACAATGCACATTAAATTATAGTAAAAATGAAACTTACAAGGGTTTGGGGTCTTCAATGAGAGTGTGCATTTGGCATAAGAAGAGAAAGACAGTTGTAAAATATTGAGTACACCAATTGTGAACCATAATGAAAAAAGAGGTCGTGAAAGACATACCATGGTGGTTGTTAAATGATCATGTTAAACTCAAATGAGAGATTGTGAAAACTCAAACATAGAATTTCTTTACAACCTCCAAACATATAACTAAGAACAAAATTATTAAGAAAACAAGCGGTGTAATATTTTTTTAGATCATTCACCATTTTACCTTAACATTTTATTCATGAAATAAAATATTTTTTTATTGTTCACCATGATGATTCAAAAGTGTAGACATTGTTGAGTCTCCGAAATATTTTTGGAGGCATATAGGTTCCTAAATGTTTTTAGCACATGCATCCAAATCTTTTTATTCATGATGTCGTTAAGGGTTAGCACAATTAACCTTTAAAAGCCATGTTAGCAAGTCCCTCTACTCTAGGTGGCCTTCCAAGTCAGTTCCACATCATAGGGATGAAAATGCAAGTGGAGTGAATCATTTGTTACATAATCATTTGTTGGATGATCAAATTAGTTTGCCTTTCCAACATTGCCAATGTTGATCACAATAGGGTTCCTCGAATATTTCCCAGCGAGCCTCTCAATGGTGGGAGGCATGGTGGTGTTGAACATATAGGTGGTCCAATAAATCTTATTTTTATCAAGCTCCTCATCCTTATTCTCAGGCTTAAGATTGCTAAAAGACGTGACATCAAGGACACCCATCACCTGGGGCTTAAACCCATGTTCGGCCTCATCAAGAACAACATAATTGCACTAGTTAAGAATGGCATAACGACACTTCAAACAATCAATCAAACAAACAGGAGTGGCAATGACAGTCTCACAGGTCACAACCTTGCCTGATCTTAAAATCTTGCTCCTCAATGGATTATCCACAATAATGGAGACGACCTTGATGCCCAAATATTAAGCAAACTTAACAATCTCATCCTTAATTTGCTAGGCAAGCTCGTGAGTTGGGGCCTTGACAACGACATAAGAACCTCGACCTCATTGTCCTCATTCATGGGAGGAAGCCTAGTGATGTAACTCAACATGGGAATAAAAAAATGATAGTTTTGCCAGAACTAGTCTTGGCAATGCCAAGACATCACGTTGGTGCAAGCTAAAGGAAATAGCAGTCATCTGAATGGGAGAAGGGGTTTTATAACCAACCTTCTCCACAACCTTCAAAATCTCATTACTAAGCTTGCTCTAAATCCAACTTCTCATGGGGAGAGGAATCTTGGAACCCTTATAAGAGATATTGTAGTCTTCCCTAAAGATAAGCAAATCTCTCTGTGTCATTTCCTCCAGTTTCTTCTCACTTTAGTGGCAGTCAACGCGCATGTCAAACATGTTGTAGAGGTCGGCAACAACCTCTTTGCATGTTGGCTATTTGCCTCCTTGGGTTTCTCTTCCAGGTTGTCTTTGCATTGGATTTGCTCCTGCATCCCATTCTCGTTCTTGGTTGCAAGCTTTTTCTACTCACGTCAGTCCATGCTGGCACGTGCCATTGCGTTGGAGGGCCACACATTTTCATCTCCATGATGTGGAATTGACTTTGAAGGCTACCTAGAGTAAATGAACCTGTTAACGTAACATTTAAAGGTTGATTGGGCTAACCCTTAAGGATGTCATGGACGAAAGAACTTAGATGCATACGCTAAAAACATTTAGAGATCCAAATGCCTCCAAAAATATTTCATGACCTAGTTATAAGCGTTTCAACCTTTTAGATATCTGTTTGATATTTCACTCGTGATTTATTGAGTTAAAACTTTTACGATTTTGTCCAATCATATTTTCGCAAATTGTAATTTCCACTGAATATTATTAAATTAAATGTTAATAAATCTTTTAGCCCTAAATTTTGGTGAATCAATTGCACATTCACACCCTTAATATACTTTTTATTTTAATTTGATTTTGTTGCATAAAAAGTACGTGGTTGCATATGAAACAAAACAATATGCTTTTTTTTTTTTACAATGGAACAACATACATTGTTATGTCACCCTATAAAGGTTACATTATTGTCTTGGTTCATTTTTTATTAAATGTTTTAATTTTATATTTTATTAATAAAAAATATTTTAGTCCTTAAATTTTAATATTATATGAATATTTTCATTTTCGTGTAATGTAATCATGTTTGTGGTCTAAATGTTTGAAAGTGATATATTTCTTGTTTTACTAATGTTTATGGCCAATTAGACGAAAGTAGGCTTAATTAACTTTACCTATAGAAGTAGGTTTGATTTTGTACAAATATTCATGGGTTTATATTTTAAATGAAAATTTAGTTTTTTAGTAAAAATGATTCTTTCACTTTGAAGAAGTCATGTCATCTCACAATATTCATTCTTATAAAGAAATAGCTATATAATTAAGAAATGTTCTAAGATCCCTTAGTAAAATTGTTTTTGGTTATAAGAGATGATAAATTGATACTTAATTATTATGTGATAAGTCACATTATTTTTTTTAAAAAAAAATGCTTCTAGAATCACTTAAGTAGATAACAAAATTGAAATCCCAAAAAAGGAAAAGGGTGACATGAGTGAACTAAAGAGATTTTCATTTTATCGTAATGAAAAACCTAATTCTAAAGGAAGTTTCAATAATATAATTCTCATATATAAATATATGAAGCAAAATTCATCATCTTGTTGGTTTTATTCAAACTACATATATGAGTTTTTTCAATACACACACACGTAGTTATAAGATTGGTTTGATAACAAAACTCATATGTGAAAAGATGGAAAAGGAGTGGTCATGTGTTTAGATGTCACCACTAACAAAACTATCACACTAATAACTAACATGCCTATAAATACATATATACACACACACACATATATATATATACACATACACACAAATACTCATTTTATACATACGAACATTTTTTTTATTTACAGTCAGCAAGAAAATGTCAAAGAAGAGAATAAAAAATCCTAGATGTCAGCATGCAACCTTGATGCCTTACTAATTTGTGAGCAACAAGGTTAACTTGTCTTTTTAATTAACTTATTCTAGAGTATTAAAAAAAATCTTACTCTAGAGTTTGGAGTAGAAGAATTTATTTACATTTAGAAATAACATGTTTAATACATTTGCCATGTGTGCCACAAGATTAAGTGCATGATTGATTTTATTTTATTTTTTAGTTTTTGAAAATTTCAAAATAGTTTTCTAAAAGAAGAGAACCAACCTTTCGAATTGCTGTTGAATCCATAGGCAGGCAAGAAGAAAGCAAAAACGATTTCCATAGTAGAGCAAAATGGGAGCAGCCTAAACTGTGAAAATGGTATCCCTAAAAAAGTGTAATCAGAGGGTGAAACCTTGCTTTGCAAAAGGGGAGTTCTTTCCCGTATCCATCCCATAAACCCCTGTCGAGCTTCTACACATTCTTCATTCAGGAAAAGGTTTCTGGTTGCCATAAATAAAACCACAATCACATAGTCAACTCGAAACAAAGAGCTTCTTGCCTACAAATTCAGGAGCAGCTGGTCCAAGCCTTCCTCTTTACTGCTTAGGAGTAGCATTGAAGATTCCAAACCTTTCGTGTCATCGAGTTGCTACACCTAACCTAGCCTAGCGGGAGCTCACTTAAGGCTCCGAGTATCATGATCGTAAGACGACATTTGCTAGCCTCACACTACCCTTTTTGGAACCCCTGAGTAGTCATGTGGAAGAAACAAACGAAAACAAAGGAGAAAGGCTTGAAGAAAATTATTTAAAAGTGTTATTTGAAAACTGTTTTGAATATGTGAAAATAAAAATAAAAATTTGTTTATATTTACAGAAATATCATTAATAAAAAAAATATTCTTATTGTATTTTGACTTTTCAAAACAAAAATAGAAAAAATTTAAAAGAAAAACTACTTACAATTGTTCCTATTTTTTAGTTTTTAAAAATTATAAAATCAGAACTATTTTTGAAAATTGTTTTAAGCAAATAATAACCAAACAAGTTTTTTAATTTTTAAATATTAAAATACTGAAGATAATTTTATAAAATTGTTACCAATTTTTAAATCATGATATTTTGAAATAGTTTTACATAACCCACTTTCACTTTGTGTTTTTTTTTTCTTTTCAAAATTTGATATTTTGTCCCTATTTCTAAATCATGATATTGTATCCCTTAATTTTAATATTAATAAATTTGTGTCCAAAACATTGACCATTAAATGACAAACATTGTATGACACATGACAATAATTTAATTATCTGATAGACCATACTTTTATGATTTACCTGCAATTTAGATTATGAAAAATTAAATGTTATTAAATAAATCACTTTTTTAAATCACAAAATTTATGACATGAGTAATTAAACCACTAAGCAAGTGGTTCAAGTAGTAAAAGGTTGTTTCAACTTAACCAAGGTCTTGAAAGAGCCTTGATTATTCAACTATGTTAGATACTTAAATGGAGAGTTTGCTATCCACAACAGTCCT
The DNA here is from genome assembly GCA_037954015.1 of Psophocarpus tetragonolobus. Classification (NCBI taxonomy): domain Eukaryota; kingdom Viridiplantae; phylum Streptophyta; class Magnoliopsida; order Fabales; family Fabaceae; genus Psophocarpus; species Psophocarpus tetragonolobus. The sequence goes on along the minus strand of CM075695.1, from coordinate 1,501,063 downwards.
ACAAAGTTTGAACATGTATCTAATGAAGGATATTTGTAAATTTGCAATTAAACAAAAAAAATCATGTTATTAAATTAATGTCAAGTCTCAGAAAATGTTAACCGCTTAAAAGTATCTACAATGTCAATTGTTGGAGCATTTTTCTGAGTCTCTAATGTTATGTAAAATTGAAAAGTTTTTATAATTTTTTACTCAAATGGTAAAATTCATTTATGCTTTTAACTTTTTTTAATTATCTAATAATGAATTTACATTTTAAATAAAAAATTGATTCTTCCAACAAAATCGATTCTTTCATTGTGGAGAACATATTGCTTTAATAATTAACAATAATTTATATTAGGAGTGTAACTAGTATACACTATTCATGCAAAAGAGACTTTTAAAATGATGTTTAATCATATATCTTTATTGATATAACTTTTGAAGTATTAATTGGTATAGTCAGCAAATTTATCGTAAATTAAAAATTGTGATTGAATGTTAGTGTAAAATTCTTTACACTTTCAGTGTATACCAATTAAATTCTTATATTAGTAAGGTAAAAACAAGTTTTACAAGATTAACCCAAAATGTTATGGCTGATTGACCCAAGTGGGTTTATTTTTTTAAAAAATTACCAGTATGGGTCTGCTTTGAAAAATATTACCAGCATGGGTCTGTTTTGGGTGGTTGACTCGGTCAAACCGCAATTCCGAATTGCGGTTTCGTTGTCACGTCAGCAAAGTGATTACGTGGAAGCCAGTGTAGAAAAACGACTACGAAACCGCAAGTGGGAATTGCGGTTTGACTGAAAACACAGAAAACCGCAAGTCGCATCTGCGGTTTGAATTAAATATTATTTTTATCATAAACCGCAAGTGCGAACTGCGGTTTATGTTAAATATAATATTTAAATATCATCAAAGTGACTGTGGTTTAATGGTGAGAATTTGATGTTATAGTTGTGGAGACCCGAGCTCGAATCCCAGCAGCCACACATAAAACCACAAGTAGCATCTGTGGTTTGAATTAAATATTATTTTTATCATAAACCGTAAGTGCGAACTGCGGTTTATCTTAAATATAATATTTAAATATCATGAAAGTGACCACTAGTTTAGTGGTGAGAATTTCATGCTGTGGTTGTAGAGACCTAGGTTCGAATCCCAGTAGCCATACACTGTTTTAATTAAAATCTCCTGTCTCCACAACTACAACATAAAAATAATATTTAATTCAAACCACATATGCGACTTGCGGTTTTATGTCGGTTTTATGTATGACTGCTGGGATTCGAGTGATATTTAAATATTATATTTAACATAAACCGCAGTTCGCACTTGCGGTTTATGATTAAAATAATATTTAATTCAAACCGCAGATGCGACTTGCGGTTTTCTGTGTTTCAGTCAAACCGCAATTCCCACTTGCGGTTTCGTAGTCGTTTTTCCACGCTGGCTTCCACGTAATCACTTTGCTGACGTGACAACAAAACCGCAATTCGGAGTTGCGGTTTGACCGAGTCAACCACCAAAAACAGACCCATGCTGTTAATATTTTTCAAAGCAGACCCATACTGGTAATTTTTTTAAAAAATAAACTCACTTGTGTCAATCAGCCAAATGTTATAATTTAAAAATAATTTTTTTTGTCAGATTAAGCCCATATAAAAATTGGACCTACCTTAAAAAAAGAGTAAACTTTCCTTCTCTTTTCCACTTTTTTTTTTCTATATTACCAAATGCATATTTTTTCTATATACCAAATGCACCAGAAACGATCACAAGTGTAAGGAAAAACAATGTAATCCTTGCCTACATCCATTCATCAAAATCGTATCTCCAATTGAAATAAAAATTATTTCATGGATACATTCATTAATTCAATAATAAAATTAAAGAGGTTAACGTTATTGGACTACTAATATTATAACAATTTAAATTTTTGAGATATGGTAGTTAAATACTAGTTTCAATACATATATCTTGAGGTTAACGTTATTGGACTACTAATATTATAACAATTTAAATTTTTGAGATATGGTAGTTAAATACTAGTTTCAATACATATAACTTATATTTTATTATAGAATTTCATAAAATTAGTTTGATTATTAAAATATTAATTTTACAAGCATAGAATTCTTAAAAAAAATATTAAAATTAGTTCTGAATTTTCATCTACAAATAGTTAAATATTCATCATAATAAAATATGATAACGAAACAAAGTTACTATTTCTAGCCAGAAGGGCAATTGTGGCTTTTCGAGAAATGGACAGAAAGTTTACTTTGGCAGATGCCACGTGCCCAAACACCTCTCGCATGATGTATGTGGATAAGGGGTTATTGTCAACATCATTATTAAGCCGATAAAAATATCTTCTTTTATTTCAACAACAAAAATCTGTTTTATTTTTGTTTTATTTACGGTCGTCCATATATTAATATTAATATGAACTTTATCTAGATGTGCGATGAAATTGAATTTTTATAAACTTATCAATGTTCACTGTTCAATAAAAAAATCAAGTTCTTGGCCAACTTTAAATGATTCTCAAGTTTATTAAACTAGAATGAATGACCCGTTTTTTTTAGAGAACAAGGGTTTGATTTTTTTTTTAGTTTTTGAAAAATTAAAATTAATTTCTAAGAATTATTTTTTTAAAAATGAAAGAAATTTTTTTAGTAAATGTTGTTTGAAAATTATTTTAGAGATATGAAAATAAAAAATGTCTATATTTACTAAAGTTTTATTAATAAAAAGTAAAATAACATTTTTTATATATATTTTGAGTTTTCAAAATGAAATGTAAAACTAAAAAAATTACTTACAGTTTTTTTTTAGTTTTTTTAAAAAAAAAATATTTTAAGAAAACACTAACAAAATAATTTTTGTACTTTAAATATAAAAATAACAATTTTACAAAATTCTGGCCAGACAAACACTAAGTGATCCATATATATTACCAGTGAATAAATATTGATTATAAGTAATATTTGAAACTATTTATAATTAAAACATATTTTAATTATTATTTATTGGTGTACATGATAAATATATATCTTTATTACATATTTGGTAGATTCTAGTTTTTATAATATAAGAAAATAGAAAAAATGAAAGTTAGTTATATTCAGTGAGGTGGTAATTTAGTTTCTTATTATAAATGATGTTTCAATTGGTATAAAGTATGACTTTTTCTTTACAATAAAAAAGTAAAGCTATTTTCATAAGATAATATTTTTAAATTGAACTTAAATTCAAACAATTCATACCATGTATAACAGATGTGTTACCAGATCATACATAACAAAGTTTAATGATACATAACAAGATTTGGTTATGGTGTTATAGTATAGATTCTTATATTTGTACTTTTAAAAATATTTTTTTACTGTGTTAATAGTAACTTCAATACATGTGCAAGTTGTGTCCTTATTTTGAGTATCTAAAAATATTCCACTCACAACAATAACAGTGTAAGGAATCATATCTTGAGTAGAAAATTAGCTCCTAAAAAGCCCTTCACCTGATGAAGTATTTGTTTCATGTTCCCATAGTGGAAATAGATCCAATTGTCAATTGGAAGCCTATAACCTAGTCCATTTAAGACTTGACATGAGTTCTTTTAAAAAAGGTTATGTTTAAACTTTTTAAAAAGTCATTTTAGGTTTTCCAAGTCACAAGCTTTAAAAAAAAATCTATTAAGCTTAATAGGTCATCTAAGCCTATTTAGTAATGACATTCTTTTTAATAAAACATTATTATTAATGTGATGTAAACTGAAATATAATAATATAATTATTTTAATTAAATTACAAAGTAATCATTTTACTATAAAATATTTTCATATTTTTTAAATCTATGACATAGTGACACCATAAAAAGATAAATTGCTTATCAATTACATATATTTCCATATGAATGTAACATGTTGATATGTTTTCATAAAAAATAATAATATATATTATTATTTTATATAAAAGTCACATATACATTATTTATAGAAAAGATGTAAAAATGTTGGGTTATAGTATGGATTTTTCTTTTAGCATATTTTATATTTAGATGGTTGAGATAATTTTATATCAATAAAAATTACATCTAGTTCTTTAAAAAAATATGCAATAGGCTAATGGGCCAACTGAAAATAAGGTATTTAGAACAGATTAGGGAGCATAAAAAGGTAGTGACAACTTGAGTAATTTAAAATTTTGGTGTGTAAATAGTAAAACGGAATGTAATAAGAAAATGTCTCCATGTTCGTGACTGATACTGTTGCAACAATTATGAAATAAACGTGACAGGTCCTCTGAGCCCCATTTTAAGGCTTCTGCTACAGCTACACGATGTTTTACTATACTCACTCGCATATTTCTTTTTGAACCTTTATTGCATAAGTATTTTTCTATATCGAAAACAATATTTTATATATATATTTGTACAAAATATATATATATATATATATATATATATATATATATATATATATATATATATATGCGCGCGTGTGTGAATGAGATACACTTAAAATACTATTTCAAAAAGTATTCTCTCAAATATTTTTTTTTATTTTTAACATTTTGAAAACTATTTTTCAAAATAGAAAACTTAATATTTTTCGAAGATTACTTTTCAAAATATAAAAATTTGATTCTAATATTGTGAAAAATTATTTTTTTTATATTTTTTTTTATGTTTTCAACTTTAATCTTTCAAAAAGCATTTTGTCTCAATTTATTTCGTATTTCTTTACAATGAAATAAAAAAAAACTTAGTAGTATTACTAAAGAGAAAAATGTTTTTTTTATAGGAAAATGTTAGATAATGTTTTAATAAGAGAATAATTATGGTTCTAATGTTCAATTAACTTAAAAAAATTGTGGCACAATTAAATGAAATAATGATGTTATATTGTCTTTTGTTTAGGTTTTTGTTTTTGGAAGGTATGGGCAATATCTAACAAAATAAAATTATCAGAATCCATTATACAATTAAAATTTTTATGATAAATATGAACAAACGACTCTGGAACAAATTTAAAGACAAAACTATCTTAATTGGACTCTAGCCCTAACTTAGTAAATTCGTCAGCTAGCATGTTTGCCTCCCATGGGACATAATTAAAACTATAGTGAAGGGTTTTACCACTCCTCCCATAGATATTATCAACTATGGGATATAAGTTATTCTCAATAGTGCAACTCTCGTCTAGTAGTTGGGTCATGCTAAGAGAGTTAAACTCAAATAGTTGGATTTCAAAGATCATTCTCATAGTTGCCTTGCCTTGCCTGAGGGGGATTTAAAGACAACATTTAGTGCACTACACCACCACCGCCATCAACTTTCTTGTGGGGTATAAGAAAATTCGCATCACAATTGAACTTCAGCATGCCTTGGGGCATTCTAAGTAACTTTATAGTCTATGTCTATATAATGAGCTCTTGTGTCTTTCAGAAGTGCTCACATGCTCCGGTTCTTTTGTGGGACAATATTACAAAAAGAGACAAATTTTACTTTTAAATTTTATTTATATTTAAATAAATTAAGTTAATTGATAAATGATTGAGATTAACCACCCATTCTTTCTCTTTCAGCATCTATTATCCTTTACTCTTTTTTCTCTTTACTCTCATATGTTCCGTGTATACATATATAACAAATTTTATAATAATATATTTTATAAGATATTTACTAAGTATATATATTTTTTATGACTAATTAAGTGATTAAAACGTACAATTTTTATAACTATTTTTTGAGTAGGCATGAGCAACCCTCTTATCTCAACTTAAAAATATTCTTATATCACAAATAAATTATCATTATTAATATAAAATATGCTTTATATATTTAAAATATTTATTTATATATTTTAAGATTATAATACAATTTATAAATATAAAAACCTTAATATAATATAAAATCATGAGGAAAATATTTATGCACTTTTAGTGTAAAGTTTTACACTAATATAATTATAGTCTTTCATTTATAATGATAAATTTGTGTTATTGCTTAATAGTGTTCACTAAAACCATTTAGAAATCTTGGAGAACACACAATTAATTCTTTCTCTAGTAATTATTCTTTTTTCTGTAAATTAAATCTTGTTGTCAAATTATCATAATTCTCCCTTCCAAATTAAACATTGAACCTTAGGTGAAACTTTTAATGCCTACAATTTCTTATAGAATACATCCTTTGTAAAATGCAGTGAAATTAGTTTCTCACTACTTTATGAAATGAATTATTAATTCTAACCTATTTATTTGAAAGGAGTTGATTTTTATTATTTGCCAGTTAATTTTGTTATGGTTTCCATGTACTTGTGTTCAGGCCATGAATTGTGCGTTAGTTGATGATAATAATATTGTTTGGTTTATAAATCCTATATACTGAGTACATATTCTATCTTTTTTGAAAAGCAAATATTTATTTATATAATTGGAAGAGAAACCAAGAGTTTCTTGAAAATACAAGGATGCAGACACCATACTACTTGATGTCCAATTAGAACGCGATAATTAACCTTCACTGCCTAAGACATATTTAATAAGCACTCTCTCTGATTAGCATACCAGTCCGAGAAAGCGCACCCCCTATTAAACCCAAAAGAGTATGACAGTCATTTCCAGGAGATGATCTTAATAGTCATCATAATGTCCACTGAGTCCACCTGAATTCTATCAAAGACAATCTGGTTCCTAGTCATCCAGATTCCCCAGCAAGCAGCCAGCCAGAAAACATACCTGCACTTCTTTTTCCTCTTTCCAACCACCCATGTTGATGATGATGAAAACAATTGATGCAGATCCCCCGGGATAGGTCCGTGGATTCCCAGCCAGCTCATTATATTACTCCACACTGATTGAGCTTTGGCGCACGTTAAGAACAGATGAGTCCTGCTTTCCATATTGCTTCTGCAAAGTACACATAGAACCCCTTCTACTGGAATCTCGACGTCTCTCTTCAGCAAGTTATCAATGGTGGGAAGCCTATCTATCAATAATCTCCAAGAGAATGCAGTTACCTTTGATGGGAGTCTGTCTTTCCACATGCGTCTCCATTGATTGGGTTCCACCTCGGAGAAAATCATTGAGTTCTGATGCGAGCTCAGTACTGCATAAGCCTCGGCTACTGAGAACCCTCCATCACTGCTAGTCCTCCAGGTCCATCTATCCAACTTGTCGACCGCAATTACTACTGGCTGTAGCGTAGTAAGTAATTGTACATATTCTATCTTTTTCGAAACATATTCTATCTCTTTCCAAAGAAGCTGTGTGCATGCGTTTTTCTTTTTCCAAATTTCGTTGAAACGTGTCGGGTTCAAAATCAGATGGTTGCATGTCTCTTCCTACTTGGTATGCGTAATTGGAATCTCCTGTTAACATTAATCATTTACATTGTATATCTCACATATTAGATATATATATATATATAAAATGAAAAAGCAATGTTCTTATTAGTCAACATTAAACAAAAGTGAATAGGGCCGACTGCTTGTAAGTATTTCTTTTGTCAGTTTTTCTTCTTTTTTTTTCATGATATTCTTTCTTCTTAATATTTATTTGTGATTTAGTTCTTTGTATCTTTTACGTTTTTTTTAAAGATTTCAGGTGTTTTCTTTACAGTTAGTGGTAATAATAGTGAAAACGAATGGATAATAATAATAATAAATAACAGCGAATAATGTACATGATATACATTTCAATCATTTTTAGAAAAATTTAAATATATAATTCCTGTTTCTTGTATATTAAAACTAAAAACTTAAAATAATGTTGAAGTTTTTTAAAATTATTCAAGTTAGAAAACTTAAAGAGTATTTGCTTCAAGTATTAAGTTATATTCTTTTGGAAATCTGATTTTGAGAAATAATATTACAGGAAAATGTTATTTTTGAGTATATTTAAAAATATGTTTGATTAAATTTTGTGTGTTTTTAAGAATGATTTCAAAATAATTTAAATAAAATAGAAGTTTCAAGTGGAAAAAAAAAACTTCAATATTTCAATGAAAATACACCTTACCTTCACTATACCCAAAAATAACTTTTGAAAACTTGTAACAAAGACATAAATATATGTCTATATTTTTTTAAAAGGAACTATTAATCCGTAAAATAAATAAACTCTTAAGAGTTTAAAGGAAGAATTTCTCTATATGGTTAATTAATGAAATGGACTTGAAGAATAATTGGTAAAAACAAGAGTCACCAGATCTCTTCCCATGAATGCTGGCAAACTCAAATGCCCTAAAGATACTTTGACCATAGTAGTTAGGTAAGTATAAATTTACAATTGATAAGGTACATTTTACTCCAAAACAAGTAAAACTAGCCACGTTTGAAGTCTCATTCCTTGTTTCATGAACTCTAGTCCATCTTATCTTAAAAATTTCATGAATATCATGTAAGTATTTATTACATACATTGCTAGTCTGTCAAACTTTTAATTTGATAATTTAAGCGTTAAAATGTCTTTCTGCTGACACTTGAATTCATAGTCCAACCTTACCTAAAAGAGAAGAAAAGCCATCACAAGAGTGGTTACAATGCACGTCAGACATCTGTAAAAAAATTAATTAAATGAATTGAAAATAAGGAAAAAATAGTTTTTGATTACCTAGTGGATTAAGAAATACATGACAGCAACAACCGTGTATTTCGCATTTCATTTCAACTCTCAGGAGACATTTTAAACCCCACAAAGATACATATCTTTACTAAAAATTTATCACATGGGCTAATAATTGCCTTTGTGATTAAGGAAACAAAAGGCCATTGAATCGAAACTGAAATATTCTTGAGTACCAAGTACATAAATAAACAGGGTGTACAGTGAAATATGACAGCACTTTGCCACGGTTCATTTCTTAATGAATCTCTTTCTGTTTCTCCTCAATACAAATAAATGGTCATTTTTATTCAGCGTAACTAGTACCCTTCAGAAAAGGAAACATTGCAAGATATGTTCTTGCGTTTCTTTTGCAATGCTAGTAGGAACTATTAATTATGAAAGGCATAGAGCTTGTACGGAGCCTTAATAAAGATGATAAAGAAGCATCAATTCAGTGGCACTTTTGCTTGCATACCACAACACATGGATGCACGTTGTAGAAACTGAATTTTGGTCGTTACCTACATCAACTACTTATCATGAAAAAGCAAGTTCATTTGATATAGAAGCAAGCTGATTATTAACTATAAAGTATTACTATAAATGGTGGGATCATTCAACACAATGCTGTTAGTCTTTTAATTTTACTTTGGTTGGATCGATATGATGCATGGGTAAGCTTAATTTTGAAATCCTATATGTATATATAGTCTGTCGTTGGTGTTATATATATATATATACACACACATAAATAAATGGAGTTAATAAAACTTATGGGCATCTAAAAATGTGAATGCAAATTAACATGAGTCGCCTTCTTGATGAATGATGTAACACGACTAAGATTAGATTTGTGGCCCTTTTGTCGAAAGTGGAAAAACATTTGGTTGGCCCACCAAACCGACCACCAATCCCTTTTCCACAATGTGTATTTCTTTTTCCAAAGAGCTCTCGTAGGTGTAGAAAGAAACATAAAGAGATGATTACAATTATTGCACTGCGAGGGATCTGTTTTGTGATTCAAAAATCAAAATTCCTATTTTTCTTTTCTGATTCAAAAATCAAAATTCCTATTTTTCTTTTGTGCTTTCCAGAAAATTCTTCCCACGTTTCTGTTGTGAAATCTAAATATTTAAAATTATTTTTTCAAATCAACGGCAAAACTAATCTTTATAAAGTAAAAATTATTTTTGGTTTAAGTAAATTGGAGTTGCAAATGGTTCAAGGTATTCAGTTAAATAGAACTTTGCTATATATATTTTAATACCTGGGCCGAATACCAAGCAAGGATGACGAGTTACTTTCATAAAAAAAGTTGATGCATTTGGCCCATGGAAGTAAGAAATGAAGTATTTAATGTGGTTGATGATGAGAACTTCCAACATTGAGTGAATTGTTTAAGTTCATCGTGAATTTAAATGAGAACCCCTCGAGTATATTCTTTTGGCACCACAGTATGATCCCAGCATATCTTCTTTTGGTTAACGTAGCCACTTTTCTCCATGACCGTTGTCAAACTGTGTTGTTTTCTGAGGCCAAACTACACTGGGAAAGCTTTCATCTTGATGGCTAGTGCATATATATAATTATATATCGTCGTATCACTTATAGCTTTGATCTTTTTAGGCTCTATTTGCTTACCTTTTCACTTTTATTTTCCAAAACAATTCTACACTATATATTCATGATAAATTTATTATCTAAAATCTATTTATTGTTAAAAAATAAGAGTTTACTTGGTATAAAATCTTTTACACTATCAATCATAGCTTTTTTATTTACGTGACTGACTTTTAAAGTACTAATAAATAAAGTTAACAAACTTATTATGAAGTGATCTAACAGTTAGTTACACACAATGTATACCAATTAAATTCTAAAAATTATTACATAAGTGCTTTAAAAGAAAGTAAAATACAAAAATAACTATATATGTTTTATTATTCAGCTTAATTATACATGAAATTCTAACCTTTTATTTATATGATTTTTAAAATATTAATTAATAAATTTAACAAACATTCTATAAATAAAGAGTTTTCATTAAACATCAGTGTAATGATGAGAATCTTCTTTTTTAAATTAGTGTTTCATATTATATCTCAATCAATCAATAAATATGTTACTTAAAGAGCCATGGGGAATAAAACACTAGTTTAGGTTAGAGGATTTGTATCCTTCTAGGTAAAACTTTTTATAGTATGAACCTTTTTCTGTTTTCGTTGCGATTAATTTCTACCATAATTCTACACTCAGCATTGTGCCTTGCACCACTCTCCACCAATTTTCTAAACAATCTTGATATTAGATTGACTTTATAGATAGTTTAGAATTTTCCTTGTATTCTGTTTAACAAGGATGCTTATATATAAAAAAAAACTATGTATATTCCATAATAACTTTTTCTTTTTCTTTATTTTTTTCTCTCTTTCTGTAGAGGTTATTTACACTTTGTTTTATAATAGGTAAAATATATTTTAGGTTTCTAAAAAAATTTTAAAATATTAAATATGTTTTTTGAAAATTTTTCATACTTGGTCAATCTACTTTTAAAATACATTTATTTGGTCTCTAAGTGTTTGGTATAACAATTTTTAGAAATAAAAAAAAAAAATTAGATAGCGATTAAAGGATAAAAAATTGTATATTTTAAAAATAGAGGAATCAAAATAATACAATTTTTTTTTTAAAAAGAATGTATTCAATATATCAAGATTTTTTAAAAACCTAAAACATATTTTATCCTTCTTTGTGGTGCTAATTGACTAACTATGTCCATGTCTTAATAACAGTGGAATGTATAATAAAGATGATTTCATATAAAAACTATAATGTGTGTCTAAAGTTATGTTTGTATTAAAATATACAAACTTAAGCTCAAATAAAATTCATTTTATAAATCGAGTTTGTAAAAATGATTATCTTCCATTTTAAATTAAGTTTTCAGTAAAAATTATAACATAACTTAGTTTCAATCAAACTTAATAAAAATAACTTTTCAATTTTTTTACTCTTTTAAAATACTTTTAGGCCTTTTAAAATAAAAATCAAACATGCACTAAATGAGAAACAAGTAAAAAATCGAGACAAGTGTATAGGATATATAGAAATCAATTGAAGTAAATGTTACTAATATTTATTTTTAGGATTGGTACGTGTATTTTGTATTTTCAATATGATGTAAATGTTGATATGACACTGGTTGAAACTCTTATGCATGATTGACTCAATGGTGAAGGATTTGAGGAATAAGATAAAAAAGTTAGATGATATGGTTATATAAGTGTTTTTGTTAATATATGTAACTTTTTTTTTTCTCAACGCATGAAACATTTTTTTTTATATATGTGATTTTTTTCTCAACAGATGAGACCTTCTTTCTTTTAAAAAAACTAGTAATAAATAATTTTTTTTATTAATGGGTTTAAAACTTTAGCTTTAGTAGTCTTAGCTTTGAGTTAACTCTTCTCTTATATCGAGAAGAGTTTTGTAATTGTGTTGCTTATGTTGGTGAAATGTTTTTGTCAATTTCTCACTTCACCCTTGGAATTTTTTGTGTACCCTATTTTTTACTTCAAATTAGACTTTTTTAGAAATGCTATATAGAGTTTCAGGGGAAAATTATGGGGTACACAGATAAAATCTCAATGCTTTTCAATAGAATTTATTTAGAGGAAACTAATATGCTTCTATAAAATATAATTATTGAAACCATTTGGATCTAACTGTCATTGTGATAATATATAAAGCATGTTAAAAAAGTAACATATATACTTAATTTGGTGCCTAATTTTCTAGAATAATCATTTATTGAGAGTAAAGTAAAGGATTGATGATGTACGAAAGAGTACGGGGGATGGGAGTTAGTTAAAGTTTTGGAAGGATAACTGGCTAGGTGATCAATCTTTTAGTGTTGAGTTTAGTCGGTTGTTTGACTTAGCAATTGATACTAATGCAACAGTAAAGGTGATGAGGTTGGGCAGAAGGAGGTGGAGAGGCTTTGAAGGAGACAATTATTTGCGCAGGAGAAAGAGATGTTGGCAAAATTAAACCTTGGATTGGGGTCGGTAAAGCTGAGTGAATAAGGGAAGAATGATACTTGGGTCTGGGAAGCATATGTGTCAGATGTGCTTATAGGTTTTTGGAGAAGACATCAGGTTACCCTAAAGATACATTTACAAAAACATGTGGTCGTTAAGAATTCCTCCTAAGGTTCAGTGTTGTTTAGCTTGGAAGACTGAAGCAGATAGGTTGACAACAAAACTTAATTTACAAAAGAGAGGAATAATTAATAACGAAGGAGTCAGTTGTGCTTTTTGCAATCTAGAAGTGAAACTTCACAACACTTATTTTTCACTTCTCTAGTGACTACTCAGGTTTAGCGGGCACTATGTGTGTGTTGGGGAATTCAATCAGGATTCCACTACAGTTTTCATGAACATTATTAGCAATTTCATGGCTTATTCAGTGGGGAAAATTGAGTGTGTCGAGCATGGTCATTTGTGTGGTTTGTTGTGTTGTGAAACATTTGGAAATCACGGAATACTACAATTTTTAAAGATTAGAATCACAATGTTGGTGAAATAACTCTTGCAATTTAATTGAGTTCATAGTCATGGTGTAATGTAGCGAAATTAACTTCCTATTCATTTGTAGAATAAATTATGAATCTATTCTATATGTTTGACATGAGTTGATCTTTATCATTGTAATATTCCTTATAATATGGTCTCAATGTACTTATAAATAATGCCACCACTTGTACGTTTATTTTGATTTCAATAATATTGCTTGACTTATAAAAAAAAGAAAAAAGTAAAGGATTGATAACGGGAACACAAAGATTAAGTCAATTATTAAGTAACGATAACATAATAAGTCCCATGTTGGAATCAATACAAATTAAATAAATAAAGCTAAGAAAAAAATGTTGAACACTATCCAATGTAATTGAACTTAAGTGTCCTAAATGAAGTATTTTTAAATTAAATATTTAATATTTTTTATTATATTGGGTGGTTTGAGATATGAGTGATAATATGAGTATTCGTTAGTTGTGTAAATTAACTAATTTGTAACTATTAACTAGGCAATCTAGTTAATTATATTTATAGGATTGAACAATGATAGCGATACTTTTTCTTAAAATTTTTTTATCATTAATTTAAATTTATTATTAAAAATTATTAATTTTTGTGGATGTTACTATTTATTTAATGATACTTTTTAATTTAAAAAATTTCAACTGAGACATTGAGACTTATAAAATTAATTACTTTTATTAGATTTTAACTAATAATAAAAAAGCTAATGTAAGACAACATATCGATATAGTATTTTCTTTTAAGGAATTGCTAGTATTATTTGCTCAAACTAACGAAGTTTGGATTGGATTAATTGCTAGGCCTGAATTATGTATGGAAGGCACTTTAGGTTAAAATAATAAATTTTGCCATGATAAATTGATAATTCCCTTGGCATTAAGTAATTGTTTTACGAGTTTATGAAAGAAAGGTAACGAAATGGAAATAGTCTTTGCATGAAAACGTCATAACAATTTCTCTTTTAGGATACTGATGTTTTCATTTCAGAAAAGTTAGGTACAAGGTACCAAAACCATTCATAACTTAACTATATTATTATAAGAAATTATATTCGTATATTTATTATACAAACATAAAAGGTGATAGGAAAAGAAGAAATAGACATATGAAATTAATTTGATAAACAAACATTTAAAAATATTATATAACTAATATTCTAAAAAATATTAAACCTTCTGATTTTGTAATATGACTTCTCTCATTTTGCGTTAAGATTGAACACAAAACCGTAATCCGATTCAACCCAATAAACTTATAATAAACTTATAATATTAAACCCAATTGCAGTAGACACCTGCTGAGTTTCATTATGTATATTTTATTATAGTTTTAAAATTAATAATAATTTTATTAACTTTCATGATCTTAAATAATTAATATAATTTATACTAATTATATTTGTAGAAAAACACATATCTAATATACTATTTTTGTTATTGTTTAACACTCATATTTTTTAATCGAAATAAATATAAGCTTTTACTCTAACACATTTTTTTTAAGATTATGACATCATTTTTTTATTTTTATATAGCAATTTTAGTTTAAAATTGTAATTTTAGCAAAAAAAAAAAAAACTATGATAAATTAAAGGCAAATCGCTTGAACCTGCCGACCCACCTGTGACTCACCCAACTCATAAGTCACAGAACCGTAAACATAAACAGTCGAAAGCAATTAAATGGTTTAAAAGGACATGTTAAGACAGGTTAAATCAAATTGGTCCGTGTCTAAGGAGTCCGACCTACCTGACTTATTGTCTACCCCTTATTATGTGCCGAATTTTGGATGTTCCATCTTATTTTTATCTTCAGTGTCTCCTACATGGTACAAGATAGAAAGACCAAGATTTAATATAAGAGACAAGACCACTTTACACAAGAAAAAAAGAGTAAATAGTTGACGTTGAATATAAAAAAAACTATTTTGATAGTTAATATTAAATTAAGCAAATCTCAATAAAAATAAAATAAGTGAACTCATTATAATAACAATGAAAAATAAAGGTTATAGTCAGATAAGAGAAATTGTTTTATTTTTATTTATTATAATAAAAATGAAATTTTTTTTTTTTACTTTCATGATTTTAGAGATTTATACGGAAAACTATAAAACTATAAAATATTATCTTTATAATTATTATCTTTATATAGACACGAGTTTAATTTTTCTACAATATTTTTAGTAATAATTTACAAAGGCAAAAAATAAAAATCGCTTTAAACATAATTTTTAAAATAATTATTATAAACATTAACAACTCTATTCTCAATGTATTCTAATTAAATTATGTAAATATTTTAAATAAAAATGCTAATCCTATTTGGAATCGTTGGAAGAAGAGAGAAGTAAAAAAGAAAAATTATAAATGTGAATTAATAATCAATATAATATTATAAAGACTATCCACGTATTGTCACATGACTCTACAATATTTTGTGCATTGCGTTTATACCTCACTACGTTGAAACATTATCATATGACCTTGCATCACTAGTGATTTATAATCTTAACTCTAATAATAATTTATTGTTTATGATTTGATTATATTCTTCATCTACAAATTTAACTAATTATTTTTATTAGAATCTTTCATTTTAAATACATTTTTCTATTAACGAATGTCAAATAGGATATTTTATTAGAAGAATCTGAATCCAACTTAAACTATATTTGATTTCATTAATTTTATTTTTCTTTTATAAGCAAAACAAATATTATTATCAATAAATGATCAACAATAAAAGGAGTGTAAAGTCAAAATTACAATTTTAAAAGTACAAATGACATAAACAAAACTAAGAAAAAAATTAAGCACAAAATATGGGATTTATTCATAATTCATTGTGTAAAAGATTAACATTAATTCCGTGACATATTATCATTTCGAAAAGTTCAATTCTACCGTTTGAATAATGTCATCTGACTTATAAATATTGTCTTTAAAAGTAGTCATATTCCTAACTTTACATATTTGCTAGATTACAATAAACAAATGACCATACTAGGTGCATAATTTGATAACATTTGATAACAGGGACAACGAAGCTCGTGATGTAGAACCATGATTAACCCTTACTAGGTGCATAATTTGATGCAAATCTGGTTAGACAAAGTCCAATTGAAGAACAAATATGTTGACCTAATTCTATTGCCTCCCCCACATAAAGCACATATTTCCTCTCCCTCTTGTAAAACCCATGCCTATGCAAATTATCCTTAGTTGGCATTGTGTTAGCATCCAACCTCCACACTAAACATTGAACCTTTGATGGAATCCATTTGGCCCAGCATATGTTAAAAAAAGGCATCCTTAGAGATCAACTTGAGAGACAATGCTAGAAGCTTAAGAGCGGAACCCACCCTATACAGTGTTGTCCTATTTGCACTTCATACCTACCCATTTTGGCAATTCTTCTATTAATGTTACGCCTTTCAATGCAAACTTTAATTCCTCTGGCATTCCCTCCTCCGAAGCAAAAAATCTCTGCCTCCAATTCCATTTCCACTCTGACCCCTCTCCCATTATCACCTTGACTGAAATATTTTTATTAATATCTAAACCAAATAATCTAGCAAAGACATCCGCCAAGCATGGATCTCCTAACCACCTAACTCTCCACTTAACCTTTTGTCCATTCCACAACTTCCTTCTAATATTATGAAACCACAAATCCTGTGTCCCCTGAAATTGCTCCTTAATGGAATTTAAATTGGCCCACCATCTTAAACAATGCTTACCATGCACCTCCCATTGATCGTTTAACTTGTACTTAGATTTCAAAAGTCGTGTCCACAACTCATAACTTTCTACCTTTAATCTCCATTTCCATTTATGTAAGAGTATAATGTTAAAGTTAAACATGTTGTGTAAACCTAAACCCTCCTCATCCTTTACCTTACATAGTAGTTCCCAAGCCAACTAATTTAACTTTGTATGATTCTTTACCTATGATTCTTGCTTCCATAAAAAAGTCTTGAACAAATATTTAAGTGAAGAATAATACCTTTCGATGCATTAAAAAAAAGTAATATCTCATTAATTTTATCTCATCCATGACTTTTCTTTATGTATAATTAATTAGTTATAACATTTGGATGCATAAAACAATAATGTAATAATGACAATAACATTAAAGCACTTTATTACTTTGAGAGGAACTGTCAAAATTGTCTTAACCCTTACCTCCCTTCAATTCACATCATCTTTTTGGCTTTGAATAGCTGCAAGGTCCCTAATCTCTATTGGGAGCATGGATATTGCTTTCCATCGTCACTGACGGACCACGTTATCAAACGTACTACACTACCCGATTCTACACTTAATACATGTGCTCTCGCACTAAGTCTCAATGAGCTAGCTACTAGTGCTTTTCTTCAACATGCATGCTTACAATTGGAACTCGACTTTCAGCATTGCACTACTTCTGTATTCTGTCAGCTGGCTTCTATCTTTTCCAGGGACCACTTTCCTCTCTCACACTTCACCAACTACTACCAAAAAAATATCACCAACCCTTACTCAACTTTATACTTTATCAACAATAATTGAGGTGAACTTTCATGTCTTTGGAAACTCCACTCTCCCAAATTAATACACTACCCACTTTCTCTTCTTATTTTTTATTTTCTGCTTTCATTTCCTTCTTTGTTATAATGCTTAGTTTATAATGATTTTAGTGAAATAAAAAAAATATTAATATATAATTTATAAATTAGTATATTTTAATGTATCAATTCTAATAATCTAAATCAGATATGTAATATTTAAATCCCAATTTCTAACTCAACTTTCTTTCTTATTACCATCTCAATGAAAAATATTAAAAAATAAATATCAATAATTTTTAAACACTTCTCTCATAATCACTTATTTATTACTCTTATTTTTATATTTTTCTTTTTTCTCTCCTCCCCCGTAATTGCTTCTACTAAAATTTGGTTATCTTTTTACCTTTTTTTTCTTTTGCAAATTTTTATATATTTTTTTTCAAAATGTATCTCATAGCATATTTATATTTTTATATAAAGTAATTTTCTCTTCAAATTATTTTCTATCATATCTTATTTTTTTATTTTTCAGATAAAAAATTATTGGTCTTTATTACAATACTTTTACTCTAAGTTATCAATAGTTTTTATTTATATAAATTATTAATTTCTATCAACTAAATTTTTTAATAACATTTTATCATAAGTTCGAACCAACACAAATCACCGTACAATTTTATATGTACTTTTATATATATATATATATATATATATATATTATAAGTATTAGATTTAAAAAATAAATGATGAAAATAAAGAGTAAATCTTTTATACATATACTTTCTTTTAAATTAAGAGTGTGTTTGGTCATTTGAGCTACTTGACAACTGAACAACTAGTTGGAATGATTTTAACTCTGTTTCGATAACAAAAAGTTAAGTCTTTTTAGTACTTATAGTAGTTTTTTCAAAATATCTATTTTCAGCTACTAACTTGTTTTTTTATAACTTTACCATTCATTAATTAAAGTATTGTCATTCACTAATTCTTTCTTCTCGTATACACAACATTTCTTCTTCATTAATGTAATTATAGTAATTTATAATTTAAATATATAATTTTATAAAATTATATATTTAAATATATAATTTAAAAATTCTATATTTAATTCTTTAAAATTATAATTTAAATATAGAATTATAGTAATTTATAATTTAAATATTTAATTACATAAATTTACAATTTAAATATTAATTATAATTTAAGTATATAATTATAGAAATTAATACTTTAAATATGTAATTAATTATATTATTAGAATATGTTATAATTATTTTAAATACTTCATTATTGATCTAATGATTAATGATGTCCTTATTTGTCATTTTATAATTTTCAGCTAGTTGATAAGTATGGTTAAGAAACACTTTTAGCTAGCTTTTTAGTTAATTTTGTTAAACACACCCTAACATCTTATTTTAAGCTACTAGCTAATTTTATTTTATAATTTTACACTTCATTAATTAATGTATTGTCCCCACTAATTCTCTCTCTTCATATAATACAATATCTCTCCCCTTATTTATCTCTCATTCATTAATGTAATTATAGTAATTAATAATTTAAAGATATAGTTGTAGAAAATTATAATTTAAATGTATAATTTAAAATATATATATTTAATTATAAAAAATTATAATTTAAATATATAATTATAGTAAATTATAATTTAAATATGTAATTATAGAAATTTATAATTTAAATATATAATTATAGTAAATTGTAATTTAAATATGTAATTAATTTATATTATAAAAATATATTATAATTATTTTAAATACTTCATTGTTAATCTAATGATTAATAAGACCTTTATTTGTTATTTTACAACTTTCAACTAGTTTTACTAAATATTTATAACTAGTTTTTCAGTTAGTTTTGTCAAACACACCCTAAGAGCGTGTTTGGTTGCCATTTAAACTGACTGGTAGCTGAAAAATGGTTTCAATTCCGTTTGCATAGTAAAAAATTAAGAAGTATTTTAGGAGTTATTAGCTTTCTAAAAAAAACTATTCCAAATAGTTTTTTCAAAAGATTTCCTATTTTTAGAAGGGTCAAACTGGTGAGTCAGATAAGAAAAATTCATATTTCACGAAACGGTCTCACTTATGTAACTTGACTACCAAACCCGTGAGTTTGGTGCGTTAAGACCGACATGGCCGGTCTTAACCCACCAGCTCACCAAAAAAATTTTTAACTTTTTTTGTTTCACTTATATTGGTATTAACATGTGTACATTTTTTTTAATTTCGTTTTTCCTTTTCAGTTTTCCCCTTGAACATCAAACCTCTAATACTACTAAAGTCAAAGTTAAATTTTTCCTAAAATCTGAAAGTAAAACTCCTAATTTTCATGTTGTTTTAATATTATTAATGTATGTTGTTTTAATATTATTTATACTTTGTATGTTGATGACATGACTCCATTATGTATATATGTTTTTCTAATATTATTTATAATTTTCATCTTTTTTATAAAAAAATCTCACTTAAAAAAGAAAAAATTAGAAACAAAATTATAATAGTTTTTTTGCAAATCTTGTGGCCAGTCCACTTAACCCACTTAGTGCTAGGTCGGGCCAGTTGAAAATTCTGATATCTTTATTTTGGTGAGTTGGATTAGTCCAACCAGTTTATTCTATAACCTATAGTGGGTCAGTCCGTGTGGACCGAGCTAACTAGTTTTGATACATTTACCTATTTTTAGCTAGTAACTGATTATATTTTACAATTTTACTCTTCATTAATTAGTGTATTGTCTTCACTAATTCTCTCTCCTCTTATAATATAATATCTCTCTCCTTCATCTCTCTTTCTTTGATTAATGTAACATAGTAATTTATAATTTAAATATATAATTATAGAAAATTATAATTTAAATATGCAATTTAAAATTTATATTTTTAATTTATAATTATAGTAAATTATAATTTAAATGTGTAATTATAGAAATTTATAATTTAAATATATAATTATAATTTAAATATTTAATTAATTTATATTATTAAAATATCTTATATTATTTTAATACCTTATTATTGATCTAATGATTAATAATATCGTTATTTATCATTTTACAACTTTTAGGTAGTTGATAATCTAATTTTACCTAACACTTACAACTAGTTTTTCCGCTTTCAGCTAACTTTTCAACTTGTAGGTAGATTTTCTGCTAGTTTTGCGAAATATACTCTAAGTTAAGAGATCCACTTACTTATTAAGAAGTAAATATGACAAATATTTTTTATCATCATCATTAGTTATTTTAAATCTAATTATTGTAATAAGGAATTACTCCTTTTGTACTCATGTATAAACAAAAAAAAAGACATAAAATTTTTGGACTTAAATATAAGCAAATTCTAGGTATCTGAACCCTATTTAATATTAACTTTCAAAAAATACCCTTAATTAAGTTTTTCAAAAATGTTAAATTTCCAAAGTCCGATGAAATGAGTTTCAAAGAAAAAATAATTATTGAATAAGTAAAGCTCCAAAAAATCTATTTTGTCTTCTCACTACTACATATAAATTAGGTCATATGAAGTAAATGCAAATAAAGATTAGGAAGAGATGAGATTATCTGATATTAATATCTACATTTAAGATTGACTAATTAAATGTGTTGTCTCCTATTATGAGAAAAAATTATTAAGATTAATTTAGGAAGTATATTTTAGTTTTTTAACTTCCTTACTTTATGTAAAATTAGGTGTTTTTGCATATATATGAGTAGAGAGGGTAATATGTATGAAAATAATTTTGAATTAACTAATAGTTTATCCTTGTATGCTAATAAATTACAATTAAATATTGTCTTTAAATACATCAATGGGGTAATTTATTGCTATACTAAATAATAAAAATATGTGTACATTAACAAATTCTCAGAGAACTTGCTAACGTGCACACTCTTATTTTATTGTTTTAAGAGTCCACCAGGCCCCTCTTATTTTTAATTGTATTAAAGCAAAGCATTATATTATTCCGTTACTCACGTGCTCTACTTAGTATTTACAAAAAAGTTAACGACAGCTTGTCTAAATTCAAGGACGGCATATATGGAATAAAGAGCACGCAAGGTGGTTAATTTAAAAAATTTTGAAGGTCTTAATCATGAAAATTGGGTTGATTTGCTACTAATATTTAAAATTGAAAATATGATTAAAGTATTTTTATTAATTAAATAAAAAATAATTGAGTGGAATGGGTGTGTTATATTTTAGAACGAGGGAGTATATTTGATGAGGATGGAGTGTGGGAGAGAAAATAGATGAGGCAGTGCATGAGAGGTATCTGGAGGAGCAGTTTGGAGTTTTGCATATACATGAATAGGAGGGTTGTCCATAAACCACCCATGCCGTATATTCCCACTAACTATTTATTTATTTATTTATTTATTTATCTTTCTCTTCCTATAAATTCACCCTTCTACTACAATTTTTACTTCCTCTTCTCTTCTCTTCTCTTCTCTTCTCTGTTAGCTATTCTTTCCTTCCATGCTTAATATGCATGTTCATGTTTGACATTCATGTCTCCCGTTCTCAGTGAAATCCTTCGTTCCGGGTTTATGATCAACTCCTCTCTCAGACGCAGGACCCACTTAGTTCAATCTTTCTCTGTTCTCTTCCTCTACTGGTTCTATGTTTTCTCATAATTAATTCCTCCTACACAACTCCGCTTTCATATTATATATTAGCCTAATTAGAATCATTAATTTCTCTTCCCATCTTGTTTTTTTCTTTTTCTAGTCTAGTACCCAATTGTAAATTATATATGCCATGGCCTCATCCAGTGGAACCTCGAGCGTGTCCACTAAATTCACTCAGAGCTCTGGCTCTCACCAGGATTTGCAGCTTCTGATGGAACAGAGAAAAAACAAGAGAAAGCAATCCAATCGTGATTCAGCCAGAAGATCCCGGATGCGAAAGCAGCAACACTTGGATGATCTCATTGCACAAGTGGAACGCCTCAAAAGGGAAAATAGCTTAATCCTCACTAATGTCAACATCACCACACAACAATATCTCAATGTTGAGGCTCAAAATTCCATTCTCAGGGCCCGCAAGACTGAACTTGCCCAAAGCCTAAAATCACTCAATCATATCATCAACTCAACAACCACCATCGGGGTCTACCAAAGCGATTGCTACATCTCAAGTGCAGTTAATCATCATCACCATAATAATAATAATAATAATAATCATAACAGTTTCATGAATCCCATGCACATGGCCTATCTGAACCAACCTATGATCGTGGCCACTGCAGACAATATGTTTGAGTGGTGAATCTAAATAGTGTTCTGTTGGGAGTTGCGGCACTGCGGAATCATTAATTAATGCATGAGTGAGGGTAAATATTAGTGGTACGATACCTATACTACTAGCTAGGGTGAGGCATTGTTTATTAAGATATTATTAGAGTGGCGGAACTTGCTTGCTACATGTGCTTAAAATAATGGAATCAAATCACTTATCACATAGTGACTTTGGAATACTTCTGTTGTTAGGTCAGGTCACCAGAGTGGCATGCTACTCGTCACTGTCCAATGTTTTGGAAAAATGGATGTCGGTGCAAGCGTAACTGTACAAGTGCTTTTTCTTTTTCTCTTTTCTCTTTATATATTAAGGTATGTGTATCTTTTATGTGTGTGCTTTTATAAATGTAAATAGAAAAGGAATTGGTTCTTACCCCCC
The DNA here is from genome assembly GCA_037954015.1 of Psophocarpus tetragonolobus. Classification (NCBI taxonomy): domain Eukaryota; kingdom Viridiplantae; phylum Streptophyta; class Magnoliopsida; order Fabales; family Fabaceae; genus Psophocarpus; species Psophocarpus tetragonolobus. Next base: position 1,477,605 of record CM075695.1, on the reverse strand, counting down.
CGGCAAAAGGTGCTTGTGTTAGTTGTTTTCATACATGGTGAACTCTTCGTCTCATTATTCTTAATTGCCTTTTGATAAAACTAAAGTCATAAAGTGATGGATACGATTATCTAACATGTGTGTGAATAGCACCCATAAATAAAGAGAAATGCCAAATTAATACAAAATTCTTCCAGACCGAAAAGTAAATTAAAAAGCTTATTACTGTTTTATGACGCAAAGTTAACACTTGTGTTTAATCATCATTTTTGCTAAATTATTAGTTTGGTTAACAGAGGAAGACGAGAAAATTTTAAATAAAAAATACCTGGATTTGAATAAGACTATTAATAGGCACATAGATATTCTCATCTATTTGTATTACTTAGTAACAAGAATATATATATATATATATACACTTTTCTCACATTTGCTTTTGTGAATATAAATTAACATTCTTTATTATTTGAATTGACATGTACTCTTAGAAAAATACTTATATGTTTTTCATTTTATCTTTCATATAAAAAAGTAAAAAGTTTTTCTAACTCTTTGACAAGAGTTTGTCAAAAACTTAAAAAAAATTTAAAATTTTTTAACTCTCTTGCAAGCTCTCATTGGAGACTAAAAAAAAGTTCAAATTTTTTTAACTATCTAACAAGATCTTGCCGGAAAGTTAAAGGAGGAAGAGTTTGACGGAAAAAAAAAGGAAGGAGAAAGAGGACTTTAAGTAAACAAAAAGAGGAGGGAGATAGAGTGGAAGTAAGGAAGACGGGAGGAGTTAGTTGAAAAAGAAGAAGAAATAAAGAAGCTAGACGACTAAAAAAAGGAAAGAGAGAGACGCAATTAGGGTTAAGGGTAAAATGAAGTTAATGATTTATTTTTTTGAAAGGGTAGGTGTTTTCTGAAAAAGTGGTAGTAAAAATTTAAATTCCCTCACCTCGCCACAAGTCCAATATTTCTGAAGTCCCATCCTCTTAAAAAAAACTAACTAGAGACAAAACACTTACAAAGACAAATAAATAAAGGATAACTAAACTCCATATATCCAATTTTATTCAATCTTAATCATCCTTTCCTATTCTAACATTGACTTGAACATCTGAATTTCTTTTACGAGTATCCACCTGTCGCCATGAAGTCCAGTGCTCAAAACTTGAGAAACTATGAGTTCCAAACCCAATAAAAACAAATAGTTTGTTGGCTTATGAAAAAATAGTAAATTTTGCATAGTAATTAATTAAATAATATTATTTTCTGCAATATTCCATCCACACTTTCCTGATACTTAACTTGATTGTCACACATTCCTAGCAATAATAATTTACCTACATTCGACGTGATTTTTGGTTGAAGTTTTTAAATTTATAAAATAAAAAATTAGTTTTAATTTTAAATTTATAAAAATAATATTTTTTTCTGTTTTTAATTTTAAAACACTGTTATCAAAATTTAATCATTCAAGAATCTTTTCTTCATCACAACTATAATTAACATCCAAAAATTAATGATGATAAATCATTAATCACTTATGATGATTACCCATAATTTATCACTGATATTCAATAGTGATGATCAATAACTAGTACTAATGATGAATAATATCAATTGGGAGCAAAATGAAAAGTTCAAATAAAACATAAACAAGATAACTAAAAAATTAAATAAAAATAATTTTAATCAAAGATATTTTCATTTTAAAAATGTGTTTAATTAATATGAACTCATTATATAAAAAAATTTATATTAATATTTAATTACAATAATTTATTTATAATAAATTTGTTGAATTTATCAATTAATATTTTAAAATTTATATAAATAAATATTTATATTTATACATTAATTTAAAACTCTTTTATACTATAATAGATATTAATTCATTTTTTTAAAATATATATTTTAAAATTAAAGACAAGGAAACGACAACAATCTAGAAGGAATGGATTATAAGTCCCTCCTGGGAGAAAGACAGTGGCCCAAATTGCAATTGGCCTTTTAGTCTAAGAACAAACTTAAGTTAGTTTAGTTTTACGAAATCTTTGGGCCTGTAAGGCTTTCCGACTTTCCCATTCTATATAGTTTTCACTTTTCCCTTTTTTCAGAACGATTCCCCATGCTATATAATCACTGCTTTTGATTTTGTTGACCTAAAAATAATTATTGTTTTTGTATTTTATGATCCATTTGAAGAATTTATTTTATAAAATATTTTTTTATTTTTCAACAAATATTATTTTTTGATTTAGCAGTAGCATTTTTTTTGTTTTCTGGAAAGTTTGTATAATGTAGTCATTAAATTATTTTCACATGTTTTGAATTAAAAACTATTTAGAAGAAAATACAAGCAAAGAACATTTACTTTTAGATTCTAGCTGGCTCTTCTTTATGTTAGACTCTAACTGACTTTTACTACATAAGTTTCATTTTATGAAAAATGCGGATGCATATAGTTATGACAAAATCAATTCGTAATCTACTGTACATGTAAAAATATATTTATATCTAATGGGTAATTACCTATAAAAAATAGTATGGGATAGGGCTGAATTCATATAAATTATGCCGATATGAGTATTATAAGTATCCAATCAACCATACTTTACATCTTATATATAATTTATTTAATATAATTATATTATATAATATTACATAATTATAATTTTGAGTGAAAAATATTACTAAAATATTATTTACATTATAATCTATGATTATATAATTATAACTATAGAATAAAAAAAACATATAACATATTTTACAAAAATTTAATAAATAAAACAAAATTTACTGAAATTAAATTCTTTATAAAATAACTCTTAATGAACTTATAACATTAATATTAAACATAAATTTATGTGCAATAATATTAAATATTGGGAAATATTTTATAATTTGTTTTATGTTTAATTATATTTTTTTATAAATCAAATGTTTAATGTTATGTTGACTTGTGTTTCATATTATGTTTATTTATATGTAAAAAAATATTAATTTATTATCTCTATACATAAGAAAAATGCAAATTATGTGTATAGGATGAGGATCAAAGTTGCTATCCGTATAAGTATGAGACTGAATCAGGTATGGATATACTTTTTAAACGAATGTATGGAAAAGGTAACCCATACCTATCCATTATTCTCCTTTTTATCATATAAATTCTTAAGAAATATATTCATCTGATCCTACTTTATTTGTGCCAAAGAACTTATTTTTTATTTTTTAAAAATTAATAACCAACCTAAACTTTTACATCCGTACTGTTTCATGTAATTTTTTTTATAATGTTTCACATAATTTTTTTCCTGGATTGTTGTTATTTTATACTAGGTTTTGGTGGTACATCTTTCTTCTTTTGCATTTTTATTTATTTTCATCAAGGTAATAAACAAAGCCATAAGCATGGGGAGTATTTTAGAAAATGAATTCTAACTATAGTATAAAGTAAAAAATTATAAGTTTAAAACCAGCTGAAAATGTAAAATTTATATAACGTTTTGTTTAAGGTAAATACTTATCACCATCAAACTTCTTTTTATTCATGTTAATAAAAAAATACACTATAACCCTTAAAATGAAGATTTAAGGGAGAAAAAAAAGTTAACAATATTGTTTTTGTTTACATGGATGATTTGTTTTTCATGTTTATATCTACAAGTTTTTTGAATAATTGAAAAATCTACAAATTATTCTTTCACATCATAATCACTTTCTCACTTAAAGTGATAATTCTTTTTCCAAGTTAAGTGGTTCTTATTTCAATAATCCTATTTATAAATTGTACTTATAGAATCTACATTAACTCCTTAAGATAAATAAATTTGAAAAACCATAACATGGCGACATGGCCTTGAATAACAAAGTTTAAATCATTTTGGCTTGACCTCGGACAATATCATTTCAACTTAGCAAAATCTAAATAATTTCAGCTTAGAAACAACGATAAAACTATGATTACCAAACATGAATTATACAACCAAATACACCTAATGATTTACATATTCCTTGTTTGATAGATGTTTATAAAAAATTAATATGTGATTATCACACCAAGATTAGTAGGTTTATGAGCCTCATACTCGATATAAAAGAAACCTATAAATAGGACCAAGGTATCAAGGGTAAAAAAAGTAAATAGTAATTCATATTCTCTAATATATTTTGTTAATCTATTATGACTTAAGTGTTGAAGTGACTTTTGTAGGTCATCACATCTCCAGTTCTTACACCTGGTGGAGAAAAACTTAGATCAATATGAGTTTTACACATTTAAACAGATAAAAAGTTTGATCAAGATCCGCTTTACTTAAAGATATTCAAACACATTAAATTGGAGGGAAATACTAATTCTCAACAATGAAATATTTAGTTTTTGTAAAAAAACATAAACATAATCAAAGGTTTATTTTAGAAATTCTTATTTAGGAAATTCTTACTAAAAAAAATTAATTTACATAAAGAGACACAAACGAAGTATAGATAAGACAATTTTTTACGTGATAAATCACTCAGCATTTATTTATACTATTTTTATTTATTGAAGACACGTATATCCCTTGCCCATTGCAGAAGCAAGTTGTGCTGTTAACAATGTACCCGGAAAGAAAAATAGAACTGTAGTGTTCATAAATAATTTTAAAGCTTTTGTTTTTTCAATAAATGCATCTTTTTAATAGAGAAAGAGTTTGCTGCATTTTAAGCAGACATGCAATAATATAAGATTAATTTATCTTAAGAATGTATTTATTATCTATTTATCAACAGCAGATAATTTTTTCAGTAAGTAATATTCCAACATTGATTCAAACATATTTATCTAATAAAAAATTCTTAAAATCATAAATTTTATTTTTTTATAAGAAAAACGAATATTATTGATGAAGAAAAGTTTGACAGAAATAAAAGATGTGTTTGCTTAACGAATATAATTTTTTTTATAAGTCCAATTTTAGTCTTGTTAATTATATTAGTATTTGTTAGTAGTAAGAATTGAAATTATGACTTCTCCTCACCTTTCTGATTCTTTATTTTTTCACCAATTGAACCCCTTATATCTCTAAAATCATAGATTTTAATATCTTAACCTTACCCCAATTATCAGTAAGAACACGAGAATAACAAATATTAGATAGGGATATTGATTTTTTATAAAACTTAATATTAGCTCCAGTTGTATGTAGTACAAGGAAAAGTTACTTAGTGCGCATGTCAATTGACATAAGATTCTTTTAATTTGATAAACGAACGAGTTTGAGTCTTGAATATGTAACTATATTAAGAATTTGTTGTTGATAATTATTTCATAATACTTGTATATGATTGTCTCTACAATAAAAGATACTTATACTTAAACAAAAAAATACAATATAAGAAAAAAATTGAATCACATAGATTAAGGAAAGAAGTTGCATAGTTTAATTTTGATACTCAATAAAAAAAATAAGAGTGTTTTTAAATATTTTTCATTAAGACCTCGAGTATCTGGATCAATTAGCACATTTCAGCTTAATTAGTAAGTTCAAATTTAAATCTTAAGTATGCAACTACATTAAATATTTAAAAATAAGTTTACAACTATTTTTAAGATAGTGGTATATTAAATAAAATAAAAGTATTTAAACTTGTATTTTAGTCCAAAAGAATGTTATTTTCCCCCTTATATTTCATTCTAGAGGAAGTATAAAACCCAAATATTTAATTTACCCATATTAAAAAAGTAGTTAATATAGTTTTTTTTAAAAGAAAGTTTCTATAGTTGATAAGAATCAACTTATCCTTTTTTAATTATTTTATCAAAACTAACTTATATATACGACTCCCCTCACTATAACCTTTCACTTACTCTAACTAATACTCCTCTCTATCCTATTTTAATTAAAAATATTTTACTCTAAAAATAATTATCATTGTAGAGTAAATATTTTATAAAGAATCAAACAACTACTCCGAGTTAGGTTTTATAAATAATAACAATGTTCGAACATTGATTTCAACCATGTTTATTTAATAAAAAAAATTAAATCTAAAATAATTTAATACTTTATTGACTTCTTTACTTACCCAATTTAGCAAAATCTAACAGTTAAAAATGAACAAAGGGAATAATAAACATTGAGTCTTGTTAACTAGTATCCCAAGGATACTAACTAAGGAGTTCTAAGAAAAAACACTTTAATATTGCAAGCACAACTTAAGATCATCATAGTATAATTAATAAAAAAGACTCATCAGAAATAGATTCTCAATTAATTGAAATAAAAATAGTTAAACTTTATTTGTATCTTAGTACAAAAGAAAGTCATTATATTGTAGTTAAACTTCATTTACCTTTTCTTTACAATGTGATAGTCACTTACATCAAAATTCACCAAGGTCCTTAAGAGTTGAGATACTCCAACACCCTATTGACCACCCAACCAATGTGACAAAGTTACTGAAGGTTGATATCCTCTCTTCCCTTAATTATATAATGGTTAACATAATTATTAGTTGAAAATGCCATCTTCATAACTTTATCTCATTGATTTGTACTAAAAATTAAAATAAAATAAAAATTACTCTTTTTAATCCTTAATTATCTAGCGGTTAACAACTGTAAATAAAATAAAAGTCAAAGGTTTGTATTAAGTGGAATTGCAATTTGAGTTGAGCCAAGGTTCATAATTCGGTTTCATTGACTTGTAAAAAGAAAAGGGGAAGGAGGAACCGAAGTAAGGTTGGCCAATTAATTCTAACGCAAGGTCAAGTCATCTTCATTGGTGTGCGTGGTCCATAATTAAAAAGCATTGTTTCTAAACATAAATATCAAGTTGAAGTTGTTTGTAATTTGCATAAATGGTCATAGTCGTGGTCAGAGCATAGCATAAATTGACCACTACCCTTGGAACCGAGGATCTTCGTCAATGGTTTCCCCTTTCAGACTCGCGGAATTTGATAACAAAATTATTGAGCATTATATTATATTTTTATTTTTATTGAAGATACTTTTCAAATATAATTATATATATATGTACGTCTAACTTGAAACAAGGAATTCAATTAAAACAACTGTGCGTGAATGTGAATTATCCACACGCCTTGGATTGATAAGAAAATTATTACCAGAATGAACGAAATGAAATGAAATTGCATCCATGTGAGCTTATAGTGCGGTCCACGTGGTGGAAACTAAAGCATCAAATTCTCATCCACGGAGTATAATATTCAACTTTCTACGTGCAATTTTTATTTTGTTTTTAAAACATAATTATTAAAGGGCAAGAAACGCAGAGAAGAGAGGTGGAAAGAGGAAAAGGTAAAGAGAGAAACAGAAGTTGCAGAAGAAAGAAAAAAAAAAAAAAAGATGCAGTGAGTCACAGTCATAGAATAGAAACAGAGGCACCATCTCAGTTTCCAACAACCTCTACCCTAACGCCGTCATAACGGTTTGTGCCTCCGCTACGCGACGATTTGACTGTGAAACCGACGCGACCAAGTTATATAAAGCGCCGTCCCTTTCCGTTTGTGTGTTAATCAGAGAGACGATGACCAGTGCCGAATGATTTTCCCTCTTTTCGCTCAACTTCTAGTTTCCGAGTAAGATTCGCGCATGCTTCTTCCATTTCTCTCTTTTCTTATTTGTAATCATTCAATTCTACAAGTCTTTAGAATGTTGCCAAACCCTAAAAATCCTTTTGAGGTTCCAGAACAAAAAATTACTGAGAATTTTTATTTCTGTTATTATTGTTTTTGTGAGTTTCGTGGATTTTGGAAGCCGAATGAGCTTATTAGTTCTCAGTACCGACTCTTGATTTATGCTTTGAACTGTGAATAATGGCGGTGTTTCTGTGTGCGACTAGTAATTATTGCCTCACGTTTATGTTGAAATTTTTTACTCCAATTAGTTTTTAACCAACTTACGTGATGATGATTGAGTAATTTGTCATACTTATAGATAGAAGAGATTTGATTCTTCTTCGTTGTGTTCATGGCTCAAGCACAGTGGTGGTCGTTTGGAGTTTATTCATGTATTTAGTTTCTAATTGGTGGATGCAATTAATAGCAGCTCTTTTTTATGATTGAATTTTATAATGGAATGCTCGCTGAATTGGATTTGTTTGAGTATTAGGAATCCCAAGTTTAGAGCATGGTTCCTTGTCTGGAGTTTTTGGTCTCTGCAAGGTTTTTAAGTTACCTTGAAATCTCAGTTTAATCGTCTTCACTTTTTGTTTATTTGTCAGGAGGACGTAGGTTTACAGTTTCTTGCTGGAAATTGAGGTGGCTTTTGAGTTTTCTTTTGTGATTTTTCAGTACACTATTTCCCTTAAAGAAAAAAACTATCAGCAAGTCCTGAATTTGTCTGTACAGAACTGTGTAATTAGTCTTTGTGCCTATAATTTAGATTGACTGTTATGTTTGTCTGCAGTTAACATGGGATCAGCTTGTTGTGTTGCTGCAAGGGGTCCTAATATGCCAAACAGAACTGGAGGTGAAAATTTGCATAGAGATGATGTGTGTTCACCATCGTGGAGCTTTCAATGGGATAGTCGGGGGCGTGTTGCAGGTGAAATTGACAATCCTTCCTATCACACATCTCATGGGGACAGTCGAAGTATCAGCATGGAGTTAAAAGGTTCATTAAGTTCTGAAAGAGGTAATTTATCTGATGGGGGAAGCATCCTGGAGAATTCTGTCACTCCTATTTCTCTGAAGTCCCCTGTCGATGAGGCATTGGTTGCAAATCTGATGACCCCCTCTTCTGGTAAATGCTAAACCCTGAACTCTATTATTCTTCTGTCCTTTACCATTCACACAATGTTTGGTGGGTCTGTTAGGCCTCTTGTCTTGGAGATTCTTTCCTTGTTTACATAAAGGAGCATACAGAAAGTACAATACAACAGTTGAATGCAGTCTCTTATTGTGTAAACTTTGTGTGGAGGTGGAGCAATATACTCCTCCATTACTTGTTGTTGTCGACCTTGTCATTGAAACCTTTGGGTGTGCTTATCCAAAAATGAAAATCCTGCACCATTTACATTTCGATATATATTTTGAGAAAAGAACTTTGCTGTTGCATTCTTATATTGCAAGGGATCTTTTCTTACCCATATGCCTTCTTTATATTGTATAATACTTTGTTCACCTCCTTATCTTTTGCCGTTTTCCCATCTAGTATAAGGTATTCAAACTCAGTTTGTTGTGTTGGACGGTCCCATATTTTCTTATGACATTCAGCTCTTGATACTCTCTTTTATGCACTTTGGTTCCTTGATTGCTGTTTCTTTGTTAGGCATTGATTTTTCTTTCTTCTTCCTCTATGTGCTTGTTGCAGATCTGTCCATGTCAAGCAATTTTTCTACAGTGGTTAGTTTTGAGCAACTGAATTGGAACCATGAGCTTTGTGGTTGCATAATCTGATTTTTAGGCTTCCTACCATAGTACTGGGCTCACTCTTAATCTGTGTTTCTCTTTAGGTGAAGACTCCGGCAGAATCTTCAATACCAAATCTTTCCTTTTCAATACCTTCAGTCTTCTCCACTCCTACAGCAGATCCTTTGCCTAATCACAATTATCATCATCTTCCCAACTCCACTCCAACAAGATGGGCACATCGATCCCCTGCACACCCTCTGTTGAGACAGATTTCTGATAGTCGAATCATGGGTTTGAAATCACCAGACAACTCAATTTCTGAAGGAAGGCCATCATTTGTACTCTCTACCTGCAGCAATGAAATGGCAGCTGGATCTGTGTGCGGATCATCTGATGGCTGGTCAATGCGCACCTTCTCTGAGCTGGTGGCATCATCCCAAAGGGAAAGGTGGTCTTTCGATAGTGAATGTTTTGGTTCTGGTCGTCACAAGATAAGTGGATCCAGTAGTAGGTTCTCGTATTCTCCCTCCATGGAGCTACAATCTTGTGGGGCTTGCTCAAAGCTATTGACTGAGAGGTCAACATGGAGCAACCAGAAGTTTATTGCCAGCAATGACCTCTCTGTTGTTGCTGTACTGGTCTGTGGTCATGCATATCATGCAGAATGTTTAGAGGCTATGACACCAGAGGCAGATAGGTATGATCCAGCTTGTCCAATTTGTATGGTTGGAGATAAGCACTTGTCAAAGTTATCCAGAAAGGGTCTTCGGGGTGAATCAGAGATAAAGGCCAAGAACCACAAGATATCTAGAAACCGTGTAATTGATAGCTACCTTGATGGAGGTTTTGATGTTTTTGATCGCCAAAAAGATATTGATTTGGGAGGAAAAGTTTCAAAAATGGAGCCTAGCTCCAGTGCAAGGAGCTCCTTTGGAAAGCCATTCTTGAGGCGACACTTTTCGCTTGGATCCAAGTGGAACCGATCCCTTTCCGAGAATGATTCAGCCAGGAAGAAAGGCTTTTGGGCAAGATATCGTAAAGATTGAGTTCCATTGGCTGTAAGAGTCAACCATTCTCTAATTATAGCAGTGATAACCCCATCAATTTAGAATTTAATATTTTCTTTGTACTCTAACTTCACTGATAATTTTAAACGTTTTAAATTAATTAATTTTGACTTTTGACCAGAAATTCCAGTCAGGTTGATGTGGTTCATATAAATTGTATGAATATAAATATCCCTTGACAAATGATGCTGAGCCAAAGCAATGACAAGCACAAGGAGGCAGGGGAAACAAATACACGTGTTTATGCTTCACTTCATTCGATGGTAACGGGCAGACTGTTTCATTCCACCTGCTGCAGACCTCTGCACACGGCAAAATAAGGTTTAAAAAATCATACAAGGCAATTGAACTCTTGTATTTATATTTCCAATGAATATGGGATAACATAACTTTGCAACAAGTCAATTGAACTTGAGAGAACAAGACAAATATGAAAGACAGGATCACTGAATGATGTAATTGGTTAGTGTTGTCTCAAATATCATACCTCGAAGTTAAGTCTCGGTGCTGACTATTTCTTTTTCTTTTGTCTGTTTTTTTCTTGTTATTCCCTTTACCTTTTCTGTTTTGTGGTTAGTAGCTTGAGAAGGAGAGAATTTCATGGGAAAACATATTCATCATTGCATTTGCATGATTAAATAACATTTTAATTCTTGAAAAGTAGTATTATGTTTTTAGTCATTTGAAGTTTTTTTGGGTTTGGGTTTAGTTCCTTCTTTCAAGAAACGTTAACGAGAACTGTCACATTAGATTAAAAATAGAATAAAAAATGGTAAGCGTCTGTGTAGTACGCTGCTTAAAGTAGATATTAAAACCAAAATTGTTACTTGATAGTAAAGACTTGAAGGTCCAAATTTAAAAAAGAAATTTTTTAAATGACAAATAAAAAGAAATATATTATTTTTCAAAAATAAAAAAGTTATTATTTAGGTCTTTGCATCACATATTTTTTCGGTGATAAAAAAGAACAAGGCTAAAAGAAACAAGAAAAACACTATCCGCCAGAAATAGCAGGTCTATCTACATAAATAATTGTAACATCATCATCTAACTCTACAAGAATAAAGGGAGGAGAAATATCAAATCTTGCATATATCGGTCCATAGATAACCATGCTTGGCAAGGGAGTTTGCAACTTTATTTGCATCTTTGAATACATGTTGCCACTGAAGACAACCTTCAGCTTTGTGAATATTTATTATTGCTATAGTTAAAGTATAGCACAGATGATTTCATTAACATCCCTTGGTAATTCATTCAATCGCTGATAAGTAGTCAATAAATATTCATTCTTCGAAAGCCTTTTTCCCACGCCATCTAGAGGACATAGTACATCCCCCATAACTCAATGCAATTGGAAAGCTTTGCTGCAAATCCCAATATAAATTTGCCACTATTATCTCTTATTAATCCTCCACACGCCACTGTTACCGCTATTAGTAACAGTACCATCTGTATTAATTGAAATTTCTCGTAAATTAGGTCTTCGCCAAATAATGCTAGAATTCACAGACATACCTGAATTACTTTCACCCTGCTGGAGATAAGGATACAGGCTCACACTAATGCTATCCATCAACTTCTTAACATTCATAATGATCATATTCTAATGTAGGATGTTATGCTGGAAGATAGTCTCATTTCTCCTCCACCAAATTTGTTATAAAGTCACACCAAAGAGGATACTCCATGGTACACTCCAAACAACAATAGAATTTCTGAAGTTGCTACCCATACAATATACCCAGTCATTACAATTAAAAAAAATTCACCTAGATCCTGCATAATAACTTCTCATATATTATTATTTATTAAGGCACAAGTCCCACATGTGAGAGCTGATAAAATTCCTTCTCGTTCAAATTTATTAGTAAGGCTCCATGGCTTCCATAAAAAATCTCTAATCTACTCGGGACCCTTCCATTGCCAAACCGTAGTACTTTGTCCTCTTCATACCTCCATCAATTCCTCGAACTATTTCATAAGCAGATTTAGTGGATAATTATCCATACTGCCTTGGCTTCCAGACTAATCTCTGATGATTAGTATTATCTGAGTTTATTAACGACACATTATCTTGGAACTTCGGCCACCTACAAATTCCTCGCCAGAAATTGCTACCAGATTTGGTAGTATTTTTTTTTTTGAAAAGCTAAACATATATTCATTAAAAGAAACCAAAAGTTTTTTAGAATACAATCATATTATTTACTCTTCTGTATCCTATTGGAAACAGATGATGACTATCCACCTATCTCATATTTAACAAGCATAACTTAGGATTAGCATACCAATCCGAGAACCCGCACCCCCTATTAAAACCAAAGGAATATAATAGTCATTTCCAGGAGATTACCTTTATGGACATACAAATGTCGACTGAATCTACCGATATGTTATCGAACACAATCCGGTTTCTCGTAATCCAGATACTCCAAATCCCGGCGAGTCAGAAAACGAACCTACACTGCTTCTTTCGCTTTCCAACCACCCAAGCTGACGATGAAAGAAAAAGTTGAGACAAGTCCCCCGGAATAGGTCCTTGAATTCCCAGCCAGCTAATGATGTTGGTCCACACCGATTGGGTCTTGGCACACCTTAAAAACAGATGATTTCTATCTTCGGTGGCATTATTGCAAAATGCACATAGGGCCTCCTCACCTGGGATCTCAACGCCTCTCTTCAGTAGATTATCTCTGGTTGGTAACCTGTCAAACAATAATCTCTATGAGAAAACAATTACCTTAGAGGGTAGTCTATCTTTCCACATTCGACGCAAATCTCTGGGTTCCACCGCAATCAGTCTGGGTGTTGTCTGTTGCGAGCACAGCACCGAATAAGCGTCAACCACTGAGAAAATTTCATCCCTACTAGGCCTCCAGCTCCATCTATCCGATCTGAAATCCACAATCACCACTTGCTGCAACATGCTTTGCAAAAGACGGAACTGCTCTTCTTCCCATACAAATAGCTCCCTTCTCCATACCCATTTCCACCCCCCGATACCTCCTTTTTGTCATTAACAGTGATGTCCTTATCTACCGCTAACCCAAATAACCTAGGGAACTTTAAACTAAGGGACCCATCTCCTGTCCAATTCTGTTCCCAAAAGAGAGTATCATTTCCATCCCCTATTTTTTTCATGACATTATTCTCAAACCAGTGTGGTATGGCCGCTTCCGGACCATCAATAGCCCATAGATCCCTCTACCACTGAGAGGCTGTAGATATGTTCTGCTGTCTTTGATTGAATTTGTAAGTATGGCCATATCTACATTCCAGTAAACTCGCCCATATTGCATTTTGTTCTGTTAATATCCTCCACCTCCACTTTCCAAGCAAACTCAAATTGAAATTCCATAGACACTTTACCCCCAAATCCCCTTCTTCCTTAGGCCTACATACGTTTTCCCAACTAACCCACACAATCTTGTTCTCCTGATCCTTCCCTCCCCATAAAAAGGAACGTTGTAGACAGGTAATGACTTTTAGGACTTTCTTAGGCACCTTGTAAAAGGAGAAGAAATACAATGGAAGGCTAGACAAGACTGAATTTATCATAACTAACCTTCCTGCGAACGACATATGTTTCGCCCTCCACGCTGTCAATTTCCTCTGAAATTGTTCTATGACTGGTGTCCACATTTCTGCCTTCCTCGGGTTCACTCCCACCGGAATCCCCAAAAATTTAAATGGCGGGGATGAGATGACATAGTTCAAAAGATTGTTTACAGCGCATGTGAATGTATCTGCTACATTTAAACCAAAGAATTGACTTTTGCTGTAGTTCACTTTTAATCCCGATGTCAGCTCAAATCCATGGAGAATAACCTTCAGGTACCATACTGATTTCAAATCTGCTTCCCCCATCATGATAACATCATCTGCATATTGCAGCATTGAAAACTCTGTCCCAGCATCAATATTGAGCTCTTTAAACACCCCTTTCCCTACAGCTGTCCTAACCAATCCAGCTAAGGCTTCAGCTACCACTAGAAACAAAAAAGGAGAGAGTGAGTCTCCCTGCTTCAAGCCTCTCCTCGGCCTAAATTCACCCGTTGGGCTTCCATTGACTAGAATTGACACATGGTTGTTCCTAACAATACTGTTTATCCACTTTCTCTATAAGCTGCCAAACCCCATCCTAGCTAACATATAATCCAGAAAATCCCAATTTACCGAGTCATATGCCTTCTAGAAATCCACCTTAAACAAGAAACAAGGTCTCTTTTTCCGCTTCGCCTAATCTACTATTTCGTTTGCTACCAGTACCCCGTCCAGGATCGATCTACCTTGCAAAAAGGCTGACTGACACTTTGAGATTAAGTTCCCCATTACTTTCTTCATTCTCAATGACAGCAGTTTGGAGACAATCTTTTGAATGCTAGAAATTAAAGAGATTGGTCTAAACTGAGCTAACCTGTCCGGTCTTGCCACCTTGGGAATGGGGGTAAGAAATGATGATGTCACTCCTCTTAGTAATACCCCTGATTGATGGAATTCTTGAACTGTGCTTACCATGTTGACCCTTATTATTTCCGAACATGATTTGTAGAACTGAAACCCAAATCCATCAGGACCCGGGCTTTTTCCTCCCTCACAAGCCCATACCGCCTCTTTTATTTCTTCCGCTGAAAAGGGCTCCTCTAGGCTTTCTCTCTGCTGATCAGACAACTGCTTGAAATACACCCCATCCATCTTTGGTCTCGTCTGTTCTTCCTCGTTAAAGAACGTTGAGAAGTGATGTAAGACATGTTCCCGAATATTCTGGATTTCCTCCAACCACCCAACTTCTGATTTAACTGCCAATAAGGAATTTGTGTAACATCTCTCCTTAAAGCATTTATGGAAGTATTGTGTATTGCTATCACCATTTAGAGCCCATTTTACCCAAGATTTCTGTAACATGGACCGTTCCATTCTCCTTGCCTTCCCCAAATACTCTGAAAAAATTTCTTGTCTCTGTTGGCCACTCCCATTGACCCCTTGACTTAACTGATGATCCACCATCTCCAATTCTACCACCTTTTCTGCCAGAAAATTCTCATCTTGACTCCAGTTTTTTTCTTTCCACTTTTTAATCGTCAACTTCAAGCCTTTCAGTTTACTCGCCAACTGATGCATCCTCCATCCTTGACCGTGGTCTGATGACCAGAACTCTTTCACTAGATCCATGAAACCTGGCTCCAACAACCAATGGTCAAAAAACTTAAACTGTTTAGGGCCCCAATTCTGTTTATTCACTTCTGTTAGGATCTAGCTATGATATGAGAACTCTCTAGTGCCGACTCTTTGCACTGTAACACCCCATTCCTCCACCAGTTCTGGTGAAAATAGAAACCGATCCAACCTACTAGATGACTCTCCATTCTGTGCTATCCACGTTGCTCCTTTTCTGATAACTGGAATATCCAACAAACCCGTTGTCTGGATAAAGAATTTAAAGTCGGACATCTCAATTTAGAGTGATAACTTGATCTCCCTTTAAACTCACTCCTCTCCAGCACAGCATTAAAATCTCCTCCAAGTACCCACTTAACCTCCGGAAATCCTCGTTTTGTCATCATCAGATCATCCCAGATCTTCCTTTTTTCTTGTAACGAACATGGAGCATATACATTTACCACACAATTAACTTCAGTTGAATCCTTCCCTCTGAAGCCAATTCCAAGGAAACCCTGCCCTTGAATGACCCAGACAACATCCAAGATATGTTTCTTCCAGATAGTCAGGCAGCCTCCACTAAGCCTACTGACGGTAGTATTCTCCAATCGCACCCTGCCGACCCCCAAATCTCCTGCACTTTCCAATCATTTACCGTCCTGCACTTTGTCTCCTGTAATAAACAAATATCAATGTCATTATTATTCAACATTCTACTGATCCTCCTTCGTTTGACCCGATCCCGGAACCCCCTCATATTTAAAGAGAAAATCTTCATTTAGTTATTCCGGTCACTCCTCGTTTCCCTTCTTTCCTTTTCCCCGTTATCCCTCTCCTCCATTTTCCTTAACTCCTGTATGTATTTGTTATCTGGTTGGTTGGCAGATATTCCGATTTCTTGCAATGCCTTCCATATTTTTTTCGCTTCGTCCTCCTCTTGCCCTTTCCGTTGCTCGTCTTCCTTTAGATCATCTAATTGCCCTCGCCTCATTAATTCATTCCCATCAAAACTATTCCTCCTTAGTTGCTTCCATATGGATACCTCTCTCCTTTGCCCTTCTCATCCTCCGGACACCTCTTCTCCACCTACTAATACCCATTTCTTGTAGTAATATGGCATAGTAGAAATGGATTCATTTTTTCTGAAATCACTATTTTCCGAAATGACACTGTTCTGTCCGTAGGCTATAGCAGTTTCCGAAACCTTCCTCCTGTGACCAAAAGAAATTCCTGCAGTTGGGCCCAATTCTAAACCGCTGAGATTTTTTCCGCAGGCCCAATCTGTGTTTGAAGCCGCAACCATGTTCACCCGGGTCGCGCACTGTTGGCTGCATTGGCCCTCCGGATTCCTGCCCAAAAGACGCGACGAGCCGCGTGTCGCGTATGCGCGTGATAGCCGAGGCAGGTCCCTCGAGCCGCGCAACTGTCTGACGTGTACGCGCATCGCTGTCCCATCCGAGGCGACCGGCTGTCAAGCCTCGGACCACGAGCTGCACGTCCCGGCCCGTGATAGTAACTTGCCGTTTCTTCTTCCTTTTGCAGCGACCCTATCCCATGCCTTTCGCCCGAGTTCTCTGACAAGCACCGCTTCTTCTCCATTCTTTCTCTGGTTCTGCCCCTATCATTCCCTCCTGTCCTCCGCTTTTTTCCCAAATCGGGCATTGACCCTATACACGAGAGCTGGGCAACTGACTCGTTTCCTCTTCCGTCCCGTGCCTGCCGTCCCTGGCCGTTCTGTTCAGAGGCATCAGTGGTAGATCCTTCCCTCCACCACTCGCTGCCTCCTCCCCACCTCCGCAGTTCTACTTCCAGATCTGGATCGGAGTGTGTCTCTGACCACCGTGTCTCCTCCTAGTTGGAGAGCCGGCCTGCCACGATCGGCGTCTTTAATCTCCTCCTCATCCCACTTCTTCCAGTTTCCGCTGTGGAACATCTCCCGTTTCAGCTCATCCAAACTCCTTTCCGCTTCAGCCGATTCGTCAAAATCTTCATCCCCCTGACAGGAGCTATTTTCCGATCCATAGCTCGTCTTAACTTGGCTATGCTTAAGTTGATTTACCTCTTCCACCTCCGTTACCCTGATATCAAACTCCCACCCGTCAATATTCGTCCTTACCACTGCATCAAGCTTCTTCATATCCTTCCTGGACATCACCATCTGTGCTACATCGTATCTTTCATTTTTTAGGGTATTCTCTTCCACATACATAAGCTCTCCGAAGGGTGCTAGTAGAGTAGAGAAAAACTTTTCTCCCCAGACATGTAACGGGATCCCATAGCAGTTCACCTTGACCCTCCTATCAGTATCAACCGATCCCGGCTCCCACTTCTGTATCCCAGTAAACCATTGGTCGAACCAATACTGTTTCCCCTTTACGGTCTCTTGAAGCGTCTCCCGCCCTTCCGTTTGCAACAGTACCTTGTTTGACCCCATGGGAATCGCGCTTACATTGTAAATACCGTGATTCATCAGGAATATCTGTGTTCTGAAAGTCGTCCCTTTGTTGCGCACTTGTCCCACATAAGCCTTCTGAAGTCGAGCTACATTTTCCACTGGTGCTGTGTACAGCAGCTTCATTTTCGCATCTGCCCTCTTTCCTACCTCTTCGATCCCGTTGTTATGGTTAGGTTCCCCTTGAACACCTACCATCGATGCAAAGGATTTCCCCATTTTCCCGTTAAGTCCACTCTGTTGCCCCGTTTGCCGAGCAACTGTAGAATAAACTTTTTGATCTTGTTTCCTCCTTGCTATGTTCATCTTTCTCTGCTTTTGTTCTGTTCGCTGATCGTACCGTGGTAAATTGACCCACAGTTTTTCCGCACCAATGAGTATATTATCCAGTTTAATCACCAGCATTTTCACATCCTCTACCTCCCTGAATCTGACAAAACCAAATCTTTGTCCCCTCCTATTCCTCTTGGTTGGGATTACCACATCCTGAACTTTTGCATATCTCCCGAAGATCTCCCACATATCTTTTGCCCTATATTTTTCCGGGAAATGAGTAAAAAAGACAGAGGTTATACACCCCTCCCCTTTCCTTGCATCATTTACTGATTTCCGTTCTTCATTGACCTCCTTTCTTCTCCTCACCTCTGTCCACCATCCCTCCATTACGAACCTGATTCCAGATTTGGTAGTATGAATGACTGGCATAATATTAGCTCCGGATCGTATTATTTTGCTACTTAAACTCTGAGGTTGATTGCATGCAGCTCTCATCATCAACCCATGGACGCTCCTCTGCCCTCTGTTGTTCGTCATCTTTCGGTTGGGCGTCTTCACATTCTCCTTCTGATCATCTATTGTTGCCTTTACCCGTTCCATATATCCTTCGTCACTTCCCACAATGGTTCATTAACAAACTCCCCAATTGTAGACACAATACTTTCAAAGCACTTCCCGTCCTAAACATTCAATGGTACACGTGTGCATCTAATCCATGCTAGTTCATTTCCACAAACGATTTGGGATCCCATTTGTCACACTAGAGAACAAAGACAACATACCTTGATCATCCTCATGCGATATTTCAATAGCTCTCTCCTCCGAAAGTCTATCACCCATATATCTTGGCGTCACCATGTCTTCACCTTCTCAGGCTGCCACCTCCTGTGACATACCATACCTTTTGTCATACTTGGGCACATTCTCACGCATCTTAACATCTCCAATATAAATATTGTCTAGCTTTCTCTGAAGCCTAAATACATCCTTCACGTCCAGAAATCTTACAAACCCATATTGATTACCCCATGCATCCCTTCTTTTGACCACATACTCCCATACTCTTCTTCAGTATTCAAATATCTTCCAAAAATCCTTCACTGAATAGCAATCTGGGAACCTAGGAAAGAAAATCGTGGTAACATTACCGCCTCTGGATCTTTTCCTTGCTACACCCTCTCTCGTGTCATTTCTTCTTCCACTCAACTCATACTACATAATGAATTACATTGATTCTTTCTACTGCAAATAAACTTTTATATATCTTTAAAAATAAAAAATTTAAATGTATTTTTGTAATACTTAATAATGGAATTTTTAAATCACAAAACTTAATAAGAACAAATCACCTAAAAATAGCCTTTTTTTTTTTTCAATTTCACTCTTTGTACGAACAAGTCTTGTATATTAATAGATAACACAGCTGAAAGAGAGATCGGACTCTCAATTAGTCTTCATATATATCTAGGCTTAAGTATTTCTTTCTTTAAATATGACCGAGACAATGTTTAATTAAAACATCATAAAAAAAAATTCTTACAAAAACTACAATCTGAAATAAAATCTTTTATAAGTATTTTGTTAGAAAAAACGCAAATATCAATAACACAAGTTATAGCTTGTTTCAGATTCAAAAATGAAAGCTATAACTCAAATCAAACAGATAAATTTCAGACGTCAAAGTTAGAGAGAATTTAAATAATTTTAAAGTACAAGCACTCAATAACGTCTAAGCAGATATTCAGGAGTACAGAAAAATCATGTCCCTGTGTTCTTACATTTCCTTCTTAACAAGGCATAGTTTTCATCTCCTTCAAAGAGATCAAACCTTCAGGTCATAATGCATGTAATATCAAGCAACAATAGCAACAGATGGTTTAGTTCTTATCAGTGTTGTTCTCCAGCTCCCTTCTCAACTGAAGAGAGAAATCATCACTAACATCATCATCATCCCAATCATCTTCCCACTGTTGAGTCACTTCTTTCCCTTCCTCCTTGTCATCCCACTCTGAAAGTTGAAAAACAATAAAGTGTAACAGAAATAAGAAACATTAGAATGACACCAAGAACCTTAACAAATCATGTTAAATAAGCATTCTCTAATACCCAAAATACTTTCAAATACCATGACTGGAAAAAATATTCAAGGAATCAAATGAATCCTATATCTGCACACTAAATGTTTATTACAAACCAAAAATGACATTAACAGCAGCAGGATTGAGGAGCTAGGTATTGACAGAATAATGCCTCATCTTGATGTCCTAAAGTGAATCAGAACATGTAGTGTATGGCAAATGTGTTAAATCATATTGGAATATGCATAGCATGAGTTCTAGTCCATGTTTAGGACATTTTATAAATAAAACACAACACAATGTGGGTGGCCGCTAGGGTAGGGCTCCTGAAGTGTGCTATAAACAAATATCTTGAATTTTAGCATGCTATTCTAGAAATGGTGTTTAGTTGTTAACTTGTTATTAGATTACAGTTTAGTCCTTGAAAACAATAATTGTTAAATTTCAATGAAGTAATCTTATTTTCTAGTAGTTCAGCTTCTCGGGGTTAGAGGTTGTTGAAAACAGAATGTACTGCACTAAGTGTATATGCTGAAGGAATGTGTTATTGAATTCAAAGTCATAGGTTGGCTTTATAGCCATACAAATAAAGCAATAACTGCACCCACGATTTACCTGCTCAACCTCGCGGGTGGTTAGATAAAATAACTTTATCTGCATATCCCTAAGAAATAGGACTACAACTAATCAACTATTTAACTGAATTGAAACAGAAAAATAACAACATAAAAGCAACAACTATATCTCCTCACAGCCAACATTCCCTCCCTTAAACTATATGCTATAGCATTTAGTTTAGTTCTGAAGCTTCAATCATGCCTAGCATACTACGAAGCCTTAAGAATCGCTCCAATTTAGAGGCTTGGTCATTATGTCTGCAACTTGAATATGTGATTTACAGTAGCTCAGCCTGACAACTCGATCCTTTACCAAGTCTCTCAAAAAATGAAATCTTATGTCAATATATTTGCTTTTCCCATGAAACACTGGATTCTTGGATTATTGTATGGTTGAGTTGTTGTCACTAAGAATCAAAGTGCTCTTTTGCTCTTTAAGGCCAAGCTTCTCCAACACCTTTGTTAATCTAAACACATTGACAAGCACAAAATGCAGCTGCTATGTACTCAGCCTCGGCAGTAGACAATGTTACTACAGGCTATTTCTTTGAGGACCACAAAACTGCTCCGGAACCAAGTAAAAACACGAAGCCAGAAGTGCTTATTCAATCATCTAAATCTCCAGTAAAGTTGCTGTCAGAGTATGCCACAAAATGCCCAGTTCGGTTGTTCCTTTCAAGTACCTTAATATACGTTTTGCTGCAAGCCAATGAGACTCAGCAGGACAAGACATGAATCTGCTAATTAAACTTACTCCATACATGAGATTAGGTCGAGTTGCAGTCAGATACATAAGGCTGCCAACTACTTGCTTGAACATGGTTGAATCAACTTTGGTTCGTGCATCATCTTTTGACAGTTTTGTGCCTGGAACAATGGGATTTTTCACTGCATTACTGTTCTCCACGCCAAACCTTGCTAGAACCTCACGAGCATATTTTCTTTGACATATAAAAATTCCATTTGAACTCTGCATAACTTCTACTCCAAGAAAATACCTCATCCTTCCTAAATCGGACATATCAAACTCCAACAATCATTGAACTTTTAAACTCATCACACATGCTCCAATCATTTCCAATATATATCAGGTCATCAACATAAAGGCTTACAATTAAAATTTTACCTCCCTCCTTTGACTTTGTAAACAGTGTATGTTCATAAAAACACCTTTCAAAGCCTTTACGAACAAAATAAGCCTCTATCTTGCTGTACCATGCTCTCGGTGCCCGTTTAAGGCCATACAATGCCATTCTTAATTTGTACACTCTATTTTCTTCACCCTTTTTCACAAAACCAATAGGCTGCTACACATAAATATCTTCTTTGAGTTCACCATGAAGAAAAGCACTCTTCATGTCTAATTGAAAAACATTCCACCTATATTGAGCTGCCATAGCAAATATAACACGAATGGTATCAAGTCTGGCAACCGGGGCAAACACCTCTGTGTAATCGACTCCATATTATTGAGCAATCCTTTCACTACTAATCTTGCTTTGAATTTGTCTATTTCTCCATTCTCGTTAAGTTTGGTCTTGAAAATCCACTTAACTCCAATGGGCTTCATTCCACTAGGTAAGTTAGTCAACTCCTAAGTCTTATTTTTTTCTATTGACTCCATCTCTTTCATCATTGCATCCCTCCATTTCTTGCTCTTAGCAGCCTCCTCAAATGAAAGTGGATCATCCTCGGTTACCATCATCATTGCATTCAAACCATCTTCGTCTAACAAGCCTTCTCCACTTTCGTAATCAATCATCCAAATTGGTTCTCTTCTATTTCTTCTAACCCTTTCTTCTACTAGGATCTCATGAACCTTATTATGTGGTTCATTACGATGAGCAAAAGTACCCATGGAGTCGACAACACCATTATTTTCTTCTTCTTCCCACTCCTCAATCTCACTCTCATATTCCTCATCTTAATCTAAAATATCCTACTTGCATTCTTCTCCCAATTCCAACTCTTTTGTTCTTCAAACACTACATCTTTTGTTCTTCAAACACTACAAGCAATAGGCTTTTGATTCATCGCTCACTCCCAGCAGGACACAAATTTTGCTTTTGTCATCTAATTTGATTCTTTGTTGATCCGGTATATGAACATGAGCTATGCATCCAAAGACTCAAAAATATTCCACTATGGGTTTCACTTCGCTCCATGCTTCTTCGGGAGGTTTATTTGCACAACTATAGTAGCACCAATGTTGTCTATGGCGGATGGAGGTTTGCCAACAAAACGCCATATGGCGATAGCGGATGGCGTTGCGGGAAATGGCGGATGTCATGGCGGACTAAAAAATAGTAACATTTTTATATATAAAGTTATAAACATTAACAAAATATCAAATATAAATTAAAAAACTACAAAAATAGAATATAAAACATGAAATATAATTAAAAAAACAATGAAAGCAACACTCATAGTCTCATACATAACTAAAACAGTATTTCCAACCGGGGTCTGTTCTAGAGCTAGCCCTTGAATTAGTTGGAGTTGGTGTTTCAGCCATTGCAAAATTTGCTCAAAGGTTTTAGTATACTAATACTAAAAAAAATTAACAAAAACAGAGTTACTCATTAATCAAACAGAGCAACTTCTCCATAAATAACACAACCAATAATTTTTACTTAATGTAAAAATATTTAAAATAAAAGATAAAAAAATTTAAAAGATAAAAAAAAGAGTAAAATTTCATTTGTATTGTTGTTGGTGAGAAATGGCTTGTTGTTGGTGAGTAAAAAAAAGAGTAGAAAGAGTAAAAAGAAATTTGTTGCTGTTGGTGAGAAATAGAAAAAGAGAGAGAAATAGAGAAGTATGAAACAAGGGAGAAGAGAAGTTGACCCAATGTCGCCGCCGTCGCTCGTGTCACTCGTCGTGGCGCCGTCGCTTGCATCACTCGCCGTAGTGGCTCGCTTCACTCGCCGCCATCACTTGTGTCGCCGTTGTCTTCTCCGTCAGTGCAGAAGTCGCAGGATGGAAGAAAAGGTAAGATTGGAAGAACGATAATGAGTATTGTAAGGTTAAGAGAGTTTAAACTCTCACGGTCGGGTCGGGTCCGAGACCCAAAACGTTACTTTTTTTTTTAAAAAAAAATGTCGAATCCGCCATTTCCGCCATGGCCCGCGCTACCGCCATACACGCCATGGCCATGGCGGCCCCACGACCCGCTATTCGGATGCTGAATCGCCACCGCCATTTCGTCGCGTTTTGTTAAAAAACCGCTTCGCGATTCTGCCATGGCGTCGCCATGGCCGTTTTTTAACAACACTGAGTAGGACACCTGTTGAGAACATGCACACACCATCTTGCAACTTCGGGCCAAAATACCTTGGGAACCTGTTTCTCAACCAGCATAGACCGCACCATATTCATTATCATGCTGTTTTTCCTCTTAGTGACTCCGTTTTGCTGAGGAGTGTAAGTTGCAGTCAACTGTCTACCTATGCCTTGAGTCCTGCAAAATTCTCCAAACTCATTTGAGGTGAATTCACCACCTCTATTTGTCCTCAAACAAATAATACATGCACCAGCTTCTTTTTCAACATAGACTTTGAAACTTTTAAACATAGAAAATGCTTCTGACTTTTCATTTAAGAAGTAAATCCAAGTTTTACGAGAAAAGTCATCAATAAAACTTAAGATATACCTCTTGTTACTGTTTGAAGTTGGTTTGATAAGCCCACATATGTCTGCGTGTACAAGTTGAAGCTTGTTTGATGCTCTCCACAAACTTTTTTTTTGGCATAGAACTTCGATGTTGCTTTCCTACTAAGCAATATGTACATAGATCCTTTGGGGTCATGATAAAGGGCAGCCCATTCACCATCTTCTTAGAGGAAAATGTCCTTAAGCCATTATAGCTTAAATGACCAAATCGATAGTGCCAAAGATGAGATTCATTCTCTAACTCCATCTAAAAACATGTAGGATTTTTCAATACCATAGTAGCTACCAAGAAAAACAACCTATTTCCACTCATTTCAATCTCCATAATTTGCCCTCTTCTGGGATGATAAACTTTACACTTCCCATTCTTAATCCAAATAGCTAGGCCTTTTTCTTGAGGTTGTCCTATGCTTAATAGATTATTCTTGAGTTCAGGAACATAATAAACATTTGAAATTACATGTGTAACTCCATTAACATTCAAACGAACATTTCCTTTCCCCATCACAACCATTCTAGTATTATTACCAAGCTTTATAGTACGCCTAAATCTCTCATCCATCTCGAAAAGCCACTCCCTGTTTCCACTCATATGGTTGCTGCACCTTGAGTCAAGAAACCATTCATCTTCCTTGCCTTGTTTGAGATCAACATAGGCCATTAGCAAGAACTCATCTTCTTCCTCCACCTTAGCATAGTTTACCTTTCTATGTCAGTTAGGACATTCACATTGAAAATGTCCAAACTTGTGACATTTAAAACACTCAATTTCAGCTTTGTTTAAGAACTGTCTTCCTCTTCCTCTGCCTTGACCACCTCTGAAAAGGTCTCTCCCTCTTCCTCTTCTATCCTCATTAGTAATTTGTAGCACCTGTTCTTCTTCTCCATGGCAATTCATTCTTTGCTCATGAACAAGAAGACTGCTGTGTGACTCATCAATTGTCATGGTCTCTAAATTGTTGGATTCCTCAATCGAGTACACGACATAATTAAATTTAGAAACCGTGGACCTCAAGATTTTCGCAATGATGACATTCTCACACATACTCTCACCACACTCTTTCATACTTTTAGCAATTTTTAAAGTACAAGCAAAATAGGAATTAACTGTCTCTCCTTCCTTCATCTTCAGAACTTCAAAATCTCTGCGCAAGGCTTGCAATTACGCTCTCTTCACCCTTGTAGAACCTTGGAATTTCTGTTTCACTGAATCCCAAATGTTTTTGGACGTGTCGTCATCAAGGATTGTGTCCAGAATTTCACAATCAATAGGTTGGTAAAGATAATTTTTTATCTTCAAGTCCTTCAACTTCTGCTCCTCCATTAGTTTAAGTTCTGCCTCTAAAGATGCTGCTCCATCTGCAACTACTGACATCTCATTCTCTACAAGATTCCAATGCTCTATGGAACGAAGGAAGTTTTCCATTAATTTTGCCCAATGATCATAATGAACATCAAATTTTGGGATCGGCGAGTTGCACATACTTGCTATTACTACTTTCTGCCATTTTTTTTTTTCACACTCTCTTTGAAAGAAATCTGCGGTTTCTTTCCACACACTCACAATTGTTTCTCTCACACTCAATTAGATTCAGGATCAGGCCCCTGTGAAGGAGCTATGATACCAATTGTTGAACACAGAATGTACTGCACTAAGTGTATATGCTGAAGGAATGTGTGATTGAATTCAAAGTCACGGGTTGGCTTTATAGCCATACAAATAAAGCAATAACCGCACCCACAATTTACATGCTCAACGATGTGGGTGGTTAGATAAAATGATCTGAACTTTATCTGCGTATCCCTAAGAAATAGGACTACAACTAATCAACTATTTGACTGAATTTGAACATATTGAAACAGAAAAATAACAACATAAAAGCAACAATTGTATCTCCTAACAGCCAACAGAGGTCGCTCACAAAAAGAGAACAATTATATTGATACGTTTTGGTTCATTCTGTTCCGTCATGCACAAAAGTCTCACTCAAAATTGCAATAAAAAATGCCATAAAATACCTATTTGTTAAATTACTTCCGATCAATGTGCATTTGATGATAGGATACTGACGGGATAAAAATGGTGGTGTTCAAATCAATTTGAAAGATAAAACAGTTGTAAAAAAAATAAACAAGAAACTGAAACAGGGCAAGAGATTTGCTTCGGAAAAAGGATGAGATAATTAAGATTTACCTTCGTTGATTTCAAACTCTTCAAATTCGTCATCGTCTTCGAAGAGATCGATCTTGACGTCATCGGTGGCTGCTTTTGGTTCGGTGGCCATGGATAAAGCTTGAATCTGCAGTTATTTCGAAACCCTAAATGCGAATAATTAATTCATAAAGGGTGAAAATTAGGTCTGAAAGAGGGAAATAGGGTATAACAGTGGCTTCAAAATAAATAGAGAAGAGAGAAAATAATACTCACCAACTGTGCTGAGGTAGAAAGAAGGAACAGAAACAAAGCCGCTGGTGGTTTTGCTTTTCAGTAGAAACGTGAGAAGGGTCGATGGGCGGTGTTAAAGGCGCAAGCGAAATTTAGTTTTTCTATTCGCACCTACCAATTATATAAACTACCCCAAATGCTCCTTTATTTTTAAAATCCTCAAAAATCTATTTTTAACATTTTTTCTCTCTTTACCCAGTGTGTAGTTATTCCAGTAATATAATATTTTTTTTTGAAAGTTTGAGAGAGTAAAGGTAACTTTTTTTGTTTTTTTCTTGTAAATTTTTTTTCTCTTACATTTTTTCAACTACATTATTTCTCAAAAGATAAAAATCATGATAAAAGATTCTGAAAAAATATTAATTTAAAATTTCAAAAAAAGATTAATAAAATTTAGAACAAAAAATTAGTAAATTAGCTGATAATTATTCGGATTGAGTGATACGGAAGCGCTAAATTTTAGGTCGAATCAACTCACCGAAAGTTATAACATAAGTTTCTCCGAACTAATTATTAATTTACTAATTTTTGTTTTAAATCTAATTATTTAATTAATCTTTTAGTGAAATTTTTTAATTAATATTTTTATTTTTTAATAATTTTTTATTATGCAATTGTTTTTAGAAATAGTGTAGCAGAAAAATGTAACATCAAAAAATACTAGAAAAGAACTAAAAAATTTACCTTTACTCTCTCAAAGCTCGTAAAGAAACAGGAGAAAAACTCAAATTACTGAACCAGCAACTGCACAGACGCGGCGAAGAGAAACAATAATAAAAATAGATTTTTTTTTTAGGATTTTAAAAGTAAAGGAGAATTTTGAGTAGTTTATATTTTTGTTAAGTGTCATTAGAAATTGGGTAGGTATCAAAGGAAAAATCAATTAAAATGCTATACGAGCTATTGGGTCTTACGAAGATTGATTATAATGGCCCAATTCTCTTACGAATTTTCTTTTGGTAACATCCATCTTTTTTTGTAACAATTCTCTTACGAATTTGAGTGTGATCATTAAACAAATAAAAGAAATTCTCTATACATGATCAATTGTGAGCTTATGTCTAAAGAGTATTTCTAACTTTATGTAGGGTGTATTGAAATAAATTCAAAAACATATTGTCATTGTATAATTTTATATAAATTACTCTTTATTTTTAACTTTAAATTGTTTATTTAAAATTTAGAACAAAGGGTGACATTTATAATATTTAAGAAAGAAACAATGTAAGTTGTAGAAGATTTTTTATTATTATAAGATTGAAATGTAATAACTTAAATTTGTCTAACTAATGCAATGAATTGATGTCGGGAGAATAAACTTCTTGGTTTTTTTATTATTATAAGATTGGAGCCGTCTGGGAAAATCAACTTTTTGATGGATTGAATTTATATATTAATGAAATTTGTTTACAAGCACATGTACAAGATCCATGACCGTGGTAGGCTTAGAAAACAATATGTTTTTTATTGTTATATAATATAAATTTATTAAATATGGTGATGTCTCTTTATTCGGATGACTATATTTTTAATAGACTTTGGTCAGATAAATTCTATTAAAAGTTTTAGTTTTATCTAAGAAATTAATTTTGGATAAATTATCAACATGTGACTCTTTAGTAAAGATGTGTAAAAAACAACCAATCTGTATCCAATCCATTTTAATGGATAATGGATTGATTTTGATATCCAAATCTATTTTTTATATTTTATATTCAATTCAAACTAAAATTCAAACTAGGAGTACATAGAGTTATAATGTTTCAAATTTTAGTTATGTTTTTAAGGATATAAAAATTTTGAAAATAAAAATTATATTATGCAAAAATTTACTAATAATTATAGAAAAATACAACTTAAAATATCATATATATTTAAAATACTAAGACTTATTAATTAAATTAGATAAGGTAGAGTAAATATCGTATTTTATTAAATATTAAATTTATCATTGATTTCTTTAGTAATAATATACAATGTTGGGTTTTACTTATAGAATATTTAATTTTCTACTTTTTAAGAGTTCACACAATAGTGTGAATATTTTCACAGTGTGCAAAGAAGAGAATATAAAAAGAAAATCACATATCTGTATCACATAATAGAGAAGTATGTGACACATACTATTGAATGGTGTATGTGTTTTGCCAATAATTTTTAAATTGTATTTAACATTTATTTCTCAACTGTATAGCATCTTACTCAATTTGGCAAAGAGTTATTAGCTCACTTAGGCTTTCATTTTTTATTCTTCTTCTACAAAATAATTATTTATTCAATCTTACTCATGCATGATAATAAAGAAGTCAAGAAATTTTAGTTTCTATTTTGGCACACAATTTGGATATATAAGAACTCTATTATTTTTAGAGATAAAATATTTGAGTCCTTAAATACCTTTTCTTATGTTCAAATGGAATGTACATAGATTTAGGATTTCACTCGGTATGCTTTTCACTTCTTGGATTGATAATTCAAGATTACGTTTTAATACATTAGTAGGTGATTTTGTTAAATGTAGTGCATTATTCATGTTTTTTGAGTTGTTTCTATTGAGTTTACTTTTAATTTGTTTTGTGGCTGAGTGCGTTGTATACTTTGAATTTTGTATTTGTTTTGAGTTTTTTCCTCTAGTTATATATTTCTTCTAGATTTAAAAAAAAAACACTAATTTTTTTAAAGTAAATATGATGTGTTTGATCTTGTAGAAATATTTTTATTTCTATTCAATATTGTAGTAACATTATAAATTTTACTTTAATTATCCGCACACTTTACATAATTTTTAAATTTATATTGTATATAATGCAAAATAAATATATTCTCCACTATTTTTATTTTGATTTAATTGTGATATTCAAACAGTGCATAGACATCTTTTTCTTAAAAAAAAAAATAAAAAAGCCTAACTTGCTATCATCCTTTCTAATGAGAGAACCTTTGAAACTGGTGTCTCATTATCACCAATATTCTTACAATTCCTACTTCCCTATTTAATGTATTTTCCTCGGTCATTTTCTTTATTTTGTTTTATTTTCATTTTTTAATAGTTTTTATAAGTAATTTTTTTGTAAAAATCATTTTAATCCAATAGTAATTGGATCATATGTCCATATACATAAAAAAGACAAAAAGTATTTACACTTAATCAGACTCAACACTTAACACTTGAAAGTTGTGGACCACCCGGATAGACTTATTGAGCATAAGAAACTTACACAACTAAGTACAATGAATTGGTAATCCATATTAGGACAATTTAGCTTCTAACCGTGATCTTAACTATATTTCCCAACATAGGATAATTGGGTTTCATACCTTTTGCCAATTTATTATATCTAATAAATATAGGTTCCTTTGTCACCTTATCACATACACTCTATGGTTTCATGAGTCTCTTGAGCTTCGGCATGGGACCTTTAAAAGTTGGACGTTAACAGTAACCGATTTCTAAGGTAGTTTTCCTTCCCTCTTTTGTTTCGTACCTCAATAATCAACTTCCTAGCTCATTTTATAAACAATTAATTAATCTTGTCAAAGTTGTCACCGTTGGTTTCTATGCCATAATACATCTATTTTCTATTTTAATTCTTCCATACTTTTATCTTTATCATGCGTCCGTAATTTCTTGAAGTTGTCTTGTTTAGGTTCAATTTCAAGCAAACTAACACAACCCTATGTGCATGAAAAATCATGAAAATATATGGCTTTTGGAGTGTACAAAGTTGCAGTGTAGCTTTGATGGATATTAATGTTTATAATTCAAATGGGAGGTTTACAATCACATAAATGTGGAATAAAAGAAATGGAAAAAAAAAAAAGAAGCAGAAGGGTTTCAATTACTATTACATAAAAAAAAATAAATCCAACAATCAAGGGAGTAAAGCCAAAAAACAAATTCACCCCATTCATGATTTTTCGAATAATGACTAAACATATTTTTTAAATTTTGTCAAAAATTCTCTTTCTCACCAAAATTTCATTTTTGGAAAAGTAATTTAGTTCTTACATGCATATGCTTTGTTAAACAGGAAAGTTATTCTTGAAAAACCTTTTAATTATATACAATTATAGATAAGAATATGATATGACAAAAAGAGTAAAAAGAGAATTGTTAATGGAATGTTGATAAATTATGATTGTTTAAATATCGTTATCTTATTATAAATGTCCATTTGTTTGTGTAAAAAAAACAAATGTTTCCATTTGTTTTATTTAATTATAAGAGTATTTTCTGAAAAAATAATAACTAAACTAATTAATTTGAAAAATCAAATTTTTGTTTATATATCCTAAATACAATTTAATCATATCAGCATCAATACAAGTGTTATTGTATTAGATAAAAAGTTAGATGGATAATTTTATTTTATTATCTTTTATTGACTTCCCACTTTCAAACGTGATTCATGGCAACAAAATGCAATGTAAACCATAAGGATAGAAATCTTCTCTTGTATTTCATTGTTTATCTCAATCAATCAATAAATAACACGATATTTAATGAAAAAAAAATCTTTTCCTTGCTACATCCTCTCTCTCATCATTCCTTCGTCCACTCATGCTACATAATAAATTACATTGATTTTTTCTACTGCAAATAAACTTTTATATATCTTTAAAAATAAAAAAATTAAATATATTTTTGTAATACTTAATATCAGAATTTTTAAATCACCAAAACTTGATTGGAAAAAATCACAAAAACTATTTTTTTTTTATTTGATTTGGTTAATTTAAATAGAATCGAACTGCACAACATTTTAGACCCCAAAATCGCATCACACATGAAAAAAAAAATCCATTGACAAAAACAATCTTAATAATCCAAACAAGATAACTACGTAAACATATAGTCATGCAAAAAAAAAAAAAAACTAGGCAAAAAATAATTATATTTTTTTAATTGTATTATAGTATGTTATTTTTAACATCCGTGAGATTTATGAAGTAATATAAAATATTGTATGAGTATAAAGAAAAAGTGGAGAAAGTGATTTTTTTGCGTGTTTCGTAAAAAAATAATAGGAAACAGTTTTAATTTTGTAAAACGTAAAAGAAAAGAAAAAAAAAATCATAACTAAACATGTTTAGCCTTTTTATAAAATAAAAAAAAAATGTACTACTTTTTTCAATTTGTGCTGAGTCACTAAAATCTTTCTTTGTTCCTTTACTGTTACAAGAACCGAACGAGAAAAAAAAATTGACAACTTTCTTGTCCTTACTATATAAGGAAGAACTAGAGTAGAATCTATAAAGTGTTAATTCTAGGGTCAAGATTTTGAAGTAGTACAGTTACAATAACATGAGTAATGATGACTGAATAGAATATTTGATCAGTGACAGTGGAATGGAGTCTGAATGTGGTGAATTATACTCTTCAATCCTGATCTGTAATCAGGGTAAAGTAGTTGCACCCCAAGTTCGCTCTTCATTCGAGCATTACACACTCGCTTGTCACCCCTTGGATTTACGTTTGACCTCTGCTCCACACTTTGTAACTTCAACTCTGGCCACTTTTCCTCCACCAACTTCATTGCATATTCAAATACTTCTTCCCTCGGAGCAGGGTCATCATCTACGATATTGTATACTTCCCTGAAAGTTTCAGCATTGAGAGCCAATAAGCACAACTAATAGTTTTTTATTGGTTCTGCTCATAGGCATTAAATGCTCCGCAAGAATTGCTCTTGTTCATATTATTCTTATTAGGGTCTATTGAATGAGTCAATAAACAATGAAGATAGGAAATATTATCTAGGATTTTAAATTGTAATTGCCGTTATAGTCACAATGGCTTCATTGTAATATCGGAGAAAATTGTGAACAAATGCAGCTGGAATCATGGCTGTGAACCATTTTTTAAATTCTTAACTAGCGTACACAATCAATATTTACACAAAACTGTATAAATTCCAGTATGACTGTGTCTTTTCAATACTATAAGAATTTTAAACAGTAGTCAGTATCATTTGCCTGTTCATGATGAAAAAATTCTAATAAATCTCCAGTTCAAGGTCTGTTCTTGTTCGATAAACGGATTCAGCGAATGCTTTCATCACGTCTATTTACAAAGATGTATTTTGAGAATGCCAAAACTTCATCTGTTTTATGCTGTACAATTTAGTTTTCTAAAACTACAATAGTAAATACACACGCTGAAGGCATTGGCGTAAATAAAAAATTCAAGATTTGTGTTTCTTCAGCAACGTAGGTAGTTCACGGTAACTGTCATAACCTTCCACTTCTGAAGACTAAACATGTCAGGACAAGAACGGTACAACATATTGTTTGATAATCCTACCAATTTTTTTTTCTTGGAATTTTGCATCTTGTTAGTTTGGAAACATTTCACAAGAACGAATGGAGATAAATGTACCAGTAAGTTAATTATACTGGAAATTCACCTGGGGGAAGGTGCATAAAGAGTAGCCATAAGTGCTTGACAGATGTCCTCAACATGTACTCTAGATGTATATTTTCGGTGTTTTCTCCTCTTCTGTCTTTCTGACAATGACTTCTGCTTGATTATTGTATCAACAGCACTAAAACAAAGGAAAAGTTCAGGCCAAAATATATAGAGCAACCTGCCATGTAAACATAAACCCAAACCAAAACTTATAATTGAAAGTCGCCATGAGAGGACTTGATTGGTTTGATTGTTTTTTAGTTTTTGAAAAGTAATTTCTAAGAATTGTTTTATGAAAGAAGATAAAAAGAACTTGTTTATTAAATGTTGTTTGAAAACTATTTTAAAAATTAAAAAAAAAAACTTGCCTATATTTACGGAAGTGCCATTAATGAAAAAC
The DNA here is from genome assembly GCA_037954015.1 of Psophocarpus tetragonolobus. Classification (NCBI taxonomy): domain Eukaryota; kingdom Viridiplantae; phylum Streptophyta; class Magnoliopsida; order Fabales; family Fabaceae; genus Psophocarpus; species Psophocarpus tetragonolobus. The sequence goes on along the minus strand of CM075695.1, from coordinate 1,443,695 downwards.
AAAAGACATATTTTCTGTATGTTTTAAGTTCTTAAAACAAAAATACAAAACTGAAAAACAGAATTAAACACAGCTGTTTCCCTTTTAAGTTTTTAAAAACTAAAAAAACAACACTATTATTGAAAATTATTTTAAGAAAACACTAACCATATAAGTTTTTAGTTTTTAAATACTGAAATACTAGAAACAGTTTTATAAAGCTCTAGCTAAACAAGCACTAAATCTCATATCACACTTATTAAATGGTATATCCTCGGAATGGCAAACTTGAATTGATTCTTCTGGTATCCATTGCAGATGAAAATTTTGTAAAGTTTTACAGATCCTAGAAACAAACTATTAATAGAAACATTACTTGAAAAACAAATTACATTAACAAAAAGTCAGTACCTTCTACCAGGACCATAGATACCTCCTAGTCGAAATAAAAGTGGTGACTTCCCAAGATTGTTGGTTAAGTTTGACCATCCTTTTTCAGAAGCTAACCTTAATATTGCCAATTCACTTTCTGGGTTTGTTGGATAACTGTCAGAGCATGATGTACACACTAAGATTCTAACAGAGAAGTTTCAGAAATTTTGGAAGGCAAGTGATTTATTTAGTAACATTCACTTACTCCTCATTCACCAATTCACCATCACAGTCCCCATAGACACCTGCTAGACAGAAAGTGTCTCTGTCATCATATTTGAATCTGAAAGCATTTTAAAAACAAAAAAAAATCTAAGCAGCAGCACCTGACTTGTAGTGTGGCAAACCTAGCTCTAGAAACCCTAGAGTATATCAGCTAGCGACCAGTGTGACAATGAAATGTCTGAAATGAATCCTGTTTTAATATCTTTATGCATAAGCTAAATCATTCCAGCTCCTTTTATGTTTACATTTTTTTTATTAAAATGAAATCTTTCCTGCTAGCTTTAAAAGAATCTAACAAACCTCAGGTCAATGCACTCAATAAATGGCCAAAATATTTTGTTTTTGGAACATTTAGTTAAGCTTATCACTACAGATTAGATCAACAGCCAGTTGAGAAAACTGAATTTCTGGTAAGATTAACATAACAGAAGAAGTGTCCATAATAATAACATATCAACAAAACTATCTTATAAATAGCAGTCCCCCTTGCATTTTAAAACGTGCATGTAACAATGTCTTGAGTTTATAACTAATATAAGAATAAAGAGCTTTCAATCATCAACAAGCATTAAGTAGCATAGCAAGTTAACACCAGCAGCAAGTTTTTGCATGGATTAAAAAAGAAAAGAAGTGGTCTTTTGACTTTTAAAGGTTACTAGCTCCAGAAAGGCACAGTGTCGTATGAACATTTTATGTATCTAATAGATAATGCAGCAGCTCGAGGCCACAATACACTTTCATTTGCAAAGGATAAGAAAAAGGAGAAAGCAGAAGACAGTAAATTTTCATTTGTGTGACAAAATCATCATGATAAACACATTATTAATTCCAAATAAAACTTACTAGTTGAAGACAAGTAACACAGCCACTGAAGATCCCCATTGATTAATGAGCTTCCAATAAGATCTTCATGCCGAAGCATCTAATCAATAAAATATAACCAAGAAAAAGGGGAAGCTGAAACAGATAACTCCCAGAGTACAAAATCTATACAGAATGGAGACATACAACACTTGTTACAGTAAAATCATACCGGATCACCAATGCCCAGGAGAGGAGGGATAGAAACAAGAATATGAGTGTAATTTTTCAGTATTTGTAGGATATCCAGACTGCAAAACAACAGCAGCAGAAGCCTTCTCGCATTAGGAGGTGAGTTCAGTTACATGATTCACACGCCTTATTTGACCCAAATAAAGACCTACTCATCAAGGATATTATTCACAACGAGATCATCTTAGCAGCCACATATTAGAAGTTTTCATAGTATTCATTTATGATGCAGCAACGCATCATCCACGGTCCTCAAGTTGGACATTTAATCCCATTAACACCCACACAAAAAAATGTGTTTTTTTTCAAAGGAAAAAAAAAAGAAGAAGAAAACTTGAAGGCAAATTAGCCGTTGACTGACTTGGGGTGGTTTGCATCGAAAAGTTGAACATGAAAGCCCATGTCCTGGAGCTGCTTCTTCTTCGCATGGGATGTGCAAGTCCCAGACACGACCCTATCAATAAGAGAAAGTTTGAAGTGAAAAAGGTAAAAATTGAAGGGAATAGAATGTTGGTAATCTAACTAACCATCCTTGGTTTTGGAGTTTTCGTGCAAATGATTGCCCCACGAATCCCATACCGAGAATGAACATGCTGCGTTTTTCAGACAAAGTTGGGGTTATCGAACCCAAACTTGTTCCAACATGAACGTGGCCACGCAGGTGAGGGATCGATAATGCTATTTCCATTCCAAAATCCAAGCTTCAACATTACGCTGTCATTTGGATGAACATAAACGACTAGACCGAGTTAATCTCAATTTTCAGTACAAGTTATTTTGTTATCGTTTATCTTGCCTTTGGTTCTTCAAGTCCTGCCTTGAGGTTTTGTTTTTTGTTTTAATTTTAATCCCTTTTTTAACTATCTTATTTGTACAAATTACTCTATTCTATTTCTAATAACAATGATTAAGACTCAAATCCTTAAAGACACAACTAACGTTGGTAATTTAATATGTAAATTTTAAGAACATTGTAATTTTAATCCAATTTTTAATTTTACATGCATTTTTTAAGTCCAATTGAACTTTTTAACCTATTCATTTAAAGTACTATCCATACATAATTTAATTAATTAAAATGTACAATTAAAAATAAACATAAGTAAAATTAAGAATTAATGAACAGTGATAAAGTTTTTAAGACGTGAAAATAAAATAACAAAAAAATAAAGAGACCAAAATTATAATTTATCTTGTCATATTTTTTATGAGACATGTAAATTATCTTTCATAAATTAATAATTGAAAATATTTCAAAATTTTAAATACTAAATTTAAATAATAAATTATATTGATATTCTTAAAATTGTATCAAATACTATTCACATTTTTTATCTTTATTTTGATACCTTAAACCATACAAAAATATTATAATCCGATAAAAATGTCATAAAGTAACAAGTGCAATTTACTCTAAAATATATACAATAATTAATATTTAAATATTCCTAGTATATAAAAAAATAATGCATATTTGTGTTATATACCCTAGTCATGATTTTCCTGCAACTAAAAAATTTATACCTCCAAGATTTTGGGATGTTGATAAATTTTTCTCTCTCCTTGTATGAGTATATGTATATATAGTTACGAGTTAAGACAATGAGAAGTAGCACGACTAAAAAAATTAATAATTATAATTAACAATAATCAATTATGTAATAACTGGTTATTTTAATTTGGTTATAAAACTATAATTTGTTTTATGAATAAATATAATTAATGCAATTAACTTATTTTTAGTAAAAGAAATTATTATAGTTAAACCTGATTTTATAACTGCTTATTTTTTATTATTGTCAAATTCTTTTAATTTTGGTTTTTAATAAAATATGTTGGTGAATAATATTTAATGATTATTATAAAAGTAAAAATACAAATAACTACAAAATTATTTTAATTTTTTATTGAAAAATGAATATATGTCTTTATAATCAAATATGGAAACATTTGTGTAGATATGTAAGAAAAACTTTTCTTAACACAGTCCACACTTTTGCCAATAGCCACGTCCATGTGGGAAGTACATTGAATAGATAAAAGCTTCTTTTAAATGACCTACACCTATGTGACAGTGATCACTATAGCATAAACTCAATGTCCTTGATCTATTTTCTTAAAGAGGTTTGATAGTCTGAAATGGAAGGTGGAAGAGGAAGAAATGAAGGTAAATAAGTGTCACTCACTAAGAGAAAAATCTTTGATGAAAACTAGAAGGGAACTACTATTGAGAAATATGAACTTAGCCAAAAAGGAGAAGATAACCCTCAAGCAAAAACTTTCAACTCACTAAACAATCAAAGGTGAATACAAGTGTGACAGGTTCCTAATTTATAGAGCTAATAGGTGTGTTGGGTAGCTAAATTATAGTTAGAAATAATCCAAGGTTAGCTCGCTCTACCGGAGTCAAACCAACTATGGTTTATCTCATGAAAGTTCCGTCCAAAACCAACTCATGATTATGCTCCCCATGTGTCTAGTCTTTGAGGGGTGTGATCTAGCAAAATGAGGTGGAGTTAATAGTCATGTCTTGTGTGTGACTATGAATGTGAATCTAAAAAGGGAGTGTGATGCAAGTAATATCTATATACCCTTTTTAGAAACTCTAACCCAATTCACACTCAATATGATGATGAATGATATTTCTAAAATAGAAAGAATTGATCCAAATATAATGGTCAAAAAAGAAAATATCAACTATAGAAGTAAACCACTAAAAAGTCAAATAATTACTACTAAATATTTACCAGATAAAAGTGGAAAAAGTGACATCTTCAACTCACCATAAACTTTGACATTCTAGGCTCATGCCTAGTCATTTCCTGCTTTATCTTCTAGCTATGATCTTAGTTATGGGACCATTTGCACACAAAATTGCATCATCACAACTTGTAAAAAATGCACTAAGCAAGAAAAAAGTTATGCCACACACTTGTATAAAAAATCACATCCATATGGATAATGTGCTGAACATAAAAATATTCCTTGATACCACTCACACTTATGTGGAAAAGGCAATATCCTTATAGATAATGCGTTGAGTAGAAAAATCTTTCCTGATGACACTGCATGCACATAAGTAAAAGTAACTACATCCTTGTGATAAAAGCGTTGAGAATAAAAAACTTTCTGGACCTTCGCCCACACCTTTGTACCATTGTCCTCGACCTTATGATTAAATGCTTGAAGACAAAAAATCTACCAATAAATCTACCACACTTTTGTGATTAAAGGTTACAACTCTTAATAATATGTTGAGTAGAAAAAGAAATTCTTAACACTGTCCGATTTCTGTGTCAATTGCCACATAAATGTAAGAAACAGGAAAAAATCAATTTTAAAATGTTTAACCGTTTACGGGTAAAAAACTTTTTGAATATCTCGTTTATATATATATATATATATATATATATATATATATATGATTATTTGTAGTTATGGTAAAGTTATGAGCCCCCGATGAAAAGCGCGTTTCATCAGGCAAATAAAAATTGAATGTGGAGATGATCACCGATTATGTTCTGAAGTTTAAATAAACATCTCCTTCAACTTGTAGTTTCACATTCATATTCATAACTATTTCACAGCTGCTAAATCAGGCTTACCAGGTCAGGGTTCAATGTAAATCCTCCGTGGCAGTGATAAATAAGTGGAACCCGCGGAAGCGCGGTGACATAACTTGCCAACAAAAATAGAAAAGACTAAATATAGTAAACTGCAACCACAAGTTTCCCATTGCTTTCATTTCTACGTACATGTGTCTTTGGAATTAAAGATTGATCTAGTGGTACGTTGTGGAAAGGGAGAAAATGGAAGTCGTGATTTTAATCCCTTGTTAACAAAACTAACACATTACGAATACAAAAAATACATGTCTTTAATCTGCAATTTTAGCATCATTCAGTTATGATTGGCCTTGGTCCACCCCACCCTAACGGTATGGTTAGCACTTAGCACAGTATATTGCTTCATCTGTCTGTCCATGCATACGTATAATAAATATAATAAATGTGGTAGTTGCGTAATAATTTGCTGACAACTCCATATTCCTAATTCTATCGCTTGTTACTTGCTCACCGCTTCACCCATATTCTGGTGGAAGTTGTGTCATGTGATGAAATTTATTATTTCTTCGGCTCCTCTGTCCTCTAAGTATCATTCATATATAGTTACAGATTTGATTCTGAACCACATAATATGTATGCACGGGACTGAGTGTGTGTATATAGTACATTTTTCTGTGAATTTAATTAGTGGATGCTTATGTGGTAATGCATTTGCTGAAACTTTAGTTGTAAACAAATATTTTGCAGTATAGAGAAATGGAAGACTATATCATAAAGACAATTTTTATTGGAGTTGTTTCATGGACAATAGCTTTTGTCCTAGTCAGAAGAATCCTCCCAAAACGCTCTTTTGATTTCTGCAACCGCGTTGTCTCCACACTCCATGCAACTTTAGCAGTAACATTGGCTTGGTTCTCTGTTGAAGATTGGAGCTGTCCAATCTGCCCTGTGGGTTCAAAATCTTCACCCCAACAGGTACTTGATTAACTGCATGCCATGCCCTTTCAGGGAACCTCAATATTGCTATGAAGTTGGGTGTTTTAATTGTTACATTTGGCACTGAAAGTGGAATGCTTGAACGGTGATGTGAGCAGATGCAAGTCCTAGCAGTGAGCCTTTCTTATCTCATTTATGATCTTGCATGTTGTCACTTGGGTGAAAGAGTCTATCTAGACAACACAGTCCACCATTTAGTAAGCATTATAGGAATTGGAGCAGGTCTTTCCTATCAAAAGGTAGTCACACACTTAATCATTTCTCCAAAATGATTGGTATAAAATGTTTTGTGCTCCTTGTCCTTTACACAAAAAATTATTTTCTTTTGATCTAAAACTTATGAAAATAAAGACATGTAACACAAATCTATAAACATACACTAAAAGAAAAGAATTTAATTATTTTTGAGAAATAAAAATAAACATTACTCTATAAGTTGATTTCATCATCTAAAAGTAAAGCCCCTAATTTTGAATTCTCTTAAAAACTCACATGATTGGATTAAAATATTTGGTTATCTAGATTGCTAGTAAAATTTAGGAGTAGTTCTTTCTATCAATATTGTCCATTTGTCCCCTTCTTAGAATGTATTTTTCTTGGAGCTAATACTCTGGCTTTCTGTATTCTGTCGTGAGGATTTCATGATTAGTTAATAATTTTTTTGCCATATATGTGCACTGTGGCTCAGAAATGGTAGCGACAGTATGGATAACAGAGATATCAAGCCCATTCCTGCATTTAAGGGAGCTTCTAAAAGAACTTGGCTACAGAGATACCCTTGTTAATTTGGCTGCTGATGTAAGTAACATTCTAGTTTCTAGAGTCTAGGCCACACCAAATATTTCATGTATGAATTTATTTTGGTATTGCCTTCTTAGAGAAGTAATTGAAGTGTAGGCGTTTATCTTATCCTCACTTTTTATTTAACAATATGTCCATGCTTGGACTGGTTAATGTTTGACTAAAGTTAAAAATTATTTTTAGTTCTGAAAGTAAATTTGATAAAAAGGAATAAACCATTCAAACAATTATATAATATATCTTTACAAGGTTGAATAATTATGATATTTACTACCGAGTATCGCGTAAATTGCTCTATTAATGTGTCAGACTATCAGTATTATTTTTCTCCTTAGCTGTATACAATACACACTTGTCTTGCATATTCCTGTTGCTCTGTCCATACATTTTAAAAATAAATAAATTCCATAGCATGGTGTCCACAATTGGTTCTAATGGTTTTCATTCTTTTTGTACTTTGCCCTTTATATATTCAAACATTTTGTAATCATTTTCATTGTTGGGTGCCAAAGGCAAAATAATAAATCACAGTTAAAATAAGAGATGAAAAAAAATAGGAATTAACACACAATCATTTTATGTGAAAACCTTCTAATAGAGAAAAACCATGGACAAGATTGAAGAAATATTTTCATTAAGTGAAAGAAATATTACAACCTTTCTCTAAATATAAGGAGGAACAATTTCACACTCTCTTATACTAGAAGAATACTTCTAATTAGAACTCTCTTGTTTTTAGCTCTTTAAATGAAAAATTATTAATAATGACTACACTTTTTTTGTGGGATATAAGAATGAGCAAATGTAACAGCTATCTGCGAGCTCCTCATTTAATGCTAATATTAAAATTTTCTACCTCCAACCAATTCATAGGCTAGGCACATATATATTAAATTTTCATCACTCCATTTTTTACTTTTACCACAAAAGTGGCTTTACAATTACCATTACACGTTTTCACAATCTCCCACTTAAAGCTATTTTTGTGTGCTTTCAATATCTCTCCCTTACCAGTTCCTCTTGTTTAAATTTCTCATTGGCCAAATCAGGATTAACTCCGCACAAACTTGTTTGCATTGATTGACTTCGTCATAACATCTGTGAGATTGTCATTAGTGTGAATGTTCTACATCTCTACACTTCATTATTCTACTACTTCTCTAATAAAGTGATATTGAACTTTATGTGCTTTGTCCTAGAATGAAATGATGAATTCCTTGCAATGTGCAAGGCACTCTTACTGTTACAATACACAGTAATCTTTTGTTGCTTGTGCCTGAGCTCCTCCATCAACCTTTGAATCCAAATAACTTCCTTACATGCTTGAGTAGCTACCATGTACTCATCTTCTGTAGTAGACAGAGCTACAACATCCTGTAGCTTGGACAACCAACTTACTATTCCTTCTGCAAGTGTAAACACATAACCAGTAGTAGATATTCTTTTATCAAGATCACCTGCATAATTTGAATAGACATAACCATTGTCAGTAAATTCTAATCCTTCAAAACATAATGCAACACTCAAGGTTCCTTTAATGTATCCAAGGATCCTCTTTACAACATTTTAGTGCTCCCTACCGGGATTTTGCCATAAACCTACTAATCGCTCCCACTACTTGTGCAATGTTTGGTCTTGTACAAATCATGGTGTACATAAGGCTTCCCACCGTTGATGCATACGGTAATTGAGACATTTCGATCCTCTCTGCTTCAATGCTAGGACTCATTAATTTATAACTAATAAGAAGTGGGATAGAAATTGGCTTACAATCTTGCATGTTGAAGCGCCGCAAGACTTTCAGTAAATAATTCTTCTGAGAAAGCTAAATCTTCCTATTTTTCCTATCTCGGTGAATTTGCATCCCTAAAATCTTTTTTGCAGGTCCCAAGTTCTTCATATCAAATTTCCTAGCCAACTAGACCTTCGATTCTTGGATTTGAGCTTTGTTGGGGCTTACCACCAACATGTCATCCACATACAACAGTAAAATGATGAAATCATTATCATCAAACCTATTGTAGTAGGTACAATGGTATGAACTCAATCTATTGTAATCGAGGCTAATAATAAAAGAATCAAATCTCTTGTACCAACACCTTGGCACCTGTTTTAGACCGTATAGAGATTTGATCAACCTACAAACCAAGTTTTCTTTTACTTGTTCTTCAAAGCCTTCTGATTGGAGCATATATATCTCCTCTTCAAGTTCTCCATAAAAAAAAAGTTGTCTTTACATCTAACTTATCAAGATGTAAATCAAATGCAGCAACATAGCTAGAACAACCCTAATTGTAGTCAACCGGACAACTAGCGAGAATACCTAATTGAAGTCAATACCTTCTTTTTTAGCATATCCTTTGACCACTAATCTTGCACAGTATTGCTCCACTTTATCATTGTCATCTCGTTTGATCTTATAAACCCATTTGTTTCCAATGGCAACAACTTCTCATGTCTTATTTCTATGCAAGGCTTCCATTTCTTCATGCATTGTTGTCATCCATGGAGAGATATCTGAACCACTCACAACCTCTTGAAAGGTTGATGGTTCCCCTTCTTTAGTTAAAAGATAGTACACATAATGACTTGTCATGACAAAGTCTGAGTGCTAAGATGGTTTAAATTTTTATTGTGCTGATCGTTGAACATCTCCTTCATCATTGACCTTATGTGCTTCTTGTTCTTCGTGCTCATGTTATGTTTCAGTGCTGTCATTTTTTTGTTTACATTGCAATTCATTTTCTACATCCCTGCTAACAACAACCTTGTAAGCAGTGGAATCCTATAAACAATACCCCTTAACATTATCAACATATCCCAAGAATATACATTTTCTAGATTTCGAATCTAACTTCGTTCTTTTTTGGCAATTGTACATCATGTACGCAGGACATCCATATCTCCATCGGAGTCTTCAAACCAATCGTTGTTGATGGTGAACGATTTATCAAGTAACAGACAATTTTAACTACTTATGCCAAAAAACAATTGGCCATTCCCGTTATTCTTAACATAACTCTTATTCTTTCTAGGAGAGTCCTATTTATCCGCTTTACCACACCATTTTGTTGAGGTGTATGTGGAACAAAAAATTGTCTCATAATACCTACTTGCTTGTAGAAAGACAAAAAATCACCATCTACATATTCTCTTCCATTATCTATCCTCAAATACTTAATCATTTTATCATTTTCAAGCTTTACTTGTACCTTAAATTCCTTGAACATTGCTTTGACTTCTTCTTGATTGGGTACACCCACAACCTCCTAGAGTGATAATCAATGAATGATACAAAATATTTTGCTCCTCCTAGGGATACTTCTGGTGATTCCCAAACGTCATAATGAATTAAGTCCAGTATGTGCTTGCTTCTAGTAGTTTCTCTAGAAAACTTCAATCTATGTTGTTTGCTTATCACACAATGCTCGCAGAAAAATAAATTTACCTTTTTGAGCCTGGGTAAAAGATTGTGTTCTGCAAGGATTTTCAAGCTTTGCTTAAACATATGACCAAGTTTGTAGTGCCACATCATTATCATTTCTTCTTGATTTGTCGTTGCAACTTATGCATCTGTTTCTTGCAATGTATCTCCCAAAAACATGTCCAGATTAAATGTAACTTTTTCGACTTTCATCATTACCAGATTTCCTCTCACCACTTTTAAGATCACACCTTCAAAATGAATCTTGCAACGTATCTCCCAAAAGCATGTATAGATTGACTGTAAATTTTTCGACTTTCATCACTACCAGATTTCCTTTCACCACTTTTAAGATCCCACCTTCAATATGAATCTTGCATCTGAGGTCATCCAATTGCCTAATGGACAATAAGTTCTTCTTCAATCCCTTCACATGTGGTATCCCTTGAATTATGCGAATAATGTCATCATACATTTTTAATTTGACAGTATCAACTCCAGCAATTTCCAAGGCATGATCATTTCCCATGAACATGGATCCACCCGAGATAGGTTCGTAAGTGTAAAACCAATCTCTACATGGAGTCATGTGTCAGGTTGCACCTGAATCTAATATCCAACAATCATGGAGTTGTCTTCCACCTTTAGAACTAGCTGATGCTTTACTATATAACACTTCTGCATCATTTGAGGTACTTGCAACACAACCTTGAGAGGTTGATATTTTTTAGTTCTTTCCCCATCATCTGAGGTACTTGCAACACAACCTTGAGAGGTTGATATTTTTTAGTTCTTTCCCCATTCTTCATAATTTTCCAACAATCTTTTCTAACATTCCCTCTCATGCCACACTCATAGCATTTAAAGTTCTTCCTTATTGAGACTTTGATCTACCATGATTTTGACTCCTATTGGAGCCATATTCTATTGATCTACCTCTGATCATTGTCAAAACTTCTGTTTGCTTTGAACTTTCTAGTCTGTATACCTTATTCTTTCGCTGGATTCTTCTTCAAGAATTGCCTAGCAACATCATCAAAAGAGAGATGACCAACAATATTGTTGTTTGTTATATTGATGACGAGTTGATCATACGAATCAGGTAAACTCTAAAGTAGAAATTCTGCACATTCATTCTCAACTATGTTGAAATCGGAAGCTAAGAGTTGTGACAATAAAGTATTCAAATTGTTGATGTGACCCATTACAGAAATGGACTCATTGATTTGAAGAGTGTATAATTTTCTCTTTAAAAATATTCTATTGTGAAATGATTTGACCTCGTACAATTTCACAAGTATGTCCCATATTTCCTTTGCTGATTTCTTCTTTGCAATGTTGGACAAAACTAAATCTTCCATTGCAAGGTGCAAATTGGCAACAACGTTATCATCCATCTCTTCCCATTTTTTATCAGTGATATTCGCAGGTCTACTTTCAATTGCATGTATACAATTTTCTTTCGTAAAATTGCCTATCTTCAATTTCTATAAGATAAAATTACTCCCATTGAATTTCTCTATCTCATACTTTGTTGTCATAATTTTACACAACTTTCGCTGTGAATAATATTGCTACCAGAACAATGATTGTATATTGTGAACTAGTGCACCAAATAAGTTCCCAAGAAAAAGAGGTGGCCACCAATGGACACACTTAAATACTAAGTTTTTCCTTAACCAGAACTTTCCTAGACATGTACTTTCACACTATCTCACTATATATCTTTTAACAAGAAGGATTCTTTTCTGGTGTGAAGATCATACTAACAACAGGTGGGAAGTTCAACTGGGCACTATTAAGTAAAATTAAACAGATGAAAGTGAAACGTGTTTTTTTTTTTTTTCAATTGAATATTTTGATACTAGATGAGCTAAAAGCTGTTTTTCACGAAATAGCACAGATTCTATTTGCTGCCATATTTACATTTGCTAGGATGGTGGTCGGACCGCTTCTCACTTACGCAACTTTATCAGCCAACTATCCACTTCTCATAAAGGTATCATTAGTTGTTTTTCTTCACGACAACCATTTTTTTCTTCTGATATGTAATTGCTTTCTGAGTAACACGATACCATCGTATCATTACAGGCTATGGGATTGGGTTTGCAGCTGGTAAGTGCATTCTGGTTCTTCAAGATTGTGAGAATGATAAAACACAAATTAACCAGGAGATCAACATTAAAAAGTAAGATAAAAAACGCCAACATCAGGAGGGATAACACTGACTCAAAACTGCAATAGCAATTGAAGATCAATGATTTAACATTCTGTCCGAAATCAGTTAAATGTAATGATATATGTAATTTTGCAGCTGTTTGACAGCTGCATTTGATTGGATTATGCACCTGGGCAATATGAATTTCGAACATTAATTGTACACTTTTCTGGAGGACAATATTGGTTTACAAAATTATAAGGAAACTATACTTCACAAAGTTACAACACTTTAAGATCGATTAGGCCACATACATATAATAACAGCTTAGCTAGCTGGGATGAGTTTTGGTTAATTAGAAAAACAAGTTGAAACGAAAATCCAAATTCGTTATTACGTAGTTCGTAACTGTAATTAAGTATGACGGCAGTAGCATTAGCATCTTCGCGTGTAACCCTTCCCTCTTCAGATGAATAAAAACTTGGCATTGCTTAGATTAAAAAACAAATCAGATTTATTAATTCAGATTGCAACGCAAATTCACTCAGTAAGAGCAGTCTTCAAGCATAATGTGGAAACGCACAAACTCGAGACCCAATTCAAAGATCACAGAGTATAAACAATTAAGAGAATCATCCAGATGAAAATAAGAATGAATTCAGTTAAGCTTACGCAAACAATTCAACTACACATCTTCCCTATGGAACTGCATAAGACGACAATACAAAGCATAGCCCGCATAACCAACAGAGACCACTTCAATCTTAGGTCAGATCGTCTGAGTTAAACCTAATTGAATGAGGTATTTCTGGCCCAAAAAGATGTACTGTCTAGATATCCATGGCCAGGATAATTTTATAATAGTTTTTAGTCTTTGCCAAAATCAGCACTGTAGTGAGCACTGGATTCAAGTTTCTTTGCATCATTCAGTTTTCTAACAGCCTGGGATCCAAAGAAGGAAGTCAAGTTATTGTTCCTGAGAGTGACGGGGGGGATAATTCCTAGTACACGATAAATACACAAACAAAAAAAATAGCTTTACTCACCTTCATAAAATCTTCATGGATCACATAATCACGTTCTGCACGAATTGCTGCCATTCCAGCTTCCGTGCACACATTTCGAAGATCAGCTCCATTAAAGCCCTGATCAATTTGCAACAAAAAACACATCGAACATGACCGAATTGTCTAACTGTGTCTGGGACTGGGTGTACATTAGTAATGTGTAAAATCACGTCAATTTTATAAAAGACGCACACAGAAGCTGTGGGTTCTTGCTTCTAGCTAGCATGTGTGTAAGGGGAGCAAACGCATATCCAGACATGCTATAAGCTAACAAAACTAATCCAAACTGGACTCACCTCAGCAAGCTTCACAACAGCTTCATAATCTATTTCACCATGCTTAGCAATTCCGGCAGCATGAATCTTAAGAATTTCCATCCTTGATTGTTCATTTGGCAATGGAATTTCTATTTTTCGATCCAATCTTCCAGGACGCAGAAGAGCAGGATCTAGTACATCGGGACGGTTTGTTGCCATTATCATTTTAACCTACAACATCCATTCAGAGAGCAATGTTGTTAATTGTTGCCAACCCACATTAGAATTTGTTAGAACAGTCATTTTTAGTGAATCACAATATCCAAAAGAAAGAATAATAATACTTATGAAGCTTTCATTTTTACCGTGCTGAAAAGCATCATGTGATCCACATCACCAACCTCATCTACTAGGGTAAGGCTTTATTGCTGTTGTATATCACGTATAAATGAAAGATGGAAAAAGGCAACTTGTTCTTTTGCTTGATAAATGATAAGTGCATAATTCATTTGTTAACATTAGACTACCTGAATGTTAAGATACATTAAATGCATTTGTTTGGCAAGCTTACACCGCTGGTCCATTATCCACTAGCTTCCCCACCAAAAAAGAAATTAAAAATGGGACATAGTTTCCTTATCCTTTAAATTTATTACGATGGGAGCACTATTTCCAAAAAGTAAAGTGTGATTGTGGTTTAAAAAAGAACTGAACGAAGATACGAAGTAATATATACCTTCCCAAGTGAATCGAAGCCATCAAGTTGATTAAGCAATTCCATTAGTGTTCTCTGAATCTCACGATCAGCACTTGTTCCCTCACTGAAACGACGACCACCAATGGCATCTATCTCATCCATAAAAATGATGCAAGGCTTAACAAACAAAATGGAGATTCAGAACTACATTCCATTTTAATATATGAACAAATAGGAAGAAACTTCACTCAAGAATCTACCTGGTGATCACGTGCATAGCCGAACATTTCTCGAATCAACCTGGCACTTTCTCCAATGTACTTATCAATTATTGCACTTGAAACAACCTACACCAGAATGTAGGATAAGGTACGCTATGTATTAAGGTTAAAGGAAACATTCAAAAACAATGGAATTTAGGGGAGAAACAATTCTGACCTTCAAGAAGTTAGCATCTATGTTACTGGCAATTGCCCTCGCTAACAATGTTTTACCAGTACCAGGAGGCCCATAAAGGAGAACACCCTGGGATGCGAGAATTGAGAAGAAACTGGTCAGATGCAAAACTATAAACAACGGCTCATCACACACTTCCACCAAAAGAAATTATGGATACTTAGGAGACAATGCTGCCAAATACATACAATAGAGGCCAAAGACAAAAGTAGTACAGTAGAAAGTAAACACCTTAGGAGGTTTAATTCCAACTCGAAGGAAGAGCTCAGGATTCATCAGAGGTAATTCAATTGATTCCCTCAATTCCCTGATCTGGTCAGATAAACCACCAACGGCAGAGTAACTGACATTACCAGGATCCTCGTGCAGCATATTGTAAACTACCGGATCAACCTGTCAACTCATGATAGATCATATTGACCATCAGGCACAAGAAACTAGCAGATGAATTCAGAAAGAAACTAGATCAGCTAGCCCAACAAGGATGATTATCAAACTCTCAAAATAACTCTTCATCTTTTACAAGTTTGTGATTTTAGATAAACAAAACGAGTTAACTCTATAATAAACTCTTTTTTAAGTAAACTTTGATAAAGTTGGTCAACTCAGATAAACTGTTGAGTTAAAATGCGAGTTTATGAGTTCGAAACTAAATGTTATCTTTGTCCTCATTGACCCCACGGTGACAAAATGACAATGCTTTATCATGACCGGAGTGATTTGAAGAAACTAAATTATTTTTTTACTTTTAAGAATTTGTACATAATTTGATCATTTATGTAGTTCTATCATATTTAATACTAGTGTAATATTATATCTTATTATTATGATTTTCTATTTTAATTTATTATTTTATTATGAAGTTGAAAGGATCTACATTAAAAATATTTTGTTAAGTGTATATTCCATCGACGGATCTTTCAATATTAATTTTCTATTACATAAACTCATGATATGGGTAAACTCCTCGAGTCAAGTGGAGTTTACAGAGGCTCCAGAGTTACTTAAACTTTCAAGTTTGACAACCACGTCAACAACAACATAAACATCACATGAATCAAATCAAATAAACATCTGAAATGAATGAACAACAAAAGCTTACTTCACGTGGAAGTGCTCGCATAATGGTGAGTGTTGTCATATCAAGAACCACTCTCGTACCAGCGGTCAGTTTTTCCTTATCTACTTTACTGCGGCAGCCAACCACATACCTAGGTCCACTGCTTGCCTTAACAATCACTGAGAGAAAACAGAAATAAATACACACGATAACCATCAACGAAAGCTTACGTTCACATCAATCAAACAAAAAAAAACACAGAATATAGTTTATTGAGTACCAAGATCAACTAACTATATTATACATTATCATCCAGTATCAATAAGAACAGATTTTTTACTTTAAAAATCAAACAGAAGTCTTGTGTGCATTATCTCAATATATGATTACTATATACCATTAAATTGAATAGTGAAATGTCATTCAAAAGAATAGAACTATTACAGCGTTCATTGTCAAGAGGCCTAAGAACTTCGCCAATGATCTGTCCAACACTTTGAAGAGACTTCAAATCATCTTCGGTTTTGTTGAACTCTTTCTTGGAAGCACGCAAATTCTCTTTTACTGCAATTAGCGGTTCAAAGCCAAACTAGTCAAAATTGATAACAAAACCCTAATAAATCAGAATGGTAATTAAAAAAAAAAAAAAGAGTATTGGAAAAGAGAAGAATAGGAATTGTAGACGGCATTAGCATAAGAAAGGAATGAGAAGAAACAAAGGTGAGATTGAGAACGAACGAACCCGATCGTACTCTGGATTCCAATTCCTTATGTTGAAGAAGTTTCTTACGGTACTCGGCCACCGCATTACGGCGACGTGTAGCGTCTTCAGCATCGGTCATTGTTAATGTTATTGGCTGCAGTCCTAAATCGGAAAATTAGATTGAGAGAGCACAGATTCGTGTATGTATCAAAACGGTGGAGCAGAGCAGCTAAACTGCGAAACTTCTTGGCCTATTGCATTGCCATTTGCCCGCAAATTCTTTTTAATAGTTTCTATAATATCGGTTAAGAAGATTTGCGAGAAAAAAAAAACCCCCGGTTAAGAAGATAAAAAATGTTTTACTTAATTATTTTTATAATCTTAATTTATTTTATTTACAACTTAAATTTATTCGATATTTGGTATGTATTAGACAACAAATCAAATAACGATAAGATTTAATATAAATTATAAATTATGCTTAAATGATATTTTTTAAATTATATAAAAAATTTTCATTATAAAATGTAGATATTAATAATTATAATTAATATTTAAAAATTTTTGTAATAATTAATTATTTGTTAATTATAAACATATATATTCACAATTATTATATAAAAATAATACATTATATAAAAAATAAAATATATATTATGCATAAATTCATATTAAAATACAATTTTAAATATATTATATAATATATTTTAAATATATAATTCTTCAATACATATTAATTTGAAAAATATTTACAACACGTACTCTAATACATTTTTTTAAACATAGTTCAAATTTCTTGAGAAATACAAATTTGGATGAATCTCACGTCTTATTTAATATTGCTCTCTTAATTATATATAAAAATAAATTTAAACTAATAATAAGATGGAAGGATGGGAGGGAAGAGCGCAAACAAGAACATATTTCCTTCTGCTTCACCAACCCCTACCTTGTTATTTAACTAGTCAAGTGAAACAAAATTAGTTAATAGTAAGAATAGATAGAGTTATGAAACCAGCATCGATCCATCATAATATGCCGAAATTTTATTATTTATTACTTTTTCAGTGGAAGGTGCGTGCAAAAGAAATATGGTTTGGTGATTAGAAAAGAGTGTTGTTGCTTAGTTAATTTATACAATTCTACCTATAACTAAACTGGTTCAACCAGAAATCCATTAAGTCAGTAACATAATTGAGTGATAGCAAGAGCATGAAAACATTGGTTATGTAAATTAGCTAAGGCACATGGAATATTTCATTTATTAGTTAATCATCACCCGCAACAAGATGAAAATTTCTACTACTCCAACAAGACGAGAAACACCCAAAGCTAGGAAAATAACGTATCTAGTTCTACTTTAGAGGATGAAGGTAATTTACTTTAGAGGATAAAAAAAAACATTCTTAACATTTGATGAAAAATGAAATAATTAATATGATGTGTAAATTACAAATCATAAATGTATTTAAGTATTAACTGCTAATTTTATCATCAACAACTGAAATTACTTCACTATGACTAAGTCATTTTAGATAAGTCAAACTTGAAAATAATCATATCAAAGCCCTATACATGGATCAATTACTTACAGCACATGGTACATACGACATTAGGTATAGTTGTATACACTTCCTTCTCTCCGAGACATTCTCTTTTCCCAGTAGAATTTACAATTTTAAAACAGAGAAATGCCTAAGCTGGTTAATTTTAATTGTGGCCACTCTTCCGCAACACTTCCTTCAGAACAAATGCAATTCTCTCTGCCATGTGTGGCTCGAGAAACCTCTCCTTAACTCTCTCGTATCCTTTCTTTCCCATAGTCAGCCTCCTCTCAACATGTGTTGCCAAATTCAGAATGTTGTTTGCAAGAGGTGTCACACCTTCTTTTCCAACGGGATGCAGTAAACCAGTTGTCCTATTCACCACAATCTCCACGGTACCCCCAGCTGCAGTTCCCTGGGATTATTGTTAATCATAAAAAATGTCATAGGAAAATATGACATAATATACAAGCATGAATAATTCAGAGCGCCAAAATAATGTCTTCTACTCTCATTATTGCATTTACCAGGCTCTGATTAAATAGTCTGAAAGTACTAAACTATATTGGCAAACATATGTAACATACGATGCATCATTTGAACCAAAACGCAAAAACAAGTATGCATTATTAGCTCTGATTTCAGGTCCCCGTGACAAGATGATTTTGTCTTGAACAAATTTGTGAAAGCCTTGAAATAATTCTCAGCTCTAGTTTCAATAATCTTGGAAACATATCTCCATGGAAAAAAATCATGGGAGAAAACTGGAGAGTGAAGGTGAAATTTGAAGAAATAATTGTTAGTAACAACTTCATGTATGAATAGCAGTACAAAGACAGATGAAAATTGAAATAACTTCTTTTTTTGGGTGAGGGATTTGCCAACTTACAGCATTGAATAAGGAAACCAATAAAGAAGTAACGTCATAGATATTTCATATAGAAATGAATAAAGAAAGTAAAGAAGCATATTAGCAATTTGGACACAACCACAGGAAATAAAAAACAAAAAATATATAAAAGGAAATACGTGTTGACAAGGCAACTTATACTTACAAGTACAGGTAAGCGAAATGCCATTGCTTCAATGGTTATCCTCCCAAAACATTCTCCCCTAGCCTAATATGAAGAGAACCTCATTAAGAAATAACGTTTCACCATGTTTGTGAACAAAAAATCCAAAAGCTTAATATTATGAAATCTCTCTACAGGTCCCTAACTTAACTTTTCAATAATACTTATGGAAGCTAGAAACAAATCCATTTACAACAAAGTATCTTGAAAAGAGCAGAAAACGGTTAAGAATTCAGGGAGTACTTCCCATATTGAGATAGAATGAAAAGCATATTCAGTTTATGCTCAACTAAGCAGGGTAAGATATATATACAGTTTATGCTCAATTAAGCATATTATCAGAAGATACCTGAGAATTCTGAACAAGAACATCAATAGAAGCTAAGTAAGGAGCCACTGCCAGGGTTTTGTTAACAAAGTGAACACGGTCCTGGATTTTTTTCTCCATTACAAACTGACGCAATTCTGTTTCAAACTTTGTCTGAGCATTCATATCACTCCCTACAACTACAGCATGCAAAGATGGCACTTGCAGTTTCTTCTCCTGGATGAGCATCAAACTTTCATAAAAGGAACGAAGAAATAGATCCTGGCCTTTACCACGCGAAACACCTGAAATTATATCATCCATGATGACCAAATTATAAGAATGGAAAAAGAATTGTCAAAATGAAGGAAAGGGGTATATGCAGCAGGGAGGATTATCTTTGCATGCCCTTCAACTATTTATATATATATATATATATATATATATATATATATATATATATATATATATATATATATATATATATATAAGATAACCAGTGGAATAACCACAATCTTCTTTCTTACCCTACCTAATCCTTTTCTATCACTAATCCCATGCTCTCTCACGCCACATACCTGATACATGTACACACCGGAAATAATCATGACAGTGGTCAGCTATCTTAATCCATATTATGCAATGAGAAAAACTAAATTTAACATAGAGATATAACGGATCATGTTATTCCAGAAGAAACACTGCTAAAGGCAAACCATAAAGACATAATTTAGGAGATGAATCAAATTGCTATTTTTGGAGCTCTTCCATTTGAGTCAATCAGTTCCTCCCGGTTCCCCTCCCAACAAAATAAAATAGCTACTGAAAGTCATCCACTCGCTAACTGTTAGCAGACAATTGTAAGATTGTACAAAATCTAACAAAAATAAATCTGATGAACTAAATTGGAATATTAAATGCATACAGGTTACAACTATTTATGATGGGCAAAAGTAGATCATCATTTCTCCAATAGATTGCCAAAAATGCTCTAAAACCATACAACCATTTATATTTATTTATTTTTATCAACCATTTATATTTATTTTGTAATGTATTAAATAATTAAATTAAAGAAAGAAATAAAAAAAAAAGGATAATAAGTGGAGTCACCTCAATCCCCTTTCTTACCCCTACCATCTTCTATTTCTAATCCCATGCTATCTCACTTCACATGCATGTGCATACAGGAAACAGTTATGACTGTCATTAGCTATCTTAAACCATATTGCAATGATTAAAACTAAATTCAACATACAAATATAAGGGATCAAGCTATTCCAGGACAAATACTGCTAAAGACAAATAACAAAAAAATGATAGAAACACAGTTCCGGGAATGAAGCAAATTACTAATTTAAGAGCTCTTCCTTATGTATCAGCCAGTACCTCCCTGTTCCCCTTCGGCCATTCCCAACAACAGAAAATATCTACAAAGGACCTATTTAGATAAATTTTTTTAGAAGCACTTCTTGAAGAAAAAAAATAGAAAGAAAAAGTCAAAAAAACTTTTCCATAAACTTTTAAAAAGATTTGAGACTTTAATCAAGCCAATATGTAAAGGCTTTCTCATATAACTTTTTTAAAAGATACAGAACTTTTTAAAAAATAGCTTGTAAAAATCCTACAGCATTTAAAAAAACTTACAAAGAAGTTGTTTTGACTTTTTCTTTATAATTTTTTCTCCTAGAAGTACTTCTATAGAAGATCACTCAAACAGGCGTTAAAAGTAATGCACTTGCTAATTGCTAGTAGAGCAGACAACAATGGCACAAAATCTAACAAGAACAAATCCAATGTACTAAATTGGCATATTAAATGAATATGCTAGTAACTAAATTGGCATATCAAAGAGGAAGCAGATCATACTATTTATGATAGCAAAAAGTAGATCGTCATTCCTCACTCCAAGCGATTGCCGAACATGCTCTCTAAGAACCCTCTTCGCCACACTATCTTCTGCAACTTCCATAAGTTCCTTGCTATTTCCAAGATGCACAACATAAGTTTCAGGCATCTTAATCCTACAACATTGGACCAAATGCACAACGTAAGTTTCAACTCTCAAGGCATTAATAATGAAACTGAAAGTCAGTCAGAGATATACCCTAAACGCTCCCTAGTCCTATTCTTCCAGTATTCAGCAGTCGTATGTGAATCAATCATAGCGCCTGCAACAAAAGGGAGGTGCTTAACATACTCCACTTTGAAATAATGCCCCCGCATTTCATGAATCCACCACAAAACCTTTGGAAGAACCTCCGAAACTTTTTCTTTTAGAACAGCATCAAGCCACTTCCCAGCCACAGCAGTATTCAATATCACCAAGTCAGCATTAAGAGCTGTATCCACAGCCTTTTCACTTCTGGCCTCCACCACCTATCACCACCCAATCAATCAAGCACGTTTACATACAAACAACGAATCTTAGAGTTCTCACAAATGACAAGAAACAAAACTTAATTTCTTATATACTTTTTGTATCTGTTATTCATACAACAATATTTGTATCTGTATCTCTCCCTATCACATCATTATTGATTACATCCGATACTCCTCTGAAAAAATGATAAGATCGTTTGTGACCACGTCCAACACCACATGTTCATAGTCCCAATCAATCTTTATGTAACAATGTGATACGAGAATAATTAATAGCATTGAATTATGCATGATGATTGAGAAGTAGAAGTCTAGTTAATGTAGGCGTGTGAAAATTATTTGCATGAAATATTATCAACATAAGTAAGATGAGGACAAACAAGACTAATCGGTTGAAATGTTTGGTAGTGAGAAAAGGGGAATGGGCGTAGTAAGTGGTAAGTGAAGTGAATATTACATAAAAAGGTTGAAAAGTAGTGTTAGAGAAATACAAGTAGTCCTCGGTGGAGCATTTTGTTTTCTAAAGTGTAGATGAGATGGTCGGGTTGAGGCGGTTTCTGATAGGTGATCCAAACGACGTCGGATCCAGCGGCGCGTAGAAGGAATGCGAGTTCCATGAGCAAGAGAGGTCCGCCGGAGAGAGAGAGTTCGTGAGAGACCATGAGAACCAGCTTGGATTTAATGAATTCGAGAGGATTGGAGTGCGGTTCGGATTGAATAAGAGGCAGAGATTGGTTGCAGGAATCGGAAGTGGTTCGGATGAAGAGGATAGCCACGGTGGAGAGGGAGAAGAATGCCACCACTGCCAGCGCACACCTCTTGTTCCTCATTGCCAGTGCCAACCGCGCTTGCTGCCAATGCTTCACCATTTTCCTTCTAACTCTCCACTCTCCACTCTCCACTCTCCACTCTCCACTCTCCACTCTCCACTCTTATATACCTTCAGATTCTGAACACTCTCACCGTCACCATATACTTTATCTGCAAATCACATCCAACTCTACAACTTTTTATTTTATCCTTCACCTTTTTTACTTTTTATTTTAATATTTAAACTTTTAAATCTGAACATGTGATGACGTCATCATCAATTATAAATTATTTCAGATACATTTTACTAAGAAACAGATAAACGCCTATTATTTAATAGTTAAGTTATTAAATATTTTTACATTTTACTGTCTCATTTAACGCTTATATTTGCCTACTTCTTTGTTTCATGAAAAATACTGTTCCTATCCTAAGTACCAAAAGAGAAAAATATGACACGGATAAAGATCAAACCTCTAGCATCAATTTTCTTGATGCATTATTATCACAATTCTTGTGTATATGGTTGTTTTTGCTTTCCTATGCATTAATCAGCCATTCTTATTATCTTTTGCTCTTGGTTGATACTGCAATTCCACTGCTCAGGCATATACTTTCTATTTTAGAAAATTATAACCATTTGATAATAATTTTAGCGAATAGCAGATAAATTTAAGGTTTAAAAAGTTTCCAAAATTATACTCTAAAAGTATATAATTAAAGTTGAGATGTTCAAATATATCAAATTCAAATTTTTATGCTCTTAAACAAGGTATAATAATTGCCTTAAAAAACAAGGTTTAACAATGTACCCAAAAAATAAAATAAATATATGTACCAAAAAACAAGGTAAATAAATTGTGAATTTATTAAAACTCATTTCTTGGCTTTTTGTTTTTCCAACGATTACGTTGTTCAAAGCATCAAATTCCTTAAAATTAGTATTTGCATTACTCCTTTCATTAGACAATAACTTTCAACACAACATAGCAAAGGTTAATAAATACTTTTATATTATTTCCTTCGTTTTTTGGCGGGTAAAAATATATATAGTAACACCTAATGAGTGATATATATAAATATAGCAGCTATATATGCTGCTTAATTAATTAACTCTACGACAATCGTTCCTAACTTGACCATTAAATCCAGTGAGAGGACGGAGGTTCCCCATCTTGATCATGGACTTGGCAAATTGCTCAAAGAAGAGACTCTCATCTTGTGCATATTTCTTGACCAATTCACGAGTTTCCTTAACATTTCCCATAAGAAGCACTTCATCTGAATTAAGCAATCCTTTCCCCCTAAGGATGAGCTTGAAATAGGTATTATCAAACAATCTAGGGGAGCCAAAGTCCAAGGGAGAAATGAAGTTTTCACCTCCTGATTTTGGACATATTGTCTTCAAATTAAAGTAAAAGGATTTTTCTAGATTCTCATCCGGTTGGTTTTTTCCGTTTTGGTTGTATAGTCTCTGTTTGAATGTGGCACATCTTGCCACCCCAATGGTATGTGCACCTACATAAAAAATAAAATTAATAAAATTAAAAGATGTGACTCAGTAGGAAATAAATACCATTAAGGCTTAATCATGGCATGAGAAGTTGAAGTTCCACCTGACAGGGAAACAAGATCCACTTCATCAAGGCCTTGACGCTTGAAAAATGTCACCAGATTTTCAATGGTGGCATTTGGTGGGGGAATGTTTTTGTTTGACCCACTTAGGCTAGCAGTTTTTGAGTCTCTTCTTCCTAATGGGAGCTCCCAGTTGGGTCCTCCACTCTGTTTTGAAATAGTCAAATAAATTTTTATCTTTTACATATTTCTTTACGAAACACACTCTTTTAAAGTACCTTTTTGTTATCAGTTTGTAAAAAAATGGTAAATAGCAGTGTGTTAAACACTTAAACATCACGTATATATTCTGTGACATGCAAAGTGGATAATTGTGAGTTGCTTCAATTAGAGGGAATTGTGTTCTCTTACAAGAACCGTGGAGGCCCTGGCAGCAAGGGCGAGAATGTCTGCACAAGACACAGTCCGAGGACATGCTTCTTCCAACTTAGACTTTATCTCATCAATTACTTCGAAACCTCGGACAGAATTTTTGTTAGGTCCAGAATGTTTTTCACTTACTATTCTTGCGCTATCATCCAATAAAATTGATGCATCGCAGCCCTGCCATTCAAAAACAAATTTTAGACCTTTTTTTATGTAACAAATTTAAAGACCTTCTAACTATCATAATAAAAATTTTATAAAATTTTTTCACATAAAGGAAACATATGGGAATTGGGAAGAGAAAAAAGACAAGTATTTGATAAGACAAGTAATGTAATAAAGAGAGATAAAAAGAAAAGGTACGTGTTTAGATGTTATAAAAATTTGTTGTTGTATGAGTAACATTATTACCATGATAATTGGAAACAATCTTGGACTAAAAAGCAGCTCAAGACAACAAAGACAATTTGTCGTACTAACAAGTTTTTCTCCATCATTTTTGGTTTTGATGTTTTCTTTTCGGTTTATTATTGTTGTTATTGTTTTCATGTAGGCCTTGGCATGACAAATGTAATATTAATCCACCTGCACAAAGCAATCGTGAAAGTGAAGTCTAAGTAGAGAAGCAGCCATTCGCATGTCCTTTGCAATGGCCTTCTCCAAAACTGACATGACAATGTCATTAGCTTGAGGGCATGAAAACTGATAGAATTGAGGTGAAAGACCAAAAGATATCCCCCCATGATGACCACCCCACCCAAAATGGAAGCGAGGGTGAGCCATGGAGAGTTTAACTGAGAGGAAAGCTATTATTGCTAGAAGAGTGACTTGGATGAAAGGCATGGTTATAAGAATGGCAACAGAGTTGACGAGCTTGTTAATTTTGGTGATTTTATGTTCAATGGGAGGCTTGTTTGTTGTATATATATTGTTCAAGATACCAAATCACCCACTTTCTTTACCAAAATCAAAATGTGAGAACCAAGCCTGTGACTGTTTCAGCAATCAATATGTTGCGTGCTTGCACTGCTTCTAATGACGCATTGGTTAGTTTTCACAGTGGTTCTGGTATTATTACCTGCTCATAGACCAGATCAAAACAATGCAAATTCATTTTTATATATTATTATATGAGTAAATAACTAAATTTCATATTTTCTACGTGTAAATATTGAATACATGTCCGTAAATTTACAATAATTCATAGTTCACACACTTGACCCACTTAATCTTGATTTTATATATATTAATCCGGGGTGAAATAGAATGAAATGAACAATAATATTTGTTAAAACTTTCACTTTTAGAGCATGTTTGAAAACCGTTAAAACTACATTCAAGATAAATTTTTTGCCTTCCAATACAAAATTTTAAGAAGTAACTCAAGTATTACTTCTAGCTGCTTTTCAAGCAAGTACTTACTCTCTCCTATAATTCTGAAATTTAATCTTTTTTCATTATCCTCGACCAAACATTTACTAACATGAATGATGAAGACTGTTCAAGTCCTAAAAGGTTCGGTATATTTCATGAGAACCATAATATATAATTGAATTATCAAGGGCTAGTTATTTTCTTGCTTAATGTTCAAATTTATATGATGTGTATGAAAGCGGTTACAAAAGTATTTTAGATAGATGTTATTGTTAACTTATTAATTTTGTTAGTTGAAGAAATTAAATCTATGATCTCTCTCCGTCTTCTCAATTTTGTTACCAGATTAATTTTATAAGCTAATTACATTCTCCAAAAAAATGGTGCATATTGGAGGAGGTTTAAAGTATAAAAGGAATTATATATTACATTTGGGTGGAAATTATAAAAGACAAAGGAAGGAAGGGTTTGTGAGTAGGGAGTGGTGATATGGGTGTTGTGACGTCATGTAGAATGGAAAGAAGAATGAACCATTATGGAGGTTGAGGCATGTGCACATATACGAATGTGATAAGGTTTGCTGATAACAAAAGAATGTTGTCCACATACATAAGTGTTGGTGATGGTTAGACGGAGGGGTGAGGAGAATTGAGAGAGAAAATGAAGAAAGCAGCGCGATTGGTGTTTATACCTTTTCCGGGAGTGAGTCATCTTGCGTCCACCTTGGAGTTCGCGAAACTTCTCATCAACCGTGATGAGCGTATCTGGATCACTGTATTGGTTATCAAACTCCCAAACTCACAAGACGACGCAACTGCAGGCTTGGAACGCCTCGAGATCATTAACCTCCCCGACTGTGAGTCCCACAAGCCAATTACGGATATTGTTGAACAACAGAAACCACACGTGAAGCAAGTGGTGTCGGAGTTGAAGCTGAGAAGCAGTGGAGTCCCACTGGCGGGGTTCGTGGTGGACATGTTCTGCACAACCATGATCGATGTGGCAAAACACTTTGAGCTCCCTTCACTGGTCTTCTTCACCTCCGCACTCGCCTTCCTTGCTTTGATGCTTCATCTTCACTCCCTGAGGGAACAGGGCGACACCGACTTCAAAACACAAGATCAAATCCTCATCCCCACTTTCGCCAACCCAGTCCCTTCCACCGCTTTGCCTTCTTCAGTCCTCAACAAGGACTGGGATTCCTTTTTCGTCGCCTTCGGGAGAGGCCTCTTGAAGGCCGATGCTATTGTAATCAATTCATTCCAGGACCTTGAATCCCACGTCTTGGCCAACTTCAACTCCAAAGCCCTTTCACTTTCACTTTCACTTCCACTTCCACTTCCACCCATTTATCCTGTGGGACCCATACTAAACTCCAACAACACTACTGACAGTGGCATCATCTTCAACTGGCTAGACCAGCAACCTCCTTCTTCGGTGGTATTTCTCTGCTTTGGGAGCATGGGTTCTTTTGGGGAGGATCAGGTGAGGGAGATTGCACGTGCTCTTCAGAACAGTGCAGCCCGCTTCCTCTGGTCCCTCCGGAAACCTCCTCCTAAGGCTTCCTCTTTCATCAACCCGCCCACCGACTACGCTCCCTCCGATTTGCTTCAACTCTTACCGCCCCACTTCTTCGATCGGACTGCTGCCTTCGGAATGGTCATTGGATGGGCCCCTCAGGCCCAAATTTTGGCCCACCCTGCCACCGGCGCCTTTGTTTCCCACTGCGGTTGGAACTCTATCCTTGAGAGCATATATTTTGGTGTCCCCATCGCCACCTGGCCTCTCTACGCCGAACAACAGACCAATGCATTTTTACTTGTGCGTGAGCTCAACTTGGCTGTGGACATTGCCATGGATTACAGGGTTGACTTCAAGGCTCGACCTAACTTTCTCGTAAGCGCCGACAAAATAGAAAAAGGTATTCGAACTCTGATGAACATGGATCAAGAGACACGCAGGAGACTAAAGGAAATGAGTCAAAAGAGCAGGAACACTTCCTTGGAAGGTGGATCTTCCTATTCTTATTTAGGACGTTTGATTGATTATATAATTGATCAGGTATCCTAGTAACCTAAACAAACCATATACAACATGGTTAGATATTCGGTTGATTGACCCAACTGTGTTTATTTTTTAAAAAAGTTATCAGTATGGGTCTTTTTTGAAAAATATTACCAGCATGGGTCTGTTTTGGTTGGTCAAACCACAACTCCGAATTGCGGTTTCGTTGCCACGTCAGCAACGTGATTACATGGAAGCCAGCGTGGAAAAACGAGTATGAAATCGCAAGTGGGAATTGCGGTTTGACTGGTCTTTGACCAGCACCGCCTTGTTGTCCAATGGGTAAAAAAACACAGAAAACGATGCCTGTAAAACCGCAAGTCAAAGTTGCGATTTTACTAGGGTTTAACCGACCCCCCTTTACCCGACGGTTGCAAAAAAAATACAAATTTCTACTCACATAAAACCGCAAGTCGCATCTGTGGTTTGAATTAAATATTATTTTTACTATAAACCGCAAGTGCGAACTGCAATTTATGTTAAATATAATATTTGATACCTATGCTGCGCACAGTCGATGTCCAGCGTGGGCTCGGCTTGCCGCCCAATCTCAACCAGCCGCCACCGCCGCCGTACCAGGAGCCGCCGGGTCCCAATGCCGCTCAGTCTCCTCCGATCACGGTGGCGCAGTCTCCCAATGGCGGCGTGTTCGCGAGCGGTGATGACATGAGCATGGCGATTTACGGCATGGCTGCCGCATTGCTGCTGTTGCTGCAGTTTTAGTGAGGAATAAGTTCGCTTAAGGTGGGTGCGCAGCATGGGATAATTCCTTTTACAGTACAGAGCCCTTTCTGCTGTCCACGGACTAAAAATATCGGACTTGCGGTTTATGGTAAAAATAATATTTAATTCAAACCGCAGATGCGAATTGCAGTTTTATGTGAGTAGAAATTTGTATTTTTTTTGCAACCGTCGGGTAAAAGGGGGTCGGTTAAACCCCAGTAAAACCGCAACTCTGACTTGCGGTTTTACAGGCATCGTTTTTTACCCATTAGACAACAAGGCGGTGCTGGTCAAAAACCAGTCAAACCGCAATTCCCACTTGCGGTTTCGTACTCGTTTTTCCACGCTAGCTTTCATGTAATCACGTTGCTGACGTGGCAACGAAACCGCAATTCGGAGTTGCGATTTGACCGAGTCAACTACCAAAACAAACCCATGCTGGTAATATTTTTCAAAAGAGACTCATATTGGTAATTTTTTTAAAAAATAAACCCATTTGGGTCAATCAGCCTTTAAAATAAATCTCCTATTTATTAGGGAGAATTAGTCATTAGTCAGTTAGTATATTTTATTCCTATATAGGTGCCATTTTTCAATTTAAGTAGTAACTGCCCATTATGCAGAGCAGTTGTGATGTATTGGTTTTTTTTAGCTTTTATAAGCCTCACTTGATTACTCAATAAAATACACACTTAGACAAGTTTTATTCTAAGTATCTATTTTATAACAATTGGTATCAGAGCTTGATTTTGTTATATTTGGATTTGCACCATCATTAATTGTAACTTCCTGTGAAGCAGGTTCAGAACGTTCCTGTGAAGCAGGTTTAGAGCGTTCGTCTGTTGTAATGGCTGTGTCTTCCCAGTCAAGAGCTTTTGTTTTATTTTTCTCAGAGTCATCACTATAATCTTCTTTGTAATAGGATTAAACAGTTTATAAGCTTTGGATTCATCACTTACCCCCAAGAAAATACATTTCTGACTTTTATCATCCAGCTTTCTTCTAGTATGATCTGGAACGTGAGCATGGGCAATGCAACCAAACGTTCGAAAATAATCCACCCTTGGTTTTGAACCACTCCACATCTCTTCTGGTGTTTGATGATTTAGAGCTGCAGTTGTAGGATTTCTGTTCTGAACATGAACACACCAACGTACTGCTTCAGGCCAAAACTGTTTAGGAACCTGTTTTTCATGCAAAACCGTACAAACGACATTCATGATGGTGTGGTTTTTCCGTTCAGCAACACCGTTTTGTTGCGGGGTGTAAGCAGTTGTCAATTGCCTGGATATACCTTGTTGATTGCAGAAATCTAAAAATTCCTTGGAAGTGAATTCTCCCCCTCTATCAGTTCTAAGGCAAGTAATAAAGGCACTAGATTCCTTCTCAACATTTGCTTTGAAGCTCTTGAAGGTTGTAAGTGCTTCAAATTTCTCATGCAGGAAATAAATCCAAGCCTTACGTGAATAATCATCAATAAAGCTTAGAATATACCTTTTGTTACTGTGAGAGGATGGTGAAATAGGGCCACAAATATCTGCATGAATTAATTGAAGCTTTGCGAAGGCTCGCCATGTGCTTTGCTTTGGCAACGTATCTCTATGTTGTTTGCCTACCAAAAAGGCACTGCAAATGTTTTTGGGTGGTTCTAGAAATGGTAATCCTATCACCATCTGCTTGCTAGCTAATGTACCAAGACTTTTGAAATTTAGATGTCCGAATCGCCGATGCCATAAGTGAGTTTCTGCTTCTAAAATTTCCATAGTTTGAAGGCAACAGGACTGGAATGAAGCAGATAGATAAAACAGGCGATTTCCCTTCATATTGGTCTGCATAAGGAGTCCTTTTTCTGGATGGAAAACCTTGCAGATGCTGTTTTGAATTAGGATAGAGAAACCCTTCTCTTGTAGTTGTCCTAGGCTTATGAGATTTGTCTTAAGTCCCGGTATATAATAAACATCTGATATAATATGAGAAGTGCCATTAACTTCAATTCGAACACTCCCTTTTGCAGTGACAGCTAGAGTCGAATCATTGACGAGCTTTACCGTTCTATTAAGTCCTTCTTCCTGTATTTTCGTGAACCATAGCTTATTACCAGTCATGTGATTACTGCAACTTGAGTCTAGAAACCAATCCTCCTTTTGTACAATTTGTGTTTCCTCATATGCAACCAATAGAATTTCTTCTTCTGTCTCTCCTTCTCCAAATGATGCGTAATGATCCTTCTTTTCCAATTCAGGGCATTCATACCGACAGTGCCCTAACTTATGACAGTAAAAGCACTCGATGTGTGCTTTATTTTGCACATATCTTCCGCGTCCCATACCACGTCCGCGACCTCTGCCGCAACCACGACCCACTACTGGTCTCTCTTCTTGAATGACTTTTAACACCTGTTCATCTGGATGACTGTCTTGCATCCTTTACTCATGAACAAGTAGGCTGCCATGAAGCTCATCAAGGCTGAGGGTATTCAAATCATTAGATTCCTCAATTGAACACACAACGTAGTTAAACTTTGGGGTTAATGATCTGAGAATTTTGCTAACCACCATGCTTGTATTAATCACTTCACCATTGGATTTCATCTTATTAACAATACTGAGCATTCTTCCCAAATAGGTATCCACCTTTTCACCCTCCTTCATTCCTAAGAGTTCGAATTCATGACGCAAAGCTTGTAGTTGAGCACGCTTGACTCTTGTGGACCCTTGGTACTTTTGCTGCATCGACTGCCATATGGCTTGAGACGTGCTCTTGTCTAATATAGTTTCAAGAATATCCCTTTCAATAGCTTGAAACAAATAATTCTTCACTTTGAGATCTTTAAGATTGGCATCAGATACTTTTTGTCGTTTCACTTCTGTTGGTGCAGTTTCAAGCTTTGGAATTCCTTCTTCTATAATCTCCCACAACTCTTGGCTTCGTAGAAAATTCTCCATTGTCATGGCCCAGAAATCAAAATGACCATCAAATCTTGGGATGGCTAGCTGTACAAATTTTTCAGCATTCTCTTTACTCACTTTTCTCTAGATACTCAGATACACTTTTCTCACCCTGTTTCACTCGTGCACACTTCTGTATCAGGCCCCAACCAGGCTCTGATACCAATTGTTAGTCTTATGTATCTCACAGTCACTCAACCTGATTTGATGTATGGGGTAAGTTTAATAAGCAGGTACATGGCAAATCCAAAGGAATCACATTGGGCAGCGATCAAACGAATCTTGAGATATCTTAAAGGCACAATTGAGTATGGAATCTTTTATCAACAGAGTGGAAGAACTGGTCTTGTTGCCTACAGTGACAATAATTATGCAGGTGACTTAGATGATCGAAAAAGTACTTCTGGTTCAGTTTTTTTAATGGGTACGGGAGTTGTCTCTTAGGCATCGAAGAAACAACGTGAGCCTATCTACAACTGAAGTTGAGTATATTGCAGCGGCATTTTGTGCATGTCAATGTATTTGGCTTTGCAGAATTTTAGAACATCTTGATTCAAAAAAAGAAGGTGCAACAGAAATTCTATGTGATAACAACTCTACTATTCAATTATCCAAAAATCCCGTCTTTCATGGAAGAAGTAAACACATTGCAGTAAGATTTCATTTTCTTAGAGATTTGGTTAAAGATCAAGTTGTTTGTCTTAGTTATTGTTGCTCTGAAGAACAACTGGCTGATATAATGACCCAAGAATTGAAGCTTGAACAATTTGAGAGTCTACGTCAAATGCTTGGAGCTGTGGACATAAGAGAAATAAGCTAAATGTGACAACATATAGCTTAAGGGAGGGAATATTGGTTATTTTTAAATTGTTAATGTTTTGAAATAAATCTCCTATTTATTAGGGAGAATTAGTCATTAGTCAGTTAGCATATTTTATTCCTAAATAGGTGTCGTTTTTAAATTTCAGTAACTTTCCATTTCATTATGCAGAGCAGTTGTGATATACTGGTTTTTTTTTTTTTTTGCTTTTATAAGCCTCACTTGATTACTCAATAAAATACACACTTAAACAAGTTTTATTCTACGTACCTATTTTATAAAAGTTTCAAATTCTTCCCATCGTGCATGAAACACACGTAACTTCATCATTGAACATTACAAGTATTACATTCCATATATAGCATCAAAATTGTGATTTCCTTACGTCAAATGCACTCTCTTTACTTATTTTATATTTTGCAACTCATAATCATCCATTCGATCCTTCACCTAAGCAATTATTGGTTAGTCATAATAACTTCAAGTTATAGTGGATGAGGCTCTCTCCGCGAACCAATGCAAAATGGTCACTGCACTGAGTGAATCTCATGAATTAGATAGCATCATGGAACGTACATTTATTAATTAGACAGAAAATAAAATATGAAACACAAGATTTTCAATCCAGCTATTCATAAACGAAAGTTGTTTCAACAAGAGAAAAAAAAGGTATACTGCTTTAATCAGGTCCACGATATTTTTATAAAACTGTTGTAATTTTTTTTTAAAATCTCAAAATGGGTAAAAATTTTTAAAAAATTCAAAATGAGTAAGTTGTGTTTTGTTCAAAACATGATTTCAGTTTTTTAATTTTTTATTTTTAAAAAAGGCAAAAATATGCATACGGGTTGCTTCTTCTCCCAAAAATTATCAAAATAATGTGGTTTGACCTTTGACTGCTCCACACTGGATGAACTAAGTGAGTTGGGAAAACCTGCATTGTTTCACATGGTGTTTCAGAAGGATGTGCCCAATGAGTTGGCGACTTCTGAATGATGCATCCTCTACGTCATCCCATGTATCTTGAGAAGGATGCACCATGTGAGTTGGCACATCTAAGAAGGAGCATGTTGACATTGGTCCATATGATATAAATGAACTGGTAATAGCTGAATACCTTGACAATAAATATACAATGAAATTTATTAAATTGGACTTGTGAGTTGAAACCCATGTGTCAGTTCAATTAATGCCTAAGACCCTCTTCGATACATATCAACAATTGTGCGTAAAGAAGAATTTTAGTTGTTGGGCAAAGGCTCAAGCTCATAGCTTGCAGATATAAAGAGATGTAATCTCTTCTGGTATGTAGCACTAACTACTCATCAACAATTGCGCATAGAGAAGAATTTGCACTATTACACATTGTTCCTGGATAAGGGTACGTAGTTGGTTTACTTCTGGAACCCGAATATTTGCATGTGGGTGGTCGAATAGGGGTAGTACCTGTAAAAAATACTCCAACGCTCAAATTAGAGTGGTATTCAGTTTAGAATGTCTGATAATGAATATTTTTTCGATCCTGTTTTATCTTTGGTACTGTTACCTATCTATAGGGATGAACTGGGTCTTTGTCTATTAGGTCTTACTTAAGCAGACTGAATTTAGGTAATATAACCTTAAATGGGTTAGTGACTAGTAATTAAGATTTGTGTTAATTAAACCTGATTCACCGTAGGTCAAGTGTCCCTGACCGAGTACAGTATTAGGTCCTGACAATGTGTCGAGGCCAAGGTCTATCCTGTTCACACATTATCAAAGATTGTGGAACTCATGGCAAAACAAAATCGAAGAACTTAAAGTAAAGATCCAGAATAACAACAAGCATCAAAATCCAATGAAAGACAAGGAAAGAAGAAGCACGAAAGATGCAGAGAAAACAAAAACAACGTTTTCAAACCATCTTGAGTATATGACTCTCAAAAAAATCTATTTACAATTGGTTGGAGGGTACTAATACTAGCAATTAACCAATGTGGTTAATGTTGGTCTCAAAGAGGAATTTAGAAGCGAGATGAATAAATTTCAAAACAATTTTTAATTTTTGCAACAGTAAGAATTTTCTATAATAACCCTTTCGAGTTGCTTCGAAATCTTTTCAAATAATTTCAATTAAATTAAAGAACATAGTGAATCAACTCTCTTTTAAATATTAAAGAATTGACACATCTACCACACTAGATACCAAAAACTAACTAAGAATCACTAGTGAACCTATCAATTGTACTAAACATCAAAACATCATCACCAACTCAAAAGTCTAAATTACCCCAACATAACTAAATGAAACATCAAAACAACAATCAAATAGTTATTCTAGACTAACGAAAATTTATACCAATTACACTAACATTGTATTTACAAAGACACAACCAAAATTAAAAGCAAAAGTAGAACATTATAAACTAAACCTCAAAAACACTACACATGAAAATACTATCTAAACACTAACAAAAACACAAATCACTACACCTATACAAATGTAAAAAGGGAAGAAGGGATAGAAAATGTGTTGTCTCTCAATGAGCGCTTGTTTAACACCACGAAGCTGAAGATCCAAAGACTCACAAATCATTCAAAACCAGCACAGTGGTGAGCTTTTCAACTTCACCACCCAAATATGGCTTGAATCTCTGGTCATTCACCACAAAAATCTCCTAAGTTGTTGGATCTATAAGCTTCACTGCCTCATAAGATTTGACTTCCTTGATAGTGTAAGGGCCAGACCACTTAGATTTTAACTTGTCAGGGAACAACCTCAATCTTGAATTGAAGAGCAGTACTTGTTGTCCCAGTCTAATTCCTTCTTCTGCAGATTCTTGTCATGATATGCCTTAATTTTCTACTTATATAAATTGGAAGACTCATATGCATCAAGTCTCATCTTTTCAAGCTCATGCAGCTGCAGCTTCCTCTTCTTACCCATACCCTACTGATCGAAATTCAGGAACTTTGAGGCTAAATATGCTTTATACTCCAACTCCACAAGCAAATGACATGCTTTCCCATAGACCAACTGAAATGCAGTTCGCCCAATGGAAGTCTTGAATGTAGTTTTGTAGGCTTATATAGTATAATCCAATTTAATGGACCAATCCTTCTTGCTTGCAACCACGATCTTCTCCAGAATGCACTTGATTTCCTAGTTGGACACCTCAGCTTGACTATTGGTTTAAGGATGGTATGGAGAGGCCATTTTGTGCTTGACACTATAGTGCTCTAGCACCTTTCTTAATTGCTCATTACAAAAATGAGTCCCTCTATGACTGATAACTACTCGAGGAGCTCCAAACCGGGTGAGGATGTTTTTCTTTAGAAACTTGATAACTATTCTGCCATCACTCTTGGGGGCTATTATGGCTTCAAGCCATTTAGACACGTAGTTCACTGCCACCAATATATACTCATTATCGAAGGAAGTTGGAAATGAACCAACAAAATCAATCTCCTAACCATCAAATACCTCAATCTTAATCTTGTTTATTATTTTTTTATCTCAATTTCCCTTGTTTTTCGTGCAACCCTATATCTTGTTTAGTTTTTTTTATCTCGATCTCCCATGCAATGCTCACGGAAAATGATTAAATATACAATAAAAATGAATTCAAGTATAAAAAGAAATTAACCATTAAGACATTTCAAGTGATTTATTATATTTCGAACAACAAGTATTTTTCTTTTTTATATATATTATACCTGACTTAATTTTTAATTATTTTCTCCTTAAAATAAAAAAATTATTCAAATAGTATTTATATAAAAAATACTTAAATTACAATAGAAAATACTTGCATAATACACAATGATAACATATATGAAAAATTTATTTAAATTAATTAAATTATATTATCTAGCACATTTCATTATAATAATCCCTTTTTTGAGAAAAGTTAGCAACACATTATTTTACATACTCTTCCTAAACACTTTCTGAAAATTTACTGAAAACTACAACATTAGGAAAGAAAATTATTTAATAACAAATGAGACTTACATTTATTGTTTTTCAATAACAAAGACTATGTAGATGAATGTGTAAAAGAAAAAAAGAGTTTGTTATTAGCATTTTTCTCTATTTCTTGTCAAAATATGTAATGTGTGGCTAACAACTATATATGTAATGTAATGTGTGACTACAATTTAATTTTTAGGCTAAAAGTTTCACAAACCAAAACATGAAATAAATGCTGTCCGGTTCATACTAGATATATTGTTAAATCAAATTCGTGCAGATTTTTGTTTTTTTCATTTTAGTTTATTCAATTTAATGATTTTATTTTTATTTTGATAATCAATTATCAAAATTTAAATTTTATTAACTAAAGTAATATATAACTTTTTTGTATTATTTTAAAAATTAATTTCATTACGTTAAATTTTGGAAAACATATTTTTAGTTGATTATTATATTTTTACTTCTTTTTTTTTAAAAAAAAGGAAACTTCTATTTTTAATATCATTTTGAATTCATATTACCAACTCTTTTCATAACACATAATACATAATAAATTATGCTTTAATAAATATTATATAATATTTTTTAATTATATTAGTACATTTATTTAATATCTGAAAGTAATATATGCATTATTATGTAACCAAAATATATGCATAATTTTTACAAAATAAAAAATACCCTAAATTATTTAATATTTATTATTAGTTACCACAATTATCATCAAAGATAATTATAATACGTATTTTGGTTTAGTTTTATTCAATTTTTTATATTAAGTTATAAAAACTTAATCAAATTGCCAAGAAATACGAGCTTTTAAAAAAGATTCGCAATTTTTGGTTTGAACAATATTTTCCTAACTTATGACTAGTAACATTGCATTTTATCTCTATTGAGTCCGCAAATGAAGGTGTTGTTCATCACTGAAGAACTGTTTCATATGAATGACCAATAGCAGTTCTAGCCTTCTAGGTAAGTATGAATACATCGGATGCTGGATTTACTTTCCCGGTCAATGGTCATGAAACTATATCATAGGTTATAATCAATCCTGTGACTGCTGTAACAACAAAACTTATTCAAAGCTGCCCAGGGCAGAGCAACCAACAGTTCATTTTGATAAAAAAAAATATATGTTACAACACATTCTGTTCAGTTATTAGATTCCAAAATCCTATTTAAATTGGAATAGTTGCGTGGCTTATAACCAGCATCCTTCATGTCCATAGTCAATTTGTCCAAGATATAATATATCTCACCACTTCGAGGGTGCTTCTCATCTTTGGATACAAAGCAATTCACACACCCAGCAGTCTCAACCCAACTACATCCTATTTCCTTTTGCAAGCCTTTTTCCTTCATCTGATTTCTCACTCTATCAACATTTTCCCACTCTCTTTCCTCTGCATAGATATTTGAGAGCAATACATGATATCCAGCAATCTTTTTTTCTGTTTCTATATTAAGCAACTTTTCGGCAATAATTTTTCCCAATTCAAAGTACCCATGATTTTTGCAGGCCCCAAGAATAGATCCCCAGATTTCTAAAGCATCACCTTCCTCACCCAATCTCTCAGCAAACTCATAGGCTTCGACCACCCTCCCAACCCTCCCTAACATGTCAACAACACAACAATAGTGTTCAATTGAGGGCTTAATTTTATGTACTCTGTCCATAGACTCAAATACGACAAGACCTTCTTCAACCAAACCACTATAACTGCAAGCTGACAAGATGGCGACAAAAGTAACTCCATCAGGCTTAATGCCACATCTCAGCATGGAATCATACAAGGCAAGAGCTCTCTTACCCATTCCATGCTGTCCATAGCCCATTATCATTGTGGTGTACGTGACAGAATTCTTCTCCAGCATTCTGATAAAAACATTTTCAGCATAACTGATTGCACCTGATTTGGAATATGTGTCCACTAAAGCAGTTCCCACATAAACATTCCCATCCAACAACCGACGTATGGAGACATTATGAAGTTGCCTAGCAAAGGCTGTGCTTCCGAGTGAACTACAGGCAGGGAGAATTGATGCTAAGGTGACTGCATTAGGCACTATATCATGCAGCAATGCCTCTCTAAGAACGAGAATGGCTTTGTGACTGAACCCATTCTGAGAGTAACCAGCAATCATAGAATTCCATGTGGCCAGATCTCTATCACTTGGGGAGTTTCGCTCAAATAACAACTCGGAGGTCCTAATTAATCTGGATTTCGCATACATATCAATCAAATAACTCTCCATACCCTCAAACTGTATCCCATGGCGAATTAGATATGCATGAGTTTGCCTTCCAATGTAGGAGCTCCTCAGGTTGGAAGCCGCGGAAAGAAGGGCAGTCATAGTGATAGAATCGATGGTAAACTTGTGCCTCTGCATCTCACAGACAAGCATGAGAGCTTCGTCATCCAAACCATTCTGAACGAAGGAAGAAATTATAGTATTCCATGAAACAGCATCCCTTTGGGACATGCTATCAAAAATCCTAAAGGAAGTATCAACAAAAGTGCACCTGGAGTACATAACAATTATAGAATTGACAACAACAATGGGAATAACGGCGAAACTCTTTAAAACAAAAGCGTGAATCTGGCGAGCCAATTTAATTTGCTGAAGTTGTGAAACGGCAGAGATAACAGAGAGAAAAGTGAGGTGGTCGGGGTGATGAGAGTCCAAGGATCGAAGGAAAAGAAGGATAGCTTGAAGGGGGAAGTTATTATGAACGTAAGAAGCGATGATGGTGTTCCAAAGCTGGGTGTTTTTGTTGGAAGAAAGGTGGAAAACCATGGAAGCATAGTCTAAGCAACCAAGATGAGAAAACATAACAATGGCGGAGCTGACAGCAAAGACGTCATGGAGATAGAGAGGGCCGAACTTGAGAAGAAGGGCGTAAAACATGAGAGCGGTTTTAGGATGGGAGACAGCGGGGAAGAGATTGACGAAAGAAACGGGAGAAGGGGTGATGGGAACTTTGAGGAGGGAGGAGAAGGCGGCGAGGGCGTCAAGGTGTCTGTTGGTCTTGACGAACCATGAAATCAAGGTGTTCCAAGCGACGACGTTTCGTTTGCGCATGAAGTGGAAGAAGAGTTTGAGGACGTAATCGCGGTGGGGTTGGGTAGTGGAAGTGGAAGGGGGCAAGCATGAGGAGTACATGTTCAAGAGGGAGTTGTAGACGATGCGAGACTGCGAATTCGAGTGTGAGCGAAGGAGATGGCAGTGAATGGCCTTTCCCGCCATCAGGTTGTGGGTTAGGGCGCATGCCTTCAGGCTCGAAGAGAAGGTGTACGCATCCGAACGGGTTTGCCCCCTCGCCTTCATTTCCGCGTACAACATTAGGGCCTCCAACGGCATCTCATTGCAGATGAACCCTATCATCACTGTGTTCCACACTGCTGTTGAGGCGCGTGGTAGTGTCCCCAGAAGTTCACGAGCCACCTCAGGTTGACCTTGCTTACACAATTTGCTTAGGCGAGCCCGAATGGTGACTCCTCCCTCAACCGGAACTGGAACGGGAACGACCCTAGAAGCTATCATCCTTCTTCAATCTTCAATCTTCAATCTTCAATCTTCAATCTTCATCCATTTGCACCCAATGTCTCACTCTCACATCATATCCATAAAATTACAGAAACAAAAACACTTTCCTGACCTTCAAATTATAAAGGTAAAATTTTTATATTTATAAAAATCAAATGAATGGATTAATAATATATCTAAGAACTTCAAATGAAATATTTCTTTAATTCCAATTTTCATCACATGATGAACCTACTCACCAAAAATAATCACGGCTTATAAACATAGAAATAAATCAATTAGTATATGAATGACAAAAGATAAGAAAATATTGTGATTTTTATTATTTGAATATTCAAATTGATAACAAGATACATATTTAGATCCAAATTCAAATTTATAATATATTCAAATTAAGAAAGTTTAAGCATGAGTAACTTTAAAAATATTATTTCTCATCCTCGTATTTTCCTCCATAAAAGTGTTCATAAATGTTGCACTTAAACATTATTTATAATTATTATTTTGCATTAATATCTAATTAATTATTTGTTAAATCATTTTTTGTAAAATAATATAATTTTATAATTTTCTCTTTAAAATACTAATATTTCTTAAATGAAAAATAGACTAATTATAATTTTTCAAATGTTTTTTCTCCAACACAATTTATTTAATTGTCAACATTACAGATGTATATGATATATCACAAAAAATTCTTAATAAAACTT
Source organism: Psophocarpus tetragonolobus (assembly GCA_037954015.1). Taxonomy (NCBI): domain Eukaryota; kingdom Viridiplantae; phylum Streptophyta; class Magnoliopsida; order Fabales; family Fabaceae; genus Psophocarpus; species Psophocarpus tetragonolobus. The sequence goes on along the minus strand of CM075695.1, from coordinate 1,402,558 downwards.
TATAAAATTATCATACTTTTAGTATTAATGGTACTTTTCTTTTCTATAAAATAGATTTTTCAATTCCGTCCTGTAATTTATTTTTTTCAAATTGTTCTTATATAATATTAAGTTTCTAAAATCGCCACGTTCGTTAACGGAGTCTATTAAATGCTAATGTGATAAACAATTGCTGTTGGAAAACTTGTTTATGTTAACAAAAATATATGCCATAAGTGTTACGTCAAAAAAATATTATGTCATAGATACACATAAGTTAAGACTAAAAAACCATTACAGGGACGAAAACAAAATTTAAGAATATTATCTTGACAAACTAAACTAAACTTTAAAATATCAAGTTAATACTAAAACTATTTAGTGAAATGTCAAGTGTTACTTTTTAAACTTAACTAGAACAATTTTAAAACTTAGTTTAACAAATCTTCCCTTAGCATTTTTTTTCATTTTGACTTGACATAACATTTTTTCAAGACCAACAAATGTCATATCAACAACTGTTTCTCATGTCAATATTCAACAAATTTGATTAATGTAGTAAATGGTTTTGAAAGAAAAAAATTAATATTATAGATATGGTTTTAAACAAAAAAGAAATTACAATGACAAGATTGAAAAATCCAATATTTTATAGAGGCAAAAAATATCATTAAACCTAATTTTTATTATTTATTTAGAATGTATTGATAATTTAAAAACAAAATTTAAATTTCTATGAATATTTTTCGATTTCACCCTATTATCCATTCTGTGGATATTTCTCCCATCTCACTGTTTAATCGCAATATGTTAATATCTTAGGAATTGTAGGGTGGCTGAAATCTTGAAGATGAAATAATATTTAAAATTAAAAGAAAAAGAATCATATAGGTTTGAATTCACTCATGTTGGGTGCGGAACATGATATGATAAGTCTTTTCATACGGACGATCTTTGTTAGTGTCTTCTTTACTAGAAAGATGTATTTTTTTTATCAAATAAAAACTCGTTAGTCGCCACGATAGGTTATAGGACTCACTTGTCTTTCTCTTTCAACATAACCCAGTCATATTACTCAATAACATGAAAGAATACAAATTGGAATGGATACGCATGACTACTAACTTCAGTTCCAGATACATTTTACATTGCCATCCCATGAAGGGCTTGCGAGCATGATTTCAGTAATTACATATATATGTACATGTTATGTTGCAAAATTAGATATATTAAAGAAAGTTAAGGTTGCGATACGCACAGTTGCCTCATGGGTGTAAGCATTCTTGCAAAACGCAGGGGCACATGTGCCTTGATATATGTCCCTTGCTCTGTATATTCCTATATAAATTAGAAGTGAAATATAAGGAAATCCAACAATAACAATAGGAAAGCTAAGATACGATAAACAATACAATATCCGCCAGCTTAAATGGGAAAGGGAAAAACCAGTTCCGGAATTGGTTAATTGGAAAGGGATACTTACAGTTTTCTCCACCATTCCAACCTGGTGTATTGTGCTGAGAAGGTCCCCATTTTCAAATGGGACCAAAGCTTCCACCCAAACCATGGAGTCCTGTTAGTGAACAATAGAATTTGATTAGCAAATGTAGATAGTTAATAGTTCAAACAAATGGATTAAATGGTATCAAATAGTAAAATGGTATATTTTAAAATTAAATTATGTTCGTATTGGTTTCAGGTTTGCACCTTTAACTTGTCTTGAACTGAATTACAAAATTCTTGTAAGCCATTGCCACTTAAAGCAGATATGCATACAACATCATCCCTTTTTTCAGCTTCTTGCCTGAGTTTCTTGGGATCACTAACTTTATCAACCTGCAATGAAAAGTCATATACACCAGAATGTTTAACCTGGAGCTCATGCTGTACAATATTCAATTTTGGGTGTACTGTAAAACTTATTGATGAAGGGAGAAATTGACCTCAGTCCTCTTAAAATAGCCTACTTAAGCCAATTTTAAGAGAATAATCTCATTGCTGTGATACAAGCAAATTTTAAAGAAAGAAAACCCATTTTAAACCGAATGCAATCCATTAAATCTTGGAATTGATTCAAGGCATTCTGATTACATGACTAACAAGTTACATCCCAGTATCCAATGATGCTAATCTAAATGACAGAATATCAATGCTAATCTAAATGACAGAATATCAATGCTAATAAAAAAAAAAAAAAAAGAAGACAGTATATCAGTTGAAAGAAAAAGGTTAATATGAATGGGAAACTTAAGTCTAACATTAGAAAAAGACAAGATATCAATTAAAAGGAACAATATCTAAGATTGTAAGACACGTTCCCGCTAATTTTTATAATGAATCAACTATCCCATAAGTTTAAGTTGTTCGATGAGGACACACGAATAACTTCATAGCTATAAGGTCATTGCTCTAACCCACCTACCTTGTGCTCAAATTCAACTTCTTTTTAGTTTTAGAATCAGGGTAGCAGTGATCAACCTTTTGTCCACTTGGTTTTGGTCATACAAGCTTTGATACCATGTCCCGAATCAACTATCCCAAAAGCTTAAATTATTGAGTAAAGGCACATGAATGATTTTAAATTATAACAATTTCAATAAATGTTAGTTAATCCCTCTGCTTTGAATTGCTTAAATTTTCAAGTTAGACCTCCACACAAGTGAGGTCAATTACATCCCAAATTGTATGGTTGTTGGAAAATTTTAAATTTTAATAATCCATTGGGAAGGGAATATAAAAATAGAAATAAAATATAATAATATTAGACACAATAATACATCAGTAAATAAATAAAAAATCATTTATGAAACTTACAAGATTAAATTTCAATAAACTAAACTAGAATAGGCTAAGATCCTGAAAAGGATGTAATCAAATACCTAACCAACCAATAAATTGAAAGAACGGCAGATGTCCAAGGCAATACCTTAATGCCTTTAAAAAAAACAAAGATAAAGGGAGACAGGCTAACTCAATAGTTAATACACTATTTTCAGAACAGGAAAACCAACGAAAATGTTCACTAATACCTTGTTCCAGACCATCAATCTTGGAATTGATAACACATCTAGTTCTGACAGCACTTTGTCCACTGCATTTATCTGTTGCTCAGCCAGGGGGTGACTGCCATTCACAAAAACAATTAACAAAATGGTGTCTAGGTCAACACCACTTCTCTAAAAAGAAAGTTCCTCACAGCAGTTTCTCTTATATATAACCTTATATCAACCACATGCACTAAGAGTGATGACTCCGATATCTCCTCTAGTGTAGCTCTGAAAGCAGCAATCTACAGAAAGCAGAAAAAGAGTTTTTTTGTGATAACTTAATAATTTGGGTTTAACTTTTTAACTTCTACAGCAATATGTTAACTACAAAATATCAAAAGCATATTTTTTTTTCAACATCAAGAGCAAAATTAACTTTATGAGTTATCTTTCTTACTAGTGTAGTAGGTAACTTCTGAATAAAACCAACAGTGTCTGTTAGGAGAAACTCCTTTCCATTCTTCATCTGGATGAAAGCAAATAAACAAAGCACAGCATGTTAAAATAGCCACATTTATAGCACACAAGTGACAAGACTTATTTTCCTGAAGGATTTAGATCCTCTAAAGTAGGGAGAGTTGTAAAGTGAGAAAATATGGGTCTAACAGCTGTCAAATTGAAGTGATTTAAATTTATAAGATACCTTAATTTAAATAAATTGTGAATGGGCCTTCATTTTCCTACTTTACAAGTATCCTCACTCCTCACTTCAAAGTAGCCAAATAATATCTTTCCTATTAACTTGTAACAAACAAGATTCATAAATGATGAATTATAGTCATCCCACAGCCATTATACACTTTAAACATAGGAAAAGGCTATGCGGTAAGGTAAAGGACAATAATAAGCTCTTGGCTAGTTCTTTATTATTTAGTAAAAGAGTTGAAGATGGTACCTGAATCTAATTACAAATAAGAAGCACACACACAATAGTTGAAAGCACACAACAATCTAGAAACCATGAATAGTTTGTAAATAAAATGGGAAATTCTCCAGGTTTGTTTTGACTGACCTGTACCCTCCTTGTAGTGGGATCTAAAGTTGCAAATAATTTGTCCTCGGCCAGAACATCTGCCCCAGTCAGTTGATTCAAAAGTGTACTCTTACCAGCATTTGTGTAACCAACCTACAATATTGTCAAAAGAACTATCGAATACATTTCCATTTTGCATATAAGCTGTGAAGGTCAGCCAAACAGTAAATAGCCTCATTATAATTGTACAAAACTAACCAAGGATACCACTGGCACAGGTACAGAGAAACGCCTGTTACGGTACTGCTTTCGATGTTTCCTAACAGATTCTAGCTCTTTTTTGAGAATACCAATCTGCCAAAGCCCCCAAGCATCAGAAATTTCTTAGAAAAACTGAGATTCCATGGATAAAAAAGAAAAAACAGTGAACTTTCCAAGAAATGCATAGTGTATGTAACCAGTAGATACTACTCAGATATACAATGTGTCTACTTGCCAGTAATACACTATTACACAGCACACTAATCCAATCAAATGGAGGATTTTTACAGAAATGCTGATAACTTTGACAATTGTATAAGTGTTTGCTTACTTGGTTCCGCAGAATACGTTTGTCCACTTCTATTTGTTTCTCGCCCATTCCCTTCACCTTTCCTCCTGCTTGACGCTCAAGATGAGTCCACATTTTTGTTAGTCGAGGCAGTTGGTATTCCATTTGTGCTAATGAAACCTAAAATTAAAAAGACAGTAGGATGGTCAGAAAAAGGATTTAAAATTCTTGCTCTTGCCAAAGCTGATTCTTGTAACAACAAGAATAACACCTTTTTGGTTTTGGTCCTTTAAAGATTTTTTCTTTTTTTTTTAATTAGGTCCTTTAAAGAATTTTGCTACTTGGTTTTAGTTCCTGTTTTCGAGAAACAATGTTAACTTACACATAATAGTGACATTGGCAACTAACTGATTTATGATGTCATTCGGAAGTAATGACAGAATAGCTCAGTGTAATTTTTTTTTATCAACTATGTTGTTAATCACTTATAAACTTGTTTTATTTGATGTCATAAATTGTTTTCAACATATAAGAGATTAAAAGCATGGTTTGTCCTAAAAAATTGTATAGAACTATCTTCAGATTTCCTCGACTACAAAGGTCACTTAATTAACATTATTAGTTGGAAGTAAGGACTAAAAGCAAAATTATTGTTTTACAACAGACTAAAATATTTTTTGAAGGACCAAATTCAAAAAGAAAATCTTTCAAGGACTAAAACAAAAAAGGCATTACTTTTCAAGAACCAAAATGTTATTTAAGCATAGAAAATAAGCACTTCTAATTTGGAAATTTCAACGGTTTCTTTTGTGTTAACACAGTACCAGTACTTCTAGCATAATTAGCTGCTAAAATCTACCAACATTTCACTTAGTTGAAATATAAATAAGGTACATTATTTTCCTCTAGAAACTTACATCTTATCATCTTACTAATGAATTAATGATATTAAATATTCTTCATATATGATAATTAAAAAAACTTATCAATGTATTTATTAGAGTAACAGTAAACAATTAATAAATAATTCTTTTTATCTTATGATCTTGTGATGATTAAAATTAAGATACGAATAAATGATAATATAAAACACGAAAGCCATGGGAAAGTCTTTGTTGCATTTATATTTCAACTGAATGGATCAGGTACTGATATCCTAATAAAAACAAAAGGATACTGGAGAAATCTCTTTCTAATTTATTATTGCCTGCAAAGACGCTTCATGTGTTGCTGCTCGTTGATTAAATATATCAAGGATGAGAGCAGTTCGATCGCAAACTCTCACATCTCCACCAAAAATCTTTTCCAAGTTGCGCAATTGCCTAAAATAAGCAAGGGCTAAAAATTTTACATGAGATTGAGGGTGGCATTCCTTATGCAGCAATTATGTGACAATAAAAACTAATGAACATTGATACAGTGGTCTGCAAAATCAACACAGGGAAAACAAAAAGAAGAGAAAGAGTACAATTATAACAAGAGTTTATTCATATGTTCCGCTCAGCATCCAATAGCCTCAGACTTGCATTTTCTATGAGACAAATAAAAGAAGCTACACAGAGTAGCTTATGCCTAGACGTAGAAAGTAGAGATGTGTATAGCTAGATTCAACGCATTACCTAACATGCATGCTATTAACAGTCATGTAGTGTAAAATACCTTTACATTATCGCCCAATCACAAACTATCATGTTCAGTAAGTTTATTGAGCTTGGGGTTCATGTAAGTGATAGAGTTTTTTTTTACTTTTCAAATTATGCCTTGTCTTCCTCCACTCTTTTATGGAAAAAAGACCTTTGCTTTCCCTCCCAATTGTCTCCATTCACTTCCACCCAAACAGACTCTAAAGAATCTTATCTATTCTAGAGGAGTGGGGGGTGGGTGGGTGGGTATAAATAAGGGGTGGACTTCATAGGAAATTGTGGATTATGAATTGTGCTATCCTTTATTTTCTCTAGTTTCTTACTAAAGAGTGGTGGAACTATTTCCGTCTATTAAAGGCCATATATTGGAACCATTTAAAATATCTTATCCAAGAATTACTGTCTAGTTTCATACCGTTCATATAATCTTTAGTTACCACTTCCATAACTATAATCCAACTAAGGTTGCTTAGATTGAATAATTTATTTCTTTTTTTCAGCTACTTTTTTGTTTCTTGATTTTCTAAGCCTACCTAACAAGTCAAATTAACTTTACACCATCAAAACCTAGTATTCAATCCCAAAATTCTAATGTTACAGGTAAACTCACAGCCCCAAACAGACCAATTGACAGCTTAATACCTCTACAACAGCCAGCAAATATTCCTCACCAATCCTCTAATCATCTAATCGTCTAACCCTAAATTCACCAATAAAAACCTTGATCTTAACATATTACATCTTAGTCTTTCCACTGTCCTTTATCAAAAGATAAAAGGACAGAATAGTTAGGTCTATAAAAGAATGAACAGAAAGAAATCTACAGGTTAGTTTAAGCTATCTGACTATTTCCCTAAAAATCAAAGGTTCCAAATCATTGTAGTCACCAAAAATAGAAACCAAGCCTTCAAACCGAACCTTGACAACAACCTTGGTCTAAGGGACAGAGCTTTTAATTCCAACCACATCCAATTAAAGCCATCAAGAATATCAAATTTGGTCTCATTTTTACTACCTTTTATGATACGTTTAAAGACAAAGCACCCTCAAAGTAAATAAAATAGTAAAACTTCAACAAACTATAGGCATAGGACAAAAATTAGTCTGAAGAGGAGACACACATTTGGATGCTATAAATATAAAACAAAAGAAGAAGGGCTCATACCCAGCTGACAACTCATCATCAAATATCACAGTTTCAACGCCCAATGCATGAATTGCACTCTTAATTTCAGAAACCTTGCCAGAGCCAATGTACGTTCTAGGATTTGGAGAAGTAAGCCTGTAACATTTATAGTAATTCAGAAATTGAGTCAATTAACAATATTTTTTCTCAAAAGAAGAAAAAAAATCTATACGTAGTTTAGCAATTAAAATTCCTCATAGGAAAGAAAGATAGAACTGCTGGTTTATCATGGAAGTCACAGGTTTGATCGTGAAAATCAGCCTCTTAGGAAAAGGGATTAAACTTACACATAAAGCAAGCGTATGCAAAGTTGCAAACATGATATGCATTGTTCTACTACAGAAAGGGTCATTATACACCCCATTATCGGTTCTATTTACATAAAGAGAAGAGTGAAAAAATAAGCAATGAAATACAGCAACAAGATGTAGCCAGCAGTATTAAACTACGAGAGGATAACCGTTTTTCATCTTCTTTTTAACTATAAGCCATGTTGTAAATTGAAGGTAGAGCAAGTTAACGAAAATGAAAAGCGGTTTACTAACTTCTGGTAAGTAGAGCCAACAACCAATAATCCGGCAGTGTCAGCTAAGTGTGCCAACTCCTTGAGAGATTCTTCTATTCCAAACTCCTGAACATGGTTCTTTCTCTCAACACCTACGAGGTAGGCTTTTTCTTCAAAAACCTGAAAACGCGAAATAATCGTAGAATCGAAGAAGCAGAGAGCGAAAGAGAAAATAAAAGAGCGAAGAGAAGAGAGTAGAGACCTCTCTTCCGTTGCGGAGCTTATAGCGGTTATCGGAAACGACGCCGTCTTCTTTCTTCTTAGGAAGTCTCTCTCCTTTGTCTTGGCTTTGCTGCTCTGTCTCCGTTCCATTTAGGGGTAAAACGGCGTCGTTGGAGTCAAAAGACGAGGATGCGAGTTCAACTGCAGAATCGCGGTGGAGCACGGAGGTGGTGAGACTGAGAGGGAGAGGGAGAGGAGATAAGCATAAGGGCAAAATAGGGATTGGTGGTGATAAATAACGATAGCCTCGTTGAAACAACGGTGATGATGAGGATTGAATAACCCGACCGTAGAGGACCGCTCTGCTCATCTCTTTCTTCAACCTCCAAATCCAATCCCACAACTATCAACTATCAACTATCAACTATCAACTATCAACTATCATTCTTGTTAACATTACGCTAATAAATTTGACTTGTGAAATAAAAAGTTCACTTATGTTTATTGATTCGGGTAGGTATTTAGTGGGAGATGAAAGAATAGTGGCGTCTTTTGGACAGCCAATTATAAGTGGCAATTTATTTTATTTACAACATTTAAATGATTTGTGATGAAATATGAGAAATTTTAAAAAACTTTAAAATTTAAGAAATTTTAAAAAATATTTTATCAGTTAAAATAATAAAATTTTAAATTTTTTAAAAAAAAATAAAAATTTAAAATTCTTTAAATTTACTTTTTTTAACTAAAGTCTACAGAAGTTATATTTTAATTGATATGGGCTACGTTAGTAAAATGGGATGGATCACAATTCATTAGGTTGACAAAATGGGATGGACCAAACGAGCATATTCATTAGTGCACCCTTATTTTGGCAGGTTGAGCTATTATTTTTAGCCTGTTTTGACTTTCATGTCTAGCATGCCAATCTAGTTAGGAAAGACGAGGTTAGGTGAGTTCGCCAATTTAAAAATATTATATTTTATTTTTTAAAATTATAATATTTATATAAATAATAAATAATTAGAATAATTAAAATGTAAACAAATTATTAAGTATAACTTATAAAAATGATTTTGTTCAGAAAATAAAATAAATTTTTGTCATTAATTTATTTGCTATTTATTTATTAATAACATAATATTGTCAAAAAAATAAAACCAATTATGTAAGATTTGTCTTTTTTTATTTTTTTAAAAGCATGAATTTTTTTAGAAACTTCTTTTTCAATGAAATTTTATATTTTTTTAAAAAATAACAAAAGAATTTTTTTTTCAAAATATTATTTAGTAAAATAAATTTTTGTTTTAGTTGGAATTGAAATGCTCTGGCTAAATAAGAAAATTAAAATTTAATAAATTTGAATTATTTTATCTAACTAAAACATAAGAAAAATTATTCTTGAATTATCCAACAATTATTATATACATTTTGAGAAATAGAAAATAAGAGATAAAATTGAGTTAGAAAAATAAAATATTTATAAATTTAAATATATGTTAGATTTAAAAGTTTGATTTATATGACATATAAAAGAGTTTTTATAATGAAATTTAATCATAACATTTTATTTATATCATTTTTAAAGTGTTAATTAATAAAATATAAAATTTATAAAGAGTTATAATAAATGTCAGTTTTAAATTTCTCACACTCCCAATTTAAATAAGTAATGAAGTTGACCTGATAGAGTGAAAAGATAAGAGAGAATAAATCTTTGTGTTAGAATGTTTTTATTAACAAAAACTAACACATTAACAATTAATATTTAACATATACAAAATATCAAATTAAAATTATTCTTTTTTATTAAATTATTGGTTACAAGTATAAAAATTAAGAAGTTATATTTAAAGAAAATTAGTTACTTTGGCTTGCTCTTTTTACATTATAAATAAAAAGGTAGCAAAAAGTGCGGTAGCCATAAATGCAAGAATATTTACTTTCATAATCTCTATTATATTTTATTTCCTTCAATTTCCAATAAAAAGACTTGAAATTTAATCCCATCAAGATGCTAAATCTTTCTGGAGTAAATTCAACAAAGATATAAATTGGATTTCTAGATTTAAAATTGAAAATGTTAACCATGTTGACAAAATTATCACTATTGTTTAAATGTTTGTTCAATTGTTCAAATATCAATATTTGCTATTTAAAACAATGAATTGCATAATTGGATATAAAGGGAAAATTTAAGATGTGAAAAATACTGTATAAATAAATAAAAGTTTGAACAATTCGTATATAATTACCTATTGATTATTAGATTTTAAAAGATATCAAAATTAGAAATAATATTTTTAAAAATGATTGTTTGAGTAATTTGATTACTCCTAGTATATATAGATAAATCACTTTTTTTTTATTATGGATAACCAAAGCCTAATGATTTTATACAATAATGATTTTTTTTTTGTTTTATACAATAATATTTTTAATAGGTGGAAACTTTCGTCCGATAAATCAAAGTAGTATTTAGCTAGAACTACTTTATTAAAAGAAACAAAACTCTTATTATAAAGTGTTTTTGAGATAAATAAGTTTAGTTATTAAATAATTTTTTTATATAATTTTAAAATATTATTTATAAATTAAAAAAGATAAATTCAAATCGTAATAATGATGAAACTTCCACTAAAAAAATCAGAATTAGTTAAATCTATTTGATAATTATTTATTAAAAGTAGGTTAACTTGTAAAATTAATTAAATTAAGACACTTTAATGGGTCAAATAATTTATGAATTGAAAAAGTATTTTATGAACCAAATGATAGGCATGTAAAGTTGGATGAACCAAGCCAAAAAAGAAATAAAGATAGTTTTTTAACAATCTTAATTTGGTCAATAAATCAATTAAAAGAAGATTATGTAATTGTGCTTTTACAAATAATTGATGTATAAAATTTAAAATCAAAATTTGTTTCAGTAATGCCCAATAGTTTCGATACTACAAAAATGGCTAACAAAGATCATCTCTAAATCTATTTAATAAATTGTAAAAAATATCCTAAATGTATTACCTAAAAGCTTGCTAATTATTATACTATATATAAATACATAACTAAGCTAACATACACTTAGCTAAGCTTGATAATAAACATTTTAGTCTTCTAATACATGATTCCATTTAATTTGGGGGAATTTGTCACTCAAATAAAATATAAGTTAAACATAACATAACCTAATCCTAAAGGGTTTTTAGTTACAAAAAGATTAAGTAAAAAAAAAATAATCATTCTCTCCCTTTCTATCTTCATCTTGGACGTGTATATATAAAATAATGTAGGAGATCATTTCCTTCGAACCAAACTTAAGATAATCTCTCTAAACTTTTTCCCAAAATATGCTAATGAGTTCTCAACACATTTATTATCGGAGGAGCAACAAAAAAGAAATAATTTTTCATCTCTCACATATTCAACTATGTGGGTGATATATACACTTGTTATTTTTTGCTTCCATGAAAAAGTATGTACTACCATGTTTCTCCAATAGTATGTATGCTTAATTTTAATTGTTTGATTGTATATGCTATATATTCACGTGATATTGTTGTTAGACTAACTTTGTTTTAGATCAAATGTAACTATGCAATATCAACTTAAATGAATGTATTAACAATAAACTAAAATGAACAACCATAAATTTTTATTTTTAATTAGGAATTGCTATGAAGTTTATGAGAAGCTACTTCCTTTCATAGGTGAGCAAGATGGTGTTAGAGTGTTTTTTTTTTTATTTGGTAGGATTTGAAGATCAAGCAAACTGATATTCCTCACCATAAATACATCGAACTGTCAATACTCAATCCTCTAATGGTCTAACCATAAATTCACTAATAAAAACCTTAATCTTAACATATTACATGTAGTCTTTCCACTATCCATTATCAAAAGATAAAAGGACAGAATAGTTTGGTCTATAAAAGAATGAACAGAAAGAAATCTACTAGTTAGTTTAAGCTAGCTGACGATTTCCCCAAAAATAAAAGGTTCCAAATCATTGTAGTCACTTCAAATAGAAACCCAGCTTTCAAACCGTACCTTGACAACAACCTTGGTCTAAGGGACAGAACTTTCAATTCTAACCACATCCATTTAAAGCCACCAAGAATGTCAAATTTAGTCTCATTTTTACTACCTTTTCTGGTACTTTTGAAGATAAAGCACCCCCAAAGTAAACAAAATAGTAAAACGTCAACAAACTATAGACATGGATAAAAATTAGTCTCAAGAGGCGATACACATTTGGATGCTATAAATATAAAACAAAACAACAAGGGCTCTACCCAGCTGACAACTCATCAAATGTAATAGTTTCAACGCCCAATGCATGAATTGCACTCTTAATTTCAGAAACCTTGCCAGAGCCAAAATAGACTCGCCGCGGTCATATATATCACTGCATAGAATCTCAATCATAATAATAAATTTTAAAATAAAATATTAAAAAATTTAACCATTAGATAGAGAAGACATATTAGTACCATCATTAAGTAGCTATAGGAAATCCAAATCCTGTCAAAGCCAATTTAAGTTCTAAGATTTGGAAAAGTAAGCCTATAACATTTATCGTAATTCAGAAATTGAGTCAACTAACAATATTTTTTCTCAAAAAAGAAAAACAATCTAAACGTACTTTAATAAATAATTATATAATTTTTAATATAATATATTATGATTTAGTTAATTTAAAATATCATATATTTAAATTATTTTTAAAACATGTGTATGCAAGTTTTCGTACCAGTCTGTTAAGTTTGTAGATTTTGCAGGCGAGATACACTTTTAAAACTATCTATTTTTATGGACATATTTATTTAGCCTATTTAAAGTGCAGGTCGAAATAGAGGTTTTTTATCCATCTCTAGTTTTAACCATTAGATGTTAATGATATGAATGATTATAATGAAAAATAAAAAGAGAAAAAGAGATTAAGGATCTACTTACTTTAACATTACACTTAGAGAGACTTACTTTTCATCAAACAATTCATTTTTTTAAAATCTAATGATTGAGATTAATTACTTATTATAATCATTAAATTTTAAACTTAGACAAGTGAATCCCTGTTTTATTATATATATATATATATATATATATATATATATATATATAAAAAAAGAAAGAAGGGATACATGTACTTCAAAAATAAATATAAAAAATTTTCTCTTTATTTTCACTTTTTATTTTCTTAAAATCTAATTATAAATTAGTCGTTACAAAATAATTAGATTTTAAAAAAAAATTGGATAGAATAAAAATAATTCTTTTATAAATGGGTAAGGAATAGAAAACATACCAAATTGTTCAACCTAACTTGAGAAGTAAACCCACTAGTCAAGACAAGTGGACAAGTTTTCTTCCAAATTAATGTTTTAGTTACAAAACCCTTCTCTTGCAATACACCTTCAACAATCTTATAAACATCAACAAAACTCTACCTATACATGTGACAAAAAAACAGAGAATAAGACTAAAGAGAAACTTAGCATGCATCCATGTTCTATATATTTTCGAAGGTTAGGTGTTTACAACAATGATATAGTCTAGTGCAGCCGAACTCAGAAAAGATAAAAGAAAAAAAAAAGCCCAAATCAGATTAATAAAGTAATTAGATTTGGAAAAAATTTGAAATGCAAGATAATTCATTTGAAGCAATTAAATTCCTTTCAATTGTTAAATAACTTGTTTGGTTTATTAGACTTGTGTAAGTATTTCCTATGGGTATTGGGTTCAACCAAATACAACATGGAAGTTCGTTCTGCTCCAGACAAATGATCATGCACTAATGTTGGATTATTGAGTTCCAACAAAGATACAAGGAGCAATAATTAGTTTCATGTTAATTTGATTAAAAAGGACACAACACAGGGGATAGACGTACTAGCAACAAAACACTCAGTTTATTGTGTTCCATTTCTAACTAGACTAAAAACTGCATAATGATACCAATATGAGTGATTGATAGATCCTCTTTCGTACTCACAAATCACAATTCCTATGAACCTTTAAGTTCATCCACACCTGATGAACTGCATAAGAACTTCTGAAGCCTTGATCCTCCCACTTGGACGTTCATTCTCCACCCTTTGGCTTCTAATATCTGCTGATACATAACTCTTGAAAGACCCTTCCAACGCTCCAAAACTAGAAGAAAATGGCAAAGATCCTTCATTCTCACCCAACTTCCTTACATCATTTCCTTTACACTCGTCAACTTGCTCCCTATTTATCCTTTCTCTACGCCTCTCCTCAGTCTGAGTCGACGCATTAGTGGCTTTGCCAGCAAACTCCTTGCATGTCTTTGCCGTGTAAAACTTGTAATCACTCGAGTTCAATGATAGGCTTCTCCCCTTTAAGGTGGCAGGGGAGTCTGCACCCGTGATAGAATGGTTTGCTTCAGTGGAACTTTTAGAGCTTGATGTTGATATTGTTTCACAGGATCGAAAGCTCAAAGAAGCTTCTATCATTTGTGTCCCTTTGAGGACATACTCATGGCCACTACTTGGGTAAATGAAATCATTCTCTGACAAATCTTGCCACACAAACCCGTTTTTGTAACTCCTAGAATGAAAGATCTCATTAGCATTGTTTGATAAAATACTGTTAGTAGCAAGAAGTTTGAACTCGGGAACCAAATAAATATGTTTGGGTTCGTGTTAGATAATCCAAAATAACGTTGAAATATCTGCCATTTTATATAGATGTCCATGTATTTGGTTCCACAATAAGATATTAATTCATGTTCAACTACTAATGCGTTTTCAGAATAAAACCATCTAAACATAGTTATTTCACCTCAAAGTCAGTTTTGCAAAAGCTCATTCAGACACACACGTGAAGACAATTGGATCTAAAGGGATTCTATGTTTCAAGATTCTAAAGAGGCTAGAATATACCTTTTTGTAGACCAAGAATATATGTTGGCCATTCCTTGTCCCCGGAGAAAACTCAATCTATCTATCACATCTGATCAGACCAACAGGTTAAACATAGGTAAAGAAATAGTGAAATTATTTCGGAGCATAAATCAAATTTAGTAACTAGCATATCTATTTTCCATTAGAGTATTTGTAGCATTTACCTTTGAGACGTAACATTCCTTGGGGAGAAGAGATTGGAACCTCCATGAGATGGGGATGCTCAAGCTGGCCATTTCGGGAAAGGTAGTATATTACAGGAACTTTCTGCTCAGTTGCTTGCTGCTTTGGTTCAATCAAGATTTTGGAGGTCTCAGAACTTGATTCTTTTTCTAACATTTTTCCTAGGTGAAATATAAAAAGCAGCAAAGGAAGGTGATGAGAGCCGAGTCCAGCATGTGAAGGTATTGTATTATTATTGGATTTGGGAAGAAGGGTGTGTGG